>OX422214.1:596910432-599310432 GCA_949130495.1 Sambucus nigra | reverse complement strand
ACGTCAGGTTTACCACTTCAAGTTTGGCCACTGATTTGGCCTCTTCCACATAAGCTTTTATGTCATCCACTTCAGAGCCACCTCTCGCGAGTCCTCCGCATATGAGGTTAACTCCAAAGGAGATCATATCAACTCTCTTCACCAGGGTGTTGTCATATTTTGGTGGGACGTCCGGATCGTCCTCATCTTCGTCATCCATGCCATTGTCTCTTCTTACTGTGGTGTCCTCACGACATTTGTCGTGTCTCTTCATTTTGGGGTCTTCCCTTCCCCTTTTGGGAGCTTTATCGTCAACATATTTCCTCAACTTTCCTGACTTCAACATCTTCTTGATCTCATCCTTCAAGGCGAAGCACTTGTCTGTTATATGGTCATGGTCTTGATGGAATTCACACCATAAGTTTTGGTTCCTCTTATGTGGAGGAGCCTTCAACTTCTCTGGCCATCTTAGGGATCGTTCATTCTTGATCTCATTGAGGATGTGTTCGCAGCTAACCGTAAGAGGGGTATAACGCATAAACTTATCATCAACTGACCTCTTCTTTCCATCCTTCTTTCTTTGGAACTTTCCACTGCCAGTACCATTGTCATCCTCATACTTGGAGGCCATGACCTCTTCAGCGTTCATGACCTTCCCCGCAGTTACCAATAGTTCCGCCATGGACTTTGGAAGGTCTTCCGCAAGTTTCCATAATAATTTCCCTTTTTGGAGACCTCCTATATATTCTCTTCGTAATCTTCAACCTCAAGTTTTTCTTTATTAAACCTGGCGATGTAGTCTCTTAGGCTCTCATTCTTCCCCTGCTTGACATATAGTAGATGGGTGGTCTTCTTTTGAGGTCTTACCCCAAAGCAGAAGTTGTGAATGAATGTTTCATCCAGGCCCTTGAAGTTCTCAATTGAATTCTTCGGAAGAGAAGTAAACCAGATGTGCGCTGCTCCTGTCAAAGATTTGGACAAGGCACGGCACTTCATCTCATCTTGTATCGAATAAATGTCCACCTTCGACTGATATATCTTAATGTGATGTACAGGGTTGGTGCTATCGTCATACTTGGGAGAGACCACGGGCGGTTTGAACTTAGTGGGGGTTGGAAAGTTTACTATCTTGGCCACAAAGGGGGAGCCTTCCGAGAAACCTCTTTGCAATGGGTCTCGACTTTTGATGAGGTCTCCTATCTTTTCTTCAAGACGCTGAATGGAGTCGTTCCATGGTCTTGCAACATCGGCCTGGCCGAGGTTGTCCCCAGCCACCTCCAAGGGGTGGACTGAGGGTTCCCCAGCCACAGCACAACGTCGGTTGTTGACCTCTTCCTTCTTGGGGTCAGCCTTGATGAGGCGGACGTCGCCCTTTTCCCTTTGTGAGTCAGCTCCACTTCTCGACCTTGATAACCTTTGTCTTAGGTCGTTTACTGGGCCGAGCCTTTCAAAGGCTGACCATCTGCTCAGTCGATCAAAAGTTGATCCTCGTTGCTGGGCTTCGTCACCCCTTTGGCCTCCACAACCTAGGCTCCGGTTGGCAGGACGAACTGTGTTGTTTGAAACTTCATATGGATCTCAACAGTCTTTTGGGGCGTCTTCGGCCTCTAGATCATCATATATGTCCTCCGGGCAAGAGTTTCCTTGCCTCCCCAGGCGCAAGCGCCTAAGGTCAGCAACGTCCCTCCTCCGCTAGGGCGTAAGTTGGTCTTTTCACAGTGCCTGGGGTGGTTCCCTGGCATCAGGATGTGACTGAGCAGCCGCCGGGGTGATCATCTCCGGTGAGACTCCAGGTGGCCTCATCATATTTTGGCTGAGCTGTGCAAATTTCTCCTGCATTGCTTGTTACGTTGCAGCCAAAGACCTCAAGGTTGCGGCCACCTCCGCCATTTTGGATTGGGGCGGTGCCTGGTTTGAGCTAGGTCCCCCCGCTATAGGCTACGAAAGAGGTGGTGATTATTCCGGTGCCATGTGTTAGCATAAAAGAGTTGGTGTAGTAAATGAGCTTAATACATTACAGGACCTCTTTCAATGGTGAAACAGCTCCGCGCTAGGGGGGAGGTCTGGTTCACCACCAGAGTCTTCGGTGAGGCTAAGAAACAGATGAGGAAGAGATAGCTTCTCGATTCCCATAGACGGCGCCAAAATGATGATGCGGAAAATAGCACCACCCTTCAAGGTATTTGTAAGCTCAATTCAATGTTAACAATGGCAGCATAAGAATACATACACATATAGTAGATGGAGGTGAGGAGAAGAGGATTCACACCGGAATATAAGTGGTTCAGCCAATCCGGCCTACGTCCACTGTGCAAGTGTATGATGTGTATCACTGTATGAGGGCTCTAATGGCCATAGATACAATCTCTCAAGCTTTCTTTCTCTACTGTGTATTTTAACAGAGTTTTAGCTAGGGTTGCTAATTTTGGCCCCTTCTCAAGGTAGAGGATGACCTCTATATATAGTGCTTGGGGGGTGTAGTGTACCCCCCCCCCCCCCCCCAATCATCCAATGAGTATGTGCATGAGGATCGAACCAGTATGAGAATGACACCTGGCTGATCTCATGTAGATAATGATGACCTCAATATTCCCTCACGTGGAGGGAATGATTCTGTTATAACATATTTGTGTACATGTGTTCCTGGCCCCACATATGCACAGAAGATCTCGGCCATTTGTGATTGGTCACAACCTCAGCCTAGAAGAGGACGAGGGGGACACCTTGGTTCAGTAGGAAAGCCTAAGTATGACACATTGAGCTATGACATCGGCTTGGGCCGAGGTGATGGTGGTATAGCAGGAACATCGGCTGAGGATCAGTCGAGATTGGTTCTGGCGATGTGATGGCCACCTCGGCTTGTTCCTAGTCGAGGCTACGAACTTTGGATGCCCAGATAACGACTTAGTCGGGATTGATGCTGATGACAGGTAACCTCTTCATCTTCCGAGCTGAGGTTGGGATCCTTGGAAGACCAGTTGGATAACCTTCCCTGGGTCATGGAGTCCTCACTTGCCAAGGTAGCTAGCAACGTCGTCCATGGCCGACCTTGCCTAGGACGAGCCTGCTAGGTGATGATCCAAGGTCCCTCTAGCATCGGCCATCTCCATGGCTGAGGTTGATGTCTCTGGGCCGAAGGGTACATTTGGGGCATACCAATTGGTAAATGATGAAATTTTGGGTTAGAACCCTTAAAGTAAATTTGGAAAAACTAGATTAAGAGTTTAAAAATTGATGTATTATAAACTCTAAATGATTTGTAGGGTCAAAACCATGTTAATGGAGTATGAAATTGAATTGAAATGGGAGAAATGTCAAAAGTAGGGTTTTTATGGCTTTAACGTTTAAACCTAATAGAAATGGTTTAATACCATAAATAAATTGATGTGTTAGTTATAAATCAGTGTTAGGATGATTATGGTTATGTTGGTTGAGATTAGAAACCATAAGAATGGAGGTTGGGTTGATATTTGGAATTTTGGAGAAGATGATGAATAGTAACTCAACGTCCTTTCTGAATAGATTCGGCCAAAAGGCTAATGGATTCGGTTCTTGGTCAAAAAATAAAATTTGTAGATCCTTTCGATACGGTCATGTGGGCGCTGACCGCGTATTTTTTGGATTTTTTTGGATTTATAATGATTTTTCTACGAAAGGTTGTCCGAGATTGAAATCGTTACCTAGAAATCAAACCTGATATTGGGAGAATTAAGGATAAAACTGATTCAATATTTAAAATGGGAGGTTCTAGTTATGATATTAGGACTCCTAGATGATGATTTTGAGGGTGAGCAAACCTTTAGATGAAAGAGATAACCTTAGATTAATTTAGGGTGAAATTCGAGGGACGAACCTAGTGAGTATTCGGGTCGAGTAACATGAGAGAGAGAGAGGTTTTCGATAAGAGTGTAGAGATATGTGCGTGGTTAGAATGTTCATGGGATAAATTCATTCGAGTAAATTCTAGGATGTGAATAGGATGGAAATTGAGGATAAGGGCTAGAGATTTATCAACGGTGATCCGACGTCGGCTGACGACTAGGATTATAGGTAACGTGATACTCGTAAGATTCAATAAGTTGAGGGTAGACTTATTAAATTATTATGAATTGGGATATGCAGAGAGTATATGAATCCTTAACGTGATTAAGGTGCGAGTTATACAATGAGTGAGGGAATACTTTTGGATTTAGCATCGTGAGTGTGCGAATACTTAAATGTTATTACGAGTGAAAACATTTTTGGGATTATTGGCCATCGTTATGAGAGATGGGCAATTATGGCCACATATGTATGTTGCGGAAGGATATCGATCATATATGCGATGTGATTACTATGTATATAATATGATCCGATTATGTATATATATCTATGTGTGAATGGTATATATGCATTTATGTGAAGCATACCCCCTCTATGCTATCATTGGAAGTTGCGCGATGTGGGTGAGGCCCCTGCCTTGAGGAGAAGGGAGCGTATAGTCCCTAGGTCATAGCGACCATTTTATATTGTGTGATTTTTAATAGGGATGAGACGTGGTGGGTATGTTTCGTCTCACTTTCCGGGAGGAACTATGACCACTTCCCATACGTTTTGATTTGGTTTTTACCAAGGCGGTGTGTGATTCCGACCGTTGGTACCCAGGATGATACGTGAGCGATTCCCTGGTAGATGATAGCATAGAGACCACATCCTCGAGTTATAGCTCGTTGGGATGGTTATTGTACTTGTGTGTATAGTACATTACTTGCGCATGAGAATAAGATTATATCTCTACTAGATTAAAGAGATAAATTGAAATATGAAAGAAATTCTCATTCTGGGAGATTTTATCCGGACTTAAATTTGTGATATGAAAAATAAAATTAGTATGTTATGTAAATGTATATATATATATACACACACACACATTATGTACTGAGGGCCTAATGGATCTCGACGATTGACATTGCCAAGTAGTAGTGTATCGGGGGGGAGGGGGTCCTTATTTGGATTTCGCTTTGCGAGACACCCCACGCACGAACATGGCACAGTGTTGAGACTGGAGAGAAGTTTATCCCTTAGTACTTGAATTAAATAGGATTTATAGAATTTTAGTGAAACAATTAGTCAGGCAGGGTAGCTTAACTGGGTTGTATTTTAGGATGCGTTAGGTGTGCACTATTAGAAGAGAGGTGAGGGGTATCTCATGGGAGTGCGATACCAATTTAAATATGAGATAAATCATATTTTTCATGAATAAATTATTTATGCACTTGCTAAATATTTTCACAAATCGGGCTCTGACCCGTATATCTATTTTTCCTCTCTTTTGCTATATATATATAGGGGTCCAGACACAGGGACGCCTGGATGACAATTCCTTCGAGTCAAATGTCTGCTAAAGCAGCTGTGGATACACGCAGGTTTACTGTAGATGCTTATATCCTTATAATCTAGATAGGAGGTACTGTATAAACATTCGGGCTAATCACCCAACTGCTTTTATTTATTATTTTACCGCCTTTTATGCGGATTCGATTTGGTTGTTTATTGTTAAACCGAATGTTCGGTTATTTATATTCCATCTCAGTTTCATTTATTCATAAAATGTGTGAATGTTTCAATTGATTAATTTTTTTAATAGATTAGTTAAATAACATTTTGACGTCAGCCTAATAGGTTATTAGTAATTAATTTGGTTTTCGACAGATATGCTAAGAATGAACCATATGCGACTCCTATTTTAATTTGGTACAGGAGTGATCGCTCGGTATTTTATTAGGCGGGGTGTCACAGATGGTATCAGAGCATCAGGTTCTAGTGTCCTTAGGAATCTTTGCGGAAGTACTACACTTTCAGAGTTGCTCTCGATTTGATATAGAGCCTTATGATTAGGATTGTTGATTCCTCTTGTGAGATTTCATTCTCCTACCACTATATAAGATTATAGTAAATCTTTTTCGTTCTCGTTCGAGGTTCGTGTGTTGATCGAGGAAGGGAGACTAAGAAAGGTCGTGATGAAAGCAGTAGGAGGTGGGGCTTAGCTGGAACAGTTAGTTGAAGTCCGAAACTAGGACCGCAATAAAGGTCACTCTCCTTATGGCATTTGCTAAGAATTATTACAACGACTACTAAAGCATAGTAGTTGTATTCGGTTACATACCATTATAGTATGGAGAGGGGTGCTGATTTGAATTACCCCATGAAGTTAAGTTGGGAAAAAAGTTTAAAAAGGTCTTTGACAAGGAATATATGTTGAAGTCAAGTCATACGAAGTTAGTGTAGCCTTACTCAGTAGAAGTAGAAGGCTCAGAAGCTTTGGCTTAGAGCAGGGTATGGATATACCCAGATGTGAAAATTTGAGGAAAAATTTTCACTCGTGGGAGAAATGTTGAAATGGTGAAAATGATGGTCACCATAGATGGAGGGAATGCAGTTTTTGGATTATTCACATAAGGAATCGATCAGGTGCCAGCAGTGAATAAAGAATGATAGGGATAAGTGAACTTTGTGCCGATTAGAGAAGGTACAATGAAAGGAGAGTCCTTCAGAAGAATGATGGGCTCATTAGTAAGTGTTGCTAACACTTATGGAAAAATTTGTGTTTGTAGAACCCAATGAGTGGGTATCCACTCGGGGAATTCATTAAAGCAGGGTTGTTGAAGCCGGTAATGGAGTTTCCTTTTAACGAAGAAGTTAAAGGACAAGAGTAGGGTGCCCAGATATGGCATTGATAAGAGTAGTTTTGGTTCGATTAAGACAAGTGTGTTAGGTCAGGGAACCAATCGGAGCAATCAGGAAGACTGGCTAAGTTATTAGTATAAGTTTTACCTCAGATGGAGGACGTATATTTGGTGTGACTAGATAAAGTCGCAGTATTTTGTTAGCCCTAGACTCGTGTGTGTAATTTGAGCTTTTTGGGCGCTATCAGTAAGATTATATAATGTTTTTTTCCGCGGTAGCGGAGTTCTATTTTGCTTCATTCGCTATAAAAGTGGGTGTTGATATTTTGAGTATATATATGGTTTGTACTACTCATTTTATGTGTAATATACGCGTGTGATATTATTTTGAGTATATTATGTTCTTTGTTGATCAGAGTGATAGCAGGCTAATGATTGCAAGACTATCGTGTCCGCAGTTCCAGGGTGGAATAGGTTATTTTTGCGATATCTCACCTAGATACAGGTTGAGTTCGCCTTTATTAGTATGGGTAGATGGAACTCCAGTAAGTAGTTGTTTCATTATTATGATTCGAGTGTGTGGCGACCTTATAGATGTGATTTAAGGCACGCAGGATTTAATTGTTAAGCTACGAGTTTAAGCTTGTTATTTCTTGTGCAAGGACTTAGTGTTAGTACGAGCGCTTGGTGGTGTGGCTCATGGATAGAGATAGGAGTTCAGACCACATTTTGTTAAAACAGGGGATAGGATTATCTCGGTTGCATATTTGAAGCTAAGGACCTCCACGATCGATAAAGTTAAGTAGTAGTGTATTGGAGGGGTTCTTTATTTGGATTTCGCTTTCCAGACACTCCATGCATGAACCTTAATGACGTCAGGAGTGGAGATATGTTATAAGATGAAAGGATATTGGTTGTGATGATAAGTTACCTAGTGTAGAGAAAACGCTATGGAATGAGAGCCGTGTGATGATTGTATGCATATAGAGATGGAAGTGCTATGGAAAAGCACTGAAATGTTTTTCTCATCGCAAGTATGTGGCTAAGGCAAAGTGAGAGAAATTTATTTAAGTTTTTGTGGTCAGTCCTGGATGAGAAAGGAAAATGTTGTAAGAAATATGTTTTGGGTAAAATGTTCATAACACCTTTGCAGAGAGTAGGCGCCCCGATTAGTTAGACTTTCCTTTTCGTCAGGAGGGAAGGACATAGAGATAGAAGAGCGTTAGTAGGTTAGCAAGATAGGATTTAGGACAACCCGCTAGTGTGCCTCAGGCCATTATATCTTGATGACCGATAATGCACGGAAGTAGTGTAACGGGAGGGTTCCTTATTTGGATTTTTCTTTGCGAGACGTCCCATTGAAACCGAGCAAATGTCGGAAGTTGAGAGAGGCCCTAAGCACTAGGGATACTTAGGTTAATACTAGTTTCACGTGGGTAGGAAATCACATCGATCGTAAGATTATTAAAATTTAAGGTCAAAAGGTTTAGTGTCCCCGAGATAAGGAGATCGTTGTGAGTTAACCACAAAAAGATTGGTGGGTTAACTTTATGAAAGATTGCACTTCTAGTTACAAGAAAGATTGGAATTTGAAGTATTCGGGTTAGGAAAACCCAGGTGTGCAGATGTTGTTTAGAGAGAGTGTTACGTGTTTAGAGAGAGTGCTAAGTGTTGGACGTTTACATTGGATGTGTAAATGTGAATGGAAAGAGGTTGTATGGGCACCTTAGTAAGTCGATTTATTATATTTCTCCAGGATTAAAAGGGGGAGCAGTATATAAAATGGAGGATTATGCCGTAGGGCAGTTATAAGTGAGATTAAAGTTAGTTGAATGGAACATCATAGGAGGCACGCGATAATCCAATTGTATAGGTGCAACAAGCCATAGTAAAATTTCTTTTTAAAGGAGATCATTTGTCCTACTGTGAACGAGCGGACGCTTAGAGTCTCAACGAGAGTATCGGCTTTTCGAGACGTTTAAGCGGTATTTATAGGCTCGTTCTTTTTATAGACGGTTATAGAAGCACTAGGTGCGAGTTAAGGCATTTTCATGTAGAGATTTAGATGAGCTTGTTGTTCAGCTAGTGCGTTAGAGTATAATCCTTGAGATAGGTGGGTACCGAGAACGAGTATATGGTAAAGGACCATTGTGTTAGCACCTTTCGACTAAGGTGTACTAGGACGTAGTGTAATTAGCGATCCTAGGTTGGTGGTAGAGGTTATATCTGAATTTCGAGGGTCAAATTTCGTTGTAAGGGGGGGAGTATATAACACCCCGCACTTTTTGGGATAATTAAATTTCATAAATGAGTATAATTTGGATATTTGAGAAATTATCGTGAATAGTAATTTTTGGAGCTTTCAAGGATTAAATGATTTTTGATGTATATTATATTCACTCTTCGGATTAAGTGAACGAGTTGGAGCATTTTATTATTTGTCGCAGGTGGGTAAAGCGACGAAGGATAATATTTTAATTAGAAAAATCCGCATTTAAGTTGTGTTGGGTTAAATTAGTGACTTGCGGTTTAGTAACTCGGATGTAATTTTGATTGCGCGGTTGGTCTCGAAATGGCCGAGATAGTCTGAATAGAGTATCCGGGGGGTAGTAATTGGGTTTAGGGAATTTTTGGATCCGTATGGACTCGTAATTGAGTAAACGAGTTATTTTTGGGTTTATAAGGGATAAACCCTTATTTTCCTCTCTTTATAAGAAAAAACAGAGAAAGAAAAAGAAAAGGAAAGAGAGAAAGAGAAGAGAGGGAGAGATAAGGGACATTCCGGCCAAAACTCCGCGGGATTCGACTCGAGGTCGTCGAATTTTATCCTTCAAGCAAGTGTTTACTTGCTTTAATTAATTTAGTGCGTATATCTCATATTATAATTGGTAAATGATGAAATTTTGGGTTAGAACCCTTAAAGTAAATTTGGTAAAACTTGAGTAAGAGTTTACAAATTGATGTATTGTAAACTCTAAATGATTTGTAGGGTCAAAACCATGTTAATGGAGTATGAAATTGAATTGAAATGGGAGAAATGTCAAAACTAGGGTTTTTATGGCTTTAAGGTTTAAACCTAATAGAAGTGGTTTAATACCATAAATAAATTGATGTGTTAGTTATAAATCAGTGTTAGGATAATTGTGGTGATAGTGGTTGAGATTAGAAACCATAAGAATGGAGGTTGGGTTGATATTTGGAATTTTGGAGAAGATGATGAATAGTAATTCAGTGTCCTTCCCAAAATGATTCGGCCATAAGTCGAATCGATTCGTCTCTTGATCAAAAAACAAAATTTGTAGATCTTTTCGATATGGTCGTGTGGGCACCGACCGCGTATTTTTCTTATTTTTTTTGGATTTATAATGATTTTTCTACAGAAGGTTGTCCGAGATTAAAATCGTTAGCTAGAAATCGAACCTGATATTGGGAGAATTAAGGATAAAATTGATTGGAAATTTAAAATAGGAGATTCTAGTTATGATATTAGGACTCCTAGATGACGATTTTGAGTGTAAGCAAACCTTTAGATGAAAGAGAGAACCTTGGATTAATTTGGGGTGAAATCTGAGGGACGAACCTAGTGAGTATTCGGGTCGAGTAACATTCGAGAGAGAGAGGTTTTCGGTAAAAGTGTAGAGATATGTACGTGGTTAGAATGCTCATGGAATAAATACATTTGAGTTAATCCTAGGATGTGAATAGTATGGAAATTGAGGATAAGGGCTAGAGATTTATGAATGGTGATCCGGTGTCGATTGATGACTAGGATTATAGGTAATGTGATACCTGTAGGATTAAATAAGTTAAGGGTAGACTTATTAAATTATTATGAATTGGGATATTCAGAGAGTATATAAATCCTTAACGTGATTAAGGTGCGAGTTATACATTGAGTGAGGGAATACTTTTGGATTTAGCATTGTGAGTGTGCGAATACTTAAATGTTATTACGAGTGAAAACATTTTTGGGATTATTGGCCATCGTTATGAGAGATGGGCAATTATGGCCACATATATATGTTGAGGAAGGATATCGATAATATATGTGATGTGATTACTGTGTATATAATATGATCTGATTATGTATATATATATCTCTGTGTGAATGATATATATGTATTTATGTGAAGCATACACCCTCTATGCTATCATGGGAAGTCGCACGATGTGGGTGAGGCTCTTGGCTTGAGGATCAGGGAGCGTATAGTCCCCAGGTCATAGCGTCCATTTTATATTGTGTGATTCTTATTTGGGGTGAGACGTGGTGGGTAAGTTTTGTCTCACTTTCGGGGAGGAACTATGACCGCTTGCCATACGTTTTGATTTGGTTTTTACCAAGGTGGTGTGAGAGTCCGACCGTTGGTACCCAGGATGATACGTGAGCGATTCCCTGGTAGATGATAGCACAGAGACCACATCCTAGAGTTATAGCTCGTTGGGATGGTTATTGTACTTGTGTGTATAGTACATTACTTGTGTATGAGAACAAGATATTATATCTCTACTAGAGTAAAGAGATAAATTGAAATATGAAAGAAATTCTCATTCCGGGAGATTTTATCCGGACTTAAATTTGTGATATGAAAAATATAATGAGTATGTTATGTAAATATATATATATATATATATATATATATATATATATATATATATATATATATAGATAGAGAGAGAGAGAGAGAGAGAGAGAGAGAGAGAGAGAGAGAGAGAGAGAGAGAGAGTTAAGCTCTCCAATATACCTCATTAAACATACCTACGAACATACCTATTTTTTTTAAAATAGTAAAAAAAAAATAATTTTGAGTTAATAGTTTTTATTTGGGTTCATGATAGTTCAATGTGCTCCAGTAAAAAAAATCAGAACAAAATAATGTGTTTTGATATTTTTAAAAAATAGGTAAAAAAACTGACAGTTTTAAAGGGTAAAAACTGACAGTTTTTTTAACTATTTTTTAAAAATATCAAAACAAATTATTTTGTTCTCATTTTTTTAATAGGGGCACATTTAAATATCATGAACCCATATAAAAAATATAAACTCAAAATTATTTTTTTTACTATTTAAAAAAAACGTATGTTGCTAGGTATGTTGCTAGGAGGTATGTTGGAGAGCCTGACTCTCTCTCTCTCTCTCTATCTATCTCTATCTCTATCTCTATCTCTATCTCTATCTCTATCTCTATCTCTATCTCTATCTATATATATATATATATATATACACTATGTACTGAGGGCCTAATGGATCTCGACGATTGACATTGCCAAGTAGTAGTGTATCGGGGGGGTTCCTTGTTTGGATTTCGCTTTGCGAGACACTCCACGCACGAACATGGCACAGTGTTGAGACTGGAGAGAAGTTTATCCCTTGGTATTTGGATTAAATAGGATTTGAATAATTTTAGTGAAATGATTAGTTAGGCAGGGTAGCTTAACTATGTTGTCTTTTAGGATGCGTTAGGTGTTCACTATTAGAAGAGAGGTGAGGGGTATCTCATGGGAGTGCGATACCAATTTAAATATGAGATAAAACATATTTTTCATAAATAAAGAATTTATGCACTTGCTAAATATTTTCACAAATCGGGCTTTTACCCGTATATCTATTTTTCCTCTCTGTTTATATATATATATATATATATATATATATATATATATATATATATAGGTGTCCAGACACAGGGACGCCTGGATGACGATTCCTTTGAGTCAGATGTCTGCTGCAGCAACTGTGGATGTATGCAGGTTTACTGTAGACGCTTCTATCCTTGTAATCTAGATATGAGTTATTGTATAAACATTCGAGCTAATCACCTAACTACTTTTATTTATTATTTTACCGCCTTTTATGCGGATTCGATTTGGTTATATATTGTTAAACCGAGTGTTTGATTATTTGTATTCCATCTCAGTTTCGTTTATTCATAAACTGTGTGAATGTTTTAATTGATTAATTTGTTTAATATATTAGTTAAATAAAATTTTGAAGCCAGCCTAATAGGTTATTAGTAATTAATTTTGTTTTCGACAGTGATGCTAAGAATGAACCATATGCGACACCTTTTTTAATTTGGAACAGGAGTGATCGACCGGTATTTTATTAGGCGGGGTGTCACATAAATATATCATTCATGATATTTTGAAATGCAGAGGGGGCATTCTTAAGCCCAAACGGCAAAACATTCCATTGGTAATGGCCAAATGGGATCACAAAAGCAGTTTTATACCGATCTTGTGGGGCAATTTGGATCTGCCAATATCCATATTTTAAATCAAATTTAGAAAAGATAGTGGCAGAGTTAAGCCGGTCAAGTAAATCCTTTTTATTAGGAATTGGATATATTATCCATTGCAAAATATTATTAAGAGGTTTGTAATTAATAACAAGCCTAGGAACACCTCGTTCCTTTTCAGGAGCCTTATTAAGATAAAAAGTTGTACAACTCCAAGGAGAATAACTTTTAGTTATAAGATTTTTATCTAAAAGACTCTGAATCTCATTCTTACAAAGGTCAAGAAATTCAGTCTTCATTTGAGTGGGTCTAGCCTTGGTAGGGATGTATTTTTTATTAAAACCATTTTCATAAGGAAGAGAAACAATATGTTTCTTCCTATCCCAAAAAGCATTAGGGATATCACTGCAAACCTCAGTTATTAATTGACTTTTAACAATATTAATTTTTTACAATACATTAGGTAAATCCAGCTTCTGCTTGATTTTAAAAAAAAGAGATTTCTTTTTTAACAAAATTTAAATGGTTTTCTTTGAAAATAATATTATTTGTAAAAGAGTTAATTTTCTTAATTTCAGGTTGAGTAATAAATTCAAAATTGATTTTTTGGTTTTGAATAGTGGTATATATTCCACTAGAATCAATTTTATCAATTGGCATAAGCAAAGATAAAAAGGGAGTACCTAAAATTATCTGCTGAGATAAATCGCTAATAAGCAAGAAGCAACTGCTTAAACAAATTCCAATGTTACAAATGGAAACCTTAGTTAATTTATATTTAATGCCCATGTTATCTCCACTCGCATTAAATAAGGATTGAGTCGTCTTCTCAAAATATTCAGTGGGAACTAATCCTTCTTGGATACAATTCATATCAGCACCGCTATCAACCAGGGCAATGATATTACACAAAGTAAATTCATTGTTGATAACCAGGTTGACAGTAGTGTACCATTTTTGGCTAGGTACACGGTCAATAACACCCAAATAATCCACTGAATCTTCAGGTTTTGGAGTTTCTGGATTAGAATGATTTGAATCATTCTTGAGATTATTAATCTCAAATTGCATGTTATTATGTTGATCCTTACGTTGTCTTAACTCATTTTTTAGGTTATTGACTTCGTGCCTTAGGTCATTAATGCTAGCAGGTTTATTAAAGTCTTCACCTTTTTCTAAACGGTTGAGTACCTCTGTAAGGATGTACTGCTGGGTTTTAGATAGGAGGTCAGGCATATTAGGAGAATTCTTCTGGGTATAGCAAGACTTAATAAGCTTAAGCTTAATGTCAGGGTCAATAACTTGATTGATGACATCAATCATGGATTGTTGCTAACTAGTAAGGACTTTAAGACTTAATACATTCATTTGAATAATGGATTGGAGATGATTGCATCTCTTAGTCAAAGTATTACACTGTCAATCTCCTTTCTCGGAGATATCTGAGTCGCTAGAGGTTTGGAAATAGTAAAGCTCACCAATGCTCTCAGAGGAGTCCTCTAGATCTTCAGAGGAGCCAGAATTAAGCAAAAGTTTGCATAATTGAGTCTTCAAATGGTCATCAATTTGAAGATTATTAATTTTAGTCTCAGTTTTGCACTTATTAGCAAAATGGCCATATTTGCCACATTTAAAACACTTAGGTTAAGATTTGTTGGTTTTCTTTTTCCTAACAAATTTTCTTCTAGAATAATCCCCCTGATTATGAGAAACTCTAGTATGTTTCTTTTTGCATTTATAGGGTTTAGGAACTTTTTTGTTCCTTTTGGAGACTTTATGAGTGGAAGTCTCCTGAGTATTGTAAGAAAATTGATCACAAAACTCACCTAACTCTTTCTTTCCAGAAAGATTTTGCTTCTTAAGCTTCCTTTGTAGCTTAAGGTCATTACAGAGAGAAAGACCCTCTTGAATGACAAAGCTGATAAGCTGACCATAAGTGTATTGATGGTAGGGGATAGAGATGCTATCATTAGCTTCTCTCATCTTCTTTCTAACTTTCTCAGAGAAGAAAGTAGGAAGTCCATAAATAAATTTATCTTTCCAATGCTCAGAATTATCGTCGCTTCTCTGAGTAACCCTAGCAAGGAAGATATCCTTATACCACCTGAACTGGCTAAGGGTAGGGCATTTTAGGTTTTGTAATAATTCTCTATTACGCTCCCCACTGTGATCACTACTGCCAATAAAATGATGAATAATAGCAAGCACTAAGGTATAAACAGCATCCTGGATTCCTCTGTATTGCATTTGTTCATATTTGATAATTTTTACAGCATTAACAATATCATTTCTTTAATTTTCTGTGAGGATAATTCCCCACCAGCCACGAAGAGTTCCAGTAAAACCCGCAATGATCATCTGAACAATACTTTGATCAAAGGCATAATTTTGCTTACATATAGTGGAATACATGAACATCTTATGAATCATTTCATAGATTCAAGCCTCAGATTTTCCATCAATATTCCAATCGTAAATGGTTTTACCATGGAAGTTGGACTGTGGATTCATCACAGTGTTTTCTTCGAAGAGGAAATCCTGAGGAGTTAGTTTGTGATAGTAATTTCAAATAGGACCAACGTAGCTAATATTATTACTATAAGTAATTTTATTGACTTGATTTTTAGAATTTTTGAAAGAATTTTCAAAGTCATGTACTTCTTCGAAGGGTAAGTCAAATTCTGAATCAGAATCAACGTGGGATAAGGTGTTAAGTTTTAACCCTTTGAGATTATTCTCAATTTATTTTAATTGGGAGATAAAATAATTTTTATTACCCATTTTAAAATCTTTAACATCTATAGGAGGAAGAACTAAAGGTTGGTCAAGACTTTTCTTAAAGTCTTCAGGTTTCTTAATACTAAGGTGTGTTTGAAGATTCTCAATCCTATTGAGTTGTTTTCCTATCGTATTAAGAATAATATTAGTATAATTACCTTTCTTATAAAGTGGATTTAACATAGTCTTATGGGTGACGAGTCTCTCTTCAGTTTCAAGGTTAAGGAAGGCATTGGCTTCTAACCTAGGAGAACTACCACTTTGGTTGGTGCGTCTAACATCTAAGGAAAGGGGTTCAATAGGAGGGTGAACAGTAGATATAATCTAGTTATTTGCAGTATTCCAATTTGTCAAATGTTTATCATCAGTTTTAAGAATTTGTATACCCTTAGTTTCAAGAACAAAAAGATGTTTATCTTTGGAAAACATTTGAAACCAAACCACAAAAGAAGTAACCAGTTGATTATCTTCAACCCATTTATAAAATTCATTTTTATAATTATCTAATTCAGCCTTGCTATACTTAGCAAAGTACCAAGCCCTAAAATTAGCGTAACCTGGTAGATAAAATTCAGCATTAATTTATCTCCTATTAATTGTAAAAACCATGACAAGGAAAGTGGATTAAAGTCTGACGTTCATTTTAGATGGCGTAGGATATTCTCTATGCTGAGAAGCATTCTTCTCATAAATACCATGAGGTATTTATTCATTGGTAAAGATACCATGAAGGTTCATATCATCGTGATACGGATGGTTCCTAGGATTCTTTTCACTAACAGAAACAAAAGGGTCTCTAGAGGGATGACTCCTAGAGGATTGACACCTATTAAATTTCCTAAAATTTAAGAAAACATATCCATCTTTATCCTCAATTATATTCCCAATATCTTCATTTTAACGAGGTTGGGGAGGAACAGTATTTTTTATAGCCCAAGTCTCTGGAAAATCAATTTCGTTCCAACTTATAGTTCTAGGTGTGTGAACATTAGAATATACAAGGTGTTTGCCAATTAACATCTTATGACAAATGGTAGGACCCACTGGCCCAGCAGCCGACGCCTTATGACAAATGGTAGGACCCATTGACCCAGCAGCCGACGCTTCACGCCCATTAGATTATCGACTATAATATATATAAGACTATAATTTATTACCTAATAAAGGAATTGTAGAAACTTACTATATAGTCTTATTGAGATTACCTAATAAAGGAATTGTAGAAACTTACAATATAAGACTATAATATATATATATATATATAACTTACTTACCTAATAGAGGAATTGTAGAAACTATGTACCTGAATCCATAGTGGTGATTGAGACTTGGGGGTCGGAGGTCTTCCACAGACTAATCTCTCTCTTTATGAGTTCTCTCTTATTGATGGGGATGAGGAGAAGAGTCCTTGAATGCATTAGTCTTGGGGACCAGAACCCTTCATTTTATTTATACACATCTAATTAGAACCCCATAAATTCTAATTAGTTGACTCTTGAGTAACCAATAGGTGACTCTTGAGTAACACTACTCTTGAGTAACCAGTTGGTGACTTTTGGGTAACCACACATTTCAGATTTCATACTTACTCTTGATGTCTTTTGAGCTTACCTAATTAGATCACTTCATTTTTCCATTTAAAAATTGAAGCTCAAAAATAATTATTATTTTAATATGTAACCCCACATTAAATTATTTGGAATATATAAAATATTCCAACAATAACGAGTCATGATGGATCTAGTATCTCCATTTGCGAATATGGTCCTTGAGAGTAAGTGCTTTCATAGAAACTGTTATAGAGAATACCCCTTTATCTAGTGTTTAGATGTTGCCTTAGGAATCGTGTGTAGTATCTATGAATTGAAATAACGTGTTATTACTTTGAGGCCATTACTTATGTTTTGGAGTCTCATATTTATACTTATTTAGGACACCATGTTTCTCTATTATACTCTACTCTTATCACAGTTAAATACAAGATTTCTTGCAGGGTGAACCCAGTTTCGTTAACTAATATTTTTCCAGGTTTTGTATCGAGAACTTGGATCACATCAGGGGAGATGTCACATGTAGAGCTCTTTTGGTATTGTAGTGTAGGTTTATACAGACGTATTCACATGTGTTGTTCGTTAATTTATAGACTTGTACTTTACTTTTGTCAATCATATCGTAGTTGGATTAGTTGGAGTAACATTTGAGATGTACAAAAATTGATTCATATTCAGGTATTTAAGTATTAGTTTATCCGTATTATTTCTTTCACTCTTATTTATTTCACTCTTATGTTATTACATTTTCTTAGGATGTTATTAATTATTCGACTCTCATAAATTTGATATTTAGAATTGATCAATCTAAATATGGAATTTATAGGGTGTCATCGTTGATAAGGTTAATTTAAGGTTTTCAAGGGCTATACACTAGTATATCGTCATAGAAGATTATAATGAATATTTGAAAAACCTCATTCATTAAAGCTTAAAAGATAGGAGGGCCTTTGTAATCCCAAAAGAAATTACTAGAAATTCAAAATGCACATTATGAGTAGTGAAGGTTGTCTTGTGTGTGCCAGTCTCATAGAACCTAACTTGATGGTATCCACCCTTGGGTCCAATTTAAGAAAATTATATCCTTGTATAATCCATCCAAAAGCTCATTAATTATGGAGAATGTGTAATTTATCTTTGATATTACCATACTATAAACAATGAAGGTTTGGATCTCATGATTCTGTAATCTTGCCTTTATAGTCAAAACTCGTGCATCTTTTTATTAAAGTCCATACACATAGGATTGATCTCTACGAACCACTCTGCCCCTAAAATAGCATCACATCACTCTCATGCATCCTCCAACAAACCTTAAGTAAAGAATGTTGCACATTTTCTTCCCATCTGCAATTGTGATTGTGACCCATATATCTTTAAACGGGTTGAATTACCTATGAAGCACGGACACGTAATACGAGTTTCGACACGTGATACGCGACACGTGATTGATCCAAAAACTAGGATACGATACGTTATGATACATATAATATATAATATATATTTAAATATATATTAATGAAATAAAATCAATTCTCTCCATAAAATACATTATTAAAGCATTATTAATGAAATAAAGAAAATGGACCATACAAAACAAAATTCAAACACACTTTGACCTTAAGAATCATAAATAAAGCACAATCACCATCACTTGAGTCAAAGCTGACTCGTGGCTTCCAGGAGAGTGTCCGTGCTTCATAGTGTAATGCCCCACACTTTTATGGGAAATTAAATTCAATAATTAAGAGTAATTTGGAAATTTAAGAATTATCGTGAATAGTAAATTTTTGGAGTTTTCAAGGATTAAATGATTTTCGATGGGTGTTATATTTACTTTTGGGGTTAAGTAAATAAGTCGGAGTATTAATTATATATCGCAGTTGAGTAAATCAATAGAGGATAATATTTTAATGGGAATACCGCATTAAGTTGTGTGGGTTAAATTAGTGAGTTGCGATCAAGTGCCTCGGATGGAGATTTCTATTGCGCAATGAGTCTCGGAATGGCCGAGATAGTCAGAATTGAGTATCCGGGTGTCGAAATTGAGTTTCGAAATTTTTTGGATTAATAGGGACTCGCAATTGAGTAAACGTGTCATTTTTTGGTTTAAAGGGGATAAACCCTTATTTATCCCAATAAGAGGCATGGGAGACTGGGAGAAAGAGAGAAAGAAAAGAGAGAAAAGAAGAAGAGAAAAAAGGAAGAAGGCAGAAAGAAGAGAGAGAAAATGATTTCCGAGCCAAACTCCACCGGATTCGACTCGGGATCGTTGGATTTTATCCTCCAAGCAAGTGTTTACTTGCTTTATTTAATTTTGGGCATAAATCTCATATCATAGTTGGTAATAAAAAAAACCTACAGATTTTTGGGTTGGGTTTTTCGTGGATTAAATGGGTTTTTCGGAAGTTTAACGGGTAAACCCCAAAAATTATGAAATTAGAGAAACATAGAAATTAATCGAATTAAATGGTTGATTTTTTGTTTTAGGATGCTTAGAACTGATCTTTGGTGTATATTTAGTTGGGTGTGGTTTTATGTTGGTGGGTTAAGAGGAAATTTAGTTTGGAGGTCTGGAAATGGCCGAAACAGGGGCCGGAGGAGAAGCTATCCGTCATGATCGATCGATCAAGGGTAGAGGATCGATCGATCGATCGACGGCCAGGGGTCAATTGATCGACCCTTCAGGAATTTTGGCAGTTTTGCCTAGAGTTATTTAAATGGTATAAATTCCCACTTTTATGGTTTTTAAGCCTACTTATTCGAGGAAATAAATATTCATCTGGGGGGATATATTCCTAATGAATTAAGGGAGTTACAATTGGGATTTAGAAAGTATTTTAAGTGTGTGACACTAAAATTATATTTTCGAGGAAAATAAAAATAAATTGAGAAATTAAAGGTTTGGGGCTCCTAAAATAGAGTGGGGACCTATAAATTATTATTTGAATAAAATATAGTCTTTGGGTTCGTGGAAATGGAATCCACACCCTATTTAAATTAAGGGTGTTTGGTGACAAATATTTTGGGGATAATTTTTGTGGGAATTTAGGCCTATATAATTATGCGCGTAGAAAATATAATTACATCGATCATGAGTGACTATATCCTACGAGACTATTAGGATAAATTTGGGAAGACGTGTATTTCCTTAGTGTGAATTGGTATAGTTGGGATAATTATATAAATCCTTAAGGGTGAATAAGGTACAATTTATTTATCAAGTGAGAGGATACTTTTGGATTTAGTATTGTGAGTGTGAGAATACTTGAATGATATAATTTAAGAGAATCTTTGGGATTATAGGTCTTCATTATGTGTGATTGGCAATCATGGCCATTTATGTATATTTGAGGAATAATGTGGATGCATATATACTATGTGATTAAAGTATATATATTATATGATACGGAATTGTATATATATCTATGTGTGAATGGTATATATATATTCATGTGGAGCATACCCCCTCTAATGTTATCATGGGAAGTTGCGCGATGAGGGTGAGCCTCTGGCTTGAGGAGCAGGGTGTGGATATTCCCCAGGTCATAGTCATCCCTTATTATTTGTGTGATTTTATATTTTGGGGGTGAGAAGTCTTGGGTATGAGTCGTTCTCACTTGACCGGTTTGGATCTATGACCGCTTCCCATATGTTGTGACCTATGACCACAAAGTAGGTGTCATTTAGTCCTACCGGTGGTCCCCAGGATGGTATATGAGTGATGTCCTGGAAGATGATAGCATTAAGAGACCGCATCCTCGAGTTATAGCTCGTTGGGATATTTATTATACCTATGTGTATGGTATATTATTGGGATGATTACTATACTGGTGTGTATGGTATATTAATTGTGCATGAGAACAAGATACTATATATCTCTATAAGAGTAAAGAGATAAAAGAAAGATACATTAAATTCTCATTCCGGGAGATACTAATCGGACTCAAAATGTGATAGGTATATAAAAGCGAGTATGACAGTGTATATATTTAATAGGATATATAAATATATATATATATACTAACCGGACTCAAAATGTGATAGGTATATAAAAGCGAGTATGACAGTGTATATATTTAATAGGATATATATATACGTTTTATACTGAGGGTCTAATGGATCTCGACGATCGACCTTGCCAAGTAGTAGTGTATTGGGGGGTCCTTGTTTGGATTTCGCTTTGCGAGGCACCCCACGCACGAACATGGCATAGTGTTGAGACTGGGGAGAAGTTTAGCCCTTAGTTCTTCGTTTGCTTAGGATTTTCAAGAGTTTGGGGGCAACGGATTAGTTAGGCAGCGTAGCTTGACTAGGATGTTTAGAAGTATGCTCTAGGTGTGCACTATTAGAAGAGAGGTGAGGGGTATCTCATGAGAGTGCGATACCAATTTAAATATGGGATAAAACATATTTTTTTTAAATAAAGCATATATGCACTTGCAAAATATTTTCACAACTCGGGATCTGACCCGTTTTTATATTTTTCCCTCTCTTGATTTATATTATATATATTGGTGTACAGACACAGGGATGCCTGAATAACGATTCCTTTGAGTCAGACGTCTGCAGCAGCAGCCGTGGATGCATGCAGGTTTATCGTAGACGCTTCTTTTCTTTTAATCTAGATGGGAGGTATTATATAAACATTTGGGCTAATAACCCAATTGCATTTATTTATTCTTTTACCATCTTTTAGTGCGACATTCGATTGGGTTGTATTATTGTTGAATCGAGTGTTCGGTTATTTTATTTCTTTTCAGTTTCATTTATTTAAATTGTGCGAGGGTTTTACTTAGTTGGTTTGTTTCAAAAGATTAGTTAAGTAAAATTTTGACGCCAGCCTAATAGGTTATTAGTAATTAAATTTGTTTTCGACATTGATGCTAACAATGAACCATATGAGACTCCTATTTTAATTTGATATAGGAGTGATCGCCCGGTATTTTATTAGGCGGGGTGTCACGGATGGTATCAGAGCATCGGGTTCTAGTGTCCTTAGGAATCTGTGCGGACGTGCTACATTTTTAGCGTTACTCTCGATTTGATATAGAGACTCAGAATTAGGATTATTGATTCCTCTTGTTAGATTTCGTTCTCCTGCTATTACACTTAATCTTTTGCATTCTCCTTTGAGGTTCCTGTGCTGATCGAGGAAGGGCGACAAAGGAAGTCCGTGATGAAGGCAGCAGGAGGCAGGGTTTAGTTGGAACAGCTAGTTAAGTCAGGGTCCAGGATCGCAGCAGGGGTCACTCCCCTTGTGGAATTTGCTAAGGATTGTTGTGGCGACTACTAGAGTATAGTAGTCATTAGTATCCAAGTACCACTGTAGTAGGAAGTGGTATTAAAGTTGAATCGCTCGGTGAATCTAAGGGTTCGAAAGGGTTCTTTGATAAGGACTGTATTTGATGAACATTTATGCGAAGGCAGTTTAGCATTGCTCAGTGGAAGTAGGAGTCTCAGAAGCTTTAGCTTAGAGAAGGTTATGGAGTTTTCTATACATGAAAATTTGAGGAAAAAATTCCACTCGTTGGAGCAATGTTGAAATTGTGGGAATGGTGATAACCATATTCGGGGGAGCAGGATGTTTTTCCCCTAAAGGTATATTACAAATAATTTTAACCGTGAGTCCCCATAATTTAGTAGGAATGAGAAGAATGCAGTTTTAAATTAGTCACGTAAGGATCGGTCAGAGGCAGACAGTGAATAAACAAAGTTATGAATAAGTGAACTTAGTGCTGAATCAAGGTAGGTACAATAAAGAGAGAGCCCTTCAGAGGAATGATAGGCTCGCTGAATAAGTGTTGCTAACACTTTTGGAGAATTTGTATCCATGGAACCCATTAGTGGATGTGCACCCGGGGAATTCATGGAACCTGGGCTATTGAAGCCGATAGTAGAGTTTCCTTGTAACGAAGAAGTTAAGGGGACTATAAAGGTGATTATCAGGATCAAGTACATAGAGTCCGAGATACTAATCGTAAGATGGTCATGGTGGCTAGAGATGGGGAAAGACCTCTATGTGGAGTATAGAACCACACGGGTAGTCCTTGCCTAATAGAAATTAGAGGACAAGAATATGGTGCCAAGGTGGGGCATCGATTAAAATAGTTTTGGTTCGACTGACTGGCAAAGTTATTATTATGAGTTTTACCTCAGATGAAGGAGGTATATTTGGTGTGACTAGATAGAGTCCCGGTATTTCATTAGCCTTAGATTTGTGTGTGTAATTTGAGTTTTGTGGCGGTATAAATATTATATAGTGTAGGTCTAAGTGTTTTTCCTCAGTAGCGGAGTTTTATTGTCCTTCATTCGCTATAAAAGCGGGTGTTGATATTTTGAATATATATCTGGGTTGTATTACTCGTTCTAGGTGTGATATAAGAGTACATTATTTATCTGAGTGTAATATGTTTTTCATTGTTTGGAGCGATAGTAGGCTAATGATGCAAAATTATCATGCCCGCAGTTCTAGGGTGGAACAAGTAATCGTTGCGATATCTTACCTAGATACAGGTTGAGTTCGCCTTGGGTATTATGGGTAGGTGAAACTTTGGTGAGCATATGTTTCATTATCGTGATATGAGTGCGTGGTGACCTTATAGAGGTAGTTTAAGGTATGTAGGGTTAATTTTTAAGCTTGTTATTGGTTGCGCAAGGACTTAGTGTTAGTGCAAGCACTTGGTGGTGTGGCTCCTAAACAGAGATAAGAGTTCATACCACATTTTGTTGAAAGAAGGGATAGGGTTATCCCGGTTGCATAATTAAAGTTAGATACCTCCACGCATGAACCTTAACGACGTTGGGAGTGGAGAGATGATATAGGATATGAGGATTTTGGTTTTGTCGATAAGTCATATAGTGTAGAGGAAACATTATAGATTTTGATCCATACAATGATGGTATGTGTTGATGTAAAAAATTAGACTATCTCTAATTATTTAATCACGGATAAAAATAAATAAGACAAAGGAATTTTTAAAGTGATTCAGCCTTAAAAGAATAGCCTACGTCCACTATTTTGTTATTGCTGAGTGTTTAGGAATTCTCGAAGTATGAGTATTCTCCAGAAATTCCGGTTCCCTTACAATGAGGATGATACAATGTATTTATAGCCCTCAGACTATACATGTGAAAGGGTAATACATAAATGCCCCTTAGGCGTATACATCTGCATGATAATAATAAGCATTTAATGCGCAGTCAATCTGTTGGTTATCCTACTATTAATGCTTTGTTCGAGGTGTAGCTCGGGCCACCTCAGTAGATCGGTACTCATAAGTAGCTCGGTACTCATAAGATGCTCGGTGCAGTAAAGTTCCTCGGAGAGCTCTTGTTGGTCGGAGCGTCTGAGTTGATCGGGGAGGCAGAGTTCCTCATTGCCAATATGATTGTAAAAATGCTTGTACGTGCGACGTAGATTGACACGCGTCTTCTTATGATTAGTCCACGTCAGCAGGTTAAATTTGGTATCAAGAAAAGCCCCCAATGTTTCACAGTTTGAGATTTGAGGAGTGTGGAACATTCTTTCTCGAAATATGGCGGTTTTAAATTATCATCCCAAAATTTAGGAGTACTTTCTTTTGTATTTATATCTCCTTCCAAATTCGTAGAATCGGACTTTTGAATTTTTATGACCGCTTCAGTTCCCGCGCCCTTTTTGTCTTTTTAGCCGACGGTAGCGTAACTGTCTCTTTTTGTAATCATTATCTTTACCCCTTCCCAAGGCAAGGTATTTAAGCGTTGCAGAAAATCACATCGTCTTCTACTTTTTCAAATTTGTATCTTTGAGTTTTCCATTGTCTCTCTCTCTTGTGCGTTCATCCCTTTTATCGTTCGTTGTCAACAGACTCATCCTTTTCCTGTAAGATCTCCTTCTTTCTCTTTGATTTCCTTTATTCATCATGGTTTACCCTGTAGAGTCGCTTGATAAGTTTCGTTATGATTTCTCTATTCCTTCATGCATGGTTTTGGAGGAACTTTCTGAGCCTTCAGATTATTTTCGTTTGGCTGAGGGACATTGGTTCCCTAGTCTTTTTGTTGCTGAATGTGGCTTTTCTTTTCCCCCAAACCCTTTGTGTCTGGAATTCTGTCAATATTTTGACGTGGTTCCTGCAAGAATAGCCCCCAATACGTGGAGAATAGTTAACGGAGTTCATAGATTAAATCGAATTCATGGCACTCGTATAGGAATTCCAGAAATTATGTTTTGTTATAGATGGGTTGTTGGTGACAATACTTTTTATTTAAAACTAGGTTTTTAAATAGGGCTTTAGTGGTCAATCTCCCAGATGCCAATAGGGACTACTTCGAGCATGGGGTTGTTATGAAAAATTGGCAACATGCTCCTTTAACTGGAGATGATGTGTATCAGGGTCTTAGATGCCCCCTATGGAAATGGGATAGGTTATTTTTATTTCACTTTATTTTTTGAAATTATGCTTTCTTTGTGTTTGATAAAGTGTGTCACTGATATTTTCATGTTCATTTATTTGCAGTTGACAGCAAAAGAAGGTCTCCAAAAGAGACAGAAGTTAACTTGAAACATCTAAAACTTATCTGGAGTTTGCATCAGACTGTTGCCGACGAGCATATCAGATCAGCTTCATATATGTTGCAGTATAAGAGTTACACTTCGTCTTTTATTGCTCGTCCAGTGATAAGCGGCGTGGAACCAATACCAGCTTCTACAAGTTCTTCACCTGAGTCACATATTCCTTTGAGTGAATGGTTGAAGAAAAGAAGAGCTCCTGCCCTCTTCGAGAAATCTGCCTCTGTTGCTGGAGAGGCAAAGAAAATCAAACAAGATGTCCCAAAAGAAGGGACGAGAAAAATCAATGCACCTCCTCCGGCTGCTCCTGTGAAGGTTGTCGAGAAGCCCCCAGTGGCTCCGAGAAAGGTCGCTGCACCAAGCGAGGTTATTGGCATCTCTCCGACTAAGACTACATCTTTAGTCGAGACTGTTAATGCTCCTCTGAGGAGGCTGAAGAAAAGCTCCTCGGTCAATTTGGCTAAATCCATCGCTCAACCCCCGTCTACTGAAAGTGGTGTTCCCACTTTTGTTGCCCCGAGCTCTTCCATAAGCTCAGTGAAGTCTTGGATCATTCCCGAGATCCAAGGAATTGAAGAAAATCTTTCTCGGTACATGGTTACCACATTAACTGCTCGCTATATTGCTTCTGTAAGTATCATTGTCCTCAACTTTCATTCTTCCCTTTTTATATCTGTGCACTGACTTGCTATTGTTTTCTTTTCACAGTAGGTAACCTGCTTCAATACAATTTTGAAGAAAGATGAAGCTATTAAAGCTTTAAGCTCCTCGTCAGGTGTAGAGGAAGCTTTGGTGGGTCTGACGCAGTCTCTGAAGGATTCTCGTCAGAAGTATGCTGATGATAAAGCTTCTTGGGAGAAGAAGCTTAATTCCATCGAATAGGAGAAGGATCAGGTTGTTGAGGTCTCCAAGGGGTTGGAGAAGAAAATAAAAGACTTGGAGGAGAAGAATAAAGAGCTCAAAGGGAAGCTCAAAAATGCTGGGGAGCTTGAAGTAAGCTCAAGACTGCTGAGGAAGAGTTGGGCCAAATTCGGGAAGTAAGTCGTCAGAAGGAAGAAGTGGAAAATAAGTTGAAGGTTGCCGAGGATCTTTTTTCCAAGAAGCTTTCCTCGGAGAAGACGAAAAGGAAATTGGCAGTAAAAAAGTCTTTCAGCGCTGGCTGGGATAAGGGGTGGAATAAAGGTTTGGCTGCCATGATGTCACAAGTGGAATATGGTAGCCACAAGTATTTTAGGGATGGTTGGGTCGCTGCTCTGCAAGAGATGAAAGTTGATGAAAATTCTGAACTATTTCAGCGACACATCTCGGGCCCCCCTCCAACTCCTGAAGAAGAAGAAGAGGACGAAGCTGCCTATGAAGAATCTTCCATGGTGATGGGAGATCAAATTTCTCATCCCCCAGTTATCCAGCCCACCAGTGAGCAACTTCAACTATCCGTTACTTCAATCGAGCGGCCTTCAGTACCCACCGATCAACCATCTGTACCATCCGAGCAACCTACCTCCTCGTCCCAGCCTCCTGAGAAAGTTTAGGGAGACAAGGAAAAGGTGTAGCGTTGTTCGGATTTTTTTTGTTTATTTTTCTTTGTCAAATGTAACTCTGAACTCTGTACTTCTCCTTTATGATGTAATAAAATCTGAAATTTTGATTATGCATACAATTGATTTTTTTCTTCATGCTCTGTTTGCATTCTTATTTTTTCTTCCTTTACTAGTTTATGGCCAGGATGGAATTATTGTCTGCTCATGATACAAAATTGTTGAGGCAATGCAATGAATACTTCAAAGCTGGTCATACAGATATGAGTGCAGCACAAATCGTCGACATCCTCGGTCAAGGTGCTTCAGAGCAAGCAATTGAAGCCTACCTGTATTTGAAGTGGTTGCTCGACCGTGCAGTGGCTAACAATGTAGCATACTATGAAATGATTGAAGATCTCCAGGGCACTCTTGAAGAGCTTCAACAGAAGTATAAGGAATCTACAGCCCTTTTGCACGAGGGATACGAGAAGAAGTATCAGCAAATGAATGCTGATAAGGGATACGATAAACTGTTTGCTGCTTATAAAGTGAGAGAGAGGACTTTGAAAATCGAGGTCAAGGAGCACAGGCAAATAGCTGAGCTGTTGGAGCAGGAAAACAATAACTTGCAAAGAGAAGTATCTCAGTTGAAATCAGCCGCCTCTACCTCAAACGCTTTGGTCCCTGTGAACGATGAGGGATTTTCTTTCTCGGAGGTCGAAAACGCCAATCTTCGAGATGAATTGGAGACCTTGAAAAGAGCTGGTCCCTCTACCTCTACTCGGGGACGAGCAAGAGCTTCTCGGGGATGAGAAAGAGCTGCTCAGCTTACTATTGAAGAGGCAAGAACTCAAGCTTCTTTAGAAAATCAAGCAGTTCAACTAGTTGTAAAGAATAGGGCTCTGGCAGAAATGTCCAAAAAGATCCGGACTTTGGACGAGCAGCTCTCTGCTCAGAAGTCTGTCTTGGAGAATAAGGAAATATTTATAAAAAACCTTCATGAGCAACTGGAAAGATTGACATATCAATTCCACAAGCAGCCTCGAGAATTCTGGATGGCTGGCTACAATGAGGCTCTCTACCATTTGGATGATCGGATCCAAAATGTGAATAATGAGGGCTACAAACAGGGGTGGTTGAATGCCTTGGTAGTACTGAAACTAGAGCAGGGTCACTACTTGTGGGATTACCATAATCCTGGGCTGGTCGACCTACCAGTACCACCATTCAAGCTCGACATGAGTTGGATCCCTGCTCGGGCCATCCCTCAGTGTTTGATTTCCAAATACCATGGCGATTACAGTCTCCATTCCAATTCTGAGATATCTCGCCCCGAGCACCTACTCGATCGACCATCTGTGATGAACATCAGCATGCTTAAATATCTTAATTTCATAAATTCCCCTTATGCTTTGGATGATCCACCTGCTGGCGAGGAACCTGTTTCAAAAGCAGAGGGGAAGAAACCAATAGAATAGGAATCTTGATGTAATAATAAATTTGTATTTCATTCTTGATGTATTTTGCTCTAAATTTAATGAAATAATTTTCTTTGAAAATCTTGATTTCCATTGTCTTGTAATTGTAAAACACTTTACATCTGTGCATGTATATCTGTTAAAAAGATAACAACATTGTGTTATTTTTCGATCAACTAGAGTTGGTTAAAACTTATTTTCGACTATCTTGAATTTGTGGTAATCATTTGACGACTAACCAAAATTGATGATATTTTGTTTCTCGAGCAACTTATTGGTAATTTAAAATGTTATGAGTATCAAAATTTCTGTCTGATCACTTTCACATACTCATACTTTGTTTAAATAAAATGCTTCCGACCAACTGTAGTTAACCTGAGTTGGTGGATTTTTTCTTCCCGACCAACCTTAATTGGCATTTTTGGGAAATATTTTCTTTCCAACCAACCTTAATTGGTATTTTTGGGAAATAGTTTTACTTCCCAACCAAGCTTAGTTGGCATTTTTTGGAATAGTTTTACTTCCCAACCAACCTTAGTTGGCATTTTTGGGAATAGTTTTTCTTCCCAACCAACCTTAGTTGGCATTTTTGGGAATAGTTTTACTTCCCAAACAACCTTAGTTGGAATTTTTGGGAATAGTTTTACTTCCCAACCAACCTTAGTTGGCATTTTTGGGAATATTTTTTCTTCTCAACCAACCTTAGTTGTCATTTTTGGGAATAGTTTAGCACTAGTATTCCTCGACAAATTTCTAATAAAAAGAGAGAACTGGGCAGAATATTGGCACTTTATTCATACTAATGAAATTGCATTACATGAGAGTTTACATCACTGATAATACTTGCGTAGGTGTTCTGCATTCCATGCATTCTTAAACTCCTCCCCCTCTAAAGTTTCTATCATATAGGTTCCTGGTCGAACAACTTCTGTAACTCGGTAAGGTCCATGTCAGTTTGCCTCCAGTTTGTTGTGCTTTTGAATCACTTTCTTTAGCACATAGTCTCCTTCTTTCAGGTCGCACTTCTTCACTCTCTTGTTGTAGAATAAAGATGTTCGTTGCTGGTAAGCAGCATTTATAATGGCTACTTCTTCCCTAACTTCCTCGAGCATATCCACGTCTAACCTTCTCATTAAATCACTGACAGGGGAATTGAAATTCAATACTCTGTGTGTCAGGAGACCCAACTCGACGGGTATAACAGCTTCACTTCCAAATGCTAGCATGTATGGAGATTCCCCTATTGCTGCTCAGGAATAGTTCGATAAGCCCGTAGTACAGAGTGTAGCTCGTTGATCCAGTTTGCTTTCGCGTCATTCAGTCTTTTCTTCAAACCATTTAGTAGCGTTCTATTTGTCACTTTAGTTTTTCCATTGCTTTGGGGATGGCCTAGAGCTGAGTGAATCTTCAAGATATTTGACTGATGACAGTAGGTCGCAAACTCCTCGTTGTCGAACTGAGTTCCATGGTCTCTGATGAAGGCATGAGGAAGACCATATCGACAAATGATGTTCTTCTAAATAAATTGGTACACCTTGTCGTACGTCATATCAATGAGAGGCTCAGCCTCAACCCATTTAGTAAAATAGTCCATAGCAACCACGAGATACTTAAATCTTCCCTTGGTCGTTGGCACTGGTCCGACCAAGTCTATTCCCCATATGGCAAATGGCCAAGGGGAAGTAATGGGTGCTAATAATGCTTGAAGAGTTCTTCTGATAGAGGAGAAGCGTTGACATTTGTCACACTTCTTGGCATAGGCTATGCAATCAGCCCTCATCGTTGTCCAGTAGTCTCCTTGAGTCATCATTCTTTGTAAAAGTGTCCGGCCTGCTACATGGGCTCCACAGGACCCTTCATGGACCTCTTCAATCAGATCTTTCACCTCGGTGGGATGCACACATCTTTGTAAACCTGCTATAATTCCTCGTCTGTATAGAATACCAGTAGTTAGTACATAATGAGGAGCTTTAAACTTCAATTTCTTGGCTGCAAGTTTGTCAGTTGGTAATTCCCCTTTCTCAATATATGCCCTGATGGGATCCATCCATGATGATCCTAAATCAAGGGTAATAAAGTTCATCGTCAGACCTTCATCTATACTCCGACCAGCTAAAACTTCAATTGGGATTGTTCTTCGTAGCTCGGTACGAGTAGCCGATGCTAATCGAGCTAAGGCGTCTTCTCTCTCATTCTCCATTCTTGGTATTCTGACCACCTGAATAGCAGCAAATTCCGATACCAATTCCCTTGCCTTTGCATGATACCTGATCATTAATTCTCTTTTGGCTGCATATACTCCCATCATTTGATTTATGATCAATTGCGAGTCACTGAAGACAATAACCTTCTCTGCCCCCATGGTTTTTGCCAAACTAAGACCTGCAATCATGGCTTCATATTCAGCCTCATCATTCGAAGCTTTGAATTGGAAGCGTAGGGCATATTCCACGTCGACCTCGTCCGGACTGTTCAAAATAATCCCTGCCCCACAGCCTGTTGCGCAAGATGAGTCATCCACATATAGACTCCATACAGGTAACTCGTCTTCAAATTTCTGATCTGACAGAGTTCCTCGATGGAAAATTTGTTACTTCCTTTCACCCTCTCCTAATATTTATTGTTGTTCGTCAATCATCTTTTATCACCCTTTTACCAACCTTAGTTGGTCTGGGCTTGAGTTTGATGATTCTGTAACATCTACAGGTTGATCAGTGAGCAGCTTTTGCTCCTCGGGGGTATCAAGATAGGTGAATTCTGCTATAAAATCTGCTACTGCTTGCCCTTTAAGCGATGATCTGGGTGCATAAACTATATCATATTCACCAAGTTCTATTGCCCAGTACATAAATCTCCCTGATTTTTCTAGTTTACAAAGGGCTTGCCTCAACGGCATATCAGTATATACGACTATGGTATAAGCCTCGAAGTATGGCCTCATTCTCCTACTCGCCTCTATCAATGCTAGCTCCAATTTTTCCAACTTTGGATATCTGATCTCTGCTCCTCGAAAGGCTTTGCTAGTGTAATATATCGATTTTTTAACTCCATTATCCATTCTTATCAATGTCGTGCTAACTGCATTCTCCGATACTGCTAGATACAAGTACAATTTTTCTCCCATTAGTGGTCTGGACAACAATGGAGGTGCTCCCATATATTTCTAAAAGTCTTGAAAAGCCTTCTCACATTCATCATTCCATTCAAAAGTCTTTCGGAGAATTTTGAAAAATGGGAGGCATCTATCAGTTGTTCGCGATACAAATCTGTTGAGTGCTGCTACTCATCCTGTAAGACTTTGCACTTTTTTCTTCGTTGTTGGAGATCGCAGTCCTAACAGAGCTTTGATATTTTCAGGGTTTGCTTCAATACTTCGTTGATTGACAATATACCCGAGAAATATGCCTTCTCGTACTCCAAATATGCACTTGGTCGGGTTCAACTTCATTTGATATTTATCCAATTGATCAAAGGTCTGGCCTAAGTTAACTAGATGCTCAGGAGCTTTCTTGCTCTTTGTCAGCATATCATCAACAAAAACTTCCATATTGCAACTGATTTGTTCTGCAAACACCTTGTTCATCAGCCGCTGATATGTTGCACCTGCATTTTTCAAACCAAAAGGCATAACATTATAACAGTAAGTTCCCCTAGGGGTAATGAAATAAGTACTCTCCCTATCTTCAGGTTTCATTTTAATCTGGTTGTAACAAGAATAAGCTTCCATGAAGCTCAGCCGCTCGTCTCCCGAGGTAGCATCCACTAGTTGATCAATTCAGGGCAACGAAAAGTGATCCTTTGGGCATGCTTTGTTGAGGTCGGTGAAGTCTACACACATTCTCCGTTTGTTGTTCTTCTTCTTCACCATCACCACGTTTGCAAACCAGTCTGGATATTTAACATCTTCAATAAAGTAAGCTTTCTGGAGCTTCTCGACTTCCTCCTGTATGGCTTGATTCTTCTCGGGACTGAATACTCTTCTTCTCTGCTTCACAGGCTTAATCTCCTTATTCATGTTGAGCTCGTGACATAAGAAATTTGGGTCTATCCCGAGCATATCCTCATGACTCCATGCAAAAATTTTCTTTCTGCTTCTTAGGAAAGTTATCAATTCCTGTTTTAGTGAGGCCTCCAACGACGAATCTATTTGAGTTGTTCGTTCAGGGTGCTCGTCGTCTAGAATGATGTTTTCAGTAGCTTCCACCACTTGACCCTTCACGAGTTGCGACTCATCTCTAGGATCCAATGTTTCAATTTCTGCACCTTCATCCACTTGATAGGTAGTAGTCTTTTTCCTTGACTCCTCCAGCTCCTCTTGCTCGGCAGATGAATAGTAGCATTCCCGAGCTACTTTTTGATCACCCTTCACAACTCCTACTCCAAAATTTGTTGGAAATTTTAGGCATTGATGTACCGTAGATGGTACTGCCTCGAACGTCTTCAATCCTACCCTTCCCATGATGATATTGTAGGCTGATTGAACATTCTTATCCATCACGAAGAAGCGTATTCTTTCTGTTCAACAAGTAGGCCATGTACCAATGAGTATATCCAACTTGATCGTCCCAAGTGGAAAAACTTTCTCGCCAGCAAAACCGAGGAGGGATCTATGATAAGGCTCCAGTTGAGACAGCTTTAGATTTAAACTGTCAAAGCACGAGTAGAACATGATGTCTGCCGAGCTACCATTATCTACCAGTACTCTTGAAATCATCACTTCCTTCATCCTCATTTTGATCACCAATGGGACATCATGAGGATATAGAACACTTGAGAGGTCGTTCTTTGAGAAAACAATGACCAATTTCTCTTCGTTTACCTTTCTAGGGCGATCCTCCTCAGGTAGATTTATTCGTTGAATGTATGAGCAAGATTGAGCCTCACAGAGGTAATCTTTTCTCTCTGCAGTAAGGTCTCCTCCTCCTGCATCTCCACCTGTAATAACATTACAATCAAATGACCCAAAACGTATTGAAAATACCTCACGTTCTGGCTGCCTTTGTCTTTTAGGAAGGTCGGGGTCATCTTCTGGATCATCTTCATGGTCTTTTTTCTTGTTCTCATCTTCTCGACGATGAGATCTAGAACTCTCTCTTGTTCGGTCACTGTTTCTTCTTTCATTTCTGCGATCAACATACTTCGTCAGTTTTCCTCGTCTAATCAGTGTTTCAATCTCATTCTGAAGAGCTATGCAATTTTTGGTCATATGGTCGTGATCTTTGTGAAACTCGTAATATTTGGCCTTATTCCTCCTGTCAGGGTCTGTCTTTATTTTCTCTGGCTAGTTTAATTCCTCGCTGTTTTTTATTTCTTCTAGAACGTGGTTGATATCTATCTTCAAAGGAGTGTAATTATCAAATTTCTTCAATACCTCCCATGACGACCTTGTTTTTGAATATTTGTCACGACCATTGTTCTTATGCTCTTTCTTCTTAGCTTTATCAATCTCCACCTTGGCTTCTTTGGCATCCATATTCTTCTTCGCAGCCATTGCCTCCTCGGCATTCATGATCTTGTCCGCTTTTGCCATCAGTTCTGACATGATTCTGGGTGGATCTTTGGCAAAAGTGTAGTACAACTTGTTAGGTAGCATCCACTCATCAAGGCGGTAATCGTTATCTTTTCCTCATAATCAATGACTTCGAGTTTCTCGTTATTAAAACGAGTTATATAATCTCTGGTACTTTCACCAACTTTTTATCTAACACTTAACAAATACGCTACTCGTTTAACTGGCTTTGCCCCAAAATAGAAATTTCTAATAAATAAATCGTCTAGTTGAAAAAAAGTTGAGATCTTACCCCGAGGAAGATTATTGTACCATATTTGAGCAGATCCGGTCAGAGTTCTCGAGAATGCTCTACATCTCATCTCATCTGAAACAGCATAGATGTCGGCTGCAGCTTGGTATTATTCTATATGAAGGACAGGGTCGGTCTTTCCATCATATTTGGGAGTCACAACAGGTGCTTTGAACTTTAATGGTGTGGGAAATTCCACAATGGCCTGGACAAAAGGTGTTCCTTGAACAAAAGTTTATTGTAGAGGGTTCTTGGCCTTAGCCATTTCCCCTAATTTATCCTTCAACCTCTGAATAGAGACTTTCCACGCATTGTTTCCTTCCTCGAGCCTGTTGGTTCGAGCAACTGATCGCGTTGATGTGGCTTCCTAGGATCTATCTTGACGAGCAGCTGGTCGCAACTGGGCAGATCCATCCCTTAAGTCTGATGGTCGTCGAAAGCTCCTCGACGCAGCCTTAGGAGGACTTTTGTTCCTCCTAGGGCCCAATCAATCAAAAGGAGAAACCCTACTTAATCTCTCCAATGCACTGATCCTTTCTGGAGAGAGAGTGACCTTTTGTTCAGTATCTGTGGCTCGTACCGACGAAGTTCTTCCTGGTTGATAAGAAAAATCATCAGATTCCTCAGTACGATATGGATCGATATGCCCAGTACGCGAAGAAAGTAAACGGGTATTTCTTTGGACACTTCGCTGTCCTGAATGGGTCGGTACACCACTATGAAGAGTTTATATGAGTTGTCACATAGTTTCTTGCATGGCTATCTGGCCCTGGGCCAGATTTGTCATTATTCCAGCCATATCTGGAACGTTGGGTGGAGCAGATGGATTTGGGGGGTTTCCAGCGTTTCGATTGCTGGATTCAGGATTATCAGCCATTAGTGATGAACTGTTTTTGGTGAAAAACAAAAATTACAGTCGTTTCCCATAGATGGCGCCAATCTGTTGATATAAAAAATTAGACTATCTCTAATTATTTAATCACAGATAAAAATAAATAAGACAAAGGAATTTTTAAAGTGGTTTAGCCTTAAAAGAATGGCCTATGTCCACTGTTTTGTTATTGCTGAGTGTTTAGGAATTCTCGAAGTATGAGCATTCTCCAGAAATTTTGGTTCCCTTACAATGTATTTATAGCCCTCAGGCTGTACATGTGAAAGGGTAATACATAAATGCCCCTTAGGCGTATACATCTGCATGATAATAATAAGCATTTAATGCGTAGTCAATCTGTTGGTTATCCCGCTATTAATACTTTGTTCGAGGTGCAGCTCGGACCGCCTAAGCTGCTCAGACCTCCTCAGTAGCTCGGTACTCATAAGTAGCTCGGTACTAATAAGTTGCTCGGTGCAGTAAAGTTCCTCAGAGAGATCTTGTTGTTCGGAGCGTCTGAGTTGATCGGGGAGGCAGAGTTCCTCGTCGCCAATATGATTGTAAAAATGCATGTACGTGCCACGTAGATTGACACGCGTCTTCTTATGATTAGTCCACGTCAGCAGGTTAAATTTGGTATCAACAGTATGATTATGGAAATATAAGTGCTATGGAAAAGCACTAAAGTGGTCCTCTCACCACAAGTGGGTGGGTGAAGTAGGACTTAGAGAAATTGATTTAGGGATTATGGCCAGGCCTTAATGAAAAGGCAAATTTTGGAAGAAGTATGTTTTGGGTATGATGTTTGTAACGCTTTTGCAGAGAGTTGGCGGCTCTCTTAGTTAGACTTTCCTGTTCGCCTAGGTAAAAGGTTAGAGTGGTATATGTACGTTAGTAGGTTAGTGAGGTAGGATTTAGGACATCCCGCTGGTGTGCCTTAGGCCGTTATATATCCATGACCGACGAAGCGAGGGAGTAGTGTAACGGGAGGGTTCCTTGTTTGGATTTCTCTTTGTGAGACGTCCCACGCATGAAACCGAGAAAATGTCAGGAGTTGAGAAAGGTCTTAGGCACCAGGGACAATTTAGGATAGCACTGTTTCGCGTAGTTAGGAATGCTTCGATCTTAGAATTTTGGGCAGTGAGGCCAGTAGAGTTAGTGGCGCCTATATAGAAATATTGTTTGGTTAACCTTGAGAAGGATGAGATTTTGCGGGTCGAGAAGACCCATGTATGAGTATTACGCCGAGGAAATAGGGTCCATTGTTTAGTAAGTGTTACGTGTCGGACGTTTGTGTGAGTGTGCGGAGAGGCATCGGTTAAAAAGGTGTATGGGCACCTTAGTAAGTTGGTTGTATGTATCGCCTGAGATAGATAGGACGTAGTATATAGAATTTAAGAGTAAGCAGAGATGGCAGGATAGGATAGTATGAACCTTGATAGAGGTGAGTGCTGTTTCAGAACGGTTAAGAGCTATTGAGTAGAGCCATTCCACTTTGAGGTATTAGGATGTGGAGTGATTCATGATCCTAGGTTAGTGTTGGTAGTATTGATTATATCTGAATTTCGAGGATGAAATTCCGTTGTAAGGGGAGGAGTATTTAATTCCCCGCGCTTTTATGGGAAATTAAATTGAATAATTAAGAGTAATTTGGAAATTTAAGAATTATCATGAATAGTAAATTTTTGGAGTTTTCCACGATTAAATGATTTTCGACGGGTATTATATTTACTTTTGGGGTTAAGTAAATAAGTCGGAGTAATTTAATTATATGTTGCCGCTGAGTAAAGCGACAGAGGACGATATTTTAACGGGAACACCGCATTAAGTTGTGTGGGTTAAATTAGTGAGTTGTGGTCAAGAGCCTTAGATGGAGATTCTGATTGCGCGATGAGTCTCAGAATGGCAGAGATAGTCAGAATTAAGTATCCGGGTGTCGAAATTGAGATTCGGAAATATTTGGATTAATAGAGACTCGCAATTGAGTAAACGAGTCAATTTTGGGTTTAAAGGGGATAAACCCTTATTTCTCCCTATAAAAGGTACGGGAGAGTGGGAGAAATAGAGAAAATAAAGAAAAGAAGAAGAGAAGAAAGGAAGAAGGGAGAAAGAAGAGAGAAAAAGGATTTCCAGGCCAAACTCCATCGAATTCAACTCGGGATCGTCGGATTTTATCCTCTAGACAAGTGTTTACTTGCTTTATTTAATTTTGAGCATAAATCTCATATCATAGTTGGTAATAACAAACCCTAAAGATTTTTGGGTTATGTTATTCTTGGATTAAACGGGTTTTTCGAAAGTTTAACGGGTAAACCCCGAAAATTATGAAATTGGAGAAATTTAGAAATTAATCGAATTAAATGGTTGATTTTTGGTTTTAGGATGTTAGAACTGACTTCTTTGGTGTATATTTAGTTGGGTGTGGTTGTATGTTGGTGGGTTAAGAGGAAATTGAGTTTGGAGGTTTGGAAATGGCCACAATAGGGGCCGGAGAAGAAGCTGTTCGTCATGATCGATCGATCGAGGGTAGAGGATCGATCGATCGACCATCGATCGATCGATGGCCAAGGGTCGATCGATCGACCCTTCAGGAATTTTGGCAATTTTGCCTAGAGTTATTTAAATGGGATAAATTCCCACTTTTATGGTTTTTAAGCCTACTTATTCGAGGAAATAAATATTCATCTGGGGGGATATATTCCTAATCAATTGAGGGAGTTACAATGGGGATTTAGAAAGTGTTTTAAGTGTGTGACACTAAAATTATATTTTCGAGGAAAATAAAAATAAATTGAGAAATTAAAGGTTTGGGGTTCCTAAAATAGAGTGGGGACCAATAAATTATTATTTGAATAAAATATAGTCCTTGGGTTCGTGAAAATGGAATCCACGAACTATTTAAATTAAGGGTGTTTGGTGACAAATATTTTGGGGATAATTTTTGTGGGCATTAGGCCTATATAATTATGCTCGTAGAAAACATAATTACATCGATCATGAGTGACTATATCCTACAAGACTATTAGAATAAATTTGGGAAGACGTGTATTTCCTTAGTGTGAATTGGTATAGTTGGGATAATTATATAAATCCTTAAAGGCGAATATGGTACAATTTATTTATCAAGTGAGGGGATAATTTTGGATTTAGTATTGTGAGTGTGCGAATACTTGAATGATATAATTTAAGAGAATCTTTGGGATTATAGGTCATCATTATGTGTGATTGGCAATCATGGACATTTATGTATATTTGAGGAATAATGTGGATGCATATATACTACGTGATTAAAGTTTATATATTATATGATATGGAATTGTATATATATATCTATGTGTGAATGGTATATATATATATTTTTGTGGAGCATACCCCCTCTAATGCTATCATGGGAAGTTGCGCGATGAGGGTGAGCCCCTGGCTTGAGGAGCAGGGTGTGGATATTCCCCAGGTCATAGTCGTCCCATATTATTTGTGTGATTTTATATTTTGGGGGTGAGAAGTCTTGGCTATGAGTCGTTCTCACTTGACCAGTTTGGAGATATGACCGCTTCCCATACGTTGTGACCTATGACCACGAAGTAGGTGTCATTTAGTCCTACCGGTGGTCCCCATGATGATATGTGAGTGATGCCCTGGAAGATGATAGCATTAAGAGACCGCATCCTCGAGTTATAGCTCGTTGGGATGGTTATTATACCTGTGTGTATGGTATATTATTGGGATGATTACTATACTGGTGTGTATGGTATATTACGTGTGCATGAGAACAAGATATTATATATCTCTATAAGAGTAAAGAGATAAAAGAAAGATAGATTAAATTCTCATTCCGGGAGATACTAATCGGACTCAAAATGTGATAGGTATATAAAAGCAAGTATGACAATGTATATAATAAATAGGATATATATATATATATATATATAATAAATAGGATATATATATATATATATATTATGTACTGAGGGTCTAATGGATCTCGACGATCGACCTTGCCAAGTAGTGGTGTATTGGGAGGTTCCTTGTTTGGATTACGCTTTGCGAGACAACTCACGTACGAACATGGCATAGTGTTGAGACTGGGGAGAAGTTTATCCCTCAGTACTTGGTTTGCTTAGTATTTTCTAGAGTTTGGGGGCGACGAATTAGTTAGGCAGTGTGACACCGCGCCTAATTAAATATCGGGCGATCACTCCTTTATTAAATTAAAATCAAGGTGAACAGTTGGTTCATTCTTAGCATCACTGTCGAAAAATACTTTTCCAATTTAAACACCCTAAATAATTAAGCTAAGTGTCAAGACCATTTTATACTTTACTCTCCAAATTTTATTTTATATAAACCAACATTTAAAACTTTGCATAATTCATAATTTAATAGTCACACCACAACTATCCTGGAACATACAATCCAGATAATCAAACATTCAACTAATTGAATCCAACATTTAATACTTTAAATGAAAACATCCTGGCAATAATAAATCCCAAAGTGCAAGTACTAAAAATAAATGGATTACAATATCCAATAAAACAACTGAATACTGGAAAGGGCGACACAAGACCAACTGAAATAAATAATGCTAAGAGTAGAATCAAACGAATGAGGTCGTCTAAGCAAGGGGCCTGTAACTCCCACCTAAGCTGCAGCACGTTCCTGCCAAAGGATCATATGCAAGACGCCCCTGTGGCTGGGCACTTGTAATATATACATATATATACAAGAGAGAGAGGGAAAATAGAACGGGTCAGAGCCCGATTGTGAAGATGATTTAAAATTTGTTTAGCAAGTATTTAAAATGTTTACAGACCAATGCAACAACATATTAGTGAGGCACTCCCTTGAGAAATTCTCACCTCTCTTCTAATGTGCACGCCTATCGCACTAACCTTCCCAACGGTTTAACTTGTCTTAGGTTACTCGTAAGATTTAAACCTGAACAATATAATTGTTTAAGAGGATAATTTCATTTAGTAACAAAGCTCTCATTTTAACTTTATTTATTAATAAAGTTTCCCAATGTCATATTATACTTTTCAAAACAAGTATTTCCAATTTGAAGTCATTATTCATTTCTTACTTACCATAACACAGTAGGCAGTTCCAAATTTCAGAATTTCATATATATATTATATAATCGTATAATATATATATATATATATATATATATATTTCTATCAGCACCCCACATAAAAATTATGGTGCGAGCATACTCTGCTATCCAATCCCCGTATCACTCGTACTAAGGGAAATACAAGTTCGGAATCACTCTCGAACTGTATTAATACATACACAAACAATATTGAGGCGAAGCATAGTTTCCAAGTCCAAGAGGTCAGCACATACCCTCGCGTCTCTTAGGACCGTGACTATCGATTCGATAACCTGTACCTAGGATTCCTATCTTCTTGGGTACAAGTCAATATCCCCATAAAGGTCCCATCAAGATAAGACTGTCCCAGCGCGGTAACCTCAGGGATAGCAAGTAGCGCGGGCATGATTTTCACACGTATATAGTATATGCATAAACACAGTCATATAAATAAATTACTTTTTCTATATCAAATTTAGGTTCATGTCATAACCCATAATTATAACATTTATCCTTATTTCTCATTATTTAGTTATCACTTATAACGGTTCATCTCTTACTTTTAGTTTCAGGGATTATTCCAACTTACTACATAACACTCATGGACTCTATCCTCCCAAGTGTAGAATTCAGTAGGTACTCATATATTTTCCATCGTAACTATCTTACACGTCTCTCCCTTGAATACGTAATTCTATCATCCCTTATATGTAAACATCCCAAAAATGTAAATCTCGTCTTACATTAAAGGTCTCATAATTATTACTAAGTCCTACTGGTCTTCTTTATCTCCCAAAATATTTTAATAAGGATGTCCAAATATTCTTACTCATTTAATTTGAATTTACTTATTTAAAAAGGGGAAAATATGAGTCTGCCAGAAGGGGTCGATCGATCGAGGGCAGGAGCTCGATCGATCGATGCGTCGATCGATCGACACTCCTGGTTCGATCGATCGATCGACACTCCTGGTTCGATCGATCGATCAAACAGGTATGGCGAATTCTGCAATTTAACAGTTACGGGTTTTATCATCCAACTTCAATCAAATCAATATTTTTCATACCCAAACTCCCAAAAATTTGTACTACAATCATTATAAAGACAAATTAAACATCTTTAATGTAAAGCATGTGAATTTTCATCAATAACCATGGATTAAAAGGGGCAAAACTTATATAAACCTTATGAACCCTAGAAATTTATTTAACTTTGTTCTAATCAATATTTTTCCAGAATTTCTTCTTCTAAAACATCAAAAATCTGTGGTTCAACCTCTACATATGAAGGGGGATTTCCAGATTTCCATTTATATCATTACTACATGTAATTTCCTATCTCTAACATGATTTTGCTTCCATAAAACTCATCCTAATCAACCCTAAACTAACATGAGTGATGCATTAACGAAAATATGCAAGATAAACACTTGCCTAGAAATTTCAGAGTTCTGATTTGTGGACGAATTTGGTGTGGTTGCATTTCCCGTCGCGCGATCTGCGCGTTGGTGGTGGTAGCGGTGTAACCAGATAAATTTTCGACCTAGAACACCTTGGTAAACTCTCTCCTTCCCTCTCCTATGGTCGTCACTTGCCTTTGGTTGTGTTAACCCTAGAAGGCAACCTTAGACATCTGATATAACCCTTGAAAATTCGTGGGTTTAATTGCCCAAAATTATAAAATGTCCAAAATGACCTCCCGGGGCGCTAAATAAGCCTAAAAACGCTCCAAGACCTAAACTAAACCCTCGGGTACACTTTTTTGGCTATCTCGACCCTTCCGGACACTTTGGCGCACTCAAAACAACCATACGAGCGACTTATAATTTATTCACTTTTATTAATCAATATTTAGTCCCGACGCGACACGGGCGCGTCCCGACTCAAATTCCCAAAATTGTCATTTTATTCACTCTTGACATTTAATAGAACCAATATTATATTACTTTACTCATTTGTAATATTCAACAAGTTTCCCATAATTACTAACTCACATCACGTTAATAATTATAAAATAATTAATTTTCGGATTTATATTAAATTAATAATTCACATTAAATTTAATAAATCCCCAAATTAATAGAGCATAAAAATACGGGGTATTACAGGCAGCATAGCTTGAGTAGGATGTTTAGAGGTATGTGCTAGGGGTGCACTAATAGAAGATAGGTGAGGGGCATCTTATGAGAGTGACATACCAATTTAAATATGAGATAAAACATATTTTTTTAAAATAAAGCATTTGTGCCCTTGCAAAATATTTTCACAACTCAGGCTCTGACCCGTTTCTATATTTTTCCCTCTCTTGCTATATATTATATATATATAGGTGTCCAGACACAGGGACGCATGGATGACGATTCCTTCGAGTCAGACGTCTGCTGCAGCAGCTGTGGATGCATGCAGGTTTACCGTAGACGCTTCTTTTCTTGTAATCTAGATAGGAGGCATTGTATAAATATTCGGGCTAATAACCAAATTTCATTTTATTTATTCTTTCGTCGTCTTTTAGTGCGGCTTTCGATTGGATTTTATTATTGTTGAACCGAGTGTTCGGTTATTTTATTTCTTTTCAATTTCATTAATTTAAACTGTGCGATGGTTTTACTTAGTTGGTTTGTTTAAAAACATTAGTTAAGTAAAATTTTGATGCCAGCCTAATAGGCTATTAGTAATTAAATTGGTTTTAGACAGTGATGCTAAGAATGAACCATATGAGACTCCTGTTTTAATTTGATATAGGAGTGATCGCCCACTATTTTATTAGGCGGGGTGTCACAGATGGTATCAGAGCATCAGGTTCTAGTGTCCTTAGGAATATGTGCGGACGTGCTACGTTTTCAGCGTTACTCTCGATTTGATATAGAGCCTCGCGATTAGGATTGTTGATTTCTCTTGTGAGATTTTGTTCTCCTGCTATTACATGAGATTACACTTAATCTTTTGTGTTCTTGTTTGAGCTTCCTGTGTTGATCGAGGAAGGGCGACCAAGGAAGGCCGTGATGAAGACAGCAGGAGGGAGGGTTTAGTTGGAACATCTAGTTAAGTCGGGGACTAGGACCGCAGCAGAGGTCACTCCCCATGTGGCATTTGCTAAGGATTGTTGTGGCGACTACTAGAGTATAGTAGTCATGAGTATCCAAGTACCACTGTAGTAGGAAGTGGTACTAAAGTTGAATCGCTCGGTGACGCTAAGGGTTCAAAAGGGGTTTTTGATAAGGACCATATTTGATAAACATTTATGCGAAGGCAGTTTAGTATTGCTCAGTGGAAGTAGGAGGCTCAGAAGCTTTAGCTTAGAGAAGGTTATGGAGATGCCCATATGTGAAAATTTGAGGAAAATTTTTCACTCGTTGGAGCAATGTTGAAATTGTGGGAATGGTGATAACCATATTCGGGGGAATAGGATGTTTTGCCCCTAAAGGGATCTTATGAATAGTTTTAACTGTGAGTCCCCATAATTTAGCAGGAATGAGAAGAATGCAGTTTTAAATTATCCACGTAAGGATCGGTCAAAGGCCGACAGTGAATAAAGAAAGTTATGAATGAGTGAACTTAGTGCTGAATCAAGGTAGGTACAATAAATAGAGAGTCCTTCAGAGGAATGATAGGATCGCTGAATAAGTGTTGCTAACACTTTTGGAGAATTTGTATCCATGGAACCCATTAGTGGACATCCACCCGGGGAATTCATGGAACCAGGGTTGTTGAAGCCGATAGTAGAGTTTCCTTGTAACGAAGAAGTTAAGGGGACTATAAAGGTGATTGTCAGGATCGAGTCCATAGAGTCCGAGATACTGATAATCGTAACAAGGTCATGGTGGATAGATATGGGGAACGACCGCTATGTGGAGTATAGAACCACACGGGTAGTCCTTGCCTAATAGAAATTAAAGGACAAGAATAGGGTGCCGACGTGGGGCATCGATTAAAATAGTTTTGGTTCGACTGAATGGCAAAGTTATTATTGATATACCCATATATACCCTCGGCCAGGCCGAGGGAACCGTCCAACCAGATGACCCCTCAGGGGGCCGACCCTTCATCAGGCTCCAGACGACCCTTTGGGGAGCCGACCCTTCATCAGGCTCCAGACGACCCCTCCGGGGGCCGACCCTTCATCAGGATCCAGATCCCCTTAGGGGAACGACCCTTCATCAGGCTCCAGAAGACCCCTCAGGGGGCCGGCCCTTCGTCAGGCTCCGGACGACCCTCCGAGGGTATGACAGTACGAGACCTTATTTGGGCCTGATTCACGATCAGAAGTAACTTTGCCCTCGGCCTCACATCATAGGCCGAGGGTGACATCATCACAGCGCGTGGTTTGGGAGACGTGTGGAACAGTGCGCATGAGGCTCACATGGCACGTGGAAGACCGTTATAACCAAATCACACCCTCACGTGAGGGAATATTATGCCATCATTTGGCATCTACAGGTGTCAATAGGAGATTGGCTAGATCATCATTCACATGCACCATGCATACTTGGGGGGGTACACTACACCCCCCAAGACCTATATATACTTGTCACCTACAACCCTACAGAGGGAAATTGATAAATTTATTGTAACCCTAGCTGAAACTCTGCTTGTACACACAGTAGAGAGAGAAAGTGAGCTTATGTGCATTGTATCCAAGGCCATTAGTGCCCATACTTAGTGGATCACACACTCACAGTGGATGTAGGCCTGATTGGCTGAACCACTATACATCATTGTCTTATTTCCTCTTATACTCATCCCCTTATACATACTTATACACTTATACATCTCTATGGCTGCCATGGTTACTACTGTTTGAGCTCATTATCACTTATCCGGTGGTGCTAAATCTTAGCATCATCTGTTTGGCATCGTCTGTGGGAACGAGAAGACATCTCTTCCTTTGTACAGCTTGACCTCACTAGTCACTTTGGTGGTGAGCCAGCTCTCCCCTTGAGAGGAGATGTTTCACCATTGAAAGAGACCCACTAAGGTTCTCAAGCTCACCAGTCTTTTCTTCAGTTCAGCTTTTCATAGCTCAAATACATGGCACCTGAAATGCCACCGCCACCGCTTCCCCCGTCGGATGATGAGGGAAGACCCAGTTCCAGTCAGCCTCCACCTCAGTCTAAGATGTCTGATGTGGCGGCAGTCTTAAAGTCTCTGGAATCAAGCCGCAGATGATGCAGGAGCAGTTCACAGCTCTAAGCCAAAACATGCTAAGACCACCAGGGGTTTCACCTAAGATGATTACTCCGACAGCAGCTCCAGGATAGCATGAGGCCAGGGGACCACCCAGGCACCACGCAAGACCTGACACCCCCTCAGCGGCGTAGGGATGTTGCTGACCCCCGGCGTCTACGCCTGGGGAGGCAAGGAAACCCTTGCCCTGAGGACAGGTATGACGATCTGGAGGGAGAGGAGGCCCCTATAGAATGCTGGGAACCACATGAGGTCTCCAACAATACTGTAAGACCTCTCCAGGATAGTAGAGGAAAGTGCGGGAGACCAAATCCTGATGATCGCCCGAGAGGCTCTGCTTTTTATCGCTTGAGCAGGGGGTCAGCCTTTGAGAGGCTGGGCCCAGTAAATGACCTGCGGGAAAAATTGTCCAGGTTAAGGAGTGCTGCGAGGTCCAGGAGGGAGGCAGCAGATGGCCGACCCCAAGGACGGAATGACGGTCAAAGGGAAGTAAACAGCCAACACAGACCTACCGCAGCAGAACCCTCTGTCCACCTTAAAGAGGCGGCAGGCAATAACATCGGCCAAGCGGACCCTGTGAGGCCCTGGAATGACTCGATCCAACGACTGGAGGAGAAGATCGGTGATATACTGAAGAGTTGGGACCCTCTTCAGAAGGGATACACTATAGTCTCACCCTTTGTGGCAAAGATAGTCAATTTCCCTACACCATCAAGGTTCAAGCCACCTGTGGTCACCCCAAGATACGACGGGAGCACCAACCCTGTCCACCATGTTGAGATGTATCAATCAGCAGCAGACATATACTCTATCTCAGATGAGATGAGGTGTCGTGCCTTTTCTGGTACCCTGACTGGGGATGCACATGTCTGGTACACGTCTCTTCCAAAAAATTCTATTGAAAACTTTAAGCAGTTAGCAGACCTGTTCATCCATAACTTTTGCTTTGGGGTGAGTCCACAGAAGAAGACCACCCACCTGCTCTATGTTAAGCAGGGGAAGAATGAGAGCCTGAGGGACTACATAGCCAGATTCAATAAAGAGAAGCTGGAGGTGGAAGACTATGAGGAGAGTATAGCTATGACAGACCTGATTGGAGGACTCCAAAAGGGGAATCTGTTATGGAAGCTTGCTGAAGACCCTCCGAGGATGATGGCTGAATTGCTGTCAATAGCAGGAAAGGTGATGAACGTCGAAGAGGCGATGGCCGCAAAATATGAAGACGAAAAAGGAGGCGCTAGTGGGGGTAAATACCCTCAGAAGAACAAAGAGGGGAAGAAGAGGTCTACGGATGACAAATTCGCTGGTTACACCCCTTTGACGGTCAGCTCTGAGCAGATACTCAATGAGATAAAGAGTGATCGGTCCCTAAAGTGGCCTGAGAAGCTGAGGGCAGCCCCCAACAAGAGGAATAAGAACCTGTGGTATGAATTTCACCAAGACCACGGCCACGTAACAGACAAATGCTTTGCTCTGAAAGATGAGATTGAGAAGATGATGAAAGAAGGGAAGCTGAGAAAGTACGTCGACAAAGGTGCCTTCAAGAGGGGCCGAGGGGACGATCCCAGAAAAAAGCGAGGCGATGCGTGTAGAGAAGGACCTCAAAAAAGAGGGGACGACCCTTCTGATGATGAGGACGACGCTGACCTCTCGCCGAGAGACGAACAAGGTCCTGTCAAGAGGCTTAATATGATCTCGCTCGGAGTGGGAATGATCTCCGGGGGTCTAGCAGGAGGAGGGTCTGAGGTCGCTGATAGGAAGGCCCATGTGGCTGAGGCCAGGGCAGTGACGAAGACGGTACACTCAACCTCCCTGGAGGCCAAGTCAGAAAAGAGGAAGAAGGTTGATATGGACACCCTGATAGTGGGGTTCTCGAGAATGGACTTTAAAGGCCTCCTAGCCCCACACGAGGACCCACTCGTCATCACAATTAGGGTGCACGGGTGTGAGGTGCCGAGGATATTGGTCGACGGGGGCAGTTCTGCAGATGTAATGTTTTAGCCGTGCTTCAAGGCCTTAGGTATCAGCCGTGATAGACTCGTCCCATACCATCATCCATTGATTGGATTCAGTGGGGAAAAGGTTCATCCCCTGGGAGTGTAAGAGGCCGATGTTAGGATGGGGGATGAGTGGCCGAGATGGCTTACCAAGAAGGTCAGTTTCTTTGTGATGGATGAACATGTGTTTTCGGCTTACAACATCATACTGGGGCGTGTGGCCCTCAAGGGGTTTGAAGCTGTGCCATCTACGGTCCACCAGATGATTAAATTTCCTACCCCTTACGGGGTGGGGGAAGTTCAGGGAGACCAGACGACAGCGCGCGAATGTTACTACAACTCCGCTAAAGAAAGGGAAGCACACAAGAGGGATACAACCACTTACAATATTGATGCCCTAGACCCCAGGGAATAGACGAAGATAAAGAAAGGAGAGACCGCGGAAGAGGTAGAATCCATCATCCTCGACGAGGATAACCCAAAAAAAACCATCCAAGTCGGCAAGTCTCTGAAGCCCAATATCAAGGAAGACCTCATTAGATTGTTGAGGAGAAGACGAAGCACCTTCGCATGGAGTCATGAAAATATGCCAGGGATCAACCCTGAAGTCATGTGCCATAAACTCAATGTGGTAGAGGGAGAAAAGCCGGTGAAGCAGAAAAGGAGAATTTACTCTAGAGAAAAGTATGAGGTCATAAGGGATGAGGTCAAAAAATTAGAAGACGCTGAATTTATCAGAGAGGTCATCTACCCTGAATGGATGTCCAATGCAGTCATTGTCCCAAAGGCCAATGGGAAGTGCAGAATGTGTGTGGACTTCACCGACCTCAACAAGCACTGTCCCAAAGACATCTTCCCTCTCCCCCGCATCGATCAGATGGTAGACACTACCGCGGGCCATGAGCTCATGAGCTTCATGGATGCCTATTCAGGGTATAACCAGATCTTCATGAACCCTGAAGACTCGGAGAAGATAGCCTTCATCACTGACAAGGGGACATACTGTTATAGGGTCATGCCCTTTGGCCTAAAAAATGCGGGGGCAACGTACCAGCGCCTAGTAAATAAAATGTTCGAAGACCAAATTGGGAAGTCTATGGAGGTCTATGTAGATGACATGCTGACTAAGAGTTTGAAGGTAGATGATCATGTGGCAGACCTGGAGAGGACCTTTAATACGATGGACAAATACCAAATAAATCTTAATCCGACCAAGTGTGTCTTCGAGGTCGGAGCAGGGAAGTTCTTGGGGTTCATTGTCAACCAAAGAGGCATCGAGGACAATCCTGAAAAGATAAAGGCCCTTGTTGAGATGAAGACCCCCAAGTCCATTAAAGACGTTCAGAGGCTCACGGGGAGAGTTGCTGCCTTGAACAGGTTCGTATCTAGGGCCACAGACAGGTGTCTACCATTCTTCAAAATTCTCAGAAAAGCCTTTGAATGGAGTGAAGAATGCGATGAGGCCTTCAGGGAGTTAAAATCACACTTGGGGTCTCCCTTGCTGTTGTCACGACCCGTGCAGGGTGAACGACTTTATGTGTACCTCGTCCTCTCAGAGTCAGCCATCAGTGCAGCCATTGTGAGAGACGAAGACGGAATACAGAAGCCTGTGTATTTTGACAGTAAGGCACTCCAGAGGGAAGAGCAAAGATATCCAAGGATGGAGAAGTTGGCCTACGCCTTGATCCATGCATCAAGAAAGATGAAGCCATACTTCCAGTCCCATACGATGGTCATCCTCACTGACTCTCCCCTTAGGCAGGTTTTACACAAGCCTGAAAAATCAGGGAGGTTAATGGCTTGGGCTATAGAGCTAGGGGAGTTTGATATTGTGTATCAGCCTAGGACGGCCATTAAGGGGCAAGCACTGGCAGACTTCGTGGCCGAGTTTACTTGGGAAGATGATGAAGCCGAGGGTGAGAGCACCGGGAATACAGATACCCAACAAGGTAGACTCACCGACCCCTCAGCAGATAAGGCTGAGACAAGCACCGCTAGAAGGAAAGTGGCTGAAAATGAAGAGGGAAGATATCTCTTTAGACAGGGGTCACTCACCGAGGGAAGTTTCTTGGAAGAACATACTGTGTGGAGTCTCTTCGTCGACGGGTCTTCTTGCGAAAGCGGGAGTGGATCTAAATTAATAGTATCAGCACCCGACGGCACAGACATTGAGTACGCCCTGAGGTTCAACTTTAAGGCCTCCAACAACGAGGCCGAATATGAGGCCTTGATAGCAGTCCTCTCCTTGGCCAAATCTCTTAACGTCGGCCAGATTTTGGTTCATAGTGATTCGAGGCTAGTAGTGAATCGGATATTAGGAGCCTATGAGGCCAAGGACGAGAGGATGGCTAGGTATCTTGAGAAGGTGCGGTCGTTATTGAAGAGCTTCAGAGAAGTAAAGTTAAAGAGGATACCCAGGCTCGATAATGGTTGAGATGACGCCCTTGCTAGGTTGGCCTCGGCGACCAGGACAGACATCAGAAGGACGGTCCCAGTGGAAATTTAGCTTCGACCAACTATCGAAGATGCTGAGGGAACACTTAGCAATTGCCTGAATGTTTCTCAGGATGATTCGTGGATGGACCCTCTGATCAGATACATTAAAGAGGGAGAGATGCCAGAAGCAAAGCAAAAAAGGAAGAAGCTGAGATACAGGGATGCAAAATTCACTGTCATCGGAGACACTTTGTACAAAAAGGGGTTTTTGCTCCCCCTACATAGGTGTGTTCATCCCTCAGAAGTCCCTTCCATTTTGCAAGATGTGCATGAAGGATCGTGCTCAAGCCACGTTGGGGGAAGATCCTTAGCGAAGAGGGTGATAACCCAAGGGTACTGGTGGCCGACCTTAGGGAAAGATGTCGTAGCATATGTAAAAAAGTGTGATAAATGCCAAAGATTTGCCACCATCCCTCACCAACCTCATCAGCCTCTTGCCTCCATTACATCTCCATGGCCATTTGCAGTATGGGGGATCGACCTAGTAGGACCCTTGCCGAGAGAAGTCAATAACTATCAGTTCCTCATCGTAGCGATTGACTACTTCTCAAAATGGGTGGAGGCCGAACCGATGGTCACAATTACAGAGCAAAAGACCTTCCAGTTCATCTGGAAAAATGTTATATGCAAATATGGTCTCCCCAACACCCTCATCTCGGATAACGGGACTCATTTCAAAAATGCCTCTCTACAGAAGTACTGTGAAAGGGTGAGTATCAAACAATTCTTCTCTACCCCGGGTCGACCTCAGGCCAATGGGCAAACAGAGGTTACAGACAGGACAATCCTATATGGAATCAAGAAGAGGCTTGAGGAGGCAAAAGGAAGATGGGTCGAGGAGTTATATGCCGTGTTGTGGGCCTACAGGACGACAGTAAGGACCCCTACGGGAGAAACCCCGTGCATGCTAGCTTATGGATCAAAGGCCGTCATCCCCACTGAGATTGGGTTTCCTACTCATAGGGTCCAAATGTATAACCCCCAGAGAAATACAGAAAAGAGAAGACTCGACTTAGACCTAATTGAGGAAAGGAGGGAAGATGCCGAGATAAGGCAAGACGCCTACCAGTAGAGGACTGCAAGGTTTTACAATCTGAGGGACTTGGTCCTCAAAAAGACTTGGCAGAAGCCCAACAAACTCCATCCTAATTGGCACGGTCCGTATAGGGTCATCGATGAAGTCGTCCCCGGGACTTATAGGCTAGAAAATCTAGAGGGAGAACCCTTTTCCAACCCCTGGAATGCAGATCATTTGAAGAAATACTATCAATAGTGTTGTAAGGTCTTGATGGACCATAATTGTAATAGGTGTTGCTCCGACAGAACACTTGGAAAATTAATGAGAAATACCAGTGTTTCCTCTCATCCTGTGTTCATCAGTTCTAGTACGCATGGAAACATCTACAGAGAACTACCCTCGGCTATAATAAGGGTCAATGGAGGGGACGACCCCACCGTTGTCCTCAAGAAAGACGAGGGAAAACTTTGTTAAAAACCATTAATTGGTAAGTTGAACCCTCGGCTATAATGAGAGTCAATGGGGGGGACGACCCCACCATTGTCCTCAAGAAAGACGAGGGAAAACTTTGTTAAAAACCATTAATTTGGTAAGTTGGACCCTCGGCTATAATGAGGGTCAATGGAGGGGACGACCCCGCCATTGTCCTCAAGAAAGACGAGGGAAAACTTTGTTAAAACCCATTAATTTGGTAAGTTGAACCCTCGGCTGTAATGAGGGTCAATGGAGGGGACGACCCCGCCATTGTTCTCAAGAAAGACGAGGGAAAACTTTGTTAAAAACCATTGATTTGGTAAGTTGAACCCTCGACTATAATAAGGGTCAATGGAGGGGACGACCCCGCCATTGTCCTCAAGAAAGACGAGGGAATACTCTGTTAAAAACCATTAATTTGGTAAGTTGAACCCTCGGCTATGATGAGGGCCAGTGGAGGGGACGACCCCACCACTGACCTCAAGAAAGACGAGGGAATACTTGTTTAAAACCATTGATTTGGTGATTAACCCTCGGCTATGATGAGGGCCAGTGGAGGGGATGACCCCGCCACTGTCCTCAAGAAAGACGAGGGAATACTTGTTTAAAACCATTAATTTGGTGATTAACCCTCGACTATGATGAGGGCCAGTGGAGGGGACGACCCCACCACTGTCCTCAAGAAAGACGAGGGAATACTTGTTTAAAACCATTAATTTGGTGATTAACCCTTGGCTATGATGAGGGCCAGTGGAGGGGACGACCCCACCACTGACCTCAAGAAAGACGAGGGAATACTTTGTTTAAAACCGTTAATTTGGTGGTTAATCCTCGGCTATAATGAGGGCCAACGCGGGGGATGACCCCTCGTTCACCCTCAAGAAAGACGAGGGAGAGGTTAGTAGCATTAACAAAGATTCACAACACAAATAATGCAAAAGGCAAAACATGGAAGACAGCAAAGGAGATGATAGTATAAATGAAATATCAAGTGTTATACAAGATAGAGTACAAAAATGTTAAATACATCAAGAGGGTATGGGCTACAGACAGCCACCCTATGGGACAATATCAGAGGGCAGGGCCTCAACATTCATAAGAGGGGTTTCCTCAATGACCACAACTGGCTGATCCTCAGACGTACCGACACCCTAGACTTGCACTTGGGATTCCACCTAGGTTAGAGCCTCGGTAATCAAGGGGTCATCCATTTGAACGGCCTCCAGAGAGGGACGGACTGAAGAGACGACGTCGCCGAACTTGAGGACGACCCACCGACAAGCCGTCCTTATCCCTCTCTCCAAGTACTCAAGGCTGAAGCCTTGGAACTCATCTGAGAGTTTATAGGCTTCCACAGCGTCTGCTTCGGCTTTCTTCACAGCCTCAGATAGCTCAATCTTAAACTGGGCCTCCCGATGGATCATGGCTTCATCCTTCTCCTTTAGAAGCAAGTCTTTGGCCTTCAATTCCTCATCATGTTGCCTCATCAGCTCGTCCATAATTCATGCATGTTCAGTTTTGGCACTCTCTAGCTCAGCCTTTGCAGTATCTAAGTCAGCCTGCAGGTCGGCCTCATGTTGGATGGCCCTCTCGGCCTCATAGAATTTCTCCTGATTCTCAGCCATCCATTTAGTTGCCGAGGTAAAGGCGCATACAGACTGCACAGAAAAATAAACAGATATCAAGAGGCCGAGGAAACAGTTGGTGAAAGAATGCAATTAAAGTAATGAATCAAGACCAATACCTGGGCTAGAGCATGCAGACCATAGTCATACACTTTGGTTGGAGGCATCTTTGATAGAAATTCATAATCAGCAGCCGAGGGAGCAGAAAACATTGATGCCTTGGCTGCCCTCAAATTTGCGATGAGCGATGATGGTTCGGACCTCAGATGTGCTAAGTTCTGGGACCAGAAGGCCCCCATGATAGATGAAGAAGCAGTCCCTTCAGATGCTTTGACCCTTGCCCTCGTCTGAGAATATGGTCGAGGGTCAACAGGAACCTCATGCTCTTTTCTTTTGTGGCTATCAGCTGTCGGCTCAACAACCGTCGGCCCCACGGCCTTCGTCTTCCTCGGAGCTTGCTGAGGCTCCTTGCCTTTCTTCCTGGCCAAGCCTGACAATAAACTAGGAGTAGTCATTTCCCCGAGAGAATCTGATATACCAGGAGGACGACCTGAAAAGAGGACGACACGTCAGAAAAGTACAGAGATAAAGAGGAAACACTTAAAAAAAATAAAGAAAAGTACAACTCACATAGTTCTGTAAGAGGGCCGACCTCAGACCAGCTTCTTTGAGGAGCCGAGGGGTCATCATATCTTCAAACTTTGGAAGTTCACCCCCTCTCCCTCGTCCTTTCAGATATTCAACTATATCTTTCTCTTCCAGGCTAAGTTTGGGGTCTGACTTGGCCTTCATTGACGGGTTAGACCATCTTTTGGGGACCCTCGGACCATCGGCTACAGGTCGTGCCTCGCTGGAGAACTCCCACTCCCCCGAGACGAAGAAAAATCTCTTCTTCCAATCGTGGTTGGACGTTTGAGCCATGTGGAGAAGTTTTTTCTCAGACCTCCTTGCCCCTAGATGATAGTACCCAGGCTGTTTAGACGAGGAGGTGATATTATAGCAGGCTAAGAATACGTCAGCCGAGGGCTCATCAGTGAAAGCATTCTTCCACAGGGAGATGTAGCCCAGGATCGTCCTCCAAGAGTTGGGAGGAAGTTGAGAGGGGGCAATGCCGAGGGCCGAACAAATGTCTACGACGGTCGGATGTAAAGGGAGTCTGACACCTACCTTGAACATTTGTTCATATACTGCAACCTCTCCCTCTTCACCCTCAAAAAACCTCTCGTCCTTAGAGGGAACCCTCATAGTTATGTTGTGGGGCACTCCATAGGCATGCCTCCACAATAAGAGGTCGCGATCCCTAACTGAAGAGATATAGGACGAGGCATGGGAGGTATCAACCTGGTCATCTGAATCATCGCCTCGTCCTCAGTCCCCTCTCCCTCGGCCTCATCATCTGCCAAAGGCCCCTGGGGAAAGGCCATCTAGAAGGCATGTGGAGATAGGGTTATCACAGGGACAGCCTCGGAAGCAACTATACCCTCGGCCTCTCGGCCTGGGCTTAGATCAGATGTCTCCATTCTACCAGAAGGTCCAGCGCCAGTTGGCGAGGAGGCTCTCTCGTCCATCTCGCTTGAATAACACTCGGCTGGATGATGGGATGGCCCGCAAGACTCAGATGGCTTAAATGGTTTTATTGTGGCAAGAGGGATAGGAAAAATGGGTCGTACCCAATTAGGGTCGGCCCCTCGTCTCCTCTCCTCCTCTTCCTCTATTCGTCTGATCTCAACAAATAATTTCTCTCTCAGGGAAGGGAACTCCTCAACTAAGCTATAAAGCCTCCTAAGCATCAAGGGGGAGACCCTACACTTGGAGGAACTGGGGGAACTTAACTACAAATAAGTTTGCAATTGACTAGATTGGACTTTTGGATTAAAACAAAGGGAATCGATGGGTTTCACTCAAGAACACTCAAAAACTAGTCGCCGAAAAAGTTGTAAAACGACCCAAATCAAGCCCTACAGGCCTAAAACCAAAAAGCAAAAAAAGTAATGAAAGTAAAGAGAACACTGGGGGTGAAGGATTACCCGAAGAGAAAGGGCAAAGTTGCTAAGCTTGAAGGATCGAAGATTGCAGAAATGGCAAGAAGGCTGGAAGCTAGAAATAGAGAGTTCAGGCGCGAAGAAGAAGAAGAAGAAGAGAGAGAGAGTTAAAAAATCTCTTAAATACCTTAGTAATGAGTGGGCCCATTAACCAAGGCAGGGCACAGCCCACGAGGAGGGCATCATTAGGGCACAAAGCCCCAGGCAAAGTATTCAGTCGCCACGCCTTGGAAACTGGAACAACAATGAGTATCTGCCCAGGTGTCACTCATCCAACAGACCGTACACTTATCTCAAAAGAAACATTATCCCTCAGCCATCTCAGCATCATCTATGGCTAAGGGCTGGGGGGTGATTGATATACCCATATATAACCTCGTCCAGGCCGAGGGCACCATCCAACTAGACGACCCCTCAGGGGCCGACCCTTCATCAGGCTCCAGACGACCCTTTGGGGAGCCGACCCTTCATCAAGCTCCAGACGACCCCTCAGGGGGCCGACCCTTCATCAGGCTCCAGACCCCCTCAGGGGGCTGACCCTTCATCAGGCTCCAGACGACCCTTTGGGGAGTCGACCCTTCATCAGGCTCCAGACGACCCTTCAGGGGGCCGACCCTTCATCAGGCTCCTTCATCAGAATTTCTTCATCCGGACAACCCTTTATCAGAATTTCTTCTTCTAAAACATCATAAATCCGTGGTTCAACCTCTACATATGAAGGGGGATTTCCATATTTCCATTTATATCATTACTACATGTAATTTCCTATCTCTAACATGATTTTTCTTCCATAAAACTCATCCTAATCAACCCTAAACTAACATGAGTGATGCATTAATGAAAATATGCAAGATAAACACTTGCCTAGAAATTTCAGAGTTCTGATTTGTGGACGAATTTGGTGTGGTTGCATTTCCCGTCGCGCGATCTACGCGTTGGTGGTGGTGGCGGTGCAACCGGATAAATTTTAGGCCTAGAACACCTTAGTAAACTCTCTCCTTCCCTCTCCTATGGCCGTCACTTGCCTTTGGTTGTGTTAACCCTAGAAGGCAACCTTAGACATCTTATATAACCCCTGAAAATTCGTGGGTTTAATTGCCCAAAATTACAAAATGTCCAAAATGCCCTCCCGGGGCGCTAAATAAGCCTAAAAACGCTCCAAGACCCAAACTAAACCCTCGGGTATACTTTTCTGGCTATCTCGACCCTTTCGGACACTTTGGCGCACTCAAAATGACCATACGAGCGATTTATAATTTATTCACTTTTATTAATCAATATTTAGTCCCGACGCGACACGGGCGCGTCCCGACTCAAATTCCCAAAATTGTCATTTTATTCACTCTTGACATTTAATAGAACCAATATTATATTACTTTACTCATTTGTAATATTCAACAAGTTTCCCATAATTACTAACTCACATCACGTTAATAATTATAAAATAATTAATTTTCGGATTTATATTAAATTAATAATTCACATTAAATTTAATAAATCCCCAAATTAATAGAGCATAAAAATACGGGATATTACAGACAACATAGCTTGAGTATGATGTTTAGAGGTATGTGCTAGGTGTGCACTATTAGAAGATAGGTGAGGGGTATCTTATGAGAGTGACATACCAATTTAAATATGAGATAAAACATATTTTTTTAAAATAAAGCATTTATGCCCTTGCAAAATATTTTCACAACTCAGGCTCTGACCCGTTTCTATATTTTTCCCTCTCTTGATATATATTATATATATATATAGGTGTCCAGACACAGGGACGCCTGGATGACAATTCCTTCGAGTCAGACGTCTGCTGCAGCAGCTGTGGATGCATGCAGGTTTACCGTAGACGCTTCTTTTCTTGTAATCTAGATAGGAGGCATTGTATAAATATTCGGGCTAATAATCAAATTGCATTTTATTTATTCTTTCGTCGTCTTTTAGTGCGGCTTTCGATTGGATTTTATTATTGTTGAACCGAGTGTTCGGTTATTTTATTTCTTTTCAATTTCATTTATTTAAACTGTGCGATGGTTTTACTTAGTTGGTTTGTTTAAAAACATTAGTTAAGTAAAATTTTGATGCCAGCCTAATAGGCTATTAGTAATTAAATTGGTTTTAGACAGTGATGCTAAGAATGAACCATATGAGACTCCTATTTTAATTTGATATAGGAGTGATCGCCCAGTATTTTATTAGGCGGGGTGTCACAGATGGTATCAGAGCATCAGGTTCTAGTGTCCTTAGGAATATGTGCGGACGTGCTACGTTTTCAGCGTTACTCTCGATTTGATATAGAGCCTCAAGATTAGGATTGTTGATTCCTCTTGTGAGATTTCGTTCTCCTGCTATTACATGAGATTACACTTAATCTTTTGTGTTCTCGTTTGAGGTTCCTGTGTTGATCGAGGAAGGGCGACTAAGGAAGGCCGTGATGAAGACAGCAGGAGGCAGGGTTTAGTTGGAACATCTAGTTAAGTCGGGGACTAGGACCGCAGCAGAGGTCACTCCCCATGTGGCATTTGCTAAGGATTGTTGTGGCGACTACTAGAGTATAGTAGTCATGAGTATCCAAGTACCACTGTAGTAGGAAGTGGTACTAAAGTTGAATCGCTCGGTGACGCTAAGGGTTCAAAAGGGGTCTTTGATAAGGACCATATTTGATAAACATTTATGCGAAGGAAGTTTAGCATTGCTCAGTGAAAGTAGGAGGCTTAGAAGCTTTAGCTTAGAGAAGGTTATGGAGATGCCCATATGTGAAAATTTGAGGAAAATTTTTCACTCGTTGGAGCAATGTTGAAATTGTGGGAATGGTGATAACCATATTCGGGGGAGTAGTATGTTTTGCCCCTAAAGGGATCTTACGAATAGTTTTAACCGTGAGTCCCCATAATTTAGCAGGAATGAGAAGAATGCAGTTTTAAATTATCCACGTAAGGATCGGTCAAAGGCCGACAGTTAATAAAGAAAGTTATGAATGAGTGAACTTAGTGATGAATCAAGGTAGGTACAATAAATAGAGAGTCCTTCATAGGAATGATAGGATCGCTGAATAAGTGTTGCTAACACTTTTGGAGAATTTGTATCCATGGAACCCATTAGTGGACATCCACCCGGGGAATTCATGGAACCAGGGTTGTTGAAGCCGATAGTAGAGTTTCCTTGTAACGAAGAAGTTAAGGGGACTATAAAGGTGATTGTCAGGATCGAGTCCATAGAGTCCGAGATACTGATAATCGTAACAAGGTCATGGTGGCTAGATATGGGTAACGATCGCTATGTGGAGTATAGAACCACACGGGAAGTCCTTGCCTAATAGAAATTAAAGGACAAGAATAGGGTGCCGACGTGGGGCATCGATTAAAATAGTTTTGGTTCGACTGAATGGCAAAGTTATTATTGATATACCCATATACACCCTCGGCCAAGCCGAGGGCACCATCCAACCAGACGACCCCTCAGGGGGCCGACCCTTCATCAAGCTCCGGACGACCCCTCAGAGGGCCGACCCTTCATCAGGCTCCGGATGACCCTCCGAGGGTACGACAGTACGAGACCTTATTTGGGCCTGATTCACCATCAGAAGGAACTTTGCCCTCGGCCTCACATCATAGGCCGAGGGTGACATCATCACATCGCGTGGTTTGGGAGACGCGTGGAACAGTGCGCGTGAGGCTCACATGGCACGTGGAAGACCGTTATAACCAAATCACACCCTCACGTGAGGGAATATTATGTCATCATTTGGCATCTACAGGTGTCAACAGGAGATTGGCTAGATCATCATTCACATGCACCATGCATACTTGGGGGGGTACGCTACACCCCCCAAGACCTATATATACTTGTCACCTACAACCCTACGGAGGGAGATCGATAAATTTATTGTAACCCTAGCTGAAACTCTGCTTGTGCACACAGTAGAGAGAGAAAGTGAGCTTATGTGCATTGTATCCAAGGCCATTAGTGCCCATACTTAGTGGATCACACACTCACAGTGGATGTAGGCCTGATTGGCTGAACCACTATACATCATTGTCTTATTTCCTCTTATACTCATCCCCTTCTACATACTTATACACTTATACATCTCTATAGCTGCCATGGTTACTACTGTTTGAGCTCATTATCACTTATCCGGTGGTGCTAAATCTTAGCATCATCAATTATTATGAGTTTACCTCAGATGAAGGAGGTATATTTGGTGTGACTAGATAGAGTCGCGGTATTTCGTTAGCCTTAGATTCGTGTGTGTAATTTGAGTTTTGTGGCGGTATCAATATTATATAGTGTAGGTCTAAGTGTTTTTCCGTAGTAGCGGAGTTCTATTGTCCTTCATTCGCTATAATAGCGGGTGTTGATATTTTGAATATATATTTGGTTTGTATTACTCATTCTAGGTGTGATATAAGAGTATAGTATTTTTCTGAGTATAATATGTTTTTCGTTGTTTGGAGCGGTAGCATGCTAATGATTGCAAACCTGTTGTGCCCGCAGTTCTAGGGTGGAACAAGAAATTGTTGCGATATCTCACCTAGATACTGAGTTCGCCTTGGGTATTATGGGTAAGTGAAACTTTGGTAAGCAGATGTTTCATTATCGTGATATGAGTGCATGGTGACCTTATAGAGGTAGTTTAAGGTATGTAGGGTTAATTATTAAGCTGTGAGTTTAAGCTTGTTATTGGTTGCGCAAGGACTTAGTGTTAGTGCGAGCTCTTGGTGGTGTGGCTCCTGAACAGAGATAGGAGTTCAGACCATATTTTGTTGAAAGAAGGGATAGGGTTATCCCGGTTGCATAATTAAAGTTAACGTACCTCCACCCATGAACCTTAACGATGTTGGGAGTGGAGAGATAATATAGGATATGAGGATGTTGGTTTTGTCGATAAGTCATATAGTGTAGAGGAAACACTATATATTATGATCCGTATGATGATGGTATGCTTATGGAAATATAAGTGCTATGGAAAAGCACTAAAGTGGTCCTCTCACCACAAGTGGGTGGGTGAAGTAGGACTTTAAGAAATTGAATTAGGGATTTTAGCCAGGCCTTAATGAAAAGGCAAATTTTGGAAGAAGTATGTTTTGGGTATGATGTTTGTAACGCTTTTGCAGAGAGTTGGCGCCTCGCTTAGTTAGACTTTCATGTTCGCCTAGGTGGAAGGTTAGAGTGGTAGATGTACATTAGTAGGTTAGTGAGGTAGGATTTAGGACGTCCCGATGGTGTGCCTTAGGCCGTTATATCTCCATGACTGACGAAGCGAGAGAGTAGTGTAACGGGAGGGTTCCTTGTTTGGAATTCTCTTTGCGAGACGTCCCACGCATGAAACCGAGCAAATGTCGGGAGTTGATAAAGGTCTTGGGCACCAGGGACACAATTTAGGATAGCACTATTTCGCGTAGTTAGGAACGCTTCGATCTTAGAATTTTGGGCAGTGAGGCCAGTAGAGTTAGTGGCGCCTATATAGAAATATTGGTTGGTTAACCTTGAGAAGGATGAGATTTTGCGGGTTGGGAAGACCCATGTATGAGTATTACGCCGAGGAAATAGGGTCCATTGTTTAGCAAGTGTATACGTGTCGGACGTTTGTGTGAGTGTGCGGAGAGGCACGGGTTAAAAAGGTGTATGGGCACCTTAGTAAGTTGGTTGTATATATCGCCTATGATAGGTAGGACGTAGTATACAGAATTGAAGAGTATACCGAGATGGAAGGATAGGATAGTATAAACCTTGATAGAGGTGAGTGCTGTTTGAGCACGGTTAAGAGCTATTGGGTAGAGCCATTCCACTTTGAGGTATTAGGATGTGGAGTGATTCATGATCCTAGGTTAGTGTTGGTAGTATCGGTTATATCTGAATTTCGAGGACGAAATTCCGTTATAAGGGGGGGAGTATGTAATACCCCGCACTTTTATGGGAAATTAAATTGAATAATTAAGAGTAATTTGGAAATTTAAGAATTATCGTGAATAGTAAATTTTTGGAGTTTTCTATGATTAAATGATTTTCTATGGGTGTTATATTTACTTTTGGGGTTAAGTAAATAAGTCGGAGTATTTTAATTATATCTCGTAGCTAAGTAAAGCGACAGAGGACAATATTTTAACGGGAATTAAGTTATGGGTTAAATTAGTGAGTTGCGGTCAAGTGCCTCGGATGGAGATTCCGATTGCGCGATGAGTCTCGGAATGGCCGAGATAGTCAGAATTATGTATTCGGGTGTCGAAATTGAGTTTCAAAATTTTTTGAATTAATAGGGACTCACAATTGAGTAAACGAGTCATTTTGGGGTTTAAAAGAGATAAATACTTATTTCTCCCTATAAGAGGCACGGGAGAGTGGGAGAAAGAAATAAAAGAGAGAAAAGAATAAGAGAAGAAAGGAAGAAGGGAGAAAGAAGAGAGAAAAAGGATTTCAGGGCCAAATTCCGCCTGATTCGACTCAAAATCGTCGGATTTTATCATCTAGGCAAGTGTTTATTTGCTTTATTTAATTTTGAGCATAAATCTCATGTCATAGTTGGTAATAACAAACCCTACAGATTTTTGGGTTGGGTGTTTCGTGGATTAAACAGGTTTTTCGGAAGTTTAACGGGTAAACCCCGAAAATTATGAAATTGGAGAAACTTAGAAATTAATCGAATTAAATGGTTGATTTTTGGTTTTAGGATGTTTAGAACTGATTTCTTTGGTGTATATTTAGTTGGGTGTGGTTGTATATTGGTGGAGGAAATTGAGTTTGGAGGTATGGAAATGGTCGAAACAGGGGCAGGAGAAGAAGCTGTCCGTCATGATTGATCGATCAAGGGTAGAGGATCGATCGATCGACGGCCAGGGGTCAATTGATCGACCCTTCAGGAATTTTGGCAGTTTTGCCTAGAGTTATTTAAATGGTATAAATTCCCACTTTTATGGTTTTTAAGCCTACTTATTCGAGGAAATAAATATTCATCTGGGGGGATAGATTCCTAATCAATTGAGGGAGTTACAATTGGGATTTAAAAAGTGTTTTAAGTGTGTGACATTAAAATTATATTTTCGAGGAAAATAAAAATAAATTGAGAAATTAAAGGTTTGGGGTTCTTAAAATAGAGTGGGGACCTATAAATTATTATTTGAATAAAATATAGTCCTTGGGTTCGTGGAAATGGAATCCGCGATCTATTTAAATTAAGGTTGTTTGGTGCCAAATATTTTGGGGATAATTTTTGTGGGCATTTAGGCCTATATAATTATGCTCGTAGAAAATATAATTACATCGATCATGAGTGACTATATCCTACGAGACTATTAGGATAAATTTGGGAAGACGTGTATTTCCTTAGTGTGAATTGGTATAGTTGGGATAATTAATAAACTCTTAAGGGTGAATAAGGTACAATTTATTTATCAAGTGAGGGGATACTTTTGGATTTAGTATTATGAGTGTGCGAATACTTGAATGATGTCATTTAAGAGAATCTTTGGGATTAGAGGTCATCATTATGTGTGATTGGCAATCATGGCCATTTATGTATATTTGAAGAATAATGTGGATGAATATATACTATGTGATTAAAGTATATATATTATATGATACGGAATTATATATATATATATATATATATGTGTGTGTGTGTGTGTGTGTGTATGTGTGTGTGTGTGTGTGTGTGTGTGTGAATGGTATATATATATATGTGGAGCATACCCCCTCTAATGCTATCATGGGAAGTTGCGCGATGAGGGTGATCCCCTGGCTTGAGGAGCAGGGTGTGGATATTCCCCAGGTCATAGTCGTCCTTTATTATTTGTGTGATTTTATATTTGGGGGGTGAAAAGTCTTGGGTATGTGTCCTTCTCACTTGACCGGTTTGGAGCTATGACCGCTTCCCATACGTTGTGACCTATGACCACGAAGTAGGTGTCATTTATTCCTACCGGTGGTCCCTAGGATGGTATGTGAGTGATGCTCTGGAAGATGATAGCATTAAGAGACTGCATCCTCGAGTTATAGCTCGTTGGGATGGTTATTATACCTGTGTGTATGGTATATTATTGGGATGATTATTATACTACTGTGTATGGTATATTACTTGTGCATAAGAACAAGATATTATATATCTCTATAATAGTAAAGAGATAAAAGAAAGATCGATTAAATTCTCATTCCGGGAGATACTAACCGGACTCAAAATGTGATAGGTATATAAAAGCGAATATGACAATGTATATATATACACACACTGAGGGTCTACTGGATCTCGACGATCAACCTAGCCAAGTAGTAGTGTATATGGGGGGTTCCTTCTTTGGATTTCGCTTTGCGAGACACCCCACGCACGAACATGGCATAATATTGAGACTCGGGAGAAGTTTAGCCCTTAGTACTTGGTTTGCTTAGGATTTTCTAGAGTTTGGGGGCGACGGATTAATTAGGCAGCGTAGCTTGACTAGGATGTTTAGAGGTATGCGTTAGGTGTTCACTATTAGAAGAGAGGTGAGGGGTATCTCATGAGAGTGCGATACCAATTTAAATATGAGATAAAACATATTTTTTTAAATAAAGCATTTATGCACTTGCAAAATATTTTCACAACTCGGGCTCTGACCCGTTTCTATATTTTTCCCTCTCTTGCTATATTATATATATATATATAGGTGTCCAAACACAGGGACGCCTAGATAACGATTCTTTCGAGTCAGACGTCTGCTGCAGCAGCTGTGGACGCATGCAGGTTTACCGTAGACGCTTATTTTCTTGTAATCTAGATATGAGGTATTGTATAAACATTCGGGCTAATAACCCAACTGCATTTATTTATTCTTTCGTCGTCTTTTAGTGCGGCATTCGATTGGGTTGTATTATTGTTGAACCGAGTGTTCGGTTATTTTATTTCTTTTCAGTTTCATCTATTTAAACTGTGCGATGGTTTTACTTAGTTGGTTTGTTTAAAAAGATTCGTTGAGTAAAATTTTGACGTCAGCCTAATAGGTTATTAGTAATTAAATTGGTTTTCGACAGTGATGCTACGAATGAACCATATGAGACTCCTGTTTTAATTTGATATAGGAGTGATCGCCCGATATTTTATTAGGCGGGGTGTCACACATAGGTGTCCGACACTTTGTCGGACACGACATGTTGGCTTCCTAGAGAGTGTCCGTGATTCATAGTGAATAACACACCTTTATCTACTCCTCGTGAGTGAGTCGGGCTTGGGGTTGCTCAGGCTCGGGCCAAATGAAACAATGTCTTCCCAAATCCGAGCTCGGCCCAAAATAAAATTAAGCCTTATGGCTCAAACTCAGCTTACACTCTATTATGGGCTTCGTCCCAATCTCGATATCAAAGAGCATTTTTTTATTATTGTTTCATTTAAGGACTAAATAATCATAAAAATTAACATAAATCAGTGTTCTAAAAGGTGCGCCTCCGCCTAGGCGCGCCTAGGCTTGATATAAATGAAGGAAAGTGATAGAATAGAATTGTATATAACCCTTAAATAAACATTACAAATTTTAAAAGTTTTAGTATTAAAAAAAAAAATCATTGTCCAAATCGCTTTAAATCTATTTTCCAAAGACATAACATATTACATTCATTTGAATAAATAAATAAATATATAAACATATGAGAAGACTCACCTACATCATGCTCTATATATCATCCACACGCCACACCTAATTGTAGGCCCTAAATACTTTTTTTCCAATTTTTTTATTTTTCTCTTGAAATTAACCTTCCAATAAACCCATGTTCAAAAAATTAGGTCAAAATACATTTTGTAACTATTTTTAGAAAATCTGCAAAAAACTGTTCAAAATACCTTATAAGGGTCTGCACCAGCAGTTTTTTGTAGATTTTTTAAAAATAACTACAAAATGTATTTTGACCTAATTTTTTGAATATGGGTTAATTAGAAGGTTAATTTCAATACAAAAATAAAAAATTTGGAGAAAAAGTTTCTTAGGACCTAGAACTAGGTGTGATGTATGGTGTGATGTATACATCACGATGTAAGTGAGCCTTCATCTATAAATATATATGTATAAAATAAATTTTCAGGCTCAGGGCCCAATTTTGCCTCAAACATATGTAGCTCAAGCTCGGCCCGAATGGAGTTCGGGCTTGAAATTTTGACTCAAGCAAAGGTCAAACTCACCGAAGCTCAAACTCACTTAAAACTTGGACCGAAATTAAGCGGGTCAAACGGGCAGACTTCGGGCCTGGTCGGCTCAATTTACCGCCCTACCTTTATCCTTTTGCAACTTCAGGATCAAGAAATTTGTGGGTGCTACCTCTATCCACCAAGAAGGGGACTTAGAACTATAAGCTGGGTTATAGGTTGAAGTGGTGTAAGGTTTTGGGGCTAATTTGTTCTTTGTTATTGCTTCTAACAAGGATTCTTGAAGTTAAGCTAGGATGATTGTTCTAGAGACTAAGAGTGGGCTAAGCATTTGAACATTGTATTGTATCTAATTTCCTCAATTACCCTTTGTTAATTCCATCTGCCTTGCTAATACCAGAGGTCTCAATTCCTCAAATGTTCCTTGATATTCAACCACAGAGGATGTTTCATGCAACTTACTACACTCTGATATAACATCCTCATAATCAAGAAGAATAAGAAACAGCTGTTGTCATATTACATTAGTTGCATGCTACATCATAATGTCGAATATATATACACTTCATTGTAACTAACTGTCTTACTAACTGTTTCTGTTACAAATCCCAACTCAACTCTCTCTCTACTTTATTTTATTTAATAATGTAAAACATGCATTGAGGTATAAATATGTACACTGTTTGAACATAGCATTGTCAAGAATTGAATCAACTTTTTTGTTAATTAAATCTTGAGTTATCATATTATTTCCAAACATAACTTGCTCACAAGACAAAGTCATCATAAACAGAACTTAATCAATATCATTAATCTACAACTTCAAACAAATAAACAAATTTTCGATCCCATTATCTTTGGAACAATGAAAAACAAAACATCACAAGATTATCTCAAAATTAAAACAATAATAAGATGTCGGTGGAATCATTCTCCTCCACGAAAGTCTTCACTCTCGAACCAAATCGAAATAAACCAAATGGAGGACTACATACAATCCCAGTTTTCTCCACCATATTGATAAATTATACCATTACTACTACTATCGGTACTGCATTAGACTTGCATATGAAAATCGTATAAGCCAATATTTTACGAAGAATAAAAAGAGTTAATATAGCTTGGTCTTGTATCGGTAAAAAACACGTTTCTTCTTGAAGGAAGGGTTGTCGATTGTAATGACGAGCTTTCCAGCCTCATTGTTCTTGAAAGAGTTGCGGAGTGGTCCTTCTTGCCAATCTATCTTCCTTCCCTTTTGTACAATCAAAGTATACGATTCCCCGTTCGTTGGAACAAATTCCTCTTTGTAGTTCACTTCCCAACCCAACACCACCACGTCCCACACTAATGTACGTCCCTCCTCCTGTACGTGTTCACCGTTAATGTCATTAATTCATTGAGATAAAACAAACAAGTAATTGAAACTCATTTTTTGTAACTCGCTGTCATGGAAGAAATGCGTTAATTATCATTATATATATTCTTGTACCTGTGGTGGTGCTGGAATCTCAATAATTTCAGTTGATCCAGCCTTAACCGTGGTCTCCGACACACCATCTTCGGGTGAAAATTCAGAATCATTGTCCCTCTTAAACCCTCCATATTGGACTGGGATTTCTTCAAAAGCAATGTACCTACATAATTTTATTGATTAATCAAAGCTTATATATTAACTTAATGACTCTGATTAGTAGATGGAGAAAATGAGTAAATATTCTTACTTGAGAAGAGTTTCAGTAACTCTAGCAGGGCGAGCAAACACAAATTTGCTCTTGGTTCTTTGGGTTAAGAAAGGTGATAAGAGTGCATTGAAGGCATAGTACCAGAAAGGCACATTGATGAATACCTACAATCAAAAACCACAAATAAAATCATGATGAATCAATCAAGTTTTTGGACCAGCGATGAAATAAAAGCTTGTATGTAATAACATAATTTGCTAAGTGTGTATGTAATGTATTCGTTACATGTAGAAAACAATGTTTACCATCACATCAATGTTATATTTTTATTTTATAAGTCCAATTGTTATAAAAAATTATATTTTTAAGAATCATTCATTAATAAGACCATGTGTTCATGTCTCATTGGTCTTATTAATTTTTGCACATAAGATTGCAAAGAAACAATTGGAGTAAAGATTTACTAAAGAATAAAACAGAAAATCTTACATTTCTTGCAACAAATTCAGGATAATTATCCTGGAGAAGAGCCACGGCTTGTTTTGTAGCGACCCGAAGATCCTTCCTCGACGGACCAGGCGTGTTTTTTAGATCATTGATTTGGAGCAATGAGGATAATCCACCAGGCCTAAAATCAAGCTTCTGAATCTCCTTCTCCATCAACCGCAACCTCCACCTCAAGAACTTTTGCCTACCCTGTTCCGATCCAAAAGTCGTGTTATAAATCTCATCGTTTGCAAATATCCCATAAACGTTGTAACACACTCGATGGCCATGACGATCCACCCCGCTCGTGTAAGCCACCGAGTCGTAATCGTTCCCAAAATCTTCGTCCAATATGGAGTCAATCATGAACTCTTTTCGCCATTGAAGGGTGTTTTTTAACATCTCAAAGGTTTCATCCACATTGAAATCCCTTGCCTTCAAGAACTTGAGAAGTACCACATCTGTGCTTTTATCCCCTTTGCTTGGCAATAAGGGCACCCCCCAAATGGAAATATTCTCATCGATTATTTCAACCGTTTTTTCCTCACTCTCAAGTTTCTCCTTCGATTCTTCTCCATTTTCCGAGAAAATTTCCTTTTCGGAGCTTTCAAGTGATCGCTTTTCATTTTCTTCCACAATTTCAATTATCTCCTTTGATTTGGAATTTTCTTTATATTCACTCTTTTGAACCACAAGTTCTTTCTCCCCGATTTCCTTAGATTCTTCTTCTCCTCCCTTTTCCGCGCTTTCTTGTGATTTTTTTTCCTTTTCTTCACCAATTTTCATTTCCTCTTTTGATTCAGATGTATCTTCTTTATCTTCAATTTTTTCATTCTCCTTTCCTTTTTCCTCAATAATCTTAGACCCTCCTTTTTCTTCAATTGCTTTCGTTTTCTCTGGGACTTGTTTTGTTTCCTTATTCTCCTTAAACAACTTGTTAGCTAAGATGGCTTCTTCAACCTTGGATCTAAGCTCAACCAATGCCCTCTTCTCATGTTCTTTCAAATCAAAAACTATTCCCTTTTCTTCATTTGCAACGTTTGATGAATAACTCTCACCCATTTCGCCTCCAACTTTTATCTCCTCAACCTCAACCTCTTTCTTCGATTTGTCATTTTCGTTCGCGACTTTCTCGGTCTCTACGGAGACATCTTCGGTTATGATATCTCTAGGAGATGAGTTTTGTTCTTGAGAAACAGAAGTTTGGGAGATTTGGGTATCTTCATGTTTATCTTCCACAACCATGGTTGAGGTTTTTAGATAGAATTTTACACTTTGTGGGAAATTTTATTGAGAAAAGCAAAAATAAAAAGAAAGTTTTACTTTGAGAAAAAGAGAGACTTTCCCATATTTTACTCTTCTCCTGTGTTTTCTCTTCTATGTTTGGAACATTGGCAGTTATCTATGTAACAAAATTAACCGTTCATTCTAATCATTTGACTGAGTACAAGGTATAAAAGTGTCTGTTTGTTATGTCTAAATATTGCAAATTTGCAATCAAAGGCCACTAATTAATTGTGACAAGGACCTACCACGTGAGAGCCTTTTTTGGGGATCAATCAGTTTTTATAGGAAAATAAAAATATAATAGATTTGAGCTTTAAATAATGGAAAATACTAAGTTTATAATATGTTTTAAAAAATGAGGTGACACAAATTAATAGTTTATTAAAAATTAATATCACCAATGGGTTAATTTTTGCTTCCCATGTTATATTATAACAAGGATTATTTGGCTATTGAAACCCATTAGTTTTGCCTATTTGAGGAATGCCCCCTAAAAACTTATCTATAATTGACTCTTAATATTTAACAAGAGTGTCAATTGACTAATTTTGACCATCACCCTTCCAGGATGCTATTTCCAAGTTCAATTACTGTTTTTCAAAAAAAAATGAAAATAAGAATAGAACTGAAAATAATTCTGAATTCCTATTTTTTTTATCCGATTTTTAAGAATTCACGTCAATTTAATATATATTTCAAATATTATATTTCAAAAATTACCCTATTTTTTACTTTTACAATACTAGAACAAAGTTGCAACCCTGTCATCCACACTGGTACATTTATTCTAGAAGGTTTTAACATCATGTTAGAATAAAAGTAGGAGGGTGGGTTTGCATTTATAGAAGGGTGATCTTCTTTCCATCCACCACTTCTGTAAACACATTCGCATTTTATTTTTAATTGTTCTCAGCTGTTTATATTGTGAGGACTGAAATACCCTTATGAAATCTCTAAGTTCATCCGCTCTTCAAAACAACAAACCAACTATCCCATTTATCTTAAAGAAGAAAAACTTTAAGTATTATTATTTATTGGCCGAAGGGTGACTTCTATTTTTTTATTTTACTAAGAGCTAATTTGAAATTAAACATGTATAGATCCCCAATTGCCCAGTCTTCAGAAAAGACTTTCATAGTTTTTCATCCCATCACGACCATGTAGTCCTGTTAACAAGCTGACATTGTAAAATCATTGTCCAACTTCATGCTAACAGGTACAAAATAATATTATGCCTCTATTTTCTCATGCAGAATATGCTCCAGGTACAAAATCCATCCTTGTGTGGTGTGGATACCTACAGCATCTTGAAGGAACATGTCTACCTTAAATTAAATTTTGGAGCAGTTGAAAACATTTTATTCTTACTTTAATTTAATTTTCTCAATGTCAGTAAAAGTGAGACCTCACATACTTTGCATTTGGAAAATAGTAAAAAAAAACAAGGGTACCGCTAATCTCACTCCACCATTATACTAAGGCACTCCAAAAAATTATAACATGACCAAAAAATCCTTAAACACCTTTACAAACATTTTAACTTTTCAAGCAATAAAATTATATATACATAATAAGGGATTGATTAAAAATAAAAATAAATTTTTAAAAGTAGTAGTTTAATTGCAATACTAAGCGTTGATTAAAATAAAAATAATTATTTGATTAACAATAATTAAAAAGTGGAAGTATGATAATAATTATAAAAAAAGAGTAATGCAAAAAAATACAAACCTGTGTCGTGTTATGTCGCGTTTATGTCCAAAAAACTCTTGTATTGTCATATCGTACCGGCGCAAAAAAAATTATTTTGGACACCAACGCAACACTAGTTTGTATTTTTTTATCCGACATGAACACGAACCATTTAAAACTCGACATGAAATGACTAACATTCTGTTAAGTGTTTGAAATAATGTTTTGTGAAGTTTCGCGTGCTAGTTCATGTCGTGTTGCTTATTTTTTTAGGTCATATTGATGTTAGGTAAAAAAAATATGAGATTTCGCATCGTGTCGTGCCATAGGATAATACAAGAGTTTTTTGGATACAAACGCGACACAAAACGACACAAGTTTGTATTTTTTTTTTTGCATTACTCTTTTTTCGAATTATTGTCATACATGCACTTTTTAATTAGTTTTAATCAAATAATTATTTTTATTTTTAATAAGTCCCTTAGAACTGTCAATTAAACTACTACTTTTAATATTTTATTTTTATTTTTAATCATTCCCTTATTACGTATAAAATGTTAACATAAATTATTTTTTTCATCATAATTTGGAAAAAATGTTATTTATGTTTTAGGCATATATATATATACATATATATATATATATATACATATATATATATATATATATATATATATATATATATATATATATATATATATATAATTTATAATTATTAAATCTATGTAAATTAATTTTTGGCCTTTTTTGTTCTAAACTTCAAGAACCATATATTTAATTTTATGTCGTGTCGTGTCGTGAATTAATTGGATCGTGTCATATCACATTTTATTTAAGTCGTTTTTGTGTTAGGTAAAAAATGAGATTTCATGGCATATAACATTTTAATTGGGTTGTATTCGTATCTTATTTTTTTAAAATATTATGTGTAATGTCGTATTGTGTCTTGTCCCATGTGCCTTGTCTCTTTTTAATTGAACTGTGATCGTCTTTGGTTAAAAAAATTGGTTTCGTATCGTGTCGCTTTTATTTGGGTCATTCGTCCATGTTAGATACAAAAAATAGGATTTTGTGTCGTGTCTTAATAAAGATGTGTTCGTGTTAAGTAAAAATAATAAAAATCTTGTGTCGCATTGTATCGTGTCTCTTTTATTTGGATGACGTTCGTATTAGATAAAAAAAATTAAGATTTTGTATTGTGTGATATTGGGTCACGGTTTATTAAGTCATTTTTGTATTTATATGTATTAAATATTTATTAATATAAAATGAATATATATGTATAGTCCTTGCTTTTTTTTAATAGTTCATTTTTTAAATTATGTGTATAATTTTTGGGGTAAAGAATAAGTTTATTTCTTTTTGTGAGTGAGAGAGAAATAATGGGGTATAAGGGTCTTTAACTTTTATTTTAAAAGAAAGTAGAGTGTTAGAGTATTTTGGTGGAATGGGAATAGCATTACCCAAAAAAAATGAGTTTCATGTTCTCATCCACAATAGGCTTAGGAATATGTAATTACAACTAATAAGCAATTATTTCATAATGCGAGATTTCCCAAAAAAATGTTTTCCGACTCAAACAAGACAACCTCCTAGATTAATGTTTGGACTGAAAATATACAACCTCCTAAATTTTAGGAAGAATATTTTTCTGGAAAAAAGAAGAAATAAAAGTTATGGGCATTTGTGAAATCAGTTTTATGAAATAGTAAGTAAATCCCATAAAGTGGATGCACTAACAAATATATATCCCATTTGAGTGGATTAACTTATTAATTCCTTTTATGTGGATGTGTTTACAAAAATTGTGGATGGATCCAAGATCACCTTTATAGAAGTATTGATATGTTGATTAGGAATATTTTTAGTTCTTTAAAAGTATTTTCCAAAAATTTGTATTTTTTTTGTTTCTGTGGATTTTTCTGATTTGTGATCTGAATTCGCCAAAATTTATCACTTTAATTGAAATTTTTATTTAGCAAAACAATCAGAATCAGCAAAATTTATTTTTTTGCCAAATTAAAAATCAGAAATTTGTCCAAAAAACCAATTCATGATCCTATCTGGATAAAACACAACCCTAATCTCTATGAAGATACCAAACCACCCTAACATCTATTAACGCACAAGCTTGGTATAAAGGCTTCAATTTTTTAAAGACCTGTTTAATGGATTCCTATATTGTACAAAATATTCTTCGGAGACCACCAATTTAAAATAATATATAATATATGGAAAAGTCTATATGTAGTGAGATTTTTTACCAAGTGTGTATTTCAAGAGCATTAAAATGTTATACCGTAAATATATGTACAATCATTGAATACACTTGGAACACAAACTTATAAAAAACTTTGTACGTATACCATTACTCACAATGAAACTTGCACATCATGAACCCTATGTGGCATTTTTGAGCACTTCTAGGAAGCGCGAATTTTCGACAGAATTTTGAATGACAAACTGACGTGTCAGCTTGCTATTGGTTGGTTTTGAGGTCCCGCTGGCGCGGATCTTATAAACCAACCAATAACAAGTCGACACATCAGTTTGTCACCTAAAATTCTGTCAAAAATTCGAGCAGAATAGTATTTCTGGGCATTTTTCCTCCCATGATTCTACATAAAAACATATTCTCTCAATTCATATAGCATTTTTTTTTATTAATTGAATAGACGAACGGGTTTAATATATTCATATTTGAGAAATGCTTTGAGTAAAAAAAATCCCAAAATCATCCCTCAAACAGTAATAAGTGTTTGTATCTTGTGGTATAGGTCCCTCCAGACCACAACACTTTATTACTGTTTGGGAGATGATTTGGAGAATTTTTTGAAAATCATAGCACTACTCCTCATATTTTACCAAAAAAAACTTTTATTATGAAAATTGTTTACAACCCAACTGAAGCCAAGGTTGGGAAAATAATAGTTTTCATGATCCGAGAGGCGAGTATAGATTTGTTGACCTACTTTAAAAATGTGACTTGATGATCTTTTCATGTGATTGGTTAAAACATTAAAAATATAGGACCCAGTGTAACTACTTAATCATTATTTAAAAGTTTCAATCAATTATGTGAGAGGGTCACCCCCACTTTTAAAGTAGGTTAACAAATCAGGCCTTCCTAAAAGGCTATGTGAGTTTAAATGAAGATTTAAAGAGAATCCTTCGAATTAATCAATCACTCAAAGAATAACGTAAAATTCAATTTTCTCACATTTTTAGGATGGCCTTTTTGTGTTGTAAATTGGGCCCCACAAAACAAAAAACTAAAGAGCATAGAGATTTTTTTTTTAAAGCTAAAAAATGTCAAGCCTCTTGTATTGTAAATTAGCCCCTTAAAATTATAGGTTTGGACACTACAGTTGCATTATTTGGACATGTAATAGTGTTAAATTTCAAATATTAGTCTAAAGTTGAAGGAAAAAATCGTGTTATAAAAATATTTTTTTTACATTAGGGGACCCTCCCTATTTCGGGCCCAAGGCGGCCGCCTCAATTGCTTTGGATAAGGGCTGCCAAGCAGAAAAAAAAAGATCTTAAGAATGGTGTGAAAGGCAGTAACGGAGTTAATGCTTGGCAAATTGGGTCATTAGCAATTTGGCACTATAATATCATGCATGGAAGCTTATCATACTATTTCCTCTCAAGTTGGCCCTTTTAAGAAATCTTGATCCTTTGTATATATTTTGCTTGTGGGTGGATTAGTCACCATGAATTAGGAGAAACGAAAAGCAAAGGTTATATGGATGGTTCTTCTTCACTTAATAGTGGAAACTTCTTCTACTTGAAAATTTTGAGGGGTTAAGAGAGGTCTCTTTTATTAATACCTTAATGTTAAATTGAAACTTGGACTATAGAGTTGGGGACAATTTGAGTGGAAAAAGGTACCAATCAAAGTGTGAGGATATATTTTCCTCATATCATAACTAATAATGGAATATTCTAGTATCTTGTAATGTGGGGTTCTATCGCGAATCAAAATTAGTAATCCATAACATGTTGAATTTAATTAAGTTGACAATTTTTTATACAACATGGTAGCAAGACATGAAGTTTATATAATTAGATGACCTTTTACACAACTTTATTACAATTAAGTTAATGAAGATTATTAAAAGTGAATTTGGTGGGGCTACTGATGCAATTCAAGGAGTTGAATATGCTGAAGATGAATGCGGGGTTGATCATACACATGGGAATGGAGATAAATTTGCACAGGACCCTTTGTCACTTTCTAGTGGTCCAATTACAAGACTTAGAGCCAAATATTTTAAGTAAACACTTATTGGGTTGATCCAAGAGAAATGGGCTGATTGTGGAAAGATGAAGACCAAGATGGGTCCAAATGATAATCAAAGCTTAATCCATGTCATTAAAGCAATTTGGGGAGATAATTATCATGCAAAAACATTCACACCATAAATGGGCATGAATTTATCTATTTTCAAGGTTAATAAATGGGGGATGAATCTAGTCTTGGCTGGTTATCTTTAAATACATTGAACTTAGTCATTTAGTCATATTTTGTTGTTTTCCAGGTCCAAGTGGCCTAAAAAACGTGGGAACTTGTTTACTTTGACAACTGTGTTGTTTTAATGCTGTATTTATTTCATTTCCTATTCTTGGAGGGTTGTTCCAAGTATAAATGAGGGGAGCTATGAATTTCGTAAGCACTTTTTGATATAAGCTAATATTATTATGAGGTATTTTTGTTGCCTCTTGGTTCTTAAGAAAAATTTTTGAACTTATCAAGTTAATCTTGTGGCGTTCAAACAACCAAACTTATCACCTTGATTTGTGAGAGATTTTTGGGTTTCTCGGTGTAGCGTTTTAATCCTTTGTAGTTTTGGTTCTTATCTTATTAGGTAGCGGGTCAAGGTTCAACAAACTTTGTTTTTACGATCTTGGGTTCTTCAACCATCATTGTTATTGGGTTTCATCACAATTGTTGGTGAGATTCATATCAGCTACTTCCAAAGATATTAGGTCGATGAGAGGGGATGTGGTTAGAAACTCAGGAAAGCTTTGTAGCAAACACATTTATAAAGATTGAGGGCCTAAAAAGGTGGACCACACAGATGCGTTGGATGCGTTGGGAGGCATTCGTTTGGCAAATCCATTGCATTTCTATGCTTTAATTTTATAGAGCGATTCAGTTTCAATTTTTTCAGCGCTAGCTAAGGAAGAAGACAATTTATAATCCACTGGTAATGTAATTGCCGATATTCGTCATAAGGTTGAAGAAAGTAGGCATTCTAAGCTGTCTGCAATTGAAAGAACGGGGAATTGTGTTGCTCACCATTTGGCGCACTTCATTTTCACATTTGTATTCCAATTTATGTTCCTCCCATCTTCTGCTCCTCCACACCAAAAACCTTCTTGTCATGATATCTAGATTTTCACACAAGTTCTTGGGAAGGAGGATACAAGATATTACATAATTAGGTTTGTCATGGAACTTGGGAAGGAGGATACAAGATATTAACGTGAACCAATGTTACCTCGACCGTGGGTCGTTCTAGTACTTGGTACGAATACGCGTACGGGGTGTGTTTCTTTAGCCGGTACCGTATAATGAACTAAGTATATACATTATTTTAAGAAGTTTTATTCTTCACATTTGTGATATTATTGAATAAAAAGTTGTCATATAATTAACAAGAACTGAATATAAATTTGAAAATGCCATTTTTGGAGATCCGGATCGAGAACCCACCATATTTCGGTTCGTGTGACCCCGAATCACAGTACGTATGGGGATGTAGTGATCTCGATAACAATGGTCTAAAATTTATTTTCCATTTGGTATTAAAAGGAGTGGCTTCCAACTTTGTAACTTTTGAGATACTCTGCCCGATGCAAATAGTGTCAAGGCACCCAAGGAAAGGATCAATAAGTCAAATATCTAAATTATATCAAATAAAAGTAATTATTATAATAGGCCAATGACCTTATTATAGTATAAGTTACCTTGCTAGCCAAGATAGCCCTAAAAGGATAAAAAGTCTAAAGAGGCACTGAAACAATATTCCCCTAAGGAATATTACTGATGTGAAACGCAATGAAAATTATCACAAATAAACAAATCTCACTAATTTCCAAGAACTTAAAATATCATTAATGGCAAAAGTGATTACAAGAGGGAGCCCCGGGGCTTTATTTATACTAAACCTAAGGCTTGGGGAGCAAGTATCTTAATTAGAAATGAGTCTTTTTCAATTAAAAATTAATTAAAAGATAATTACAAACTAAATAAATTGGTTGAAATAAATAAATAAATAAAAATAGTCCCCCGCGCGTCACTCTCCCCTACTTTGAAAAGCTCGTCCTAAGAGCTATAGTAATATATTGTCAGTCTCCGGTAGCACACAAATACATGTGGTGAGAACCTCTGCATGCTCTTGTGGTTACTCCATATCTTCGTTACATTCAGAAACTAAAACCAGCTTTTTCTTCTATTTTAGACAGTCTAAAGCTCGATGCCCAAACACCCATAATCATAACACTTGAAGTGGACCCTTGGAATAGTGGTAACCGACATGATAGTGGGTGTTGCAGTCTCTGTAACGGGTCGTTAGGTGGTGGTCCCACCCCTTTCCATAGTTACCCCAACTTGAAATAATTCTCCATCTTCCTTGCATACTCGATTGCTTGGCTTAAAGAATTAATTTGGTGTAGCACTAGCTCCGTTTGGTACTTATACTGGAGGCCCTGAATGTAATGCCCAATTTATTGTTCAGTGCTCTCCTTCAGTCGAGCCCGAGTGCAAAGCAACTGAAACTATTCTGAATATTCTTTAACAGACATATATCCCTATTTGAGGCTTTGGACACATGCAAATAGGTCCCTCTCGTAATTTTCGAGGATGAAGGCAACCACCATTTTCGCCTTCATGTGTTCCCAAGAGGTAATTGGGTTTGAATCATTTGTTTCCCTGTCGTGCACCAATTGGTCCCACCACACCAAGGCATAACCCTCAATTTTGCAGCTGCATATTTGATCGATATTCCTTTAAATCAAAGAAATACTCCACACGCTTTAACCAATCCCTAAACGCATCCGAAGCCATTTTTCCATCAAGCATACTCACATCAATACGAACATCATCATACATAGCCTTGCCAAATAATTTAATTAAAGGATTAAGGTTGTCCATCGTTAGCCCCCATCCTGTAACACATCCTTGGGGTCCTCATCATAGCCCGTTCGAGCCCCTCGGGGCTCCCCGACGTGGTTATTTAGGGGACTAATTTTTCAAGCCAGTATTTTACGATTTTCCCGCAGTTGTTTTGAACGAGCAATTATTGTTTATGTGCCTTTTATTTTCACACATTCGTGAGATGAAATGTAAAAGGGTGGGTCACCATACCTTACACCATGGTGTAAACCGTCACTAGAAGTCTCCATTCATTTAACCAGCCTCTCATCGGGGCACAATGAGCGACGAGTAAGGGGAATGCCATCCTCTTCATTTGTTTCCTAAACTGCTTGGACCCATTGTGACACATCTTTTTTAGCCCATTTGTAACCCCACAACACTAATTGCGGGGTTTAATGAATGAGACTCGCATTTTCTGGGCATTTGTCAAACTTTTAAGGGGGTAAACCCTCAATAAGTATCACCTCCTTCTCTGGGTGCAGTGGTTGTTTACCTAAAGCCTTTTTCACCCGAACTCATTTTCAAGTCTTCATTTTTGCATCGAACACATCAACGGACTTTTTTATGTTGTTTCTAAAGTCTCGTGGGCTGTTTCGACTGGGTTTTTTTTTCGAATCAGCCCGTGCCTCTTTAAAAACATCGTTGAAAATTCCTCTAATCTGGGTCACCTCACCTGCCTGCTGGCCTTAAAGGGTGGTAATCGAGGGGCTATGACTCTTTTCTGCCATCCATCAGCCGGCTATAATCCTCGTGAGGGTCCCCACACGGCATGTGGAGGCCGTTGATGTTAGGAAGACCTTCCTTGTTGTGAATGGCGTCCCTTGATAAATGGTGGGCCACCATGCTGCCGGTGTTGGCCACGGACCCATCGGCTTCCAATTTCTCGAATTTCTCGTTCATGTGACTTTGTTGTTGTTAGAAACTTTTGACTCGAGACGCCAAGTTAGATAACATCAATTAAATGTTTTCTATGACAGATTCTTGAGCCTTGGATTGTTTCGTTGCTTTGGGAGGCATCCTTGTGTTTTGATTTACACACACATGGGTTGTACAAACACTAGGTTTTGATAGCCAACAGCGAATGCGCACTGAAACCAATTTGATGTGAAACGCAAAAAAAATTGTCACAAATAAAGAAATCTCTCCAATTTCTAAAAACTCAAAATATCATTAATGGTAAAAGTGATTACAAGAGGGAGCCTTGGGTAGGGGTGGCAATTTTTGACACGACACGATAACCCGACACGAACTCGACACGAAGTTAGCGGGTTAGGGTTGATGATTTCTTGACACGAACCCGAATATGACACGACCCGCCAACACGAATAATAAACGGGTTGGGTTAGTGTCAAACACGTTTAACTCGAAAATGATACGAATAGACCCGTTTAACTCGTATTTTATAGAGATTATATTAGATAATTTATATATCTTGATAGACATTCTATAAAATTCATGGAGAATTGGACGATAAATTACTTATGTGTTGCAAGAAGTTGAAATTAATTAAATTTAAGTTATTGTAGGCCTATGAGTGGTATAATTGGTTAACAGAGAAGAAAAAAATTATTTTATATTTTACTTAATGGGTTATGCGGGTCAACCCGAACACGACACGATAATAAATAGGTCGGGTTAGTGTTTGCTCATATGACACGATTAGTTAAATGGGTCGGGTTAGGGTTGACTAATACTTAACACGAACCCGACATAACACAACCCGAACACAACACGACGCACACGAATTGCCACCCCTAGCCTTGGGGCTTTATTTATACTAAACCTAAGACTAGGGGAACAAGTCTCCTAATTGGAAAGGAGTCTTTTCCAATTAAAAAACTAGTTAAAAGATAATTACTAAACTAAATAAATAGACTGAAATAAAAATAGAAAAAAAAATGTTGATGTCAATTACCCTCACCAACTATTAACTAATTACAGATGTAAAGTAAAGGAAAATACATAAATAAATAAATAAATAATTCCAAATAAATATGTTACTATCAAAAACCTGTGCACTCTTAATTCACATCACTTTCTAACAAGTAGGAAAATGCCTCGAACTTCGATCTTCCCCATGATGAAGGGAAACCCAAATTTTTCGAACTTGGGGTAAAAAAGCTGACTATCAACAGCCCAATGAGCTCAGCCTTAGTTTCCTCCCTAGTGTTGGACGAGAAGTAAACTCCGAATTTACTGAAATTAATGAACTGGCCTGAAACCCCTCCACAATTTTTAAGAATCTCCGAAACCTTGGCACATTCTCCTTTGTTAGCTTGAAGGAATAAATTGGAGTCATCTGCAAAAAAAACAAATGCGAGAGGGAAGGTAACTTCTTTTCAGTTTAATAACAGAAATAACCTTATCATCTACAGCTTTGGTGAGGAGTGATTGTACATCTTGTAAATTTGCTATGCATATATATATATACGTTTTAAGAAACTTTCTATGCATATATACACTGTAGACTTCCACACTGCTGAGGATGGTTGTGGCATTACAAATTACAATGATGGTTACATATATCATGACCTCACAAGAAGCTTCCGTAGTCCTAACTAACTAATGAGTATTCCCGAAGGAATATTCCTTATTTTAATAATAATGAAGCACTAGATATTAAGATAAGATAACGTTAACATCATACTATTATATTAGGTTTTTATTTTTTTTACTTGTTTACGTTAAGTATTGTGGTTGGCAAGACAGATACACATCTTATTATTAGAGTAAAGTGAAGAAGTACTTGCAAGTTAGAGTAACCCTCCAGACACACAGAGACATAGAGGAAGGGGTAAGAAGACAAGCACTCTGAGTAGGTAGAGAGATGGACAAAGAACACCTATATTTGTGACCATGATAAAAATCTGACATCAAATGATGAGCAACAAATGTGAACAACTCTCAAAGAACAAACATAACAAATGAAGAGTGTTTTATGCAAGGGGAATGTTTTGACTTGGTTTCTGGCTCTGCAAAGTAATGTTGAGGATTAGGAAAAATGATGTGATCATTGTTCGTTCAATAAAAGAGCGTTCCACATTAATGAGGAAAGGAAGCCTAATGAAAGGAGGAGGTGACTCGCTCGTGACAAGACATCACATAATGTTTTTATAATCAATATTAATTTGTTTTTTACACTCATTTGGCATTGTGACCTCGACGTCACAGGTTCGAGTGGAGGAAACATATCTACCCCCCTCCGCAAGTACCCCCGCAATGGCGGGAGCCTCGTACACTGGGTTTGCCCTTTTTACATTCATTTGGCATTGCACCATCATTACAAATTATATTAAATAAGCTTGTTAGCCACTGAAATCCCCCAATTTGCAGATTTCTTCATGCCTCAAAAAGTAATTTATCTGGTCCTAGTAATATTACTCTTTTTCTTTCCCATCCTTTTAAGTAACTAGTGCTGATTGGAAATATTCCTTAGTTGGGATTATGTATCTAAATTTCTTTCCTAGGATACTCCTTATTTAATAATCCTTGAAAAGAAAAATCCAATCATTCTAAAATGTCTATCATGTGGTCCTTGTCTTTAATGCATTTAACATGATCCATATCCCTAGTCATCTTATCCCTATTTTTTGCCAATGTACGAATTTCTTTATTATTGTATTCTGTCCCTAACTAGTTATATAGAACACTGATTGCTTTCAAATTACGGTTAGTCACAATTTTTCAAGCTTCACTTTTAAATTTTTTCTAGATGAATTTTATCTGTCAATCACCAAACTTCCTTTCAAAGAACATCTCATCTTTGTCCTCCCTTGCTTCCCTAAGTTGTCTTCAGGGTTTTTTAACCATAAATTGTTTATGTTATCTTGGGAGTCTATAATTCCTTATGTTGTTACATTTTATCCTTAAGTTCTATCTCATTGTTACCTTTCAATTATTTTTCTTTTAATCTTTTAGAAGCCCAATATTCTTTCCTTTGACACCGTCATACAATACTTCACTAGTTCAATTTGGTGAGATGCGCATGTGCAGCCCAAAGAGCAGCACACACACTACTTCAACATTCTCTGAGTTGTTTCTCTTCACCTTTTCTTGTTTACTTGATACTTGCAATTTGTTTCTTGATCGTTCTTTGTTAGCAAAAAACTGATTTTTAAATGATCATAATGACCCTAAATGTGGATAAGTAAATACAGCATAGCATAGCAAAGCTAAAAATGAAAAGAGAGAAAATGTCATCAGTGCAAGAATGCAACTAGCTACATCAGTGCCACACGAAGTCACAACATGGTTGTCTAAACAGAGGCGCACAGGAATATGCAGGAGGGCAATCAAATTCTGTTGTGCTATATCTAGTAAATAAGAATTGCAACTTGATAAACAAAAATATTGATGTCTTTTGGTGCATAACTGGACTCGCGTTGTAGAGTTTCCAGATGAAAGTATTTATTGTGTCCACAACATCATCAGATTTTCATCAGCCAGATTAGGAAAACGTCAAACGTACAAATATCGCAGACCAGAAAGCAATGGTGTAATCAAATGCAAAACAATAGTTAGTCGAATTCCTGAAGCATTTAGGGAAACTCAATTATTTTTCCAGAAAAATAGGCTTTGTGAAAGTTAGATTTGGTTTTCCATTCTGAAGCCTTAAATATTTTCCAGTCTTTTTCTTAAATACAAAGTTTGTATCCCAAGGAGGTTATCAATGTTATTGGTTCAGTTAGTTTCCACTAAAACGGATTATCATTATGATGTGCTGAATCTTGCCACAAAGAAACTTTTTGAAGGTACTGTTTCAGTTTGTTGAAAAGTATTGTTTTTGTGTGTATATGCATATACATACACACATTGTTAATAGTTTTATTGCTCTATGCGCATCCAGGTCCATCAATCACTGCTGGTCCCAATTCGTTTAGGGAGCTGGAACAGAAAGATTAAATACAAATCTAACCTCCTATTTTATTCAGAACAAAATGGCACCCCTCAGATTTGAATGATTGTTCAATGTTTGATGGGCAAAGTGCTAAAACTAAAGAAGATACCTATATAGAGAACTTTTTTTAAACATGCTCATTGTATTTAGGTGTAAATATATCCTCTTCATTTTTTGCGTGACACTTGTTACTAATGCTCATTGAGTATAATACCTGCTGACAACACTAGTTAAGACACTAATTTGAATACTAGTCAGCATACTTAACCAGCCTAATGAATTTCAATCACACAAAGTAAGCGAACATCCAATTACGTGAACCGTGAATGCACAGAATAATCTTATGAGGTTGAATGTGCATGTGATATCATACTAAATTTTTGCACGAAAGAAAAAATGAGATTAGAAAATGACAGAGAAGAAAGATGAAGATCAGAGCATATACATGTTGGGTGGTCAGTTTGAAAAAATACCAGAACAGGATGCTTCTAGTTCTAGCTTATGAACAAAGAAAAAGGCAACCAAAATGAGTGATTATATAAATAAACAAAGTACAATGGTGAAAGTAATTGAAATTCTATCTCTCTGTACTTTTGTTACTAAGAAATTATAATGCTTAAAACATTTATGCGTCTTGTAACATACATTAAAAAATATCAATACACATTTTATTGTTCAATATAGCCCACTATTCCATTAGGCTCCATGTTCAAAAATTTACAATGGGCAATGGTTTTATTAACATGCTATTTTACTGGATAAGTGGTAACAGATTTGGGTTGTGTCATAAGCATCATATTCTAAAACACAAAAACACATCAAGGAACATTGAACTAGAGAAAGTGTTTTATATCTCCCCAAAATGCAACAAGAAACTACCCATCTCTGTTTTGTTCGAGTACAAGAGAAAAGACAGCATAAAAATAAACTTTTAAATGATGGAAACTCTGGAGGAGAGATGGAAGTCCCCTGGTGGTGTTAATATCTGGAAAATGAATGGCAATTTGTACCTTTTCATCTTCTTATCAGTTGAGGAAGCAAGTCGGATTCTGAATTTGAAGGTGTGGAAGTTTAAGGGTGAGAGAGTATTGTTGGATAAGTGGCATCCGTTAGGTTGTAGTGTAGCACCGGATAATAGAGCGGATCACCGGTGGATTAGGGCGATGGGTCGACCACATCATCTTTGGGGTAAATAGATTTTCAAAGCCATGGGGAAGAAGTGTGGGGTTTTTGGGTGAGTTGATGATGATACTAGAGAGGGTAAGGAGCTTAGATGGGCTTGAATCTTGGTGTGTAACCAGAGTAAGATGCCGAAGAAGGTGAATATCGCCGTGGGGCATTGGATCTATTCAATCCTGATTTAGGAGGAGTAGCCGGTAGAGAGCATTTTTTCAGAGGTAGGAAGCAGATTCTCCAGCAGGGAGGTTAGAGATGAGATGGGTATGTGCTCCACGCGTGGTGAAGGAAGTAGTTGGCATTGGCAAGGAACGGAAGTCTCCTGACATGAGAGATATTGGGCTGCAGAAATAGTCCCCCTGAAGAGGAGACTATGTCGCATGTCACTCCCCCTGCTTTGAAAAGCTCGTTCCGAGTGCTAATGTGCTATGTTGTCCGTCTCCGGTAGCACATGAATACATGTGGTGAGAACCTCCGCATGCTCTGGTGGTGGCTCCATCTCTTCGTCACATTTAAAAACTAAAACCCACTTTTTCTTCATATTTGGACAGTCTGAAACTCGATGCCCAAACATCCCGCAATCACAACACTCGAAATGGACACCTGTAGTAGTGGTAACCGACGTGGTAGTGGGCGCTGCAGTCACTGTAACGGGTGGTTAGGTGGTGGTCCCATCACTTTTCATAGTTGTCCCCGCCTTGAAATAATTCTCCACCTTCCTTACATAATCGATTGGTTTGCTTAAGGAATTAATTTGGCTCAGCACTAGCTTCGTTTGGTACCTAAAATATTCTTTAATAGACAATTTGTTGTTCAATGCCCTCCTTCAGTCGAGCTCGGGTGCTAAGAAACTAAAACTGTTCCAAATATTCTTTAATACACATATATCCCTATTTGAGGCTTTGGACACGTGCAAATAGGTCCCTCTCGTAATTCTCGAGGATGAAGACAACCACCATTTGCGTCATCATGTGTTCTCAAGATGTAATTGGGTCCAAATCATTTGTTGCTCTGTTGTGCACCAATTGGCCCCACCAGACCAAACCAAGGCATAACCCTCCAATTTTCCAGCTATATATTTGACACATATATAGCCTCGATATTCCTTTAAATCAAAGAAATACTCTACGCATTTCAAGCAAACCAAAAACGCATCAGGATTCTATTTTCCATTAAACATACCCACATCAATACAAACATCACCATACATAGCGTTGCCAAATAATTTATTTAAAGTATTAAGGTTATCCACCATTGGTCCCCCATCCCATAACACATCCTCGGGGTCCTCATCCTAGACCGTTTGGGCCCCTTGGGGCTCCCCGGCATGGTTGTTTGGGGGGCTGATTTTACAGTTTCCCTTTAGTTGTTTTGAATGAGCAATCGTTGTTCATGTGCCCTTTATTTTTGCACTCATGACACATGTTCGTGAGGTGGAATGTAGAGGAGTGGAATGTCATGCCTCACACCTTCTCCAGGTGTAACGGTTGTTTACCCGGGGCCTTTCCACCCGGGCTCATTCCCAAGTCTCCATTTTTGCATCGAACTTATCAACGGACTCTTTTATGTCATTTTGAAAGTCTTGGGACTTTTTTTTTTGCCAAAACAGCTAGTGCCCCTTCAAAAATGTCGTTAAAAATTCCCCTGGTCTGGATCGCCCCACTCGCCTGCTAGGAAGCCTAAAGGGTGGTGCCCGAGGGGTAGCAACTCCTTTTTGCCCTCCGCCTGCCAGCTATAATCCTCGCGGGGGTCCCCACGTGGTTCGTGGAGGCCTTCGTTGTTGGGTAGACCTTCCTTGATGTGAACGGCATTCTCTTGATGAGTGGTTAGCCACCATGCTGTCGGTGTTGGCCGCGAACCCATCATCTTCCAATTTCTCGAATTTGTCAAATTTCTCGTTTTTCGTTGTTGTTGAATACTTTCGACTCGAGCCACCATATTAAATAATATCATTTTAATGTTTTCTAGGGAAAATTCTTAGGCCATGGATTATTTCGTTGTTTTGGGAGGCATCCTTTCATTTTGATTTAGGACACACACTAGGGTTTGATAACCAAGAGCGAATGCGGCTCTGAAACCAATTTGATGAGCAAAGCAACAAAAATTATCACAAATAAACAAATCTTTCCAATTTCTAAAACTCGAAATATCATTAATGGCAAAAGTAGTTACAAGAGGGAGCTTTGGGTTTTATTTATACTAAACCTAAGACTTGGGGAACAAGTCTCCTGACAATAATGAGTCTTTTCCAATTTAAAAAACTAATTCCCCCGCAAGGGGAGACTATGTTGCACACCAATTACCCTCACCAACTATTAACTAAATACAGACATAAAGTGAAGGAAAAATAAAAGAGTACAAACAAAAATGTTACTATTAAGCCCGTGCACTCTTAATTCACATCACTTTCTAGCACAGTAGGAAAACACCTCCAACTTCGATCTTCCCATGATGAAGGGAACCCAATTTTTTGGAACTAGGGTTAAGAAGCTGGCTCTCAACAGCCCAATGAGCTCAGCCTTAGTATCCTCCCAAGTGTTAGATGAGAAGTAAACTCCGAATTTACTGAAATTATTGAATTGGCCTGAAACCCCTCCATAATTTTAAAGAATCTCCGAAACCTTCGCACATTCTCCTTTGTTAGCTTGAAGGAATAAAATGGAGTCATCTGCAAATAAATAAAAAATGAGTGAGGGGAGGGCAAGTTCTTTTCAGTTTAAACAGAAACAACCTTATCATCTATTGTTTTGGTGAGAAGTGAGAGTAAAAGGGCTAACCCAGAGTACATCTTGTAAATTTGCTGTGCATATGTATATGCTTTAAGAAACTTTCTATGCATATATACACTATTGACTTCCACATTGTTGAGGAGGGTTGAGACTCCGTCCCTGTTCGTGACATTACAATGATGATCCTAGTAATAATACTCTTTTTCTTTCCCATCTTTTTAAGTAACTAGTGCTAATTGGATATATTCCTGAGTTGGGATTTATGTATCTAAATTTCTTTCCTAGGATACTCCTTATTTAATAATCCTTGAAAAGAAAAATCCAATCATTCTAAAATGTCTATCATGTAATCCTTGTCTTTAATGCATTTTACATGATCTATATCCCTAGTCCTTATCTGTATCATCGTATTTGTTCCAAACTTATTATATAAAACACTGATTGCTTTCAAATTACGGTTAGTCACAATTTTCCAAGTTTCACTTTTAAATTTCTTCTAGATGAATTTTATCTGTCAATCACCAAACTTCTTTTCAAATAGCATCTCATCTTTGTTCCCCCTTACTTCCTTAAGTTGTTATGTCTTCAGGGTTTTTTAACCATAAATTGTTTATGTCATCTTGGGAGTCTATAATTCCTTAAGTTGTTACATTTTATCCTTGAGTTCTATCTCATTGTTACCTTTCAATTCTTTTTTTTTTAATCTTTTGGAAGCCCAATATTCTTTCCTTTGACACCATCATACAATACTTCCCTAGTTCAATTTGGTGAGATGCGCATGTGCAGCCCAAAGAGCAGCACATACACTACTTCAATATTCTCTGAGTTGTTTCTCTTCACCTTTTCTTGTTTACTTGATACTTGCAATTTGTTTCTTGATCGTTCTTTGTTAGCGAAAAACTGGTTTTTAAATAATCAAAATGGCGCTGAATGTGGATAAGTATATACAGCATAGCATAGCAAAGCTAAAAATGAAAAGGGAGAAAATGTCACAAGTGCAAGCATGAAGTAGTTAAACCAGTGCCACATGAAGACCCAACAGGGATGTCTAGAGAGATGCCTGTACAGGAATATGCAGGATGGTAATCAAATTCTGTTGTGCTATATCTAATGACTAAGAATTGCAACTTAATACCAATAACAATAGAATTGAAGGATAAAATACAAGAATAAATACAAATTAACAAAACTATTGATGTCTTTCAGTGTATAACTGGACTCGCGTTGTAGAGTTTCCAGATGAAAGTATTTATTGTTTCCACAACATCATCAGGTTTTCATCAATCAAATTAGGAAAATGTCAAACGTACAAATATCGCAGGAAGCAATAGTGGGATCAAATGCGAAACAGTAGTAAGTCAAATTGTTGAAGCATTTGGGGAAACTCAATTCTTTTCCAGAAAATTAGGCTTCGTGAAAGTTAGATTTGGTTTTCCATTCTGAAGCCTTATATATTCAGTCTTTTTCTTAAATATACAGTTTGTATCCCGAGGAGGTTATCCATGTTATTGGTTCAGTGAGTCTCTACTATAAAGGTTGATCATTATGAGGATGATCTGAATCTTGCCACAAAGGAACTTTCTGAAGGTAATGTTTCAGTTTGTTGAAAAGTATTGTGTTTGTGTGTATATGCATACACACATTGTTAACAGTTTTATTGGTCTATGTGCATACAGGTCCATCAATCACTGCGAGTCCCAATTCATTTAGGGAGCTGGAACAAAAAGATTAAATACAAATCTAACCTCCTATTTTATTCGGAACAAAGTCGCACCCCTCAGATTTGAATGATTGTTCCATGTTTGATGGACAAAGTGCTAAAATTAAACATATCCATATAGAGAACTTTTTTTAAACATGCTCATTGTATTTAGGTGTAAATATATCCTCTTCATTTTTCGCGTGACAATTCTTAAATAACGCTCATTGAGTATAACATTTGCTGACAACACTATTTAAGACACTACTTTGAATACTAGTCGGTACACTCAACCAGCCAAATGAATTTCAATTACACAAAGTAAGCAAACATCCAATTATGTGAACCGTGAACGCACAGAAAAATCTTATGAGGTTGAATGTGTGTGTACTAGCATCATACTAAATTTTTGCACGAAAGAGAAAATGAGATTAGAACTGACAGAGAAGAAAGATGAAGATCAGAGCATATACATGTTGGGCAGTCAGTTTGACAAAATAACAGAACAGGATGCTTCTAGTTCTAGGTTATAAACAAAGAAAAACGCAACCGAAATGAATGATTATATAAATAAAGTACAACGGTGAAAGTAATTGAAATTCTATCTTTCTGTACTTCTGTTACTAAGAAATTATAATGCTTAAAATATCTATGCTTCTTGTAACATACTTTAAATCTATGCTTCTTGTAACATACTTTAAAAATATTAATATGTATTTTATTGTTGAATGTAGCCGGCTATTCCATGTTTGCTCTTGATACCAAGTACAACTAGCATAATCCTATCACCATCAATAGTGCTATTAAAGATTATTAACAACAATTTCCAAAGATTAGTAGAGAGATTCTCAAACTACTAAATACATTATAATCCATCCTGTTTCCTCTACCCATTCAATGAGTGAGATAATACTTCTTAGACTCTATGTTCAAAAGTTTACAATGGACAATGGTTTTATTGACATGCTATTTTAGTGGGTAAGTGGTAACAGATTTGGGTTGTGTCGTAAGCGTCATATACTAAAACACAAAAACACGTCAAGGAACATCGAACTAGAGAGAGTGTTTTATATCTCCCCAAAATGCAACAAGAAACTACCCATCTCTGTTTTGTTCGAGTACAAGAGAAAAGACTGCATACGAATAAAATTTTAAATGATGGAGACTCTGAAGGAGAGATGGAAGTCCCCTGGTGGTGTTAATATCTGGAAAATGAATGGCAATTTGTACCTTTTCATCTTCATATCAGTTGAGGAGGCAAGTCGGATTCTGAATTCGAAGGTGTGGAAGTTTAAGGGTGATAGAGTATTGTTGGACAGGTGGCATCCATTAGGTTGTAGTGTAGCGCCAGGTAAGAGAGCGGATCGCCGGTGGATTAGGGCGATGGGTCTACCACATCATCTTTGGGGCAAAAGGATTTTCAAAGCCATAGGGAAGACGTGTGGGGTTTTTGGGTGAGCTGATGATGATACTAGAGAGGGTAGGGAGCTTAGATGGGGGAGAATCTTGGTGTGTAACCGGAGTAAGATGTCGGAGAAGGTGAACATCGCTGTGGAGCATTGGATCTATTCAATCCTGATTTGGGAGGAGTAGCTGGTAGAGAGCGTTTTTTCAGAGGTAGGAAGCAGTTTCTCCAGCAGGGAGGTGTGGTCCATGCGTGGTGAAGGAAGTTGTGTGCAGGGAACGGAAATCTCCTGACATGAGAGACATTGGGCTGCAGAAATAGTCCCGCTGAAGGGGAGACTATGCAGCACGTCACTCCCCTTGCGTTGAAAAGCTCGTCCCGATTGCTAAAGTGCTATGTTGTCCGTCTCCGGTAGCACATACTTGCATGTAGTGAGAACCTCTGCATGCTCTGGTGGCCCCATCTCTTCGTTACCTTCAAAAAACAAAACCGGCTTTTTCTTCGTGTTTGAACAGTCTGAAGCTCGATGCCCAAACAACACGCAATCACAACACTCGAAGTGGACCCCTGTAGTAGTGGTAACCGATATGGTAGTGGGCGCTGCAGTCTCTGTAAACGGGTGGTTAGGTGGTGGTCCCATCACTTTCCACTGTTGTCCAAGCCTTGAAATAATTCTCCACCTTCCTTACATAATCGATTGCTTGGCTTGGCGCAGCACTAGCTCCGTTTGGTACTTAAAAAATATTCTTTAACAGACAATTTGTTGTTCAATGCTCTCCATCAGTCAAGCTCGGGTGCTAAGAAACTAAAACTATTTCGAATACTCTTTAATAGACATATATCCTTGTTTGAGGCTTTGGACACGTGCAAATAGTCCCTCTAGTAATTTTCGAGGATGAAGGCAACCATCATTTGCGTCGTCATGTTTTCCCAAGGGGTAATTGTGTCCAAATCATTTGTTGCTCTGTCGTGCACCAATTGGTCCCACCAGACTAAGGCATAACTCTCCAATTTTGCAGCTACATATTTCACACATCTATAGACTCGATATTCCTTTAAATCAAAGAAATACTCCATGCATTTCAAGCAATCCATAAACGCATTCGGATCCATTCTTCCATCAAGCATACCAACAACAATACAAACATCACCATACATAGTGTTGCCAAATAATTTAATTAAAGTATTAAGGTTGTCCACCTTTGGTCCCCCATCCCGTAACACATCCTCTCGGGGTCCTCATCCTAGCCCGTTTGGGCCCCTCGGGGCTCCCAGACATGGTTTTCTGGGGGGCTGATTTTTCAGACCCATATTTTATGGTTTCCCTTTAGTTGTTTTGAAGGAGCAATTACTGTTCATGTGCCCTTTATTTTCGCATCCATGACACACATTTGTGAGGTGGAATGTAGAGTGGTGGGCTGCCATACCTCACACATTCTCCGGGTGTAACGGTTGTTTACCCAAGGCCTTTCCACCCGGACTTATTCCCAAGTCTCCATTTTTGCATCGAACTCATCAAAGGACTTTTTTATGTCATTTTGAAAGTCCCCGTGGGTTGTTTGGACTTTTTTTGCCAAAACAGCCCGTGCCTCTTCAAAAATGCCGTAAAAATTGCCCTAGTCTAGATCGCCCCACTCGCCTACTGGGAAGCCTAAATGGTGGTGCCCGGGGCGCTGCGACTCCTTTCTACCCTCCGCCAGCCAGCTATAATCCTCGCGGGGGTCCCCACACGAATCGTGGAGGCCGCCGTTGTTGGGTAGACGTTCTTTGTTGTGAACGGCGTCCCCGTGATGAATGGTTGGCCACCGTGCTGTCGGAGTTGGCCACGGACCCAAAGATTATTAGCAACGATTTCCAAAGATTAGTAGAGCTATTCTCAAACTACTAAAGACATTATAATCCATATTGTTTCCTCTACCCACTCAATGAGTGAGAGATATTACTTCTTAGGCTCTATGTTCAAAAGTTACAATGGACAATGATTTTATTGACATGCTATTTTAGTGGGTAAGTGGTAACAGATTTGGGTTGTGTCATAAGCATCATATACTAAAGCACAAAAACACATCAAGGAACATTGAACTAGAGAGAGTGTTATATATCCTCCCAAAATGCAACAAGAAACTACCCATCTCTGTTTTATTCGATTCCAAGAGAAAAGACCGCTTAAAAATAAACTTTTAAATAATGGAAACTCTGAAGGAGAGATGGAAGTCCCCTGGTGGTGTCAATATCTGGAAAATGAATGGCAATTTGTACCTTTTCATCTTCACATCAGTTGAGGAGGCAAGTCGGATTCTGAATATGAAGGTGTGGAAGTTTAAGGGTGAGAGAGCATTGTTGGACAAGTGGCATCCGTTGGGTTGTTGTGTAGTGCCGGGTAGGAGAGCGGATCGCCGGTGGATTAGGGCGATGGGTCGACCACTTCATCTTTGGGATAAAGAGATTTTCAAAGCTATAGGGAAGAAATGTGGAGTTTTTGGGTGAGTTGATGATGATACTAGAGAGGGTAGGAAGTTAGATGGGCTAGAATTTTGGAGTGTAACCGGAGTAAGATGCCGGAGAAGGTGAACATCGCTGTGGGGCATTGGATCTATTCAATCCTGATCTGGGAGGAGTTGCCGGTGGAGAGGCTTTTTTCAGAGGTAGGAAGCAGATTCGCTGCTGGCAGGGAGGTTAGAGGAGAGACGGGTGTGGTCCACATGTGGTGAAGGAAGTTGTTGGCAGGAAAAGGAAATCTCCTGACATGAGAGACATTGGGCTGCAGAAAGGAGGGGTAATAGCTGTCAAGCTGCGTAGCAAGAGGGGAGAGGTGGAAATTAACAAAGTTGCTGATTTTTTGAATAACAAATTTGGCGAAAGCGGCTGGATTAAGAAGAGAAGTGGGTGTGGTGACATTGACCTTGTATGGGACATTTACAGTTGACCTTCCCAAGCAATTTTGATGGCCCGAATATTGTTAAAGAGCAGGCCTCTCTTTGTAAAGATAATCGCCTATTAAGCCATCAGCCCAGGCTCCTGTATCTTCTCTTATGGTAGCTCTTAATACGAATTTTTTCTAAAGGCAGTAAACCGGGTTTTTTTCATGAAAAAAAGGTGGGGTTTTGACATTAAACAGAAGGGGTCCAACTTGGGTTTGGGCATCTCTTCAATGATAAGGAGGGGATTCAGTGGTTCAATGAAGCAGGAAGGATGAAAAAGTGGATAAATCTATGGCGCTGGTGGTGACTGAAAAGGAGGGGTGCCTTTGAGTGACGTTGGGTGACCTGTTTTAGGATGAAAGAAATTTTTGTGTGTGTGGGGGGGTGGGGGGGGGTGGGGGGGTGGGGGGGGGGGGGGGGGTTATAGTGTTCTCATCTTTTGAAATAGGGGAGTCAAGTGGGGTGGGCAGCCTTTTGGAATTTCCCTCGCCTTCCTCAGATGAATTAATTGTTGAGATGGAGATGAGTGGGGAAGGGGAGGGGGTAGTCCCTTTACATACTACCTAGAGTTGCCCTTTTGGAGGAGGTTTTGAATTTTCAGAATAGGATTCTTTCCACAGAGTCCAAAACTCGATTACTGATGGTTGGTTGGTGGAGTTTGAGGGCGTGTTCAATCCTTTTTGCCTCAAACTAATTCTTTATCCTTCAAGAGTGTTGGTCCCTTATGCTATGAAATACATTTGTGAGGGAGGGGAGGAAAAGTTGGGGGATGACGGATTAAAGAGTTGAGTGGTGGAGATGATTGGAGGTTTTAATAAATTTTGGGGTGTCTCCTATGAAGGAAACGCGAGGGAGGCGTTATTGTTGTTTACGAAAATTGGAAAAAAAAGTGGCGGGGAGAGAGGGGGGGGGGGGGGGGTCTTTCAAATGGAAAAAATAAGGAAAGAGAACTTAAAGAGGCTGCAGTGGTCCATAAACTATGTGGAGAGTAAGAGAGGGGGGGGGGGGGGGTGAATCCAATGTGATTCGCTTTCCTTCGGAGCGGAGTAGGGGAGGTAGGTTGTCAAGGCTTACGAGTTTTCGGAGTTTATTGATGAGATGATGTTTTTCCATTAGAGTGGTTTATTCACATGGTGAAGTAACAGGAATCTCCATCCATGTCTAGGTTAGATCATTTCCTTCTTTCCCCCAAGTGGGAAGAGATTTTTCCAGTAGTTAGGCAGTCTTGTTTATCTCGAGTTACTTCTGATCACATCTATTACTGTAGATAAAAGTCTGCCCAATGCCTGAACAGATGAGGAGGATGTCATTCACCTGTTCAGCTCCACAAAAAAATGCTTCCACTATTCGGGTTTCATATTTGTTATTCGCGAATGACAACCTCATTTTTTGTGGAGCTGAACAGGTGAGGAGTATGAGTCATCTGCTCATGTGTTTTGAGACGGTCTCAGGGTTCACATCAATATGAGGAAGTGTGAGATGATTTCCATAGGAAGAGAGGTAAAGGAGGATTATTTAGGGGAGTGCAAGGTTGTAGGGTGGGGACACTTCCTACATCTTATCTAGGTCTGTCTTGGAGATGGTAAAGAGGAGGTTGGTGGGGTGGAAGAAAAACCATCTTTGTAAGGGGAGAAGATTAACATTGATTAAGATTACTTTGGCCAGCCTCCTTGCTAATTATTTATCGATTTTTCCACTTCATGTTTCCATTCGTAGGAAACTGGAGAAGATGATGCGTGATTTCTTATGGCGAGGCTATGAAGCGGGCTTCAAACATTGGTTGGTGAGGTGGGAGGAAGTACGAAAATCGGTGAAGGAGGGTGGGGCGAGGGTAAAAATGTTGGCTCATTCCAATAAGGCTTTGTTGGGGAAGTGATTATGGGGTGTCTCTTATGAGAAGAAGCGGTTGTGGAGGATGGTGGTGGCAGTTAGGTTTGGTCTTGGTCAGAATGGGTGGTGGTCAGGGGTGATGCATTTCTCCCGTAGAGTGGGTTTGTGGAAGAACATAGCAAGGGGGTGGAGTGCATTCCTTAGTTACACGAATTTTCTTATAAGGGATGGGATGAGAGTTCGTCGAATAGGGAGGGATAGGTGGGCGAGGGAGAATGAGGGTAAGTGGCGGATCATATAAGGAGAGAGGGAAAGAGAGTGGTGGAACCCCAAATTCAGGAAGCGAATTTGGGATTGGGAGTTGGAGTTGGAGGATACGGAAGAGTTGTCGGAGTGGTTGGAAGAGGTGGCAATACTTCGAGGGAGTGGGGATGTTTTTTGTGGAGGAGGGAGGGAGTGTTTCAGTTCAAGACTTTTACTTGGAGTTGAGGATAGGTAGTTGGGTAAATTTTTCATGGAAGAATATTGGGCGATCGAGGGATCCATCAAAAGTTGCGTTTTTTGTTTAGACAGTCGCTAAGCAGGCAATTTTAACGTCAAAGGAGGGATATTCGTTTGGCGAGCCGATGTTGTTTGTTTAAAGAGGCGAAGGAGATAACCAACCACTTATTTTTGCATTGTTGGGTATCAAGAGGTTTGTGGGAGATCACCTTTTATTTTTTCTCTTTTCTCTTTTCTCTTTTTAAGATTCATTGGATCTCATCTAAGTCGATGGTGGGGACGGTGGCAGTATGATGTTTCCTCTTGAAAGGCAAGGGGAATCTATGAGTGTGGAAGTTGGTTCCATTATGCATCTTTTGGATGGTTTGGAGAAAAAGAATAGATGTTTTGAGGGGGGTGGAAATGGCTCCCTGTGTAGACTTCGGTATCTCTTTTTGAGTTCTCTTCACCTTTGGATCAAGGAGGACTGATGTCAATTCCTCATTTTGTTGATGTTTTGGAGGAGTTTGAGATGGGGTAGTAGCTGTTTTGGGTGGGGGTGGCATTGTTTCCCCTTCTTTTTGTTTTTCTCTTTGTTGTGTATACTACTTGTATATAGGTTTCGCCCCCTTAGGTGGGTGCTTTATGTATTCTCTTTCTTTATCAAGGCAATAGTTTCCAAGATAAATGACCGATATAACACCATAAGATCTCATCATATGCCAAAATATATTTTTTATCAGTCAAATGAATGATGTATCATTTTGATGCCTTTATTTTCAAGTGAAGATCAAAGAGTTCAGAAACAGATATAGTGTTTTCCTTCAAAATAATATTATATATAAAATAAGAAGAAAACATTATCTTTTACCTGGGGTAATGGAATGCACTTGATCCCTGGTACATGACCACTTCGTATTCCGTTGAGAGGCACTGGTGCAACCCCATCAAACCTACAAGAGAGCAAAACCTCCATCAAAACCAATAATCAGATTCATGAACAAGGGTTTCATCATCTTTTACGGAAATTAAAAAGGCTCTCTGACCCAGTAAACAAGTCTTCCATTTTTTTTTATAAGCAACAAGTAGTCCAGATTTGACTCTAATCTAAAGACAACTTTCTAGAAAAGTTGGATCATCTCTGACCTGTGTCTGTACTGGTCAAGGTAACACATCACCAACTCCCAACATTCCAAACCATCAAAAATGTTTTCAAGGTCAGAGATTAAAATATACATTTATTTTCCCAATAAAGATGACAATGACAGTTAAAAACTTACCCAAAGCATATGCTAGCTCTTGGTATTGGTATTGGTCTTGGCTAGACCCTTTTTCAAAATTATTGCCCATTATTACAATCTCAATTATAAAGGTCAAACTCAGAGCACAAGTCACCTCCATACGACTGCGACTGGGAGAGGTAATTTGTTGTATCCGGTTATCACGGATGGGTCCCGTGGAGTTTCGGAGTTCGGGGAGACAATATTTTAACCTTTGATTTTTGTATTAATATCTATGAGATAATTAATTAGGATATTTTTAGATATTAAGATTTAGTTTAGGATTTACCCAAGCATGGCCCCAGCACTAGGCAGCTCAGGCGAGTGCCTAGGGACCAATCTCTATATCCATATGTATATATATTGTCTCAAGGAAGTTGCTCCAACAGAGAAAAAGATTATATAACGGTGACAAAAAGAAGATAGAACTTTTAGACCCTATTCTGTGAGTTTCCATGCCTTGGGAAATGAAAAGTTACTCTTGAATATGTAAACTGACTTTAAGAATAGTGCCTTCAGATTAGGCCTATCAACGGGTCGGAGACGGGTCGGGTTTAGGGAGATCCAGATCCGTGTAATAGGGTCTTCATCGGGTCCGGGTCCTCATCGGGTCTACAATATTGGATCCAGACCCGGATCCGTTCGGGTCTCGGGTTCGGGTCCGGATCTAGCCATTTATATTATATTTATTTTATTTTAACCCCCTTTATTTTTTTAATCTTAAATTAAAATATTTTATAATGTATTATAGCATATTATTAGTATAAATAAAACATATATTACTTATATTTATTATATACATAAATATATATTTTTATATATAATACTTACATGTGATATTGATAAGATATATTTATAAATATATATAAATTTATAGTATATATATATATATATATATATATATATATATATAAAATAATAATGTACAATTCGGGTCGGGTCTTGCATAAGATTCAGACCCTACCCGTTTAATAAACGGGTCTTCGGGTATTCGAGTCTTCGAGTCTCGGGTCCAAAAAGATATGCTCAGACCCTATTATAAGGATCGGGTCCGGGTCGGGTCCCGACCCATTGACAGGCTGACTTCAGATTTTCTTGTAACAAAGCTTCACTCCATTTCTCTCTCCTCGATAATACACGCACACACACACAAGTCCATTTCTCTCTCTATGAGGGACTGGCGTCTATCTCTCTCTGTCTCCAGTCCACAAAGAATATTAAAAAAATGCCATTTCAAGACTACAATTTTTCTAATAGGTTCCGTCGTTACTTTTTAATTTTAACATTTTAGATTAAATTCCAATTATTCTTTCTTTTATTTTTACTTAATTTTATTGTATAAAAACATTTTTAATAGAAAGTCTGAAAGCGTATCATAAAAACGTGGAGAAATTTTTTTTAATGAATTCTAATTGATATAGCCGGCCACAAGCCCGGTTAAAAGATATTAATTTTTTTAGAATAAATTCTTTTACAAATGTAATAGCAACAAACCCACCTAAATTTCTTTGCCTATGTTTTACATCATAATATGGTGAGAAAAAACTTATCTAAAAATATTTTAAGAGGTTGGTAATTGGTAAAGAAAATCGTATTCGCACAATGTGGCTAAGTCTTTACATAGTTGCACGTGAAGGCCTCTAATAAGGGAATATCCCATTAACAAGGCTCCAGCACACACTTACACAGCAAGATCCGATAGAGGTAATACGATAGACAGCATTATCCCTCATTTGGGGAGAGGCTGGTAGACAGAACCTGAGTCCACAGAACTGCGCCTGACGAAATGAAACCTTTCCGCTTCAGACAACAGGCTCTCATTAGTTCCACCTTCAAATCTTACCACCAGTACATCAATGGCTGTGCCGACAATGACGTCAGGGATGAAAAGGTGTTTTTATGCATGCTTCTGCACGTTTGTAACACAAGACCTCTCATTCCAACTCTCGAGGTCTTCCATTATGTGCACTAGATTTTACTGAAAACACTTTTTAGTACCGATTCTTGGAACCTCCTATGCAAGTTTGACATTGATATATGACATTTTGGGCAATGCCTTACGTGGCATCCAACGTGGCACCTGGATCCAGCCTGTGAAGCATAAGGACAAAACCTCAATTTGAGTGAAGACCACGTAAAAGAGGACTTTGTGGACCCGGGCTGGGTCCTCAGCATATGAGGTATGTGAGGACTTGTGAAATATCCTCAGCCACATCGTCATTTCCCCAGCTGGTATTTGGTTCAATAATCAAAGTAAGTGGTTACTTGGAGGGATATTTGGGCAAATCGCCACAACGAAGATCACACCGGTTGTTGAACACTGGTTGGTCTGCAGATTCCCCTCTCTACGCCCCCTAGGCATGTGGCGTCTCCCTCTCCCCTACAAATACAATGTGGCATGCACATCGCAAGCGATCTAATTCATCATATTCCATAGCAGGTATATATAGATAGATAGATAGAGAGAGAGAGAGAGGTGAAAAAAGAGGGGGAGATTTTGTGTTGTGAGAGCTTATTGTGCACCAAAGGCCTCCTGTATCAAACTGAGCCTCCATGTACTTCATGCTTTGGAATAGTGGATTATTCTCTTTGCACCATGAACGCAAGTCGCCTTGACAAGCCACGTTAATCTTTGTCTCCGTTTTCGTTTTTTAATTTATCATCCCAATTATTTTTCCCAGTTTGGTTGTTCGGGACACCATCACTACACTCATAATAATACGATACGAGGTATTCATCAGAGTTGTCGTCAGTCCAAATGTTAACAAATTATCATCTTTCAAAGACTCTCCCCATGGACTCGATCATTTTAAAGTACAATTGAATCTAAGGAACTAGCTTATAATCCAGATTGAATTTTGTAATCTTAGCATGATTGCATAACAAGAGCAAAGGCTGCAATATAGGCACTACAATTATCTTTTGGCCCTAAGTAAATAATTTTCTTCTCTTGAGTGATTCATGTCTATCCAATCAAGTAGGAATCACAATAAGAAAGCTTACTATGCTGCATGCCATCATAACAAAATACACGTCTTAATTTGCTAATATTAGTCCTCGGAAAATAATTGTTCACTGCATATCTGTAGATGAGAGGAGACAGAACAAATCCTACCCATGTTATTTTGGTAACAGGGACTGATTTTAAGCACTGATCAATGCGACTTGTTGACCATATTTCAGCTCCATTCACCCGGAAAAATAAAAGCAGAGCTACTGCATTGGAAGGACAATCACTGAGTCATTCTTCCCAACGCAGATAAAAAAAAAACTCTACCAATTAATGACGTCAAATAAATGAAAACCAAAGTAATTGTGAAAACGTTACCTGTTTAGTGTGCTGTCATAGGCTTAGGCTACATGTTTCCCAACTTCAGCTGGTTGGTCATGAATCCTCTTCATGTTTGATGAGAATGTAAACGTAGAAGTGCAAGTAAACCGGACATAACTGCATCATAAGGGAATTCAGATTTCTTGTAATTAGAACTGGAAGTCTATCAATCAAAAGAAGAAGCAAACGAAATACAGCTTCTTAAAAATTCATGTAAACTAACTTACACGTAAAGGTAGAGTGTAACTTATGTGCAATAATATCCTTAAAGCAGGCAACAATACAATAATCAATGGGCACATAATGAAACATAATTTCTTTATTTTTATCAGAAACAAGAAGCATTTTATTCAGTACAATGTAGATGTTACAAAGGATTTGTGGACCAGTACACTAAAACATAGCATAATGAGTAGATGGGAAAAGAGAAAAAAAAGTAAAAAGAAAAGAAATGGAAAAGTAAAAACCACAAAGTGGCAAGTTGTAAAAAGATAGAGGTCAGTACCTGATGTTGAGAGACTCAGAAGAAATATGAAATTGAATCCAGGGAAGTTGCATTGAACCTCCTTGAGGTCCTTAGATTATAATGTGAATAAAGAAGCACCTCCTACATTCCTTTGCAGAATCAACATATTATTCATTCACTCAACATAATAAGAAACACCATTAAAGGGCCATTGTTTGGTTCAGCGATAGAACCTTGGCGAAAAAGAATGAGAAAGCAAGTTTGAATTCTAGGCAGACATTCTGACACATTTAATTAATGTATATCGGTCTGTAGCTAGTACGCCTCTCAAAGCCCGCTTGATCAACTAACGGGGACCAACATAGGACAATGGCCTTAAAAAAACACCGAATATATCCAATTTGTTATTTCAATTTGCTGGCAGAAGCGCTGGCCTCTTATATATGGGCTGAGAAAAGCTATATCCAGGATTCTTTCTTAAACTCCTAGCTTCCATCAATTTTCGCATCTTCAACGCACTGTCCCACAAGCCAGCTTCAGCATATATGCTTGCTAGAACAACGTAGTTGACTGAATTCTCAGGATCCATATTAAATAGTTCGCCAGCTGCTACTTCTCCAAGAGACACATTGCCATAGATGCTACATGCTCCAAGAATCGAACCCCAAAGCGAGGCATTAGGCTTAATATTCATCTTACACATCAAATTATAGGCCTCTTCTAACCTACCTCCACGTGCAAAGAGGTCCACCATGCAGGAATAATGCTCAGCTCTCGGCAAGATACTATATTTGCTAACCATATTGTTAAAGCATTCCCAACCTTCCCCAGTCAAACCACCATGGCTGCATGCGAACAAGAGGGATAAGAATGTAATATCATTTGGCTTCAATCCTTCACGTTCCATCTTCTTATACAATACAATTGCCTTATCTCCATATCCATGTTTCCCATATCCTGCGATTAATGATGTCCATGAGATAACATTTTTGTCCTCCATTTCATTAAAAACACGGTTAGCACATTCAATTTCTCCCGATTTTGAGTACATATCAATGAGAGCGTTGCCCAAAGCCATGTCGTAACTGGGTTGATATTTTACTGCAATAGCGTGTATTTGTCTTCCAAAGCCTAGTGATGCTGTGTTGGCGCAAATATTTAGCATTGAGCATAGTATAACATCATCAATTCCCATGTTCATCTGATGTAATTCACGAAAGAGATCCATGGCATTGCTGCTATTGTTACCCTCACGAGCATATCCTGTGATCAATGCAGTGCATGATATTGTATCCTTTTTTCGCATACTCTTGTATATAAAATTTGCACTTCTTGAACTTCCACATTTTACATAAGCATCAATAAGTGATCCACTCAAAATATTATGCGATCCAAAACCCAGTTGGATAATGAACTTATGTATCTGGCAGACCCTCACGAGACAGTTATCTTTAATCGAGGCTTTCAAACCACTTCCCAAAGTGAAGGAATCAGGAATAATACCTAGAAAAGCAATACCCAAGTAACAGCAAGAATTATTAAAGAGAAATTCCAAACACATTTATGACAGTTATAGTGTATGGTAGATTGGAATAATCTGTCCCGGAAATAAACCAGGAATTTACCTTAGGGGTGGCCTAACGGGAAGATTCATGAATTTCCCTTTGGGTGAATATTAATTGACTTTGACTTCATTATAAAAATTCTTTATTTCTGGATAACACTTATTAAGAAATACCTATATTTTTTTAAATTTACAACGGAATGATTTGTTGAGTTCTAACTCAAAGTACATTTCTTTACATAAATAGGTTATGTAGTTTGTCGCTTAAAACATTATCCTTTTGCAGTGCTATCTATATTGGTTCATTTACTATCTAATATAACTTTGATATCAATGAATTTTGATGAATAGGTATAAGCACCAATCTCGATTGAACATTTCAACCAAGGAAAAGTAGCTTAAACCCAGTTGTACTATCTTGCAACACAAAATTTCATATCAGAGTTTAAATAATTTTAGCAAAAAGCTTGACAAAGCACTAATAAGAATTTAAAGGACCAAGAACTATACATAATGAAGATTGTCAATGTTGGACTTCTTACATTATTTTTAGCCTACACTTATTACAGGACAAACTCCATTACAAAATTAATGAATAAAAACTCTTTTCTTGGTACTATTCTTATAAGTTTGGTAAATTATCCAATGAAAAGACAGTATAACCAAGAGCCATGTTCTAAGCAAGTACCTTAATCTTAATATCCTGTTATAAACTTGCTTTACTTTGTGTTCAAAACAAGTACCTTAATCCAAACATATGTTTATGTGATACTCTCTCAGAGCAAAACTCGTTGAAAGTTTTAAATAACAGGTATCAAAATTTGATATTTGATTTGGTTGTAAAATAAAAGAGAGAAAAACAGTGAAAACCCCCTGTGCACCCAACCCTCAAAGGCTCTAACCTATGCTTAGTGAACTCCCATAATTAATGGTCAAGAGGCTAGAAAAGTAGGAATAAAACACGTTTTTTTTTCTTTCACCCACATTAGTTTTAATATTATACCATACCTTATGCCCTGATGGGTCCAAACGAAAGTAACTCATAGAAATACAGAAATTGGTAAAAGAGGTGATCATAACCTAAAAATGAGTAAAATAACCTGTAGAATAAAGATAACCAAAGAACAAATAAAAAAAACAATCTTTTACCTATCACAAGACTTTTTGCCTATTGATTGGCATGGTACCGTTTAAGGTTGGGTCCAAATAAATCATTTTTAAACTTACATTCAAAGGGGCCTTCCACAATGGACCTAACTTAGTCAATCAGTATCCATTCAATGAATTAAGACATATAGATAGATGTCCTGAGGTGCTACCTATCCTATACTAGCCTACTATCAGGCTATAGGATGTGAGGACCACTTAAGAATAATAGGTGATAGGGTAGACCAATCTACTTAAGAATAAGTTTCTGAAGTGAAAACAAGCCACATAGATGCCTGGGGTGCATGTTAAGGCTTGAACTTCCGAAAAATCTCTGAAATGAATAAAAGGTCACGAAGTGGGATGTCTACAACGTGTTGTTCTGGTCAACATAGAAAACGAAACCTTGCAGTAAAGGTTAAATTTTTTTTCAATATTTCAATCATGATTTGGTTGGCTAACTTGGTTTCATATTGATGGAAAACTTTGGTTGTTACAGTCGTTTCCACAACACAACTTTACAGCTGTTTTGATCATTTTTACAGGATAATCTGATCCTCAGTACTAAAGCATCAATTATATATTAGACGATTGGTGTGAATCAAATAACTAAAATGCATTGAGGCATGGTTTTCACATTGTTAATTAAAGTTATATCTGGGATGATATTATATCTAGGAGTGTGATTCTTATTATTATGAAGATGATGATAACTGGGGAGATGAGATGATGGGAGGCATCCCTCTTGCATATCAACACTAATTTTAATTTGTAGTTCCCACGAGACATCGATAATATAGGCATCTTTATACTCAAACCCATGCAATGCTTTTTCTCAAGATATCTAATGGGATAGCACGTCAACATCCAATCATCATGTCTCTACACCTTTTAACTTGTCTTTATTGGACACAGATTTTACCAACCATATAATTTCAATAAATTCACTATTCACCATATGAGATTTGATGACCAATATCATTAAAAAAAACTAGATATATGTTGTCATTATGCCACAATCTGTCAAGCACTTATATGATAAAGTTGGATATACCTTTATTCACAAACAAGTACCTAGAACAAGAATAATTGACTTCAGCTGTCAATTCCTAGCACATGACCACAGTGCGGTCGACAACTTTTTTATATTTCGGACGTGTTCCCTCACTTATCGAATATAACAATGTGAGACTATTAATCCCTCCGTCCCAAATTAATAGTTGCACTTTCCTTTTGAGTCCTTCCCAAGTCAATAATATTGTTACTCAAAATAGTATATAAAATTTGGTGAGATTACAAAGTTATCCATAAAAACAATACCAAGAGAGAACAAAGATCGAAAATGCATGTCTTGAATTCAAATATATTCATAATTTTAGGAGGATAAATTTTGAACGTAAAACTGACGTGTCCAGGGATTATTTTTATTTTTATTTTCATGTTTTGTTAGGTTATTTTCCCTTTTTAGTTGCTATAATAGGTCACATGGTGGCGTTGTCTCTAAATATCTTTTATTGTGACCTCTTTAGTCATTTTACACTTTAGATAACTTGGCTAGCAAAACAACCTCACCTATAGATAAAGCATTTGGCCACTCTTTGTAGGAATGAGAATTAGAGAGACAATTTAGGCCATTGGCCTCTAAAACAAATGTTGTTGCTGTAAAATTGATTCCGCTTACATCAAAACTTTTTCTTAAAATATCTAACTTTCAAACAATGACAATTAATTTGGGACGGAGGGAGTATAACAAAAATACCGCCAAATACAGTTATATTATCAAAGAATTCGCAAAATATAACACTTTTACAGTCATATTATGAATATAACTATTAAAGACAGTCACATTATTAGTCATTTATAGAAAAATAACAAAAAGAGGGACGGCAAAACTAAACGGTAAAATGTACCTTCTCTAAGCATCGAACGAAACATATGAAAGGCGTCATCGCCGAACCCCTGCACCGCATACCCACCAATCATAGCATTCCAACAAACCACATCCCTCTCATGCATCACCTCAAAAACATAACAAGCATCCTCCATCATCCCACATTTCGAATGAAAATCAACCAAAGCACTCTGCACAAACAAATCCCCAACAAACCTACCCTTCTCAATACACCCTTGAACTTGCATCCCCCTACTCAAACACCCCACACGCGTACACGCCCGCAACACGCTCCCGTACGTAAACTGGTTCGCCTTTACACCCTCACGTCGCATTGCCAAAAAAACCACCAAACCTTCCTCAAATTTACCATTTTGAGAGTACCCAGATAACAATGCAGTCCAAGAAACCACGGTCCTCTCAGGCATTTTATCAAACATCTTTTGGGCATTACCCATATCACCGAATTTTGAATGGAATATGATGAGTTTGGTGTCTAAATGTAAATTTGAATGGAACCCATTTGACAAAAGGTGTTTGTGAAGTAAAATGCCTTGCTTGTGAGCTTTCATATCAATGCATAGTTGTAACACTTTTGAATATAATGAGGGGTTTGACAGTATTGGGTTTGAAAAAATGAGGTCTAAAGCTTCCTGTAATCTTCCAAAATTGCAAAGGGATTGGATAGTTGAGTTTAGTGAGGCCGTTTTGGGGCATATTTTGTTCATGTTTGATAAATGAAGAGTTTTTTTTTAAATTTCCTTGTTTATATTTTTGACGAACTCTTCATAATACGTGGGATAAGAGAAAAAGAAGGGTTTTGAGTTTTTTATAGAGTCATGAATTTAAATAAAATAAACATGTTTGGAATAAATATTATTAAAAAATTGTTGAGCGACTTTTCATAGGGCTGACAATTTTTGACACGATAATCCGTTTATGATAATAATCCGAAATGATCTGAACATGACACGATTAATTTGTATAGATTTAAGAGTACCTAAAACTTATATTCAAATAAAAATGTATGTGACCCGAAAAAGACACTGCTAACTCGAATTGTCACCCCTAACTTTTCATATAATGACAGTTGTTTTTATCTCTTACTAATGCTGGAAAAATAGTTAAAATTTAGGATTAAATATTAAGAGGCATGTCCCCTCGTAAATGCTTAATGTTTAATACTAAATTTGTTTAATGAATTTCATTCCAATTTTATTGTTATTTCATTTGTTAAAGGAAACTAATATAAAACAAATTAATAAATTGTTAGATATGACAAAATGGTCAAATTAATTGTATTCAACATTTAGAGTCTAATAATTCTACACAAACACTATGCATTCAAAGTTTCATTGAAATTAAAAATAAAAAAACATATTTTTCAACATTTGAATTTCAATATTTAGCATTCAAAGGCTAAAAAATCAAACGCCCTAAGGGTTCGTTTGGTTTATGGTGAAATATTTTTCACCGTTTCAAAAAACAATTCACCCGGGTAAAATATGTGTTTAGTTGGTCATTCAGCATGGTGAAATAAAATGAATATTATGAAAAGTGGGGTAAAACTTTAACCATTTTACACTATGCGTAAAGTGAATAATTTAACAGGTGAAAATAATTAAACTTATCTTGTTACTAAAACAACCTTTCTTATTTCCAATCACAACTATCAAAACGCGATCATTACACATATTACATAATTTCTCTCTCTCGACATTGTAAAAACTCAAACCCGATATTTTCATCTTTCCTTATCAATGAACATTATTGGATTCAAACTCTCCATCTCTCGTGATTGGTGAACTCTCCATCTTTGTCCGTGATTATGTTTATTTGAATGTGAAGGTAAGGATTCTAAATTTGATCTAGTATCATAATCTGAATCAATCAATATATGTTGATTTTGTGCCCTAATTTGGTTATAGATTTGATTATGTTCCCTAATTTGGTTTTAAGTGTGATTTTGAGTCCTAATTTGTATTTAAATCTGATTTTGTTCCCTGATTTGGTTTTAGGTCTGGTTTTATGCCCTCATTTGATTCTAGAGATCTGATCTTCTACCTTAATTCGGTTCTAGATCTGGTTTTCGTTAACATGACGGCATATTGATTTGATTTTATTATCAATCAATACATTTGATATAAGACATGGTGTATGACTAATTCTAATTATGTAAAGTTGTGGATAAAGTTTTTTTATTTAGTTTAACTTCAATCTGTTATTTCAATTTTTACATACACAAACTTAGTATATAGACAATGGCATGTCTATATATTTGTTTACATAGTCTCATTCGTGTAAATTTTTCTTAATTTGGTGAAAACAATGAGCGATTGTGAGTGCTCAAAGACATATTGTTTATAAGTTAATGTTAGAATTTTCATAATTTGGTGATAACTTATTAAAATTCAACATATAGTATGTTTTCATGCTTATATAATTAGGTAGTAATAAATTTGTTTAATTTGTAATTCTTTTAAGAATCATTCGGAAGCGTTGTATGGAACATACATGGAGGTATACATAAAACTAGAGAACCGACGTAGATACCGAGCTAGAAATAGTGAAATTGCTACAAATGTCCTTGTTGTATGCCCCCAAGACCTCAAGTTTATTTATGTTCTTCCTGAATATGAGGGCTTAACATAAGACTTTAGAGTTCTTAGAAATGTTATCTATAAGAGAAATGTCTTTTTAAGATCCCCTCAGAGTATGTTTTTAACATAACAATGGTATTTTTTTTAATTTGTTAATATGTTAAACTAGATTTATTAAATATGCAAGGTTATTACTGTGACGATCGTGCCCGAGATTGTATTTCCTTTCCTTGTAAATTGCATGCCAAGTTAGCCACAGACTTAATCTATTAGATGGTTGTCTATTTTGAAATATTCTTCTGATTTTTGTGCAATTACGAATGGGAATTTGATGGCTTATGCTTATGTATAAAAATCTTAGGGGTCGTTAAAACGAAAGGATTGGTCCTTCAAACAAGAAATACTTACTCTATTTTCCCCATTCTCTGGATTCTCCTTAGAATCGCGTTCGAACGAGGTATGGGTTGTCGTTCGAATAATCATGTTTTTTAAGCCTTGTTTGGGTCTCGTTAGAAACCCGTTCGAACGAGAAGGCATGTCATTTGAACGAGAAGGGTAGTCATTCTAACAAGGCATCAAAAATTTTAAAAAAAATAGAGTTTTTATGTGCTGTAGCGACATGAGCCTCTGGACTGGTTGAGTTGTCAAGCTCCTAATGGTTCAGATCAGATCATGGGTCAAGGGTTGATGGACAAATGGTTAAAGATAGTGGGTTTTGTAGCATAAAAGGATTGAGAGGGTGTTGGATAAGTCATTCCCAACACTCTGTAACAACCCGAAGATTTGAGCGACTATTTTATACTATTTTTGCCTGACGGGCTAATTTTATAAAATAGGAATGTTGGAGTAAATATTATTTTCCTTGAGACTTAGGGATAATATTTACTATGCTTTGTCTATTTACCGTTATGAGAAGGTAAATAGTGTTATATTGTGTATTTTGCGTCGTTATATGTGAAACGACGGTTATGACCTATATTTAAATTGGGTATAATTAATGAATTAAAAATGGAATTGGAACGTAAAAATAGTTCACACTATCCCGAATGCCAAAATAGGGGGTGCGGTTGTTTTTAGAATAGTCGAAATAAGTGCCCAGTTGTAATTTTTGAGATTTAGCCATTTTAAGGGGTTATGACTCAATTAAGTGGTTACGAGTCATTTTAGTGGTGTATTAACAATTTAAAAGTGGGGATTCATGTTTTGAGACCCGTATAAGTCCCCCCCCCCACCCCTTTTTCTTTCTTCATTTGTGTTAGAAACCAAAGGAGAGAGAGAGAAGAGAGAGTTGGGAGAAATGGAGAGAAGAGAGAGAAATGGAGATTTGGACAGGATTTCCGTTGCTACCGGGAGAGGATCAGAGACTACAAACCCCGAGGCAAGTTTCTTACTTGCTAGATGTGATTTAATGTGATAAATTGCATGTATAGTTAGGTTTTGGAGATTTAACCCATAAATGGGTATTTGTTGATTTTGATGTTTAAACCTTTAAATCTTAGTTTTAATTGGGTTTGAGGAGTATATATTAGTTATAAATGGTGTAGGATTGATTTAGGTCGAATTGTTGTTGTTGAAGTTGGGAGAAATCAAGTTTTGGGGGTTTTGGGATTTTAGGGTTCTTACACCCCGTAGCCCAAATTGGGCAAAATCTCAGGACCGAATCGATTCGGTCCCAAGGGCGAATCGATTCGGATAAGGAGAGGGTTACAGGTCTTGCAGACCAAATCGATTCGGATTTAAAGCGAATCAATTCGGCAATTGCAGAAGGTCAGTTTTTGCTCACCGAATCGATTCGGCTGTCTAGCGAATCGATTCGCAAGGGGCGAATCGATTCGGCCCAAGGGGCGAATCGATTCGGTTCCCCTGTTTTTGTGAGATTTTCTTATTTTGATTTTTTAGCCTTTTTCTTTTAGGTCCAAGGTTTAGGAACCTTCCTTTGGGAAGTAATGGGGAATCCTAGAGGGTTGTATTGGGTAGACTAATGTCCTAGGCTAAGAATGGAGACTAGTTTGGATTAGGTTAATGTCCAACTAATATAGGAGGTTAACCTGAAGATATATTTGAAGTTAAAATATTAATGTTGAGATTTTGAGAGACACTCCATTATGGAGACTCACTTTGAGGGTTTATGAATTATATGAACTAGTTGAGGCTAATTTGAGGTTAGTGGAACTTTGGGTCTTAGGTCATTAATAAAATGTATGACTTAATAAGAATAGTATGCACCTGCTAAAGCTTGGTGCTTAATGTCAAAATGGATGATTTTTGGAAATGTAAAATATGAGTTTTCAAAAATGGAAAAAGTAATGTTTTTCATAAATGTTAATTTATGGATACACACCTCTCTAAATCGCTATCATAAGGGAAGTCGCGCGCGTTGTGGTGAAGCCCCCTGGCTAATGATGCAGGGTGGATATAGTCCCTAGGCCATGTGAGCGTTTGTTATATATTTTTCTGCGCTGGTTAGGAGATTCCGGGTGTGGTCTTGACTATCCCGCAGGCACATGGTCGCTTCCCGACGTTTCGATAGGATCCCAGGTTGTCTTGGAGGCCCTGGAAGATGATAGCCATTTAGGGGCGCGCACAGTGGGGAAACCCGGACATGCGGTCTTAGAATCGTTATATATATATATATGAATATAACTATTCTAAATCAAGTTGGACTTGATGTTTGTTGAGTGCCATAAAGTGCACGATGTAAGGCCATAAAGAGCCTATGATGATGATTATATTCCTGATAAGGAAGACATTTTTACAAAGTGAACAATTGAGATAAATGCCTCTAGAGCATAAAAAGTATGATTATACTTCCTAATAAGGAACAAATTCATGAAATGAATTAGTGTAAGATGAAATTAATTTGGTAAACACTTGATAAAGTGTTGTACCATTTATATGTATATTCCTAAAGATAGAATTAGGAATTGTGCCAATAGATGATGGATGGGTTTTACTTTTATATTTTCTTTGTGTAGCTGTAGATGTGACCTCCCACACTTATGCACACACATGTATTTATTTATTATTTCGTGCTTAGGGTCTAATGGATCTCGACGATCAACCTTGCCTAAGTAGTAGTGTATCGGGGGGGTTCCTTGTTTGGATTTCGATTTGCGAGACACCCCACGCACGAATAGGGCATAGTGTTGAGAATGGGGAAAAGTTAGCCCTTAGTACTTAGGGTTAACTAGAACATCTCACGATATTGCGTTAGGTTGCTGCTAGATTGAGAGGTGAGGAATATTATTATTATCTGCGAGAGATTTACGCACTTACCTGCCATGCATTTTAGTCACATGGTAATCATATCAAACCCGGCCCTGACCGGTTTCTATATTTCCTTGTTTCTGCATATTCTTTGCCGTTACAGGTGCCCTTCCGCATGGACACCCGTGTTTACATTCCCATTTCCAGTTGTCATGGAGCTACGGCATATTGCGGATGTTGTAGGATACTTGTTGTAGACGCTCCCCTCTATTGTACTCTAGTTATGTTCAGTACTTTAATTCGGGCGTGTTTGCCCAAGGTATTGCACTCATTTATTATATTGTAAATATTGATTTTAATACTTAATGTATTATTTGTATTGGTCTGTGCACCGACAGCTTATTCGGTGATTATTTATTGTATTGTCATACTTTATTCATCGATTTTTGATACCCACCGTTTTTACAAATGGGATTGTCTAAGTGTTTCTCTTTTACTTTTAAATTTTTGTATATGACAATCCGTTTTCTAAAATGATTGGTGGTTATCTCATACTATTATTTTAATCGACAGTGATGCTAAGAATGGACCATCTATGATTCCTGTAATTATTGGAGTATTGGGCTGGCCACCTATTATTTTAGTAGGCGGGTTGTCACAGATGGTATCAGAGCATTAGGTTCTAGAGTCCTTAGGAATCTGTGCGGATGTTTTACGTCTTCTGCGTTTCTCTCTATTTGATGTATAGCCTTAGGAATAAGGTCGTTGAATTCTCTTGTGAGATTTCGTTCTCCTGCTATGGTATGAGAACCCCGAAGATCTTCTGCGCGTTCGTGTGAGGCTTGTAAGTCGTTAGATGAAGGGCGTTGAGGAAGGCCATTGTGAAGGCGTCGTAGGATGGGATTACTATAAGCTGTAGGCTGTGGTCGGGAATAAGGACCGCTTCGGAGGTCTCTCCCTTTGTAACATTATTTTATAATGCTGCCGTGACTACTAAGTACAGTGAAAATAGTTTTCCCAAGTACCGCTGCCGATAAAGAGTGGTACTATGCTTGGGACTCCGAGCAATGTCAATTCGGAGTTGAGAGGTTCTTTATTAGGACCACATGTTGAAAGTTCGGTTGGATAGAGGAAGTGTAACCTTGTTCGGTGAGAACGTAAGGCCCGAGAGTTTTGGCCTAGAGTTGGGTATAGGAGTGTTCAGGTGTGAGGATTTTAGGAAAACCTTTTACCCTTAGGAGTAAGGTTGAAGTGGCGGATATGATAGTCGCCTTGTTATGGTGGGGCAAAATGTTTTTGCCCATAGAGAGAGCCTCTCAGTGGAAATGCTAGGCTCGTAAGTAAGTGTTGGAAACACTTTTGGAGAAGTAGTGTTCATGAGACCCCACTGGTGGACATCCACCCGGGGAAGGCTCGTGGAGCTAAGGTCGGGGAGGTTGGCAGAATGTTCTCCTTGCTGAAGAAGTCAAGGGAACTATGTGTTCTGATCTTGTCGATTGAAGATAACCGGCAAGAATAGGGCTCCTAGTTGAGTCATTGATGGAAGTAGTTTAGTTCGGGTAAGACTAGAATGTCGTGTCTTAGAACTATTGGTAGTAGCCAAGGAGGTTGGCTAGTATGTTGGTGGGACTTTCTAACTAGGGCGCGAGTAATACATTCCTTTGGTAAGATGGGAGTAGTTTGGTGTTAGCCCTAGATTCGGGTGCGTATATCGAGCTTGTGATGGTATCGGTACATATTTTATATATAGTAAGTATATCTATGTGACTTCCATGATAGGGGAGTTCTGTATCTCCCTTCACACTCGTTATGGGGCGAGTGGTGATATATGTGGTACGTGCTACTTGTATTATATATTATACGAGTAGAGATATTTTTAGATTGGTTGGGGTGATAGCAAGCGAATATATCGCGAGGCTATCCTAGTTCTAGTTCTAGGAGGAGGACTAGTTGTTCTATAATATCTCTCCTGGATACGGGTTGAGACTTTATAGAGGTGGTTTACGGTGTGTAGATAGTTTCCTTTATTTTTATTTTTATTTTTATTTTATTCTCTTTGCTTGTTTGTTTGCTTTGCTTGTGTATGCTATTGCCTTATCTCCATGACTGGCTAGTTAAGGTGACTGTGTGGAGGGGTTCCTTGTTTGGATTTCGCTTCGGCGAGACGCTCCACGCATGAACCTTAACGACGTTGGGAGTGGAGAGATGTGCATTTTCTTTTCTGTTCTTTTCTCCTTTTCTTTTCTGTTGGTTAAGTGCTGGGTTGGAAGGGTTAGCCAAGAATCACGTATATGAGTGATTAAGGGCTAAGTTCATGTGCGATATATGAGCACTATGATAGTTTTCCTCTGACTAACGTGGGGGAAGACTAAGATTATGGATGTCCGATAGGGACTTATGGTTGTGTCTTTATGAGAAGGCCATTTGTTTAGAGATATGTGTGTCTCTTGGGGTAGAGTGTTGGTGGCATCTTACTGAAAGTAAATGCCTCAGTCGATTGTTATGGTAGGACGTAGACGTATATAGGTGGTAGTAGAGTTTCGAATTAGGATTCCGTCGATCCCGATCATGTGTCTTCGACCGTTACTTCTCGACGACTGACAATGCGAGGTAGTAGTGTAACGGGAGGGTTCCTTGTTTGGATTTCGCTTCGGCGAGACATCCCACGCGTGAAACCGAGCTAATGTCGGAAGTCGGGAAAGGTCTTGGACACTAGGGATATTTAGTATTATACTTATACGGCTAGGTTAGGATAGATAGATTGACCTTAGGATTCTTAGGATGCTAGGCCCTTAGGGCATGCGGCGTTAGTTTAGGAAGATGGTTGGGAGTTGACCACAATAAGTTGTGGGTTAACTCTAAGTAGGATTTGGTCCCTAGACGAGAAGTATGGGATTTCGAGCTTGTTAGAATGTTAGGCCATTAGTGGTGAGGCCTCTCGTAGTTAGAGGGTTACATGGGTAACCTACAGTTGGAGGAGTTGAAGTATAAGCTGACTTTTCTCCTGCACTCGTGATGTTATGATCGAGAGTGGATTTAACGAACGAGTCTTTTCCAGGAACGGGATGTGCTAATATGGGAACATGGACCTATTGTTCGTGTGTCTCACACTTTTTAAGAAGTGTCATCCCACGCTTGATTTAAAGTTCATGGCGGTAGTCTTTGCCTTAAAGACTTAGAGGCATTTCTCCTGGGTAGGAATTTAGAGTCCTTTCACGAATAACAAGTTTGTGACCGTAAAGGACTATCGATAGGATATTCCCTTTCTCTAAGGCATTGCGGATGGGAGTAGTATATGCACCGAGTAGATACCATCTTATAGTTTATTCGTGGCATGGAATGCCAAGTGGAGTTAGCTTCACCGAGACGAGACATTGGTGTCAAGGTATAGGTAAAGTCTCCAGGAAGAATGGAAATCGTTGGAATATGGGGTATATCCTACCACCCATAAGTGGAAAGGTGGATTTGATTTAAGGTGAGATCGGAGTAGAAATTCTAGGGATCAAATTTTCGTGTAATAGTTCGGATCGTTTTCGATAAACGTTAGGCCGGGCGTAGCCTAGTATAGATGGCAATATGCCTTGTCTACTCGTTGGAATGGAAACAGCGAATAGTATATTCTTGGGACCGGGAGTGGTCCGGGAACCTTCCTTTAGATTGGGTTTAGTAAGGCATTTAGTACCGAGCTTGTATGGGTATCTCCTCCCGTAGTAGAAGGTTAGGATCGATAGTTTCTGAGATCGATAGCGATAACCTTAGTCTGAGTCCTATGGGGACATTTCTATTCGGGGGTTTGCTAGTATGATAGCACGGTTTTTATTATAGTATACCCTTTATATGGTTATGGGTTACGCCTGAATTTTGAGGGCAAAATTCCCCTTTAAGGGGGGGAGTATGTAACAACCCGAAGATTTGAGCGACTATTTTATACTATTTTTGCCTGACGGGCTAATTTTATAAAATAGGAATGTTGGAGTAAATATTATTTCCCGTGAGACTTAGGGATAATATTTACTATGCTTTGTCTATTTACCGTTATGAGAAGGTAAATAGTGTTATATTGTGTATTTTGCGTCGTTATATGTGAAACGACGGTTATGACCTATATTTAAATTGGGTATAATTAATGAATTAAAAATGGAATTGGAACGTAAAAATAGTTCACACTATCCCGAATGCCAAAATAGGGGGTGCGGTTGTTTTTAGAATAGTCGAAATAAGTGCCCAGTTGTAATTTTTGAGATTTAGCCATTTTAAGGGGTTATGACTCAATTAAGTGGTTACGAGTTATTTTAGTGGTGTATTAACAATTTAAAAGTGGGGATTCATGTTTTGAGACCCGTATAAGTCCCCCCCACCCCTTTTTCTTTCTTCATTTGTGTTAGAAACCAAAGGAGAGAGAGAGAAGAGAGAGTTGGGAGAAATGGAGAGAAGAGAGAGAAATGGAGATTTGGACCGGATTTCCGTTGCTACCGGGAGAGGATCAGAGACTACGAACCCCGAGGCAAGTTTCTTACTTGCTAGATGTGATTTAATGTGATAAATTGCATGTATAGTTAGGTTTTGGAGATTTAACCCATAAATGGGTATTTGTTGATTTTGATGTTTAAACCTTTAAATCTTAGTTTTAATTGGGTTTGAGGAGTATATATTAGTTATAAATGGTGTAGGATTGATTTAGGTCGAATTGTTGTTGTTGAAGTTGGGAGAAATCAAGTTTTGGGGTTTTTGGGATTTTAGGGTTCTTACACCCCGTAGCCCAAATTGGGCAAAATCTCAGGACCGAATCGATTCGGTCCCAAGGGCGAATCGATTCGGATAAGGAGAGGGTTACAGGTCTTGCAGACCGAATTGATTCGGATTTAAAGCGAATTGATTCGGCAATTGCAGAAGGTTAGTTTTTGCTCACCGAATCGATTCGGCTGTCTAGCGAATCGATTCGCAAGGGCGAATCGATTCGGCCCAAGGGGCGAATCGATTCGGTTCCCCTGTTTTTGTGAGATTTTCTTATTTTGATTTTTTAGCCTTTTTCTTTTAGGTCCAAGGTTTAGGAACCTTCCTTTGGGAAGTAATGGGGAATCCTAGAGGGTTGTATTGGGTAGACTAATGTCCTAGGCTAAGAATGGAGATTTAAGTTTACTCGAGGACTAGTTTGGATTAGGTTAATGTCCAACTAATATAGGAGGTTAACCTGAAGATATATTTGAAGTTAAAATATTAATGTTGAGATTTTGAGAGACACTCCATTATGGAGACTCACTTTGAGGGTTTATGAATTATATGAACTAGTTGAGGCTAATTTGAGGTTAGTGGCACTTTGGGTCTTAGGTCATTAATAAAATGTATGACTTAATAAGAATAGTATGCACCTGCTAAAGCTTGGTGCTTAATGTCAAAATGGATGATTTTTGGAAATGTAAAATATGAGTTTTCAAAAATGGAAAAAGTAATGTTTTTCATAAATGTTAATTTATGGATACACACCTCTCTAAATCGCTATCATAAGGGAAGTCGCGCGCGTTGTGGTGAAGCCCTCTGGCTAATGATGCAGGGTGGATATAGTCCCTAGGCCATGTGAGCGTTTGTTATATATTTTTCTGCGCTGGTTAGGAGATTCCGGGTGTGGTCTTGACTATCCCGCAGGCACATGGTCGCTTCCCGACGTTTCGATAGGATCCCAGGTTGTCTTGGAGGCCCTGGAAGATGATAGCCATTTAGGGGCGCGCACAGTGGGGAAACCCGGACGGGCGGTCTTAGAATCGTTATATATATATATATATATGAATATAACTATTCTAAATCAAGTTGGACTTGATGTTTGTTGAGTGCCATAAAGTGCACGATGTAAGGCCATAAAGAGCCTATGATGATGATTATATTCCTGATAAGGAAGACATTTTTACAAAGTGAACAATTGAGATAAATGCCTCTAGAGCATAAAAAGTATGATTATACTTCCTAATAAGGAACAAATTCATGAAATGAATTAGTGTAAGATGAAATTAATTTGGTAAACACTTGATAAAGTGTTGTACCATTTATATGTATATTCCTAAAGATAGAATTAGGAATTGTGCCAATAGATGATGGATGGGTTTTACTTTTATATTTTCTTTGTGTAGCTGTAGATGTGACCTCCCACACTTATGCACACACATGTATTTACTTATTATTTCGTGCTTAGGGTCTAATGGATCTCGACGATCAACCTTGCCTAAGTAGTAGTGTATCGGGGGGGTTCCTTGTTTGGATTTCGCTTTGCGAGACACCCCACGCACGAATAGGGCATAGTGTTGAGAATGGGGAAAAGTTAGCCCTTAGTACTTAGGGTTAACTAGAACATCTCACGATATTGCGTTAGGTTGCTGCTAGATTGAGAGGTGAGGAATATTATTATTATCTGCGAGAGATTTACGCACTTACCTGCCATGCATTTTAGTCACATGGTAATCATATCAAACCCGACCCTGACCGGTTTCTATATTTCCTTGTTTCTGCATATTCTTTGCCGTTACAGGTGCCCTTCCGCATGGACACCCGTGTTTACATTCCCATTTCCAGTTGTCATGGAGCTACGGCATATTGCGGATGTTATAGGATACTTGTTGTAGACGCTCCCCTCTATTGTACTCTAGTTATGTTCAGTACTTTAATTCGGGCGTGTTTGCCCAAGGTATTGCACTCATTTATTATATTGTAAATATTGATTTTAATACTTAATGTATTATTTGTATTGGTCTGTGCACCGACAGCTTATTCGGTGATTATTTATTGTATTGTCATACTTTATTCATCGATTTTTGATACCCACCGTTTTTACAAATGGGATTGTCTAAGTGTTTCTCTTTTACTTTTAAATTTTTGTATATGACAATCCGTTTTCTAAAATGATTGGTGGTTATCTCATACTATTATTTTAATCGACAGTGATGCTAAGAATGGACCATCTATGATTCCTGTAATTATTGGAGTATTGGGCTGGCCACCTATTATTTTAGTAGGCGGGTTGTCACACACTCCTCATAAGATTTTTCAAGCTTCCCCCCCCCCCCCTCTCTCTCTAAGCTTTCTCCCTCCATTTTCAGCCTACTCCCACATCCCCAAGATTTAAACCCTCATTTCTAACAACATTTAGCCCATTTCCAAGCTTGCAACACCCATTTCGAACATTAACTAAATTAGAAGTTGGGTTGGAGATTTATTGTCGGAGCTTTCAAGAAGGGTTGGAGCATTCTTGGAGCTTTGGAGCCTTTTAGAGCTTTCTTGGAATTTAGGCGCTTCCGAGTCGTCATTTCCTTGTTTTCTCCTCTTCAACCTCAAGGTAGGGTTTTCCTCACTATGTTTTCAAGCTTTAAAAGCTAAATATATGTTAGGATGCATGTTAGAACATGGTTTAATCTTACAAAGATATCTTGTAGTATATTCATTTAAGGTTTTCTTACAAAAAAATGGAAGTTTTGAGAAAACAGACTAAAATGGTTTTTTGGAGAATAAATGGTATTTTTAATCTTAAAATATGAGGAAGATGCATGAAAATCTATTTTCATGTTAATAGCATGTTTAGAATCATATTTAAGGATTTCTAGGCCTGAAATCCTCCCAAGCATGTATTGAATCTCAAAGTATGTTGGAATATAACACATAGACACGATATATGGAGTTTAAAATGGGTCTTATAATGAAATAAAAAAGTTGGAAAAATCAGCCCTAAATATGTTGTAAAATGTTGAGAAATTGAGGAATAATAACTTTTAAACAACATATGATGATAAGGCTAGAATGGACATCTTAGTAAGATGGCTTTCAAAATATTAAATGTATTTATTATTAAAGAAATATAAAGAAATGGGTTTTGTTGAGAAAGAATAATGAAACGTGATTTTTAGACATAAAATAATGAAATGTGACTTTTGAATGTAAAATGATGATTTATAATGCCATAATGAAGAAAATATATTTTTCACAAAGTTTTTAACAAATCAAGGGTAATATGGTGATAAAATAGAGGTTCCTAGTTGTTGGACTTCCTCATTTGACCCTATCGGTTGATTTGTAAAAAACGGATGAAATAAATTAAATGGCACGAATACGGTGTGAGACGTAAATGTGAACCACAAGAATGACAAAAATGGTAAAATAATATGGACATTTGATAAAAATATTAAAACACATTAATATAGACTCAGATGCTACCAAAAAATAATTAAGAAGAGCCCAGAGCCCTAGGGTATAAGACTCAAAATCACTGGCCAGAGCATATGGTAGAGTAACCGACGATGTGGTGCTCGTTAAAGTATGCAATTATTTGATAAATTGTAAGAAAAGGATAATGTTGATAACAGAATAAAGGGAATGGTAATGAATAAGGTTGTACTTAAAAATGTGAGAAAGATAACCTAATGGGAATAGTAAAAATGGATACTAGTGAATAAAGATGATTAGATGGTCTCTAATTACGTGAAAAAGTTGGTGTAAATTGGTTAGGTATGGGTATGAGCACATAGCTCGGGTTGCATTGCATAGTAGTTTCACTTATGCTCATAAAATGATAACGTTTTCAAAATTGCTAAAATAAAGGTTATATATATACATATATAATATTTTGGTATAAAAATGTATCGCTTAGTATTTTTCACCCCGTTGATCTCTTTGCTCACCCCTACTTTTTATGTTAAAAACCCCACCCCGGTTACCTACGATAGGGCCCCAGAGGGTACAAATTGTCGTTAGAGGCTCTACCATGATATTTTAAAATTTTATTTGGGAATATTTAAAATTTATGGTACCTTGAAAAACTTTTTATTCGGACCTTGGGCCATTTGTAATAATATAGGGATTTATGATTTATTTCCTCTATTATTATTAATAATATTATTATTGTGAAACTTAATGGAGTATTCTAACTAAATTTTCTTAATTAATTAAGCTACTTAAGGTGACAACCTTTTTTTCTAAAGTAAGACATGTTAATCAACTTCTATTCCTTATAAAATGATGCGATATAAAAGTTTTTCTCAAATAATAGAATTGAACATTTCCCCTCCCCCTTAACACCATGATTGGGGTGTGGGTTGACCAAATGGTAGCCCAAATGCCAAATACAAGTCTGGGCGTTATAATCACTATCTTGTGGATGTTGGTTACCCAAATGGTAGTGGCGTTCTTACATTTTATAGAGGACATCGATGTCATTTAATGATTGTGAAGAGGGGCAAGAAGTAGAGACAAAAGAAGAGTTGTTTAATGAGAAGCATTTTGAGATAAGGTATGTAATCGAGAGGTGCTTTGGTGCGTTGAAGAAAAAATGGGGTATCATACGGATTCCAACATTTTTCCCATAGAAATTCAAAATGGCATCATCATAGAGTGTGCGATTCTCCATAACCATATAAGAAATGAAATTGCAACTGAAATTAATGGACAAAATCATATTAATGCAGTCCAAAACTTTATAGAATCGTACGAAAAGCCTTATACACACATAGACAAATCAGAAAAGTGGGGCGAACAGAGGGAAAATCTGGCAACCGAAATATGGATCACATAGTAATTTTGTGTAATCAATAATTTTTCCAAAAAAAAAGTGATATCAAAGAACATAATTTTGTAGAAAAGGATCACACGGTAATTTTGTGAAATAGGCTCTGATACCAATTTGAGAGTGCGCTTGAGATCTTAATGGATTATTTATACAATTAAGTGTCCAACGCACACAATTTCAAATTTCATCTTTTTATCCTAAGACAAGAATCTAGGTGATAATGCAGATAAATTAAAACATACATTCAACCAGGGCAATTTGAGGAAAAATCCCTTGCGGGCAAAACTTTTTATTTCAGCACTTACAAGACTATCGACTTATAGACTGCTTGATATTAGCCACAAGTATAATGTGCAGTGTCTTCATAGAATCTCCAAAAAATAATACTACTCGATGAGGAGTAGTCCACATACGACCTTCCATGCTCGGTATCCACCGATCAACCTTTGTTTTCAATAATGATCCCCTCGAGAATCACAATGGTCTACCGTGAAGAAACTCTCTCCACAAGAGTTATGTATGCAAGGATATGAAACTATGGGGTTTAAACAGATTCACACAAATATATTTTGGGAATGAATTTTTTGAATCAAAAAAGTTTTCTAAACTCAAAAGGTTGAAAACTTTTGCAAAATATGTGCATAAATAATTCTGACAAAAGTCTTAATGAAAACAAGCATGAAACACGTATGCATAAGGAGAACACAAATTTTGAGGTGGTGTCGTTCATTCGAACAAAAACGAGGTTAGTTCGAACGGGAATAGCAGTTCGTTCTAACGAAAATGAATCTCATTTGAACGACTTTGTCATCTCGTTTGAACAGGCTTCAAATGATGCCAAATAATACGCCAGTAAGCCCTTGTTACATAAATATATCGAATGAACTTCACACAACTTAAGCATATCATTAGAATGAGATGCCTTCTCATTTGAACAAGGCAAGTGAATTTTGAAAAATAAGTTCAAATAAAATGCTTTGAATTTTTAAACAAGGATCCTGTTTCAGTTTTAAATAAAAATCAAACATCCCAAAATAAATTTAAACTCTTAATAGTATTATACCTTCATAATGTGAATATCCTTGAAAGTTGGTGATGTTGGATATTTAGTCCTCCATGACGGCTCGAGTCAAATGGTAACGGGATACCCCAAAATCTATGTAAGCCTAAGCTATTGAGCAATGGTAGAAAATATGCTCTTACAAATCTCCCCCTTTTGATTATTCTGGTATAAACATAAAATAGGAATCCAAATTGCATGAAAATCTCTTAAGACACAAACAATATCCTAATACCCCATTAAACCCTAAAATGGATAGATACCAGAATAATGATGTCTTCAAATCTCCACTTCTTCTTGTTCTTCTTTTGCGAACTTTGTCTTCATTGGGTGTAATGAGAATATGATCTTCCAAAATTTCATACACATATGAAATAAATAAAATACCCCATTGTGGTGACAATTAAACTCAACACAAAATAACAAATAAAGGCAATCACCAGAATAAATAAAGAACTTGAAAGAACTGCAATAACACACAACACAAGATGTACGTGATTCGGCAAGAAGACCTACGTCCACGATGGTGCTCTCAATATTTTATTTCTCTTTACTCCGGGGAGTGTTTACAAATTGCATGCTCTTTGCCCCGGGCTAGGGGTTTGATATATACATGTTATTTCAGAGAGTGGAGGTGTGGGACTCATCCACGTTAGCCCATAATCCCTAAAGTATCTCTCAAGAGAGATTTTAGGAACTGACTGGGTCACAACGGAATTAGTCAAGGTGCGAGGCCTTTGGACTTTGGGTCATATTTAATTGGGCTACTCATCTGGGCCAAAGTGACAAATCGAGGTACCCACAATTGCCCCTAAAATTTTTGGATCATAATTTGGGCTCAATAATTTTAAATGGTTTGCCTTTATGGCATTTTTATGAATCGTGTAACACTTTGGGATTGAAGCGCCCTTCCCGAATTGATTTAGGCGGCAGATTTCCTCGTTACCAGTGCGTTATGATTAAAAAGGTTTAAATCATCTTGAAGTGGTCATTCCTTGAACGTAGCTTCATACTTCTTTGTATTCTTTAAATTTATCCAAGCTTTCACGATAGCTCTCTTACTCCCAGGTCTCGTCTTCCATCTTCAAGCTTCTTTCTTATCTGTTCATCATCCCTGCTTGCGACTTTGCATCGTCTCAAGCTGACTCTTACTTCGTAAGTTCTTCTCACTTTTTCTTTTTTCTTTTTCTGCTGGAATTTCTTCATATTCGATATTAGGGTTTCTCTTTTCTGATGACGAAGATAGGCAATAGGTCGATAACTGAGTTTAGGAAATTCTACCATATCCCAAACTGGGTAGATATCGAATGTGCCCCTATTACTCATAATGTTAGGGACATTGAGGACGGTCACTGGATACATGTTCTTTTTTTTATCCCAGGGGGGTCTTACTTTTCCCCCAAATCATTTATTCTTGCACTTTTTTAGCTACTTCGATATAGTTCCTGCACAATGCTCACCAAATGTGTATAAAATTATCAATGGTGTGCATAGAATCAATCAGCTCTATGGCACCAATCTAGGGCTTGCTGAAATCTGCTTCTGCTATTCTTTTTTCTCAAACCAGCTCTGATCTTCTTTACCTCAAGGTCAGGAGTCCTGATAGGGTATTGGTAGTGAACCTACCTGATTCCCACAAGGACTACTGGCATGAGGGGTTTATTGCTAGAAATTGGCAGTTACCTCCCCATACTGAAGGGTCGAGGTCTGGGAGATTCGTGATTTCTTTTTATGGGGAGGAATATATAGGTTGGCATAGCTCTTGTTCTGCTCATTGATACTCTGTTAATGTATGGTTTTTCTCATATCTTTCTATTTTTCTTTTTTAGTGAAGATAAAGAACTCAGAACCAGATCTTCGCGAGATTCAGGCTGCCGAGCTAGTTAAGGCCTGGAAAATCAGGGAACTCTTAGCTAACGGTGAGCATCCTCGATTAGCGGCGTTCCTTCTGGAATACAAGAACGCTGGGTTCAGTTTCATTGCATGACTTGTGGATAGCATTCCTGAGCTAGACATCATAAAAGAGGTTGTTGCCGACCCAATCCAATTGGACAAGGAGGAAAGCAGCTCTGGTAAGGAGAGCGAGGGTGCTAACAGAGGCGGTGCTGAAGGTATTTCCAGTGAGGAGAGATCTGGTAGTGAAGAATCTTCCAGCTCGGAAGAGGTTTCAGAGGTTCAAGAGTCTTCAGGGGATTCAAGTAGCTCCAACGAGTAAGCTATGGCTCCTCCCAGGAAGAATTTGATTCCAGATGATGATGAAGCTAACGTGCTTCTTTCTCGCCGATCGAAGAAGCAAAAATTAGGGAGCGGCGATGTTGCGACCGGTTCCCAGTCTGATGCTCATGAGCAGGAGAGGAAGAAGAAAGAGGAGGCACAGGTGAGAGAAAGAGAGAGGAAGAGGGTAGAGGAGAGAAAGAGGGTTGAGAAGGAGAAGAAGGAGAGAGAAGAAGAAAAGAGGAACGAAGATGTGAGGACGAAGGCAGGGCAGTTTCTGGTGCCCGTATCTGCTCTTCTCGAAGGGGCTTTTGTTGCCCTTTCCCCTCAGTTGGCTCCAGCAGTGCTCGAGAGAGCATTTTATTTGGCTGATCGCCAGAGGGCGATGGGGGCCGACTAGTTATCTCTGAAGGCAAGTCAGAGGCTAGCCTTGGTAAGCTTGCTTTTACTTCTCCGTTATTGCAATATTCTTTCAATACTTCCTTTGCTAATATTTCCATTTTCTCTGCAGTTTGTAACCGATTTCACTGTCCTCTAACGCAGTCATGATTGTAACAACTCGCTTAATTTTTGGGGTATTTTTGAAATAAAGAGGAAAAATAAATTTTGAGATAAAATTATTTTTATTGCTCAAATATGTTGGTTATTATTTTTAAAGGCGAGAATTTCAAATGGTTTCGAAATTAGAATTAAAATAGAGTTTTAATTGAATTTTTATTATATATAAGAGTCCTCAAAATATAAAACTCTCTTAGAGTCCTCAAAACATAAAACTCTATAGCAAAAAAAATATTTGAAAATATTGAATGATTCGATCGAGCTGAATTTTTTTGGACAGCTTTCTCTCATCTTCAACTAATTCTATGTAAAATTTCATCCAATTCCAACGGTCCGATCGTCCGGAATAAAATTTTTAGTGTGTGTATCTGATTAGAACTCTTTTCTTAATCAAACTCTTAATCCTTTATATATCAACTAATTCGTGGCTTGACTTTTCAAATCACTTTTTCTCAAACTTTTCAACTAGAAGACCTCTCCAAAATTACTCCCTTTCATATTCAAACCATAGCCCCAAACTTATTCAAGATTTCAACCTTAGATTAGAAAGCTTATTTGGTGTTTTCTCGAGTTTGGGCTAGAACGAGATTTGATTATTTTCGCGAGAGGAACGTGATGGTGTGATTAGATTTTGAGGCTCAATTATGTGATGATTTTGAGGTATGGGGTTTTACACAATATGCTCCTTAATCTCGCGAGTGTTATTCCCTTTGTTTTCTTGTGATTATTGACTCATATTTGAATTGATAAAGTCATTTGGAAATCTGAAAATATTAATTGGAATCTAATTTCGATTCATGTGGTATTATATTTAGTGTTGAGCATGTTGTCATTAGATTTTAATATGACACTGAAGTTGGGCACCCGCCAATATTCCTTTTTTCGGATATGCTAAAAAAATGCATAGGCGCGGTACGGTGGTGAGGCCTGGTGACCCGGTTAATGTGTTGTTGAGAAATTATATTGATATAATTGCTTATGAGATTCACTTTGATTTGAATATTCGTATTCGTATCGTTACATTTTATTCACCGCTAATATTTGTTGAGCATCTTTCCTGTCGTATTATGTACTTCACCATATTTTCTTTTAGTGGCAGGTTAGCGCGGATTTTGGGGCGCTATGGAGATTGATTTTAGCGTGAATTATTATTGGGAAGAATATTGGAGAATACAATAAGAAGATTGTATTATTTTGATGTATAGAGCATTGGAGATTTGTATTTTATTTTTGACTTAGACGTTGTAATTTATTCGAGAGAATTGTTGTATTTATTTGAAGAGATCTGAGATTAGTGGTTTCTTTTCTATTATGGGATTTAGATGCTCTATACCTTGTTATTTGTGGATTTGAATTAGTTTTATCGATGAGTAGTGCTCCGTTCGCTCTCCCCGGGTGGGCGGGGTGTTGTAGAATGGTATCAGAGCTTAGGTATACGACAACCCTCGGGTCTTGGGGTTTGAGTCTGTTGCATTTTTATGGCGCGTATTTTTGGAGATAGAATGTTTAGATGATCGTTTCGTGTTAGACATCTAGATTAGATGTGAGGAATTTATTTTTGGTGAAGAGTTTATTTTTGGAGATTGTTGGCCTGATTTTTGAGAGTTAGGCATTCGACGAATTTCGAGAGCGAAATTCCATTGTTAGTGGGGAAGTGTAACAACCCGCATAATTTTTGGGGTATTTTCGAAATAAAGAGGAAAAATAAATTTTGAGATAAAATTATTTTTATTGCTCAAATATGTTGGTTATTATTTTTAAAGGCGAGAATTTCAAACGGTTTCGAAATCGGAATTAAAATGGAGTTTTAATTGAATTTTTATTATATAGAAGAGTCCTCAAATTATAAAACTCTCTTAGAGTCCTCAAAATATAAAACTCTCTTAGAGTCCTCAAAATATAAAACTCTATAGCAAAGAAAATATTCAAAAATATTGAACAATCCGATCGAGCTGAATTTTTTTAGACAACTTTTTCTCGTCTTCAGCTAATTCTATGTAAAATTTCATCCAATTCCAACGGTCCGATCGTCCGAAATAAAATTTTTAGTGTTTGTATCTGATTAGAACTCTTTTCTTAATCAAACTCTTAATCCTTTATATATCAACTAATTCGTGGCTTGACTTTTCAAATCACTTTTTTCAAACTTTTCAACCAGAAGACCTCTCTAAAATTACTCCCTTTCATATACAAACCATAGCCCCAAACTTATTCAAGATTTCAACCTTAGATTAGAAAGCTTATTTGGTGTTTTCTCGAGTTTGGGCTAGAACGAGATTTGATTATTTTCGCGAGAGGAACGTGATGGTGTGATTAAATTTTGAGGCTGAATTATGTGATAATTTTGAGGTATGGGGTTTTACACAATATGCTCCTTAATCTCGCGAGTGTTATTCCCTTTGTTTTCTTGTGATTATTGACTCATATTTGAATTAATAAAGTCATTTGGAAATCTGAAAATATCTGTTGGAATCTAATTTCGATTCATGTGGTATTATATTTGGTGTTGAGCATGTTGTCATGAGATTTTAATATGACACTGAAGTTGGGCACCTGCCAATATTCCTTTTTTCGGATATGCTAGAAAAATGCATAGGCGCGATACGGTGGTGAGGCCTGGTGACCCGGTTAATGTGTTGTTGAGAAATTATATTGATATAATTGCTTATGAGATTCACTTTGATTTTAATATTCGTATTCGTATTGTTACGTTTTATTCACCGCTAATATTTGTTGAGCACCTTTCCTGTCGTATTGTGTACTTCCCCATATTTTCTTTTAGTGGCAGGTTAGCGCGGATTTTGGGGAGCTATGGAGATTGATTTTAGCGTGGATTATTATTGGGAAGAATATTGAAGAATACAATGAGAAGATTGTATTATTTTGATGTATAGAGCATTGGAGATTTGTATTTTATTTTCGACTTAGATGCTGTAATTTATTCGAGAGAATTGTTGTATTTATTTGAAGAGATCTGAGATTAGTGGTTTCTTTTCTATTATGGGATTTAGATGCTTTATACCTTGTTATTTGTGGATTTGAATTAGTTTTATCGATGAGTAGCGCTCCGTTCGCTCTCCCCGGGCGGGCGGGGTGTTACAGAATGGTATCAGAGCAGGAAAGAGGCTCAACAATAATATGTTAGCGATGAATAAAGAGCAACAATACGAATACGAATACGAATACGAATATTCAAATCAAATGCAAATCTCAATAGCATTTTATCAATAAATTTCTCAACAACACATTAACCGGGTCACCAAGCCTCACCCCATCCGCATATGCTTTATCAAGTCATAACCCTTGGAAGCAGGAATTTTGGCGGGGGCCCAACGTCCGTGCCATATTAAAATCTCATGACAACGTGCTCAACAACAACATGAATAATACCACATGAATAAAAATAATTCCAACAATTATTTTTCCAGATTTCAATGTATTTAACAATTCAAAATATGAGTTCAATTAAGAAGAATTCAACGGAATAAACACTCGCGAGATTTAGGAGCATATTGTGTAAAACCCCATACCTTAAACCACCAAAAAGAACCAACATGAATCATCGAATAAATCAACCTCAAAATTTAATCACACCATCGCGTTCCTCTCGCGAAAATAATCAAATCTCGTTCTAACCCAAACTCGAGAAAACACCAAATAAGCTTTCTAATCTAAGGTTGAAATCTTGAATAAGTTTGGGGCTATGGTTTGTATATGAAAGGGAGTAATTTTGGAGAGGTCTTCTGGTTAAAAAGTTTGAGAAAAAGTGATTTGAAAAGCCAAGCCACGAATTAGTTGATATATAAAGGATTAAGAGTTTGATTAAGAAAAGAGTCATAATCAGATACAAACACTAAAAATTTTATTTCGGACGATCGGACCGTTGGAATTGGATGAAATTTTACATAGAATTAGATGAAGACGAGATAAAGTTGTCCAAAAAAACTCAGCTCGATCGGATCGTTCAATATTTTTAAATATTTTTTTTGCTATAGAGTTTTACGTTTTGAGGACTCTAAGAGAGTTTTATATTTTGAGGACTCTTCTATATAATAAAAATTCAATTAAAACTCCATTTTAATTCCGATTTTGAAACCGTTTGAAATTCTCTCCTTTAAAAATAATAACCAACATATTTGAGCAATAAAAATAATTTTATCTCAAAATTTATTTTTCCTCTTTATTTCGAAAATACCCCAAAAATTACGCGGATTGTTACAATGATGAGCTGGCGAGGAGAAATGTCGACCTGGACAGGAAGAATGCTGAGCCAGAGGCTAGTCTAAAGGCTGCCAATGTTGCTCAGAAGTCTTCCCATCTTTCTTTGACTGAAGCCAATCAAGCGAAGGAGGCGACAACCAAGGAGCTTCTGTTGGAACACGAGACCCCCCAATTTTAAAATCATTTTACTTCACAAAAAGTAATTTCAATTTCCTTTTTATACAGATGCGAAAGCGTAAGATGGTTCAAATTAAACAACAAATTTTAATTTCTTTTCAAATTAAAATAAAACCACGTGAAATTAAATTAACCACACATACAATTTAAATTTCACTCAAACCAACTTAATTTAACTCAAGTCCAAGAAATTTGCCTAAGTCATATTTTCAATATTTTCAAATTAGGCCAAACCAAATTTTATCAAATTAAATTAAATGACTTGAATTAAATTAACATAAACATTACCCAAATTTAATCTAGCACCAAATTAAACATGTAGTGAGTAAAACCAATTTTATCTTTTTTACCTAAGCATGCGCTCTAGGTGAGTTTTGCGAAAGATAAAATAAACAATGAATCACTACGCCGCGATGTACGAGGAAAAACCCACAACGGAAAAAAAATCTCATACGGCCCTAGCTTCAAATCCATTAAGTACGATTTTACAAATACAAGACAGTAATGATATGCCCAAGTATAACCTCGGCCCAGACATACCTACCTCGGCCAAGATGATGGCCGAGACATTAATCGACCCTATGAGGGGCAAGGTCCACGATATCGTCCCTCGGCCAGACCTACCTCGGCCCAGGCCGACACTACCATATCCACTTCCATGGACCCTACGTCTGGGAATAGAAACCTCGGCTAATAGTAGGCCGAGGTGACAAGGAGCCCTAATCTTCAACATGGAACTAATCCTACCTCGGCCTTGGCCCAGGTGACGAGAAGCATTAATAATCAGAATGTATATGCCCAACCTCGGCTAGGGCCGACCTAGCATAATGTCTCGGCTAAGATCAGGCCGAGACTCCTTATGACATTACTCGGATTGAACGGACCAAGCCTTTACAGCTCGGCCTCTCCCAGGCCGAGGTCATTCACCAACATGACTGCCGAGCATCTGTTGACATTTGGATAAGGACACCTGGGCACAAATCAGTTGTAACAAGATTATTCTCCACATGGGGGAGAATATTTCATCATCATTGCTTACATGTGACAGTGACATATGGCATTCCCACATTGGTGAGGATACCACACACATGCTCATTGCATGCATGGGGGGTACAGTGCGCCCCCTAGGCACTATATATAGGGATCATCCCCTACCTTGCAAAAGGATCCTGCTATTAAAACCCTAGCTAAAACTCTGTCTAAAGATACAATAGAGAGAGAGAGAGAGATTGAGTGAATTGTACCCATGGCCATTAGTGCCATTGTTCAGTGATATTACTCACACACTCACAGTGGACGTAGGCCAGATTGGCTGAACCACTCATATTCCGGTGTTGATTCCTCATATCCTCACCTCCTTCTCTTATCTCTATATATAGATGTGCCACCATTGTTACTAATATAGTGAGCTTGCAAACACCTCACCTGGTGGTGCTAATTCTTAGCATCGTCATTTTGGCGCCGTCTGTGGGAATCGAGAGGCTATCTCTTCCTCTTTTTCTGCTTTACCTCGCCGGAGACTCTGGTGGTGAACCAGGAACCACGCTTTGTGTGGAGCTGTTTCACCATTGAAAGAGGTCCTTTAAGGTATTAAGCTCACTTGTTGTTCAAGCTCTTTATTATTAACACATGGCACCAGAATTACCACCACCTCTTCCGCCGCCCGGAGGTGGAGGGGGTAGCTCCAGTCAGGCTCCTCCCCAGTCCGAAATGGCGGAGGTGGCAGCAGCTTTGAAATCTTTAGCTGCAACACAACAAGCCATGAAGGAGCAATTTGCCCAGCTCAGCCAAACCATGATGATGAGACCACCTGGAGTCTCCCCGGACATGATAACTCCGGCGGAAGTTCAGCCCCATCCCGATGCCAGGGGACCACCCCAGGCGCCCATGAAAGACCAACCTGCACCCCAGCGGAGGAGGGACGTTGCTGACCCTAGGCGCTTGCGCCTGGGGAGGCAGGGAAACCCTTGCCCAGAGGACAGGTGTGATGACCTAGAAGCTGAAGAGGCCCCGGATGACTGTTGGGAGGCGTATGAGGTGTCAGATAACACCGTACGACCCCTTAGGCAAAGCCAAGGATGTATCGGCCGAAGAAGAGACGAGGCCCAACAAAGGGGGTCGGCCTTTGATAGGCAGAGTCAAGGATGTGTCGGCCGATGAAGAGATGAGGCCCAGCAGAGAGGGTCGGCCTTTAACAGGTTGAGCAGAGGGTCGGCCTTCGAGAGGCTAGGCCCAGTCAATGACCTGAGGCAGAGGCTATCGAGGTCAAGGAGCGCGGCAGGCTCTCAAAGAGGGAATAGGCAGGCTCGGCCAGATCAAGGCCGACCCTTGGAAAGAAGAGTCCGGGAGCAGGAAGAGGTCAATAGTCAGCGTGTTGTGGCTGGGGAACCCTCTGTCCATCGTAGGGAGGTGGCAGGGGATAACCTCGGCCTAGCTGAAGAGAGAAGACCCTGGAATGACTCAATCCAACGTCTCGAGGAAAAGATAGGGGACCTCATAAAGAGCAGGGACCCATTACAGAGGGGCTACTCGGAGGACTCCCCGTTTGTAGCTAGGATAGTGGGGTTCCCAACCCCAGCTAAGTTCAAGCCTCCTACAGTGACACCTAAGTATGATGGCAGCACTAACCCAGTGCACCATATCGAGATGTATCAGTCGGTGGCAGATATTTACTCAATACCCGATGAGATGAAGTGCAGGGCCTTCTCAGGAACCTTGACAGGGGCAACGCACAACTGGTTCACCTCTCTTCCGAAGAACTCGATCGAGAACTTCAAAGGCCTTGCAGAGCAGTTCATCCACAACTTCTGCTTTGGGGTAAGACCTCAGAAGAAGACTACCCACCTCCTATATGTCAAACAGGCTAAGGGAGAAAGCCTAAGAGACTATATAGCAAGATTTAACAAGGAGAAGTTGGAGGTAGAGGATTACGAGGAGAGCATAGCCATGACCGCCCTGATAGGAGGCCTCCAGAAGGGGAAGCTATTGTGGAAGTTGGCGGAAGACCCCCCCAAATCAATGGCAGAGCTGTTGTCCACTGCGGGGAAAGTGATGAATGCGGAAGAGGCAATGGCCGCCAAATATGAGGAGGAGAACCGTGGTAGCACTGGGAGGTCCCAGGGTAAGAAAGAGGGGAAGAAGAGGTCAGCAGATGACAAGTTCGCTCATTATACTCCTCTGACTGTGAGCTGTGAGCACATCCTTAATGAGATCAAGGCTGACCGGGCTCTGAGGTGGCCAGAAAAATTGAAGGCCCCACCACATAAGAGGAATAAAAACCTCTGGTGTGAGTTCCATCAGGATCACGGCCATGTCACAGATAGATGCTTCGCTCTGAAGGATGAGATTGAGAAGATGCTGAAATTCGGGAAGCTGAGAAAGTATGTGGATGGCAAGGCCCCAAAGGGTGGCAGAGAAGACCCTAAGAAGAGAAGAAATGACAGGTGCCGTGGCGATGTCCCAGCAAGAAGGCATGATGATTCAGAGGGTGATGATGGAGATGACCCAGATCTCCCACCTAAGGATGACAACACCCCAGTGAAGAGGGTAGGGATGATCTCCTTTGGTGTTAGCACCATATGTGGGGGATTCGCAGGAGGTGGCTCTGAGGTAGCCGACAGGAAAGCTCATGTAGTGGAGGCCAAGTCAGTGGTCAAACCTGAGGTTATGAATCTAACGTCTTCTGACGTAGTGCAGAAGAGGAAGAAGGTGGACATGGACACCCTCGTAGTGGGGTTCTCCAGACTCGACTTCAAGGGCATCTTAGCCCCCCATGATGACCCTTTAGTCATAACAACAAGGGTGCATGGGTGCGATGTAGGGAGAATCCTCATAGATGGGGGAAGTTCAGCAGATGTGATGTTCTGGCCTTGTTTCAAGAGCTTGGGTCTTAGCAGGGCAAGGCTGGTGCCCTACCATCACCCATTGATAGGCTTCAGTGGTGAGAAGGTACACCCATTGGTCATGTATGAAATGGATGTGCGGATGGGAGATGAGTGGCCTAAGAGGCTGACGAAGAAGATAAACTTTTTTGTTATAGACGAAATGTCTTCTCGGCCTACAACCTCATCATCGGAAGAGTGGCCCTCAGAGAGTTTGAATTCGTGCCGTCAACGGTCCACCAGATGCTAAAATTCCCGACTCCTTATGGGGTAGGGGAAGTGCAAGGGGACCAGACCACGGCGCGGGAGTGTTATTTCAACTCGGCCGAAGAACGAGAGGCCCATAAGAGAGCAACCGCCACTTACAGCATTGACACTCTTGATCCCAGAGACGAAACAAAATTGAAGAAGGGCGAGCCCGCGGAAGAGGTAGAATCCATCGTCCTCAATGAGGACGAGCCGAAAAAAACCGTCCAGGTCGGCAAAGCCCTGGAGCAAGGGATCAAGGAAGAGCTGATAGACTTCCTTAGGAGGAGGCAGAGCGTCTTCGCGTGGAGTCATGCAGACATGCCTGGTATCGACCCTGAGATCATGACCCACAAGCTCAACGTGGACGGAGATGCTAGGCCTATTAAACAGAGGCGAAGGATCTACTCCAGAGAGAAGTATGAGGTCATCCAGGAAGAGGTGAAGAAGTTGGAAGAGGCCGAGTTCATAAGAGAGGTTACTTATCCAGAGTGGCTCTCGAATGCAGTCATCGTGCCTAAGGCCAATGGAAAGTGGCGGATGTGTGTAGATTTCATAGACCTGAATAGGTCTTGCCCGAAAGACAGCTATCCCTTACCCAGGATAGACCAGATGGTGGATGCAACGGCAGGGCACGAGCTTATGAGTTTCATGGATGCTTATTCAGGCTATAACCAAATCTTCATGGATACCGAAGACTCTGAGAAGACAGCCTTCATTACTGACAAGGGGACGTACTGTTATAAGGTGATGCCCTTTGGTCTGAAAAATGCAGGGGCAACGTATCAACGTCTTGTCAATAAGATGTTCGAGGAGCAGATAGGTAAGACCATGGAGGTGTATGTGGACGATATGCTAACGAAGAGCCTGAAAGCATGTACTCACGTAGCGGACCTTGAGAAGACCTTTGATGTCATGGACTCCTACAGAATGAAGCTCAACCCAGCGAAATGTGTCTTCAAGGTAGGAGCCGGGAAGTTCCTGGGGTTCATCGTTAATCAGAGGGGGATTGAAGCAAACCCGGAGAAAATCAAGGCATTACTCGACATGAAGACTCCTAGGAGTATCAAGGATGTTCAGAGACTCACTGGAAGGGTGGCGGCCCTGAACATGTTTGTTTCCAGAGCCACGGACAAGTGTCTTCCGTTTTTTAAAGTTCTGAGAAAGGCCTTCCAGTGGGACGAAGAGTGTGAAAAAGCCTTTGATCAACTGAAGTCCTACTTGGGGTCTCCCTTGCTGCTGTCCCGGCCCATCGCAGGGGAGAGGTTGTTTGTGTACCTGGCAGTCTCTGAGTCAGCCATTAGCGCGGCCATCATACGGGAAGAGGATGGGGTTCAGTGACCTGTGTACTTCAATAGTAAGGCCCTTCAGGGGTCTGAACAAAACTATCCTCGCATGGAGAAGTTGGCTTATGCCCTGATACACGCCTCTAGGAAGATGAAGCCTTACTTCCAAGCTCACTCCATGGTAGTCCTCACCGACTCAACACTACGGCAGGTTCTGCACAAGCCTGAGAAGTTCGGAAGATTGATGACCTGGGCCATCGAGCTAGGAGAGTATGATCTTACCTACCAGCCCAGGACAACCATCAAGGGGCAGACCCTGGCAGACTTTGTCGCAGAATTCACTTGGGAAGAGACCGAGACAGAGAAGGGCTTGGATGGTGGCGAAGATATGAACCAAAATGTCTTCCGAGATTCGGAAGAGACTACCCCGTACGTCTTCCGAGGCCGAAAAGAGGTTGTACCAGGCCAAGCTCGGAGCAGAATAGAAGAAAATGATGAGGATCGGTACCTCTTCGAAAAGGGGGTTATGAGAGAAGGGGTCTTCTCATCAGATACAGACGTATGGAGCCTCTTCGTTAATGGCTCTTCTTGTGACAATGGAAGCGGCGTGGGGCTAGTACTCTCGGCTCCAGATGGCGCCAACATTGAATACGCCTTGAGATTCAACTTCAAGGCCTCCAACAACGAGTCTGAGTATGAGGCCATGATAGCGGGTCTCTTATTAGCAACAACTCTTCGAGTAAAGCGGCTCCTACTCCACAGCGACTCAAGGTTGGTTGTCAATCAAGTGCTGGGGGCATACGAGGCCAAAGACGAAAGGATGGCCAAATACCTAAAGAAGGTAAGAGGATTGCTAGAGTATTTTGAAGAAGCGAAGCTGAAGAGAGTGCCTCGGCTGGGCAACAACCATGCTGATGCATTGGCAAGACTGGCCTCGGCAATGAAGACAGATTTGGGAAGGACCATTCCAATCGAAGTCTTAGGAAAAGCAAGCATCGATGAGGACGAGGTGTGTAGCCCTTGTCACAATGTGAACCTGGGAGACTCATGGATTGACCCGCTCGTCAGATACCTAAAAGAGGGGGAGCTACCTGAGTCCAGGATAGAAAGAAGAAAGTTGAGATACAGGGCTGCAAAGTTCTCATTGGTAGGAGACGTCTTGTATAAAAAGGGGTTTCTACTGCCTCTCCTCAGATGTGTGCATCCCATGGAAGTACCCCAGGTCTTAAGGGAGGTTCATGAGGGTTCTTGCTCTAGCCATATTGGGGGAAGACCCTTAGCCAAGAGGATCATCACTCAGGGATACTGGTGGCCTACACTGTCTAAGGACGCAACAGATTATGTGAAGAGGTGCGACAAATGTCAAAGGTTCGCCACCATCCCTCACCAACCTCATCAGCCTATGACGTCGATCTCTTCTCCATGTCCATTCGCGGTATGGGGAATTAACTTAGTAGGACCTTTGCTAAGAGCAGTCAATAACTATAGATTCTTGATAGTTGCCATTGACTACTTTTCAAAATGGGTAAAGGCAGAGCCGATGATAACCATTACAGAACAGAAGACCTTCCAATTCATCTGGAAGAACATCATATGTAGATATGGCCTCCCGAACACGCTCATCTCGGACAACGGGACCCAGTTCAAGAATGCCTCCTTGGAGAAGTATTGCCAAAGTGTGGGGATCAGACAGTTCTTCTCATCTCCTGGTCGACATCAAGCAAATGACCAGAACCAAGGTCACGAACAGAACCATCTTTGATGGAATCAAGAAGAGGTTAGAAGACGCGAAGGGGAGATGGATAGAAGAGGTCTACGCCGTGCTATGGGCTTACAGAACTACGGTAAGGACACCCACAGTAGAAACCCCATTCATGCTGGCACATGGCTCAGAGGCAGTCATACCAATGGAGGTAGGACTGCCAACTCATCGGATTCAGACCTACGACCCCGACAGCAATGGGGAGAAAAGAAGGCTAGACCTGGATCTCATCGAAGAAAGAAGAGAAGACACAGAGGTCAGAAAAGCAGCCTACCAGCAGAGGGCAGCAAAATTCTACAACCAGAGGGTGAAGTCAAGACCCATTGCAGTAGAAGACCTAGTTCTAAAGAAACACTACAGAAGGCAAACAAGCTACACCCAAACTGGCATGGCCCCTACAAGGTGACGGAAGAGGTTGTGCCTGGCACTTACAGGCTAGAAAACCTAGAAGGAGAACCTTTCATTAACCCGTGGAATGCTGACCATCTCAAGAGATATCACATATGATGTATAGAGTTTTATGAAAATGTACAATCTTACTAAGAGGAGGTTATTAATAAAGATCAGTTTCCATATCAAGTTCTTGTTTCGTTCTTTAAGTCCATAAGTTTACCATGAGGCTAACCTCTTAGGTGATGACCTCAGACCCTCATAACATCACTCGGTGGTGGCAAGGTTTGAGCTCAGACACCTGGGTTAGATGACCTCAGACCCTTAACATCATTAATTTGGTGATATTTATTATGAGGCTAACCTCTGAGGTGATGACCTCAGACCCTCATAACATCACTCGGTGGTGACGAGGTCTGAGCTCAGACACCTGGGTTAGATGACCTCAGACCCTTAACATCATTAATTTGGTGACACTTATCATGAGGCTAACCTCTTAGGTGATGACCTCAGACCCTCATAACATCACTCGGTGGTGGCGAGGTCTGAGCTCAGACACCTGGGTTAGATGACCTCAGACCCTTAACATCATTAATTTGGTGATATTTATTATAAGGCTAACCTCTGAGGTGATAACCTCAGACCCTCATAACATCACTCGGTGGTGACGAGGTCTGAGCTCAGACACCTGGGTTAGATGACCTCAGACCCTTAACATCATTAATTTGGTGACACTTATTATGAGGCTAACCTCTTAGGTGATGACCTCAGACCCTCATAACATCACTCAGTGGTAGCGAGGTCTGAGCTCAGACACCTGGGTTAGATGACCTCAGACCCTTAACATCATTAATTTGGTGATATCTATTATGAGGCTAACCTCTTAGGTGATGACCTCAGACCCTCATAACATCACTCGGTGGTGACGAGGTCTGAGCTCAGACACCTGGGTTAGATGACCTTAGACCCTTAACATCATTAATTTGGTGATATTTATTATGAGGCTAACCTCTGAGATGATGACCTCAGACCCTCATAACATCATTCTTCTTGACGAGGTCTGAGCTCAGACACCTGGGTTAGATGACCTCAGACCCTTAACATCATTAATTTGGTGATATTTATTATGAGGCTAACCTCTTAGGTGATGACCTCAGACCCTCATAACATCACTCGGTGGTGACGAGGTCTGAGCTCAGACACCTGGGTTAGATAACCTCAGACCCTTAACATCAGTAATTTGGTGATATGGTTATGACAACATCATATTAAGTAATGACTTCAGAGATCATATAGCATTCAAATACATTCAGAGGTCAAGATAAAGGAAAAAATTGGCATTCAATAAAAGAAGAGATTACATAACATTCAGATGTCTGATAAATTACAAGTTCAGAATTACAAGTCAAAAAATACAAGGCCAAGTTAAACATCTGAGGGAGGAACATTCGAAGTCTCGGCTGGGTTGACCTGTTCAACATTGGTCACCTCAGCCACATCATCAGCAGGGTCAGTTCCTCCGAGACCAGTCCCTTCCAGAGTAGCAGTCTGACCAGGGACAGCAGCCTCGTCTTCTATCTCTTGCAGGGCTTGGGCAAACTGAGGATCGACGAAGCCGAGGCCCACAAAGTCGGAGGCCTTTATAGTGCCAACCTCCTTCTCCCTGACCTTGGACCATTTGGTGGTGGCTTTGATACCTCTTTCGAGGTATTCAAAACCAAAACCTACGAACTCCTCAGAGACTTTGTAATCAGCAATTATTTTCTCTGAGGCAACTGCAAGGGCGGCCTTCACAGCAGCATTGACCTTCCTCTGCAGGGCATCGTCCTTATCCTTCAGGGCCTTGGCGTGGCTTTGGACGAGTGCAGAGATATCTTTTTCCAGACCCTGGGCCTTATTTTCAGAGTTCTGGGCCTTGGTCTCGGCATTCTGCAACTTTGACCTCAGATGGTCAACCTCGGCCTTCAGGGTGTTCTCAACCTTCTCAGCCTCCTGCCCCTTCTGAATGAGAGGCAGTTTCCTCATGGCCCAGTTAGATAGCTGGTACATGGCAATGACACCCTGCGCAGATAATGAAGAGGTTAGATGGGGGTAATATCAGACGTTGCACTTGAAAAATTATGGACAAAAGGAACAAGTCATACCTGGGCGACCCTGTGGAGGCTGAACTCAACAAGCATGGAAGTGTCCATGGCCCTGTAAAAATGCTTTTCAGCCTCGGTCATCATGTTGGTAAGGGCGTCCATGGCCTGTCGGCTGTGGCCGACCACGCTATCGATAAGTTTCAGCTGGTCCAGACGAGCCGACAAGGTGTCGACTGTGATAAGGATCGCAGCGTCTGAAGTCTTCTTTTGCCTGGAGGTCGGCCTCTGATCCTCAGAGGCCGGGACCTCAGGGGCCCTCTTCTTAGATTTGGATGTTGAGGGAGCAGGTGGAGGAGCATTCAAACCAGTCTTCTTGGCAAGTCTAGCCAAACTCGGAGCTGCCATCTCCCACAACTCGTCTGGGACACCTGGTGGTCTCTCTACAAAAAGGGAAAAGACAAGTCAGAAATCAAACATGAATGACCAGATACGAATGAGGTCAGAGGTTAGACTTGAAAAGAGACAAATCCTTACCAAAGTCAACAAGGGGGCTTCCACCTAGGCTCGTCCCCGAGAGATACTGGGGGGTCAACAGATGTTCGAACTTTACGAATAGACCATGTGCCCCTTGGTCTTGCAGGGCCTTCACCTTTTTGCCGTTCTGAAGACTTAGGCCAGGATCGGCCCTGGCAGACATAGTGACCTTACCCCATCTGAGGGGTACCCTCGGCTCAAAAGTGGAAGAGGGAACAGATGAGCCAAATTCCCATGGCCCTGAGGCGAAAAAATACCGGGGTTTCCAATTGTGATTCGAGGTCTGAGTGACCAGGAGCATATTCTTCTCAGGCCTCCGAGCCACGAAGTGATAGTAACTCGGATGATTTTTGGCCGAGGTAGGGACGTAACAACCAGCAAAGACCTGAACCGGGAGGTCAGAGTGGTGGACTGCCCTCCACAAGACGATGGCCCCTATAATAACTCTCCAAGCATTGGGAGAGAGCTGTGAGAGGGCCAAGTTGATGAAGGAAAGAATGGACCTAATGACAGGGTGAATGGGTAGACGAAACCCTAACTTAAACATCTGCTCATACAAGCAGATTTCTCCATCTCGGCCGTGGTAGGCCCTCTCTTCCCTCAGAGGTCTCCTCAATTTGATTGAGGGACTGATGGAGTATAAGTATCTGAAGTGTAATAGATCCACCTCAGTGACTGTGCTCTCGTACTCATCCGCCTCAGAGGTGTCAACTTCACTTTCACCATCATCATCATCATCATCATCAACCTCAACGTCGGCTGGAGCAAACGTAAATGTGTGACTAGGGAACCTCTGAGCAAACTCGGCCCCGGTAACGGCCGACAGAGGGATAGCGTCTAGAATGGGAGGCACAGCCACACTTGGCTCAACAAGTTTAACCTCTGAAGAAGAGCTTGAGGTACTTGTGCCATTTTGGGATGAGACGCGGCTAGAGACCTCGGCCTGGTCATGGCCCTGACCAGTCCGAGGTGTGAAGTCCATAGCTTCTTGGAAAGAGTCCACAGACATAGGGTCTGAGGTGGAGGACTCAGACTCAGACATCGGTAAACGGTTGGCAGAGACGTCTGTTTGATAAAAGTTCTCAGGAGGATCAGGATATACAGCCTTCAGAGGTGGGGGAAAGAGAGGTTTAATAGGGAACTCCTGAGACCTACGAGCTTCTTCCTGGGCTCTCTCTATTTGCCTAATTTTTTCTAAGGTCTTCTCTCTGAGAGAGGGGAAGTCCTCAAGAAGTTGGTACAAGGGTCTGAGCATCAGAGGACGACCCAAAACTTGGAACGACCCTAAACTTGAGGAAAACTCCTAAACTCACAAACACGATTGGCTTATGAAATAAAAGGGTTTAAAGATCAAACTAAGGAATTTCAAATAAACACAGGTCGCCTGAATCGATGAAGCTCGCCGAAAAACTCAAACAGCCACCGGAAAACCCAAAGATCTCACCGGAAAATTTAAACCAAATGCTGAAAACAAAGGAAATGGAAGGGGGGAGGTACCTGAAGATGAGTCGATGGATGAAACGAAGAGATTCCACAAGGAACCTACAGGAAATCCTCTACAGAAAGAGTGATGGGTTGAAGAAGCTTTGGAGAGAACTTGCAGAAACTTTGCGCGCGAAAGGAAGGAATGAAGAAAAAAGAGAAAGTGGTGGGATTTAACCCTTAAATACTTGGGCACACTTCCCAAGGCCCATCATTGCCTTGGGAAGCCCAAGGGACAACTGACAGTGCACGCAAGCCAAGTGGGCATGCCTTGGCATGGGACAGGTGTCATGCAGATGTTAGCCTTGGGACGGACAGGCCTCGGAGGTGAAGCAATCCCCTAGCCACTCGCTCTCGCATATGACTAAGGGCTGGGGGGTGATTGATATGCCCAAGTATAACCTCGGCCCAGAGATACCTACCTCGGCCAAGATGATGTCCGAGACATTAATCGACCCTATGAGGGGCAAGGTCCACGATATCGTCCCTCGGCCAGACCTACCTCGGCCCAGGCCGACACTACCATATCCACTTCCATGGACCCTACGTCTGGGAATAGAAACCTCGGCTAATAATAGGCCGAGGTGACAAGGAGCCCTAATCTTCAACATGGAACTAATCCTACCTCGGCCTTGGCCGAGGTGACGAGAAGCATTAATAATCAGAATGTATATGCCCAACCTCGGCTAGGGCCGACCTAGCATAATGTCTCGGCTAAGATCAGGCCGAGACTCCTTATGACATTACTCGGATTGAACGGACCAAGCCTTTACAACTCGGCCTCTCCCAGGCCGAGGTCATTCACCAACATGACTGCCGAGCATCTGTTGACATTTGGATAAGGACACCTGGGCACAAATCAGTTGTAACAAGATTATTCTCCACATGGGGGAGAATATTTCATCATCATTGCTTACATGTGACAGTGACAGATGGCATTCCCACATTGGTGAGGATACCACACACATGCTCATTGCATGCATGGGGGGTACAGTGCGCCCCCTAGGCACTATATATAGGGATCATCCCCAACCTTGCAAAAGGATCCTGCTATTAAAACCCTAGCTAAAACTCTGTCTAAAGATACAGTAGAGAGAGAGAGAGCTTGAGTGAATTGTACCCATGGCCATTAGTGCCATTGTTCAGTGATATTACTCACACAATCACAGTGGACGTAGGCCAGATTGGCTGAACCACTCATATTCCGGTGTTGATTCCTCATATCCTCACCTCCTTCTCTTATCTCTATATATAGATGTGCCACCATTGTTACTAATATAGTGAGCTTGCAAACACCTCACCTGGTGGTGCTAATTCTTAGCATCATCAAGTAAGACTTACAACACTCGACTTGACTCCGTCCAAGCCACGACGCTTCTTCTTGTATACACCTCTTCATAGCGAATAACCACGGAGCTCCACCGCGGTCTTGGAATCCACTGATCGGACTTTTTCTGGTCACCGTCACCCAAACAAGGAGCCTTTCTTTAAGTGGGTAAGTCAACGCAAACTTATTCTTCTTTGTGGGATTTAGAACCAAACCCAAACTTCTCTTCAAACGGTAGAGATCAAAATCGGTGCCAAACTCCAAGCAAAGTATATATATATATATTTATGAACTTGGATAAATAAACTATGGGTGAAAACAAGAGTTTTAAATGATTTTTCTTAAAAAAAGTAGACACTCAAAACATGAACTTTTTACTTTTGGAATTTTGCTCTCAAACTCTCTCTTGGAGGTTGTAGGATATGAAAAGGTTAAGTTAGAAAACTTGGTTCCCGCACTTAGTTATTCAGGTAAAAAGTTAGTGGGAAAAGAAGTGGGAAAGTGCTCAAAAACTGCTCAAAAACTATTCCCCCCAAAACTCGTTCGAACGAGATTTTCGTTCAAACGAAGTCTCCTTCGAACAAGTCTTCTAACGAACTTCCAGTGTGAACTCGTTACAAATCTCGTTGGAAATCGCGTTCGAACATCATTGTCGTTCGAACGACACTTCGAACGACATTTCAGTGGCCAATGTGGGAACACGTTGGCAAACTCGTTCGAACGACATTATTGTTCGAACGACAAACTCGTTCGAACGACAATTTCGAATGAACTTCTAGAATGTTTGAATTTCAAATTTTAGCCCATAAACTTTACTTTAAAGTTTTAATGAAACTTTCTGAAAATAAACAACAGTTTAAAATAAACTTACACCCATATAAATATTATTCCAAGCTCATATATATATATATATTAAAATGCATTCATACCTTAGGAGCAATGGAACCATGTTGATGACGTAGAAACGAGTCACTACAATATGGTTGTGGCCATCCCCGATCCTCGCCGCGCGACGGAGGATCCTTAGGTCCCGCGCGTCCCTCTCGGGAGCGCTTCAGCCGGCGTCATTTTGAGGTGAGGTGAAAGAATGTAGAGAGATTAGAGTCGGCAGTCTATTTTACTCAAAACAGACAAAAGAAAAGGGGAAGCCATCCCGAAGGACAGCATCCAAAGACATACTGGTGCATGCGAAACCAAAATGATTCGAAAAGGGTCCGAAGGCTAAGTTACGAAATGAGAAGGTGTTAGGCACCCATTCCTCCCTTTCGGTCTCTTATGGATTTTTGTTATTTTTCTTTTTATTTTCCTCGTGATATGTGTGCATGTGTATATATAGTGGAGATAGGAATCATCGACTTATACCATGGAAGAGGTAAAGCGAGTCATCCGTAGGAAGGTTTAAAAATAATATTAGAAAATAAGATTTACGCGATCATCCCTACGTTAATTGTTATGAGGGAACGATAACGCACACGGAATGATACGCCCCTAAGAACAAAAATATATGTATATATATAGCGTAAGAGAATGTAGGTTAGAGAAAATGGAAAATGAGAGAAAAAGTAAAGAATAGGACTCGAGTCTCGGGTTTTACCTCGAAACGCCTACGTAGCCTATAGAGGCATCAAAGTCCATGTAGTTCGCATAAAAAATGAGGGGTGGGGTTTATCCCATAAATCCAACTGGGGATTCTCTTATTTGTATGTGTGTGTGTGTAGAAAAAGTGTTTTAGTTGTGAGAGAAGTGTAAGAAAAGTATGAGAATTCCCGTTTGGAATTTATGAGCAAACCCTCTTTTTCTTTTTTTGGGGGGGTTTTTATTTATATGAAAATAAGAGATGTGCAATACTACTAAATAAAAAAGTATATTACTATGCCTGAGATGAGATAATGAAGGCACTAAGTAATAAAACAAGTTATTGTAAATTTATGAGAAATTAAGGAGAGAGTTGAGAAAATTGGACCTTCTTGAAGATCTTGAGCTTGACCTTGAATGTTAGAGAGCAGCCCTTAGACTTGGATGATGATGGAGGGTAGTGAATTCATCATGTTTGATGAAAAGGATGCTAAAAAGTGAAGGTTGGAAAGGGATTTGGGTGTAGAAATCACGCTGACTTAGAGAGAGGTTTTCAGGAATTGCTGAGAGTGATTTCTATCAGATCTAGACTCTTCTTGCAAGTGAGGTTAGGGCCTCCTTTTTATAGGCCCAAGGCATTGCCGATCGGCATAGCCCTGTTCCTACCATTTGACAGGTGCGTTTAGGCACACTGCCGATAGGCAGGGTCTGACACCTGCCGTTTGGCAGTATTTTTCAGACCTTTTTGGTAAATCGGCCGCAGAACGCAAATCGTTGATCAGAATCACGCACGGGGTGGACCATTAGAAAGGTAATTCAGAGACCTTCGAAAGTCCTTAGACCTCTCCCAGGTTCGAGAGTTGACTTTGGGTCAAATATGGCTCGAAAGCATTTGTCAGTCCATTAAACGGGGAATCATCGGACGCAAACGGATCGTTCGTCCGCATGGTGAGTCCGAATCGTGCATGGGGTGGACCATTGGAAAGTTTAGGAGAAGTTTTGACATTCCAAAGAGTTTGATCGTATTCGGGGAGTTGACTTTGGTCAATCGGGCCCTGGAAGCATTCAGTGATCTCTCGAAGTAAAATGGATCGTTCGTCCGTATCGTAAGTCAGAATCGCACACGGAGCGGACCGTTGGAAAGGGGATTCAGTGCCCTTTAAATATTCATTCAGTCTCGATCGAGCTGAAGAGTTAACCTAGGCCAAACAGAGCCCGGGAGCGCCCGATGGCCTCCTAATCGGGGGAAATGTGTCGTTTGTCCGCATGGTAAGTCAGAATCATGCATGGGACGGACCGTTGGAAAGGGGTTTTAGTGCGCTTCGAAGATTCATTCGGCCTCGGATGAGATAAAGACTTTGACTTTTAGTCAAACGGAGCCTGGGAGTGCTCGATGGCTTCTAGGTCAGTACTCGGGGTATGACCTGGGTTTGTAGTGATGAAGGGAGGTGCTAGGGACCTAAGGAGAGTTTTAGGGGGTAACAGAATGGGGTATCTACAGAGCCCCTCGACGGGTGAGTTTGGAACAAATGATAGCTGACGAATAGACACTACATGATGCTTTGAAGGAGGATGACCAATTTTGCGCATCGAAGCCGATTCTGAGGGCTTAAGTTGAGATGACCAATTCTGTGGGTCGAAGCCCATTTTATGGGCTTAAATTGAGATGACCAATTCTGCCGGTTAAAGTTAATTCTGCAGGCTTGAAGATGAGGGTGATCGATTCTGCGGGTTGAAGCCGATTCTGAAGGCTTATGTAGAGGTGACGATCCAGGACCGAGGTTAATTCTGACCTAAGAGTGGTGAAGATCGAGGATCGAGGTCAATTATGACCTAACTAAGGTGACGATCCAAGATCGAGGTTAATTCTAACCTAAGAGAGGTAACGACCGAGGATCGAGGTCAATTCTGACCTAACTAAGGTGACGATCCAAGACCGAGGTTAATTATGACCTAAGAGAGGTGACGAACGAGGACCTAGGTCAATCATGACCTAACTAAGGTGATGATCCATGACCGAGGTCAATTCTGACCTAAGAGTGGTGACGACCAAGGATCAAGGTCAATTCTTACCTAACTAGGGTGACGTTCCAAGACCGAGGTTAATTCTGACCTAAGAGAGGTGACGACCGAGGACCGAGGTCAATTATGACCTAACTAAGGTGATGATCCAAGATCGAGGTCAATTTTGACTTAAGAGAGGTGAAGATCGAGGACCGAGGTCAATTGTGACCTAATTAAGGTGACGATCCAAGACTGAGGTCAATTCTGACCTAAGAGAGGTGATGACCAAGGATCGAGGTTAATTATGACCTAAAAGAGGTGATGACAGAGGTCCAAGGTCAATTCTGACCTAACTAAGGTGACGATCCAAGACCGAGGTCAATTTTGACCTAAGCGTGGTGACGATCGAGGATCGAGGTCAATTCTGACCTAAATAAGGTGACGATCCAAGATCGAGGTCAATTCTGACCTAAGAGAGGTGATGACCGAGGACCAAAGATCAAGGTCAATTCTGACCTAACTAAGGTGACGATCCAAAACTGAGGTCAATTCTGACCTAAGAGAGGTGACGATCGAGGACCGAGATCAATTCTGACCTAACTAAGGTGACGATCCAAGACCGAGGTCAATTATGAACTAAGAGTGGTGACGACCGAGGACAGAGGTCAATTCTGACCTAACTAAGGTGACAATCTAAGACCGAGGTCAATTCTGACCTAAGAGAGGTGACGATCGAGGACTGAGGTCAATCCTGACCTAACTTAGGTGACGATCTAAAATTAAGGTCAATTCTGACCTAAGAGTGGTGATGACCGAGGATCAAGGTCAATTCTGACCTAACTAAGGTGACGATCCACGACCGAGGTTAATTCTGACCTAAGAGAGGTGACGACCGAGGACCGAGGTCAATTCTAACCTAATTAAGGTGAAAATCCAAGACCGAGGTCAATTCTGACCTAACTAAGGTGACGATCCAAGATCGAGGTCAATTATGACCTAAGAGTGGTGACGACCGAGGACTGAGGTCAATTCTAACCTAACTAAGGTGACGATCTAAGATCGAGGTCAATTCTAACCTAAGAGAGGTGACGATCGAGGATCGAGATCAATTCTGACCTAACATAAGATGACGATCCAAGACCGAGGTCAATTCTGACCTAAGAGAAGATGAAGATTGGATTTTGGGTTCCATTGGGGAATGAGCTGGGGAAAACGTAGTGTGTCCTTTGGTGACTTTGAAAATGAATTTCTGGAGTTCCACTGGGGAAATTACCTCGTGACGTTGTTTTGATTCGGGGAGCTGATTGTCGTGGAAGTGTTTGTGATTTTAGGGATTTCGCGGAGGAAAGGAAAGTTTGATGCCGTAAACTTCACTAGGGAAGCGATTAGGTGGTCCAAGAATTGGACGTATTTCAAGACCTTAGAGATCCTCCAGGGACGTCGTCGGGAGGAGTTTTACTTGGTTTTTTTAGAGTTCCTCTGGGGAAATGGGGGTTTCGTTTGAGGGAGTGCGAAATTTTCTTAGTAAAAATGTTCTAAATCCTTCCTTGGATTTTTAGGAATTTTCTGAAGATTTTTCAGGGTTTTCTGGTATTTTTTGGGAATTTTTGTACAAAATTTCAAGAGGGTGCCAGTCGGCATGGTGCAGGGGGTGCCATTCGGCAGTGGCGTTGACTTTTGGACTGCCTCGGGAAGGTAAGGTCGAAGGGATCTCTCTCTCTAGAGGTAGTGCGTCAGGTTTTGAATGGCTTGACCAGTGGTAAGGTAAGACTCTTTCCTTTTAGTCTTGATTCTTGCACATTCTGATTCTGTAGTGACTCATGCCTGTTTGGGATTTTCAGGTGACTTTTTATCCTTGGGGGCAGCCATTCAAGATACGGGGGTGATTGGGGTGAACGCGCAGATGCGGCGCTTACTGGCGCATGAGTTTGGCCATTCTTGGTATCTCGGGGAGTGGGTGGTTCGACATATTGCTGAGGAGGAGGTGGTGGTGCCACCCGCGCAGCCTCCTATGTCCATGAGGCATGAGCGGTTGATGCCGAAGGATGCGATGATCGCTACGATGATCGGTGAGTCCTACTTGTTGTACACTGATACAGTTGCGACGTATGACTATATGGACTTTGTGACGAGCTGGTTAATGGCGCCCAGCATATATAATGCCTTGCATTTCCCTCCTGTGGGTTCGAGTCGGGCGGTGGGGTCCTCCCACAACGACGGTGGTCCGACGATGACTTCAGAGGTTCCTTTCATGAAATTGCACACTCCTTCGTACAACATTCAGCGAGCTGATGGAGGGATGGTGCCTATGTTGCACCGTCCTCATGCGATGGATCCGGAGGAGTTGGGTTTGACCGAGGAGGTTCTTCGTCCTGTGGTATGCCTTCTTGCACTTTTTTTTGGTTTCTTTTCTGTTTTGATCCCTCTTTGATACTGATTTTTGCCTTTTTCTCTGCAGCAAGTCAGGGTGTCGACCACTTGGCTGAGGGACATCAGAGACTGGATATCTTCGGTGACTGCCCATATTCGGGATGCAATCTCGGTTCCTTCTTGCTTGGTGCCATTTGCTTCTTCTGGGGAGGACTCGGGCTCGGTTAGCGGTGGTGCGTCATCTCGCCGTAGGGGAAAGAGTGCGCGTCGCAGGGGTGAAAGCTCTTAGAGATGGGTGAAGGGTAGGTGAAAGAGAGAGGATGTGGGTTCGGGCTGAGTCCAGTTATTTTTTTCTTTTCTTTTATTTCCTGCAAAATTTGATGTAACACAGAAGAATATATATATGCAATGCAATGGGATTTTTTATTATCTTTTGTTAATGATGAACAAGTGAATGCATGCACATACGCTTTTTACTTTGTTGCTGAGATCGTAAAAAGAGATTTTTGGGGATTTTAAAGGAAAGTTAAAAATGAGAAATCATATTGGGATGGAAGAGGATTTTTGAAATTCTGTTGAGAATATCAATTTTTTTATTGGGTTTTTCTGATTTTTGACAAAAGAGGAAAAAGGAAAATTTCCAAGAGTAGGGGGTTACCGATTATCAAGCACCTTATCCTGCCTATCGGCCGTCAAGTCCAGTCCCATCAATTCAAAGCTTTGATTAGTGCCCTCTTCAGCCTTTGGTACTTTTGGTGGGGTAGGATTCCCTCCAATTTTTGCAGGGATTATGTCTCTTGTGAGGGTTCTTATGTATAAAAAGGGTAGGGGTGGAGTGTTTCCCTCACACCTTCACATCCTTACTTACTTGCCTACTATCTCTTAGTCTTGCAAGATGGCTCTCCCTGGTAGCATTGAGTTTGCAAATTACCTCGAATCCTTGGAAGCGGTGTTCTCTTATAATATCGACTACGATGCTTTCAACATGCGTCGAGTTTCTTTATGGCACAATCGGCCCATTGAGTGGAACATGCTGATGGCGGCGGTATAATTTTGGTACCTCGAAGACCATGTATTTCGCTTTGGGTTGGATGAAGTTTGTCCTACCTACGAGGAATTTTATGTCATGCTTGGGGTAAATCCCAGTGTTACTGCGGCTTTACTCAAATTTTCCCGTTCTCCCAGGGATTTACTGGCCGGGCTTCTTCGAATTTCGCCTTCAGCGGCTAAATCACTGGTTGCTGGAGGAATGGTTTCCCTCCCGACAGTATTGCAGTCTGTACATCTGCAGGAAGCTGGCGATACTGGATACGCTGGAGCCGTTGCTCTGGGCTTGGTTTCAAAATTACTGCTGGTGACTGGGGAACTGCTGGTGGATCCGCAACTTGTAGCCATTACTTCATAGATGTCATGCCGTCGCAATCCTATGGCGGTGATACTGGCGGAGACCCTGAATGGTCTGGATGCCTGGCGAGAAGGTTGTTCTGACTTCCTACGGGGTAGCCCCGTGATGCTATTCATGTGGTTGTCTGAAAGACTCCGTCTAGTGACTCTTCTAGAATATCCTTTGTCGGTTGTACCCAACTTCTTTTCGCGTCACTTCTTCTATGTTGGCCTGGATATTACGAGCTGGGAGAATTGGTTTGTGGAGCACGGGGCTCGGAGTTTGTATTGGTCAGTGCCTTGGTGGGGATAGTTGCTGCCTGTTCTGGAGCTAGGAGAATACTCATATGTGCGGCTAGTTGGTCTCAGACAGACCTCTTTCTATTTCCCTTGACGACTTCTGTGCCAATTTGGTTGGGTACAGGTCGTGCTACCTCGGACACTAAATTTCTTTTCAGTAGAGGATTTGACTGAGCGTCTGTGCATGCGGATTGACTCTCTGTGGGAGAATCGGCGTCCGTCGACCCGTCCCTCTCAGTCTGTTGGGAGAGTTTGGCATATCCCTGGAGATTATATGAAGTGGTTGTGGAGGAAAGTAGTTTGCAAGATGTTGGCAGTGGAGACTGGACGAAAGTGGTTTATTTCTTTTGACACCATAGAAGGAGGTGTTGTGGTCTTTTCGAAACTGGTTCGAGCCTATCGATCCATGGAGTGTCTGTGACACTCTGTTCAGGTAAGGGAAACTTGGGGACCCCAGGATGCAGATGATGATGACGAAGCAGGCTCCTCTGGTAGCTGTGGGTAAGACGGTTTATTTTGTAATGGGGAATAAATGTGGGGATTTTATTATGGCTTTCTAAAAAGGTGGGGGGAAGGGAGTTATCCGTTCCTTTTCTTATGTAATTTGTAACGTAATTTCTTATTAAAGAAATAAACAAGTTTCTGATCATCCAGTTGTGCCTTTGATGAGTTTGTGTTGTTTGAATTATCTTTACCGATCGCTAAGGCATACATAATCCTTTTGTTCAAATATATGTTGGAATTGACTGTTATTCTCGGAGGTAAGAAAATAATAGTATTTTGTGAAAAAGAACGGGTCGTGCTCATGTAAGGTGTATGAGCTGCCTATGTACCTCTAGGGTTTTTGAAAAGTTTTATTTTTTTTTAAAATGATTTTTGCAGAGGATCAGGCCCACGTAGTTCTGGGTAAGGGGGGAAATGAAGAGCCCTTTTTTTTTAGAATAGAAGGGAGATGAGAAGAGTCGTAGCGCGCCGAGATTTCGAACTAGCGGTAGAACTTCTTGAGACGGTTCAGGTTGACTGGATGAGCCATCTCTTCCCCATCCAAGTCAGTGAGCAGGGCAACATCACCGGGCAAGATCTTCTTGACAATGTAGGGGCCGCTCCAATTGGGCTTGAATTTCCCTCTGGGGTCCCAGATGGGTTCTTTGATTTCTTTGAGGGCTAGGTCCCCTTCTCGAACACCTCGATCCTTGACTCTCTTATTGAATGAACGCGCTATTCGGCGATGGTACCCTTGTATATGGTATAGAGCTTTTAATCTCCTTTCGTCTAGGAGGGTCAGATCGTCAAGACGACTTTGATGCCAGTCCTCCTCACTGACCTTGCTTTTAAGCAAGACGTGTAGTGAGGGTATTTCCAACTCCACGGGTAGGACTGCTTCCATGTCGTAGACCAAAGAGTAAGGGGTAGCCCCAGTAGAGATTCGAATTGAGGTTCGGTAGCCCCAGAGGGCGTACAGGATCCGATCGGCCCAATCCCGATAGCTTTCGGTCATCTTGCTGATGATGGCTTTGAGGTTCTTATTGGCGGCTTCAACTGCACCGTTGGTCTGAGGTCGGTAAGGAAAAGATTTGTGTCTCTGAATCCCATACTCATTGACCACTTATGTGACTTCTGCCTCAAAATGCAACCCGTTATCTGATACTAGCTTGTGCGGGACCCCATACCGGCAGATGATGTTTTTCTTGATGAATTGGGCCACTTTCTTAGCGTTCAGTACTGCATATGACTCCGCTTCAACCCATTTGGTGAAGTAATCGATGGCAGTTAGGATGAACTCATGCCCATTGGAAGCCTTTGGTGTAACCTTCCCTATAATGTCGATGCCCCAGGTGGAGAACGGTTAGGGAGAGGTCTTGTTGTATAATTCATGTGGAGGCAAATGCTGAAGGTTGGAGAATTGTTGGCATTTGAGGCATCTCCAGACATAGGCAGTGCAATTCTGGGTCATAGTGATCCAGTAGTAGCCCTGTCGGATGATCTTTTTGGCAAGCATGTGACTGTTCATGTGGGGTCCACATTCTTTGCTGTGGATTTTCTGCACTATCTTTTCAATGTCAGCCCCTGCGATGCAATGTAGATGGGTTCCATCGAAGTTTCGTTTGAGCAGTGGTTGGTGACAGATGATGTACTGGGTGGCCAGTCTTCGGAGGGTTGCTCGATCTTTCTTGTTGGAATCCTCGGGATACCTACCATGCTTGAGGAGGCTCCAGATATCATAGTACCAATAATTGGCTATCTCAGGATCTTTTATGGTGACGAGCTCAATGTGGTAGCAGTGGGTTGGTTTGTCTTGCTTTTGAATAAGGAAGGGGGTCATTGTAATTCCTTCGGGCATGTCGACAATAGAGGCCAGTGTAGCAAGGGCATCGAGTAGGTTATTCTTTTCTCGAGGTAGGTAATGGAAGGTGATACCTTGGAATTGGGAGGCTAGTTCTTCTAAGTGGGCATGGAAAGGTTGGAGTTTCTCATCCTTGACTCTCCATTTTCTGAGCACTTGGCCCATGATGAGGGTTGAATCCCCGTAGACATCTAGGCATTGAATACCTTTCTCGAGAGCAACATTGAGGCCTCCCGTGCATGCCTCGTATTCAGTCATGTTGTTGATGCAAGGGAAATCTAATTTGATGGCGATGGGAGTGTGGGAGTCATCCGGGGCGATCAGGAGTATCCCAATGCCATATCCCCTTTTATTGGCAGCGTCGTCAAAGAACATTTGCCATCGAAGGTTATCTTGACCAGTGCAAAAGATGTTTTCATCTGGGAATTCGAAGATCCAGACATCGGCTTCTTCTACGAGGTAATCAGCAAGGTAGTCAGAGATGGCTCTTTCTTTCATGGCTTTCTGCATGACGTACACAATATCGAACTCAGTTAGGAGCATCAACCATCGGGCCATTCGGTTGAATAAAGCGGGTTTCTTGAGCAACTATTTGATGGGGTCCATTCGGGATACAAGTTTGATGGGGAAGGCGGGCATGTAGTGCCGCAACTTTTAGGTGACCCCGACAAGTGAGACACACACCTTTTCCAAAGCGGTGTAGTTAACCTCATACCCGACCAATTTGCGACTGGCATAGTAGATGGCTCTTTCTTTACAGGAATCTTCAAGGTACTGGGCTAGCAAAGCCCCAATTTAAGTGTCGGTTATGGTTAGGTATAGGAGTAAGGGGAGACCAGACTGTGGTGGCATGAGTATTGGGGGTTGGGTCAGATATTGTTTGATTCGGTCAAAAGCTTCTTGGCAGGCCTCGTTCCAAACCTTAGTTGAAACCTTTCAGAGGAGCTTGAAGATAGGTTCACAGATGGAGGTTAACTGGCTGATGAACCGACTGATGTATTATAATTTCCCAAGGAAACCTCAGACTTCTTTCTCTGTTCGGGGAGGTGGCATCTCAAATATGGCCTTCAGCTTGGCGGGATCTGCTTTTATCCCCTTCTCACTGACCATGAATCCTAAGATTTTTCCTTTTGTGACGCCGAAGATGCATTTTTACGGATCGAGTCTCATATGATACTGTCGCAGTCATTTAAAAAACTTTCAGAGAGAGGGAAAATGACCCTCTCTAGATTTGGACTTGATAATCATATCATCCACATAGACCTCAATTTCTTTATGAATCAGATCGTGCAGGATGGTTATGGCAGCCCTCTGGTAGGTTGCCCCAGCGTTCTTGAGACCAAATGGCATAACGGTGTAGCAAAAGGTTACCCATGGGGTGATGAATGCGGTTTTTTCTTGGTGGTCTAGGTGCATTTTGATTTGGTTGTATCCGCCAAACTCGTCGACGAAGGACTTGAGAGCATGACTGGCTGTGTTGTCCACGATCATGTCGATATTGGGTAACAGATAATCATCCTTTGGAGAGGCTTTGTTCAAATCCCGATAGTCTACACACATCCGAACTTTTCCTCCTGATTTTGGCACGGGCACTATGTTGGCCAGCCATGTAGGATATTCGATCACACGAATGAAGCCTACGTTAAATTGTTTGACTACCTCTTCTTTGACTTTGAGCGACCATTCGGTGCGGATCTTTCTCAACTTTTGTTTGACTGGCTTGCAATCTGAGAGAGTAGGAATCTCGTGCTGAGCTATTTTAGGATCAATGCCGGGCATATCATCGTAGGACCATGTGAAGACATCCACAAATTCCTTTAGCAATTCTTTGAATTGTGCACACTCATGCTCGTCGAGGGTAGCCCCTATCCTAATCTCGCTCAATTGGCTACTAGAATCGAGGTTAATAACAACAGTCTCTTCTTCATTAACTTGAACGCGGTTATGTTGTTTATTATTAACCTTATTTAGATCAGTTAAGAATTGTTCATTTGCAAAATCATCATCATCAAAAAGTTTGATTAGAATCCAAGCAGTTAATGTAAGGCACAACAAGATACTCAAAATCTTCGTTTATTTCATTGATAGGAAAAACAACACTTAGAACCTAGTCAAAAGAGGACTCGATTACATTTGAACAAGGATAGACAACATAAGGAGAAATAGGGTAAACATTAGGATTAGGGGAGATTTTAGCAGGTAGAACTGGCACAACATTCCAGTTGAAGAGAGGTGTATCATCAGCTTTAATCAGGTGGGATGGATCCAGTGATGTAGTTCCTGAGTGAACCATGTAGAGTGCTAGCCCCAGTGTCTGTAAGTTGAAGGAATCTTCGTAGTCACTTTCCTCAGTCTCTTCGGTATCTTTGATGAGTGGTTGTACATGGTGTTGGGAACTCTCGGCCCATGGGTAGCTGTCTTGGAAGAAGATCTCTATTCCAGGCTTCATCTTCTTGTCTGTATGGTCATACCATGGTGAATCATTCTATGCTCTTATTCTGATGGTTGATACCCCAAACCACTGGGAGGGAAAGCCTTTTTCAGTTCAATTGGCCCAAGTATCCCTTGTTGTCTTTGTCCTAGCCCCAGTCCGGGCATGAAGTGCATATTTCTGAACATCTGAATCACATTGACGTTGCCATGAGGGTCGAATTCTGGACAAACCCTTTCTTTGAAGTTATTCCCTACCGGGAGTAGAAGTGGTTTAACTCGAAATCCTGATGGGAGCATATCATTTGACCCGTGCTGTATCTCAAGGATTGGACTGCTAGTACTTGCACCATCGGCATTGTCGTCATCGCCCAAGATGGTAATGACCCATCCACCGGCGAAGAACTTTAATTTTTGATGGAGTGAGGAAGACACGACCTTGATACTGTGGAGTCAAGGTCGTCCTAGCAATAGGTTGAAACAGGCTGGGATGTCAATAACTTGGAATTCAACGACAGGGTTTATAGGGCCAGCCCCTATTACAAGCTTTATGGATGCCATTACCTCCCGACGGGTATTATCGTAGGCATGCATAGCGGCAGAAGTTGGAGCGAGGTCACTTTCTTTCAGTCCTAAACATTTGAAGGTTCTCAGTGGGCAGACATTTAAGGCAGATCCATTATCGACAAGAGAGAGTGGTACAACCTTCCCCATAACTTCGACGTAGATGTTGAGTGCATAATTGTGGTTTGGCCCGATCTTGGGGATTTCCTCCTCGAAAAAGGATAGCATTCAGGTAGAGGTCAAGGATCCGATCAAATTTACCGCTTCTTCTGGTGTAGTAGAAGGATGAACTGTAGGTCCAGTGAGCAACTTGATCAAAAAATTTCCGTGTAGATGAGAAGACATGAAAATCCCCCATAGAGTGATGTTAGCTTGAGTTTTCTTCAATTGATCGAGGATCTTGTTCTCCTCGAGGGTCATCTCTGGCATAGGAAGGTTTTCCATGCCCTTCCCCTTGTTATTGGCTGGTAGTGAGTTTGGGATCTGGTAATGCCTCCCTGATCTGGTCATGTGATTTACTAAAGAAAGGAAAAATATGAATCCTATTTCCTCATAAATCTCGGGTTGTTCTTCTACCTTGTTTATTTCTCCGAGGAGTTCTTCGAATGATATCATTCCACACATGTCAGCTACCGAGCCAGTTTTCTCTGAAGCTTGCTCTTCATTCGAATATCCGAATTCTTATCCCCATCCGATGGCAATAATTATGTCTTTCCGTATAAAGTCGATGCATTCCACAACTTCAACGGCTTCTTCATATAGGTCTTCCTAATCTGCGGGGATGTGTAAGGGTGAAGGGATCAGGCGCCCTTGTAGCTTCAAAGCATCAAACAACTTAGTGATACTACAAATGTTATTAGTTTTCCTGAATAATTCTGCCATAATCTGGACGACATCATCCAAGTTGACTTCATCGGTTGGTACTACCCATCTATCTGACTCTCGAGCCCATTTTCGTGCTTCCAAGAACAGAGTACTGAACCTTTGGCAATCAATGACCATCTGTGAGGGAAATTTCATCCCGAACTCTAGGAGTTGGTTTAACACTTCTGACAATTCCATACTTCCATTTTCAGAACGGGTACGGACAGTGATGCATGCTCTGGTAAGGAGTGACAGTGTCTGATCAGCGAGACTAGTAGGGTGTAGGAGGAAATATGGGCAAATTTGAAGAGGTTTAGGATAGTATATGGGTGTGATTTGGGTTGAGGGATCAAATTCTGGGTTCTCTTCTAAGAAGATGGCATTGGTATGATTTGGAAGTGGGTTGTGAGTAGTGTTTGGCTTATGATTGGCTGGTGGGGCGATGGTACCCCGGTTAATTAGACCTTGGATCATGTTTCGGAGGTAAAAGCATTGGTAGGTGGTATGGCCAGTTGTTTGGTGATAGGCGCAATGGGCATCTGCCTTGAAGTTTCTTGGGAGTGGATTTGGTAATGGGCGAGGATTCAACGTTTTGATAAGGTTTCGGCTTAGGTGGGCTTGATAGACTTTGGATAGGGGAGCATGGAGCTCGGTGTATTCCTTTAAAATCGGGACATGGCGGATTTCTGGTGCCCATGATGTGGTTGGTTGGGAGATGTTGTTGATGGTTGAGATTGTAGCACTAACAGGCCTGTCTTATTTTCTAGGGGTGAACTGTTCGGACACCTTCTTTGGGTCAACTTTTGTTTTGGTAAGACCTTCCTCAATTTCTACTCCTGCTTCTCTGGGAGCTCAAAAATGGGGATAGTTGATAAGCACCAAAAAGTGTATATTTTATACCCCAAATATGTGCATTTTAGTCCCTCGTTCTAATTAAAATTGGCCTTATGTCGTATTTTATTATTTTTCAGGTCAATACGCAGTCGCAATGCTAAATAATGCTAAATCAAGTCAAATGCGACGCAGAAGTGGTTAAAAGCGTACATCGAAGAAATCTAAAGAGACCGCGAAGTCGGACTCCTCATTGAGCTTGCCCCGATGTGTTCCGATGCCCCGAACCAATCCCGTAACCTTAACCTAGCCTAGACCGAGCCCAGTCCATACCCCAAGCCCGGTGTGCGTTGAGTTTGTACCTTTATTATTTTTCTAAATTTTTGTTTTGAGTCGTTCTATTTTTAGGAATAATTTTAGATCAATTTAGAATTTTTTAAGATTTATTTTCTATTTTTCTATTTCTTTATTTTTAATTTTCATTTTTATTAGTTTTTAATTTTTAATCTTTATTTTATTTTATTAGGATTAACCTTTTTAGGAATTTATTTTTATTAGATTTTATTATATATATATATATATATATTTATTTATTTATTTTAATTTTATTTTATTAGGATTATATTTTAGGTTTAATAGAGTTTTATTTTATTTTAGTTTGAGATGTTAGTTTTTTTTTTAGTTTTATTAGATTTTAATTTTTTTATTTTATTTAGTTTTTTTTTTAATTTTTTTATTAGGTGTCATTTTTGTTGGGTATGAATTAAACACACACCCCCCTAACCTACACCCTAATCTATTCTACACCCTCATCCTCACCATAATTCCCATATACCTTACCTCACCCAAACACACCCTACACTCATCTTCAACCTCATGTCATTCTCTCACCTAATCACCATAGCTATCCATCTTCAAACCCTCATAACCACAATCTCTTAGCCATTTCCAGCCCATGTTAAACCCATCGCACCCAACTCTCTGCAAATCTAAACCAGCCATGGCACAAACCCAAAACCGAAAACGAAACAAAAATAAACCTCAACCTCAAATCGGGCACTTGCCATACCCACTCCAACCTCAACCCGGCACCCGCGAACCGCGCCCCAGCGCCGGCGACCTCCAGCCGGCAGCCCTCGACCTCGATCCAACCCGATTGCGACCGAGCTCAACCCCAAACCGCCGGAGCTCCGGCCTTCATATCCTCTGACCCAAGCGGGTCTGCCCAAATCGCGATGAAACCCGACCCTGTTCTGGTAAATCCGAGACCCACTTCAACCCGGCTCCAAACCGAAACTCCATCAGTCAAAATCTTATCCCAACAAAATTGGATACAATCCTAAGCATAAACTAAAAATCCGACAAAATTCTCTTCAAAGCCAAGCATCGGGGGAAACTAATTTTTTATCTCTCTACGTTCTCTTCTTCTATCTGTTGACAGACTCTCTACGTTCTCTTTTTATGTAGAGCTTAGGGTCTTAAAAAAATTTCAAAAAAATTAGTTTAGTGTTAGAATAATTTTTAGGTTTGTTTTTTATTCTTTTTGGTGTAATCAAGTGCTGGATTAGTGAGAAGATTGAGACGCATTTCATGAACGCAATTCGACAAGGAGACTTGCGTATTGTATTCTATTTCTCTATTTATTTATGTCATCTTTTGATATTTTATTGAAAGTTGTTTATTCTAACATGAGAATGTTTGGTTAAACACCCCGTTCAAGGGGTGGGTGGACTGCGAATGATGTTACTTTAATTAGTTGATTCATTAATTTTATATTTCTAGGTAAATTAATCTTTAACTGTCGCCAATTAATTTATGTGACGAGAGTTAGTAAATTAATTGAACGAATTAATGTTTGAATGTTGGAATCGAACTAGAAATAAGTTTTTTCGATAATTAAATATTAATTCGGTATTGAAATTTGAGGATTGATATTTTTTTCGTTAAATTGATCATAGCGGGTAATTTTCTGAAAATAGTATAAGTCCTAATTTTTCATTCGTGTGACAATTTTAAATTAATTTTCTGAAAAAGATATTATTAAATTTATAATTTTAACGAGAGTTAGATTATCGATTTAAGATTATCTTGAAATATTTCAAAATTAATAAATTGAGAAATTAAAATAATTGAAAATGTAGTGTAGTCCCATCTCTTGACCTTCTCACAATATTTCACACTAGGTTGCACATTTTTTTCATTCTTTAGTCATTTTATAATTTTAGCATTTGTTAGTTAATTTTTCCCTTGAAATTGTTTTTAAAAAAAATAAAAAAATAAAAAAATAAAAAAATAAAAAAAAAATTCATAAAAAAATTTGAAATTGCCCGTTTTCACATTTCTTGTTTCACCTTGAAAGTAGGATTGATACCCGTACTTACCGCAATACGAGTTAGTTTTAGACAAGTTTTGTAGGTACTTAAGGGAATTTTGAGAGTGGCTTTTGCAAAACAACGACATATATACAAAAAGCTTCTTATCAATAGTATTATCCTCCCATCGTTGCTCCGATATGGGGTAAGAAATTTTTCCTTACTATACTGACTTGTTCTTCCTCGGAAGGCCGATTGGTCATGGTTGCTGCTTTTTCCCTCCATCAAACGATGAAGTTACTGACTGATTCAGCAGGGTTCTGTTTGAGCAGCTCCCAATCACGGCGGGTGATCTCAAGCTCTTCATTGTATTTGTACTGCGACATGAATTCTCGTGCCACATCCTCCCAGATACGAATTCTGGATTCTTCGAGAGACAAAAACCATCGGAGGGCGCTATCCTTCAGAGTTTGCTGAAACAATTGGGCCATCACTTCTTCAGAAGCCCCTAATAGAGTCATGGAATGGTGATAACTTCGGAGATGAACAATCGGGGGTCCACTTCCTCCGAATTTCTCGATATTTGGCATCTTGAACTTCTCGGGGAACCTTGCTTTAGGATAAGGAGACATGTGGGTATAGTCCATGTAATTTCCTGAGATTCTGACTTGGTCGAACTTCTTGGTGAGCATCTTGAGGTCTTCTTTTAGCTTTTCAATTCTTCTTCTTTCGTATCAATGATCATAGGCAAGTTAACCCCATACTGGGCAAGATTTGGCATAGGAAGCTGAGCAGGAGGTGACCCATTGACAGAAGGGGCACGTGGAGCATGCTAATACTCTTCAGGAACCCAAATGGGCTCGGGTGGATCCATAGCGCAAGGAAATAGGGCCTCGGGCTCTTGAGGAGCGAGAACCCAATTTCGTTGCATCTCTCGGACCTCGGCTTGGAGGTTGTCAATCTTGGACACAAGCTAAGCTAGAACTGCTTTCAGATCCGGCTATGCAACGGGTACTTGATCTGTGTTCTCCATGGAAAGCGGATGGATTCCGGACTCAAAAGGAGTAATAGGGGAACGGACGGAACTCCGGGGTGACTTGACTGAATACCTAAGCCAATAGGGAGCCAGGCTAAGGGTTTGCGATCGACCTAAGAAGGTGCAAAATGGGATTTATTTTTGAGAAAAAAGGGGAAGATATTTTTGACATTTTTTCGAGATGGAAAGACAACATGTTTTTTGATTTTTGATAGAGAGATGAGAAATGTTTTTGGATGTTTAATAAGGAAAGGTTTTTGGATTTTGGATAAAGAAAAAGGGAATTTCCCGTTTGAAGACGGTCTCAGCATGATTATTATGTTTTCATTTGTATCAATTCTCCTAAATGCAAAATGAAATGTCAGACGGGACCCGAGCCTGGAAAAATTGGGTTTGTAATATATGCAAAGTTATGGCTGGACTTGTGACTAGGCTCACAGATAGGGTCCCATTTTAAAAAATGCACGAAAAATTCGGGCGATAGGGCGACCCGGAATTTCGATAGAGTTTCGAGTTGAAAGCGGCAATCTAATATGTGTGTCCTAGGGTTGACACCTATATGCGGGTATGCAGTTGGTTGGGTGAATCGGAAAGGGTTACCCCCTTTGGCGTGACTTCCACAATATACGTCTTGATCTTGCGGGCAATCGGTACGTGTGGAAAAGCCATTTGATATACCTGAGTGTACGTGAATTGCCTCACCATATACCTCGTGGGGACGGTACGTGTGAGAGAGAATTCGATATACTCGGCGTACGTGAACGAATTCCCTGAGATATACCTCCCATTATGACTTCGGTCAAGCGGTACGATGGAGGGGAGCCGTTCGATATACGTCAAAGGTACTTAGACAATGGAAGGTGAGAGTCATATCGCTTAGGCTAACTGCGACCTGCCGGACCAGAGCCCATCACGAAGTGACCCTCCAGTTACTGGGTAAAATTTGGTCAATAGCAATGCTCTTTGGTGATGTCGTGTGAATCATGCATGATTATCTTATTAGTATATTATGAAAATGCCTTTCTTGATTATGCCAAACATGGAGCAAAGTGTAAGTACCAATGGTACACCAAGTATGGATGGGGCGTGGAACATGTGAATATATGTGACCTTAGGTGCACGTAGTGCGAAGTGTACATGGAGAATTTTCTACAAGTGTGTGAATAGAAGCATAAACATGGGATACACATGAGTAATAAAGGGGGAACATGCAAATAGGGGGAAAATATAAGCAAACATAACATCCATGTAAATAGAGTCTAGACCTCAAAATAAACATATAATAATCCCCAGCAGAGTCGCCACTGTGGCCATCCCCTATCCTTGCCGCGCGACGGAGGATCCTCATGTCCCGCGCGTCCCACTCGGGAGCGCTTCGGCCGGTGTCATTTTGAGGTGAGGTGAAAGAATGTAGAGAGATTATAGTCGCCAGTCTATTTTACTCAAAACAGACAAAAGAAAAGGGGAAGCCATCCCGAAGGACAGCATCCAAAGACATATTGGTGCATGCGAAACCAAAATGATTCTAAAAGGGTCCGGAGGCTAAGTTACGAAATGGGAAGGTGTTAGGCACCCATTCCGCCCTTTCGGTCTCTCATGGATTTTTATTATTTTCCTTTTTATTTTTCCCGTGATATGTGTGCATGTGTATATATAGTGGAGATAGGAATCGTCGACTTGTACCATGGAAGAGGTAAAGCGAGTCATTCGTAGGAAGGTTTAAAAATAATATTTGAAAATAAGATTTACGCGATCATCCTTACGTTAACGCACACGGAATGATATGCCCCTAAGAACAAAAATATATGTATATATATATAGTGTAAGAGAATGGAAGTTAGAGAAAATGGAAAATGAGAGAAAAAGTAAAGAATAGGACTCGAGTCTCGGGTTTTACCTCGAAACGCCTACGTGGCCTATATAGGCATCAAAGTCCACGTAGTTCGCATACGAAATGAGGGGTGGGGTTTATCCCATAAATCCAATCGGTGATTCTCTTATTTTTTTTTTGTGTGTGTAGAAAAAGTGTTTTAGTTGTGAGAGAAGTGTAAGAAAAGTATGAGAATTCCCGTTTGGAATTTATGAGCAAACCCTCTTTTTCTTATTTTTTTGGGGGTTTTATTTATATGAAAATAAGAGATGTGCAATACTACTAAATAAAAAATTATATTAGGATGTGTGAGATGTAATAATGAAGGCACTAAATAATAAAACAAGTTATTGCAAATTTATGAGAATTTAAGGAGAGAGTTGAGAAAATTGGACCTTCTTGAAGATCTTGAGCTTGACCTTGAATGTTGGAGAGAAGCCCTTAGACTTGGATGATGATGGAGGGTAGCGAATTCATCAAGTTTGATGAAAAGGATGATGAAAAGTGAAGGTTGGAAAGGGATTTGGGTGTAGAAATCACGCTAACTTCGAGAGAGGTTTTGAGGATTTGCTGAGAGTGATTTCTATCAGATCTAGGCTCTTCTTGAAAGTGAGGTCAGGGCCTCCTTTTTATAGTCCCAGGGCATTACCGATCGACATAGCCCTGTTCCTGCCATTCGACAGGTGCGTTTAGGCACACCGTCGATAGGCAGGGTTTGAGACCTGCCATATGGCAGTATTTTTCAAGCCTTTTTGGTAAATTGGCCGCAGAACGCAAACCGTTGATCAGAATAGTGCTCGAGGTGGACCGTTGGAAAGGTAATTCAGAGACCTTCGAAAGTTCTTTGGATCTCTCCCGGGTTCAGGAGTTCACTTTGGGTCAAATATGTCTCGAAAACATTTGTCAATCCATTAGACGGGGCGCAAACGGATCGTTCGCCGCATCATAACTATGAATCGCGCACGGGGCGGACCGTTGGAAAGGTTAGGATATGTAATTAGACATTACAAAGAGTTTGATCCAGTTTGGGGAGTTGACTTTGGTCAACCGGGCCCTAGAAGCATTCGGTGACCTCTCGAAGTAAAATGGATCATTCGTCCGTACCGTAAGTCGGAATCACGCACGGAGCGGACTGTTGGAAAGGGGATTCAATTCCCTTCAAAGATTCATTAAGTTTCAGTCGAGTTAAAGAGTTGACCTAGGTCATACAGAGCCCGGGAGCGCCCGGTGGCCTCCTGATTGAGTCTCGGGGGAAATGGGTCGTTCGTCTGCATGGTAAGTCAAAATCGTGCACGGGATGGACCCTTGGAAAGGGGTTTCAGTGCCCTTCAAAGATTTATTTAGTCTGGGTCGAGCTGAAGATTTTACTTTTGGTCAAATGGATACTGGGAGTTCCCGATGGCTTCTAGGTTAGTACCCGGAGTATGACCTGGGTTTGTAGTGATGAAGGGAGGTGCTAGGGACCTAAGGAGAGTTTTAGGGGGTAACAGAATGCCGTTCGAATTACATTATTATTCGAATGACAAACTCGTTCGAACGACAATTTCGAACGAACTTTCAGAATGTTTGAATTTTGAATTTTAGCCCAGAAACTTTACTTTTAAGTTTTAATGAAACTTTCTAAAAATAAATAACAGTTTAAAATAAACTTACACCCATATAAATATTGTTCCAAGCTCCTATATATATATTAAATTGCATTCATACGTTAGGAGCAATGGAACCATGTTGATGACGTAGAAACGAGACACTACAAACACGACATTTGATGAATCTTTATGAACTTGGCCGCTATGTCTTCAACTTTAGCATGTCATAGGCTTGAAGGATGGTCAATAACTCTATCCTATGACTCAAACGTTTTTGTTCGAAAATGAGCCAAAACTACATAGGACTCAATTGGAAATTTGTGTCCTTACAAATCTCCCCCTTTGGCTATTCCGGGACAAAAACAAAACAAAAATCCTAAAGGGCCGTCAAGCTCTACTAGACTGACAAAAATGTCCCACCCAAAATAAAATTACAATGCTTGACTCAAACAACCCAAGGATCAATATCTTCGCCCGATGATGAACGTTGCCTTTAAGAAGAATTCCTGCACACTTAACCAAACTATCAAACGCATAGGGAATATCAAAATATTAAATGCAATTAAAATAAGTACTCCCCCTAAATTAATTCTCCCCTTTATCAAACAAATGACCTACTTAGAAAGATGTCTCCCCCTAAGATAAATCTCCCCAAACTAAGATACGATTATAATAGGGTTAGATACCATTTCTCCCCCTATCATTCTCCCCCTTTTTGTTCAGGAATAAACAAAGGCTAAAGAATCAAAACATTAACTTATCTTCCCCAATGAAAGCAAATACACCCCCTAAACTAAACAAGGGATAAATATAATGGGATAACAAGCTAAACATGCATTAGTGCATAAAGTGATGAGAACATTAAAGCACATAGGCAACAAAATCATAACTAATCCATACAAATGAATACCGACTATTATGCAAAAATAAATGATACCAAATTGACAAATAAGAGTCTAAGCATGTGATATCAAACAAACTACGCAACAAACAAGGTACCAATTATGAATTGAAGCATAAATGGACAAGATAAACATGGCAAAGACTTAAACAAAATATCATATATATGTATACCCAATAGATACAAACTAAGCATAAGTACACACATATAGATATAAACACCAAAATGACACAAAACTAAATAACATAGTATTTTTCACACTCTTATAGTATAAATGTGTCATATGGAAACGAAAGTGGTGGGGATGTGAACAAGATACCAATGAATTAAAATCCAATCACTTAAAGGTGTTCACGTAGTTCGCATTTGATTGCAAAACTTTATCAACTAGAATTTAGCCTTTATGTGACGGAATAAAGTGAACTAGTGAACAAACAAACACAATGCATACAAGCCTAGCTTGTTGATGATTCCACAAACCAATAGAGTCATAACATTGAAAGCGCAACTAGGATAAACGGACATTGTGCAAACCGCTGATATACCATCCAAACTCCCTCAATAAGCATATATATTATTCTTTTGAATGAATATATCAATTAAACAAATTAGGCCTTAGCAAATTATTTTTTCTTTTAATGCCATATTTTCTTTTAGGCCTTTGGACCACGTATTTCTTTTAGGTCCAAGCAAACGGTGGCTTACTTTTCGCAAAGGATAATAAATCCTTTCGGAGCCCTTCCTGGTGCACATTTATATTTATCATTTTTTCATATCTCACACATATCTCACGTGCAACGAATTTTGACATGCACTATTCCTCCAAGGTCACAAATATGTAGATGACTAGATTGGTAGGAGAACATCTCACAAAGCTTAAATATAATATGTGACGATAAGGTTCAAAAATCTCGTGCATGTGTGTAAAGGCATATAAAAGTGAATCCATTAAGCAAGTCAAACTTAAGCTACTCCATGTAAGCATGATAAAGAACATTTTAAGGATTAAAATTCTAACCAAAAGTTCTAGTCACATGGAAGCGAAATAAGGATTCAAACACAAACATATGCCATAAAATGTGTGTAAAACCAAAATACACACAAAAAATCTTTTTGAGTTTTTGAAAATTTTAACCAAAAATAAAAATATATACTCAAAAGACAAACAAAGATCATTTGAATTTTCATTAAGCTTAAATTACCAAGAGATAAAAACCCATATGATAAACGGAAATCTTTTTGTATTTTTCATTTAATGCAAACAAAAATGAAAGAAATATAATACAAAAGATAAAATAGTCATGATTTCTAGCATTAGATATGAAATAAAGCAATGACTAGAAAATGACTAAACATGCATACACCTAGCAATGATATATAATATGAAGCACAAAAAGCTAGTGTATGCAAACAAAACTAACACTTTCAACCTTTAGATTTTATAAGGGAGGTTTCATGTGAAAGCAAATGAGAATCAATAAATCTAATATCTAGCGCATCTAAGAATGATTTCTGAACCCATATAGGTGTATATTTAAAATGATGGGATTTGGAAATTAGTGAAATGCTAGACATAGACTTCCTAGGACTTCTTTTAAGATCAAAACAAAATGACCTAAGGTGACCTTTCCTACCACAATGCATGCATGTGAAAACACGAGGAATGATACCTACGGTGTGACCTTTTCTAACGGCCTTAGATAAAGTCGACCCTCTAAAACAAACAATGGTCTTAAATTTAGCAACGAAAGTATTTGAACAAGATGTGCTAGAGACATTACTACAACTACTCGAGTCATGTAAATCAGTTTTCAATTTTAAAATTTTGAACTCAAGTAATAAATTAGACTCCTCAATTTTATGGGACTCCTTCTTTAAAGTTTCTATAATTCCTAGAAGGTTATCACACTTGTAATACCCCGTATTTTCATGCTATATTAATTTGGGAATTTATTAAATTTAATGTGAGTTAATTATTTAATAAAAAAATCCAGAAATTAATTATGTTATAATTATTAACGTGACGAGAGTTAGTAATTATATGAAATTTGTTGAATATTACTAATGAGCAAAGTAATATATTATATTGGTTATATTGAATGTCATGAGTGAGTTAAAGGACAACTTCAGAAACTTAAGTCGGGACGTGCTCGTGTCGCGTCGGGACTAAATTTTTGATAAATAAAAAGTGAATATTTTATAAGTTGCCCGTATGGTCATTTTGAGTGCGCCAACGCGTCCGGAAGGGTCGAGATAGTCAGAAAAGTGTACCCGGGGGTGTAGTTTGGGTCTCGGGGCATTTTTAGGCCTAATTAGTAACCCGGGAGGGCATTTTGGTCATTTTACATTTTTGGGTAATTAAACCCACGAAAATTAGAGGGGATATATCTGATATTGAGGTTGTCACCTAGGGTTAGAATACCCAAAACCTATAACGACCATTGGAGAAGAGATGAGAGAGCTCTCAAGCAATCCCAAGGCTCAAAACTCAACGGTTTGCACCGCCGCCACCACCAACGCGTAGATCGTGAGACGGGGAACGCAACCACACCAAAATCAGCCATAAACCAGACTTCTGAAAATCCGAGGCAAGTGTTTATCTTTCTTATTTCATTGGTGCAATTTCCATATTAGTTTAGGAATGATTAGAGATGAAATATATGGAAGAAAACCCAAATTGTGATAGGAATTTGCATGTAGTAAAGACTTAAACCTTATTCTGGAAATCTTTTGTGATGTAGAAGAATATTCCATGAAATTTTGGTGTAATTAAGAAAGAAATTCTGGGGTAAAACAGATTAGAACCATGATTTAGAGATTTTTAGGGTTCTTGAGTTTTAAATGAGTTTCGGTATGATTAATCCATGTTTAGTGACGTAAATTGGCATGCTTTACGTAGAATGTGTATCATATCATGTTAGGATGTTAGTAGTACAAGATTTTGGACGTTTGGGGATGTAAAACTTGAAATTAGAAGTGAATAGGTGTTAGAACCCGTAACTGCAAATCTGCAGAAATCGCAATACCTGCTCGATCGATCGATCGAGCCTAGAGCTTCTATCGATCGAAGGCTCGATCGATCGAGCCCCAAACCTCGATCGATCGACCCCTCCTGGCAGACTCCTATTTCCCTTGTTAAATGAGTTAAACTTAATTTATCATGAAATAATTCTTGGACATCCTTAATAGAATGTTTTGGGAGATAGGGAAGACTAGTATGTTATATGAATAAATATTGGGGACTTGTAATGTGAGACGAGGAATTGCATTTTGGGATAATTACTTAAGGGTCGATGAATTTATGTATTAAAAGGAGAGGTGCGTAAGAGAGTTACGTTGGAACCTTAAGAGAATACTTACTGAATTTTATACTTGGGAAGTTAGAGCCCTCGAGTGTCACGTAATAAATGGGAAAAACCCTTCGAGTTAAGGTTAAAGACGAACCCTTATACGAAATACTTATTGTGAAAATTTAGGATAAATATTGTAATTATGTGTGATGAGAGAAACCTATACTGATATGATAACAAGGGGTATAGTTATATGTTTGTATATGCATATATTATGTACGTGTGAAAACCATGCCCGCGCTACTTGCTATCCCCGAGGTTTCCGCGCTGGGACGATCTTATCCTGTGTTGCCTTATGGGGGATATTGAGTCGTATCCTAGGAGATAGATATCCTTGGTACAGGCTATCGGAATGATAGTTCAGACGGTTCTAAGAGACGTGAGGGTATGTACTGACCTCTTAGAGACTTGGAATCTATGCTTCGCCTCAATCTTGTTTGTGTATATATGTTGATACAGTTCGAGAGTGATTCCGAACTTGTATATCCCTTAGTGTGAGAGATACGGGGATTGGATAGTAGAGTATGCCTGCACCATAGTTTGTATGTTGGTGCTGTTAGAATGTATATATTATACGAGTGCTTAATATATATATATGAAATGTGGGAAATTTAAACTGTGTTGTGATATGGTAAGTGAGAAATAATTCTGGACTATAAATTGGAAATACTTGTTTGAAAAGTATAACATGACACTAGGAAACTTTATATATTAATGAAGTTAAACGAGAGTTGTGTTACAAATTGGAAGTATCATTTTTAAACAATTATATAGTTCGGCTTTGAAATCTTACGAGTAATTTAAGATAAGCTAAATTTTTGGGAAGGTTAGTGATAAAATGATAGGATAAACCGTTGTGAAGGTTAGTGCGATAGGTGTGCACATTAGAAGAGAGGTGAGGATTTCTCAAGAGAGTGTCGCACTAATATGTTGTTGCATTGGTCTGTATCAATTTAAATACTTGCTAAACAAATTTTTAAATCATACACACTATCAGGCTCTGACATGTTTCTTTTTCTCTCTCTCTTGTATATATATGTATGTATTACAGGTGCCCATCCACAGGGGCGTCTTGCTTAGGATCTCTTGGAAGGAACGCGCTACAGCTTAGGTGGGAGTTACAGGTCTCTTGATTAGACGACTTCGTTCATTCGGATCCACTCTTAGTACTTTCATTTAGTTGGGCATGTGTAGCTCTTTCCATTATTCCGTTGTTATTGGACATTTGTATTTCAGTTATTTCCATTACTGTTACTATGGGATTTATTCAGTTTGGATGTGTGACTTTAGATTTCGTATGTTGACATTCGATTGACGAATGTTTTAAATTATTTGGATTATGTTGCAGAATTAATGTAGTGTGATTATTACTTATTGAATGTTGTTAATAAAATAAATATTTTTTTTAAAATAAAATTTGGAAAGTTATGTATGAAAATGGTTTTGACACTTAGCTTAATTAATTAGGGTGTTAAATTGGAAAATTTATTTTTTGACAGTGATGCTAAGAATGAACCAACTGTTCACCTTGATTTAATTTAATAAAGGAGTGATCGCCCGGTATTTAATTAGGCGGGGTGTCACAACACTCTCCCTCAATGTGAGCAAACTTGTCCCTAAGAGTCTTTTCTCGACAATCACTCTCTTTCTTGGACTTTTTTAAAATATTATAATTGTGATTTATGTCCATGAGCTTTTCACGAAAAATATCGTTTTGAGTTAGGGAGATTTGCAAAAACTCAACTTTAGTTTTAAAACAAGAATTTTCATTTTCAAGAAATTTACTTCTTTTTGCAAATCTCAAATTTAATTCTCTTAATTTTTCATTACACTTATTAAGCTCATTAAATTCCTCTCGAATAGAAAAAACTTCATTATCATTAGAAATGGACAAATTATCATTAAGTCGTCCCATCGAGAGATACAAAAAAAATTGGGAGTGAGTAAAAATTGAACCACCTAAAAATACAAAGAGCGCAAAAATATAGAAGCCGAAAAAACGGATCTTTGACGCGATAAATTAGCGCTCCGGCTCTGATACCACTTTTTGAAACACGAGGCCCCCCAATTTTAAAATCCTTTTACTTCACAACACAAAAAGTAATGTCAATTTCCTTGTTATACAGATGCGGAAGCGTAAGATGGTTCAAACTAAACAACAAATTTTAATTTCTTTTCAAATTAAAATTAAACCACGTGAAATTAAATTAACCACGCACACAATTTAAATTTCACTCAAACCATCTTAATATAACTCAAGTCCAAGAAATTTGCCTAAGTCATATTTTCAATATTTCCAAATTAGTCCAAACCAAATTTTATCAAATTAAATTAAATGACTTGAATTAAATTAACATAAACATTACCCAAATTTAATTTAGCACCAAATTAAACATGTAGTGATTAAAACCAATTTTATCTTTTTTTACCTAAGCCTGCGTTCTAGGTGATTTTTGCGAAAGATAAAATAAACAATGAATCACTACGCCGCGATGTACGAGAAAAAATCCACAACGGGAAAAAACCTCGGACGACCCTAGCCTCAAAGCCACTAAGTACGGTTTTACAAATACAAGACAGTAATACTTACACTACTCGACTTGACTCCGTCCAAGCCCCGGCGCTTCTTCTTGTATACACATCTTCCTAGCAAATAACCACGGAGCTCCACCACGGTCTCGAAATCCACCGATCGGACTTTTTCTAGTCACCGTCACCCAAACAAGGAGCCTTTCTCCAAGTGGGTAAGTCAACGCAAACTTCTTATTCTTTGTGGGATTTAGAAGCAAACCCAAACTTCTCTTCAAACGATAGAGATCAAAACCGGTGCCAAACTCTATGCAATATATATATATATATATATATATATATATATATATATATATATATATATATATATATATATATATATATATATATATATGAACTTGGATAAACAAACTATGGGTGAAAACAAGAGTGTTAATGATTTTTTTCTTGAAAAATTAGACACTCAAAACATGAACTTTTTCCTTTTGGAATTTTTCTCTTGAACTCTCTCTTGGAGGTTGTAGGATATGAAAAAGTTAAGTTAGAAAACTTGGTTCCCGTACTTAGTTATTCAGGTAAAAAGTTAGTGGGAAAAGAAGTGGGAAAGTGGGAAAAAACTGCTCAAAAATTGTTCCCGCCAAAACTCGTTCGAACGAGATTTTCGTTCGAATGAAGTCTCATTCGAATGAGTCTTCTAACGAAGTTCCAGTGTGAACTCATTAGAAATCTCGTTCGAATATCATTCTCGTTCGAATGACACTTCGAACGACATTCCAGTGGCCAATGTGGGAACACGTTGGCAAACTCGTTCGAACGACATTATTGTTCGAACGGCAAACTCGTTCAAACGACAATTTTGAAGAACTTCCAGAATGTTTAAATTTTGAATTTTAGCCCAAAAACTTTACTTTAAAGTTTTAATGAAACTTTCTAAAAATAAACAACAGTTCAAAATAAACTTACACCCATATAAATATTGTTCCAAGCTCCTATATATATATTAAAATGCATTCATACCTTAGGAGCAATGGAACCATATTGATGATGTAGAAATGAGGCACTACGAATACGGCATTTGATGAAGCTTTATGAACTTGGTCTCTACGTCTTCAACTTTAGCATGTCATAGGCTTGAAGGATGGTCAATGACTCTATCCTATGACTCAAACGTTTTGTCCAGAATTGAACCAAAACTACAAAGGACTCAATTGGAAATTTATGTCCTTACATCTTTAGGAGCTGAGACAGTCCTATGATTTGTTCTACTCGAGCAAGCAGGCTGTGGTGGAGGATAACAAGATGCTCGCGGAGAAGGTGAAGAAGGTGGAATATAAGGCTTCCACCCTTAAGGAGAGCTCGTACAACGCTAGATGGGTTATTGCGTATGAGGATGTTGATGCTAATATTGGCTAGATTAGCTGTCTCAACTTCAAGAAGGGTTGGAACAAGGCTCTTCTGGCGGCCAAGATGGATATTGACTGTGCACTCTTTGACGAGCACGATCCTGGCCCTAAGCCTGTTGTGGATGAGGTGTCAGGTCCTGCTGTTTCGACCATCGCTGTTGATGCTCCCCTTGACCAGGGGGTGGTAATTGCTCCGTTTGGAGGAGGCGCACCTGGAGCTGCTATTGCTCCAGATAAGGGGAAGCAACCAGCGACCTCAGAGCAGACTGAGGTTGCGAGCTAGTCTTCTTTAGGGGGATCTTTATATTTTTTGTTGTTATTTCCTTTTGATGATGTACTTCGAACCATTTCTTAATGAAATGAAGTTTAATTCCCTTCCGCGTACTAATTTATTTATTCTTCAATGCTTATATGGTCTGTAGCTGATTGATGTTGATGAGTATATACCTGCTACCTCTTAATTAGGTAGGATTCTTGGTCCTAATGCGAGAAATCAAGTTTGCCAAGCCTTTGTAAGGATTTGCATGTCTCTTAGGTCAAGGAATCATAACTTTAAGGACCAGTCAGAGCTTGTTGCCAAACTGAAAGATAGGCTTCAGGAGATGGAAGAGGTTGGCGCTTCCGTTCAAGAGGAAGTGAATGCTTTGAGGGCTAAACTTCTGGATGCCTCCAAGATTAATCAAGTTAGATAAGTACTTCAATAAGAGAATGACGCTCTGAGGAGAGAGGTTTCACGACTTAGAGAGCATGTGCTGAGCATTGCCCCCAAGTTTTGCGGGGCTCCTCCTCATCGACTAGGTCATGAGCTGGTACTGACAGTAGTGGCTCGACTAGGGAGATTATCGAGCTCCGGGGTGATGTTCGCAGGGAGTATGTGATATCTGCCTACCTCTAAAGATATGTTACCTTACTGAGGCACCTGTTTAAGAAAGGTCCTCGACAGGTGTGGGCTGATGGTTATGATCAGGGTTGAACCGATGCACGGATGAAGTTGAAGGAGGTCGAGGAGTTATTCTTCGTTAGAGGATGCTTGAGTGCTTTTAGGGAGTTGCAGGTCCCTAGGAACTCGGTTCTCTGGTATCTCCATGAGATCTCCCCCTCAACTTTGATGCCTAACCCGTTCAGGAGGGATGATCAGTGGGTCCCCATAGATTCTATCCCCAGGCAGCTACTGGAGCGAGATGCAAATGAAGTCAAGGAGGAATTAGGTCCTCACTCAGACGATGGCCAAAGAGCGTAAGTGGCTAACTATCTTGCTCGGCGACCTATTCCTCATATCATTAGGATTTTCTCAATTCAATCAATATACCTCTTTGTATATGTAGTGAAGTAATAAAATAATTATGTTTTGGGTGATTTGCCGACTAAACATGTGTTGTGTATTTATCACTTCATTAATTTCTTATTTTATTATCTTGGGATCTTCTTAGCCAACTAGATTTAATATAAGCAGAGTTATTTTGTTGAGTGAGTATCCCCCTAGTCGAGTATGCTTATAAGATACCATTCTGCCTCACTTTACCTTTTAGGTTGTGCCGTCACACTTCCTTAGGCCTAAGTGTGGCAATGGTGAGGGCACACCTGGTGTTGGATGTTCTATCCGAGCAGGTTTTTTGAGCCATACATTGTTTGGCGACCAACTTGGGTTGGTCGAGCTGCCTAAGGGTCCCCTGTAGGGCTTCATATATTGCCAAGGGCAATGCTATGAGGTTATTCGTGTTTGATAATGAAAACCTGAGGAGGGTAATACCTTCCTTTTAAATGTTGAGAGTGGAGCCTGTAACTTAGAAAAGGTCCATGAATTGAAAAGTATTTGAGATAAAATCAACACTTTATAGAATGCTACTGCCAAATAATCTTTTATTAATAAAAAATGAATTGCTAATTTCAACATTGTAATAAAAGATCAACACAGAAAACTAAAAGTATAATCTCTTTAAATTGGCTGTGTTCCATGCTCGAGGTATCTCCCTGCCCTCTAGCATTTCCAAGTGATAGGCTCCTTGTAGATTGTCCCTTATCACCTTGAATGGTCCCTCCCAGTTTGGTCCTAGCTTGCCATCCGATGGTTTTACTGCGTTGCCAAGAACTTTCCTTAGGACGTAGTCCTTAACTTGGAATGGTATTAGATTGACCTTCTTATTGTAGTGCTTTGCTATCTGTTACTGATAGCCTACTAGTTTCACTAGAGCCAGCTCTCTTCGTTCCTCAGCTAAGTCAAGTTCAGCGAGCAATGCTACATCGTTCTGGCCTTGGTCGACTAGGGTGGACCTCATGGTAGGGAGGCCGGCTTCCAAGGGAATGATTGCCTCCATACCATATGTTAGTGCGATTGGGGTTTCCCTAGTTTCTCGCCGTGGGGTAGTGCGGTAGGCCCATAGGATGTGTGGCAGCTCACTCACCCATGCCCTTTTGGCTCGCTCTAATTATTTCTTCAATCCCTCAATAACTATTTTCTTAGAAGCTTTAGCTTGTCCGTTGCTCTGAGGATATGCTATCGAGCTGAAATGGTGCCTGATCCGGTGGTCGTTACAGAAACCCTAGAAGAGGCCACTTTTGAACTCTGTTCCATTATCGGTGATGATGGTCCTGGGGATCCTGAAGCGGTTGATAATGTTCTTCTAGATGGACCTCATCATATCCGCATCTCTGATGTTTGCTAGCGGCTATGCCTCTACCCATTTGGTGAAGTAGTCTGTCGCGACCAATAAATACTTGTGATTGCCGGTAGCGATTGGAAGAGGGACTACGATGTCCCTCACCCATTGGGCGAAAGGCTATGGGCTAGTAAGTGACTTTAGGTCGCTGGCCGGTTGGTGAACCATAGGAGCATGGAGTTGACATTTTTCGTACTTGCGAGCATATATCCCAGAATCCTTCTGCATGTACGGTCACCAATAGCCTTCCTTCATTTCTCGAAAAGCCAGTGACCTGCCCCCAATATGACTCCCCCAGATTCCCTCATAGATCTCGTGTAGTACTTTCTCGACGTCCTTAGAGTGAACGCATTCGAGGTAAGGATCGGTGAAAGATCTCTTATACAGTTTGGCCCCAGGAGATAAGTGAAAGCGAGCAACTTTGGCTCTTATCTGATGAGCGACCTTCTTATCGTCTAGTAGGGCACCATTTTTCAAATAATCCCTTAAGGGGTCCATCTAGCTGGGGGATGATTCAATCTGAAGAACATGACATGTGTCTTGTAGTTCGTCGCTCTGGTTAATGCTTGGCTGGATGAGGAAGTCGACCGAAATTTTTCTCTTCAAGTTATAATTGATCGCTAAGCTCAAGGCTGCTAGGGCGTCAGCATGGCTATTTTATCCTCTAGGAAACTATTGGATGCTGACTTGTTTGAAGTTAGACATTAATTTCTTTGCTGTGGCCAGGTATGCCGCTATTATCTCGTCCCTCGCGTTGAAGTCTCCACTTATTTAGTTGGACATTAGCTGTGAGTCTCTGAATACTTGGAGTTGTCTTGCCCCCATTACCTGTGCCTTCTGTAGTTCTACTATTAATGCTTCGTACTCTGCTTCATTATTGGAGGCTTCAAATCCAAGCCCGATTCCTTGCTCGATGATTGCACCCTCAAGGGTAACTATCACGATGCTCATTCCTGCCCCTTTGGAGTTGAAGGCTCTGTCAACGAACAGTCGCCAAACACCTTACGCCGAATGGTCTTACCTTTGATCAAAAAGTTGAAGTTGGTTGCAAGGATGTTCTCCTGTAAATTTTGCGATAAAGTCGACGAGGACCTGTCCCTTGATTGCATTCATTGGCTAAAATTGCATGTCAAATTGCTCGAGCTCGACTGACCACTTTGATAGTTTGTCGGACATATCTGCTTTTTATAGGACTGCTTTAAGGGGGAAAGATGTAAGGACGATGATAGAGTGAGCTTCAAAGTAATATTTCAATTTCCTTGAGGCTACCACTAGTGCAACAACGAGATTTTCCAGTGGTAGGTATGACTGTTCGACATCCAAGAAAGTCTTGCTCGCATAGTAGACTGGGTGCTGGATTCCCATTCTTTCGCATACCAGTGCAGAGCTGACAGCGTGGCTAGAAAATGTGAGGTATAAGTACAGGGAATCGTTCTCTTGAGGTATTACGCGAAAAGGTGGTGTGCTGAGGTAAGCTTTGAGCCCCTCCAATTTCTTCGAGCAATCCTTATTCCACTCCACATTTTTGCTTTTCTCCAACAACTGGAAGAGTGGCTGGAACCTTTCGGATGAGTTTGAGATGAACCAATTTAGGGCGGAGAGCATCCCTATGAGATTTTTCACGTCTCTAATCGTACTTGGGGGCTGGATCCTATTGTTGGCGTCAATCTGGTCCGGGTTGGCTTCAATGCCTCTCTTGCTAACCAAGTACTCAAAATTTTTTCCTGATTGGACATCGAAGGAGCACTTACTTGGGTTAAGATTCATTCGGTATTTCCTAAGGATTTAGAAGGTCCTTGATAGGTCTGAGAGGTTCTTTTCTTTATGTCTGCTCTTGAAGAGCATATCATCAATGTAGACTTCCATGGTGTTTCCCATTTGGTCCTTAAACATTTTGGTGACCAACCGCTAATAGGTTGCTCCTGCATTTTTGAGCTCAAAGGGCATGACCTTGTAACAATACAACCCGACGATGGTGATGAATGTTGTCTTGTCTTGATCTGGCTCTTATAGAGGTATTTGGTGGTACTCGGAGTATGCGTCCAGGAAACTCTTTCTTTCATGAGCTGTTGTGGCGTCCACCAACTGATCGATCTTTGGGAGAGGAAAACTATCCTTAGGGCATGCCCTATAAAGGTCAGTGAAGTCAATACAAACTCTCCATTTTCCATTGATCTTTGGTACCACTACTGGGTTGGACAACCATTTAGGGAATTGAACTTCCCGTATAGATCTTGCATTCAGTAGCTTCTCCACTTCCTTCTCCACAGCCTTGTCCTTCTCGGGTGCGATTCGTCGTGCTTTTGTGCGATCGGATTGAAAGCCAAATTAACATGCAACCGATGACAAACCACACTGGGATCAATCCTAGGCATCTCGTGGGGTTCCCACATAAAAAATTCCAAGTTATTTCGTAAAAGTAATGTTAGTTCCTTCTTCTCCCGATCTATGAGAGAGGCTCCGATCAAGAACATCCTCTCCTTCTTGTTGCCACCGGCTGCGACTTCTTCCAGGTTCTCAATGACCCGCTCAAAGGGGAGGATCCTGGTCTCCTCCACTCTAGGTCTTCCATATTTTAACTGCTATATGGAAGGTATCAAACCTTCCTATTCTTCAACCTTCTCCTTGGCCTTCTCTACCTTCTTCTTCGGCTTTGGGCGGATGGCTGCTATGAATAACTTTCTCGCCATTGCCTAATCTCCATGGATTTCCATCACTCCTCGCTCAATCACATATTTGAGTTTCTGGTGGTAGGTAGAGGGGACGACCTTCATCTCATGTAGCCACCCTCTGCCAAGGATAGCCTGGTAGGGTGAGTCAATGTCGACTACCAGAAACTCGATCATTTTGGAGACACTTCCTGCTCTTACTAGCTGTACAATCTTTCCCAAAGGGATGGTCACTTTACCAGTGAAGTCAACTAGATGGACAATGGCTTCCTGTAAGACGGAGATGCTTAACTTCAACTTTTTAAATAGGTCAAGATACATTACTTCGGATGAGCTACCCTGGTCGATGAGTAACTTGTCGACATCGTAGTTAGCTATCCTAAGTATAATGATCAAGGCATCATGATGTGGGGTCCTTACTCACACTAAGTCTTCATTTGTGAACACAATGTGTTTGTTGTAGTCGACGTCATTTGCTCGCCGATGCTTTCCTGCCTGCATTTTAGCTGGGTTGATTTAAAAAGCTTGCATCACTGTCGTAAGATTTTTAACTTCCATACGAGTTGAGTTTCCCTGAATCTACTTTAGGTCTGATGCTTAATGAATCACTACGAATTCATGGCCAATATCCTCCTCGAGCACGTTGTCGGGCCTCGGGTCTCCATTGGCAGTGACCTTCTCTGCCTTTTTTTCCATAAATTCGTTCAAATGTCCAGTTTGGGCTAACTCCTCAAGGTGAGACTTGATAGCTTTTTAGTGCTCGATTTTGTGCCCACCCTCTTTATGGAAAGCACATCCTATTGTGTTATTCCATTTTGAGGTGTCTCCTCCCATCTTTCTAGGCCACTTAACGAATGACTCGTCCTTGATCTTTACTAGAATCTTATAGATTAGTTCCTTAAAGACAGTGTTCACTACCTGAAAAGCTTTTACAGCATCATTTTTATTTCCGCTCTTAGAGACACTTTTGCCCACATTTTTCCTTCCTTTCTTTTAGTTCTCAACTTTGTCGCTGTCCTTGCCAGCGAACTTGGCGCGGCCATTCTCCCCTGCACTGATGCGGGTTATATCCTCAACTTTGGCATATTTTTCGATATGAGCCATTGGGTCCTCAATGGTTATGGCCTCCTTCTTAGTGAGGGATTAGTGCAAGAGGCAAGAGCTGGGTAAGCCAATCTTAAAGGATGCTACAACGACCTGCTCTGAGCAGTCCTCGACCTCGTTGAATAACTCCCAATATCTTTTTGCATAGTCTCTGAGGCTCTCCTGGGATGTTTTCTTCATTATCAACAAAGCATCCATCCTCTTTGGATTGGAGCTGCTGGTAATGAAGCGAGCTGTGAAGAGATCTGCTAGGGACTCGAAGATCCTGATGGATCTGTGAGGGAGTCTCTCAAACCACTTCTGGGTCACATCGTGCAAACTCGATGGAACAATCCATCACATTAGTGCGTCCTAATGGTTCCCGAGGGTCATGGCCTGCCTGTACTGCCTAACATGGTTAATAGGATTAGTCTTTCCGTCGTAGATCTTGAATCTAGGAATCGCGAACTTCTTGGGGGCTTCTTCTTATTCTATCTCCCTTAAGAAAGGGGATTTTATCTGGGTCCTGAGAGTTCACCTGTCTAGCTCTCTGGTCGATCTGGCATCCCGATGTGCTGGGTGCTGGTTCATTTCTCTCTGGACCAAATTTTGTATGTCATCATTTCCTCAAGTTGGGCTCTTGTAACGGCAAGCTGGTTGTGCTTGCTCGACCAAATCGTCATTTGACCTGTGTTCCTCAAATCTTTGAGATCCACGTCTAGGGCTCATTCCTCGGCTACGAGACTTGCTCACCTGAGGGCTAAGAGTGCAATATTGACGTTGCCTGATGCTACGATGGATTTCCTTCTCTATTTTCTCCAATCTTCTTTTGAGACGAGCATTCTCGGTTTTTTTCTTTCGAGTGGCCTCCTCTTGCTCTTGGAGCCTGGCCTCATAGGCATCGATCATCCTGGAGACCTGTGTGGACCTGGCTGGTCCTTGGCTTTCCTCCGAAGCTTGCCGTTTTGAGAGAGCTCTAGGATTTGAACGTCGAACTTTAGATTTGATCCTGCGAGGGGCAGGTTGCTCTTGAATATCCCGTGCTTGAGGGGCATTGCTGTTGTGACCAGACATTCCAAATTATTTTTGGTGAAGGATTTCTTAATGGAAAACAAACGTTTTCCATAGACGACGCCAATTGTGGTGACAATTAAACTCAACACAAAATAATAAACAAAGGCAATCACCAGAATAAATAAAGAATTTGAAAGAACTGCAATCACACACAACACAAGATGTACGTGGTTCGGCAAGAAGGCCTATGTCAATGGTGGTGCTCTGAGTATTTTATTTCTCTTTACTCTGGGGAGTGTTTACAAATTGCATGCCCTTTGCCCCGGGCTAGGGGTTTGACATATACATGTTATTTCGTAGAGTGGAGGTGTGGGACTCCTCCACGTTTGCCCATAATCCCTAAAGTATCTCTCAAGAGAGATTTTAGGAACTGACTGGGTCACAATGAAATTAGTAAAGGTGCGAGGCCTCTGGACTTTGGGTCGTTATTAATTGGGCTACTCGTCTGAGCCAAAGTGACAAATCGAGGTACCCACACCCGTGATGCATCGAGTTTTACATATAAAATAAAATTCATAAGAATAAATTCTTTCCCATAAATCAAACTCCACCGTAATTTGTTCTCCCCCTTTTTTATTTTATTCAAAATAGACAAGGAGTAGAAACTAATCATGACAATGCAAAACATCACAAATAAGAATAAGATATCATCACAGAAAAATATGAATGACACATATGCAATGATAATATCGAAGGCTCTACAAACTATTTTTTAAAGTTTTTAATTTTTTCAAGTATAAAATTTTACAAATACAGCACACCATGGAAAAACACAAAAATACCCGAATCATGGAAACGAAATGTAGGGGTGCGAACACATTTGATAGGTTAGTAAATGTAGACAAACATATCGTAAGTGATTTTCATACCAATAACGCCCAAAACTATGTAATGATTTACGACAATTTTATAGGACGTGAAAACCCATTGATATTCGACTTAACTCCCTCAAAATATCACATATTGCATTTCTTCTCTCAATTATTTTTGAAGAAATTAATGCTCATATGTAGTGAAGCATCAATGTTCTTAGAAAATGAACTAGCACTTTTGTTTTTATATGCCTTTAATCTTTTTGGCTCTTTTCTTTGCAAATGGTGGCTATTCACACAAAGTCAATCTGTCTTTCGCAGCCCGATTCCATTGCTTAAAATATACCAAATTTATTCGAGAAATGATATTCTATTTTTAAATCGGGGCAATGGTTCTTACATGCACTACTTTTATTATATCGTTTTTCACATTTGCTTCATTTTAAAAGCAGTATTGAGATGAAAACACTACGATCAACACGTAAAAGGTAAGTGCAATATTCAAATAAGTCCGTGCTTGTGAGCATTAAAGGTGACAAGGAGTTAAACATGTAACAAGTAGTCATCATATCACATCTTAATGACTCCACACATCATAAAGCACATAAATGAAATGATGTCACGTTTCAAAATATTACAAAATTGTCACATAGATATGAAATGAATGGATGACTCAGACATCTTTAATGTTCATCCACATATGGTGTAAAAAAAATACAAAACTCTTTTTGGATTTTTTAAAATTTTTATCAAAAATAAAATCTTTTTGTCTTTTTCACTTTTCTTAAAAAGAAACCGAAATTATTTTTGTATTTTTCAAAAAAATTCAAGAAAAACAAAACTATTTTTTGAATTTTTTGTAAAATATATCAAAATAAAAAATATAAGTATAATGAGAGTACAATCTAACAATATGCATGTAAAATAAGAGCATGAAAAGCATCATATGCTGGAAACAAGTCTCAACCTCAAGCATTAGGACCGGATGAGTTCTCCAAAGGAGATGACATCATATGAAAAACTTCCATTAAATCTTGTGAAGTCTTGACTAAATACTCTACTTGCTCTCGAAAACTCTCAAAATCTCTCATGTGATATGCGGGAGCATGCATAGTAACGTGTATGGGAGTGCGTTTGGTATCGTGGAAGATACCTATGAGACACTCTACCTATCTTAAAGCAAAATTCTCTAAGGTGGCCTATTTTCTTGCAATGGGAGCAAACATATAAGGGCTTGGGTCCATCTTTCTCAAAATGTCTAGGATGATCTCTCTTAGGTGGGTTCAGTCGAGGGCCATATGGATCTAACACAAACTTAGGAACCGGCTCGAGTGCTATATGGGAAGTGGATGCAACGTCATAACCTATTCCTAGCCTCTCAATGTTACCTAAAGCGGGGTCAAGGAGCATCTTTCCTACCTTCTTAGATGTGTCCTCTATAGTAACCTTGACCTCCTGGGCACGTTCAAGATCTCTCTCGAGTTGGGATACACAGGCTTTAAGTTTGTCACAAATATCTAATGAAGATTGAAGATCTCTCGTAAGGCTAGCCACGATGTTGGTCAAATCACTCTTTTCCTGGCCTAAAACTATCAACTGCTCACACAAAGAAACCTTCACCTCATCGAGTTAACTCGTTGATGCCTCACACACCCTCAAAACTTTCACCTCTCTCTCTAAATCTAATACCCTAACAGAAAAATCCTTATTAATATTTTTAGTGTTCAACATCTCGATGTAATGATCACTAAATGCTTTTGGAGATCACCTTCTCCCTCACTTAAAATCTCATTTTCACACTCACTATCTCCCAAATGAATCGAAACATCATCGAGCCTCCCATATTTAAATGTGTCCTCATCGGTGTGGGACAAACTAGAAGTTCTCACATGCCTTGCCATAAACGTAATGCACGGTTCATGTGGTGATTCTCCTCCTAAATCAACCGACTCGATGTCACTATCATTAAAAGTGGCTTTATTTGTAATTTCTTTGTCCTTTATCTTTAGCCTAATGGTACATTCATGTGCCTTGTGCACTTTTCCCTCGCACTCATAACACCTTTTTATTACCGCTAATCTTGACCTTATCCTTCTGCTTATTTTTCTCAAAAATCTTTTTATTGGAAGAATTATTTTTGGAAAATTTGAGAAACTTTTTTAAAAAATTCGCAAACAAGGCTAAGTCATCAAAATCACACTCACCCTCAGATTCAAACTCATAAACTTTTTATTTCTTCTTTTTCTTAGTTTGAGTCTTTAATGCTACCCCTATATCCTTAGGTTTAATGGTTTTAGGGAACATATCAATCTCATAAGTCTTAAGATCTCTTACGAGTTCCTCTAACATAAGAGTGTCTAAAATCCCTAACGAGTTAAGCATGGTGACCTTAAGAATAAAGCGGGCAGGGAGTGACTTCAAAATTTCCTTCATAACTCTCATTTTAATAATTTTCTCACCCAAATTAAAACTCGAATTGATAATGTCCGATAAATGCACATAAAACTCATCAAATGACTTAGACTCTAATATAGTGATGGTACCAAATTGGGTGGACAAATTTTGAAGCTTAGACGCCTTTATAGCGTTGGTACCCTCGTGTGTGCACTGAAGGGTATCCCATGCTTCCTTAGATATAGTGCACATCGTGATCAACGGAATTTGTTAGGGGTAACGGCTATAGAAATAGCATTAAGTCCACGAGAATTAAAATTACTCCACTTAAATTCCTCATCAGTATAGGAACAAATATGTTTAGGGCCAACGACATTATCAACAGTGATCGTGGGAGGAGTCCACCCTTTTTCACAAACTAACCAGACTCGTTCATCTGTGGCTTTTAAGACAGGCCTCATCCTAGCAATCTAGTAAGCATAATTGGTTCCATCGAAGACTGGCACTCAATTATACAAATTCTCTATTAAAATTTGACTTTTCAAAGATCAACATTTAAAAAAAAAATTGATATCAAAGAAATTAATTTTCTAGAAAAGGATCACACAATAATTTTATGCAACATGCTCTGATAGAAATTTGAGAGTGTGCTTGCGATCTTAATGGATTATTTATATAATTAAGTTTTTAACACACGCAATTCATAATTTAATCTTTTTATCCTAAGATAAGCATTTAGGTGATAAAGCAGATAAATTAAAACATCCATTCAACAAGGGAAATTTGAGAAAAAATCCCTTGCGGGCAAAATCTTTTTTTTTCCAACACTTTAAAGAGTTTACAAGACTATCGACTTACAGACTACTTGATACCAGTCACAAGTATAATGTACAGTGTCTTTATAGATACTCCAAAGAATACTACTTGGTGAGGAGAAGTCCACACACGACCTTCCATGCTCGGTATCCACCGACCAACCTTTGTCTTTAGTAACAATCTCCTCGAGAATCACAATGGTCTGCCGTGAAGGAAATCTATGCACAAGAGTTGTGTATGCAAGGATACAAAACTATAGGGTTTAAATAGATTCACACAAATATATTTTGGGAATGAATTTTGTGAATCAAAAAGTTTTTCTAAACTCAAAAGGTTGAAAACTTTTTCAAAATATGAGTAGAAAGAGTGCTTGCAAAAGTCTTAATGAAAATAAACACAAAACATTAATTATAAGGTGAACACAAATCTCAATGCAACACAATTCTTTCGAACAAAAATAAGGCTTGTTCGAATGAGAATAGAAGTTCTTTATAACGAAAATGAATTTTGTTCGAATGACTTTGCCATCTTGTTTTAACATGCTTCAAATGACGCCAAACAGTATGCCAGTACGCCCTCGTTAGATGCTCTTAGATAAATATATCTAATGACCTTCGAACGACTTAGGCATCTCATTCGCATGAGAATGCCTTCTCGTTTGAACGAGGTTGGCAAATTTTGGAAAATAAAGTTAAAATAAAATGCCTCGATTTTTTAAACAAAAATACTGTTTCAATTTTAAATAAAAATCAAATATCCCAATATAAATTTAATGAATAAATTTAAACTCTTAATAGTATTATATCTTCATATTGTGGAGATCCTTGAAAGTTGGAGATGTTGGATATTTGGTCCTCCGTGACGGCTCGAGTCGAATGGTAATGGGATACGCCAAAATCTATAGAAGCCTAAGCTATTGAGCAATGACAAAAAATATGCTCTTACCGTTATTAAGATAAATTCATATTCATAATACTTTTATTTCAAGTTAATTTTTATATTATGCTGTAATATAGATTATAACATTTGGTGTGGATTTTATTTTTCCTATTAAACTTAGATTTAGAAAATAATTTACAGTTGAGTGCGAGGCCAAGTTGCATAGCATACTCTATGACCTTTGAGTTCAAAACAAGGAGTGCCTTAAGAAAACCCATGAAAATAGGGGAAACACTATAATTTACTTGAGACCAATACTTATAAGGGCAGCAAAAAATTGCCTTTATTAGAGGGATAATTGGGCATGGGTTTCAATACCAATGACCGCCTCATAATCTTCCAATATATTATTAGAAGCTTTGGACATATATGGGGTTGTGTGTTTTAATTCACTACAATACAATATATAATTGGAAAATATGTTTTTTCTATTTGTAGTTTGCTACAGTACGATATATATTTAGTATACTACAGTAAAATATAGTGATGGTGCTTATCTCTGAACAATGAAAAATTATTTGTAGCTTGATTTGCTTTATCTGGAATATTTACTATTTGATAGGGAGATATTTTTACAACTCTTTGTTAGCATAATGACTGCGGATTGTTCATTTCATGGATGTCCCCAAAGTCGATGGACAAGCACAGAAGATAAGAACTTAGTGGAGTGATTACAAGAGTTAATATTTGGTGTTTTTTTTACCGCTTAATGCTGAAAATAGTTAAAATTTAACATTAAGCATTAAGAGGAAAGTGCCTGCTAAATGCTTAATGCTAATTTATTTAATGAAATGTCATTTTGGGTTTACCCTTATTTTATTTTCTAATAGACACTAACATAAAATAAATTAGTAAATTGTTAATAATGGAAAATGGTCGAATTAATTGTATTGAGCATTCAACGGATGTTTGTATTGTTGTCTTGGTTTGTATATTTTGGTTAATTGTGAGTGTATCAGGAAATATTATGATCTTACCAACCAATTAATTATCTTAGCCTTGCAATAATCAGGAGATTATGTAATGTTCGATGCTTCAATTAAGAAGACGCGTGCTTCCCTTAAGGAAGACTTTAATGTGAGTGTTAAATAATTGTAAATAACTAAAACTTAGAGAAGAAAAATAATTTCATAATTTGAAATTAAAGTAAATCATTAAAAAACATAAAGAAAGATTAATACAATGAACTACCAATCATGCCCTCAAATCGTTCGTCGATGGATTCGTCGGGTATAATCAGATTAAGATGCACCCCGATCATTAAAAGAAAACCACTTTCACTGCTCCATGGGGAACTTTTTACTAGACCATCATGCTTTTCATTCTCAAGAATGTTAGGACTAAATACATAAGGGCAGCCACAACCATCCTGCATAATCTTACCCATAAGGAATTCGAAGTCTATATTGACGACATGATCATCAAATGTAAAACTCGATAAGGTCACATCTCTGCCTCGAGGAAAAATTTTAATGGTTGTGACAATACCAAATGAACCTCAATTCATAAAAATTAATCTTGGGTGTCACCAAGGGAAAAATTTTAGTCTTCATGGTCAGCGAAAGAGGAATTAAAGCAAACCTTGTCAAAATGAAATCAATCCTCAATATGTCACAACCTCAAATTAAGAAAGAAATGAGTGATTTCTTGGGAAAGCTCTAGTACATCAGCACTTTCATCATCCATATCACTTCCATTTGTGAACCTATATTTAAGCTCCTCGATAAGGATTCAACCAAGATCTTGAATTAGTCGTGTCTAAAGGGCTTCCACAAACTCAAGTGGTATTTTACCCAACCACCGGTGTTCATGCCATTGCAACCCGACCATCCTATCCTTATATACTTGACTATCATCGACACAACTGTTGGGACTATGTTGACCTAATATATTAAAGATTTATGCAAAGAAATGTCCATTTAATACGTTAGTTAAAAGTTAGCAGGATATGAAATGAACTACACCGCATTGGAAATGGCGAGTGCTGCCCTAGTTTGGGTCACCCAAATACTTCGACACTACATTATTATATTCCCCATTAAGTTAGTGTCCCAAATAGACCCCAAGAAATAACATTTAGAGAAACCCTCCTTGTCAATCCACACGGATCGATAGTTGCTTTTACTGGTTGAATTCGATAATTTCTACATCATGTAAAAATCCATCCATGACTACTAAGCAAATTACCCCTTAGAGGAAGTTGACGTATGGATCACAAAATTTCCCGATAAAGAGATTATGTACACTACTTCGGAAGAGCTTTGTTAGAAGATGTTCTTTAACGGAGCCGCCAACGAGAATGGATATGGCATTAGGATACTTTTGATCGCACTCGATGATATGCATACTCCTATCACCATCAAGCTAGACTGTAATACCCCGCATTTTCTTCTAAAATAAATAATTAAATGATTATATTTGATATTTGGAAAATCAAATTTTTTATGTAACTATATTTGGTTATGATTAATTTAATGTGCATGTGAGTGACATTTATATGTAATATAGATTAATTCATAATTAATGTGCGACACAAATTAAAAATATGTATTATTGACATAAATAATTTGAAACACATTTTGGGACTCATATGGACTCGTTTAGATGAATTAAGCCTTTAAAAATGGTCCCGAGTCAATAGTATACAGGTTGGATAACTTTGGGTCCTATTGGGTTATGGATTCGGGTTCTTTTGGGATTAACATTAATTGAGTGGTTAAGTGGGGGTAAAACACTTACCCACTATCACAAATTAAAACCTAAAGTAGCAGCCACGAGAGAGATAGAGGAGAGAAAATACCTAAGAAGGGGAAAAAGGCAAAAAAAAAGAGGAATCTAAAGCTTTAATGGGTTTCTCCTCTACAAAAATTAAAGGTAAGAATTTTCTTGCATAATTTGTGTTTCTAATTTATTTCTCAATGCATAATTTTATTCCCTTTAAATTTCTAGAAATTAAGGTTTATTATGTTTGGTTTGATGATGAAAACCCACATGTGGAGGAAGGATGAATATGTAGATATTATTCCAGAAATTGGGAATCGAACTCTATATATAGATGATTAGATTTCCTTAAGTTTGATAATTATTTGGGAACAATTGATAAATAACTATAGAGATGATTAATGAACATTTATTGGCTGAATTCTAAATATAAATTTCTCCAAATAATTATCCTTCTTGTGAAATGAACATTGTTGGATGTTGGAGACTAAAACCCTTAATTACCTGAGTATATTATGATTTTTGGTTTGGACGGTTATTGGAAATTTGGGGCATGAAACTATTAAACTCGTATGTTGTTAAAAGTTAAGAAGCTGGAAATCTGGAAAACCCGAAAAATCGAGAAAGACGGAGGAAGGAGATGAGGCGTCGTTCAAACGACGTGGCAGGTCGTTCGAGCGACGGGCCGGAGTTTTTGGCTTTTTTGTCCTTTTCTGATTTGCCTCATTTTCAATTGATTAACCTCACTTTTATACCTTTGGGCGGCAGAAACATCAGATTTTAGAGGAAGGATTTTTGTACAGTGGGTTAATTAATTTAGGAATGAATGACTCACTCCTACATAAATAAATAATAATTTTCTCTAACGAGATGGAGAAATAATTATTTATCGGATGTAGTTATCAACTTATTATATGATTAAATTATTAATAAATGAGAAATGTCGTTGATCTTTTTAATTGAAACTCTTTAAGGTAATTATAGAGAAATTGCCTATACATATTATAGAGATAAATAATATTTACTACTATGTAATTTTGTGGACATACCATATTCATGGACTGTCCTATCGACTCGGGGGTTCGCCTTCTGGCCGCGTACCACGCGTCATTATAAGTGGGCTCGACGATGTGTAGGCCATATAGGTATTACGTGGAGGCTCCACCCACTAGAGGTAGGCGTTGGCACTGACCGTTCCTGTATCATCGTTGGGTATAGGCTGTATACAAGTGTCCTAGGTAGGGACCGCCCCCAATGTGTATGTGGGTTTGTGTTGTCTGCTTAGGAATAAGAGAATTCCTCTGGACTTGCCGATAGAGTACGAATAGACACCAACGGTAGATGCCCTTGTGTGTCAAAATATATGAAAAGAAATATATATATTATTATTTGACTGGACTGGGATTAATTAAACTTAAATGTCTAAGGAAGTGGACAAGATTTATACATGCGACCCTATAATGCATAACATATGCTTATGCCTTAATTGAAAGAATAATGAGACTGGGATAAATGAATGTTGACAAATAAAAATGTAGGAATTAGATTTAAATAATTAATTATCGATATACATGTTTACAAATAGAGTTGATGTCACCATTCATCATTTGGGATTTAATGAGGTGCGAACGATATCACACTTAGATGAGAGGTGAGATGTTATACGCATGTGAGTGACGAAAAGGGGGAATAATTATTGTGCATTGACTGTTTTATTACATTCATATATTATTCAAGTTAATTCTTGTACACCTCGGGCTCTGACCCAAATATATATGGTTTCTCCTCTCGGGTACTCTTAGATAGGTATAGTTGGATTGTGTTGGTGTCGTCCATCCCAAGATTCAGATTCATTTGTTTCTACTACTTCTAGCATAGATGCTTTTCAGCTTCAGTCATTTATTATTTGGAACATTTGTAAGGGCATATGCCCAATACTCTATTACTATATGTCATTTGGGATTTTATTACTCTAATTAGATTTTCTTATTATTATTGTGATGGTTTGGATTATTGAATCTTTGTGTATGCGTTCTTCATATTACAAATGCAGAAGTCTTTAAAAGTAACTTATTTATATTTTGTGGTGCTGAGAATGGTATAAATTGATAAGCAAGCCCTATCTTCGGTGTATTGTGCTTGGCCAACCTTTACGTGAGAAAATAGGGGTTGTTACATTGGCTTCCTCTACACCAAAAATATGATGGAATATGACGCATGCATTTTGGACTCAAAGTTATTCTCAAAAGGGGAATCTAGTACCTTGATTCTTATGGAGATTTGTTGCTAATCATAAGGCATATGCTGAGAAAATGAAAAGTCAAATATGAAAAGATCTTGCCCTTACACACACATATCTAGGAACCCACCTCGAATTTCAAATATGTCACTTTTCATTACCTATCCCACTCTAAAATTAGCTTCCCTGATGTATTGACAACACTAGACTCTATGGTCAATATACTTCAGGGAATAAAGATTACCTGCTTGCAAATTAAGAAATAATCTAAGCCAACTAATTGATACTACATAATACTCGCCATTGAGGATGATTCGAACAGGGTCTGGCATAGGTATTACGATATTTAATGCCTTATTAATCTAGTTGATACTCGAAAGGGGATGACAAGAAAGATCACATAACCCTCAGGAAACTAATAACCTAATACATTATGTGTGACAAAGCTTTGTTCAACAATAATTTTGAAAGTACCCACTTACAGTGCATAGCAGGGGCTGACATCAAAAAGATCATGTAGAAAATCCATAGTGGGGAATGTGAACCTGTGATACGCTGCCTATTTTAATAACGGGTGGTCAATCCTATACCAAAATAAAACAAGAATCTCAGTGTGGTTCATTCTTAACATCACTGTCAAAAATTAATTAAACTAATAATCTATTAAGTCCAGTTGTAAGGACATATTTTCATAGGTCCGTTATCAATTTATTATGTCATATACCGCTACACCGTCGAAGAGCATTCAAGAGACATCTACATCAAAGACGGATTCGAATTACTCAAGTTCTTTATCAATCAAGACTCCGCGAAGTTTACTTTGGTAAGGTTATGTTTTAAATACCTTTACTTTTCACTTAGAGCTTTTGGGATATTTTTACAAAATATTTTCTAAGTGTTGGAGCGGACTTTTTCGTCAAAATTTGAGAATGAGTATTTTTTCTAAGTGTTGAAGCGGACATTAAAATAATGATTTTCCGCAACAGTCGTTCGAGCGACATAGTATGTCGTTCAGGCGAGATAGAATGTCGTGCGATCTCATTCGAACGACATCTCTCCTTCGTTCGAGTGACTAACTGATCTCGTTCGAACGAGCTCTATTTTTGAGGTGACGCGTTTTCCTATAAATACTCATTATTTGGTAACGTTTTTATGAAGAAGTCCATACGTTTTCCAGAACAGAAACGCTGTGAAAGCAGAATTATTTTAGGCTTCTTCCTTTAGGGTTTTAATCCGTTTTGTTTTCAATTCACAAAACTCCCATATGCTTTAGTGAATTGTTTTAGTTTTCAAGAACATACTTTGCTCTTGTTTATACTTTGTGGGGAGAGCTCTACAACCGCCAGCTGCGTGCTATTATGGAGGGAGTCCTTATACAGTTCACATCTTGTGGAGAAACCATTTTCTTCTTCATTGTTGCCCTCCTGGAAAGGGAAAGTTCCAGCCCAAGACATCAGAACCGACACCTGCGGGTATTTCTGTGTCAATATTTCTAGTCGTTGCTTTGGAGGTTTGACGAAGACACCGTGCGTTACACTTGAGGGAGATTATCAGGTTGTATGTAAGTCAATGGTCTTGTGAATTCTTCAAAGTTCTAGAAATAAAAGGTTTTTCCCTTCGGGGATTTTTCCTTAAACTTGTGTCGTATGCTTTATTTATTCTATGGTTTGACACATGCACACACGCAGTTGAATGATTTGGGGCTGATGTATTTTGGTTTAAAAATAGACACTAATTAAATAAGTGTGCCAACGTAGAAAGTTGTGAATTTAAGTTAATCAATTATCACACAGTCGCACTTCTTCTCAAATTGGTATCAGAGCAGGTTACGCTAATTTGTCGCGTATTCCTATTTTTCGCAAATTTGTGTGATATTGATTTTTTTTAAAAAATTAGTTTTTTTAAAAATCGCAATTTTTCTGATGGAGCACTTATCTAATCGGATGCCCCCCTTTGATGACCCGAGTCAAAGTTTTGATGATATAAATCGTTTGAATTTGACGTTTGCAAAAAGAATTAAAGTTTTGGAAAAAGAAAATTCTTGTTTTAAATCCGCGACGGATCTTTTGCAAACGGTTTAAAATCAACTAGATTTTTATCGTGGAAAATTTGTTTTCTTGGACCATGACTTTGTTGCTTTAAAATTGTCCAAGAAGGAAAGTGATGATAGGGTTCTATTTTTAGAAAAAGAATTGGAGGACCTTAAAAATTCGATGGTTTGTGTTTGTGCCAAAGAGGATAAAAATATTTTAGTCAATGAGTTTGTGGCACGTGAAAAGACTCTTAGGAAAAAATTTGCTTTAATTGAGGGGGAGCGTGATAAACTGTTAATTTTAATTGAAAATTTGAAAAAGAAATCCATGTCTTTGGAAGAGTCTAATTCTTTGCTTGAGTCAAAAAAATTTAAGTTAAAAAATGATTTGACAGACTCAAGTAGGTTTGATAGTGATAGTAATGGCTCATCTTGTTCTCATGCTTCTAGTGCTAAAGCCAAAATCATTATTTGTTTTAGAGGGTCAACTAATTCCAAGTATGTTAGAAAATATCACACTTTAGGTGTCATTCCACCCATTTACACATGTTCATATTGATGTAGGAAAGGTCACCTTAGGCGTTTTTGTTTTGATCTTGGAAAATGTCCTAGGAAGTTTATGTCTAGTGTTCTCGTGGTTCCGAAATCCCCCACACGACGTTTCACATCTATTTGGGTTAGGAAATCACTTTTAGAGGCACTAGATTTTAGACAAGTTGACTCCCGTTTTCTTGCACATGATTCTTCTCTTGCCATATCATATAGATGATTGTGTTTGAATGTTTGTCATACACTAGTTGTGGTTTCATGATATATATTTGCTAGTGTAATGACATGTACTTTTTGTATATATTTTTTGTTTTGAAATTTTTTTGAAAAATACAAAAAGATTTTTGTATTTTGTTTGCACCTTTTATGGATCAAAACTTAGGATGACCAAGTCACAACATCATTCCATTCTTCATGTGACTATTTGATAGTGTTTTGAGACAATAGGTCAATTAATCCATGTGCTTTATAATATTTGGAGTCATTAAGATGTAATTAAGTGTTACTTCCTACATGTTTGACTCATGATTTCCTTTATTGCACACATGCACGGATTTATTTGAATATTGTGCTTGTCTTATCACATGTTGGTTGGGTGTTTTCACTTCAATCCTGTCCTTAAAACGAACCAAGCACGATAAAACTTGATAAGGAAATTGTGCATATAAGACCATTTTGTGAGTTTGTGTGTTTTGTTTGAAAATGGAGAAGGGTTGCGAAAGGTTCATTTTGCCTTTGCGAATACTAAGCCACCGTTAAATTGGACCTAAAAAATGGAGGGATTTTATTATCCGGGGTCCAAAGAGGTTTAAAAGAGCCCGAAAAAATTTAAAGGCAATAAAAAGAAATTCATGCCAAATTATGGGCCATTTAGGTTTTTTCACCAATTCTCCAAAGTTTGAGAATTTAGATTACCTCTAAAAAGAAAATATATATGAGGGTGTTTGGTTGGAGATTTTATAACGGGTTTGCACATCATTGAAATTCTTGAAAATGCGCTTAATAGTTTTGGACGTTATTGGGGTGGAAATCATTTTGACTTTGATTTGTTAATTTATATAAGACGATGTCATCTAAATTCAACTATCTTTTCACCTAAGGATACTTTTGATGTTCATTCGTTAGGGGTACACATATGCATCGTGCACATATTCTTGATTGATTTGATTTACCTATCGAATGTGTTCACACCCATTCATTCCATTTCCATGACTTGGTTGTTTGAGTTTAAATCCATGGTGTGATTTTTTTTATCCTGTTTTTGTATGAAAAAAAATTGAAAAATCCAAAAATAGTTTGTGAAATTTTTGGGGACATACCTTTGCTTGCGCGTAGTTTGATCCATATTTGGTATGCATTGTTTCGTGAAACTCCATGTTTTGATTATTTCTTCTTATCTGTCTATTTGGGGACAACATAAAAAAGGGGAGAAAGAATTATCATGTTATGGGGGAATCTTTGCATTATGGGGGAGATTTGATTTATTAATGCTTTATTCTTATATCAATTCAATCTCGATGCGTCACAAAGGTTTTTGCTTTATCTCATGTGTGTAGGTACAAATATTGAAGATCATGATGTTGCACACCCTGATGAGAAAAGCTTTGAGATTTGACGAAGATGATTGAAGAATAGTTTTGAAGTCTTGCAAATTTATTCATGGGAGGGTAGATTCGTATAGGTATTTTGGTTTTTGATAATTCGGATTTTTTATGTATGTACTGGCATAGACATAGGGGGATATTTGTAAGGACATATTTTCATAGGTCCGTTATCAATTTATTATGTCATATACTGCAACACCGTCGAAGAGCATTCAAGAGACATCTACATCAAAGACGGATCCGAATTACTCAAGTTCTTCATCATTTAAGGCTCCGTGAAGTTTACTTTGGTAAGGTTATATTTTAAATACCTTTACTTTTCACTTCGAGCTTTTGGGATATTTTTACAAAATATTTTCTAAGTGTTGGAGCGAACTTTTTCGTCAAAATTTGAGAATGAGTATTTTTTCTAAGTGTTGAAGCGGACATTAAAATAATAATTTTTCGCAATAATCGTTCGAGCAACATAGTATGTCGTTCGCGTGAGATAGCATGCCGTGCGATCTCGTTCAAACGACATCTGTCCTTCGTTCAAGCGACTTGCTGATCTCGTTCGAACGAGCTCTGTTTTCGAGGCGGCGCATTTTCCTATAAATACTCATTATTTGGCAACGTTTTCATGAAGAAGTCCATACATTTTCCAGAACCGAAACACTGCGAAAGCAGAATTCTTTTAGGCTTCTTCCTTTAGGGTTTTAATCCCTTTTGATTTCAATTCACAAAACTCCCATATGCTTTAGTGAATTGTTTTGGTTTTCAAGAACATACTTTTCTCTTGTTTATACTTTGTGGGGAGAGCTCTACAACTGACAGCTGCGTGTTATTGTGGAGGGAGTCCTTATAAAGTTCACATCTTATGGAGAAGCCATTTTCTTCTTCATTGCTTCCCTCCTGGAAAGGGAAAGTTCCAGCCGACGACATTAGAACCGATGCCTGCAGGTATTTCTGTGTCAATATTTCTAGTCGTTGCTTTGGAGGTTTGACGAAGACACTGTGCGTTACACTTGTGGGTGATTATAAGGTTGTATGTATGTCAATGGTCTTGTGAATTCTTCAAAATTCTAGAAATAAAAGGTTTTGCCCTTCGGGCATTTTTCCTTAAGCTTGTGTCGTATGCTTTATTTATTCTATGGTTTGACACACGCACACACACAGTTGAATGATTTGGGGCTGATGTATTTTGGTTTAAAAATAGACACTAATTAAATAAGTGTGCCAACGTAGAAAGTTGCGAATTTAATTTAATCAATTATCACATAGTCGCACTTCTTTTCACCAGTGTCAAAATTTAAAAACTTATTAACATGCTTCATTAACCATTCAACCATATAAAATAAACATCCAAAATGGCAGAATCAAATGAGTACTGATAAAATAAGTGAATAATCGAATAAAAACTCGGTAAATCCCAAGTTAGATAATCCAAAGACTAAGTAAAATACTGTAAATAAAGTCTGTAAATAAAGTTGTCCAACTACGGACGACATGCCCACAAGAAATAATGGAATATCATCCTAGCTAGATAGAATGGAAAGAGGCATCTAAGCAAATTCTGCATGCATTTAGAGCTAATGCAGCATCTGACTGGAATGAAAAACTAACCTTGGCATCCTTATAGCTGAGAACCTAAAAGGTTTTGAAAATCATTTTAACATGGGTCAGTGCCCAAAACATTTTAAATAGAGTTGCAAGTATTTAAATACATTAATAAGTATGCAGCAAGAATTATTTGTGTTCATCTGGTGTCGCACTCACATGAGATTATCCTCATGCCTCATCTATTGTGCACGCCTAATGCATCTATTGTAATTACCTAGTTATTCTACCTTGCTCAACTAGTCTAGCCATTCTTAACATAATCTAATCCGTCAAACCTCTAGCCCAATCATGCTACTTGTATATTACTTTACTTTGTTTATCACGTAGCTATCATATAAGCTATAATGTAGTATTTATCAATTATATTCATACTGCTATATGAACAATGTACTATACACTAGTTATAGATTAGTGTTCACACAATCATCTAAGTACACTTATACATATAACACTATTTTATACGTATCTACATAGTATCCCCGACCTGGCCTCTCGAATGCATCCCTAATATGCTATCAGGCTCTAGGTACGTCACGTACAGTATCTCGACCACCGGATCAAAATCTCACCACTGATCCCAAATCGTAAACACGTACTAGAGGTGGTCATAAACAAACATTCGTGGGTCATAACCATACCACACTACCCTAATCGGACTCGAAACTCACTTATCCTCACATATGGATAATGGTCATGAAACATTATTATGACCTTGGGGAAACGACCCAATACCTGATGGTCAATGTTAGGGTCGACCACCCGCTACCCACAACCTCCAAAGATGTCATAACAAGGTAGGTATATATACTAGTTTCACTCGATAAGTATATATATGTAAAGTTGGCTAACGTGCGTAATGTCTCTCGTAGCACTAGCTTACCAATCCCAAAATCTATCCCGACTTCTCGATTTTTGCCAAGTATTCACTTACTTATGCTTAACTCTCTAAATTCATATTTCTGGCCAATATGATATTCTACCTAAGCATTTAGCCTAATCCTTCCCAAAATCCTCAACCGATTTTACAATTATCACTCGAGTACGTACATCCTATTATACACGTAATTTCTTACCCGAAATTTATATTCGCCTAGCGTAAAGCACTTATTAACCTTCCCTTTGAATTCTCGAAAGTCTAACTCCATTCCCCGGACCTCATAATCCATGAAGATTCCTAAACAGTCCATGAAAATAAAAAAAGGCAAGGAAAAATATCCAACCAAATCGAATCGGTTAACTGGCTGGACCGAATCAATTTGGTGAGCGAACCGATCCACTTCCCCACATGTAAACTGGTTCAACTTTCTGGGATGCCAGAGTGAAATTTAGATGGGATTTTCCCTTTACCTTCACCCATAATAGTTCTAAGCTTCATAAAATCCCCAAATATGATTAGTAATCCATTCCCAAACATAATTCAATAGTTTTCTACATAAAATTTATCCCAAACACATCTAATACATAAGATCAACGAATTTATATAAAGATTCATGCATAGTTACAACCCTAATCTCAAGATTCTACCGTTTATTTCTTAGATTAATCAAAAACCTATCTTTTTCATTCTAATCACATCAGATTTTTCATATTATCATTATTAGATTCATCTTCAATAAATACTTTATTCAAAACCCAATTTTGCATGGTTCTCCCATCCCAAAAATTGTATTTTCCTATATCAATTTGCATTAATATTTAAAACTACATAATAACACAATAACAAGTTAAATACTTGCCTTGAGAGTGATGGATTTTTGATATTTTCTCCTTGATTTCCTCTTTTGATAATGATCTTCGGTCCAGATGAACTTGATCTTCACCCCGGATCTTTTACTCTTCATTATTCTTCCTTTCCTTCTTCTCTTTTATCTCAAAACCCTAGCCTCTTGGGTGGATGGATAGCTTCCCCTTCTATCCACCTTACTTGTATATAAACCTAAACATTACAAATCCCAAAATTGAGTCAACCCTCATATGTAAAATGATCCGAATGCGCTTTTACAGCTCATGTTTAGCCTAAAAAGTCCCCAGAACCCAATTACAACCACTGGGTATCTATTTCGACCCATTTCGGACCATTGGCACACTCAAAATTACCATCTGAGTTATCTAACAATAATTTCCATCTTATTCCCGACACGAATCTATCTGATGTCCCGAATGGGGAACCGATAAATTCGTCGATTTTATTCACTTACGACGTAATATAACTTAACAAGTTTTAATTTACTTATCATATAAGTAAATATAGATACACATAAATATTACTCCTTTTTCTTAATATTTATTTAATTCACTTTATTTTTCTGTTCAATGAAAATTACATGCACGCGTATAATTTAGAATGCTTTAAAATACGAGGTGTTACATACTTCCCCCTATCAATGGAATTTTGTCCCTGAAATTCAAACATACCTGGTACAAAGAGCTCCGGATACTTTTCTCACATGTCATCCTCACATTCCTAAGTCGATTCATAGGCATTATGATACCAACACTGAACATGAACTAACGATACCACCTTCGATTGAAACTTACGCTCACTATGCTAATTAGCCATGTCACTCCTGTGATACTTCTTCAACAATAGCGCATCAAACACGTTGTGAATCCTCTCAATGATCAGGAAAGTCCCCACATATCTCTATGCTAACTTCCCTTCTTTCCAAATTGCATAACTCCTTTCTTGGGAGAAATCCGTTACAACACCTGTTATACACGTCAATCTCCAAAATCCTCTGATTCTTATCGACGTAGTTCTTCTGTTGCCTTGAGTTACCCTAATACGATACTTGATTAACTCAATCTTTGTCGACATATCCCAAATCATGTCTTGCATGATAAGCTTGTTATTCCACCACTCTAACTAACACGAAGGTGAACGACAACATCTCCCATACAAAGCCTCGAAAGGAACCACACCAATAGGAAATTGGTTCGATTCGTGATACACAACTCCACCAAAGTGATTACTCCTCCTAGCTAACCTTAAGGTCCAAAATATAAATCCTCAAAATATTCTCTACAATTGCTTCACTGTCTCCATTTGACCAACTTTCTACAGTGATATACTATGCCTAAACGCAACTGCATCCCCATCGCCTTATGATAAACTCCATCAGAATTAGGATACAAAGATCTCATCTCAATATCCATAACATTATTGAGTGTCACTTCATATAGGCTCACTTTCCTTTTGCAATGAGAAGTTAGGCGCACTGCCCGATAGGGTAATTCATCCGAATGGGCCCATACCGTTATATTAATATTGCCTCCTCACATCCTGACACATTTTATTTCCCCCAAAATGTACCTAAAATTATGACCCATGCATCTTCTCCATAATTGAGCATCGTAGGTCCTCATCATCTAAGACTATCATCTTATATTGATGCGTAGCCACCCTTAGAATAACTATTGAACTGATAAGATGGATTATTTACCTATTCCTTCACAACCCTCAAAAGATCTCAGGTGTGATGGTCATCACTGCTATGAATGCTTAGACTATCCCTTCACCCATCGAAGCCCAGTCCACTTTAACATTCCAAAATTGCTTGTTACTTCCCTACATGTGTACCATTTTTATATGCCCTGTATGATCATATAGTAATGGTATACTCAATTACCCTACAAATCGAGGCTCAATTCTATTTTAAATTACCCCACTTATAAACTAGTGGTAAAAACGCTGTCCAGTGTTGTCTTCATAACATTACTTAGCCCCGCTAGCCTAAATTATATAATATGTCTCTGCTCAAAATGTTATATTTATACACGTGTAATGACTAATGTACTAAACCATGCCCTAGTGCCCAAACATCTCACAACTGCCAACACTTAATAAGTTTCATACGTGGTATGTCTCGCAAGCAAAATCCAAATAAAGAACCCCTTGTACACTACTCCCTAGCTTTGTCAGTTATTGAGCTTTGTAAGACCACGACACATTATTGAGAAACTCAAAATCCTGCCCCTAAAAGTCATTAAATCTAGGTCTCAACTCCCACATTTATAAAGGTGTCATACAATACAATGCTTGTACTATCGCTAAGTCTCCAGCGCTAAGTCAATCACAACTTGATCTCTTAACTTTGCTGTAACCTAGGGTATCCCCCCAATCATGTCAGTAATGTCCCTAAATACAATGATCGAATATAACGAGAAAATTATGCTCTCTAAAATCTCATACCCAAAATGGTATAAATGCGTGCTCAACCCTTACTCAAAATAAGGGTCGCAATGAGAAACACATCCTACCCTAGAATAGTGATCACGGTGGCCTTACTGTAACAGTCCACAACTGTTCTACATGTTGCTAACCAGTCATTACCTAGGATATCATCATACTCGTACGTAGTACATCCGCTACTAAGCATAATCACCCATATTCACACCCGTTCCCCTTTGGATGGAATAAAAGGGATCCCCGTTGCTAAATGGTAAATATATACTCATAATAACATTGGATGTTATATCTACTAAACTTGTCTCACACGTGAATCTAATGGTGATCTTGTGTCACCCAAAACCTGCCCCACGTACCCATGGATAAGAAAACATACCCTTAATTACTAATGACTCTGGTTGTAAAATTGGTCCATGAATGTGATATACATTCCCAAATTGCTCAAACCCCAACGAAGGTGATATACTGGAACTTTCGATGAGGCTGCAAGCTACTGCAACAATTGCCTCGGCTGGGCACCCTACTCCCGAACCCTAGCCCTGTCAGTCATGCACGCTGCATGTGTACCAACTCTCATCACATAAAACATCTCCCTGTGAAATCTGCCTACCTCTGTCCCTACTGACCCTCAAAATTCTACCATTGTCTCTTGTCTTATTGACCCTGGTGTTCGTGGCCCTCCTGGCCACTAGTCTTTTTCTCTTGGCCTTGAAAAGTATGCTACTGGGCCTCATGGCCCTAATTGTAACTACATATACCCGACATAAATCTCTTAGCCGAGTCCCTTTACTTGGAAGCCTCTGCTTCTGTTGTGGTGCTCCACTGGTACCACTACCCAGACCTTACCCTTCTGGCTATACTCTCTGAATATCTTTACTCCCTTCAAGTGAAAATGATGATATTTACAATGGAGTGACGTGACATTTATGACCTCAGTGTAGGTCTATAACATTGGGTTCCCCAACAAGTATTGGCGAATCCTCCAAGTGATCCCATATGAACTTAAGGACTCTATTCTCCTTCGTATTCACTTAGTTTGCCATAAAGTTTCCCAAATGCACGAATTACTCCTTGTATTCGACCACAATTCATCCCTCATGCTAAAGGTCAAGGAATCTCCTATTTATCTCCGTCTGAACTGCTAATAAAAAGTACTTACGATCAAATCGTACACAAAATTCAGGAATGGTCATGATGTCTCTCTCCTCAAATGTGGTGACTGACTCCCACCACTACAACACTGTTCCCACAAGGTTAAAGGTAACTAAAATTTTCATTTGATTATCACTGAACTCAACCATGCGTAGATGCCTCTGGATATCTTTCTTCTATTAGTTGGGGGCAACAACATCCGTGCTCCTCCGGAACTCCAGGGGATGGGCCTTTTTGAAGGACTATCTAACTCTTTCCCACACCGACGACACTGGATGGGCCTGGACGACTAGTGCCCTAGCTTCTAGGGTTGGTCCTGGGGAAACTGCTTCATCATGGTAGTTATTGTGACATTAATCGTCTGTGCAACAATGGTGGCAACCCCTGCCGCTGTCACCGTTCCCTGATCTACCTGCGGCTCCAATTGAGCCTTTCCTACTGTAGCTCTCCTAGCGGTTTGAGCTGGTCTTCCTCTCTTGTTATTTGCAATCTAAAACCAAAATGAAATTGTATGAGATTCACTTAAACTATATACCATAGCATAAAATGTAAAAGTACAATATGAATCAATAGTCCTAAGCATAGGGCTTTAGATAAATGAAACGCAATGCTAAAAACGTAGCAAGTCCGTACAGATCCTAAGGACACTAGAACATGATGATATGATACCATTTGTGACATACCGCCTATTCTAATCACGGGTGGCCAATCCTCTTCTAAAATAAAATAATAATCTCAGTATGGTTCATTCTTGGCATCACTATCAAAAACTAATTAATTAAACTAATAACCTATTAAGTCCGGTGTCAAATTTTAATAACTTATTAGCATGCTTCATTAACCATTCAACCACATAAAATAAACATCCTTAATGGAATAATCAAATGAGTATTGATAACATAAATGAATGACCGAATAAACTCTCGGTAAATCCCATGTACCTTAATCAAACTGCTAAGTTAAAAAGTATAAACAAAGTCTGATAATAAAAAATGTCCAACTATAGGCGACATATCTAGAAGAAATATTAGAATAATTTGTCTAACTAGATAGAATGAAAATAGGTATCTAAGAAAATCCTTCATCCATCCACAACTACTGTAGGATCGTCTGACTGGAACACAAAGCTAACCTTGGTGTCCATGTGGCTAAGCACCTAAAAGATTTTGAAAATATTTTTTATATGGGTCAACGCTCAAAACATTTTAAAAATAGTTGCAAGTATTTAAATGTATTAATAAGTATGCAAAAAGAATTGTTCATGTTCATCTAGTATCGCACTCACATAAGATTATACCCACCCCTTATTTACAGTGTACACTTAACGTATTTATTTTAATTACCTAGTTATGCTACCCCACCAAACTTGTCTGGTCATTCTTAACCTAATCCAATCCGCTAAACCTCTAGCCTAATCTTGTTACTTACATATTACTTTACTCCCTTTATCGTATAGTTATCACATAATCTATAACATAGTATTTCTCAGTTATATTCAAATCGCTATATAAGCAACATACATACTCTAATTATAAATTAGTCTTCACACGATCATTTTAGTACACTTATACATATAACACTCTTTTATACGTATAAACATAGCATCCCTGAGCTAGCCTCCCGGATACATCCCTAGTATGCTATCAGGCTCCAGGTACCTTATGTCCCACTCCTGGGCTCCGGGTAGGAATCTCACCACCGATTCTAAATTGGAAACAAATACAAGAGGCGATCATCAACATACATCCCTGGGTCATAACATTACCACATTACCCTAGCCGGACTCAAAACCCATTAATACTCACATACGGATAGTGGTTATGCAATAGTACTATGACCTTGGGGAAACAACCAAACACCTACTGGTCAGCGCCAGAGTGGACCACCCACTATGCGCAACCTCCAACGATAGCATAATATGGTAGGTATTTTCACATAAAGTCAATCACACATAGACAAGTACATATACTGGTTTCACTCGATATGTATATATATGTAAACTCGGCTAACATGCTAATGTCTCTCATAGCACTAGCCTACCAATCCAGAAGTCTATCCCAACTTTCCAATTTCGGCCAAGTATTCACTTACTTATGCTTAACTCCCCAACTTCATATTTTTGGCCAATATGCTATTCTACCTAAGCACTTAGCCTAATCCTTCCCGAAATCATAGTCTAATTTCATAATTATCATCCGAGTATGTTCACCCTATTATACACATAATTTTTTTACCCAAAATTGATTCGTGCCTAACGTAAGGCACTTCCTAACCTTCCCTCTAAGTTTTAGAAAGTATAACTCCATTCCACGGACCCTATAATCCTTGTCAATCCTTAAACGGTACATGAAGAACAACAAAAAGGTGAGGGATTCTAGCTATCCAAATTAAACCGATTCACTGGTTGGATCGAACCGACTCGTTGAGAAAATCAATTAACTCCCCCTCCCCGCAAACTAGTTCGATTTATTGGGCTGCCAGAAGAAACTTTAGACTGGATTTTTCCATTTCCCTTCACCTATAATAGTTCTAACCTTCATAAAATCTCCAAATATGATTACTAATCCATTCCCAAACATAACTCGACAGGTTTCTACATACAATTCATCCCTAACAACATCTAATTTGTAAGATCAATGAATTTATATCAAGATCCATGCATAACTACAACCCTAATCTCAAGATTCAACCTTTTCCTTCTTAGATCAATCTAGAACCAATATTTTTCAGTCTAATCACATAAAATTTATCATATTATCATAATTAGATTCATCTTCAATAATTACTTTATTCAAAATCCAATTTTGTATGGTTCTCACTTCTCACAAAAATATTTCCCTACACAAATTTGCATGAATATTTGAAACTAAATTATAAAACTAAATCAAGTTAAAAACTTGCCACGAGATTTTCCTCTCTTGACAATGATCTTTAACTCAGATGAACTTCTTCTTCACCCCGGATCCTTTTATTTTCACTTTTATCCATTTTCTTCTTCTCTCAAAATCCTAGCCTCTTGGGTTGATGGATAGCTGCCTCTTCTATCCACCTTACTTAAATAATAATCTAAACACTCTGAGTCTCGAAATTGAGTAAACCCTCATATATAAAATGACCCGAATACCCTTTTACGCCTTTGTTTAGCCTAAAAAAAACTCGAAACCCAATTGTAACCTTACAATACCTATTTTGAACTATTTTGACCCATTCCGGACTAATGGCGCACTCAAAATTACCATCCAAGTTATTTAACATTAACTTTCATCTCATGCCCGACACGACTCTATCTGCATGTCCCAAATGAGATACCGATAGACTTGTCGCGTTTATTCACTTATGACATGATATAATTTAACAAGTTTTTATTTACTTATCACACAGGAAAATATAAATACACTCAAATATTAATCCTTTTATTCTCTACTTAATATTTATTTAAGTCACTTTATTTCTCGGTTCAATTAAAATTACACGCCCTCGTGTAATTTAGAATGCATTAAAAATAGGGGTGTTACATAACCCTATATGAATGGAGACATGATCACCAAGAAGATCATTCGATAAGGGTGTTATTGGACTACCATAGTCCAGAATCTTGAAACATACATCAAGAGAAGTCTCAAATATAAAAAATTCACCAATCTCCAACATTTTCCTCCCCATGAGTTATGCAATATGATTTCTCCATGACCTTTTTAAACTTAGGCTATCGATATCATCAGGAAAATCACTCCCAAAGCATCTAATAGTCACCAATTCATCCTAGTTTTCATTTATTATTTCACTAAATGGATCGAAGCTAAATCATCTATCATGATGAATGGTAAAAAAGTAGCCAAGTTCATTCGAAAGAATACCATTTTCCTCTAGGGAGTTACTCATGAGCTCATGTTCGATAATGGTCTCCATTTCAAAGCAAAAGCCATAAAAGTAGTCGATAAACATTAAATTCCGAGGCACAAGTCCTCACCTTACATATAATAAACAAATGGGGTTGTGCAATCTACAAATAAGATCCATCGATCATCAAGATGATAAAAAGCTATGGAGATTGGTATGACAAAATATCTTATGCCCTTTGGGGATACCACAAGTCCATCAGAATACCCATTAGGGATACTCTATTTTCCTTAGTCTACGGCATGGAATCAGTCCTACTCATTGATCTTGAGATACCTTCCTTATGAGTCATGCTCGAAAGCCAAGTAGGAGAAGTCGATTGTCACCAATGATGCTATGACATTTTGGCAATCTTAGATGGGAAGAGATTGAAAGTGTTATGATGCATAAAATGGTATCACCGCCGCATAACACTATCGTTCATTAAGAAAGTCAAAGATTTAGTGCGATAAAGCGACCTCTCTCTCAAAGAAATCATAGAACCCATTTCGGATGCTCGAAGAAAATCCAAGACCAACTAGAGAGGGATATACCTTGTGAAGAAGATCTTATCCATTGACGTAACTATAGTAATTGATCTCGACCGAGAGGAGATGATATGTTCGGTCAACTTAGACCTGCTAAAAACGTTCCCTGTCCTTGTGCTACGCAGCATTCCATCTCTTCTATTAAAAAAATCTATTTTTTCTCCTTTTGAAAAAACTATATAGGACACGATCATCTCAAAATATTTACTACACAAAAAAAATTATTTTTATCCCCACAAAGGTACGTAGTCAGCCCATTAACTGATTTAGGCACGATCCTTTTTTTTTTTTTTGTAAAATACTCTTTTATTCTCCCATTAAGAGGCATATGTCTCTCTCATCATTATTGATTGAACAAAAGGATTATGTATGCCTTAGCGATTAGTATACATAATTCAAACATGAATGGTTCTTCCATAAATACAAAATAAAAATACACACCAAATCAACACTTTTATTCCATGGATAAATATTTTATTGAAAAACAAACAATATAACATCACAAATATAGACACCCCTATTACAAAGACAAATAACTAAAACTAAACCTATAAATACACCAACGTCTTAAACCTTCACTCGACTTACACCAGCATTCCAAAACTACACCAAACCATGATAACGAAGCCATAAATGTATCCTACAAAGCTTTACACAAACCATCACTAGCTATCCAGGCTAAAAGTTACAGGGGTGCCTATAATATCTCGTATTTTTGGTAATCGGATTTAATTGATTAATTGAATAAAATGATTACTGAGGTTGGAATTTGAATTAAATGAGAAATATTTAATTTAAATGAATTGGGTGAATTTTGGCAAATTAAATGAGTATTTTTGGACTTTATTTAATTAAATGGTAAATTAGGGTTTTGGTAAAATCCTAAGGTGCCTTTAAGTATTTTGTAATGGCTTGGATTCCAACAAAAGATATTTATTTGTGTAAGCACGTTTTAATTTAAATAGTTTTGAAGAAGTTAGAAACTTAAATGAAAAAGGATCTTTAACACCTAAAAAGAAATTGGACTCATGAAAAGAGAGAAGTGGAGTCAACTGGGTAGTTTTTATAGCAGTCAATACTATCGTTATATAGCGGTTTATACCACCGGTATAGCGAGTAATACCCTCACCTTTGCGTCCATAGGGAAGATGCATTTTTAGGGGGTCTTGAGGCATTTTTAATTATTTGAAAGAGGGATTCTGAGCTTTTTTTCTTCTACATTTTTCCAACATTTTGACTTTAAAAACTCCTACATACTCTACTATTTGAATCCCAAAACAACATTAAACCAAACTTTCAACCTTAATTTGGGAGACTTTACAACAAGATTTTGAAGAAGGATAGAATAAAAGTTTCTTAATTTTGAAAGAAGAACACAATGGGCTTTTTCGATTATCATAATACCTCATTATAAAGCAAGAATATCTATATCTTTTCTCATTAAGTATTATTTGACTTAAATGTTTCTTAAACATTAATTATGCATGATTTATAACGATGATTATTAACTCAATTAGGGAAAGTGATGACCTAATTGTAAATATGTTTTTATAAACTAATGAAATTGGATTTAATACTTAAAATCTTGCATGTTTAGAGTATTATACTTTATTATTATTGAGTGTTGGGTCGAATCGCATGTTACATAGTATATGGATCTGGAAATGTATTAATGATTATTATGGGTTAACACATTATAATATGTCGCTAAAAATTGTTAACTCGCATGTCTAAAGCCATTTATAATTTAAATTGAGTAATTCTCACACAAATTGGAATATTGGGGTTGGGCAACTTATTGGGATATTTTATAGAATTTGTAGATCACATAATTAATTTTAGTTAAAGCATATGGAATCAGACTTGTATAAACACGTAACAAAGAATTATGATGTTGAACGAAAGAATGTAAAAAGTGTAGAAATTGCCTATGTTAAATAATGAGATTGTTGGGATGTTTGGGTTATGTACTTTAGTTGTATTTTCATTTGTATTTATTGTAGTTGATGTATTCTAGGTATGGTAATGGAGGAGTATTCACATTTTATGTTTGATGCTTTGTAGGTATAGGACTAGAGAGTGGTCATTCTAATGGCTGGGTATTTCCTAGGTGTGGGAGTAGGTGAAACGTATTACTTTTTTTAATACTAGGTGCAAGACTCGAGGGATTATGGTTTTGGGTATATTCCTAAGTGAAGGACTGGGATGTACATATGGTTTTGGTGATCTCTAGGTATGGGACTAGGAATAAAGTTATTTTTTTTATGTCCGAGTGATTTGGGGGCTAATAAAAATTAAGTTGAAATTTATATAATTAATGAAAACATAATAAATACCTAAGACAATAACGAATATTAGAGACATACTTATGTGAGAGTTATAGTATGTGAAGGATCTAGTTTTGATTGGATATTACAATGAGTGTAGGACTTGGACAAACCGGTTATAGTAATGATTTTATATGCGCGTCATGGTATGTGCGATGTCTAGTATTGACTGGATTCCATAGGGTAAGTGCAAGATCTATGTCAGTACGGATATAGTGATGATTTTTATGTGGAGTACAACACGGTGTGTGTCGGTTAACGATTTGGTTCATCGAGCTATAATGATGTATGTGAATTGATATGATGAGATAACTGGCACACCATGGTATGTACAGGGTCATAAGAAGGACAAACTTGATATAATTGTGTTGCCCTTGATAATTAATTAATATTGAGAAAGATAAACAAAACATGTTTATAAATGTTAAAAGAAAAATAATTGGAAAGTGCCTATTTGGTTTGGTTTACTTTATTTGCATTAGGAAGTTGAGTTAGTTTGCTTTATGTTACTCGCATTGCTAGTCATATTACTTAGTTAATTAGTGTATTATGTGGTGATATTTATCTCTTATAATGCTTCTAAATGGATTCATATAATCGTATTTTGGAAGAGTTGCTGATACCATTGTGGCAGGATCTAACCCATTGTTGCTGACTTACCTTATAGGAAAAGTTAGTGGGTAGCTGGATATTTTTGGAAATTAGCGATACTTACACTTGGAGACTTACTTTATTTCATTAGTTTAGTTTTTATTCCCATTATTTAATTTATGATGCAGTTGTATTGGGATTTAGTGTAACATTTGACACCACCGTTGTTTTATGGTTTTCAGTTGGAGAGATTATATTGATGACATTTTTTCAGTTGAATTTTATGTTATTGGATTTTTTGCATGGTGATGGATCTTGTTGTAGTGAATGGTTTATTATTTCCGGATTATTTCAAATTCTATCTTGTGAAAAAAGTTATAATGTCTCATATTTTTGTCAAATGCTAAGAATGATGTTTTAATTCCATTATCCTAAATATCTATGGGGGTTATAACTCCCACTGCATCATCATCTACATTATTCCCCTTTGGAGTCCCCCCGTAATATCCATTATGAATCCGTACCCACATCCACTCTATTCGACGGTACACTTTGAAAAGCTTAAGGGGATCTACCGCTCTAACTTTAACTACCTCCGCAATTATAAGCCAACATTGATCGGATTCCTTTGCACATAATTTTAAGACTAGGTCCCTCCACATCCATTTTAGATAACCTGTTGACACCACTTAAGCCTCTCCCATAAAAAGGGTGGGAAGTTAAGTAGGCCTTCGGTGTTGTCAAAATCTCCCTAAGGACCTTCGTAATAGCATAGTCAAATCCTCTATAAGAAAGAAGTTGCTTATGTGAAGAGGTTGATATGCCCAAAGTGTACCCTCGTCTCTTAGGAAGAGTTAGATCGCATCTGATGGTCGAGTCATCATTAGGGCCACACATACCATTGGTGGGGTCGTCGCAACAAGGGTCGACCTCTCCTCGACTAACTTAGGCCATCCGTAGAGCCAAAATTGAAAGAGCAACATTTATGCTAATCAGCACCATCGTCGGACTCTGCCTCAGCCGATGACAGGAGTGACCAGTTATCCAATCTCGGCTCGATCTATTCAGCCATGGCAACACTTATGATAGAATGGGAGCATCCGAAGGGAATTAACAACCTCGTCCCCTACCAGGCCGATGTTACAGCAGACGATGCCTAACATTACAATCATATGTAAGTATAGAGGGGCTATGCTCACGTGGATAATTCTGTTATAACAAGATTGTTTCCTCACGTGAGGGAATATTATGTCATCATTGTGCCCATGTGCCAGATACAAGTGTCTATACCTTATTGGTAGTTTCTTCATGCACGTGCTGATTACATGCTTGGGGGTGCATTACATCATCCAAGCCCTATATATATACTTCATCTTCTCCATGAGAAAGCACCAGATATTCAAACCCTAGCTGAAAATATGCTTTATTGTATACAGAAGAGAGAGAAAGCTTGAGTGATTGTATCCATGGTCGTTAGCGCCCTTTTTAGTAGATCACATACACACACACACACACAATGGATGTAGGCCTAATTGGCTGAACAACTTAAATTTTTATCTCATCTTATCTTTGCCTCATCTAATTCTCTTATAGCTATATTGTTTGTTCCATTCTTCCATTGCTACACCTGTTTGAGCTCACCATCATATTGACCTTGTGGTGCTATTTTAAGCATCATCAGCCTGGCGCCGTCCTTGGGAATGGGGATAGCCATCTATTCCCTACTCTAAGATTATACTCACCAGAGTCTCTGGTGGTGAACCAGTCCTCCCCCTTATGTGGAGTTGTTTCACCATTAAAGGAGCCCTTGTTGAGAACTTAAGCTCTCCTTCTCCAGCTCATAACTCAAATAGCTTTCACTAATGGCAATTGATCCACCTCCTCCACTTGAGAATCATCCAAAACCTCCACAAGGAGGTAGGGAAGGTTCCATCCTATCTCCCCCAGTAAAAAATGGCTAAGGTGGCGATAGTGCTCCGCTCCCTCATAGCTTGCCAATAGCAGATGCAAAATCAATTTGTTATGCTTAGCCAAAAGTTTACGGCCAGGACAGGTGATGCAGGAGCAAAGTTTATAACTTTGACCGCCAGGGAAGGTGAATTGAATCAGCAAGCAATAGGACCAACCCAGGCTCCAAAAAAGGACCTTCCATCATGTTAAAGGCAAAGAGACATTGCTGACCCAAGGCATTTATGCCTGGGGAGGCAGAGTCAATAACTCTGTGGTGACCTGGTTGGAGATGACCTTGATTACTAAGAGGGAGAGTTAGAATGTTGGGAACCTCGTGAGATATCCAGAGGGACTATATGCCCTATTCGGCATGGCAGATATCAAGGACAGAGGCATAGCCGTGAGTGCAGGCCCAACCGAGACTATGGGCTAAGGAAATTAGCCTTTGACAGGCTAAGCAGATGGTCAGTATTTTATAGGCTCGACCCTAAGGGAGATTTGAGGAACCGCTTATCCAGGTCAAGGATTGTCGCGGGATTAAGAAGAAATGAAAGGAAAGATGAATATAAACCTCCAAAAGACTGAGAGGTCATCAACCGACCTCATCATTCAAAAAGAGCACCCTCGACCCGTCTAGGTAATAGAGGATGATCAGCTCGACCGGATGACAGAGAAGGGGCCAGGGAAAATGTCATACCTGCAAAAGCCGATGCTGCTATTGAAAAACCATATAATGAGTCGATACAGAGGTTGGAGAATAAAATAAGGGATATCATAAAAAGCCTATACCCATTAAAAAGGTGATATGCTGAAGGATTCCGATTCATGGCAAAGATACTAAACTCTCCAATCCCGACCAAGTTCAAATCGTCGGTAGTTACACCGAAGTATGATGGGAGCACCAATCCAGTGCATCACGTCGAGATGTATCAGTCGTCCTCAGACATTTATTCTATACCAGAGGAGATGAGATGCCGGGCATTCTCAATCACCTTGATAAGTGCATATCATATATAGTTCACCTCTCTTCCCAATAACTCTATATGAAGTTTCAAGCAACTAGCCGACAGTTTTGTCCACAACTTGTGCTTTGGAGTAAAGCCTAGGAAACAGACCACCCACCTGTTGTACATCAAACAAGGGAAGGAAGAGACTCTAAGAGAGTACATAACCCATTTTAACAAATAGAAGATGAAAGTAGAAGACTATGAAGAAAGTATCGCGATGATAACCCTCATAGGAGGCCTTTAGAAAGGAAAGCTACTCTAGAAACTGGTCGAGGACCCTCCTAAGTCTATGGATAAACTCCTGGCTATGGTCGGGAGGGTTATGAATGCAGAGGAGGCAATGGAAGCTAAGGAAGATGAAGGAAAAAGAACCCACAATGGAAAGGGTTAGAAGTTCAAGGGGAAGGAAAGCAAGAAAAGGCCTATACATGATAAGTTCGTAGACTATACACCTCTAACAGTTAGTTGTGATCACATTCTAAATGAGATAAAAAATAACCGGTCTCTTAGGTATCTGGAGAAGTTGAAGATAACCCCTCATAAGCAGAATAGAAATATTTGGTGTGAATTTCACCAGGATCACGGGCACCTTATAGATAATTACATTCCCCTCAAAGATGAGATAAAAAAATGTTGAAGTCTGGAAAGTTGAGAAAGTTCGTTGATAAGAATGGTTTGGGACGAGGCCGAGATGATAGAGGTCGAGATGACCTTAGAAAGAGGAGAAATGGTACATGCATAGAAGACGCTCCAACAAGGAGGGATGGTTCTTTAGATGACGATGATAATGATCCTGATCTCCCACCAAAAGACGATGATGTTCCAGTGAAGAGGCTCAACATGATTTCATTTGGGGTAAGTCTGTCCATCCTCGATCCTCGCAGAGAGAGAGAGAGAGAGATGGTGAGACGATCTCGGTCCCGCGCATCCCTCTCGAGAGTGCTTCGACCGTCGTCAATGATGTGTGAGGTGAAAAAATTAGAGAGATGGAGTCGCCAGTCTATTTTACTCAAAATAGATAAAAGAAGGTGGAGCCTTCCCATAGGACAGCATCAAAGACATACTGATACATACGAAATTAAAAAATTATACGAGTAGGGTTCGAAGGCTAAGTTACGGAATGGGAAGGTGTTAGGCACCTCTTCTGCCCTCGCGGTCTCTCATGGATTTGTTGTTATTTTCCTATATTTATCCGTGATATGTGTGCATGTGTATATGTAATGGAGATAGGAATCATCTACTTGTATCATGGAAGAGATAGAGAGAGTCATCCGTAGGAATGTTCCTAAAAGTAATATTAGAAAATAGGATTTACACGATTATCCTTGCATTGAACGTTATAATGGAATGATAACGCGTATAGAATAATATGCCACTAAGAAAAAATATATGTATATGTAAATATGAAGAATCTAAGAGAATTAATTTAAAGAAAAATTGAAAATTGAAAAAAATAGGACTCGAGTCTCGAGTTTTACCCCGAGACGCCTACGTAGCCTATAGAGGTATCAAAGTCCACGTAGTTCATATGCAAACAAGGGGTGGGGTTTATCCCATAAATCCAATCGGGGACTTCTCTTATGTGTGTGTGTGTGTATGTGAAAAGGTGTTTTAGTGTGAGAAAAGTATGAGAAAAGTGTGAGAATTGCCGCTTGGAATTTATGAGCAAACCCTTTTTTTCTTATTTTTTGGGTTTTTTTTATATGAAAGATAAGAGATGTGCAATAATACTAAATAAAAAGTATATTAAGATATGTGAGATGGGGAGAATAAAAGTGCTAAGTAATAAAACAAGTTAATGAAAATTTAAGAGAATTTAAAGAGAGTTGAGAAAGTTGGACCTTTGTGAATATCTTGAGCTTGATCTTGAATGTTGGAGAGCATCCCTAGCACTTGGATGATGATGATGGGTAGTTAATTCACCAAGTTTGGTAAAAAAGATGATGAAAAGTGAGTGTTGAAGAGGGATTTGGATGTAAAAATCACGCAGACTTTGAGAGACGTTTTCTGGATTTGTCGATAGGCAGGATTTTGAACCTGCCATTTGACAGTCTTGTTCAGATTCCTTTGAAAAAATGGTCGTAAAATGCAATCCATTGATCCAAATCGTGAATGGGGCATACCGATGGAAAGTTAATTCAGAAAACTTCGAAAGTCCTTTGGACTGCTCCCGGGTCCGGGAGTTGACTTTGGGTCAAATGTGGCTCGGAAGCGCTCATCGGTCCCTTGGACGGGGATCTTCGGATGATAAAGGGTTGTTCATCCGCACCGTAAGTCAAAATTGTTCATGGGTGGACCGTTAGAAAGGTTAGGAGATGTAGTTCGACATTCCAAAGAGTTTGACTCAGTTTGGAGAGTTAACTTTGGTCAACTGGGGCTCGGAAGCGTCCGGTGTCCTTTCGGAGTAAAATGGATCGTTCGTCCGCATCGTAAGTCAGAATCGCGCATGGGGTGGACCATTAAAAAGGGGTTTTAGCACCCTTATAGGATTCATTCAGTCTCATTCGATATGAATAGTTAACTTTGGTCAAATGGAGCTCGGGAGCGTTCAGTGGCCTTCGGATCAAGTTTCGAGGGAAAATAGGTCATTCGTCTGCACCGTAAGTCAGAATCACGCACGGGGTGGATCTCTAGAAAGGGTTTTCATTGACCTTTGAAGATTCATTCAGTCTCAATCGAACTGAAAAGTTTGAATTTTGGCCAAACGGAGCTTAGGAGTTCCCGATGGCCTCTAGGTTTGTACTCGGGGTATGACCTAGTTCATAGTGATGCAGGGGGTATTAGGGACCCAAGGAGAGATTAGGGAGTTCTAGAATGGTGTGTCTACAAAGCCCCTCGATTGGTGAGTTTGGAACAAATAATAACCGTCGAATAGACACCGCATGATGCCTTTGAAATATGTCGATTCTGCGGACCTAAGTAAGCGAGGATGACCGATTCAGAGGATGGAGGCCAATTCTGAGGATCTAAGGAATGAGGATGACCAAATTAGAGGGTCGAGGCCAATTATGAGGACCTAACGAACGAGGATGACCAAATCAAAGGGTTGAGGTCGATTCTGAGGACCTAAGGATGAGGATAACTGATTCAGAGGGTCGAATCCAATTCTGAGGGCTTAGGTTATGATGAACAATCGTACGGGTCGAAGCCAATTTTGAGGGCTTAGGTTGTGATGACCAATTCTGCGGGTCAAAGCCAATTCTGAGGGCTTAGGTCGAGATAACCAATTCTGCAGGTCGAATCCAATTCTGAGGGCTTGAATTTAGATGATCAATTCTCCGGGTCGAAGCCAATTTTGAGGGCTTAGGTTGTGATGACCAATTCTGGGGTCGAAGCCAATTCTGAGGGCTTAGGGTGTGATGACCAATTCTGCGGGTCGAAGTTGTGATGATCGATTCTAAGGTTCGAAGTCAATTCTGAGGGCTTAGGTTATGATGACCAATTCTGTGGGTCAAAGCCAATTCTGAGGGCTTTAATTGAGATGATCAATTCTACAGGGCAAACCCAATTCTGAGGGCTTGAATTACGATAACCAATTTTGTGGGTCGAAGCCAATTCTAAGGGCCTGAATTGAGATGACCAATTCTGTGGGTCGAAGCCAATTCTGAGGGCTTGAATTGAGATGACCAATTTTGCTAGTTGAAACCAATTTGGAGGGCTTAGGTTGAGATGTTTTCGGGGAACTCTGTCGGGGAAATTACCTCGTGATTTTGATTTGAGCTGGGAAGCTAATCGCTGGGGAGACTTTCGTGTCTTCCGGAGACTTAGTGGGGAAATAACTAATTTGATTCTATGAATTCCACTGGGAAAATGATTAGCTGACCCAGGGTTTGGATGTTTTGCTCGGAGAAATTTGAGACTTTTGTCGTAATGATTTTTGAGTATTAGACTGGGGAATAGGAGATAACCTGAAGTTTGGGATACTTTAGGGGTCCTCTCAGGACGTTATCGGGGAGAGATTTACTTGGCTTTTGAGAGTTTCATTGGGGAAGTAGGGGTTCCTCTTGAGGGAGTGTGAGAAAAAAATAATTTTTCTTGGTGAAAATGTTTTAAATCTTCCCCGGGAGTTTTAGGAATTTTTTAAAGATTTTTTAGGATTTACTGGTATTTTCTGGGGGGGGGGGGGGGGGTTGTAAGAAATTTTAAGGGGGTGTCGGTCGTCATGGTGTGGAGGGTGCCATTCTGCAGTGGCATGAACTTTTGAATTGCTTCGAGAAGGTGGAAGGTTAGTGCCGATAGGTAGGTGGGGGTGCAGTGTCGATCAACATGACCCTTGGCTTCCTATAAAAAGGGGGCGTGTTCCCCTCATTTTCACAACTTCTTGCCTTCTATCTCTCTGCGATTTCTTTTTGCGAATCGATTTAATGTTTCGAAACCTAAAAACTGGCCGCTTTTTTTAGCACTACGACACACACGGAATGGTAAGTTGTTAACAACTAGGCGAATGTGGAGTGGAGGGCTAGGGTGCCTCTTGCATTGGGGAGTGAGAACTCTTTTGATGCATTTGAGCCGATTGTGGGTGAGCGGACTTTACTGCGGGCGCTGTCGCGTCATCACTCTTCTAGGATGGTGAATCCTGGTGGTTATGTAAGTACAAAATGACTTTTGGCATTTTCTTTTGGTGATTTCCCTTTTTCTTAGATTTTGACAAGGTTTTTCTTTGACAGTCTGATGTTTCTTTGTTGACTATGTGTGCTCGCGGGACGACGGGGCTTAAGGATGTCTGGGAGCACCTTTCACCTGTGATGCGTTGGGTAGTATCGTCAGCAGGCTTTGGGAGGCTGGTGTTTGTGCTGGATGAGACCCCTTATTTGACGGTGGTTTTATGTGCTTTGGGGGAGAGGTGGTGGGACACTACCCACACCTTCCATTTTGTCTTTGGGGAGATGACTGTGACTCCCATAGATGTGCAACAGCTACTGGGGCTGGATTGTGATGGAGTGCAGATAGAGGTGGATCGCTCTTTGCGGGTGAGGCCGAAGGCGGTGCAGGTGGCGCTAAGTGATGTGGGTAGGATAGTATTTGGGGACTATATTCACTTGTCTCTACCGAGGGAGGTTTTGCTGAGTAGGGTGATTGATGTGGAGGATGGGCAGTAGGTGAGGCAGATGGCCCGATTGTTTATTTTGATGGTGTTGGGGGGATTTCTGGTGGCATCGAGAAGCGACGTTGTCCATTTATGATTTTTGCCATACTTGAGGATGTTTTCTAACATCCCTCTCTATGATTGGGGGAGTCTGACTTTGGCGACCCTTTATTTTTCTTTGGATGCATTTGGCCGGTGCTGCCGGTAGACTTTTACTGAAGTCATGTATCTTCTTGAGGTATTCTTTAGTTTTAGCATTTTCCTTTCATGCATTAGCATTTTCTTTATGCATATCTTTTTTTATCGCGGATTATTGTCTTTGGCAGGCGTGGTTCTATGAGGTGATTGGGTGTAATACCCAACTGATTGCTTTGAAGGACGAGACTGTTGGGGACTTTTGTCATTTGTATTGGTGGCGGAAGGCTAATCGGCAGTCGAGAAAGTTATCTACAGTCGGTGCGTCAAGTCTTGAATGGCCTGACCTGTGATAGGGTAAGACCTTTTCCTTTTTCAAACTTGGTCTTTGTGTTCTTTGATTCCATATTGAATTTTATCTGCTGGGGATTTTTTAGGTGAACTTTTACTCTTGAGTGCTGCTTAGGACACGGGGTCGACTTGGGTGAATGCACAAATGAGGCGTTTGCTGGCGCATGAGTTTTTCCACTCCTAATATCTTAGTGAGAGGGTGGTTCGACAAATTGTTGAGGAGGAGGTGGTGGTGCCACCTGTGAGACTCCCTATGTCTATGAGGCGAGAGCGGATGTCGCCAGAGGATGCGAGGATTGCGACGATGATTGGCGAGTCCTATTTATTGTATACCGACATGACTATTTCGTATGATTATATGGACTTCATGACGAGTTAGATGATGTCTCCTAGCATATATGATGTGCTGCGTCTCCCTCATGCGGGTTCGAATCGGCCAGAGGGGTCCTCCCACAGTGGTGATGGTCCGTCGACATCCGCGGCGGTGGTGACTTCGGAGATTCCCTTTGCACGGTTGCATACCCCTTTATACAACATTCGGCAGGATGATGAAGGGATGGTGCCTATGTTGCAGCGTCCTCATGCGATGGAACCGGAGGAGTTGGTATTTACAAAGGAGGCCCTTTGTGCTTTAGTATACCTTTCTGTTCTTCTCTTTTTTTCCTTTTCGGTTTCTTTTGATCTTCTTTGCTTGATACTGATTCTGTCGTTTCTTGCAGTAAGTTCGGGTGTCCACCACTTGGCTGAGGGACATTAAGGACTGGATATCTTCGTCGACTGCCCATATTCAGGACGCGGTTCCTTTTCCTTCTTGCTTGGTTTCGTCTACCTCATCTGGAGAGGAGTTTGGTTCAGGTAGCGGTGGTGCATCATCTCGCCGCAGGGGAAAGAGAGTGCGTCGCAGGGATGGAAGCTCTTAGGGGAAGGGTAGGTGAGTGAGTGAATGTGGGTTCGGGCTGAGTCCCGTTGTTTTTTTGCTTTTCTTTATTTCCTACAAAACTAATGTAACACAGAAAAATATCTATGCAATGCAAATGAAGTTTTTTGTCATTATCTTCTGTTAATGATTGATGAATGCATATGCGCTTTTTTACTTTGCTGCTGAGGCCGTAAAAAGAAATATTTTTGGAATTGAAGGAAAGTTTTATTTAAAATGAGTAATATCCTAAGAATAAAAGGGGTTTTGAAATTCTATGGAGAATTTCAATTTATTTTTACTGAGTTTTTTATTTTAATTTTTTTTGGATTTTGGCAAAAGAGAAAAAAGGTAAGTTTCCAAAAATAGGGGGTTGCCGATCGGCAAGCCCCTTGTCCTGCCTATCGACAGGTCAGTCCAGTCTAATCAATCAAGGATTTGATTGGTACTCTCTTCATCTTTTGGTACCTTGTGGGGCAGGATTCCCTCCGATTTCTGCAAGGGTTATGTCTTTTGTGAGGGTTTTCAAGTATAAAAAGGGGTAAGGGTGGAGTATATTCATCGCACCTTCACATTCCTACTTTATTATTCTGTGAGATGGCTCTCCCTAGTAGTGTTGAGTTTGCCAACTACCTCGAGACTTTGGAGGCGATGTGCTCCTACAATGTCGACTATAATGCTTTCAACATGTGTCGAGTCTCTTTATGGAGTAATCGACCCATAGAGTGGAACATGCTTATGGATGTGGTACAATTTTGGTACCCCGAAGCTAATGTATTCCACTTTGGCTTGGAAGAAGTCTGTCCGACTTATGAGGAGTTTTTTGCCATGTTGTGGGTAAATCCTAGTGTGGCAGCTGCTATGCCTGAGTTTTATCGATCTCCTCGGGAGCTATTGGTTGGACTTCTCCAGATCTCGCCCTAGGCGGGTAGACCTTTGGTTACTGAGGAATGATTTCCCTTTTGGCGGTCCTACGGTCTGTACATTTGTAAGAGGTTGGTGATGCTGGATATGCCGGAGCCGTCGTTCTGGGCTTGGTTTTGAAATTGCTGCTGGTGGACCCATAACTTACAACCATTACTTCATGGATGTCATACCGTCGCAATCCTGTGGCGGTGATATTAGTGGAGACATTGAATGGCCTGGATGCCTCGCGAGAAGGTTGTTCTGACTTTCTGATGGGTAGCCCCGTGATTCAGTTCATGTGATTGTCTGAAAGATTCCGCTTGGTGACTCCTCCGGAATATCCTTTATCGGCTGTGCCCAACTTCTTTACGCGCCATTTCATCAGTGTTGGCCTGGATATCTAGAGCTGGGAGAACTGGTTTGTGGATCACGGGGCTCTAAGTTTGCACTGATCAGTGTCTTGGTGGCAACAGCTGCTGCTTATTCTGGAACTGGGGGAATACCCGTACGTTCGATTGCTTGGTCTTAGACATACCTCTTTCTATTTACCTTGGTTTCTTTTGTGCTAATTTGGCTGGGAGCATATTGCGCCACCTCGGACACTGGATTTCTTTCCGATAGAAGATCTGACAGAGCATCTGCGCATGCGACTTGGCTCTTTGTGGGAGAGTCATCGTCCGTCGACCCGTCCTTCTCAGTCTATTGGGAGAGTCTGGCACATCTCTGGGGATTATATGACTTGGTTATGGAGAAGAGTATTTAGCAAGATGTTGGTAGTGGATACTGGACAAAGGTGGTTTGTCTTATCCGATACCATGGAGGGAGGTGTTGTGGTTTTTTTTAGGCTAGTTCGGGCTTATCGGTGTATGGAGCATCTAGATGATCATAGAGCGGGCTCCTCTGGTAGCTATGGATAGGACTTTTGGGGAGTTTGTTTTTTAAATGGGGAGTAAATTTGGGAGTTTATTTGATTTTTTAGGAAGGTAGGGGGAAGGGATTTTATCCGTCCATTTTCTTATGTAATTGCACTGTAATTTCTTATTGGTGAAATAAATAAGTTTTTTTTATCATCCAGCCGTTCTTTTTGATGAATTTTGTATTTTGAATTACCTATTCCAATCGCTAAGGCATGTATAATCATTTTGTTCAAGTATATGTTAGAATGAACTGTCGTTCTAGGAGATAAGAAAATAATAGTTTTTTGTGAAAAAGAAAGGGCCATGCTCATGTAAGATGTATGAGCTGCCTACGTACCTCTGGGGTTTTTTGAAAAGTTTTAATTTTTCTGAAAGCAAATGGTTTTTTGTAGAGGATCAGTCCCACGTAGTTCTGGGTAGAGGGAAATGAAGGTTTTTTATTTTTATTTTATTTTTAGAATAGAACGGATATGGGAAGAGTCGTAGCGCGTCGAGGTTTCGGACTAGGGGTAGAATTTTTTAAGATGGTCCAGGTTAAGTGGACGAGCCATCTCTTCTCCATCAAGGTGGGTGAGCATAGTGGCACCTCCTAATAAGATTTTCTTTACAATGTAGGGGCCACTCCAATTCAGCTTGAACTTACCTCTGGGGTCCCAGATGGGTTTAATGATTTCTTTAAGGGATAAGTACCCTTCTCGGATACCGTGGTCCTTGACTCTCTTGTTGAATGAATGCGCTATTTGGCGATGGTACCCTTGTATGTGATACAACGCTTTCAGTCTCCTTTTGTCCAAGAGTGATATCTTGTCGATACGGCTTTGTTGCTAGTCTTCTTCACTGACTTGGCTTTCGAGCATGACGCGAAGAAAAGGTATTTGTATATCAACGAGTAGGACTACTTCCATTCTTTAGACCAGAGAGTAAGTGGTAGCCCCAGTAGGAGTTCAGATTGATGTTCGGTAGCCCCAGAGGGTGTAAGGGGTTCGATCAACCCAATCTCGATAGCTTTCGATCATCTTACTGATGATGTATTTGAGGTTCTTATTGGTGGCTTCAACTGCACCATTGGTTTGAGGCCGAGAGGGAGAAGATTTGTGTCTCTTAATCCCATACTCGTTGACCACTTCTATGACTTCTGCCTCAAAGTACAACCCGTTATCTGACACTAGTTTATGTGGGACCCCATATCGGCATATGATGTTCTTCCCGATCAATTTGGCCACTTTCTTAGCGTTCAGAACTGCGTATGACTCGGCTTTGACCCATTTGGTGAAGTAATTAATGGAAACTAGGATAAATTCATGCCCGTTGGAAGCCTTGGGTGTAACCTTCACTATGATGTCGATGCCCCGGGTGGAGAACGGCGAGGGAGAAGTCATGTTGTATAATTCTCGCGGAGGCAGGTGTTGAAGGTTGGAAAACTGTTGGCATTTGAGGCATCTCCGGACATAGGCGGTGCAATCCTGGACCATGGTGGTCCAGTAGTAGACTTGTTGGATGATCTTCTTGGCAATCATGTGACCATTCATATAGAGTTCGTATTCCCCTCTATGAATCTTCTGCATTATCTCTTCAATGCCAGCCCCTGCGATGGAGTGTAGATGGGTTCCATCAAAGTTTCTTTTGAACAGTGATTTATGACAGATGATGTACTGGGTGGCCAGTCTTCGGAGGGTTGCTCGGTCTTTCTTATTGGAACCTTCAGGATACCAACCATGCTTGAGGAGGTGCCAAATATCATAGTACCAGTAATTGGCTAGCTTGGGATCTTCTTTAGTGATGAGCTCAATGTGGTAGAAGTGGGTGGGTTTATCTTGCTTTTGAACTAGGAAGGGGGCCATTGTTATTCCTTAGGGGATGTTGACCATGGAGGCTAAGGTAGAAAGGGAATCAATTAGGTTATTCTTTACTCGAGGTAGGTAGTGGAAGGTGATATCTTAGAATTGGGAGGCTAGTTATTCTAAGTGGGCATGGAAGGGTTGGAGTTTCTCTTCCTTGACTTTCCATTTTCTGAGAACTTGACCGATGATGAGAGAAGAATCCCCGCAGACATCTAAGCATTGAATACCTTTCTTGAGAGTAAATTTAAGGCCTACCGTACGTGCCTCGTATTCAGTCATTTAATTGGTGCAGGGGAAATACAATTTGATAGCGATGGGAGTGTGGGAGTCATCTGGGGAAGTAAGAAGTATCCCAATGCCATATCCCTTTTTATTAGTAGCGCAGTCGAAGAACATCTGCCATCGAAGGTCGTCTTGAGCTGCGCAAAGGATGTTTTTATCTGGGAATTCAGATATCCAAACATCAGCTTCTTCCACGGGGTAATCAACGAGGTAGTCAGAGATGGCTCTTCCTTTAATAGCTTTCTGCGTGGCGTACATGATATCAAACTCGGTGTGACACCCCGACTAATTAAATACCAGGTAGCTACTCCTTTATTAAATTAATACAAATGCCAAGTTGGTTCAGTTAACAGCATCACTGTCGAAAACATTTTAATAATTACTAACCACCTAGTATTTAAAAAAAGTAAGATGTCAAATTTTAAATTAAGTCTGATTAACATGCAATAAAAGAATTATGAAAGAATAACATAATCATACACCATAAAGTCTCAATAAGGTAACCAACAAATAATAATAAGTCCGGAGGAAAACTCCTCACAACAATCCCACCACTGAAATAAATAAAACAGTATATCCTGAATTAATTACATGCCAACGATCTGAATAACTGAAATATGAAATGTCTCTAATAGAAATGGGCGACATGCCCTACAAATGATGAAAACTGAATATAGAGTCAAGACAAAAGAAACGTCTACTATCAAGGCCCTGTAACTTACACAACAGCTACAGCTCGTCACCTGAATGGAAATCCTATGCATGGTGTCCTTGTGGCTGGGCACCTAAAAGGTTTTTACAAAAAAAATAGATTTGAAAGCAAACGGGTCAGAGCCCGAAAGTGGAGATTATTTTAAAAATAGCAAGTGCTTTAATAACATTAAAACAATTAATACAAAATACATGTTAGGACGTGCTCTCACATGAAATACTTACCTCTCGACTATTTGTGTACTCCTAACGTATAGTACCCATCTAAGTGGTATTCATATCTAACTAAACCGACATAAGTTCTAACCCATCTACTCGATTCGCACTATAAGTCCCAACGTTATCAAATTTAAATAGACAGCTTTCCTTTAATTCTCAAACTCTTAATTATTAGCAACACAATTTACTGGAGGGTATCCCCTTATTTATCTTCTCAAGGAGTTACTATAAATTATTCTCACAATTAAACATGACAAGTCTGTTCATTTAACCGTATATCATTCACATCATAAATATACAATACAAGCACCCCGAGACTAAGCTGCGGTGCACACATACTCTGCTATCCATCCCGATACATCACGTACATAAGGATCACGCATTCCGAATCTCTCAGGAATCGTTCTCAGATAACAACAATCACAATCAATGGAGGCGAACACAGTCACATCACATGGGTCACGCACATACCTATGCTCCCATGATCAGCAGACTTATTAACTTCCCAATAAGTCCTTCTTTGACCTATGTCCTCGAGGTACCAATCTATATCCCCCCCGTAGGCACACAAAGAATAGATGGCCCTAAGCGAACGCAAACCTCCCGTGATAGCAAGTATGGTAGGTATGTCATACACATAAAATCATATACATATACTGAGCATACACACATCTTAGTAATTACCATAATTTATTAGTGGTATACTTCTCATTCTCATACCAACTTATAATGTTACACAATTCTCATATCCCCGGTTAATACAAATATTTAAGTCGTCAATAATCCTCACATCGTATATAGTCACTAGCGTCCTAATCCACAAATATCATTTGGTTCACTCCTCAATATATCCCAAATCTCCCAATTATACCAAATAGTTAACAAGGGAAGGTTATCTCTACAATTAAATATGGTTACGGGACACTAGAAATCAAATCAGGCCAAAAAGGTCATTCTGTCAACTCGTTAGAAGTCTCGTTCGAACGAGGACGTTCGAACGAGAGTTCGTTCGAATGAAGTGGGCATCTAACGAGATCTCATTCGAACGAAAGGCATCGAACAAACATCCAACTCGTTAGAAGTCAAACTGTCAACTCGTTAGAATCTCGTTCGAACGAGCTCGTTCGAACGACCTGGGCAGGCCTTCTAACGAGGTGACAGTTTCAAGCCCAGAATTCTCCTATCTCGTTTTTCCCAATTTTCTTCACCTCTAATCTCATCTAAACATCATTCCAACAGTATTTCAAGCTTTCTAATCATTCCTAAACATACTTAAATCGTATTTTAACATATATATGGGGTCAAATCATCCTAAACCACATCTAATCATCAAATCTCCCCAATTTTCCACCAAATATCAAGAACATGAACCCTAGAAATTTAAAGTCATCAATAACCATAATTAAATCCGTTTTTGTAATAAATAAAAATGTATTTCCATCAGTATAATCGTCCAAACACATTTCTACACACAGTCCCTTTATCAAATCATGAACTTCTCATTCCAATTTTATGGATTTTTGCAATTCTCCCAAAACAATGTAATTATATAAATTTCTACGCATGGAAGAAGCATTCGTTGCAAATAATGTAATTAAACCACTTGCCTTGGATTATTCTCTGAATTTGGTGTTGAATTGATGAAGGTTGCTCTCTCCTTTTCTCCCAAGGTTGAAGGTTGAAGATGGGGGTTAAGGTTCTCTCTTTGGGAACTTCTCCTAACTTCTCATGAAACCCTCGTAGCCCTCTAATCAGTTAATTACTGGTAATGGGTTAGTGGGTTATAAAATTTCCTATTTTAAACTCCCTAAATTCGTTAGTCATAAATTCCAAAATTCCAAAATTACCAAAATACCCTTTTAAGTTGCCGGTATGGCCTAAAAATGTCCCGGGATCCAAACTAAACCCCCGGCTACTGTTTTCTGACTATTTCGATCCTTCCGGACGCGTTGGCGCACTCAAAATGACCATACGGTTGATAAAAATAAAATTCACTTTTTAATTAAAATAATTATATTCCTGACGCGACTGTCACACGCGTCGCAACAAAATTTCCAAATTGCCGTATTTCTATCTCACGACAAATTCAATATTTTCAATATTCATATAACGTTATAATCAAATACCAACACACATCTTTGTTAGTATTTTATCCGGATTAATTCTCAATTAATACACATTTTATTTAATTAATCCTAATAAATAAATATCAATAAAAGTACGGGGCATTACACTCGGCTAGGAGCATCAACCATTGGGCCATTCGGGATATAAGTTTGATGGGGAAGGTGAGCACGTAGTGTCGCAACTTTTGGGTGACCCAAATAAGTGCGACACGTGCTTTTTCCAAAGAAGTGTAGTTGACTTCGTAACCAGTCAATTTACGACTGGAGTAATAGATGGCTCTTTCTTTGCAGGATTCTTCAAGGTATTGGGCTAGCAAAGCCCCAACTGCAGTGTCGGTTATGGTTAGGTATAGGAGTATGGGGAGACCAGGCTATGGTGGCATGAGTACCGGAGGTTGGGTCAGATATTATTTGATTCGATCAAAGGCTTATTGGAAAGCGTCGTTCCAAACCTTAGTCGAATCCCTTCGAAGGAGTTTTAAAATAGGTTCGCAGATGGAGATTAGCTAGATGATGAACCGAATGATGTATTGTAATTTTCTAAGGAATCCACGGACTTCTTTCTCGATTCATGGAGGTGGCATCTCAAGTATGGCTTTCAAATTGGCAGGATCTGCTTCTATCCCCTTCTCACTGACCATGAATCCCAAGAGTTTCCCCTTGGTAATGTTGAAGACACGTTTTTATGGATTAAGTCTCATCTGATACCGTCACAGTCGTTCGAAAAACTTTTGGAGAGAGGGAACATGACCTTCTCTAGTTTTGGATTTGATAATCATATCATCCACATAGACCTTGACTTCTTTGTGAATTAGATCGTGCAGGATGGTTATGGCAGCCCTCTGGTAGGTAGCCCCATCATTCTTGAGACCAAATGGCATAACAGTGTAGTAAAAGGTTCCCCATGGGGTGATGAGCGCAATTTTTTCTTGGTGATCTGGGTGCATTTTAATTTGCTTATATCCGACAAACCCTTCGACGAATGACTTAAGAGCATGACTGGTTGTATTGTCCACAATCATGTCAATATTGGGTAGCGAATAATCATCCTTTGGATAGGCTTTGTTCAAGTCCCGATAGTCTACGCACATCCAAACTTTCCCTCCTAATTTCGACACAAGCACTATGTTGGCTAGCCATATGGGATATTCGATCACGTGAATGAAGCCCACGTACAACTGTTTGACCACTTCTTCTTTGACTTTGAGTGACCATTCAGTGTGGAGCTTTATCAACTTTTATTTAACCGACTTGTAATCTGGAAGAGTGGGGATCTCATGTTGAGCCATTTTAGGATCAATGCCGAGCATATCGCCATAGGACCATGCGAAGACATTCATAAATTCCTTTAGTAATTCTTCGAATTGTTCGTGTTCATGCTCGTTAAAGGGTAGCCCATATCTTAATCTTGCGCAATTGGCTACTAGAACCAAGGTTAACAACAATATTTTCTTCTTCATTAACTGGAACGCGATTATGTTGTTATTAACTTTATTTCAGTTAAGAATTGTTCATTTGCAAAATCATCATCATAAAAGGTTTGATTAGAATCTGAACATTTAATGTAAGGCACAAAAAGATACTCAAAATCTTCATTTATTTCATTGATAGGAAAAACAGCATTGAGAACCTCATCAAAGGAGGCCTCGATTACATTAGACCAAGGATAGACAATAGAAAAAAAAGATTGAGTAAGCATTGGGGTTAGGTGGGATTTCAACAGGTAGGATTGGCGCAGCATGCCAATTGAGAAGAGATGTATCAGTAGCTTTAATCAGGTGGGATGGATCCAATGATGTAATGCTTGAATGAACCATGCATAGTGTCAACCCCAATATCTATAAGTTAAACGAATCCTCGGAGTCACTTTCCTCGAAATATTTGGTATCTTTGATGAGCAGTTGTATATGGTGTTGGGAACTTTCGACCCATGGGTAGCTGTCTTGGAAAAAGATCTCTATTCCAGGCTTCATATTTTTATCTGTATGGTCATACCATGGTTCTAAAAAGCCTCAAAAGGGGAAGTCTTCGCCCTCTTTGATGAATCGTTCATTCAAGGAGTCACCAGGGATAGTTTAGATGCAGTTTAGTCTTCTTTTCGGTCAAGACTGGCAAATTATTCTGAGCTCTTATTCTGATGGTTGATACCCCAAACCACAAGGAGTGAAATCTTTTTTCAGCACAATGGGTTCAAGTATCCCTTGTTGTCTTGTCATAGCCCCAGTCCGAGAATGAAGTGCATGTTTTTGAATATTTCAATCACATTGATGTTGCCATAAGGGTCATATTCTAGATAAACCCTTTCTCTGAAATCATCCCCTACAGGGAGTAGAAGTGGCTCAACTCAAAATCCTGATAGGAGCATATCATTTGACCCGTGTTATATTTCAAGGATTAGATTGCTAATACTTACACTAGCGGCATTTTCGTCATCGCCTAAAATGGTAATGATTAGTTCGTCGGTGAAGAACTTCAATTTCTGATCGAGTGAGGAAGATACACCCTTGATACTGTGGAGCCAAGGTCGTCCAAGCAACAGGTTGAAATAAGCTAGGATGTCAATAACTTGGAATTCAATGATAGGGTTTATAGGGCCTTCCCCTATTGCAAGTTTTATAGATCCCATCACTTCCTGACGGGTAATATCGTAGGCATGTATAGCAGAGGAGGTTGGAGCGAGGTCACTTACCTTTAGTCCTAAGCATTTGAAGGTTTTTGATGGGCAGACATTAAAGGTGGATCCATTATCGACAAGAGAGAGTGGTATGATCTTCCCCATAACTTCGACGGAGATGATAAGTGCATGATTGTGGTTTGGCCCAATTCTGGGGATGTCTTCTTCGAAAAAGGATAGCATTTGGGTAGAGGTCAAGGATCCGAATAAATTTATCGCTTTTTTGGCGTGGTAGAAGGAGGAACTGTGGGTCTAATGAGAAACTTGATCAATGCATTTCTGTGTAGCTGGGAAGACATTAAAAGTCCCCATCGAGTGACGATAGCTTGAGTTTTCTTCAGTTGATTGATGATCTTTCTCTCCTCGAGGGTCATCTCTGGTATAGGAAGATTTTCAACACCTTTCCCTTTATCATTGGTTGGTAGTAATCTTGGGATCTGATAATGCCTCCCTGATCTAGTTATGTGATTTACTTAAGAAGGGAAGAACATGAACCCTATTTACTCGTCGATCTCGGGTTGTTCTTACACCTTGTTTATTTCTTCGAGGAGTTCTTCAAATGATATCATCCCACACATGTCAACTACCGGGCCAGTCTTCTTTAAAGCTTTCTTTTTAATTGAATCTCCGAATCCATCCCCCATCTGGTGGCAACAATTCTATCTTTCCATGTAAAATCAATGCATTCTACGACTTCAATGGCTTCTTCGTACATGTCCTCTCATTCTGCGGGGAGATGTAAGGGTGAAGGGACCAGGCGCCCTTGTAGCTTTAGAGTATCAAATAACTCAGTCATACTGAAAATATTATTGGTTTGCCTGAATAATTCTGCCATAATCTGGACAACGTCATCTAGGCTGACTTCATCGGTTGGTACCACCCAACTGTTTGACTTTCAATCCCATTTCCGTGATTCCAAGAATAGCGTACTGAACCTCTGTTAATCAATGATCATCTGCGAGGGCAGTTTTTGCCCGAACTCTAGGAGTTGGTTTAATACTTTTGATAATTCCATACTTCCATTTTCAGAACGGGTACGGACTGTGATGCATGCTCTGGTAAGGAGTGACAGTGCTTGATCATCGAGGCTAGTAGGGTATAGGAGGAAATATGGGCATGTTTTGAGAGGTTTGGGAGAGTATATGGGTGTGATTTGAGTTGAGGGATCAAATTCCAGGTTCCCTTATAGGAAGATGGCATTGGCATGATTTGGGAGTGGATTGTGAGTATTATTTGGCGTAGGATTGACTGGTGGGGCAATGTCACCCCGGTCAATTAGACCTTGGATTATGTTTCGAAGGTGAAAGCATTGGTTGGTGGCATGGCCAACAGTTTAGTGAAAGGTGTAATGGGCATCCGCCTTGAAGTTTTTTGGAAGTGTATTTGGCAATGGACGGGGGTCCAAGGGTTTGATAAGGTTTTGTCTTAACAGGACCTGATAGACTTTGGAGAGGGGAGCATGGAGTTCAGTGTATTCCTTTCGGACTGGGACATGGCGGATTTCTGGTGCCCACGACGTGGTTGGTTGAGAGATATTATTAATGGTTGATATTGCAGCACTGACATGCTTATCATATTTTCTAGGGGTGAACTGTCCGGACACTTTCTTGGTTCAACGTCTGTTTTAGCAAGACCTTCCTCGATTTCTACTCCTGCTTCTATGAGATCTCGAAAGCGGGGATGATATTGTCCTCCCATTGTTGCTCGGATATGGGGTAAGAATTTCTTTTTCACTATGCTGACTTGTTCTTCTTTAGATGGCCGACTAGTCATGGTGGATGCTTTTTCCCTCCATCGGGCTATGAAGTTACTGACTGATTCCACAGAGTTCTGTTTGATCAACTCTAAATTATGACGGGTGATCTCAATCTCTTCGTTGTCTTTATACTGAGACATGAATTCTCGGGCTACATCCTCCTAACTATGGATTCTGGATTCCTCGAGAGACAAAAACCATCAGAGGGTGCTATCCTTCAAAGTTTGCTGAAATAATTGGGCCATAACTTCTTCAGAAGCCCCTAAGAGAGTCATGGAATGGTGATACCTGCGAAAATGAACAATCAGGGGTCCACTTCCTCTGAATTTCTCGATATTTTACATCTTGAACTTCTCGGGTAACCTCACTTTAGGATAAGGAGACATGTGGGTGTAGTCCATGTAATTCTCAGAGATTCTGACTTGGTCGAACTTCTTAGTTATCATCTTGAGATCTTCTTTGACCTTGTTCAACTCTTTTGGATCCATGACCACAGGTAAGTTAGCCCCAGACTGGACAAGGTTTGGCATAGGAAGATGGGCAGGCGGCGACCCATTAGCAGGAGGGGCACGTGGTGCGTGTTGATACTCTTCGGGAACCTAGATAGGCTCGAGTTGACCCATAGCGTGAGGGAATAACGCCTAGGGATCTTGAGTAACAGGAACCTGGTTTCATTGCATCTCGCGGACTTGAGTCTGGAGGTTATCAATCTTGGACACAAGCTGAGCTAAGACTGCCATCAGATCTGACTGCACAACTGGTACTTGATCTGTGTTCTCCATGGAAAGCGAATAGATTCCAGACACGAAAGAAGTAGCAGGGGAACGGACGAAACTCCAAGGTGATTTGACTGAAGACCAAAGTCAATAAAAATCTAGGCCAGGGGTGTGAAATCGACCTGAAAAGGCGTAAAATGGGATTTTTGAAAAAAGAATGAAAATATTTTTGACATTATTTTTCTTTTCGAGATTGGAAGACAAAATATTTTTGGATTTTGATAAAGAGAGGAGAAATGTTTTTGGATTTTTGATAAAGAAAGATAAAATATTTTTGGGAGACGGGTCTCAGCATGATTATTATAATTATTATGTTCTCCCTTGTATTAGGTTTACCTAAATGCAAAAAGGAAATGCCAGACGGGACACGAGCTTGGAAAAATTGGGGTTTGAATTAATATATGAAAATGTTGGACTTGTTACCAAGCTCATGGATAAGGTACCATTTTGAAAAGGACAAAATCGCACGAGAATTTGGGCGGCATGCTAACCCGTCATTTCGGCAGAGTTTCGGGTAGAAATCAACAAATTAATATGAGTGCCCTAGGTCTGACGCCTATATGTAGGTATGCAATTTTATTGGGTTAATTGGAAAGGGTTCCCCCCTTCGACATGGATTCCACGATATACGTCTTGCTTTTGAGGGCAATTAGTACGTGTGGACAATCCATTTGATATACCCGAGTGTACGTGAATTACCTCACGATATACCTCATGGGGACAATACATGTGAGAGAAAATTTGATATATTGACATACGTGAACGAATTCCCTACGATATACTTCCCGCCATGACTTCGGTCAAGCGAGTACGATGCGGGGGAACCATTCCATATACGTCAAAGGTACTTGGCCAATGGAAGGTGAGAGTCATATCGCTTAGGCTAACTGCGCCCTACCGAACCAGCGCCCATCACGAAGTGACCCTCAAGTTATGCTATAAAATTTAGTCAATAGCAATGCTCTTCGGTGGAGTAGTGTGCAAAATGCATGATTTTTTTTATTAATATCTTATGGAGAGATGTATATTTCATTGATGAATATCATGATAAACAGGGGAAAGTATGACTATGAGAAGTAAATCTACACTAAGCATGGATATATACAAGTGTGAAGGTGTGTGCTAGTGAGCAGAAGAGAGAGGAATACATGGACAAACAAATACTCATGTAAACAGAGTCTAGCCCGCAAAATAATGTCCCCAGAGGAGTTGCCACTATGTCCATCCCCGATCCTCGCGGAGAGAGAGAGAGAGATATAGTGAGAGGATCTCGATCCCGTGCATCCCTCTCGAGAGCACTTCGATCGTCGTCGGCGATGTGTGAGGTGAAAAATTTAGAGAGATGGAGTCGCCAGTCTATTTTACCCAAAACAGACAAAAGAAGGTGGATCCATCCCGTAAGACAACATCAAAGATATACTGATACATACGAAACCAAAAAATGATTCGAGTAGGGTTCGGAGGCTAAGTTACGAAATGAGAAGGTGTTAGGCACCCATTCCGCCCTTGCGGTCTCTCATGGATTTATTGTTATCTTCCTCTATTTCTCCGTGATATGTATGCATGTGTAAATGTAATGGAGATAGGAATCATCGACTTGCATCATGGAAGAGATAGAGCGAGTCATCCATAGGAATAGTCCTAAAAGTAATATTAGAAAATAGGATTTACGCGATTATCCTTGCATTGATCGTTATAATGGAACGATAACGCGTATGGAATAATACGCCACTAAGAACAAATATATGCATATGTAAATATGTAGAATCTAAGAGAATTAAGTTAAAGAATTAGGAAAATTGAAAAAAATAGGACTCGAGTCTCGAGTTTTACCCCGAGACGCCTACGTAGCCTATAGAGGCATCAAAGTCCATGTAGCTCTTATGCAAAACAAGGGGTGGGGTTTATCCCATAAATCCAACCGAGGACTTCTCTTATGTGTGCATGTGTGTGTGTGAAAAGGTGTTTTAGTGTGAGAAAAGTGTGAGAATTCCCGCTTGGAATTTATAAGCAAACCCTCTTTTTCTTATTTTTTTTATATGAAAAATAAGAGGTGTGTAATAATACTAAATAAAAAGTATATTAGGATATGTGAGATGGGGAGAATAAAAGTGCTAAATAATAAAACAAGTTAATGTGAATTTTAGAGAATTTAAAGAGAGAGTTGAGAAAGTTAGACCTTCTTGAAGATCTTGATCTTGATATTGAATGTTGGAGAGAAGGCCTTGCACTTAGATGATGATGATGGGTAGTTAATTCACCAAGTTTAGTGAAAAAGATGATGAAAAGTGAGTGTTGAACAGGTATTTCGATGTAGAAATCACGCTGACTTCGAGAGAGGTTATCTGGGTTTGCTGAGAGTGATGGATCTCAGAACCTGGAGTCCTTTGAAATGAGGTTAGGCCCTCCTTTTTATAGTCCCAGGGCATTGCCGATCGACATAAGGCTGGTCTTGCCAATCGGCAAGTGTCTTCAAGCACACTATCGATAGGCAGGATTTTAAACCTGCCGTTTGGCAGTCTTGTTCAGATTCCTTTAGAAAAACAGTCGTAAAATGCAATTCGTTGATCCGAATCGTGCATGGGTCATACTGTTGGAAAGGTACTTCAGAGACATTCAAAAATCCTTTGGACGTCTCCCAGGTCCGGGAGTTAACTTTGGGCCAAATATGGATCAGAAGCACTCGTCAGTCCTTGGGACTAGGGGTGTTCGCGGTTCGGTCCAGTCCGATTTTTAGGATTTTTAAGGACCGGACCGATTAAACCGGTCCTAAAAACAATGGACCAAGACCGAACCGATTGTATCGATCACTCGACCCTTATCGGTTCGATTTTTTATAGGATCGGTTAAGTCCAACTTGTCGGTCCTAATCTTATTAAATTAATCATTTAAAAAATAAAAATCACCTTTAATTAGTGTCCATTTTTTAGCATAAAACCTGTCCATTTTTCGCATAAAACCTGGCCAAAATATTATCTATAATATATACAGAACCATAACAATATATTCTTAAGAACCATAAGAATAAAATAAATAAATTAAATAGTCAAACAAGCAGTGGAGAGGGGATGCATACACAAGCAGTGGAGAAGCGTACCAGCTGCGATGAGGGGAGGAGATGGCAGCGCTGATCAAGAAGCGTACACAAGTGGTGGATGATGGAAGAGGTGATTGAAAAGCGTACCAGCTGCGATCGAGAAGCGTACCAGCTGTGGAGATGGTAGCGGAGGGTTCCAGCTGCAATGAGGGGAGGAGATGGCAACTGTGAGCCTGCGATGAGGGGAGAGGAGAGCAATGGCGTAACCGTAGAGAGAGGTGAGAAAAATGGCATCGGTAACAAATGAAGAAAATAAAGAACGGATAGATAAGTTTAGGGCAGTAAAAGACATAAGGCTTTTTTTCTTATTGACGATCGTACCCTCCTTCTTGTGTTCATATTAATATATATACAAATATATATTAATATGAACAACCGGTCTGTGTCGGTCCAAACAGGTTATTTAATGTGGTGGACCGAGGACCAAACCGACTAGACCGGTCTGAAAAAAAACCTAGACCGGACCGGTGATAAAAAAAATGATAAAAATAGGGCGGTTCAGTTCGATCGAGTTTGGTCCGCCGGTCCTATCGGTTTTTTGAATACCTCTACTTTGGATGGGGGATCTTCGGATGATAAAGGGTCGTTCGTCTGCATCGTAAATCAGAATCGCACACAGGGCAGACTGTTGGAAAGGTTAGGAGATGTACTTTGACATTCCAAAGAGTTTAACTCGGTTTGGAGAGTTGACTTTGGTCAACTGGGGCCCGAAAGCGTCCGGTGGCCTTTCGGAGTAAAACGAATCGTTCGTCCGCACCGTAAGTCAGAATCGTGCACGGGGTAGACCGTTGGAAAGGGGGTTTAGCGCCCTTTGAGGATTCATTCAGTATCATTCGAGTTAAAGAGTTGACTTTGGTCAAATGGAGCCCGAGAGAATCCGGTGGCCTCCGGATCAAGTTTCGAGGGAAAATGGGTCATTTGTCCGCACCGTAAGTTAGAATCGCGTGCGGGGTGGATCTTTGGAAAGGGGTTTTAGTGCCCTTTAAAGATTCATTCAGTCTCGGTCAAGCTAAAGAGTTTGACTTTTGGCCAAACGGAGCCTAGAAGTTCCCGATGGCCTTTAGGTCAATACTCGGGGTATGACCTAAGTTCGTAGTGATGTAGGGGGTGCTAGGGACCTAAGGAGAGATTAAGGGGTGATAGAATGGGGTGTCTACAATAAGCCTAATTTGTGGTGGCCTTGTAGGGGGGGATTTGACGTTACTGATAAAAAATCTCACATGGCCGAGGCAAAGGCCATAACTAAGGCCGAGGTTATCAACTCGACCTCCAGTGATGCTAAGGTTGAGAAAAGAAAAAAAGTGGATATGTAAACCCTCATAGTCAGCTTTTCAAGACTAGACTTTAAGGGTATCCTAGCCCCACACGACGACCCGCTTGTTATAGCGATAAGAGTACACGGTTATGTAGTACCAAGAATCTTAGTTAATGGAGGAAGCTCCGTAGATGTTATGTTCAGGTCGTGCTTCAAAGGATTGGGACTTAGTAGGGCCAGGCTCGTCCCGTATCATCATCCTCTAATTGGATTTAGTGGAGAGAAAGTTCATCCCTTGGGAATGTAGGAGATGGATGTAAGGATGGGAGACGAATGGCAAAAAAGGCTCACCAAGAAGATCAAATTTTTTGTTATGGATGAGAACGTCTTCTCAGCCTACAACCTCATATTGGGATAGGTGGCCCTCAAAGAGTTCGAGGCCGTGCCTTCGACGGTGCACCAAATGGTAAAATTCTCGACTTCGTATGGGGTAGACAAAGTTCAAGGTGAACAAACATCGGCGCGGGAGTGCTACTTTAACTCAGTTAAGGAGAGAGAGGCACACAAAAAAGCAACAACCATGTACAACATTGATACCCTTGATCCTAGAGATGAGATGAAGCTCAAGAAAGGGGAAGTCACGAAAGAGGTAGAATCCATCGTCCTCAATGAGGACGAGTCGCAAAAAATCATCTTGGTTAGCAAAACCCTAAGTTTAGAAATTAAGGATGAACTGATCAAGCTGTTGAAGAGAAGGCAAAGCATCTTTGATTGGAGTCATGCCGATATACGAGGCATTGACCTAGAGATAATGTGTCATAAAATCAATGTTGAAGAAGGTGCTAAGCCGATAAAACAGAGAAGAAGAATTTATTCCCGTGAAAAATATGAGGTTATAAGGGACGAGGTAAAGAAGTTTGAAGAGGCCAAGTTCATCAGGGAGGTCATCTACCCTGAATGGTTGTCAAATGCAGTCATAGTTCCTAAGACCAATGGAAAGTGGAGAATGTGTGTGGACTTCACTTATTTGAATAAGTCTTGCCCTAAGGACTATTTCCCTCTCCCTCGTATTGATCATATGGTAGACGCAACGGTGAGGCAAGAATTGATGAGCTTCATGGACGCATACTCCGATTATAATTAAATTTTTATGGACCTGACCAATGTAGAGAAAATAATCTTCATCACCGATAAGGGGATGTACTATTATAAGGTTATGCCCTTCAGCTTGAAAAATGCTGGGGCTAATTACTAGCGGTTGGTAAACAAGATGTTTGAAGACAAGATCGGAAAGTCAATGCAAGTTTATATAGATGATATGTTAACCAAGAGTCTGAGGGCTGACACTCACACGGTCGACCTTGAAAAAACCGTCAACACTATGGATAAATACAATATGACGTTCAACCCTGCAAAATGCATCTTTGGAGTCGGAGCTAGCAAATTCTTGGGTTTCATCGTCAATTAGAGAGGTATTGAAGCCAACCCAGAGAAGATAAAGGCCTTGTTAGAGATGAAGATCCCAAAGACCATCAAGGATGTTCAGAGGCTCACTGGACGAGTGGCTGCCCTAAAAAAGTTTGTCTCTAGAGCCACTGATAAGTGTCTTCCATTTTTTAAAATTCTTAAAAAAATTTGAATGGGACGAGGAATGTGAGAAAGCCTTTCTTGAGCTAAAGTCATATCTCGGCTCACCACTTTTACTATCTCGCCTTGTCCAAAGAGAGAAGCCTTACCTTTATTTGGCCGTGTCTGAGTCACCTATTAGCGCCACGATAGTATGAGATGATGAGGGAGTACAAAGACCCATGTATTTTAACAGCAAGGCCCTCCAAATGGCTGAGCAGAGATATCCTAGGATGGAAAAACTGGCCTATGCCCTCATCCATGCTTCAAGAAAGATGTAGTCGTATTTTCAAGATCATATGATGGTTGTCTTGACAGTCTCTCCCCTCAGGCAAGTCATCCATAAACCTGAGAAATCAGGTAGATTGATGACCTGGGCCATTGAGCTAGGAGAATACGATATAGTCTATCAACTGAGGGTCTCAGTAAAAGGGAAGGCTTTAGCAGACTTTATAGCAGAATTCACCTGGGATGAGGCCGATAGTGAAAAATCGGATGACCATAAAGGGTCGGCCGAAACTAATACTGACCCAGTAAAAGCCGAGGTGAGAGAGACATGACATCCAACGGTCGAGACTGATAAGTTCTTGCTAAAAAATGGAGTCATTAAAGAAGGGCTATTTTCAGAAGGGACAATATGGAACTTGTTTGTTGATGGTTAATCTTATGAAAATGGGAGTGGAGCAGGTCTGATTGTGTCATCCCCATATGGAACAGACATAGAGTATGGGTTGAGGTTCAGTTTTAAAGTTTCCAACAACGAATCAGAATTCAAGGCCCTAATAGCTCGAATCTCCCTCGCCAGAGCTCTCGATATCGACCAACTTTTGGTCCATAGCGACTCCCATCTCGTGGTTAATCAGGTACTTGGAGTTTATGAAGCCAAAGACGAGATAATGGCAAAATACCTAGCAAAAGTAAAGAAGATGATGAAAGACTTTTGGAAAATGAAAGTCAAAAGGGTGCCTCGGCTGGATAATAGCCGAGTCGATGCTCTGGAAAGGTTAGCCTTAGCAAAACGGACAAAGGTTAATATAATGGTGCCAATAAAAATCCTTTCTCGACCGACGATAGAAGAGAATGACGCAAGGCTAAAATTTCTCTATAATTTAAACTTTGGATCATCTTGGATGGACCCCCTTATTCAATATATCAAATAGGGTAGCTTGTCGGAGTCTAAGTCTGAGAGAAGGAAGTTGAGATGCAAGGCCGCTAAGTTCTCTATCACAAGGGACGTGTTGTATAAAAAGGGATTTCATTTGCCTCTGCTCAGATGTGTCCACCCAGTCGAGGTAAATTAGATTTTGAAGGATGTTCATGAAGGATGTTGCTCAAGCCATATTGGGGGTAAATAATTGGCAAAAGAAATCATCACTCAAGGATACTGGTGGCCAACCCTGTCCAAGGATTCGACCGAATACGTGAAGAAGTGCGACAAATTCCAGCGGTTTGCCACCATCCCCCACCAGCCCCATTAACCTATGACATCTATCACCTCACCATAGCCATTTGCTGTATGGGGGATTAATTTGGTTGGTCCTCTGCCAAGGGCCATTGTGGTGATAGACTACTTTTTAAAGTGGGTAGAGGCCGAGGCTATGATCAAGATCACAAAAAGAAGACCTTTCAGTTCATATGGAAGAACATCATTTGCAGGTATGTCTTGACTAACCCACTCATCTCAGACAATGGTACCCAGTTCAAAAACATTTCCTCAGAAAAATATTATACGAGGTTCGGCATCAAACAGTTCTTATCGTCGCCTGGTCGACCCCAAGACAATGGTTAGAGTGAGGTCATTAATATAACTATTCTTGATGCAATCAAGAAAAGGTTAGAAGAGGCAAATGGGAAATGGACTGAAGAGGTACATGTCATGCTATGGGCATATAGAATGACAACCAAGACACCGATAGGGGAGACCCCCTTTATGTTAGCATACGGCTCAGAGGTAGTAGTCCTTATCGAGATTGGTCTTCCCACACACAAAGTTCAGACATATGACCCTAAGAGAAATCTGGAAGAGAGAAGACTTGATCTAAATTTTATTGAAGAAAGAAGAGAGGATGCTGAGGTCAGAGTGGCGGCCTATCAGTAGAGGACGACCAAGTTCTATAACAAGAGGATAAAGCCGAGGCCAATAGTAGTGGGAGACCTTATCTTAAAGAAAACTTGGCAGATCATGCCAATTGGCATGGTCCTTATAAAGTTACTGAGGAGGTAGTCCCAGGCACCTACCGACTAGAGAACCTAGAGGGGGATCCATTCTCCAATCCTTGGAATGTCGACCACTTAAAAAGATACTACCAATAGATGATTGTATATGAGATTTTTTTATAAATTCATTGTAAAGGGGTTTGTTATAAATGAAGTGAAAATTGTTTGTTTCCTCATGCCTTATATACTTTATTTTGGATGACTCGTTTCAAGTACCCTAAAAAGCTGTTAAACACCATTACTTTGGTGAATATGAGATAAAACATCATTAGTTTGGTGACCTCAGACCTTAAACATCATCAATTTGGTGAATATGAGATAAAACACCATTAGTTTGGTGATCTCAGACCTTAAACATCATTAATTTGGTGAATATGAGATATAACATCATTAGTTTGGTGATCTAAGACTTTAAACACCATTAATTTGGTGAATATGAGATAAAACATCATTATTTTGGTGATCTCAGACCTTAAACATCATTAATTTGGTGAATATAAGATAAAACATCATTAGTTTGGTGATCTCAGACCTTAAACATCACTAGACTGGTGATCTCAGAACTTGAACATCATTAGTTTGGTGTTGATAAATACTTGGTAAAAAAAATCTCTCGGCCGAAACGACAGTGCATAGGCGAGACAATGCTCAACCATGCACTCTCAAAACGACGAGAGGGGGGTATGGCATAACACCATGAATTGGTGAGTCCAAAATACAATTCACTTAGATGTGGGTCTTTACTCAAACATCATTAGTTTGGTAAATAGGAGATAAAACACTATTAGTGTGGTGTGTGATGATGATAAATTGTGGTATCTTACTTTAAAGAAAAAGATATCAAGCATAAGACAAATAATGGAAGGCATAGGAAGACCAAATAATCATCCATTGATGTTAAAGAGGTTACCAATGATAGAATTCAAGAGATAAATACAAAAATTGCCTTAACAAAAGAGAGATAAAAGGCCTTGGCGAGGATACTTCAGAGCTGAACCTCACCATCGACAGGGGCTGACCCATTACCCGCATCAACATTCTCGGTAACTCCAACGTTGGTGACCTCAGCTACGTTGTCATGTTCGACCAACTCTTCATTGTTCTTCATCACATCCAGAGGGCTCGTCTCGGTAGGGGCAACAACAACATTTTTAACCTCGGACAGGGCAGTACCAAGATGAGGATTAGTAAATCCAATGCCATTGAACTCGTTAGGCGACAAACTTCCAGTCTCAGCATCCTTAAGGGCCACCCATCATCCTGCAGCCCTAATTCCCCTCTCCAAATAATCAAACCTGAAGTCCACGAATTCATCGGACACTTCGATTCAGCGATGATCTTGTCTTTGGCATCGGCCAGGGCAACCTTAATCGCAATGTCAATGCTTGCCTTTATGCTCTCGTCTTTAGCTTTGAGAGCCTTCTCATGGTCGACCTTCAGATTGGTGACCAAGTCCCTCTCATTCTTTGCATAACCTTTGTCCTTATCCAGATCAACCATCCAAGCCTTCTTTGATTTCTCAACATCTTGACCCTTATGGATCAAGGGCAACCTCTTTAAGGTCTAATTGGCTAAGCAGTGAAGAGAGACCAACCCTACAAAATAAGAGACAGGAACATAAGTATGGAGTCATAGCAAATGAAGAGACAATGTTTATCATCATCAAGTTACCCGAACTGTTCGGTAAAGGGTAAACTCAAAAAGTTGAGGAATGCCCAAAGACTGGAGGAAATTTTTATCATCCTCCGTGATAAGGGAGCCGAGAGCATCAACAGGCTTCAGACTGTGGCCTATAACGCTATTATCACTTATTGTTAGCTACGATATACGAGAAGCAAGAGCATCATCTATCGAGATAGGAATGGACCGATTGGAACTCGATATCTTAGAAGGCCAAGTAGATGTTGGATCTATCGGAGGGGACTTCCTTTTCTTTTCACTACCGTCGGTCCTGCTAGAGCCGACGTTCTTCTTATATTGGGGGCTGGAGGAGCGACTTTATTAACACATCTTTCGATTATCTTGCTCAGGTTGGGGGTTGACATTCTTCTAAGATCGTCCGAAACACCTTCTAGACGTTCTGCAAAAGAAACCTCAGAGTTAGTGTATTAGCTATATAAGAGTACGAGTCATTACTTAGCAAATATAACAAAATGCAACAATAGCAAAGTAACTTACGAAGTTCAGTCAGACCTGTCTGAAAAAGATAATATGGGGTCATTAGGTGCTCAAACCTCACAAGGAGACCTTGGTCACCGTAGCTACGAAGCTTTTTTACCTTCTCATAGGCCTCAGGACCCAAGCCCAAATCAAACTTGGCCAATAGGGGAACCTTAGCCCAACTTAGAGGAGTCCTAGGCGTAGACGTCCCACAAGCCTTATGGGGCTGAACTTCCAAGCACCCGAGATAAAGAAATATCGGGGCTTCCAGTTATGGTTGGAGGTCTGAGTTACCAGCAGGATCTTTTCTCAGACTTCCTAGCTACGAAATGGTAGTATCCTGGGTGAGTCTTGGAAGACGATGATGTATAATAACCATGAAAAATATGAACTGAAAGTAGGTTTGATAAACAACCTTACAAAGGATTATGGACCTAATCATCACTCTCCAAGAATTTAGAGAAAATTGAGAGGGAGTTAGGTTTATATGGGCAAGGATAGCTCAGAGTATGGGATAAATGGGTAGACGAAAGCCTAGCTTAAACATATGCTCAGAGACACAGATTTTGCTTTCCCGACCGTCAAAGGGTCTCTCGTTCTTAAGAGGCACCCTCATAGAAATCATGGAATCTATTATGTAGAGGTTCCTAAAGACCAAGAGGTCGAACTCAGAAATAATACTCTCATACTCGACATCGATGGAGGTATCAACTTCGCTCTCCTCATCATTACCAACTGGGACCTCGACATGAGGATCGTCGGGGTTATCGCTAGGAATTTTTTTAGCAAACTCGTCCACGATCACGGACGATAGTGGAATTTCATTTATTGGTGGTGGGATTGCAACGTTGGGTTCTAATATTTCTATAGAGTCGGAGCGATTTGATGACTCAACTCTCCAAGAAGATGAGGTGCGAGAGGTAATATCTTCAACGTCAGACTTTACACTTTGAGCAGGGGAGCAATCCATAGCCTCTTCATAAGAATCCACACTTTTGGCGTGTTGAGAGGTGGACATGGGGTCGGTCACAGAGGACTCAGACTGTGGTTCGCAAGTCTGAGGGACTTGGGGGTATGTTACAGCTAAGGGTGGTGGAAAGATAGGTCGGACTGGAAAAGCCTCATCCTTTCGGCTCTCAACTTGGGCTTCCTCTATTTGTTTAATCTTATCAAAACACTTCTCTCTCAGATTGGGGAATTCCTCTTCTAGCTTATACAAGGGTTTTAACATTCGGCAGGACGAGACCACACTTGGGTGAGAAAAAGCAAAAAAATATAAACAACTTAAAGAGTTAACTACTATTGACTCAAGGATCAAACTCTTGGGAGTCTTATATGTTTCCTCAAGAACACCAGGAACAAACTCAGCTTTATTCACCAGAGAGGGTGACCGAAGTTGCCCAAAAACCTGGGAAATCACGGTATAAGCCTACCAAAACACCCACTATGGGAAGAATAACCTAAAAATAACTAAGGCACCTCCCTCTATAACTCTTTAAACCCCTTAACAATAGAAACACTATTGCCAAAAAAAATGAAGAGTTGCTGAAAAAGCGATACAAGGGATGCGATTGCTAAGAATGAAGAAAACCAAAAGTTAGAAAGGTTACCTGAACAAACTCGAGTTGCTGGATAGAGGAAGGAGAAAAAGGCAATCTGAGATCAAGGGATTCGCAAACTTGGAAGCTTGAAGGCTATGGAGTTTTTTTGGGCTAAAAAATGATAAAGGCGCAAAGGAGATAAGAAGAAAGACAAATAAGAAGTCTTTTTGAGTTTAAATATCCCCCTAATGATTAAGGCACACTTTCCAAATAAGCCATCATGGGAGACATGAAACCCCAAGCACGTAGCCACCAAACCTAACTTGGGGCAGACGCCACTAATCAGAACAGTGACATGTGTCACCCACCCATATGCCAAGGCCTATTTAACCAACACGTAAGAGATACCTATTCATTCCCTCAACAACTCATAGCCCTCAACTTCCTATTTACACAGAAGGCTAAGGGCTAGGGGGTGATTGATATGACCAAAGTGTACCCTCATCTTTTAGGATGAGTGAGATCGCATATGATGGTCGAGTCGTCATTAAAGCCACACATACCATTGGTGAGGTCTTCGCAATAAGGGTCGGCCATTCATCGACTAACCTCAGCCATCCATAGAGCCGCAGCCAGAAGAGCAACATTTATGCAGATCAGCACCATCGTCGGACTCTGCCTCAGTCGATGACAAGAGTGACCAGCTGTCCAATCTCGACCCGATCTATTCAGCCGAGGCAACACTTATGATAGAATGGGACCATCCGAAGGGAATTATCAACCTCGTTCCCCACCATGCCGATGCTGCAGTAGACGATGCCTAACATTACAATTATATGTAAGTATATAGGGGCTATGCTCACGTGGACAATTCTGTTATAACAAGATTGTTCCCTCATATGAGGGAATATTATGTCATCATTATGCCCATGCGATAAATACAGGTTTCCACACCTTATTGGTAGTTTCCTCATGCACATGCTGATTACATGCTTGGGGATGCATTACACCACCCAAGCCCTATATATACACTTCATCTTCTCCATGAGAAAGGGACAGATATTCAAACCCTAGATAAAACTCTACTCCATTGTATACAGAAGAGAGAGAGAGAGAGAGAGAGAGAGAGAGCTTGAGTGATTTTATCCATGGCGCGGTGGATCACACACACACAGTGGATGTAGGCCTAATTGGCTGAACCACTTAAATTGTTATCTCATCTTCTCTTTGACTCATCTCATTCTCTTATAGCTATATTGTTTGTTCCATTATGCCATTGATACAAATGTTTGAGATCACCATCATATTGACCTGGTGGTGCTATTTTAAGCATCATCAGAGGTTATGTGAGGAAAAGTGATTTGCTCTTAGCTTGCTTGATGCATGAGTCTTTATGAGAGATAAAATTAAGTATAATGGATGCCTATGAGTCGGACATAATAGGAGTCATCGAACTGAAACATGAATGGAAACTCACCCTAGCATGGCACAGACTAACGTAGATAGCTAACACCATTTTTCATAGACCAATCATTTACAGACACTCCACAGTCGACACATGGCTGACCAAAAAGTTGTTAATACTAGAAAATGGAAAATGAGGGGTCACAATCGACGATAACCTCTTACTATCCATACATACAACATCATGTGACTTCATTATAAAAAAGTTTAAGGGTCTGCCTTCAAGTCATCAAGACCGCCCAATATCTTTGAAAGTATGGTAATAGTAGAATTGCAATGAAAGCCCATCCACAAAACTATAGTGGAAACTTAGGTATCTTCAATGACACCGCCCCTCCCTAGAAGTAAATTTACAATCAAAATTAGATCAATAGGACCACTATACCCCATAAATTTGACATATAAATAGCGTTACTGGGACGTCAATTCGTCCCCCTTACATACCAGGGGTCGAGCAACGGAATGAGAAATATGCAATAGCTGACCTAATCCTTCCCGTCGAGATAAAAAAAAGATGGCGCGGTAGCTAAAATGTGAGGGTATATACTTAACATAGTTGAGAATTCTTCATAGATCAGACAAATCTCATCTATCCCAAAGTGAACACGGTCCCCTGTGTATTAAAATTACAAAGCCGCCTCCAAAAAGCCTCGTTTGATCTGACTGCTATGTCGTAAAGTAACTGAGTGCAAGTTAAAATTTGCATTGTCAACACTATACAAACTCTTATCCTCCAAATGTTTGAGATAGGTGGAATAACTGAGTTCAAAGGAATAACAATTTGAAAGAAGACTTTGAAAATGGGTAAGAAGAAATTAAATGAGAATGGTGATCCTAAAGACCACATTTATCCCCTTTTATAGAAAAAATGCCCCACAAAGCGATGAAGAAGTTGAACTGCTGGAATCATTATACCCATACAATAGTAAGAGAGTACAGAATGATAAGAAAAAAGTACTTGGAACTGACACGTCAACAGGTAGGCAAAGGGATATGGTGATCAACACCCCCTATTTTAGGGAACTTAACGTTTTCCCTTTTACCTCCTTTTTTATCCAAGTGATCCCCCAATAAATGATTTTCACCAAAAAAAATATCATATTTGTTTCTTTTGTTTCAACAAATATCAAATACACCACATACTTCTTCAAATCTCATAAAGCCCTCAGTGGAAAAGTGTATATATACTATTTATATTAAAGGTTTATTTAAAAAAAGAAAATAACGAAAATAAAGTAAAATTATCGGGACATAACCTGGAATTTTCTCCTAAACTGACGAAAACATCATTCATTAGTTCCCACAAAGATCATGCTTCTCTCTATGAAAAGATGTTAAGATATCATCCCCGAATCTAAATGAGAAGGGATTTAATCTTTAGAGAATATAAGGTTAGTTCAAGCACGAGTCAACATATGAATGGGCTCGACCACTGAAGCCATCCACTCACAATCATCTTGCACCCAAGATGTCCGCAAATATACAGTCTAAATAGAAAATCAAGAAAAAATATCAAAGAAAACAACTATAGAGAAGAAATCAAAATGCAAAAATCAATAAATAAGGTAAGAGTAATTATCCTTGTACGAACATCCTCCTCTGGCAAAGGAGGAAAACCTTCCAAATCATCATAAGGGAAATGAGGGATCTCCACTGTTCCCTCCCATCTATTTGTATATATCAAGAAGGTATACCATATTCGTAGAGCAGAGGAGGATTCACTACTTTGGTATAGCTACCCGAAGCCTCACCTTATGAACCGGGTACCCCGCTACCTCATTCCCTAGTCTCCAAGGGTGGAGCCCTATCTATAATATAGATCGAGGGAAATATTAACCAACTCACCATGAAATCGAGGTATCCATGTGATGTTATTATATCCATATATGCCGATTTGTCCTCCCTTATCATAGATGTCACCTGCTCCTCATCAGGCATCCTCTTCGGGTCCCACATGTGGATCAAAAGACCAACCGGTGGAACCACCATCTTGTAACACTCTAATTTTCCATGCCCCGTTAATCAGGTTGGACGAGAAATATCAGGAGCGCTAAAAATCATTCTCAGCATCAACAATAAACCAAAAACTACAATAAATAAAAATCATCCACAATAAAACTTAATAAAGGATGATGAGAAGGATAAATGAAATTAAATAAATAAACTCCAATAAATGAATCCACTAAATCAAATATCTTATTGAAATTGTTCAAGTGAATACAAATAAAGTACAATCGAAACCTTTTCTGAATACAACTCCTGAATACATATGAACAACTATAATAAACCAGCGGCTCCAACTCTACGGATACCAAATTGGATTGCCATAACTTTAAATTGGATCGCTCAGCCCTATCAACCTGTATATACAATAATAATGTCTGGTGGGATTTTTTTTTATATAAATTTGTATCAGCATCCTAAAGTTGCATTATAAATCATGCATCTAATTTACAATAAACATTCAACCCTTCAATACTCACATGCAATGAATACTTCACCTCTCATCTAAGTAAAAATACTACATGCATGTCCAAACCCAAGGCATAATTAATGCTAGAAGTCTCTATCTCTAGACAATTAAGTACTATAACTCTAGACAATTAAGTACTAACACGTAATGAACAACTAACATGGAACGCTACTAATTACCTAAATAGGATTTCACCCCAAGGCGTACACATATATTTTTATTAAAATATTTTTTGCCTCATAAAAGTAACTCTCTCTCTCTATAACTTCTTTGAATTAAATGTGTTCTTCTCTAAACTACCATAAAGGATAAATGACAACTATATATCTGAACAAATGATGTAACTAACTACATGTGTAATAATAAAACTCAAGTACTAACCCCCGCAATGTCACCCCTAAGAATACAAATAGAGCACATAATGTATTTTACATGACATGGGGTTCATTATCAATTGTCTATCATTAGATTATTAATTCTTCCTCATCATTTATTACATCACACAAAGGCCACTACCTTTGGTATTTATCTCGTACCTCTATCGGTAAGTTCATAGGAATCCAACACCAAACGGGCTTAAGCAAAACACATAGAAACAATGGGATGATCACTATGCAGTAGCACCACTAATGGATCCATAACCAACCCGCCTATTGGCTCAAGTAAAAAAAATTTCTCTCATTGACCTCCACTTCCCATAATCAACATAATATATATATATATATATATATATATATATATATATATATATATATATATATATATGTATAACGCATAAACTCAAGAGTACCCAAGCATCTAAATCCCCACGTTGTTGGATCCTAATCTTAATTCGGTATACTATCTCTCAAAACTAAGTCAAACATATATAACCAAGTAGGATACCGTGTACACTAAAGCATATGCCAAATCATCTAAATCCCTAAGCACCGGATTATTCATTACATTATTTGGTTTATCAACTTTTAACCTTATTAAATTTGACTCCTAGTTTATTTTGTCTCGAAACTCATGTACATATATCTATGTATCTACACATTCTCTTTCATAATGTACATACATGTTACCTTATTTAATTACAAAATTAATTGCGTGACCTATAGTCTCTCAAGACCTGAACTAATCTTACAAACACTTTAACTCGTTACTCTATAAGCTCAATGCATACGCACGACCATAGGACACCGCTTTCTCATGCGTCAACCCAATATAATCCAATCCCCAACATCGTATAGTCAATTGATTAAAATACTAACGGTTGATACCAAAATTAATATGCTGACGTGGACGAATCACAGGAAGACACGTGTCAGTCTACGTGGCACATACAAACATTTCTATAAATCACTTTAGCAACGAGGAACTTTACTTCCCCGACCAAGTCAGACACTCCGAGTAACAGGTGTATACCGAGGAACTACATTGCTCCGAGGAACTTCATTATGACGAGCAACTAAGGCGGTCCGAGATGCATCTCGACCAGAGCATTAATTGCCAGATAATCAACAGTTCGATTATTCATTGAATGCTTGTCATACAGACGTATACGCTTAAGGGGCATTAATTATTTACCCTTTCACATGTACAGCCTAAGGGATATAAATACATTGTATCATCCTCATTCAAGGGGCCGGAATTTCTTGATAGATCCACATATCGAGAATTCCAAAACATTCAGCAATAACAAAAACAGTGGACGTATGCCATTCTTATAAGGCTGAACCACTTTAAAAATTCTTTGTCTTATTTAAATTTATCTGTGATTAAATAATTAGAAGCACTCTAATTTTTTACATCAATAGATTGGCGCCGTCTGTGGGAAACGACTGTTAGTATCATTTTTGACCAAAAACAATTCATCATCAATGGCTGATAATCCTGAATCCAGCAATCGAAACGCTGGAAACCCTCCAAATCCCTCTGCACCATCAACTGTTCCAGATCTGGCTAGAATAATGACAAATTTGGCCCAAGGTCAGACCGCCATGCAAGAAATCATGCGGCAACTCATACAAACCCTTCATGGCGGTGCACCTGCTCACTCAGGACAGCGAAGTGGTCAGAGGCAAACCCATTTACGTTCTTCACGATACAGGCGTACTGATTCATATCATAATGAGGAATATGATGATTTATCTTATCAACCTGGGAGAACTTCATCAATACGGGCCACAAATACTGAGCAACGTATTACTCTCTCTCCAGAGAGGACCAGTGCACTGGAAAGATTGAGCAGGGTGTCTCCTTTCAGTCGATTAGGCCCTAAGAAGAATAGGAGTCCACCTAAGGCCATGTCGAGGAGTTTTCGATAACCATCAGATCTAAGAGAAGGATCGGCACAATCACGACCAGCTGCTCGTCAAGATAGATCTCAAGAAGCCACATCAGCTCGGTCAATTGCTCGAACCAATAGGCCCGAGGAAGGAAAAGACGCGTGGAAGGGCTCTATTCAGAGATCGGAAGATAGATTGGGAGAAATGGCTAAGGCGAGGAACCCACTACAACGAACTTTTGTTCAAGGGACACCTTTTGTCCAGGCCATTGTGGATTTTCCTACACCGTCAAAGTTTAAAGCACTTGTGGTGACCCCCAAATATAATGGAAAGATAGATCCTGTTCTTCACATAGAGCAGTATCAAGCTGCCGCCGACATCTATGCTGTCCCCGACGAGATGAGATGCAGAGCATTCTCGAGAACTCTTACTGGATCTGCCCAGATATGGTACAACAATCTTCCTCGGGGTAAGATTTCAGCTTTCTTTCAACTGGCCGAGTTATTCATTGGGAATTTCTGTTTTGGAGCAAAGCCAGTAAAACGAGTAGCGCATTTGTTAAGCGTTAGACAAAAAGCTGGTGAAAGTACTAGAGATTACATAACTCGCTTCAATAACGAAAAGCTAGAAGTCATAAATTATGAAGATAAGACAGCAATCATCGCCTTGATGAGTGGGCTATTGCCCAATAAGTTGTATTACACTTTGGCTAAAGATCCACCTACAACTATGTCAGAGTTGATGGCAAAAGCGGCCAAAATCATGAATGCCGAGGAGGCTATGGCTGCGAAGAAGAATATGGATAAAGAAACCAAAGTGGAAGTCGACAAAGCTAAGAAGAAAGAGCATAAGGGCAATGGTGGTGACAAACAATCCCAAAATAAGTCGTCATGGGAAGTCTTGAAGAAGTTTGATAATTATACTCCTTTGAAGATGGGTATCAACCACGTATTGGAAGAAATCAAGAATAACGAGGAGTTAAAATGGCCAAATAGAATGAAGGCAGACCCTGACAGAAGGAATAGGGAAAAATATTGCGAGTTTCACAAAGATCATGGCCATATGACTAAAAATTGCATAGCCCTCCAGAATGAGATTGAAACACTCATTAGACGAGGAAAATTATCGAAGTATGTTGATCGTAGAAATGAAAGAGGAAATGAAGACCAAACAAGAGAGAGGTCTAGATCTCCTCGTCGGGCAGAGGAAAACAGGAAAAGAGATCATGAAGATGATACAGAGGATGACCCCGATCTTCCCAAAAGGCCAAGATAACCAGAACGCGAGGTATTTTCAATACGTTTTGGGTTATTTGATTGTAATGTTATTACAGGTGGAGATGCAGGAGGAGGAGATCTTACTGCGAAAAGAAAAGCTTACCTCTTTGAGGCTCAAGCTTGTTCATATATTCAACGGATAAATTTGGCTGAGGAGGATCGCCCGAGAAAGGTAAACAAAGAGAAGCTGGTCATTGGTTTTTCAAAAAATGACCTTGCAGGTGTCCTATACCCTCACGATGACCCTTTGGTGATCAAAATGAGGATGAAAGAAGTGATGATTTCAAGAGTTTTGGTAGACAATGGTAGCTCAGCAGACATCATGTTCTACTCGTGCTTCGATATCTTAAATCTAAAATTATCTCAACTGGAGCCTTATCACAGACCTCTCCTGGGTTTTGCTGGCGAGAAAGTTTTTCCACTTGGGACGATCAAGTTGGATATATTCATTGGAACATGGCCCGCTTATCGAACAGAAAGAATACGCTTCTTTGTGATGGATAAAAATGTTCAGTCAGCTTACAATATCATCATGGGAAGAGTTGGTTTGAAGAAGTTCGAAGCGGTCCCATCTACAGTACATCAGTGCTTAAAGTTCCCAACAAACTTTGGAGTAGGAGTTGTGAAAGGTGATAAAAAAGTAGCTCGGGAATGCTATTATTCATCTATAGAAAAAGAGGAATTGGAGGAGTCGAGGAAAAAGACTGTTACCTATCAGGTGGATGAAGGTACAAAATTGAAACATTGGATCCTAGAGATGAATCTCAACTTGTAAAAGGACAAGTGATGGAAGCTACAGAAAATCTCATTCTGGACGATGAGCACCCTGAACGAACAACTCAAATAGGTTCGTCATTGGATGCCTCAATAAAACAGGAGTTAATAACTTTCCTGAGAAGTAGAAAGAAAACTTTTGCATGGAGTCATGAAGACATGCCAGGGATAGATCCGAACTTCTGATGTCATGAGCTCAACGTGAATAAGGAGATCAAGCATGTAAATCAGAGAAGAAGAGTATTTAGTCCCGAGAAGAATCAAGCTATACAAGAGGAGGTCGACAAGCTCCAGAAAGCTCGTTTCATTGAAGATGTTAAATATCCAGACTGGTTAGCAAATGTGGTGATGGTAAAGAAGAAGAACAACAAATGGAGAATGTGTGTTGATTTCACCGATCTCAACAAGGCATGCCTAAAGGATCACTTTCCATTACCCCGAATTGATCAACTGGTGGATGCTACCTCGGGACACGAGCTACTCAGCTTCATGGATGCTTACTCTGGTTACAACCAGATCAAGATGAAACCTGAAGACAGGGAAAGTACTTCTTTTATTACCCCTAGGGGAACTTATTGTTATAATGTTATGCCTTTTGGTTTGAAAAATGCAGGTGCGATATACCAGCGACTGATGAATAAGGTCTTTGCTGAACAAATCAGTTGCAACATGGAAGTCTATGTCGATGACATGCTGACAAAAAGTAAGAAAGCTGCCGATCATCTAGTTGACTTAGGTCAGACCTTTGATCAACTGGATAAATACCAAATGAAGCTGAACCCGATGAAGTGCATATTTGGAGTACGAGAAGGAATGCTCCTCGGGTACATCGTCAATCAGAGAGGCATTGAAGCAAATCCAGAAAAGATCAAAGCTCTTTTAGGGCTGCGATCTCCAACGACGAAGAAAGAAATGCAAAGCCTCACAGGACGAGTTGCAGCGCTCAACAGATTTGTATCCCGAGCAACTGATAGATGCCTCCCATTCTTCAAAACACTCCTAAAAACTTTCGAGTGGAATGATGAATGTGAGAAGGCCTTTCAAGACTTGAAGAAGTATTTGGGAGCACCTCCTCTGTTGTCATGGCCAGTAATAGGAGAAAAAATGTACTTGTACCTGGCAGTATCAGAGAATGCAGTTAGCTCGACACTGATCATAATGGAGAATGGAGTGCAAAAGCCAATTTATTACACAAGTAAGGCCTTCCGAGGTGAAGAGATCAGGTATCCAAAGCTGGAAAAATTTTCACTGGCGCTAATTGAGGCAAGTAGGAGAATGAGGCCATATTTCCAGGCCCATACCATAGTCGTATATACCGACATGCCATTGAGACAAGCCCTTCATAAACCAGAGAAGTCAGGGAGATTGATGTACTGGGCAATAGAGCTTGGTGAATATGACATAATTTATGAACCCAGGTCATCGCTTAAAGGGAAAGCAATAACAGATTTCATAGCAGAATTCACCTATCCTGATACTCCCGAGGAGCAAAAGCAGCTCGCTGATCAACCTGTGGATGTTACAGGATCAACAAACACTGGCTCAGACCAACTTAGCTTGGTAAAAGGGCAAGTGGACGTTACAAGACCAACAGACACTGGCTCAGACCAACCTAGTTTGGTAAAAGGGCAAGTGGATGTGAGAGAATCATCAAATTCTAGCTCAGACCAACTTAGATTGGTAAAAGGGCAAGAAGAGATGGTCGACGAAGAACAAAAAATATCAGGGGATACTGAAAAGAAGCAACAAATATTTCACCGAGGAACTCTGTCAGATCAGAAATTAAAAGACGAGTTGCCTATATGGAAGTTGTATGTAGATGGTTCATCTTGTACCACAGGATGTGGAGCAGGGATATTTTTGAACAGCCCTGACGAAGTCGACATAGAATATGCATTGCGATTTAAATTCAAAGCTTCCAATAATAAGGCTGAGTATGAGACCATGATAGAAGGTCTTAATTTGGCAAAAACTATGGAAGCGCAACAAGTTATGGTCTTCAGTGATTCACAATTAATTGTGAATCAGATGTTGGGAACATATGCAGCCAAATGAGAATTAATGATCAAGTATCATGCAAAGGTGATGGAGTTGGTATCAGAATTTGTTGCCATTCAGTTGATCATAATACCGAGAACGGAAAATGCAAGAGCAGACGCTTTGGCCCGACTAGCATCAGCTACTCGTACCGAGTTGCGAAGAACGATACCAATTGAAGTGTTAGAAAGTCGGAGCATAGATGAAAACCTGATTATGAATTTTATCACCCTTGACTTAGGACCATCTTGGATGGATCCCATCAGGGCATATATTGAGGAGGGAGAATTACCGATGGATAAGCTTGCTACCAAGAAATTAAAGTTTAAAGCTGCTCGGTATGTATTAACTAATGGTGTTTTGTACAGACGAGGAATCATGGCAGGATTGCAAAGATGTGTACATCCCTCTGAGGTGAAAGAATTGATTAAAGAGATCCATGAAGGGTCATGTGGAGCTCTTGTAGCAGGTCGTACTCTTTTACAAAGGGTAATGACACAGGGATACTACTGGCCAACGATGAGGGCTGATTGTATATCCTATGCCAAGAAATGTGACAAGTGTCAGCATTTTTCTTCCATTCGACGAACTCCACAAGCATTGTTGACACCTATCACTTACCCTTGGCCATTTTCCATGTGGGGAATAGATTTGGTCGGACCACTGCCAATGACCAAGGGAAGGTTTAAATACCTCGTCGTCGCAGTGGATTATTTTACTAAGTGGGTTGAAGCTAAGCCTCTTGTAGACATGACTTACGAGAAGGTATATCAGTTTTTTTGGAAAAATATCATTTGCAGGTATGGTCTTCCTCATGCATTCATCACCGACCATGGAACTCAATTTGATAACAAGGAATTCGCTGCTTACTGCCATCAGTCCAACATTTTGAAGCTCCATTCAGCACCAGGTCATCCCCAAAGTAATGGACAGACTGAAGTGACGAACAAGACATTGCTAAATGGTTTGAAGAAAAGGCTAAGTAAGGCTAAAGCAAATTGGATTAACGAGTTACAGTCAGTACTGTGGGATTATCGTACTACTCCCCGAGCAGCAACTAGAGAATCCCCATATATGCTGACATTTGGAAGTGAGGCTTTAATACCTGCCGAGTTGGGTCTCCCAACACACAAAGTGCTGAATTTCAATTCCCTAGTCAGCGACTTAATGAGAAGATTGGATTTGGACATGCTCGAGGAGGTTAGAGAAGAAGCAACCATTAGGAATGCTGCTTACCAACAACGAACAAATCTATTCTACAATAAGAGAGTGAAGAAGTGCGACCTAAAAGAAGGAGATTATGTGTTAAAGAAGGTCATTCAGAAGCACAACAAGTTGGAGGAAAACTGGCATGGACCATATCAAGTTACAGAAGTTGTTAGACCAGGAATTTACCGAATAACAACTTTAGAAGGAGAAGAGTTTAAGAATGCATGGAATGCTGAACACCTATGCAAGTACTATCAGTGATGTAAAATGTAAAGTAGTTCCATCAGTATGAATAAAATGATGATATTTTTCCAGCCTCTCTCCTTTTATTGAAAGTTTTTCGGGGAATACTAGTGCTACACACTACACTGCTCAGCAGTAAGAACGACATTCCTAAAAATGCCAACCTCGGTTGGTTAGGAAACCATACTCCTATAAATGCCAACTCATTTTGGTTAGGAGGTACAAATATCCCTAAAAATGCCAACTCGTTTTGGTTAGGGAACGACATTCCTAAAAATGTCAGCTCCGGTCGGTTAGGAAACCACACTCCTTTGGTTAGGAGGAAAAAATATTCCTAAAAATGCCAGCTCCGGTTGGTTAGGAAAACCATACTCCTTTGGTTAGGAGGCAAAAATATTCCTAAAAATGCCAACTCCGGTTGGTTAGGAAATCATACTCCTAAAAATGCCAACTTGGTTTGGTTAGGAGGCAAAAACATTCCTAAAAATGCCAACTCCGGTTGGTTAAGAAGAAAAATATATTTTCCAAAAAGTACCAACACTGGAAAAGCAAAAATTCACCAAGTTATATTGGTTGAAAATAAAAAATCTTGACAATTGAGATTGAGACCAAGTTAAATTTTTACTTGGACGAGAAACAAAACATCATGATTTTTAGTCAAATGATTACTACAAAGTTAAGTTAGTCGAAAACAAGTTTGAATCAACTACAGTTGGTCGACAAATTACATAATGTTATTATCTTTTTAACAGATATACAGTCAAGTTAGTCGACAATCAGTTGGTCGACAAAATACAAAATGTTGTTATCTTTTTAACAGATATACAGTCAAGTTAGTCGACAATCAGTTGGTCGACAAAATACAAAACGTCGTTATCTTTTTAACAGATATGCATATACATATATAAAGTATTTTACATCTGCAAGACAATGGCAATCAACATTTGCAAACAAAATTATATGTATTTCATTATATCCAAAAATGAAGTACAAAAATGAATACATTGATTATGAAATGTATAAACAACTATTACATTAAGAACCCTATTCTATTGGTCTCTTTCCTTGTGCTTTTGAAACAGGCTCCTCGCCAGCAGGAGGATCTTCCAAGCAAAGGGGAGAATTAATGAAGTTAGGGTCTTGGAGCATTCTGATGTTCATTACAGATGGCCTGTCTAGTAGATGCTCGGGACGAGATAACTCAGCATTTGAATGGAGGTTATAATCACCGAGATACTTTGAAATAATGCACCAAGGAATGGCTCGAGCAGGGATCCAGCTCATGTCAAGCTTAAAAGGCGGAACTGGTAGATCGAGCAGCCCTGGGTCATGGTAATTCCATAAATAGTGGCCTTGCTCCAATTTCAGTACACCCAGAGCATTTAACCATCCCTGTTTGTAGCCTTCATTGTTAGCATTCTCAATACGAGCATCTAAGTGACAGAGGGCTTCGTTGTAGCCTGCCATCCAAAATTCACGAGGTTGTTTATGGAATTGTAAAGTTAGTCTCTCTAATTGCTCGTGAAGGCTTCTGGCAAAAATATCTTTATTTTCCAAAGCAGACTTCTGCGTATCAAGTTGCTCCTCCAGGCTCTGGACTTTCTTGGACATTTCTGATAAGGCTTGATTTTTTGCCATCAATTGGAATGCTTGGCTTTCCAACGCTGCTTGAGTACGATCTTCTTCAATAGTAGGACGAAGAACTCTTGGTCATCCCCGAGCAGGTGGAATACCTTATTCCTCGACAGCACTCAGAACAGCTCTTTCTCGTCCAAGAGAACCTCTTCCTCGCCCTCGAACAGCAGTAGAAGGGCCAGCTCTTCTCAAAGCCTCTAATTCTTCTCGCAATTTGGCATTCTCAACTTCTGAAAAGGAGAATCCTTCGTCGGTCACTAGTACCAAGGCATTTGAAGAAGAAGCAACAAATCTCATCGGAGCTAGTTCTTTTTGTAGATTATTATTCTCTTGCTCCAGCAATTCAACGATTTGCCTGTGCTCTTCGACTTCAGTCTTCAAAGTTCTCTCTCTCATTTCATAGCCAACAAGCATCTTGTCATAGCCTTTCTCAGCACTGAGTTGTTTGATTTTCTTTTCATACCCTTCGTGCAAAAGAGCTGAAGATTCTTTATACCGTTGCTGAAGTTCATCAAGAGTACCTTGTAAGTCTTCAATCATTTCGTAATAAGCCACATTATTGGCTACAGCACGATCAAGAAGACATTTCAAGTATTGATAGGCCTCAACTGCCTGTTCTGAAACATCTCGGCCAAGGATGTCTACAATTTGGGACTTGTCCAAATCAGTATGACCCACTTTAAAATATTCATTGCATTGTCTGAGCAGTTTTGTATCATGATCAGACAACAATTCCATTCTGGCCATAAACTAATAAAGAAGAGAAGGCAAGAGTTAATAAGAAAGAAAACAGAGCATCAACAACATAGATGATTAAAAAAGGCAAAGGCAAATTTTATTACATCATAAGAAGAATAGTACAAAGTTCAGAGTACATATGATAGAAGAAAATAAAACAAAGACAAATACCGAACAACTTTACACCTTTTCCTTGTCTCCCAAAACTTTCTCGGGAGGCTGGGATGAGGAGCTCGATTGCTCGGTGGAAACAAAAAGTTGGTCGGCAAGAGCTGGAGGTTGTTCATATGGAGTAGGCAAAGATGGAAGCTCCTCGTTGAGTGATTGGATAGGTTGTGGGGCAAGGATGTGATCACCCACAACCATGGAGGACTCCTCGGAGGCAGCTTCATCCTCTTCTTCATCTTCAATAGTTGGAGGGGGACCAGGAAGATGTTGTTGAAATAATTCAGAGCTCTCCTCAACCTTTAACTCCCGTAGAACAGCAACCCAGCCATCTCTGAAGTATTTGAGGCTGCCATACTCTACCTGGGACATTATTGACGCCACCCCCTTATTCCATCCTTTGTCCCAGCCAGTGCTGAAGGACTTCTTCACGGTAAATTTTCTTTTCATTTTCTCCGAGGAGAGCTTCTCGGATAGAAGATCCTCGGTGGCCTTCAGTTTACCTTCCACCTCCTCCTTCTGGCGATTTACCTCTCGCAGAAGGGTTAATTCTTCCTCAGACAATTTAAGCTTGTTCTCAAGCTCCCCAAAGTTCTTGAGCATCTCGTCAAGCTTTTTGTTCTTCTCTTCTAAATTCTTCACTTTACTCTCCAACCCCTTGGAGACCTCAGGAAGCTGCACCTTCTCTGCCTCAACCTAAGACAATTTCTTCTCCCAATCAGCTTTATCCTCGTCATACTTTTGACAGGAATCCTTCAAAGATTGGGTCAAACCCATTAAAGCATCCTCTACATTGGACGAGAAGTTAGAAGCCTTAATTGCTTCATATTTCTTCACGATTGTGTTAAAACAACTCACCAACTAGAAAAAGGAAATAACGACAAGTCAGTACAGAGATATATGTAATAAGGGAAAGAAGGGAAGTTCAGAATAAGAGGAACTTACTAAAGCAATGTGGCGAGTAGCCAGAGATGTAAGCATATCCCGAGGAAGATTCTCTTCAATTCCTTGGATCTAGGGAATGATCCAAGTCTTTACCGAACTCATCGCAGAGCTCGGGGGAATAATGGTTGGAACACCAGCACCACTAACTGGGAGCTGGGGGATGGTTTCAGTCAAATTGATCGAGGAGCTTTTCTTCAGCTTCCTCGGGGGCACAACAACAGCTTCAACCAAGGAAGAACTCTTGGTCGGGGATATAGTGATCACTTTCTTGGGAGCATCACTCTTACTTGAAGCCACTGGGGGCTTCTCGGCAGCCTTCTTGGGTGCAACAGAAGGAGCAACCTCTGTTTTCTTTGTCCCCTCTGGGACATCAGGCTTATTTCTTTTTGCCTCTACAACAGAGGCAGCCTCCTCGAAGATAGCAGGAACTCTTATTTTACCCATCTTCTTACTCAAGGGAATATGAGATTCTTGAGAATAATCTTCAAGAGCTGGCACTGGTTCAGTACTGCTAATCATAGGGCGAGCAGTAAAAGAGGATGTATAACTCTTATACTACAAAAAATATGAAGTAAACCTAATGTGCTCATCTGTAACTTTCTGATACAAGCCCCAGATAAGTTTCAAGTGATTTATATTAACTTCTGCTTCCTTTAGAGATTTTCTCTTGCTATCAACTGCAAATAAATACACATTGAAATATCAGTCACACATTTTATCAAACATAATGAAAGCATAATTTCAGAAATAAAATAAAATGAAAAGAACCTATCCCATTGCCATAGGGAGGGCATCTGGGACCCTGGTATACTTCGTCTCCAACCAGAGGGGCATGTTGCCAATTTTTAATAACAACCCCATGTTCAAAATAATCCCTATTGGCATCAGGGAGGTTGACTACTAAAGCCCTATTCAAAAATCTGGTTTTTAAATATAAAGTATTATCTAGAACTGCCCATCTATAGCAAAACATAATCTCAGGAATTCCTATGCGAGTTCCATGAGTTTGATTTAACTTATGCACCCCATTAACTATCCTCCATGTGTTGGGGGCTATTTTTGTAGGAACGACATCAAAATACTGACAGAACTCTAAACACAAAGGATTTGGTGGAAAAGAAAATCCACACTCAGCAATAAAGAGGCTGGGGAACCAATGTCCCTCAGCCAAGCGAAAATAATCTGAAGGCTCAGAAAGCTCCTCCAGAGTTACCCAAGAAGGGATTGAAAAATCATAACGGAACTTCTCAAGAGATTCAATAAGATAAACCATGATGAATAAAAGAAATGAAGAAGAAGGAAGAAGATCTTACAGAAAAAAAGGAGGATCTGTTGACAACGAACGGAGGAAAAGATGAACGCACAAGAGAGAGAGAGACAGGGGAAAACTCGAAAACAAAAATTGGAAAAGGTAGAAGACGATGGGATTGTCTGTGACGCTTAAATACTTTGCCTCGGGAAATGGTGAAGGAAATGATTACAAAAAGAAAATACTACGCTACCGGCGGTTAAAAGGACAAAAAGTACACGAAGGTCGAAGCGTTTATAAAAATTCAAAAAGGCGGATTCTGTGAATCTGGAAGGAAAAATAAATACGGAGGAAATGCTCCTAAATATTAGGAGGATCATTTAAAATTGCCATATTCCGAGAAAGAATGTTCCATACTCCTCAAATTTCGAACTACGAAATATTGGGGGCTTTTGTTGATACCAAAATTAATATGCTGATGTGGACGAATCACAGGAAGACACGTGTCAGTCTACGTGGCACATACAAATATTTCTATAAATCACTTTAGCAACGAGGAACTTTACTTCCCCGACCAAGTCATACACTCCGAGTAACAGGTGTATACCGAGGAACTACATTTCTCCGAGGAACTTCATTATGACGAGCAACTAAGGCGGTCCGAGCTGCATCTCGCCCAGAGCATTAATTGCCAGATAATCAACAGTTCGATTATTCATTGAATGCTTGTCATACAGGCGTATACGCTTAAGGGGCATTAATTGTTTACCCTTTCACATGTACAACCTAAGGGCTATAAATACATTGTATCATCCTCATTCAAGGGGACCGGAATTTCTTGATAGATCCACATATCGAGAATTCCAAAACATTCGGCAATAACAAAAACAGTGGACGTAGGCCATTCTTATAAGGCTGAACCACTTTAAAATTTTTTTGTCTTATTTAAATTTATCTGTGATTAAATAATTAGAAGAAATCTAATTTTTTACTTCAATACTAACCATTATTTTACCTTAATTAAAGTTACACAATTTGTCTTTTGATTTATACACTAATAAACCTAACTTTCGAATTTTTCCGACCATATCTCATATGGATAACCTCTCATATATTCTAATTAACTCAGGATAGCAACTCGACCCTAGTCCAACCTAGGGGTCAAATCGATTCACCCCCAGGACCGAATCGATTCGCCCCTAGGACCGAATCGATGCGAACCTGACGGAAGGCCCAGGGTTGCCTAAAAACAAAGGTTTCCTCCCCAAATCTTCCATTAATGGTTTCCCAAGCTCTAAATCGAATCCTAAACAATACTAAAACTTAAATATATGTGTGAGAAAATGTTTCTTAATGTTTTATACTATTGCACAGGTCTAATAACATCAAATTCAAGATTAAAACCTGATTATCCAAGCTTTTCAACATAACTCATCGTTAAATTATGTTAGAGTTTTGTCATCACTAATTTCATAACTAAAACTTAAATTAACAGGGAAGACATTGTAATAATTAATCCTTATCCTAAATCATTGATTAAATATCAGATCTACAGTTAGTAAATTCATTATTAGTTCATCAAAGTGCATATATCTAATGCATTAGAAATCTATATTACTTCTAATTAACCCACATCTTTAATATATTCAATCCTAAATGAATTAATCCTTAAACATGCTTCACTATTCAGAATTGAAAAGGGGGAAACATTTATTCTACATCAGTTACAAATTTATAATGTGGATTGCAAGATATTATTGCCTGAAAATTGAAGAACATGTGGTCATAGGTTTGAGTCTTTGTGGTTTTCCCTCCTTGAAATTTCTCTGCTTCTCCTAAAGATCCATGGCTGTTAGGGTTTGTTTCTCCTTATAATAAATGGTAATTAATGAGCCTTAATCCCACTTATAAACTTAAATTCCTACACCTTCATTAAATGGCTATTTTCGAAAATACTATTCAGATTGACTCAAAACTCATCCTATGGATATACCCACCCCTCAGGCCCAATTTAAAGCAACAGAAGCATATAAATGGAAATCCTTGTCACCCCAGAGTCCAGTCTAAATGATACTACCCGCAACACACGATAATAAATCATGGCGTCAATAAATTATTCATTTAATTATACTACATAGATACACAGTTCACAATCATATAATTAATATCACTAATTAATTATTCCCAATCACACTTTGCAAAAATCCTACAACATGCAAAATTTAATTATCATCTAAATCATGTCAATTTATTATTACTAAGCCACATAAGTATAATTAACCCTATTTATTAATTTATTTCACACACAACAAATAAATATAATCCACAAAAATACGGGGTATTATATTCTTTCCCCTAATAAAGGAATTTCGTCCTCGAAATTTGCTAAAGCATAATGTTAAGGTGTAACTTGCACAAATATCATAGGATTATACATAATTATCCAATATCTGTATCCTAAGAGATAAAAGAAAAAGGCTAACACACCCCTATTATAGTGTGCTACGATTAGAGTTCCCATCCAACCTATACCACGTATACACACGCATAAACATCATATATAAATAACATATATACACATACCAATCTCAACCACATATATAAGTTGTGACTATAAAGTAAAGTTATACTCTAATGCCATATTAACCATGACAAAACACTTCTTGATATTGCCATACCTATTCAACTAGTGGTGCGAACATCCCTCATTGTTCTCGACGCTGCACTCATTGACCCCGTTGTCCTTAAATCATACAATATCCATCGCTCGATGTGTTATATCTCTATATAAGTAATGTATAGCGTATTAAACCAAACGTCCTAAAGCCCAAACATCTCTCAACTCTCGAAGCTTACTAAGCTTTATGCGTGGGATGTCTTGCAAGCGAAATCCATATAAGGAACCCTCCTGATACAATATTGCTTAGTTCAGTCGGTTATTAAGTTTCGTTGGTCCAAGACCACACACATAATAATGCACTAACTATACAAATCTTAACACGTGGCAATTCCAACAAAAGTCTCACTCCTTCCAAGAATGATACCAGCCTCCTTAAGTTAATCGATCCAATAACTTTAAAAACATCATTATTTTCTCAAACATGTGGTAGGACATCCTCTGACCATCCTTAAATCAAATAGAGTTCTTAATCACTCCTAAACCTTTAAATATCTAACTGTTCTAATAAGGGTCTATTATCATCAGTCATCCTGATAACGTCACTAGGCTAAAACCATACATAACTTATTATAACCAAGGTCCTCACTAGCCACTAAATCTTAAAATAACCAAAATGTTTACAATACCAATGCTTTTCATCATGCATATCCTTATATACTAAGATAAATCCGTCATCGTCTAGCCATCCCACGTAACCATCCTATAAAGTATGTAACCACTAGCATATAGCCCATGAAAGTATTCTGAACTCGAAAATCACCTCCAATAGACATAACCATACCGTAATTTAAAATTATTATCATTGTTTATATAAAAAAATTATCCATCTACATGGACCATTCAGATACTGACACATTTTATACAGTGGAAGATTAATCCTAGTCAGCAAGGATGAAATGTCGACCTTCTGAGGAATGCCGAACAACCTTTCAATGGAGCCCGACCAACACCAGGAAGACCGACCAACACCAAGAAGATCGAACAACAGTGATAGAAAAACACCAACAGTTGTATACATAAATGATTGTACATATGTAAGTGTCTACGATATAAAGACATTCCATCCTTTGATATTCCATCTCTTATACACCCCCTGGGGGCTATATATACATTGTAAACCTTACATCCAAGGTACACACAGAAAAAGAGGCAATTGAAGAAGACTAAAGCAATACATAACAGTGGACGTATGCTCTTCCATTAAGCCGAACCACTTTAAAATTTTTTGTCTATTTTACTTATATTTATCTGTGATCAATTAATTAGCCTACTCTATTTTTTTGCATCAACAATCATCGTCGCATTCACTATGAAAATTCATAGTAGTGCATCACGACTGCCCAAGAATAACTACTAGAATACATAAGGCCTTTATGGATGTTATAATAACCTAGGGGATGCTCATATTCCCACCACTATCTAACATCTAGGGAAGAATATACCAATAATCTATCCATACACAATAAATACCATAGTCAATTCATATGGAATGACGTCTCTCACCGCCAACACCATATCCTAGTTAACATCAACCCATAATCCATGTGATTGTGTCAGCAGCCATTCAATATATAAAGATATAACTCTCAGCTAAACCATTGTGCTTAAACAAGGTACATCTCTCTCTCTCTCTATATATATATATATATTATGAACATCGCACTTCATTATATCCTTGATCCAAGAACTGCATTAATAGCCCACCTAAAATCCCCACGTCATTGCACCCAGTCTCAATAGAGTGCTACTTCCCAAATCATGCAAAATCCACGATAATAACCTTACTGCCGGTAGTGATGCCCACTACATAGAAATCTAAAAATCTCAATCGGACCATCCTTGGTTCAACACTACCATAACCAAAATCCATAATTGGGCACCTACCAACCCCATGGTCATACACCACGCATCATAAAAATAGGAATCATGATTTATCTTAGGAGATCTTTCTCTCGATTCAACTCGCTATTTCGTAACATCCACTTATATTTTCCTCCAATTTTCTCTATTAATGGTACTCTAACTATTACATTCATAATTACAACCCTCAATCAAAACATGCTCTTTGTTTGAGCCTCTTGGAACTCACTTATTCCTAAATTTCATTTATAACTAATACATCAACAAAATATAAGACTATAATGCAGATTCAATTCCATCCTCATAAAAATCTAAACTCGAACTAATAGGAATATCAATACTCTCCTCTCTAATTTCCACTCATTCAGGTGGACAACTAGTTATTTCTAATTATCCTCAAACTCATTTTCCCTAACCACATGGTGACCCTAATCTTAGGTCTAACAAATCCTACATTATCATCACCTTAATTATAAATTATCTAACAACATAAATTAACCTTACTTAAATATGAGTGCAACACCAATTACATTATCTAATGGTAATTAAACACTGTAAGGATAAATTTCCAATCGAGTTAATTTGTATGTAATTGGCTTATTTTCAGACAAAACATTTGAGTCATAGGATTAAATTTGAGTTTATGATCTCATGAGCTTATGGCGTTGTTTGATGAAGACATACTAGTAAATCTTCGAAGAGTTCATATTCTAAGTCGTGTTTACCAAGCCGTATTTTCCTTCACATGTGTTAAGGATCTCGCAAGTACGAACGTATATTATTTTATGAGTCCTTGGAATATTTCATAAGGGTGTTCTATATTCAAAACTATTTGGAACTTGATATTTCAAAAATTTATTTTCTGAGTTTACTGTAGGTGGACTTTTAAAAATCGTTTCAGTCGACATGTCAATGTCGTTCAAATGACATCCTTAGGTCGTTCGATCCATGCTTTCAAATGAGCTTCAAACGAAGCGTACTAATTTGATTTTACTGAGGTCGTTTGAAATGAGATGTTATCTTGTTCAAATGAGATCTCTATCTCAGTTGAATAATGCACCACCTTAACTTTTCTATAAAAATATTTTTCCAGACTGTGGGTTTTATTTTGAAAGATGAACTTTTGATGAAAAATGAAAAGAACACATGTGTCAAACGTTTTAACTCCAAAAGTTTCACTCTTTTGTTTATAAGATCCAAGATTCATAACTCATATACTTTGTGATCTTGTTTACTTCTTCCATCACAAGAAGAATCTTTTTTCGTGCGGTGTACTCTGTATGTGCTAATTGCGATGAAGAATCGGTGGACTCCGATTTCTGAATTATAGACTATTGTCGAGCTATATTGGTGGATTCCAAGGCACATATGGACTCTGTGTTATAGAACTTGTGTAGGTGGACTCCTAAGTTTCATTGTGGAGGAGTGGTTGAAGATAGAAGAGCGTCAAGACTTGTGGGGGATTGAGTCGTCCTGTAAGTCTACAGTATATTCTTTGTAAAACCATATCATAGTGATTGTATGGATGGGCTGTCCAAGGTTTTTTTACCTTAGTGGTTTACTCGTACATCGGCGTTTTCTTGTGGTTTTATTTATTTAATTTATTTGCTATCACCTAGATGCATGTTTAGGGATAAAAAGATGAAATTTGGTAAATCGGTTTTCACAAGAAAGGCTTAACCGATGAAAAGTTTTATTGGGTAAATTTAGTTCAATCATTAAAATTGGAAAAACTTAATTATATTGAACTTGTGTTTATTTGAACCACACATAACATTCTCCAATTGGTATCACAGCAGGTTGCACTAAGTTATTGTGTTTGATCTTGTTTACCTTCTTTTTGGGCGTTTGTTTATTCATCTCTCTAGTACTTGTTTTTTTCTCTCTTGATGGATTCTTATTCTCATTTGAAGTTTGTCGAAAGAATTGAATTTTTTGAAATCGTTTGAAAAATGTTTTGAAACTTTTGCAAACTGTTCAAAATTAAAGAGGTATTATTCATGAGAAGTTTTATACCTTGCACAATGACTTCATGATTATAAAATTATCAAAAAAGGAGAGTGATGATAGAGTCCTTATTTTAGAAAAAGAATTGGAGGACTTGAAAAATTCTAGTGTTTGTGTTTATAAGGATAAAAATAATTTGATTAATGATTTTAAGGCACGTGAGAAGACTCTTAGGGATAAGTTTTCTCACATTAAGGGGGAGTGAGATAACCTTCTAGGGATGATTGAAAATATGAAGAAGGAGACCTTAAAATTGGAAGAGTTTAATTGAGTTTAAAATTGAGTTTTACTCATTTGGTATGGAATATTGGTTTGTTTGAATGCAATTAACTACTCAATTTTCATGTTTCTAGGACCTTTAGTTATGACTTTCAATGCTTAGATTGATTTTAACCATGTTAATTGAGTTATTTCAAACTTGACTTGCTTTATGAATTCGACTTTGTATATGCCTCCGCACACACTTGCACGAGCTTATTGAATTTTGACTTCAAGATGTATACTTGTGCTTGGTGAGATGTTCTCCTATCAATTTTACCATCTGCATATTTATTTGACTATGAAGGATTTATGCAAGTAAGAACAGTTGCCCGTGAGTGTTTGTTTAGTATTGAAAAAAATATGAGTGTACACAGAAAAGGGATGCAAGAGGCAAGTGAACTCTTCGTCAAAGCCACCATTTGAAAAGAGACTAAGAAAAAATTAGGGCAATAAAAAGAAAATATGCCAAAAAGGGGCCAAATGGTTTAGTTTGATTGATCATTCAAAAGAAGTCACTTAAAAAGAAAAAAGAATAGAATATATAATTATGTTTATCTTTTGAGGGTGTTTAGTTGAAGATCAACGGATTTGCACAGTGATACCTAGTTATGCTTATTTTATTATGACGCTATTGATTTGTAGAATCATTAATATTCCAGGCTTATGTGTATTATGCTTGTTTTGTTCATTAAGTTCAACTTTTTTTGTCATTTGAGGCTAAAATTTAGTTTGATAAAGTTTTGCAGTAAATTAGAACTTCTTGAACATATTTAAGTGTTTGGTTATAACTATTCTTTCACTAGATCATACCTATTCATTCCATCCCACACATTTCGACACATCGATACTATGTTAGTGTGTAAAGCTTATGTGTTTTATGTCATGTTTTGTGGTCGTTTATACCTATATATGTGTGCCGGATTTTATGTGATATATTTTACATATCTGATGTATTGTATTGTGTTTTGAGTCTTTACGGTTAACATTTAGTCCATATTTATCACATGCTTGATCTTTTGGATTATTTGTGCTTGATTTTCCATGTTGCGTGCTTGCTACATTTTACACCGTTGCATGAATTATTCCCATATTCCTTTTCTTAGTATTGGTATCTTATGATCACATATTTAGGGAGAGATTCGATTTTAGGGGGGTAATTAATTATGCTATCTTTCTTTGTTTATTCCTGAACGAAAAGGGAGAGAAATGGCATATTTCCTTTGCATGATTAGGATATCTTTATCTTAGGGGGAGAAGTCTTGCCTAGGTTGAGATTATTTAGACATTGTTAGATGTTTATTCATTTGAGAATTTATACTTGTTATATTATCTTTGCATTTGAAGGTGTGTTTAAGTGTGTGGGATTATAGGTTGAGATTAAAGTGACAAAGTTTTCAAGCAAAGCAAAGCTACTCATGTTTGTGTGTCTGTCGAGCATGTATACATTTTCCTATTTTGGGTTGGGGAATGAGACTTTTTAGAGACCTTGACGGCCCATAGGATTTTTGTTTTGGTCTAATCCTGGAATATCCAAAGGGGGAGATTTGTTAGGACAAATTTCCAATCGATTCAATTTGTAAGTAATTAGCTTAGTTTCGGACAAAATGTTTGAGTCATAGGATAAACTTTGAGTTTGTGATCCCATGAGCCTATGGCGTGGTTTAACGAAGACGTAACGACAAAGCTTCGAAGAGTGCATATTTTAAGCCATGTTTACCGTGCCATGTTTGTCTTCACATGTGCCGAGGATCTCACAGGTATGAATGTATATTGTTTTATGAGTCCTTAGAATATTTTGTAAGGATGTACTGTTTTCAAAACTGTTTAGAACTTATTTTTTTCGAAAATTTGTTTTCAGAGTATACTACAGGCGGACTTTTAAAAATCGTTTTAGTCGAAATATCCATGTCATTCAAATGACATCCTTAGGTCATTCGATCCATGCTTTCAAATGAAAAGTACTGTTTTGATTTTGTCGAGGTTGTTAGAAGCGAGATGTTATCCTCGTTCAAATGAGGTCGCTATCTCGTTCTAACGATAGCTCAAAATCATTTGAATCCTGATCTGCCTTAACTTTTATATAAAGTTTTTTCATACTGGTTTTATTTTGAGAGATGAAATTTTAACTAAAATGAAAAGAAGACCTATTTTAAAAGTTCTAACTCCAAAAGTTTCACCCTTTTGTTTAGAGGATACAAGATTCATAACTCATATACTCTGAGATATTGTTTGGGTACCTTGTTTATTTCTTCCATTACAAGAAGAACCTATTTTCTGCGGTGGACTCCGAACGTACTGGTTGTGGTGAAAAGTGATGGAATCCAATTTCTGAATTGTAGACGGTTGCCAAGCTATATCGATGGATACCAAGGCACATGTGGACTCGCCTGTTATGGACCTTGAATAGGTAGACTCATACGCTGCACTGTGGAGGAGTGGTTGAAGATAAAAGAGCATTAAGACTTGTGGGGGGATTGAGTTGTTGTGTAAGTCTACTGTCTATTCTTTGTAAGACCATATCATAGTGATTGTCTGGCTGGGTCGTCCGAGGTTTTTTTCCTTAGTGGTTTCCTTGTACGCTGGTGTGTTCTTGTGGTTTGATTTATTTAATATCTGTTATCACCTAAATGCATGTTTAGGGTTAAAAGATAAAATTTGGTAAATCGATTTTCATAAGAAAGGTTTAATCGGTGCAAAGTTTTAGTAGGTAAATTTAGTTCAATCATTAAGATTGGAAAAGCTTAAAAATATTGAACTTGTGTTTATTTGAACTGCCCATAGCATTCTCAACCACACATAAATTTATCATCAGAATCCTTATATTTTACTAAAACATCTCAATCCACTTCCCTCTTTCTTGAGTGCAAAAAATTTCAAAAGGTCATTCTACTAGCCTAAATTCCACCGTAATCCAATTTATCGTAAACGAAATTGAAAACTCCAATGGGCTCCTCAAAAACTCAAATTCCTTAATATCTCTAAAAAATGGACTCAACGTTAAACACATCCACTAACTTGTGCTTCTGAATGTCTCTAGGTTGTAAACTATGCCACCAAGCATGATAATTTCCCATAATCATCCTCACAACGGTGGTATGGTCCAACTACTCATTCTATAATTGACCTTAACTTGCAATGGTCTTCATTATCATTCTTCTCTAAACTCGAATACTCCTCGAGTATTGCCAATGCTCAAAAAGATAAAGAACAATGTCAACACACACGTTATCAAGACAACAGAGTACAAAACGTATTACAGGCTCTAACATATCGAAAAACGCTCGATAAAAAATGAAATGAACGCAATACAAATCCTATGGACACTAGAACCTGGATGTTCTGATACTAACTGTAACACCCATGATTTTTCCATGCTTATTTGATCAGATTGGATATAAAATACCAAGAGCTCTAAAATAACTTATATCATTTGAAACATCAAGAGTAAACCAAAAACTATAATAAATAAACACCATCCCTAATAAAACATGATAAAGGATGAGAATAAATATAACTAAACTGAAATAATTGAACTTCAATAAATGAATACACTAAATCAAATCTCTTATTACAATTGTTCAATTAAATAAAAATAGATTACAGTCGACCTTCTCTGGATACAACTACTGAATACATATGAATAACTACAATGAATCGGCGGCTCAAACTTTACGGATTCTAAGATGTATTGCCACAACTGCAAGTCTGGCCGTTCAGTCATGTTATCCTATATACACAATAATAATGCCCGGGGGAACATTTTATAAATTTTGGTTAGCACCAGAAAGTTGCAAGAATATCTCCAATACATCAATATAAATCATGCGACTGATTTACAATAAACATTAAACCCTTCAACACTCACATGAAATGAATACCTCACCTCTCATCTAAGTGCAAGTAATACATGCATGTCCAAACCCAAGGCATAATCAATTATAGAAGTCTTTATCTCTAGATAATTAAGTAGTAAGACATAACAAACAACTAACATGGAACGCTATTAACTATGCAAATAGGATTTCACTTTAAAACCTACATATATATTTTCATTAAATTATTCACATTCTCATGAAAGTAACACTCTCTCTATTTTTATTATCTTTTAATTAAATATGTTCTTCTCCAAATTACCATAAAGGATAAACAACAACTATGTATACTAAAAAGGGGTGTAACTAACTTCACGTGTAAGAATACAACCCAAGTACCAACACCACAACGTCAGCCCTAAGAATACAAATAGAGCATATATTGTGATTTACATGACATGGGATTCATTATCAATTGTATATCATTAGATTATATTAATTCTTTATCATTATTTATTACATCACACAGAGGACACTACATTCGGTGTCTATCTCGTCCCTCTATTGGTAAGTCCTTAGAAATTTAGCACAAAACAGGCTTAAGCAAAACATACAAAATAATGGTGTAATCTCTACCCAATAGCATCATCAATGGATTCATACCCAACCTAACTAGTGTTCCAAGTAATCCAAACTTCTCTCACGATGAAGGGGTGACACCCTTGAACGTATGATCTAAAATAATGACCCTCACTACGTCCGACTCATCTCAGTCGGTGTGTGGTATACGGTCCCGATGTTGAATGCAACCTCCAGCCGATAGATTCACCATGAGTAAATGTATGTTCACATAATCAACACAATATACACACACACACACACACACACACACACACACACACACACACACACTCAAGCATACCCAAATATCTAAATATCCACATCATTTGATCCTCGTCTCAATTAGGTTTACTATCTCTCAAAACCAAGTCAAACATAAATAACTAATTAGGATACCATGTACATTGAAGCGTAGTCCAAATTATCTAAATCCCTAAGCACCGGAATTATTCGTTATGTTCTTAGGTTTATCAACTCTTAATCTTATTAAATTTGACTCCTAGTTTATTGCATCTCTAAACTATGAGTACATATATATACACACACTTTCTCATAATGTACATGTATGTTTTCTCATTTAATTACTAAATTAATTGCACGACCCATAATATCTTAAAATCTAAACTAATCTCCAAAACACTTTAATTCATTGCTCTATAAGCTTAATGCGTACACACGATCATTAAAAACTACCATCTTACGCGCCTACACAATATTAATCCAATCCCCCATGTCAGATTGTACAATTAATTAAAATATTAACAATTCTTCTACCTTAATTAGAGTTACACAATTTGTCTTTTGGTTTATACATTAATAAACCTAACTTTCAAAATTTTCCAACCATCTCTCATATGAATAACCTCTCATATACTTTTCAATAAACTCAGGGATAGCTACACGGTCCATTCCCCAACTCAACCCCAGTTCAACCCAATGGCCAAATCAATTTGCTTCCGGGTAGGCCATGTCAATGGGTCGGGTATGGCCCTGGACCCGATCCATATAATAGGGTCTGAGTATATTTTTTTAGACCCGAAGACCCGTTTATTAAACGGGTAGGGTATGGATCTTATACAAGACCTGGACCCGAAGACTCGACCCAAATTGTACAATATATATATATATATATATATATATATATATATATATATATATATGTCTTATCAATATAACATGTAAGTATTATATATAAATATATATATATATATTTATGTATATAATAAATATATGTTTTATTTATACTAATAATATTCTATAATACATTACAAAATACTTTAATCTAAAATTGAAAAATAAAGAAGGTGGATAAAATAAATATAAAATAAATGTATATATTTGGCCGGACCCGAACCCGAGAGCCGAACGGATCTAGGTCTGGATCCAATATTGTAGACCCGATGATGACCCATCTCGAACCCGAACCCAATGAAGACCCGATTATACGGATCTGGATCTCCCTAAACCTGACCCGTCTCCGACCCGTTAACAGGCCTACTGCCAGGGCCAAATCGATTCACACGTCGAAAAAGGCCTAGGTTTGCCTAAAAATGAAAGTTTCCTCTTTAAATTTTTGATTAATGGTTTCCCAATCTCCAAATCAAAACCCAAGCAATACCATAACTTAAATCTAAGCATGTGAACATATTTGTAATTGTTTTTACATAATCATACGGATCTAATAACATTAAATCCAAGATCAAAACCTAATGATCCAAACTTTGTAACATAACTCATCATTATATCATCTTAGGGCTTGTTCATCATTAATTTCAGAACAAAAATTTAAATTAACATGGGAAAAATTCGTAATAATTGATCCTCATCCTAAATCATTAATTAAATCTCAGATCTGTAACATTTAGTCCAATAATTTTATGATTTATTCAATAAAGTACAAGTATATAATGCATGGAAGATTTGTATTACTTCTAATTAACCCACATCTTTAATATATTCAATCCTAAACAAATTAATTCCTAGGAATGATTCAATGTTCGAATTTGAATAACGAAAAACATGTATTCTAATCAGTTACAGATTTATAATGAGGGTTGTAAAATAGTCATGCCTAAAAATCGAAGAAAACGCGGTTGTAGGTTTGAGTCCTTATGGTTTGCTCTCCTTGGAATTTCTTTGCTTCTTCCAATGACCCATAGCTGCTAGGATTTGCTTCTCTTTAGAATAAATGGTAATTAATGACACTTAATCCCACTTACAAACTTAAACTCTCGCACCTCCATTGAATGTCTATTTTCATCCCCCTAAACTAGGGGTGCACACAGTCCGGTTTGGTTCGGTTTTGATACTAACTCGATAACCGAATCGAGATAGGTCGGTTCTAAAGTTTTAGAATCGGAACCAAATCGACAGTTGCGCATAATCGAACCAAATTGATCCAACGGATCCTGGATTAGTTCTGATCGCTTTTCGGTTTGAAATTCATATTTCAAACTTAGTAAAATATCAAGATTAATGTATTTCAAAATAATTTTTTTAAGGTTAAATTTAATTTCGATCCCTAATAACATAAATTTGAAACTCAAGTAATCCCCAAAATATAAATTACAAGTGTTACACACACACACACACACACACACACACACACACACACACACACACACACACACACACACAGATATATATATATTATAAATTGTACCGTATGGGTTCGGATCGGTTCGGGTTGGATTTACCGTGAAATCGAGAACCGAACCGAAAATATCGATTTTATTTTTTTGGAACCGGAACTGAACCAATAGTCTAAAAAACTAAACCGACCCAACCCAATACAACCGGTTCGGTTCGGTTTATCGGTCCAGTTCCATTGTGCACCCCTACCCTATATGGGTCCAAAATACTACCTGGATTGACCTGACCTACTCCCCAAACCTAATTTAAAGTGGTAACAACATATAAACAGACATTTATATTCCCTTGACTCCATTCTAAATGGTACTACCTATAACATAAGGTGATACCTCACGTTGTCAATAAATTATTCATTTAATTATTCTATGCGTACACATAGTTCATAATCATATAATTAATATCACTAACTAATTATACCCAATCACACATTACAAAAATCATACGACATTCAAAATTTCATTATCATCTAAATTATGCCATTTTATTATTACTAAGCCACACAAGTAATAATTATACCCATTTATTAATTTATTTCTCATTTAATAAATAATAAATATAGTCCATGAAAATACAGGGTATTACACATCTTCCCCACCATCACCTACGGAATAACTCTATTCTCTAGGTACCAACTGTTGATACTAAAAATTATCCATCTAGGTGGACCATTCAGATACTGATACGTGCTATACAGTGAAAGATGAATCCTAATCAGCAAGAATGAAATGCCGACCTACTAAGGGATGCTGACCAATACTAGGAAGACCGACCAATAATAATAAAAAAATACCAACAGTTTTATACATAAATGATTGTACAGATGAAAATGTTTACAATATAAAGACATTCCATCCTTTGATATTCCTTCTCTTGTACACCCCCTGGGATATAAATACCTTGTAAATCCTACATCGAAGGGACACACAAAAAGAGAGGCAATTGACCAATCCCAAAGCAATACATAACAGTGGACGTAGGCTTCTCCCTTAAGTCGAACTACTTTAAAAATCTATTATCTTTTTTATTTTTATTTATCTGTGATCGATTAATTAGTCTAGTCTAATTTTTTGCATCAACAGATTGGTGCCGTCGTGGGAATGATATTTCTAATCGATCTCACTCAATCAAACATCTAAATGGCTGATGTTTCTGAATCAAGTTTCAGGAATTAGGGTATTTCGCTTGCTCCTCCATCTGCAAATGATTTAAATAGGATTCTAGCGAGTCTTACAAGAGGCCAAGAGGCTATGCAAGATATTATCATGCAACTTGCACAAACTCTTCAAGCTGGGGCACCTGCTCTATATGCTCAAGGAAATATGCCACCACCCCCACCCATAGGTGGTTGGCGTCTCCATTCGATAACAACAAGAGATGTCTACTACCATCCAAGGTCAAACTCATTACTCAGGACATCGAAATCTTTCCACAAATGATCTTATTCTCCAGAGGGGCCAAGTGCCTTAGAGAGATTAAGTATTGATTCTCCATTCGATCGTTTGGGACCCAGGGGAACATAAATTTTCCTAGGGTAATGCCAGGTAACACCCGACGACCATATGATCAAAGGGAAATCACAACTCAATCTAGATCAAATGCCCGACGAACAGCTGCTTGGATCGAGCCACAAATTCAAGAAGAAATTTTAGCAAATAACAAGGTTATAATGCATAAATTCGATGCTGCCAATGATGCATGGAAAGGCTCCATACAGAGATTGGAAGGTAGATTAGGGGAAAATCCACTACAAAGAAGTTTTGTAAAAGGGTCTCTATTTGGGCAGACAATTGTGGATTTGCTTATTCCAGTAAAGTTCAAGGTTTCAGTAGTAACCCCAAATATGATGGAAAAATTGATCCAGTTATTCACATAAAAAAATATCAAGCAGTTGCTGATATTTATGCCGTCCCTGATGAAATGAGATGTAGAGCATTTTCTGGAACCATTACTGGATCTGCCCAAATCTGGTACAATGGTCTTCATCGGGGATAAATTTATAGCTTCAACCAACTAGCTGAGCTATTCATTAAGAAATTTTACTTTGGAGCAAAGCCTGTGAAAAGGGTGGCACACTTACTTAGTGTGAGATAGAAAAAAGGAGAGAGCACCAGAGATTATATCACTCGTTTTAATAACGAGAAACTAAAAATCGTAGATTATGAGGAGAAAACTGCAATAACTGCTCTCATGAGTGAATTGCTCCCAAAAAGCTATATTACACTCCTGCAAAGGATCCTCCAAAGATAATGGAAGAATTGATGGCTAAAGCAACAAAGATCATGAATTTCGAGGAAGCAATGGCAGCCAAGCATAGCTCGGGCACAAAAGTTGATGGAAAAAATGATAAGAAAGATCGTAAAGATCCCAAAGAACATAGAAACTCAAAACAAAAAGGAGTTTTGAAGTGACTTAATAAGTACAACAACTATACTCCGTTAACTATGGGAATTCACCATTTTTTTGGAAGAAATCAAGAATAATAAAGATGTGCATTGGCCTGATAAGTTGAGAAGTTCCCCAACCAAGAGAGATAAAACTAAGTATTGTGAATTCCATAGGGATCACGATCAAACGACGAAACGTTGCATAGCTCTTCAAAATGAGATTGAAACTCTCATTCGACAAGGAAAGCTGAATCAGTATGTTGATCGATAGAACAACGAGGGAATTCAGCGAAGATCAAAATCTCCTTGCAAGCCCAGAGAGGAGAAGAAAAGAACTCATGAAGATGATCAGGATGATGATCCCGATCTCCCTAAAAAACCACGACAACCATAACATGAAGCATTTTTTTTATCAATTTTGGTTCTTTTGATCGCCAAATGATTACAAGTGGAGATGCAGGAGGAGGAGATCATACAACAGAGCAAAAAGCTTACCTCCATGAGGCACAAGCTTGCTCGTACATATACAGGATCAACCTTGCCAAGGAATATTTCCTAAAGAAGGTTAACAAAGACAAACTATTAATTGGTTTCTCTAAAAATTACCTTTCGAGAGTACTGTATCCTCACGACGACCCATTAGTAATCAAAGTCTGAAAGGAAGAGATCATTGTCTCTAGAGTACTATAAGATAAGGGCAGTTCAGCAGACATCATATTTTATCCTTTTTTTTAGCAATTTGGATTTTAAACTCAATGAATTAGAGCCCTACAATCAATAACTAATAGGATTTGTAGGTGAGAATGTCTTTCCTTTGGGAACCATTAAGATGGAAGTGATGATAGGCACATGGCCAGCTAGCCGAATAGAAAAGATCTGTTTCTTTGTAATGGATAAAAATGTCCATTCAGCTTACAATATAATAATGGGAAGAGTAGGGTTAAAGAAGTTTGAGGCAGTACCATCCACCGTTTATTGGTGTCTAAAATTCCCTAGTAACTTTGGTGTGGGAGTTGTGAAAGGTGATCAGAAAGTAGCTCGAGAGTGTTACTACTCTTATGCCGAGCAAGAAGGCTTAGAAGAAATAATAAAGAAAGCCACTAGCTACTAACTGGACACTCCTGAGCTTGATGAAGAATCTAAGGTTTAAACCTTAGACCCCAGGGAGGAAACAGAGCTAGTAAAGGGACAGATTGTGAAAGTAACTGAAAGCATTGTATTAGATGATAACAAACTTGAGCGCATCACTCAAATAGGTACAACATTAGATTCAGTTCTTAAACAGGAACCGGTGAGCTTCCTTAAACAGAAAAAGCATGTGTTTGCCTAGATTCGTGAATATATGTCTGGGATAGATCCAAATTTCCTTTGCCATGAGCTCAGCGTAAATAAATAAGTTAAATTAGTAAAGAAAAGATGAAGAGTGTTTAGCCCCGAGAAGAACCAAGCCATACTGGAAGAAGTTAAAAAGCTTCAGAAAGCAGCTTTTATTAATTAAGTGAAATACCTAGACTGGTTAGCCAATGTAATTATGGTCAAAAATAAAAATAAAAAATGGAGGATGTGTGTAGATTTCACAGATTTAAATAAAGCATGCCCAAAGAATCATTTTTCTTTGCCCCTAACAGATCAGTTCGTAGATGCAACATCAAGACATGAGTTACTCAGCTTTATGGATGCTTATTCAGGTTATAACCAGATAAAAATGAAACATGAGGACAAGGAGATCACTTCTTTCATCACTCCCCGAGGAACATACTGTTATAATGTTATGCCTTTTGGTTTGAAAAATGCAGTGCTACATATCAAAGGCTGGTCAATAAGGTGTTCGAAGAGCAAATAGGCAAGAATATGGAAGTCTACGTAGATGATATGCTACAAAAGAAAAATGGCATCCGATCACATTACTGACCTCAGTCACACTTTTGATCAAATTGAGAAACAACAGATGATGTTGAATTCAACCAAGTGCATTTTTGGAGTGCAAGAGGGAATGTTCCTTAGGTACAAAGTAAATCAAAGGTTAATTGAAGCAAATCCAAATAAGATCAAGGCATTAATTGAATACAATCCATAACCCGCAAGAAGGACGTGCAAAGACTGACTGAATGAGTGGCAATATTGAACAAATTCGTTCCCCGAGCTATAGATAGGTGCCTATCGTTCTTCAAGGTGCTCAAAAAGAGTTTTGAATGGAACGAATAATGTCAAAAAATATTTTATGGAATTAAAAAAGTATTTAGGGTCACCTACATTGCTCTCCCGACCAATTACAGGTGAAAAATTATACCCGTACTTAGCTATTTCTGAATCGACAGTAAGTTCTGTATTGATCCGAGAAGAGAATGAAGTTCAAAAACCCATCTACTATACTAGTAAGGCTTTTCGAGGAGCAAAAATCAGGTACCCTCGTTTAGAGAAATTGGCTTTATCACTAATTGAAGCATCTAGACGTATGAAACCTTATTTCCAAGCCCATATAATCGTAGTTTACACTGATTTGCCTCTAAGACAGACTTTGCATAAACCAGAGAAATCTAGTAGATTAATTTACTGGGCTATGGAATTGGGGAAGTATGATATTATATATGAACGGAGGTTTTCTTTGAAAGGCCAAGCAGTGGAAAATTTCATAGTGGGGTTCACTTACTCTGAGGTTCCCGAGCAATAAAGTGAATAGGCAGAACAAGAATCGGGAGGAAATGATGTTAACAAGAAAGCTTACGGTTTTCGACCTACCAGATTCCTCATTTTGAACACAGGAGATGACCTAGAAGTATGAAGAAGCAAAAGGAAAAATATTCCACTATAGGAGTTTGACAGACCAAGAGTTTGACAACAATGCCCCAATATGGAACTTATATGTTGATGGATCATCTTGTTTAACTGAAAGTGGAGCAGGTATAATACTTAACACTCCTGATGGTATTGATATTGAGTATGCACTACGTTTTCAATTCCAGGCTTCAAACAATGAAGCAGAGTACGAAGCTCTTATTATGGGCTTAAGTTTAGCTCAATCATTGAGTGTCGAGCAAGTTATGGCACATAGTGACTCTCAGCTGGTGGAGAACCAAACATTGGGTTTATATGGAGCTAAAGAAGAATTAACAACCAGGTATTTATTCAAGGTGATGAAAGTGATTGCAAAATTACCAACTATTCAGATGAACAGAATCCCAAGGTTAGAAAATGCTTGAGCTGATGCCCTTGCTCGGTGTTGATGTAAAAAATTAGACTTGATCTAATTAATTAATCACAGATAAATATAAAATAAGAAATAGGAAAAATGGGTTTTTAAAGTGGTTTACCCTTAATGAAATTGGCCTACATCCACTATCTTGTATTGTTGGGTGCTTTGTCTTGATCTCAATTATGATTACAAGAGATCGATTGCCCTGTTATGAAGGGTGTTACAATATATTTATAGCCTTGGGGCTGTCAGTATGAATAGACGATATGCCTTTCTTTAATAGACATATGCATCTGTACAATAAGAATGTTCATTAAATCCGATGTTCATTGAATGTGTAATTGTCTCTTGATCTTCCTGGCCAGATGCTTTGCACGTTGAGTAGTTCGGCATGCTAAGTATCTCGGGGTGATGAGTAGCTCGGTGAGTATAGGCATTTGCCATGTAAGATTACACATATCTTCAGCTGACTAATTTTCGTATCAACACTCAGCTAGCCTTAACTACCAGAATTGAACTCCGACAAACTATCCCTATTGAGTTTTTGGCCAATAGGAGCATAGATGAAGATTTGATGATCATTTTATTGCTATAGATATGGGGCCATCAAGAATACATTAAAGAAGGAATTATACCAACAGATATGGTGAAAGCAAAGAAGTTAAAGTACAAATCAGCTTGGTATGTATTGGATAAAGGTGTTTTGTACATGAGAGGATTAACAGTCAATTTGTAATATTTTGTGCATTCATCAGAGGACCAAGATCCAATTCAGGAGGTGCATGAAGGATTATGTGGAGCTCACATAGTAGGTAGAACACTTCTGCAAAGAAGCAGTACACAAGGGTATTACTGGTCAACAATGCGAGCAGACTGTGTAACTTTTACCAAGAAGTGTGATAAATTTGAAAGATTCTCCACCATTCGAAAAACTCCACAGGCTTATCTCACTCCAATCACTTCACCATGGCCATTTTCCATATGGGGTATAGACTTGGTCGGACCACTGCCAACCACTCGAGGAAGATTTAAATACTTAGTTGTCATCGTGGATTATTTTACAAAATGGGTTGAGGCAGAACCCTTGATAGACATGCCTTATGAAAAGGTCTACCAGTTCATATGAAAAAGCATCATCTGTAGGTATGGGTTGCCCTATGCTTTCATTACTGATTATGGAACACAGTTTTACAATGATGAATTCGTAACTCACTGTACTCAGTCCAATGTTCAAAAATTGCATTCAGCTCCAGGACATCCTCAGAGTAATGGACAAACTGAAGTTACTAACAAAAATTTTCTTAACGTGTTGAAGAAAAGGCTTGACAATGCTAAGGGAAATTGGATAAATGAGTTATATTTTTTCTTGTGGGCATACCGAACAACACCGAGAATAGAAACTAGAGAATCCCCATATATATTAGCATTTGGAACTAAAGTTATCATTCCTGCCGAGCTAGTTTTACCATCCCATAGAGTTTTAAATTTTAACTTTCCTGTAAGTGACCTAATGAGAAGGTTGGATCTAGATATGCTGAAAGAAGTAAGAGAAGATGTTGCCCTGAGAAATGCAACCTACCAATATATAACAACCCATTTTTACAATAAAAGGATGAAATCGACCAATGACCAATTGGCATGAGCCATACCGTATTTCAGTAGTGATCCGACCGGGAAATTATCAAATTGAAACCTTGGAAGGAGAAGAATTCAAAAACCCATATCATGCAAAGCATCTCAAAAAATATTACCAATGATGTTGTAATCAGTTTGAAATCAACTTTTTGTATTAATAAAATCATCAGTTCTTTCAATTTTTTTTGGAAGTACTAGTGCTATGCACTACTATAGCTAACTTGAAAAAAGTTAGAAGTTCTTCAAATTATTGCTCGGCTCAATAAATATTGCTTTGAAAGATGCTCAGTAGAACACAAGAATACAAATGAGTTGCTCGGCATAAGCAATAAGTTGCTCGGAGAAGCCACAAACTTGATCACTGATACACAAAGTCCAAGTCAACAGGATGTTAAATCCTTAAGAAACTTGGTCCATAAACATAAGGATAAAACAAGATCGTTATCCTACTAGGAAAAGTACAAGAATAATGTTGTAAAGATTACTCAAGAGGAATGTAAGCACATATTCCACAAACGCCTGGTCACACCACTTGTATATAATGCAAAAACCTAACATTTGGGTGCATTAATCAAATCTTTGGAGACACATGGGTAACTAGCTCTAAATTTACATTTTAATCTAAGTATGATAGTAGAAACTATGTATTAATCTAACTAGCTATAAATTTAGATTTTAATCTAAGTATGCTAGTAGAACATCTGCACTCACTGGTAATTGATACTAAATTTAGATTTTAATTAAGTGTATCGATAGAACTAATGATAAATAAAGGATTAACATTCAATAAATTGATCAAATTTCCATTTCACTCAATCCTGTGTTAACAAAACAAAGTACAAAGTTTTATTCCGCAGGACGTTCCCCTTTAGATTTTGAAACAAGATCTATTTCAGTAGGCGAATCATCTAAAGTGAATTAGTGAAGTTAAAATCCTCAAGCATTCTGGCATTGCTGCTACTGGGATGATCAAGCATGTGAGGAGGTCGAATGATTTCTAATTCATCATGAAGCTCATAATCTCCCAAGTATTTTGAAATCAAGCATTGAGGAATATAATAGACTAGAATCCAATTAACATCTAATTTAAATGGGGCATTGTCAAGGTCAAGCAATCCTGGATCATTCCAGTCCCATAATTGGTTGTTTTGATCCACCTTCATCATTATCAAAGCATTCATCCAACCCCATTTATAGCTCTCATTATTAGCTTGTTGAAGCTTCTCATCAAAGTGCCCCAAATCATCATTATACCTGTCCATCAAGACTTGCATTGGTTGTTTATGGAATTGACAAGTCAATTGGTCAACTTGGTAATGCGGCTTTTTCAACACTCCATACTTAGCGTGTAACTGAGAAGATTGAGTGGATAGTTTCTCGAATAAGGTCTGTAGCTTCTGGGACATCTCATAAATGGCTTGATTTTTGGCTTTTAATTGTGAAGCTTGATTAGTAAGGGTCTGTTGGGTCCTAACTTCCTCTGTAGTACCTCGGCCAGGTTTTACTCTAGCTCGGGAATATGAAGAAGCAGGTTTTAATTTCTTTAAATCCTCCAACTCCTCACTTAAACTTGCATTTAACCTCCAATAATGAATGACCATCATCTGTAGTAGTAACAATAGTAGTGGATGACTTTAGGGAATCAAGTTCATCTCTCAAATTGTTGTTCTCTTTCTTTAGAAGCTTGGCAATATCCTTTGCTTCATCCACTTCACGTTTAAGCAAGAATTCTTGTCTTCAAAATGAGAAGCAAATTTATCCAACTTTTGCTCCAATCCCCAAACTTCACTAAAGGCCTGTAATTTCTTCTCACAATCCTCATGAAAATGTGCCTTAGCTTCATTATGATCTTCCTATATCTCTTTAATTATTTCATAGTAGGCAACGTTATCAACTACTGCCGATCAAGAAGACACTTCAAATGAATATAGGCTTCTTTAGCTTACTCGGATACTCCTTACCCAAGCAACTTTAGTAGATCGGCATCAATCATAGATAAGTGGCCATCTTTGAAAAGCTCATTACACCTCCGGGGTAGCTCGAAATCAGTAGATGAGAAGTATTCCAATTTATCCATAAATTGTTAAGAAGAGGAAAATCATCAATCAACAAGGTGAAGAGCAAAGAAAATCACAATCAGAAGAAAAAAAACATTTCTCTTTTCATTAATAAAAAGGGGAAAGTATGAATACATCTTCAAAAATAAAAATAAAAAATATAACTGCTGAAAAAGGAAAACTAAAAGCTGCTCGGTTCTACACCTTATTCTTATTCGCTTTAGGATTAACTGAAGTAGAAGCAGGAGCAGAAAGAAGAGAAGGATTAACTGTAGAGGGGACAGAAGAATCAACATCCTGGTGTTGATCGGCAGACTCCATTGCTATCAAGGATTCATTAGAACCCCCATCATCATCAACTTTCTCGTCCAGGTTTGGAGGGGCCCCGAGATCATATCGCAAGAATAGCTCAAAATCTTTTAGAGTACCCATCTCAACCAGTGTAGTAAACCAGCCGTCCTTAAAACACTTATTCTTCGTAAACTCAATTTGCAAAGAAGCTACTCCAATGGCTTTATCCTAGCCTCTGTTGAAGCCAGACTCCCTAGCCTTAGTCCTCTTCGCTTTCTCAACACCCAAATCCTTCTGTAGCTAGGTAGTCTTAACTTTCTCAGCATCTAAGTCTTTCTGCAACTTATCAACTAGACCCCAAGAAGTTTCAGCAGCTCCTTCAACACCTTTCACCTTCTCCTCCCATTTCTTTTGTTCATTGGCCAATGCTTGTTAGGAATCAAGCACTGACTTTTCATCTCATTAAAAGCTTCTTCAACTTCACCAAAAGAAGCTCTTAAAGACTCATCTTTCTCCAACATGTTATTGAAGTCAACAAGGAACTTCACAAGAACAATAAGGAAATTCAGTATTATGAATAACAAATAAATAGACAAAAAATTAAAGAAGGTAAAAGAATATACTCGAGCAAGACTTTGATCAACCCCGTCAGAACTTTTAAAATGAGGCAATGTAGCTGCAGCACCCCTGTGGTCTGGAAAAGACCCAGGCTTTATTAGTTATGTTGCCAATCCATGGCTAAGGACCACTAGAGAGGCAGAAGAAGATATACCAACTCACACTGGTCTAGAAGAGTAGAAGAACCTTCTACTAACTTGGAAGGAAGCCCTTTCTTTATTCTTTTCAGGGGGCTCTCTTCAACTTTCTTGGTTGTTTTTTTTGTAGTTTCATCTTTATTTTTCACCCTTTCACCAGCTTGTTTAGAAGGGGGATTAGCAGTGATGTCTCCCAAAATGTTGGAAAACTTCCTCTTTCCCACAACTTCGGCAAGGGTCAAGTTTGAATCTAAGGAAGAAGGGGAAAGGGAAACAAGATCACCACTACTAGATACAGTAGCTGAGGAAGTAGAAAGAGGTTCTTTCTCAAGGTCAATTACAGGGGAGGGAGTAGGATGAGCAACAAAGGAGGAAATTATATTCTTGTACTTCAGCAAATAAGATGCAAACCTGGCGTGCTCCTCGCCAATCCTCTGATGAAGTCCCCAAATAAATTTTAACTCCCTAAGATTCAATTAACTTTCCTTTGGGCACCTTATCTTATGATCAACTGCAATTAAAATTTACATAGCAATAATTAGTGTTACATTTAAACAGATATATATATATAGGGCAAAACAGTTAAATGAGGAACAACTTATTCCATTGCCAAAAGGAGGGCATCTAGGCCCCTGGTACTCAGTATTTCCAGTTAAAGGGATATATTGCAAATTTTTTACAACAACTCTGTGCTCAAAATAATACCTATTGGAGTCTGGAAGATTAACTAGTAACGCTTTGTTTACAGTCCTAGTCTTTAAATAAAAAATGGTGTCACTAGTCACCCACTTATAACAAAACATTAATTCTGGAATACCTAGATGGGTTCCATGAATTTGATTTAACCTATACGTACCATTTATGACCCTTCAAGTATTGGGGGCTACCCTAGCCGGGACAATGCCAAAGTATTGATAAAATTCAAGGCACAAGGGGTTGGGAGGAAAGGTAAACCCACAATCAACTATAAAGATAGAGGGAAACCGGTGACCCTCAGCAAGTGAGAAAAAATCAGCAGGTAAAGTATCGTGTTCCAAAACAACCCAAGATGGAATCTTAAATTCATTTCTGAATTCATCAAGAAAATTAATAGAGTAAAACATGATGAAGGATAGAAGAAAAGAGAAAGAGTTCTTACAGAGATTAAGGATTTATCAAGAACTGAAGGACAAAAATCGATCATAAAAGAGAGAAAAAGAAAGCTTGAAGATGCAATAGCCAAAAACAGTAAAAAAATTTGAGGTAAGAAAAGACTTTTCCCGATCTTTATAGGTTGCCTCGAAAACTAAAAAAATAATGATTAAAAAGGCAGCGTCGATTGAAGTGGTGGCAGCTAAAGGCAGAAAAGACGAATTTGCCCAAAAATGATTCGTTAAAGTTATGGATAATTACAAAAATGCCATGCGCATGATATGTCCCCAAATAAGTCATCATTTTTACAAGTATGGAAAGTTGGCATCCGACCAAACTTAAAATTATTGTCCGAGCAACGTTTTTAAGCTAAATGTTCCATACTCTTGTAAAAACTTCAAGCATGAAATATTGGGGGCTTCTGTCGATACAAAAATTATCCATCTACGTGGACCATTTAGATACTGACACGTGCTATACAATGGAAGATTAATCCTAATTAGTAAGAACGAAATGCCTACCTACTAAGGGATACTAACCAACTTGTCAATAAATCCCGACCAATACTAGGAAGACCGACCAACAATGATAGGAAAATGCCAACGGTTATATACATAAATGATTGTACAGATGTAAATATCTATAATTGTAAGATGTGGGTTCTTCAAATACTATTAGTATTAAGTGAGGCGTAACCCCTTATCAAGATCGGGACCAACACCGTAAGATATGGAGACCATTTTTAGAGCCACATGTGAATCAGAGATAAAAGGATGTAATCATTCAAAGTTGCACTAAAGAACATGTTGATATAGGCAACATATGATACACGTAATAAATGAAATGGGACCAGCAGATGGCATGATTGAAGGAAGAAAGAACAAGCACAACGGGCACAATAAAGAAAAGGCAGGAACTTCAAGCTCAGTTAATGCCCAATGATGGGTACATTCAATGTATAATGGGAGTTAATGCTCTTTACGAAGGCTCTCTGGTACAAGGGGATTTGGCCAACGATTCCAGGTTCTGGATGCTTTATATCTCTCTTGTTTATTTTGGTCGTATTTATATGGAGGGAGAGGTTGCTCGAGTCGGCATACCCTCGATTCCTTTGGCCAGGTGCATTAAATGCGTGAGATACTACATTTAATGCATGGGATCTGTTAGTTTTGGCAAGAAAATGTTCTATTGGTTAAAAGTCTTTCAGTCATTTATGAAGGATATGACTTTTCAGCTTGGGGTTTACTCTAGGATGGCTATTTGGTAAGATTTAGTGAACTAGACCTGCCATCCTAAGGATAAAGGCACTTGAGTGTTGTATTCTTGGGTTCCTAAATGTCAGGCGCTATGACATTTGAAAGTGGTTCAAACAGTGGTTATTGTTTGGTATCTAGTCACGTCAGTCAGATAGTCTGTCGCTCGAGGTACCTCGAGGACATGACCTCAAGGGGGAAGCATTCAGGGAGATCTAACTACTCGAGGAGGTTCACTCGAATAGGTAAGAAATGAGTGGGCTCGCGTAACATTTTTCCTGGGTGAAGTTTTGTCCAAATGTACCAAGAGGGTTGGTAATAACTCTCAACGTTGCCTTGTTCTCAATCCTCCAAACTATGTCCCTGCGAAGTTCCCAACAGAAGATAGCTTAATAGAGCATGAAAGCTCTCCCATGCCCTGCTAGGTATGGTCCCTCGCGGGTACCAAGTGACCCCTCTCAACATATACATTCATAAGATAAAGTACGTAATACAACATTATATTTCTTATTACAAACTATTATCATCTGGGTGACTTTTGTTCTTCGAGCCAAGTCTTTTGAACCAGGTCAGTCGGAGGGTCTTTGGGGTAAAGTGATATGACCCGTTTACTTGTGAGGAACCTTCGAGGTGGGTCCTACGAGCTACTTGCATGGAGGATCTTTGAAGTGTGTTTGTGGGGCATCTTTCTCTGTAGCGGATCAATTCACTTGGCTAAGTTAATCATCCGTGTGGGGGAACACCCCTCCACATTTGGCCATTCGTAGAGATATTTATTTATTTACATGAAGAAATATTTGTACAAAACTTTCTCTTATCTATGATTTTTCTTCTTGGGGATAATGAAGAGATTTTTTAAATTTCCCCCAAAGATCTTCATTCCCCAAGGTTGATAAGACCCCAGACAGGCTTCATTAAATGCCGCTGTCGTTTACATTTTAGTGCGTCACACGTGGCAATGCCAGAGTAGGCGCGTGAAGATGATGCGACTATTCGGCATGTCATTTCTCGAATCACATCATACCAACCTTTAGTCTTCTGTAATCAAGTGCATTTGGCCAACACACCGGTCACATAATTCTGAAAAGTTATCATTACTATTTTTCAAACGTCACCTTTGTTGCTATCTTTTGATATTTGTGATTCCCCTATAAAAGGGGATGCATCTTTGATTAAGACTCACCTTTGGGTTTAAATTTTCTGAGTTCAAGCTTTTTTGTGAGAGTTTGGCAAAAGAAATATTTCCTTCTTCAAGTATCTTCCATCCTTTCTTCTCTCGCCTAATATGGAACCAGTCAAAAGAACTCTTTATGTCAGGGGCGCCTCTCTTACTACCCAGACATGTCAAGCTCAGTGGGCACGATATCATCGTGCCCCTTACTTTGGAGAGGAAGATCATATCTGGGCTATGGCCGAACAGTTTCTCGGTGCTCTGTTGCCAACTGAGGAGCTAGACTTGTTAATGGACGAAGGTGAAGATGCTGAGGACTTTGCTTATATCCCTACTGCTACCGTCACCCATTTTCGCATAGAGCGCGGTGATTTCCCCTACTCCAAGGTGGAATTTGAGGCATATTTTGGCACTAGTGAGGGGTTGGGTCCTTGAACAGAATATATCCATGCCAAGTACTCGGTTCATCTGGCCCTCATAGGTTTGTCTTGTTCTCTATGGTTGGGTGACCTCACTTTGGCCAAGAATAACACTTCCTTACAACTGTTAGTGTCACGGTGGAGCCATATGTCACACACCTTCGTGGATTCTTAGGGTGAGTTTACTGTTACCCTTGAGGACATGTTTGAACTATTGGTATTGAAATCGGCTTGATACGACACCGTCTTTGAGGAGGATGTTTCTAGCAAAGAAAAACTCTGAGGAATGAGTTAGAGGTCGTGGTGAAGGATTGCATGGTCACTTACAACAAGTGAACCTACTCGGAGATCATCCGCTATTTTTACTTTATTGAAGAGAAGGTAGTCATTAGAGCCCGCGAGGCTGCTAGGGAGAACCCGCGAGGGAAAGACGTATTCGACCGGCCTCCCACTGGGAAGGGATATGAATATAAAGTTGAGTTGGCGGGGTACATATGGGTGATGTTATCGAAGGTATATCTTCTGGGTAAGCCCCACGACTGCCCTCGTAAGGACCTATTCAATCTAGCTGTTCGAATGGCCTGCGGTGTAAAGAGACTCTTCACAGCTATTATTCTTAGATCTTTATACACTTGGTTAGATCGGGTGTCTGAAGATTCTTCTCGAAGCATTGGCAGGTTCGATGTGTCTAACTATGCCAGCAATATTCTTTTGACAGTGTTCATTTATGCCCACTTCAAGGACTATGCCCCGCTAGCTATTTCCTAAGCTCACAAGATGTGAGAGTCCACCGTATTTGATGTTGAAAGAAAAAGAGCATGAAGAAGTCTCTATTAGCTCTGATTGACCGCGCTGAGTGTTTCAACCCTCACCCTTATGTTGGGGTAAGCCAGTTTTTTACCAACCATTTCTTTGGTGAAGAGGAACACCCCGTTGCTCATATTGAAGAAGCCTTGGCCAGAAATTTCCCGGAGCACAGTGTCCCCCTGTTGCTGATCCCTTCCTATTTGGCTTGATATACCGAGTGGTCATCATTTTATTCTATTTATATCCCCAACAGGGTAGCCATACAGTTTGGCTATGGTCTAGGGGCCCACTTGTTAAGCCATTTTACCATAGAGAAGCCCACTAACTTCTCGTTTGCTTGTTCTAACTTCCTTACGTCTACTGTTGTCAATTTGTATGCCTATTATCCTGCCAACCCCGTGATCTCGAGTAAGGGAGCTCGAGGAGGGAGATTGACGATGTTCATCAATGTGTTTTAGTAGAACCAATTGGTCCGTTTCCAAAATAATCTTCACAAGGAGCCCTGTTATCCCGAGGCTGAAAGATTTCCACCCACTGAGTTGGGTTTGAGAAACTGCACCACCCAATCATCTGTTTTCCCCCTCAGCACAACCAATACCAGTGTTCCTCCTAAACTGCCTCCCACAGCGCCTGTGGATCAGGCAGTTGTAAAGAGAAAGGGAGCCACTCAATCTTCCCTTCTTTTGACCGACGTTGCCCCTAGTCCTTCGAGGTCAATTAAAAGGACCGAGTCTCCTCGCACTGCTTCCATTAGTGCAATAGTTAGGGCCACCCGGAAGGCACCCTCAAAGAAGCTTAAACCTACTCCTCAGCCTCCATTAGTTTCTTTTCCTAACCCAAAGATTTCCAAGGTGATGAGTCAGATGGTAGAGAGTCTTCACCAGACTTGGGATCATTTCAGTGAGGAGGATCAAGATTTCATGTCAGTCGAGATATATGCTCGTGGATTTTCTTATGACCCTCAATCTGTCGAGGGTAGCAAAAAGAGGAAAGCAGTTATACCCTAAAGCTTGTGATGGAGGAGTCAAGTGGATCTCGTGAGGAGGAGATTACTAAGAAGCATTTATCTGGTGGAGATGTCGGTGATGATGATGATGATGATGATGATGAGGAAGGAGATGAGGACGAAGAAGAACAAGAAGATAAGGAATAGGAAGAGGAAGAAAAGGAGGAGACTGCCTTAGTGCGTAGGCATAGGTTGAGGGTAATGGTTTCTTCCTTAAAACCTGCCTCGCCCCCCCAAGACTATGAGATCATTGAGGATGTGATGGAAGAAGACGTAAGTTTCTTACATCTCTTACTCTAGGTGCCCTTCTGTTATTCAATCATTCTCATGTTGATGTCCCCCAGTTTGGTGAGATTTGCTCTTTTTTTTGTTCAGGTTAGTGTGCAGGTTGATTTGCGAGATGGTGTTGAGGAGAATCTCCCTCTCAAAGAAGCTGGCCCTACTATTTCCGAGGTAGTCACCCATTTATCCCCAGGGGCAGTTGTATCTGATACTTCATCTAGTGGTGGATATTCCCATGACCCTTATTTTTTTCACGAGCAGGCTATCCTTGAAAGCGGTGTGACTTCGGCTAAAGTTGTTGAAGCTATCTTTGTACCTGTTATTGTTGTGACTTCAATGCCTTTAGTAAGTCTTTACTTTTTCTGCACTGATCTCCCTCTTTTACTTCTTCTTCTGATTGTTCTAATTCACTTTCTACTTTTTCTTTCTTTCTTAAGGCTCCCATGCCCGTTTCAACCATCCTCATGGTGCCTCTCCCTTGAACGATCAAATTCTTGTTACTTTATTCGGGCCTTCAATCTCGAACCCCGAAGGTGTTGAGCCAACTGTTATTGCCCAATGAGAAGGTGAACAAGAACATGTTATTGAGTCAGTGGGGGACAGGCAGTAGCAGGTAGCTGAGGTTGGGGAGAATGTGATTTCCCCTCAAAGTCATCCCCCATTAGTGACCCCCGAGGTGGTTGAAGAGGAGGATGTGGTTCAAATGGCCACGCGTGAGTTTGCCGAGGAGCAAAATCCTGAGGTATCTCCGCTATTCTATCTATCTTCTATATATAGATATATTAACTTTAAGGCATAAATTTTCGATAACCAAGGGTCAGGCGAGCCTAGTCTTATAGGCATATATCTCCCATAACCGAGGGTCAGGCGAGACTAGTCTTATAGGCATAAATCTTTCAAAACCGAGGGTCAAGCAGGCCTAGTCTTATAGGCATAAATCTCCCATAACCGAGGGTCAGGCGGGTCTAGTATTATAGGTATAAATCTCCCATAATCGAGGGTTAGACGGGCCTAGTATTATAGTTATAAATCTCCCATAATCGAGGGTCAGGCAGGCCTAGACTTATACACATAAATCTCCCATAACCGAGGGTCAGGAGGGCCTAGTCTTATAGGCATAAGTCTCCCATAACTGAGGGTCAAGAAGGCCTAGTCTTATAGGCATAAATCTCCCATAACCGAGGGTCAGGTGGGCCTAGTCTTATAGGCAAAAATCTCGCATAATCGAGGGTCAGGCAGGCCTAGTCTTATAGGCATAAATCTCCCATAATCGAGGGTCAGGCGGGCCTAGTCTTATAAGCATAAATCTGTGAGTTAGCATATGTAATTTTACATGATTTACTTTATCTCTGTTGCTAACTTAAACTATTTTCCGCGTTTCAGGTGGAGGCCGATCCATTAGCAGCTCATGGACTCTAGTTGGAGCCTGTTGTTAAGGAGTCTGTTCAAGCACCAATAATAGCTTCAACTGCTTCTTTGGGCAGGGCCCATGTTCTTGGTGATACCTCTTCACCCCGCATTCCTCAAGTGCAAGCCATTGATAGTGCCTCCCACACTCGATGGCCATCCGCTAGTGATAGCATTTTCAATGTTCATCCACCTGAGGCATCCCCCGAGGTGGTTGTGCGATAAACTTTATCCAACTTCCCCTCTATTCCCATTGAGGGTCCCCGCTTGTTGATCGAGCAATTTCTAGTTCGCTTTCCTTCGACCTTTACTACTCGATGTCTGCATCCCCTTCCTATAATGATGGCTGACCGGTTGTTCAGGCTCGCGATGATGTTAGAGGACATTCTCAGCACCCCACTTGTGTCTCTTAGCCCTGATACTGTCAAAACTTTATTGGGCATGGTTAATACATTAACCAATGATGGTTTGTCCCTAACGTGACTGGTGGAGCTGTTGCGAAGTTTCAAAAAGAGTGATCTTCCTAGCGTTTATGACCGCCTCTAGAATTCCCATCGCGAGCAGGTGGCTGTCTCTGAAGAACTTGTGGGTTTGGAGTTGCAGTTACTGGTGGCTGAGCAAACAACTCAAGAGGCTTGGGAGGCAGTTGCTCATGAGGAGGCACAGTTGATGGAAAAAGACCAAGAGCTGGAGGCCATCTACCAGGCCCAAGAAAGTCGCCAGAAGAAACTAGCTGACCTTATTGCAGAATAGAGCTAACTTGAGCAGAATCTCCCCCCACATCACCACCGGTTGTTTGGTTCAGAGAATCTTCGTTTCAATATGGACGACCCCTAACTCCCTTATCTGATATTTCTTTTGTTTGTTCTTGCCATTTAGTTGAAACTTTTAAATTTGTTAACTTGGTTGTAACCACAAATGATATCATTATTTGGAATAAAGAAACATTGTCAACCTTAGTGCTTCCCTTTTTTCTATTATTTAATTGATTTCGAACTATGCTTAGCCATCGATGCTAATTAGCTCAAATATAATAAATGAGTCAATCGATGGACTTGCGAAAAGAAAATATTGATCTAGTATATGCCTTCTGAATTTTACTTGTGACTATATTAAATGGGCAAGCCCAATTTCCTTGAAGCATACATTTATAGTTTAACAACAACAAAGAAATAAGTCATTGAATATGAGTGATAGGACATACATTCAGATGTAATAAATCTTCAGCCACTTGTTGTTCAATTTGAAGGTCACATCATCCTCCAACTTAGATATCTTGCAGTAGCCCAAATCATGAGATTTTCGAACGATATAAGGCCCTTCCTAGTTGGCCTCGAACTTTGGTAGAGACAAACCTCATATGTGCCTCGTGCATGCTTTCAGAACCAAGTCACCTTCTTTGAACTTCCTTGGCCTTACCAGTTGGTCATAGGATCTCGATAACTGCTCCTATATATCTCTAAGTGCTTTGTGAAATTATCCCTATGTTCTTCCAACGCTTCGAGTTGCACATGGAGACTATGCGGGAGAATAGCACTTCGTAGGTTGTAGCGAGCTGAAGGTACCTCGAGTTCCACTAGCAACACAACTTCTGGCCCAAACACCAGGGAGAATGGTGTGTACCCTGTTGGCTTTCTCTTCATCGTTCGATAGGTCCACAAAACTTCTAGGATCTTATCATCCCATGTGCTCAGGAAGTCCTTTAGCATCTTTGACAAGATATTCACCAGTGTCTTGTTGGTGGCATCTGATTGCTCGTTTCATTATGGGTAGGTTACTGTTGATTTGTGATGGATGATAAAATACTTTTCTGTTAGCAGGCGCATGTCAGGTGTTCATAAAAGGAGTACCATTGTTCGACAAAAACACCTTCAGGATGCTAAAGCGATAAATAATGTATTCCTTCATGAATCGAGCTACTACCCCTGCGGTGGACCTCTTCAGTGGTATGGCCTCCATCCATTTCGTGAAACATTTTATGGCTACTACAATCCATATCTTTCTTCGTGACGAAGGGTTGATGGCTCCTACCAGATCAAAAGCCCAAGTGTTTAATGGGAATGGTGTAGACAAAGAGTGTAGGTCCACTGACAGCGCGTGGATCATATTTTCGTGTAACTGGCAAGCTTTGCACTTTCTAACGAAATTGACTAAGTCTTTCTCCATCGAAGGACAGTAATAGCCCAAGGTCATTAGCTTGTCATAAACTCTGGCTCCCCAATGTGACCTGGCTCATGAGCTTGCTTCAATACCTCTTCGACCTCTTCTCCTCTTATGCACCTTAGGGGCCTGTGCGATAGCCTCGTCGGTACAGTCACCCATCCTACATGAAATATCTCGTTGCTCACCTCCTTTTCTTCATAGGGTCTTTTTTACCTGCTGGCACTACTCCATCCATCAATAAGTCTATATATGTCTATCTTCAATCTTGCGATTTATCAATGAAGTTTCACTCTGCTGCCTGATAGAAAAGGCAGGACTTTGGGCACTCTCTTTGTATTGCGGAGGCTTCTTATCTCATCGAGGGCCAGTAGTACCCCGCCCATTGTATCCTTCTGTATCGGGGAATTTCGGTGGTCTCATAACTGTTCTCATGTACTTAGATAATTCTTTTCTTAGCCTCATCAGGGTCCACGCACTGGGAGAGCCAACCCCTTTTGTTCTTAAAATATAAGTTGCCCCCAACAATAAAGTATTATGATTAGTCAGCCAAGCTAAGTGGTCCTTCTCCTCTCTCTAGCTGATTTTTGATTTCACCTCTCCAATCATCAGCATCTCAGATACCATCGAGGGGGCAGTTCTCTTGGTGACTCAGATCATGGTTGAATCCCCATCGAAGACAATCTTTTGTGCGATGGTAGCATAGGCATCTGCATTCCTGTTCATTGTTTGGTGGTGCCTTTTTATCTTTATCACCTCAAACTGGCCCAGTGACTGTTGGATGATCGTGCGGTAAGGCGCCAAGCTCATGTACTTCAGTGAAAACTCCCTTTTTACTTACTTCACCACTAAATTTGAATCTCCTTTGATTGTTAGGACATGGATGCCCCTCTTCAGCTCTTCGAGTAACCCAAGGACCAGTGCCTCATACTCAGCCTCGTTATTTGAGCATTCGAACTCCAATTTGAACGATAAATGAATCTCTTCACTGCCTCTTAGCAAAATAATTCCCGCTTCTCCTTTCTTATCAGCTGAGGAACCATTGAACTCCATATTCCATTCTTTCAGGCTAGCAGATACAAAATTGGCCTGGAGGTCATCACCCGGGAGTTCTTCGATAGGTGGCTCTAACTTCCCGATGGGAAAATGGCCAACAGATTTGCATACACCTGACTTTTGATGGCTCGAGGGACCACATAGTTCAGATCATACTCCGATAGAATTAGGAACCATTTAGCTTCCCTGCCTATCAAAATAGTTCTAGCAAGCAAAAACTTTATGGGTTCACATCTAGTTACAATATGAACTGTGAATGATAGCAGGTAGTGTCTAAGTTTTTGCGCCACAAACACGAGGGGTAAATAATGCCTCTCAATGCTAGTGTATTTGGCCTCGGGCCCATGTATAATTCTACTTAGATAATAAATGGATTTTTTTATCCCTTCGCTCTATTAGGCCAATAAAACCCCAATAGACCGTTCTGTTGATGTGAGATATAGATGTAAAGGGGTACCCACCTTCGGGGGGATCATTGTTTGAGGGGAGGTAAGTAGTTCCTTCAACTTGTCCATGGCCTCCTGTTGTGCCTTTTCCCATGTAAACTTCATGCCTTTTCTCAATAATTCCATCAAGGGATGTGTCACCTCAGTCAGCCCCGGGACAAACCGCCTCAAGTAGGACACCTTGCCCAGGAAACTTTTTAGCTCTTTCATGGATTTTGGGCTTGGCATATCAAGGATGGCTCATCGTTTGTCCAAGTCCATTTGTACCCACTAGATATTTACCACGAACTCCAAAAATTTCCCCCTCGTTACCCCAAAGGCACATTTGAGGGGGTTCATCTTTAGCTTATACTTCAGACAGCGAGTGAATACCCTCCTCAAATTGTCTAGGTGGGATTCTTCCTTCTTGTATTTAATCACCAAGTCATTGACATAAAACTCTAGAGTTTTATGGAAAAGGTCATGGAATATGGCCATCATCGTTCTTTGATAGGTGGCTCCCGCATTCTTTAACCCGAAGGGCATGACCGTAGATATGAAATTACCCAAGGGTGTTCGAAAGGTAGTCTTCTCCGCGTCAACTGGATCCATTTTAATCTGATTATAGCCCAAGTACCCGTATATGAAGCTTTACATCTCATGGCCCATCGTTTCGTCAATCAAACTTTCAATGGAGGGCAGTGGGAATTCTTCCTTCGGGCACGCCCTGTTCAAATCTCTAAAATCTACACATATCCTGATTTGACTTTTATCCTTCTTTCCCAGAGGTACAATACTGGACAGCCATATCGGATGCTGTATCGGCACTATAAACCCCTTCGTGTGCAACATCTGTACTTCTTCCTTGCTTTTCAAGTCCAACTCTACTTTGTATATTCGGATGGTCCGTTTCACTGAGATTGTCGCGGGCAAGACATTCAGTCTGTGATAACTTACCTCCGTGTCAACCCCTGGCATCTCGGTGTACTTCCACGCAAAGACATCTTTGAGCTCAACCAGGAGTTTGATTAACCCCTCTCGGGAGGCTCCCTCCAAGTCCTTCGAAATAAAAATTCCACCTTCTCTACCCAAGTCGATCTTTTCAGATTCCTGGATCTGTGGCCTAGGGATGTCTTTCATACATTCCATCTCTTCCTCCCCTTCTTTTACAAACTCTTGGATCCTCGAGTTGTCAATTACTAGGCATTGCCCCTGATTATCTACCAGGAAATCATTTATACACCGGGTCAGTTTCATCGACTAGTCTCTCGGCTGCCCGCTCACACCTTTATAATTTATAAATAATTCTGTCGTTAGGCAAGACAACACATTTGCATTGTCGGTCCGCATCTCTTTGGAAGGGTCTCTTTCTACGATTCTCATCCACCTCCTTCATCGTTTGCCTGCTAACAATGCTCTATGTTTGCACTTGGTGTTCAATGGGATCGATTCGTGGGGTCATCTGATCACGAAGCTGTCTTGACAGGCTGGGAGACCTTGGTGACCCAAGGTCACGTTCTTCTTCATAAGTCATAATCATTTGTGCAGGTGCCCACACCCTTTCTCGAGTTGATGGGATTCTTATTCCCCCCAGTATATCTTGTTATCACAGTAGCTTCCTCTGTCAGATCGGTATAGAAAGTTGCATCCACTATATGGGCCTCTTCTTTTGCAAAAAGTCTCTTGGTATCTCGAATCACCACCTCCTTACCCTTTATGTTCGCCTTAGCGCATTGATGATATGTTGAGGGCACTAACCTATGGTTGTGCATCCACACCCTTCCTACTAATAGCTGATACGATGGCTCGCAATCCATGATGTGGAATTTAATATAGGAAGTGATATTCCCCATAGTGATGCCCACATTGATGTAGCCCACCGACTTGGAGGACTGATTATCATAACTCGATATTGCCAAGGAGTGGGCACTATTATTATTTCTGATAACCCGGTATCACAGAAGGATACCACAGGCATTATATTAATGGATGCCCCTTCGTCTAATAATACTCGTGAAAAAATGCAATCATTCACCGATGCAGTAACATACAAAGGCCTATTGTGCGGGTACCTGATCATCCTGTCTCCCTATGAGAATGTGACTTTTGAGAGGTATCTGCTCACTAATTTAGCCATGGGGCCCTTCCATTTCAAATGTGGGGCCATATTTTTCTTTGCAATCTCCAGAATGTCTCTCGTAACTTCTAGCCGGGAATCTTCAGGAAGGCTAACTTGGTCTAAGAATCAACCAAACTTTGATGAGTGAGCCACAACTGCACACTCAATCCATGGATTCATCCGATCATCCTCCATCTCATAATTTTTTTTACATCTCTGCACGCAGCCTCATAATATACTATCACTGTATTGACTTCTCCCAGAGAACAGGCCCCCATTTTCCCACTCAGTATATCAACAGCGTTGAATGCTTCTCTTTGGTCCTCTCCATCTTCAACCCTATCATCCAAACGCATGCAAGCCAACTCAAAAGTGCATTCTTCAAGGGAATCCTCGAAGCTACTAGCCTGAGTGCACTCGAAGCCATTCCTTTCGAAATATCGCTCCATCATCAACCGTTCATCTTCCTCATCGAAGGAGCTAGCCATATGGGACCCGTGAGGCTGTAGGGGGTTATTGTTTACATTATCTTGCGGTAATTCAATATCTCCATTCTTCACATGGCGATCGATTAACCTTCTTAATAAAAAACACACTTTAGTAGGATAATTAACCCTGTTGTGGAGCGCATAATTATGGGGTTTCTCTCTGTCTTCTCGAGTGAGCGGCGCATTGTAGACATTTATCGGCCTGCAAACTTTATCGCGGACCATGAGATTGTACAAGTTCAAAGCTTACTCCATCATACAAGGTAGCTCGGGAGGATCCTCCTCATCTTCAAATCTTCTCTTGTTGTTCCTGGCTTTTTTACCTCCTTGGCCTCCATTGCCTCCTTATTAATCCCCATCATCCACGTAGTTGATCCTCGAGGGTATTCCCCTCCCCGAGGTAACTGTTGGCCTCATCAGCAAACTGGACAAAATAAGAGGTGGTACTAAAGGCATTACCACTAATGCAATATTCCTTGCTTACTTCAAAAAGGCTGCAAACGTACATTCTCTTGTCTTATTAATCAGGTGACATATATATTCGGGAAGCAAGCCTTTTGCACATACTTATAGAAGCTTGTCCTCCTGCGTCTCCTCCCTCACATCTAGGGAGAGCTCGCGAATCCTTCGAATATAGGCGACAATGTCCTCTCCTAGCTTCTGCTTTTCCTACGTTAGCTGGGTGAGCGTGAACTCATCCTCAGCCAAGATTTTTTTTTGCACAAACAGAACATGTAATTCCTCCCAAGAACCCACACTACCTGGGGCTAGGTGGGAATACCACGTGTAGGCCTTCTCTGTCATGGCAATGGGCCCCTAGATTCTCGATGAACCTCTTCATATGTTCCTTGAGATTTTCACCTTTCCTCGTGTACTTTTCAAAGATTGGGGGAGTATAACCCACCAGGTAGGGTTCGTTATTATACTCCTCTGGGTAGGGAGTGAGAAAGTCATCGTATACGGAGGAGCTCTCCCCCTTAGAAATATCTATGAGCTTTAACAAATCTTTCTTCATGTCTTCTATGCTGGCTGGCGAGGGACTTGCTGACAACGGCGTTGCTGTTGCCGGGGTTATTGAGACTGGCACACTTATGCCTCAACCTATCATGGTGGTTGGAGCAGCTGGGGTTTCTCCCCCATATTGCAACATCGGTCCCACTATCACGGGTGGGACCATGGAGGGTGTGTTAATAGAGGTAGGCGCCGCTGCCCCCCCTCTCGTAACACTTGGTTATGGTATATTAGCTAGTGGTGTAATAAAGGAACTCGCCTCCATGGGAGATCCCAGCATTGCCTGGGTTACCGGGATCTTAATGAACTCTGCGAATAGCCCCATCAATGCATGCATCTGTGCCTGGTCTACTCTCCCTTACATGGTCATCGTCTCTGTAATACCAGTGCCAGGTGCATTAGGCCTTATCCTTGTCGTCCCCTCTGGTTCAGGTAACGCAATGTTATTTAACTCTTCTTCACGTTGTATGGCGTCGAAATCAATGTTTCTAATGGTGTTATCCTCTGGCATATTTTCAAAAGAGAATACCTCCCTAGCGGAGTCGCCAAATGTAAGATGTGGGTTCTTCAAATACTATTAGTATTAAGTCAGGCGTAACCCCTTATCCAGATCGGGACTAACACTGTTAGATATGGAGCCCAATTTTCGAGCTACGGGTGAATTAGAGATAAAAGGATGTAATCATTCAAAGTTGCACTAAAGAACATGTTGACATGGGCAACATATGATAAACGCAATAAATGAAATGGGACCAGTAAATGGCATGATTGGAGCGAGAAACAACAAGCACTCTGGACACAATAAAGAAAAGGTAGGAACTTCAAGCTCAGTTAATGCCCAATGATGGGTGCATTCAATGTATAACGGGAGTTAATGCTCTTTTCAAAGGCTCTCTACTACGAGGGGATTTGGCCAGCGATTCCAGGTTTTGGATGTTCTATCTCTCTCTTATTTATTTTGGTCGTATTTATATGGAGGGGGAGTTTTCTCGAGTCGGCATACCCTCGATCCCTTTGTCCAGGTGTATTAAATGCGTGAGATACTACATTTAATGCATGGGATCTGTTAGTTTTGGCGGGACATCATTTTATTGGTTAGAAGTCTTTCAGTCATTTATGAAGGATATGACTTGTCAGCTTGGGGCTTACTCTAGGATGGCTATTTGGTCAGATTTGGTGAACTAGACCTGTCATCCTAAGGAAAAAGGCACTTGAGTCCTGTATTCTTGGGTTCCTAAACGTCAGGCGTTATGACGTCAGGAAGTGGTTCAAACAGTGGCTATTATTTGGTATCTAGTCACGTCAGTCAGATAGTCTGTCGCTCGAGGAGGTGACCTCGAGGGGGAAAGCATTCAAGGAGATCGAACGGATCGAGGAGGTTCACTCGAATAGGTAAGCAATTAGTGGGCTCGCGTGACATTTTCCCTGGGTGAAGTTTTGTCCAAGTGTGCTAAGAGGGTTGGTAATAACTCCTAAAATTGCCTTGTTCTCAATCCTCCAAACCATGTCCCTGCTAAGTTTCTAACAGAAGATAGCATGATAGAGCATGAAAGCTCTCCCATGCCCTGTCAGGCATAGTCCCTCGTGGGTACCAAGAGACCCCTCTCAACATATACATTCATAATATAAAGTACATAATACATCATTCTATTTCTTATTACGAACTATTGTCATTTGGGTGACCTTTGTTCTTCTAGCCAAGTCTTTCATGCCAAGTCAGTTGGAGGCTCTTCGGGGTAAAGTACTACGAGCCATTTGCTTGTGAGGAGCCTTCGAGGTGTGTCTTGCGAGTTACTTGCATGGAGGATTTTCGAAGTGTGTTCGTGGGGCATCTTTCTCTATAGATGATCAATTTACTTGGCTAAGTTAATCATCCGTGTGGGGGAATACCCTTCCATATTTTCCTCTTCATAGAGATATTTATTTATTTACATGAATAAATATCTATACGAAACTTTCGCTTATCTATGATTTTCCTTCTTGGGGATGTTGAAGAGATTTTTTAAATTTCCCCCAAAGCTCTTCGTTCCCTAAGGTTGATAAGACCCCCAGGCATACTTCATTAAATGCCGATGCCGTTTACATTTTAGTGCATCACACGTGGCAACGCTAGGGCGGGCGCGTGAAGACGGCGTGACTATTCGACGTGTCGTTTCCCGAATCACATCATAGCAACCTTTGTTTCCAGCTTGTTTTCCATTGTCTATCTAGGAAACCCTTTGGCAACACAACAGGATTGTGTTGCTGAAGGTATACTTTTGGCAACACGCAATTGTGTTGCCAATAATAAAAATATTATTTATGTTGCCAAAAGTCATTCAACAACGACTAAAATAGTTTTGTTTCTAAAAAGCAACTTTTCAGCAACACAAATTATGTTGCAGAATGTAAGGTAAATGATATAAATATTAACTTTCAGCAACATAACTATTGTGTTGCCAAAAGCTATACCTTTGGCAACACAGCTATTGTATTGCCAAAAGTAATATTTTCACAACACAAGTCGTGTGTTGCCAAAAGCAATACCTTTGGAAACACAAGAGCTGTGTTGCCAAAGGTATAACCTTTTGGCAACACAACTTTTATGTTGCCAAAAGCTATACCGTTGGCCACACAACTCTTGTGTTTCTAAAAGTTATCTTTTCGCAACCAAATATTTGTTGCCATATCCAAAGTGATAGAAGTAGATGATAACTTTTGGCGACAAAATATTGTGGTACCAAAAGTACTATATTTTTATTTATTACCTATTATTTTTTTAAAGTTGGAATCACTTTTAGACCTGTACTTTTTTCATCAAAAGTTCCACCTCATAATCCAAAATAACATTGCGTATTTTTCATACAATCATAAGTAATACAAAGTTCTACAATTTCTAACCAAATCTCATAAATATGAATTACAAAATAATATTTCATCACAATCCAAGAATAAAGGTACAAAATAAATACCTCCCAAATAAGAACATAACAAATCCTAACACATCAAAAGATGTAATTATGATCCAACCTAATACATTAGCACATCAAAAGATGTTTAAAAATCCACGTAAACTAAAATGACGACGGCAATATGGCTTCCCTACACTATAAGAAACCGCAGCTCCAAGCCACCACAAACATAACAACTCCAAGAAAAATTCATCATCAACCTGCACAAGATACAAAAATAAATGACTACATGGGTTTGTATAACTTTAAATGCATGTGTGTTTGACTTAATCAATTTAAAACATTATTTATTTTTAGAAAATTTTGACAGTGTTTCCTTTGTTTATTCATGAAATCCAACCTATTTTAACATTAAAATAAACCCAACAACAATAACAAAAAACACAGCTAAACCACAAAAAAATCCCTTCCACCGATTTAACATCTAAAAATAGTATTCGAGTAGCTACATAAACTGAAATAAGTATCTGAGTAGCTACATACCTTGATCCTCCATATCCATTGACTTTTCTATGTGTTGCGAATCCATTTTCATTCTACACAAAATACAAAAGAAATTATTATCTATCCAACTTCAAAAGGTAATAACAATTTATAACTATTATATATATATATATATATATATATATATATATATATATATATATATATATATATAACCTCCGTTGTTAGTATCACTCAATTTGCGATACGTATTGGCCGATTAGATTCGATACACAACTAAAAAGATACATATTATGGGCATGAATCGAAATCGTCAATTTGTTGCTTTGTCCACTATATAAACAACAGTTTTTTCCTCATTTTGCCCCGTTTTGGCCACTTTATATTGTTGCTTTGGGGCAGACATTTGCTATTTTTTTAGGGCAACAATTTACTTCTTTTTTGCCTTATTTTGCCCCTGCGTTGGCCACTTTATATTGCTATTTTGGGACAACAATTCGCTACTCTTTTAAACTCATTTTACCCTTGTTTTGGCCACTTTATGATGATGAAGACGATGATGATAATGAAGTAAACATTGATGATGATGATTAGGATTTAGGAATAATTAGAGGAGTGATCAAGATGATGATTTTTTTGGATATATTTTGGATTTTGGTTATTATTTTTTGGATATTAATAAGGTATCATCATCATAGTTGAGGATGACAACATGACGATACCATAATAGTTACTTAGCAAATCTAAATATGAATTATGGATTCTCTTTTTGATATGACTTGTGGAGAATTTAGAAGTTTAAATCATATTATGTTATATAATTGATTCTAAAGTGTTCTCTAACCGAGAGTCATGTGCTATGCGGTCAGTTCCTACGAGTTAAATTGGTTATATATGAGGTGTTCATACCTCTTACGAGACCGTTTTGTGGCTGTTTTACATTTTCACCCTTTGATGACATATTTTTATGCATAAGTCTAACTTTTTACAAATTTACGTCATACACTCAAATAGGGAGCCTTGTGACTACGTTATTGGTTCCTACAAGTTACATTGGTCCCGTGCGAGGTTTTCATGCCTCTTACGAGACCGTTTTGTGGTTGTTTTACATTTTCACCTTTTGATGGCATATTTTTATGCTTAATTCTAACTTTTGGAAAATTTACGTCGTATAATCAAACCGGAAGCCCCGTGACTATACGGTCCATTTCTATGAGTTACATTGATCCCGTGCAAGGTGTTCGAGACTCTTACGGGACCATGTTGTGGATGTTTTACATTTTCACTCATTGACAACATGTTTTAATGCCTAAATCTAACTTTTTGCAAATTTACATTGTATATTCAAACCAGAATTCTCATGACTATGTGGTCGGTTCCTACGAGTTACATTGGTCCCGTTCGAGGAGTGCATGCCTCTTACGAGATAATTTTATGGTTGTTTTACATTTTCACTCATTGACAACATGTTTTTATGTTTAACTTTTTACAAATTTTCGTTGTATAATGAAATCAGAAGTTCCGTGACTACACGATCGATTCCTGCGAGTTACATTGGTCCCGTGTTAGTTGTTCGTATCTCTTACGGGACCATATTGTGGTTGTTTTACCCTTTCACCCTTTAGCGGCATGTTTTTATGCCTAAGTCTTACCTTTGGCAAATTTACATCGTATAATCAAACCGAGAGTCCCGTGGTCAAGCGACCATTTCCTACGAGTTGCATTGATCCTGTACGAGGTGTTTTTACCTCTTACGGGACCATTTTATGGCTGTTTTACGTTTTCACCATTTGACCGCATGTTTTTATGCTTTAGTCTAATTTTTGCAAATTTATGTTTTACACTCAAACCGTGAGTCACATGACTGTGCGGTCGGTCCCTATAAGTTACATTGGTCTCGTCAGAGGTGTTCGTGCCTCTTATGGAACCGTTTTGTGGTTGTTTTAAGTTTTCACCCTTTGATGGCATGTTTTAAGACCAAGTTCAATTGTTACAATTTTTCATCGTATTCTCAAACTGGGAGTCTCATGACTACGCGATCGGTTCTTACGAGTTAAATTGGTTATTTACGAGGTGTTCGTGCCTCTTATGGGACCGTATTGTGGTTTTTTTTAATCTTTTTACCCTTTAACGACATGGTTTTATGCATAAGTCTAACTTTTTACAAATTTATATCGTACACTCAAACCGGGAGCCCCCTGACTATACGGTCGATTCCTACGAGTTACATTGGTCCCGCGCTAGTTGCTCATATCTCTTACGAGACCATATTACGGTTGTTTTACTTTTACACCCTTTGACGGCGTGTTTTTATGCCTAAGTCTTACTTTTTACAAATTTACATTGTATACTCATACCGGGAGTCCCTAATCTATTCTATTAGTTCAAGCTCAATCCTAACTCTCTTATCTAGTGCAGAACCTACCCTAGAGCTATTGCCAGATTTCATCTCAAATTGAGTTGCAGTTCTTCTTTCAAGCCTAGCTAGGGGATTGGATTCCGCTATATCAATTCCGTAATTCTTATCTTATCTAAGATAGGAGCAAACTCCGCTTCTTCAAAAGGAGAAACGATCATATATATATATATATATATATATATATATAGATGTAACTATATAAATAACAGTTATATATATACTTGTTACGACTATATATAACAGTTATAATAACTATTATATATAGCTGTTACAACTATATATAAACAATTATATATAGCTGTTATATATATAGTTGTAACTGTTATATATATACACACAACACAGAAATAAATGAAGATTTTACACAACACACACAACAAAATGAAGCTTTTACTTTGGTAAAGGTGCAATATGTAGAAAATCTTCTATCGTCGATATAAAATACTTACCAAATTGATTTGCAACTTGATATCCTCCGGATAAGATCCCTAAGTCTTAATCCTTACGTATTTGTGCAAAAATTTGCCACGAGTATTCCTGAAAATCCTCAAATTTTTCATCTTGAGCTTATATCTTATATTGTTAAGCATCTATCTTCTATTGTTGGGTAACATTTCTCCCCTTGACTGAAGCCAATTGCTCTCTTAGTTGTCTCACCTCATCATCACAATCCCTCAACTGTCCAATTGTACTTTAAGCTTTAGAGGGCTTCGGGCCTACCCCCATCTGACAATATAACCTGATCTTTTTCCAAAATCTTCTATCGACATCTCCTCTTGTGACATAAAGGGTGCATTTGGTTGAGAGGACCTCTCTTTAAGCTCCACAAACTTCTCCTGCCATATTTAAAATAGTCAACGAATTTTAAAATAACAATATAAAGAAGTCATTAATAAGGGATCTCTCTCAATATAATTAATTAATCAAAGATGTACATACATATTTTTCCCTGCACTTTGGATCCACCCAATCATTATTTTTTCTCACTCCAATGAGATGATTTAAAGAAGTTAGTAATATGTGGTCTCTCACCACCCTTTTCTTCAGCCTGTTCATAAATGGAACCAATGAGAATATGATTATACATTGATAAATGATTAAATTCATAGTTTACAAAATGCATCACCTTAATTGACATGGCAACTACAAATGATCGCGACCCACAAGTATGATTTCAAGGCAAACTAGCACGTGCTAATTGACCTTTTAGTGACCATGCCTAACTAAAAACATAAAAAATACTAAATGGATCTCCAATAATGTAATTTTCAAGGAATAACGAAATTACAAACATAATGAAATACGAATTAGTTACCTTGAACTTCTCACCACTCCAAACATCATCTATCATGTACTTCCAATCGTTTGGTGTAACCCCTCCGTATAGATTCTTTTTAGGGTTGACTCCATCCTTCAATAATTTCTTGTAATGTATGTGCATTTTACTCCTCCAGTACCTCCATGCACACTTCCTATGAATAGCATATCTGACAAAGTCATCCTCATCATAGTTAACAATTTCGAATTTAGCCTGCAAATTTATTTTTAATTAGAAATACACACAATAACTGTGACACCCCGACTAATTAAGTATCGGGTAGCTACTCCTTTATTAAATTAATACATAATATCAAGTTAGTTAAGTCTTAGCATCACTGTCGAAAAACACTTAATTAGTTACTAGCCATCTAATATTTAAAAAGTGAGATAACAATTTTTATTAATTAAATTAACTTACCACTAAGTAACGAATAATCATCCATACAACATTCACTAAAACCATGTCAAAGGAGAAACAATCGAAATAAATAATAGAGTCTGGAGTAACACTCCAAATATAATCTCAATGCCAAATAATCCCAATATAAGTGTTTGAATAAAATAAACCCACCAAATAAAATAAATAAAAGTCTAAAACAACTATCACAGAATAAGGATGGGAAACATGCCCTAACTAATAATGAATAACTCCGAAGGAAGCAAAAATATATGTGGAGGTGTCTACTACCGAGATCCTGTAACTTCCACAGCAGCGACAAAAGGTCAACATAATGGAACTCCTACGCTTGGCATCCCTGTGGCTGAGCACCTAAAAGAATTTTACGAAAACAAAATAGATTTGGAAGCAAACGGGTCAGAGCCCGAGGTGCAAACATTTTAAAAATATAAAGTGTTTAATTTCATTAAATAATAAATATTATATACATGTTAGTCACGTGCTCTCACTTGAGATTCTAACCCCTTAACTATTGTGCACGCCTAACGTATGCTCTTAACCCATCTTAGTTATGCTACTAACTAACTAGTCTATATCAAATCTGCCAATATGGATTACTACATGGATCCACCCGTATTACTCAATTAAGATATACTTACATTTCAAATATTCATCATTTGAATCCATTATTTCATGTATTATTTAAGTTCCCACATCTTTAAGTCATTTAAATGTTTTAGTCATTCTCATCCACTAAGCAACAGTAAATAATCACAAGTATATATATTTATCACACTCAGTATATATATATATAAACAAATACGGCACCCCTAGTCTAAGCTATGGTGCACGCATACTCTGCTATCAAATCCCAATACATCATGTACATAAGGATCACGAGTTTCGAATCACTCAGGAATTGTATCAATATAAATCACACATATTGGAGGTGAACATAGTTCGCATACCCATGGGTCACGCACATACCTACGCTTCCATGGTCAGTTGACTTATCAACTCACAAATAAGTCTTCACAATCCTATATTCTTGAGGTAACAAATATAAATCCCCCCAAAGGCACACAAGATAAGATTATCCTCTTCCTACAACCTCCCGTGATAGCAAGTATGGTAGGTATGCCATACACATAATAATACATATAATAGGTAATCACACAACCTAAGTAATCATCATTTTAATATAGGTATACTCATGTCCTATATTACAAGTCTCATACGTAGTATAGTTTCATCCCGATTATTTTATATAATATGTTTAGCACGACAACTCTCGTCGTATAAATCTGAGTACTTAAACCTATCCCAAAAGGTTACTAAGTCTTCCACTTGTCTCTAAGGTTATTTCAGTAATCTAATGTCCCTCTACTACTGTTCTGAACCTTAAGTTATTATTTATCCAAATTAAATTCAAGTTCTCGTAAATTCCAACCGTAACTCACTCGTTGGACACTCGTAAGTTTATCATTAATTCCAAACCAAATCAATATCTTTCGGCCTCAAATACATCCCTACTGACCTTCCTTAAGTCCCAATATGTTCAAATAGTCCATACTAATAATTCATAAAAGTCGAATTTGGCTAAACCTTAAAACAAAAATATAACACAAATTCAGGAGGATTCGATCGATCGATTCAGTCGATCGATCGGCATTCTTGAGTCTATCGATCGATCCATCAAATATGGCCAACGGTTTATACATATTTTAGCTTACGGGTTTCATCAATTTTGACCTTCAAATCCTCTTTTAAAATGTCCCAAACTCCCAAATATTTATTCCAAACATTATACGAATATAAACACACAATTTCTAACATCTTAGAATCATCAAATCACTATGGGTTATTAATTTCTTGGATTAAATCATGTATTTTTCATAAAAATTCTATTTCTTCTATTTGCTTAAAGAATCATCATAAATCTCAACATCGTTTCTTAATTCTCTACACATGGATCATGATTTCGTGTCTACTATTTTTTCAAAGGTTAATCTACATGCTAAACCTAGCAAGATTAAGATGTAAATCTCCAAATCCATTAATTCATCATTTTTCAAGTTTTTTCTCCAATTCTAAACTATCATGGATAATATATACATTGAATTATTGCAAGTTAAATCACTTGCCTGGAAATAGAAGTTATGATCCTTTGAGGAAGATGATATGGCGGTGATGTTCTCTTTCCGGTCACAAATTCGGCGATGGTGGTGGTGCAAGGTGGTTGTTTGGCCCTAGCAACCCTTTGGAAACCCTTCCTCTCTCTACTTCTCTCTCTCAATTTTGTATCATCCAATAACCTAAATTTCGTAGGTCACTATTCACCAAATAGTAAAATGACTAAAATACCCTCCCGGATAGCCGATTTGGCCTAAAACTACCCCGGGACCCAAACTAACCCCTCGAGTAGACTTTTATGACTATCTCATAGTTCCGGACACGTCGGCAAACTCAAAATGACCATAAGGATGATATAAAAATAAATTACGTTATAATACATTAAATTGGTCTCGACACCACTGACACGCGCGTCCCAACTTAATTTTCAAAACTACCATATTTTCTACTCGTGAAAATGTTAATAATTCCATAATCATATATTACTATACTCGCTCAGTAATATTCAACATAATGACCCTTATCAAATACTAACTCTCGTCTCGCTAGTATTTAAATCCAGATTAAATACCAATTAATTCATAATTTTTAATTCAATTAATCCCATAATTAAAATAAGTAAAAATACGGGGTATTACAATAACATTCAAGAATAACTAACTCAAAGAATCAAATATAACTACTCGAATCCTGGTGATTACTGCATCTTGTGTCCCAAAATCAACTTCACTCCAACGAGTCACCCCTTGAAGTGGTGTCATATTTCGAACGTCAACTCCGATTTGTTGTCCTAGAGAAGAAGCATTTACACCCATAGGTGCCCCATAACCTTTTAACACACGCACTTCAAGTTTTTCATGTCTTTTTACCCTTTTCTCTACTTTCATTCCACGTGTTAGTCCTCGCACTCTATTTTTGGTTCTGGTGGCTGTAGAAAAAGAAAGATCATAACGTAACATAATAAATGTCAAGTATTACATAGTAAACTACTAATAAAATAATCAAAATAACTTACGTATCAAGGAAACATCCAGAATATTGGTCTGCATATCTTCAACAACATCATTGACTGATGTTCTTTGTTGGAGACGCGTCGAGGAGTGACTCGCGTTTCCTGTTTTAATAAAAAATAAAGACAATTATATATACAAGAAGATAATTTAAACAATCTAAACAAAAATGACTTACGTCAGGAAACAATTGACACTCAATTGCCCAAACCAAATAGATCTCATAATAAAAAATCAACTTAGTCAAATATGATTTCCCTATATTCAAAAGAAAAGATTCAGCATGTGGAATTCACTTCAGAAGAAACTCAACTAGTAGATCAATACAACCTTTCCCAAAAACATTCAGAACTCCCAAACAAAGAAATGAATTCAGCAGGATTGGAAGACTATAACTCAGATCAAGAAGGAGGCTTAACAACAATTCCTTTGATTGAAGAACTCCAAATCTTTGCCTCATGGTTAGATGTAAAATGGAACAATTCAGCATGTAAAATTTTATATGTTAGAACGTAAAGGGAGTGGCATATAAAGCCACAAATAGAAGAATTAAAAAAATGATCAGAACACATCAAATAAGATTTGGTTTATGTGGAACAAATACTTGAAAGTTAATTTAGTAAAAGATATAAATCAATTGATGTGCTTAGATATTCAAATCAAATTTCTAAACATATAAGTTCTTTTAATCATTGTGTATGCAAAATGCACTGCACAAGAAATAAAAGAATTATTGTTAGATTTAGAGAGTATATCATCAGGTCAAATAAATCAACCTTGGTTAACAATTGGTGGTTTTAATATGTCACAAATTCAGAAGAAAAGACATGAGGAAAATATATAGAATTTCACTCGGTAGAATATTTTAAAGATATGATATCAGCTTGTTCATTGATGGATTTAGGATATATAGGATCAAGGTTCAGATGGACAAACAACAGGATTAATGGAACAATCTTCTACAGATTAGATAGAGGTCTTATTAACCAAAACTGGTTAATGCAATTTGTTCAAATCATAGCCCTCTATTACTATCCATTAAAAGACCTAGTGACCAGTTCCCCAAGTCCTTTAAATTTCTTTCTATGTGGTGCATCATTTCAAATGTCAAAGACATTATTGTGGAAGCCTGGTCAACAGAGTATCAAGATTCTCCTATGGTAAAATTTTCTCTTAAACTCAAATTCCTGAAATCTAAACTGAAAATTTGGAACAAAGAGAAATTCAAGAATATTTTTTAATCCATAAATGATTAAGAGGATCAAGTCCTTATTATAGAAAATGAATTTGAAAAATTAATATCAAATAACTGGTTTTCATTAATATCCAAAATCAGAGAAAAATTAAATTCTTGGACATCAAATCTAATATCTTAAACTAGTAGATCTGTAATAATAAGGAATGTTCTCCAATCAATGCTTGTATATATCCTATCAGTTTTAAATCCTCATAAAACTGTTATCAAAAGGGTAAATGCATTATTCGATAAATTCTACCGGGGAGGCTGTTCTAAAGAAAAACCTTATCAACGGTTAAAGTGGACTGAAACCTATTTCCCATTTGAGGAAAGAGGTCTCAACTTCAGAGGTTTAGAAGAAATTACCACATCATCAAATCTCAAACTCTATTGAAAATATAAGTGTGACCCTGGACTTTGGGCTTCATTTTGTAGAAGTAAACATCATAGAGGTTTGTTTATAAACATAGTTTCTAAAGTTCTGAAAAGATTATCAGCAATTCAAGATAAGTCAAATGAATACATTATAGAAGAAATGAAAATATGGAAGCCCTCATATAATGGGGAATTATCTTTTAAGTTAGCATACAATGTATGCAGACAAAACAAACCAATCTCCCTCAATTGGAAAATTAATTAGATCAAAGAATGTCCAATGATTTTTCTAATTTCACTTGGAAACTTCTTAATAATGTTGTTCCATTTGTGTGCCATGGAGAGGTTTTTCCTCTATTTTTAAAAAATAAAATGTGTGTGTGTGTGGGTATCGTCCCTATTTGATAAAAAAAACTTACGTGTCAGGAACATGAACTTGTGTATTTTTTACAACATTATCGTTTGATTTTTTTTTTGTTGTAAACGCACCGAGGAGTGACTCGAGTTTCCTATTTTAACGAGAAAGTAAGACAATTATATATACAAGAAGTAAATTTAAACAATCTAAACAAAAATGATTCACGTATCATGGAAAATTTATTTTTAAAGAATCAAAGAATGTAAAAAGGTCAAAATTGGGCGAGTCAAAATCATTTTGTTATATATAATTACCCGCATTGTTGCCCACTGGTGGTTTTCGTGATATATTGATTTGGGTGTTGAGTGCCTCCACAAATGAGGCTTCTCTCGCTCTGGGGGAGGGAGAACAACGAAATAATCATCGTACATGCACCATATTCGAGACCTGCTAATAAAAATACAGTTTAATTAGTGATGCAAAAAAGGTGTAGAATCTATATATGTACTTTTAAAGTAAATTGATGGAATGAACATAAACTTCATTTCAATTACACTACACACATGCATTATCTTCTCCATTTGAGGATTAGAATACTCATTATTATCATCAATGACATCATCACCACTGAACGAACTAAGATCCTCCTCACCCTCGATCAATCTGTACTCATCATCATCATGTACATTTACATTAAAAGTTTGAGTCTTACCGAATCTGGTCTCGTTAGGCACCAAAGAATTTAATCGCAATTGATTCTTCTTAATATTATTCAGCCTTTCTTTCTCATATGCTAACACCATACGACCCGTATGTCTAGGTTGAAGCCATATATTTTCCTTTGGGGGCATATTTTTCGACTAAACACAAAAATAAAATAAAATAAAAGGAACATCACATTACATAATGAATTATTCTAGATGAAAACATATAACTTGATTAATAAAATTTGATAAAACTAATTTGACACATCACGTAACGAATTACACTAGATAGAGACATATAAAGTTTAGCCACATACAAAACAAAGTAGGAACACAACATTTAATATTACATATCAGTATCAGTATCATAATCCATTTTCTCTCCGTCCTCTTCATTATCTCCATTCTCTAACATTGTTTCATCATCAACGACATCATTATCATCAATGTTTCCCCCCATTGGACGTAGAACCCTATCACTAGGGATAACCTTGGGAATTTCATCATTCCTATAAAATTGAGAAGTAGTATCTTCAACGACGACTGGGATAACTTTTGTTGTTTCGACTTGTTAGAATACGTCACTAGATTCACACAATTCTTCTGCCCCGGTATCATCGTCATCTAACTTCGGTACATCCCACGTTCATCGATGTTGGACTCATTGTATGATTTTCCATTGTGCACCTAACTTTGTATCATTGACATAGAAAACTTGTTGAACCTAATTAAGCAAAACAAATGGATCATCTTTATATCACCGACTCTTGACATCAATACTAATAAAATGTGCATCAGTGCGCACTGTCTTCCTACTGTCGGTGTTGAACCATTCGCATTAGAACAAAATGACTTTATACCCATAAATATATGTTATCTCATAAATTTTGCACAAGTAATCGTAAAAGTCTAGCTCACGACCCTCGTGTTCCCCTTTGGAGACCAAGCCACTGTTCTGACTCCTACGATGCATGTCTTGGTCCTAGTATGGAATCGAACTCCATTGCAAATGCAACCTGAATACTAATTCACTATCACATTAGGTCCATTTACTAATGACCAGAGCTCATCACTTGTTTTAGGCGACCCTTGTGCTCATAAAATATTCATCTATATAAACAACATATGAAAATCATATTAAATTAATGCAAAGTGATGCAAAATAACTTTTTTTATATATCTAACCTGTTCTTTAAACCACTTCGAAATTTTTTGGCATTGAATCTGAGTCATGTCACGTCCATTTGGAATTTGAAGTAGACTTTTGCATTACCTAATTAGAGAGATTTGATTTATTAATAAAATGGATACCCAAACAAAAATATTCAATATCATGAATATTATAAATTTGAAACACGTACTCTAGATACCTCTCAACCTCATCAGTGTTATACAACACAAACCAGTTAGCCATATTGAGCTCCTTTTCAAACACATCAGGAGCCCTTGAGATACATCCGAAAGGATGGACATTTTGGCTAAAGACTGCTAGCCCTGAGCCATGTTCTCCCCCATCACAATTGCGTTCTTCTCTGTTAAATATGGTTTCAACATGGCTCAAGTACATTGAGCAAAAAATCAAACACTCTTTCACATTATATGTCTCCGCAATGGAACCTTCAGGCCTGACTCGGTTAGTTACAAATTCTTTCAAAGTTCCAAGAAACCTTGAAATTAATAATAGTTAGATGAATATTACACATTTTACACATTTTTTAAGGTATTAAACTAAATTAACATATAATAATTGCATTTATGTTTCAATTGGAAACATACATCGATATTATACTGGCCTAGAAAGTTTGGACTCACGTGCCAAATGAATCACCAAATGGACCATTACATCAGAGAATGTCGGGGGGGGGGGGGGGATCCTCTCCATTTTGCAAAGTATTAGAATTATGCGTTCCTCTAATTTCCCCAAATCCGTCTGCACTAATGTTTTGGAGCACAACTCCTGAAACCATTCACCCAACTCAGCCAGTGTAGTACAAATATCTTTAGAAAGGTATCCAGCATCCCAATGGTAAGAATTAATTGTAATAAGACATGGAAATCATGGATTTTAAAGCCCAATAATTTTCCAGCTTTGGCAGTCACACATCTTGAGATGTTTACAGCATAGCCATCTGGATACTTAACTGATTTTAAAAAATCATAAAAATACTCCCTCTTCTTTGGGATTAATGTATATATTGCGGGAGGCTTGACATAAGACCCATCAGGACGCTTTTGTAAGTGCAATTCCACCCTTATGCCCATGTCATCTAGATCAAGGCGTGTTTTTTCTGTGTCCTTATTCTTCCCATCCATGTTCAATATTGTTCCAAGCAAATTGTCATATATATTTTTCTCAATGTGCACCACATCAAGGTTGTGATGAAGCTTTAGTGCTTTCTAAAATGGGAGATCGTATAAAAAGCTTTTCTTTGTCCAGTTAAATTCTGTTGGGTCATGAGGCCTTTTCTTGTTGCTCGGATGCTTTCCAAACTTGACATTTGATAAGAAATTCAATTAATTTAGTACTTTTTCCATCGATAACTCCAAGGATCGAGTTTGATTCTCAGACATGACGTTAAATGCCTTACTCCTTCACCAAGTATGGTCCTCAGGCAGGTAACGTCGATGGCCCAAGTAACCAATATTACTTCGTAGGCATTGAGAGAATGTATCCTCATTACATGGGGGATAAGCAAGATAACCTTTCGTACTCCACCCAGATAAGTTACCATAGGCAGGAAAGTCGTTTATCATCCACATTACAACTGCATGCATCTGAAAAGTTTGTTGACTAGACGCATCATAAGTGAGTACACTATTTTCACACAAATCATTCAACTTATCGATCAACGATCGCATGTAAACATCAATTTCTTTACCTGGGGCATGAGGCTCGGGAATAAGTAATGTCATCATGAAAAATGGATCCTTCATGCAATTTTAGGGTGCCATATTATATGGCATCATTACCATAGGCCACATGCTATAAGAGGTGCTCATGTTCCCAAAAGGGTTGAACCTATCAGTGGCCAGGCCTAGCCTCACATTATGGGGATCTTGAGAAAAATTGGGATAACATCGATCAAAGTCCTTACACTCCTCACAATCACTCCGATGCCTCAATATCCCATCATCCATGCGCTTATCACTGTGCCATCTCATGCATGTAGCCATTTTATTTGACATAAATAATCCTTGCAACCTAGGTGTCAATAGAAAGTAGTATAATACCTTTTAAGTGATCTTCTTACCATTGCCAAAATTGGGCTTGCATCTAGACTCCCCACATATCGAAAAATTATCAAGAGAACCATTCTCCTTCCAAAAGAGAGCACAATTATATTGGAAGCCATGGATTATCTCATATCCCAAGCCTAGTTCATGTAGTAACTTTTTGGCTTCATAAATTGACTTTAGAACGAAATTCACTGGGGGCAGAAGATCCACTAATACCTCCATCAACATGTCAAATGACTTATTACTCCATTTACCCATAACCTTCCAATGAAACATTGTAATCACAAATTTCAATAGCGTATATGTTTTGTAGCCCGAGTATACTTCATATTGGGCAGCCTTTAGTAGTTTTTTGATATTTCACACACCTTTCATTTTGGTTTTATCATACGCTTCGCCTGTCCCAAAATCCCTTGAATCACACACCGTGTAAGTCCCCCTACAAAAGTCTTCTAGTAATTCAGGGAAGAAATCATCCTCATCTTCATTATCACCAATTTCAACATCCGTGTCATCATCAGATTCATCGATTTGGTGTTACGAAATAGATTCCCCATGATGAACCCAGGTCTTATAGCTTTCCATTATGCCATATCGTACTAAATGATACATCACAACATGGTTAATGTGCCAATAACGATTACAAAAATTATTACACGGGCATTAAATTGTAACATTTTTGCTCACTTTGGCCATTGCTCTGTCAACAAAAGACACAGCACCCTAATGATACCGCCCACATACTCTATGCCTAAGTACCATCCAACTCTTGTCCACTTCTTCCATATTTGTATATTGAGAGATTACATAAACAATAATAGATTGGTTAAATTTTACTTAAAAGTTACCTTTTTCCTTGTGTATTTCATACAAAGCAATATAATTTAAACTCTTATTGACCCCCTACATATTCGCTAATTGAGAGAGTACATAAAAAATAATTGATTAATTAACTTTTACTTAGAAGTTACAATTTATTTCCTTGTGTATCTCGTATAAAACAATATAATCTTATCTCCTCCATATCCTATGAAAGGTGAGTGGTCCTATCCCATTAAAGACCACATATTTCTGTAACACACTTAGTAGCTCATACACATTGTTTCAATATGAGGAAATTTCTGTAGCATATCCCCATAGTTATCCAAGTACACGACATAGATTCGTAAGTGTTCGTGTTATTTCAATTGATGTCAATTTATCAATTGAAATAACGCTCAACACCGCATCAATCTAGTATGTACCCAGAGGACATTAAGAGATGAAAACAGAAGTTCCCCCCAAGCTAACAAGTGTACTCCATTATGTACATTATTATAAAGAAACTATGCAGTCATAAACTGTCCAAACGGGACAATTAGAGAGATCTCATTATAGGGATAATGACTCTTGAACGGGTCTAAGGGATATTGAATATATATATATGTAACTTAAGAGGTTTATAACTTTGTATAATTTACCCTACTTTTAATTAATATTTTAAAATTTATATTGCTCACCACATTAAAACAACCAATCACATAATACTATTTATACTTTACTTTTAAATTCTTAGAACACAACCAACCCCTTGCAAAAATACTATTAAAACTATAATTAAAAAGTAATGTACATATCTTCTAAACATTAATTTGAACATTATAAACTGAAAAAAGGGAAATAACATAAATTATAAGTTTAAAAAATTCTTTAATGGAAACATAAACCTAAACATCATTCAAATTTCAAACTAATTATGTAAAAAAATGATGGATGAGTTAACAAGTTACTAACAAGTTGGAGCCGGATAGAGGAAAAATGGAGATAGAGCTTGAGAGGTCAACCGAAAGCAGGTATGAAGCTTGCACACTTTTAAATTATAATTGTTAAGAAAAAATGACTCATTACAAATATATAACTGAATATTATAATAAAATCAAAATGAAATGTCTTACAGTGAAATCAAAAATTAAAAATATCTTTTAATGTTTATTTATAAAAGAAATCAAAAATAAGTGGAAAGAAATAAGTGAAAAGAAACTTACAATGGCCGAGGTCCTATATAGAAAATGCAAATCTCACTGTTAGAACCCTTGCAAAAATCTTGGAAATTTGTTTCGAAAATTGTATGGGAGTGAACCTCACATCATTGACACTAAAAGGTGACAGAAGGAGAGTGGAGGTGGACGAACGAAGAGCAGAGGTGGGTGGCCGAAGGGAGAGCAAAGGCGGGTGGCTGAAGGTTAGGGTTCGTGTTTTCGCTGTGCAGAGGTTAGGGATTTTAGGCTTCACATATCTTTTTTTTAGCTTTTTAGTTAACTTAATACATAAGAAAAATAAGCAAGAAGTGAAATAAAATATTTTTGGCATCACAATTTTCTTTGTTTCCAAAAGTATGATATATTTCTAAACACACTACTATGTTGTCAAAAGTTTAGTCCTATTTGGCAACAAACAAATATGATGATAAAAGCTAAAACACTTATCCCTTTTATTTTGCTAGCTTCCCGCTTGAAATTTAACCTTTGACAACAAGTTTTATTTTATGTTGCTAAAATACAATGTAAAATGATCTTTTGGCAATATAATTAAGATTTTGTAGCCAAAGGGTATATTTGGCTACAAAATTAGCTTGTATTGCTAAATATTGTTGCTAATGGTGCAAATTCTTGTAGTGGATATCTTGGTATTCACATATTTTTTTATCTTTTGCTTTGCTAGTATTTTTTGTTTATGTGATTTTGTATGCCTTGATATACCCGTTATCTATGATTTTATACTTCTATTTGACTTTTACGTGCAGAAAAAGGTGAGAAAAACTTTGCTCACCTTGTGATTAAGGTGGAGTGAAAAATGGATGTAAATTTTAATGTCACTTATCACTTATAAAGGGGGAGAAATTATTGTCTATGATATGGGAGTTTGTTACTTGCTATATCTTGAGAGCATTTATTGTCACATGTTATCACTTGATTGATTGTCATTTTGTATCATTTGGTATATTGATTATATATTGATTCACTTATTCAATTGTTGATAATTTCACTTGATATCACATGTTCTTTATCGCATCTATATATCTTGATACTTATTGGGATATTCCCAAACATGTAGAATGTCTCTTTGTGTATGTTATTGCTTGCGTGATGTTATTTATTGTTTCATGTGATTTTAGGCTTAACATTGATGATTTCGACTCTAGCTCACGTTCACAAGCAACTTTTCGATTATCGTTTTGGTCTTATTAGATATTGAACATTGTCATATACGACATTCACTATATGGCTAGTGGAGTGTATGTCTTATAGGTTTAATAAGATATTTTTGGGTTTTGGGAGGTTTTGCCACGGAATAGCCAAATGAGGAGATTAAAATTGTAAAATTTTGTATTGATATATAAATTGGCAATATTCTCGTGATAAGACATTGATTCATTGAGTCCATTAAGTCAAATAGACTTGATTCGTCTTGAGTGAGGCGCGATCTACACTAGGTTAGATAAAACTTGAAAATAAAGATTGAAGATCATGCACTGCCCTGAAATTTGAATAACTTCGAAGCCACAAATTCTATTGAAGATTGAAGATATATCCTTTTTTACTTGATTGTGTTATTACAAGGCTAATCACACAAGTGTACGTTTATCTTAAAGTAGTTTTTTTTTTTCAATTTGCACTTGTTTTCAAAATGTGTGAGGGCTAAATATAAAAATGGATTCAAGTGACTTTTCTAAAAATCTTAGAGGGTTTAAAATGTTTTTTTAGAAATTTAACTACGTTTCTTTTTTACTTTTAAAAGGTCGTTGAAGGAGACCGTTTGCATGACCACTTTTAGAGGGCGTTCACAAGGCTCCATTCGCGCGGATCCAAATTGCGATCGTGCACAAGACCAATGTTTGATTTCTATACTGGACAAGGTCGTGCAAATGGTTGAATCTAACCGTGCGTAATGAACAACCATTTTAAATTTTTTTTCTATAAATATACAATTTCCCTCTCATTTGAAAAAATGTTGAATACTTCTTTTCAAAAACATTTTTCTTCAATAATTTTCGATGTAGTGAGCATTTTATTTTGCCTCCAAATCCAAATCACTTACGCCCTCCTTTTTTTGAGAATTTGATCTATACTTTTCATTTAATGTATTTGTGAGTGAAATGGATCAGATCAAATACTAGGTTCCTAATTCAAATAATTTCATAAATGAATTATTATGATCGAGTACTCCGTGGTCTAAAATTAAATAAATCTTAGTCTATTGGGGTGATCAAGATATGATGCGACTTTTAGGAATACCGAAGTTCTTCATCCAATTCATGGAGCTTGGATTGGGTTTTCGTTTGCTATGGGGGAGAGTTGATAGGTTCATATGTGACTACACAATTATGTTTGTGTGAGCGGTACCTTCCTATCTATTATAAATATTCTTTTCATGTGGAAATGGAAATAGTGATTGCGTCAAGGTTTTTTATCCCCCGGGGGGTCCTCATAAAATTTGTCTGATGTAGATTCGTGCTTACTTCTACACAATTGATCTCACACACCTCATATAGATTTGTTTACATCTTGAAAATTTCCCCAAGAGTTGTTGATCTAGGTTTGTTCAACTAGATTCATTTAATTCAAGTTTTTATGTGGGTTCAAATCATTTTGAGACGGTTTAAAACAAAACAAGTGTTAGGAATTCGTAATTGTGCACACAATTTTGAAAGCATGAAAAAAAGTCAAGTTTGATATCTAACATATTCACCCCCATCTAGGTTAGTTTTTGTGTAATTATGTTAGCACGTACACATTTGTAAGGACATAATTTTATAAATGTTAGGGGTAGAATCTAGAATTTTTTGTTTGTCCTATATCACAGTTTGTATGTCTGATACCGCTACATTCGGCACGTCAACACGATCATCCACGACGGCCTTCATTCGAATCCATGCATCCATCATCTTCACACGTACATCATGCTACATGTGACGTGCTTCTCAATCGTTCCCACTACTCCACTTTGCATTATTGGTACAATGATTTATTAGAGTTGTTTATATTTGCATAAATATTTGAGAATTTTTCAGAATTTTTTTTTTCGAAGTCTGATTTGTTTTTATCAAAAGCAGAAATTTTTCTAAGTGTAGAAGCAGAGTTGCCTCAGTCGACGATCTCATTCAATCGACATAGCACTGTCTTTCGAGCGACATAGGCATGTCGCGCGATCTCGTTCGAGCGACACCTGCCCTTCGTTCGAGCGACATGCTTATCTCGTTTCTAACGCCGCCACCACCTCGATTTTTATAGAAATATCTGGTTTCATTCTACACATTTTCCAAGTCTTTTTCACACACGATTTATGTGATTAACAGCCCAGAAAACAGACTTAATGTTTTAAGGTTTTATACCTTCTTTATTCACATAAACACTCCCATATATGTATGTGAATCTTTAAATCTTCAAGAGGATCATTTGTACTCATCTAGAGTAACTTGTGGAGAATTCGTCTCTTCTTCATTGTTGCCCATCTGGAGTTCTTGCGGGAGATTCCAGCTGACGACATCGAAACCGACACCTGAGGGTATTTCATATGTCACTCTTATTTTCATTATAATCCGTGTGACCATTTCTTATAAATTATAGTGAAAATAAAAAGGTTTTTCCCCTTTGGGGGGATTTTTCCTCATTTATGTTTTTTTCTTATGATTGAATACTCTTTCATGATCATATTGATTTCAATCACACCTAGATGCATGTTTTAGGATTTAATTGGAAAAACTGAGTTTAATTAAATAATTTCTTTATTTGAACAAAAGAGCACCCTTCAAATTGGTATCAGAGCCAATTACACAATTATACAGTGTAATTTTCGGCAATTTTTTTCTAAGATATCAATTTTCTGAAAAATTGACTTTTGAAAAAGGGCGTGTTCAATATGGAGAAATGATATAATAAAATGCCAATTTTTGATGGGACAAACTATGCTTACTGGATAGCCCACATGAAATCTGCTTTTAAAAGCTATTGATGAAAGAGTTTGGATTTTGGTTGAAAGAGGGTGGACACCTCCCTCCATCCTTGTTGATAACGTGACTAATTTAAAATCTGTGACTGTATGGACTACAGAGGAATTTAAATGGTCATCTTTTAATTCTAATGGTTTAAGTGCTATTTCTGGATCCTTCACACCTGACGAGTTCCGACGGATAATAACGTGTACCACGTCAAAAGAGGCATGGGATGTTTTGCAACTTACCCATGAAGGATCAAATGTTGTGAAAGAGTCTAAACTGCAAAACTTAACAACTCAATTTGAAACTATCGCCACGCTTGAGATTGACTGTGTTGATGAATTTTATGCTAGGTTATCTGATATTGTAAACACTAGCTTTAATCTTGGTGAACACATTCCTAATGCTAGAGTTGTAAAAAATATTCTAAGATCACTGTCTAAGCATTTTACCCCTAAAGTAACTGTGCTAAACTACGGGTAAATTAAACACGCTTAAATTAGAGGAACTTGTAGGAGACTTACAAACGTATGAAATTGATATGTTTTCTAAATCTGTAAAGCCTAAAGATAAGAGAATTGCACTCAATGCCCAGGATAGAAAGAGTGAGGGGTCGACAAGAAAGAGAGTTGAGTCATCTAGAAAAATGGAGATAGAAACGTCTGATTCTGAGTGTGACTTTGATTTAGATGATTTGGTCTTATTTGCAAAAAAAATCAAGAAAATTCTCAAATTCAAGAAAAATGGAAATTTCAAAGATAAAAAGAATTTTGAGAAAAATAAATTTGAAAAGAAAAATGAAAAAGATTTTAAAGACCCTCCTAAGAAAGACGGTGAGAGATGCTATGAGTGCGATGGTAAGGGTCATATAGCTTTTGAGTGTGATACCAGGCTGAACAGACTTGCAAAAGAAAAGGGAAAAGTTGTCCTTAATGCTACCCTTAGTGACGACAGTGAGGTCGAGTCGGTGGACTCTGGAGATGAGTCACCGCATGAATGTAACTTCACCGCATTCATGGCTAGTCATGTGAGTACTTCTAGTGCTCCTCACAACGACGAGGATGCTAATTCACAGGGACACCTCGACAGTGAGAATGATGTGAGTGAGAGGGAGGATGATGCATGTGAGAGCGAGAGTAATCTTTAACACGCCTACGCTGAGTTATATAATGAGTCATTTAAAACCAAAAAGAGTTACAAAGAGTTAGTTCTTATGATCAACGCTTTAGAGGAATATTTAGAAGAAGCAAGAGAGAGAGAGTCCTCCACCTGCACTACCTTGAGAGAGAGAGAGAGTCTGCCTATGTTGAGAGAGAAAGTTTGTTTAGAGAGAGAGAGAGACTGTTTGGAGAGAGAGAGAGTTATTTTAAGAAAGAGAAAGGGGACTTGACTAAACAAGTGGCTAGTCTTGCGAGTGAGCTCCATTCCTCCCTGGAGACTCGGAAGAAACTTGAAGCCCTTGTATCCCAGCTTACTCATGATCTTGAGAGAGCACGGGAAGTCAAGGTTCAAATCGAGGACAAATTTGGAAAGATGATCCTCGGCCCCACTTTAGGTTTTGGTGATAGGAAGGGAATAGGTTTTGATGGTGCCTCCACGTCCCAATTGCACCTGGATCAGTTCTTGAGTTTACTACGACTCCATATGTCCATCATCAAAAACCACGAAGGAGAGTTCGATCAAGAAAAGAAAACCAAGGTCCGCCTAAGACTGTGTTATTTTATACGTATTGCAAAAGAAAAGGCCACCTCAGGGAGTTTTACTATAGTTTGGGTCGAACACGACGTACTAATGCTCCACCACATCGTATGGATGATTTTACCAGTCTGAGAGAGCGTATTATGTTTTTAGCTGCCACATCACAGAGTTTAATGGAGGAATTCCGACGGATGTCTTTGTCGTCAGTGAATACTTCCCGTATTCCGGCTAAAACCAACAACAACAAGGGTAAACAAAAGGTTACCACTTCTTGGGTACCTAAGAAAGACAAAAAGTCCCTTGTTGTCCATGTTGCTCTCAAAGCACATAATACCTCACAGTGGTATTTTGATAGTGGGTGCTCTAGACATATGGAAGGTGATGTCTCATTTTTTACCTACCTAGAGGATTATAAGGAAGGTAGAGTCACCTTTGGAGACGGGAGCAAGTCTAGCATCGTAGGACGAGGTACAATAGAGTTACCAGGATTTCCTAAGCTAAAAAATGTTTTGTACGTCAAAGGTTTAAAAGCAAACCTTCTCAGCATTAGCCAGCTGTACGACGTTGACTTTGCCGTAATTTTTAATCGGGATGTGTGTAATGTCTATAATCAAGCCGATAAACTTTTAGTGCAAGGGGTGAGGACATAAGATAACTGCTACGGGACTGTGCCCAAATCCTCACTTGTCTGCAACAGCACCACGATCACTCCTATGGATCTGTGGCACCAATGTCTAGGTCACATGAACGTTAGAGATTTGACACATTTAGCTAAAAAGGACCTAGTACGTGGCTTACCATCACTTGGAAAGCCAATTCCACGGTTTGTGGACCCTGTCAGTTGGGAAAGCAAATCTGTAGCCCCCATAGGAAGTTGCATTCCATTACCACTTCCCGTGTTCTTGAGTCGATTCACATAGATCTTATGAGTCCTACTCGTACTGAGAGTCTAGGGGGTAAGAGGTATATCCTCGTGATGGTAGATGATTTCTACAAATATTCGATTGTAGGTTTTCTGAGAGAGAAATCCGATGCTGTAGAGATTTTAAAGACCAAGTGTCGTGTCCTGTAAAATTAACATGGAGTCACTATTAACAGGATACGTAGTGATAATGGCACGGAATTTAAGGAAGAAAAGGTAGATCTTTACTGTGATAACCTAGGAATTAAACATGAGCTTTATACAGTGAAGACTCCTCAGCTAAATGGGATTGTTGAGAGAAAGAACAAGACGATTAAATGGCCAGATATGTGCTTCTAGGTCATAAAGTTTCTAGGAGATTTTGAGCAGAGGCGGTGTCTATCGCGTGCTACACGGCGAATAGGGTTTACCTGCGTCCACACACACTTAAGACGACTTATGAATTGTGGACTTGCAAGAAACCCAACCTTGCAAATTTTTGTATATTTGGGAGTAAATGCTATATCCTACAGGATTAAAAGCAATTAGGAAAGTTTGACTCCCGGAGCGATGAGGGAATATTGCTAGGATATTCATCAAATAGTAGAGCGCACTGAGTTTTTAACCTGAAGAGATCTAAGGTTATGGAGTCAATAAACATCACCGTGCAAGATGACGAACCTTAGACGTTTATTGATCCTAGCCTTCAGTGTGAGGATGAGGACTTTTTTGGCTGCGATTTACTTGTCCCTAACCCACACCCTATGGACCCTACTCCTGTGTTAGGGGACACACTTGCTTGGGTTCACAAGAGTCAAGACCTGCCTCCATTATAGGCGATCCCATCTTAGGGGTCAAGACTCGTGCTCAGCTAGAGAATGTTGTTAGTAATTTTTACTACACATCCACAGTCGAGCCCAAGAATCACAAAGAAGTACTCAAGGATAAACACTGGATATCTGCCATGCAGGATGAGTTAGTTCAGTTTAAAAAGAACAACGTCTGGGAACTTGTCCCCCGACCTAGTGAGACTAATGTGATAGGTACTAGGTGGATTTTCAAGAATAAAATGGATGAAAATGGTACCATAGTCAGAAACAAGGCTACGTTGGTCACTCAAGGCTACACACAGATAGAGGATGTAGACTTTGGGGAGACATTTGATCCTGTTACGAGGCTTGAGTCCGTTCGCTTACTACTCGCCATCGCATATCATCTACGCTTCAAGCTATATCAGATGGATGTCAAGAGTGCCTTTCTAAATGGCATTCTACATGAGGATGTTTACGTGGAATAACCAAAAGGGTTTGAAGACCCTAATCACCCGAAGCACGTATACTATCTGAGGAAATTCTTGTAGGGTTTAAAGCAAGAACCCTGTGCTTGGTACGAGATGCTTACTTCCTATCTCTTAGCCCGTGGCTTCAAGAGAGTGGGAGTTGATATGACGTTATTCATCAGGAGAGATGACGATGCTATTTTAGTTGCCCAGGTCTATGTGGACGATATAGTCTCTGGATCCACGTGCTCCCAGCATGCTCACTACTTTGAGGAGGAGATGAAAAGTGAGTTTGAGATAAGAATGGTAGGTGAGCTTACTTTCTTCCTTGGTCTCCAGGTTCGTCAGCTAGAGGATGGTATGTTCATCTCTCAATCCAAGTATGCTAGAGACCTAGTGAAGAAATTTGGTTTAGACTCCGCTAAGAATGCATGCACACCTATGAGTACTTCTATCAAGCTTAGTAAGGACACTTCAGGAAAGGACGTAGAGCAAACCTTGTATCGGAGTATGATAGGTAGTCTTCTCTACTTGACTTTCAGTCGTCCTGACATAGCCTTTAGTGTCGAAGTTTGTGCGCGATATCATGCGAACCAGAAAGAGTCACACTTACTCGCTCTAAAACATATTATCAAATACGTGAGTGGGACTCTCTTCTACGGTATTTGGTATTTCTTTGATACCGATGCTTGTTTGTCTGCCTATTCGGATGTCGATTGGGCTGGGGAGGTAAATGGTTGTAGGAGAACTTCTCGTGGGTGTTTCTATTTTGGTTTTTCTCTTGTCTCCTGGATGAGCAAGAAGCAAAACTCCATCTCTTTATCCACTGTGGAGGCTGAGTACATTGCCATTGGGAGTTGTTGCGCGCAACTCTTGTGGATGAAGCAAATGTTGGAGGATTATGGGATTTCACAGGACACCATGACCATTTTTTATGATAACATGAGCGCGATGCACATATCCCGCAATACAGTCCAGCATTCATGCATAAAGCACTTCAGGATACATAATCACTTTATTCGTCAGTTAGTTGAGGAGAAAGTCGTATCCCTGAGTTTCGTACCCACCGACCTTCAGTTAGCCGATATTTTCACGAAACCTTTAGATGCCCTTAGATTTGAGAGTCTTAGAAAGTCTTTAGGGATTTGCACAGTTGACTGAGGGATGGTCCATGTCTAGGATAGGATGTATTTTCATGATCCTATCATATGAGTCCTATTGTTAGTTTGTATCATTTGTATTCTTATTTTTGCTTTTTTATATTTTCTGAAAAATCCAAAAAAAAATTCTTTTTATAAAAATTTTAGAAAATCACAAAAATATTTTTGTATTTTGTTTACACCTCTTTTATGGATGAGTGTTTAAGATAGCTGATTCACAACCTTCATTCCATTTGTCCATGTTACTGTGTGATAGTGATTTGAGATGCTACATCATTGCATCCATGTACTTTACATTGTTCGGAGTCTCTGAGATGTGATTAGTGATATCTTTCTTCATGTTTAGCTCATTATCTCCTGTATTGCACACATGAACGATTTTATTTGATTATTGTACTTGTCTATCACATATTGGCTTGAGTACTTCCATCTCAATTCTATCTATGCAACGAACCATATGCGATAAAATCTGACAAGATTATAATGCATGTAAAAAACCGTTTGGTGAGATTGTGTGGTATTTTAAAACGATGAAGGGCTACGAAAGGTTCTTAGCTATCCTTTGTGACTAAGACACCGTTAAATTGGACCTAAAAAATTGAGGAATTTTATTATTCAAGGTTCAAAGATGTTAAAAGATCCCGAAAAAATTTAAAGGCAATAAAAAGCAATACATGTCGAATATGGGCCATTAGGTTTCACCATCAATTCTCCAAAGTTTGAGAATTAAGATCACCTCTATTTAAAATATAAATTTGAGGGAGTTTGGTTGGATAATTTAAATGGGTTTGCACTTCCTTGAAAGTCCTGAAAATGCATTAAATCTTTTTGGACGTTATTGGTGTGGAAATCACTTTGAGGTTTGATTTGTTAATTTGATTGAGTCAATGTCTCATATTTCCATCTTTTTACACCTAAGGAAGATGTTGAGTTCATTTTTTAGGAGTATTCGATATTCATCGTGCACATATGTCATGTTTGTATGCATTGATTTTCCTATCGAATTTGATCACACCCCTTCATTTACGCTATCATCGACTTGGTTGTTTTTGTGTTCTTTCATGATGTGATTCTTTGTTGTATATTTTGTGTGAAAATTTTTGAAAAATTAAAAAATAGAGAGTTTATTACCTTGTGACATTTTCCATATTTATTCTTCTCGTATCTGTCTATTTGAGGACATCATAAAAGGGGGAGAATAAATTATGGGGGAGAATTTTTGGTTGATTTATCAATGATTTCCTTAAGCTTAATTGATCTTTGATTTTTGCACATCATTATATTTCAAACTGTTGCGTGTCACGGGTATCTACTTTATCTCATGTGTGTAGTTACAAAGTTGATAATTATTGGATTCCACACCCTGATGAGAAAAACTTTGGGAGTTTCTGAAGAGCTGAAGATTTGAAGATGTTAAAGCTTGATTGAATACATGCCATTTAGTATTCTCAGTTTGAGGGTTTAATGGGGATATTATCTTATATGTCATTTGATTGCATAATTCAGATTTTTTATGTATGTACCAGTATAGGGAGATTTGTAAGGACATAATTTTATAAATGTCCGAGGTAGAATCTAGGAATTTTCTATTTGTCCTAGATCACAGTTTGTATGTCTGATACCGCTACATTCGACACGTCAACACGATCATCCACGACGACCTTGATCCGAATCCATGCATCCATCATCTTCACACATACATCATGCTACATGCGACGTGTTGCTCAACCGTTCCCACTACTCCATTTCGCATTATTGGAAAAATGATTTATTGGAGTTGTTTATATTCGAATAAATATTTGGGAATTTTTCAGAAAATATTTTTTTCGAAGTTTGATTTATTTTTATCAGAAGCAAAAAAAAATCTAAGTGTAGAAGTGGAGTTAACTCGATCGACAAGCTCGTTCAAACGACATAGCACTGTCGTGCGAGCGACATAGGCATGTCGCACGATCTTATTCGAGCGACACCTATCCTTCGTTCGAGCGACATGCTTATCTCGTTCGAACGCCACCGCCGCCTTAATTTTTGTATAAATATTTGGTTTCATTCTACATGTTTTCCAAGTCTTTTTCACACACAATTTCTGCAATTAATAGCCCAGAAAACATACTTCACATTTTAAGGTTTTATACCTTCTTTATTCACATAAACACTCCCATATCTGTATGCGAATCTTTAAACCTTCAAGAGGATCATTTGTACTCATCTGGAGTAACTTGTGGAGAAGCCGTCTCTTCTTCATTGCTTTTCATCTGTAGTTCTTGCAAGAGATTCTAGCCAACGACATCGAAATTGACACCTGAGGGTATTTCATATGTCACTCTTATTTTTATTGTAATACGTGTAACCGTTTCTTACAAATTATAGTGAAAATAAAAAGGTTTTGCCCCTTTGGGGGATTTTTCCTCATTTGTGTGTTTTGTTTGTGATTGACTATTCTTGCATGATCATATTGATTTCAATCACACCTATATGCATGTTTTAGAATTTAATTGGAAAAGCTGAGTTTAATTAAATAATTTCTTTATTTGAACAAAACTCACTCTTCAACATTATTTCACATTCAAAGATAATTAAAGTCAACTAGGTGTTACGACCCTATTCATCAATCAAATATTACATGGACCACTCCCTAACACCTTTAAATCTAATCCAGTATCAAATGATGAAATTACTCTTAGTGTATGTGAGACAGAAAACAAACACATGTGTGTTTGTTTAAAACATGTGCACATAAAATGTAACCCTTTATTAAACAAAAAAATGTTTAAAAATTTATTTTAAATAAAATAAACCTCGAAAAATTATTTTAAAATCAGGAAATTATTTTTTAGCAAAACTTTATTCAAGTTCATTTTTAACAAAAAAATTAGACACATAATCAAATAAATTTATATGATACACACGAGTGCCTAAAATGTGTAAATGTGTAAAAATGTGGAATAAGTGTTTTGGGCAATCACTTGGTGTTATTTTTAGCTTTTTACCTTCACTCGAATATGTATGTTGAGTGAGTCTTGATTCTTGAGTAGTCATGATAATATTGGGCACTTGAGATGTGTTTACATGACATACTAGTAAAGTGGTCTCAAACTAAAAAATATGTTTTGGCACAATATTCTAAACTAGTTGAAACACCACAATCCTCACATACATTCTAAGCCCTCAGAATCAAGATATAACCCTCGCATAAGTTTATGTCCTTAGAATCAGACCTTGACCCTCACTATACTCATTACTCACCTTAGGCTTGCAGAAAATGCCTACTCCTCTTCGCAACTATCAACCCTCACCAGAGTTCTGATACAAAGGAACTCAACGCTTATTACTTCTATAGAGTGTCTATCTTTTGATTACCTTTATATTATTATAATCTCGCCCATCGAGTGGATTTGTAGACACCCTATCCCAGCACCCCTACACTCTTCCACGAGTTCCAAATAAACTCCTTTAAATTTTGGACCATTAATCCTCCTTCAAACCCTAACCGAAGAATAACAATGCAATCCTCGAGCCCATTTGACTTTGGTTAACTCTCAAACCTATAAGTTCATCATCACAAAACCATAGAGATCTAAATATTCTTTCCATTGGTCCTAGCCATACACGAATAGAACTTAAAGTTCACAAGTTATGGCCGAAGAACCATTTCGGCCCACCTATAGGTAAATATGATTTCTTCACTTGTAAGTCTGAGCCTCTTTGCCGATAGTCAAGTTTGGTATCCTACTGTCTGGTATGTCCTTGGGGCAGGAATAACTTTTTTTTTTCTTTTAGGGTTCTCCTACATAAGGAAACCCTTAAGTTATTTGCACAAGACTTTGATTTCAGTGCGGCAAATGGTCCGAATTTAGCATACACCACTTTTACCACATTCTCTTACATCACCTTTCTTCTTCAAGCACCACTCCACCAACATTACCTATGCACGAGAAACTAATAAACAAAGAGTTCAAAACAGAATGCAAAAGTGCTTGAAGATCCAAACCCCTTTATATTTTATTAGTCTCACAAATGCCAATTTTCATATTTTAGTGTTCTTGATTCATTTCTAGTTGTCATAATCTATTCCAATCACTAATACTACCCTTTACTATTATATATAACTTTAAGTCTATTTTAGTCAACTAAAAAAATCCTAAAAGGGACTTAAATCGTAATTTTCAATCTAGAGTGTTCTCACATTTTTCTACACTTTCATCACATTTTACATCCTTTTCACAAATAAAAAGCGGCACCTTAAATTCAAATTATGGTTTAGACCTTAGCCTTATTCAAATTTCTAACTGCGTGGACTTTGATGGCATTTTTGGCTACATAAGCATCCGGGAGATATTTTAGGATTTGAGTCTATTTTTACTCACTTCATTTAGTCAATTGGAATATATTCATCTTAGTCATGTAGTTAGTATCTATTTACACCATATCTTACTGGGTTCATCTCGTGACATTTTATGGCGTGTGGCTAGATGATTGGAGAAGTTAGTAGTAGTTATATGGTGGTTATTGCAGGATTTTTTTGTGAAAGTAGTGGGTGCTTTAGAACGATTATTATTTGAATTCGAATTAGAGTTATTTAGAGCCAAACATGGATGGTTATCATAGAGAATTAATTCAAATTCAAACGAAAAGTTACTTGGATCCAAACTAATGAATATCTACTTATGAATATACCCAAACTATTGAATACAAATGGCGTGTCACCTTATGTACTCAGTGATTCTATAGAAATAATAAAGTCATAATCATGCTTAGATGTTTATACATTAAAAAAAGATTTTGAAACCAATTTAATATAATCAATGTCCAATCAAACTACTTCAGTATTGGGAAATACAATTAGCAAAAAGGTTAAGGCCCGGTGTGTAATCTATGTAGAAAGGTGGAGCAAACTAAGAACACACGATCCTTCATTAAAAATTTGATATTGTTAATAAATATTTAATTCAAGTCATTGAATTATGCTCAAAACTATGTTTCTCCATGAAATTTTCCTCCTAAATGCCACTTATCTTATCTTATATGCACTAACACGCCATCATACACATTATCAAATTATTGCAATTAAGAAAGTACATCAACAGAGTAACAAAATAACATTTAAACCATATTTTAGATAATGTTACTGCTAAAACCTTCCCATTTGTAATAAAAAATATGAGACACAAACTACTTCGTGTACAAACAAAAAAGTGTTTGTACAATTCAAATGAGTGAGTTTTTATCTGTATCACACAAACATATATGTCAACTATATTCATAACCCTACCCCCTGAATACTTTTAACATAATCATATATCTTATCCACATTCACAACCTTGCAATCTACACGCTTTCTCAAGTAGTCTACAGATTTACACACATATAATAGAAAGAAACTTAATATAAATAACATGTTTATGAAGTAAAAACTATTAGCTTTATTCTAATATAAAAATATTCTCCCAAATAGTATATAGTTGCCTATGTAGCCTAAACTACCAAAAGGAAACACAATGATTAATAATCATGAGTTATGAAAAAATAGATATATGAAACTACCAAATCACGAGTTATGAAACTACCAAAACACAATGATCAATACACTCCCAAATGGACCAATCTAAAAACAAACAAAAAACCTCTCACATGTAATCTCCCTATATATATAGAGTAAGGCTGAAGTGCGTCACTCACTATACATCATTAGTAAGTAATAAATGAAACGCTAGGCTCAACATACAAAATTCCATCTACCAAAAAACATGACCCACTCAGCTAGAGACATATCCAAACATAAAACACATACCCGTTTTGTTGCTCTCTCTCTCTCTCTCTCTCTCTCTCTCTCTCTCTCTCTCTCTTGTCTCAAAAGAAAAAACCCTCTCTCATCAAAACTCACCGGAGCAACTAAAAAAGCACCAGTAAGTAAATACAATTAACTGTGATTTTTGGTAGTTGCTACAAATATTATGATAGGTAGTGGACACCCTATTATAATGGTTTTGATGTAATCCTAGTAATTTGTCTCAAAATGTGATAACTTATATGATGGTTAAAGAACTTGTATGAAAGTTCGACAAAGTATTATTATCAGTAGATCCCAATAATGTATTAAACAATCACCCGTGAAGTTTAAGTCTAAGGCTTGTTTTTATTGGACTCGGGTGATCTCACACCGTATGTATAATGTGCATAGATTATTAATCCCTAGAATTATGAGGATTAGAATGCTTGGGAAAATGTCGCTTTTATTTTTATGGGTGCGATCTGATTTTGCATAGAATCAAATGATTCCCCTACATTGGGTGACATTTATGTGAGTAGGTCTGAGATTATAATTCAAAGAAATTTGCGTTCGGGGATACTTGGATTGTGATAACCGCTTGATAGACTTATATATATTTTTTCCATTAGTAAAACATGTTTGGTGGATGGTTTTATAAACCACATGGTCTAGCAAATAATTTAAGTACAAGAATCAAGGAATAAATTAGATGTCGGTTAAATTTGATTAGTGTCAAATTAATTTAATTAAATGGGTATTAAACACTTAACGTGGAGAATTACATTATGTACCATAATCATCTTTGCAAAGAAGACCTCCTTATTCCACTTAATTTAGAGATAATTAATTATTGTGTAGTCGTGATTATTTAGCAGAAGTAATCATGATCAAATAACGAAAATAAATAATCATGATAATTGTAATTGGAATTTTTGAGTATTTGTTTAAAAGCCAAGTTAGTTATTTGTCTTGGGTCCTTAGTATAGTCCATTGCCCAAGTTGTAGGCCCGAAGCTCCTTACAAACTGAGTTTAACTAAAGCCCATATATATATATATATATATATACTGGTAAAAGATAAGGTTCTAGGTGAATAATCCATTATTGAGGGTTAGAGAGGGAGAGAAGTTCTATTCACATTTTTACGACGGGGTGAGGAGAGAGAGGACGATTTCTCTCATATTTAACCATGGTGTCATTTTCTAGAGTACTCACGCATAAGGTTTACATCGGTTGGATTATATGCCAGAAGATTTAAGGCATTCATATCTTTCTAATAACTTTTTTGGAAACCTTATAGTGCAAAAATAATTTCATCTACTTGTCTGCTCATAAGAATCACAATATGACTCATCATGGTATTGTATTCTTAAAATCCTAGGTCTAATCTTCAAACCTTGTTGTTGCTTTTATTTCATGAATGATTATTCTAATATCTTTTAGGATGATTTTTTCTACATTTTAAATGTTAATCCCAAGTTATTTTACCAACACCATCTCCATTAATTTTTTACCCTAAGCTTTATTATTATTATTATTATTATTATTATTATTATTATTATTATTATTATTATTATTATTATTATTATTATTATTATTATTATTATTATTATTATTATTATTATTATTATTATTATTATTATTATTTATATTTGATTTTGAGAGTTATCTTAGTTTATGTTTTTCTCAAGTCTCACCTTCATGCATATTTAAACATTGAACCTTCTATGATGCATATTCAAGTAGGGAATTATTTTCGACACATATTTCTTGAAAAAAGAATGTACACTTTCCGCTATTTGGCTACTCGTCATATTAGTAGAGAAAATATGATTCACGTACGCGGGCACCCATTTTGAACGAATTTCACATAATGAATTAAGCCACTTATTTTCACTTAATCCGCTTCTTGTCATAAGATCAAGCCACTTGACATCAAACTCTTCCTTTGTCTCCGATTTCCAAATGTAATCGAAAATCTCCCTCCGATACATGTTGTACTTCACCACATCTATTTTCTCCAAAAACATCATCAAAATGTGCCATGAACATAGCCTATGATGTGTGTGAGGTAGTACTTCCACTATAGCCCTCGTCATTGCCAGATCTTAGTCGGTAATTATCAATTTTGGCTCATCGTCGGGTATTGCCTCCAAAAACTCATTGAACAGACAAATAAATGATTCAATTATCTCATCGCTCAAAAAAGCACAACCAAATATAATTGTTTGGTCGTGATTGTTAACCCCATGAGTGGTGCAAAAATTAAATTATATTGATTTGTATTGTATGTGGTGTCAAACACCACCACATCACTATAACACCCATAAGCTCGTCTAGATGTGGCATCTGCCCAAAAATAATGCCTAATTTAATTTTCATCATTGGACTCGATTTTAAAATAAAAGGAAGGGTTCTTTTGTTGCTCTAAATTCAAAAACTCTAACAACATGCCTCCATCATGATCAATTAACTCACTACGTTTATTCCGGCCTTGGTTGTGCAAATCTTTTTGAGTGAAGCCAACATTCTCAAACCCACCTGCTTGTAATCCCAATAGGTTTTATTGTTGATGCTTTGGTATGTTAACCACACCAAGTAGTTGAGTTGAGCATTTTTGGGCATTCGAAACAACTCGATGTGATCGTAGAAAATGAGTGTTTTTGTTGGGCTTGTCAATGGATGACTATGACCCTCTACAAATATACTAACCACAAACATGTTGTCTTTCGATCGCAGCACGATAAGCTTAGCTTTATAATTCTCTCTAATTGTCGCTATGGGTGTAGATGTGCCAGGTTTCGCTACAACCATACTCTTCCCTTCTTTGAAACATACATATGACTTCCTCATGATCTCATTCATCTCCCGAAACCTATTAACCGTGGAATTAGGCACACTAAACTCGACAGTTTTAGCATATTCATTGTAGAAGTTCCAAATCGCATCCAAAATTTCAAACTGCTGCCCAATCTTTGGTGTTTTTTCCAACTCTACATAAGGGTTGAATAAATTGTCTTGTTTTGAATAAAAATCTACCTCTTGAACCCTCTCAATTTCTACATTTTCAGTGTTCTCAAATTCAAATTCAATTTGTATGTCTTCCCCTATCCAAAGTTCTTTGTTATTCCCAACAGAAGAAGGCTCCATTTTTCTGAAATATACAATGGAAATTAAGAAATTAGGTTCGAAAACAATGCAACTATTAAAAAAATGTACAACATTAAAATATGCAACACTCTAAAAAAAATTACAGCATTAAAAAAATTACAGCACTAAAAAAAATGTCTTAAAACAAAATTAAACTCAAATGCAATTTAGAAAAATCAATTGTTGCATAAAAAACATAGTTGTCTAAATCGTAAAACAAAAATAGGGCATATATGAAACAAGGGTTGAATCTTAACTTATTAGGAACTAAAATGGTAACAAGGGCTGAATCTGAACACAATAGGAAATAAAATGGGGCTTTTTTTCAACAATAATATGGGGCTGAGTTAGAGTTCGATTTTAGAGAATGCAACTAAAATATAAAATGCTCCAGTGAGTTTTCATGAGAGAGGGTTGTTTAAAATTCTACCTAATTAATTAATACCAACTACCAAAAATCATAGTCAACTGTATTTACTTACCGGTGTTTTTTTCACTTGCTATGGTGAGTTTTGATGTGAGAGGTTTTTTTCTTTTGGGACGAGAGAGAGAGAGAGAGAGCAGCAAAACGGGTCTAGGTTTTATGTTTGGATATGTCTCTAGCTGAGCGGGTCATGTTTTTGGTAGATGTCGTTTTGTATGTTGAGCCTAGCGCTTCATTTATGACTCACCAATGATGTATAGTGAGTGCTGTACTTGAATATATATATATATATATATATATATATATATATATATATATATATATATATATATATATATATATATATATATATATATAGATAGATAGATAGATAGAGAGAGAGAGAGGTTCAAAAGCAAACCAAAATACCGAACTTTTTAGCGAACCTATTAAGACATTAAAAAACAGCCCAATTAATTTTAATTGTTTGTTGTAATTGGTCCACGCCAGCGATAACGAACACACGCGTGTCGACATAATATTTTTTTTACCTACCCATTACGCTCGAGTTTAATGGTAGGATCTTGGATCTCGACTTAATGGAGGTTGGTTTGATTGGAGGTCGGGTCTTCCTTGGTTTATGGTTGGGTCAACTAGGTTTAATGGGTATGGATGTCGATGGAGTATAAGGAGTTGGCTACGGATATGGCAGTAGGTAAGGGTCGGAGTTTTCGGCTTTAAGGGTGAAGGCAGGGATCATCTTTGGGGATAACAGGGTCTGTTCGGATATGTGAGGGTCAAAAATGGTTTTTATGGCAGGACAACAGGGGGGTCATAGTGGTAGGTGGTATGCCCGAAGAGGGGTTAAAGTTGTTGCTGCCAGAGAGGAGTGTTATGGGGTGCTCGATTTTCATGGAGGGGAAAAATGTCGTGGGTTTAGTGACGTGGGTTTGGTGACGGGGGGTGGGGGTAGGGGTAGGTGTGTGTGTAAAAAAATATTCTATCGACACGCGTGTATTCGTTGCCACTGACACGGACCAATTACAACATAGGAATTGAAATTAATTAGGTTATTTTTTAATGTCTTAATAGGTTTCTTAAAAAGTTTAGTCTTTTGGTTCGCTTTTGAACCTCTCTCTCCCTCTCCCCCCCTCTCTCTCTCTCTTTATATATATATATATGTGTGTGTGTGTGTGTGGAGGGGGGGGTGAGAAATAAATGAGGAGTGTAACTAATTTTTGATGAGTGTGACGAGAGAGAGTTATAGTCTGAATTGAAGGATTGAGATTTTGCGATTCTGGTTTGGTGTTGCGATTGCGATTTTGATTTATTATTACAATTACAATTTTGGCTTGGTGCCGCGATTGCGATTTTGGTTTGAGCTTTGCGATTTTGATTTAGGTTTGTTCTTTGCAATTTTGGTTTGAGGAGGGAGGGAAAACTTTGGTGATGTTTCAGTAGACGAGGGCTGAAAATTTTGATGAAAATTTTGTGTTTTTACACTTTTTAGGATTGTATGTAACCCTTTTAGATTTTTTCAATAATAAAATCACAAATTTCAGAACGGGTTTGAACACTTATAAAGTTTGTAAGTGTCCAAAACTGTTACAAATTTTGTGAGTGCTATAAGCACTGACAAATTAAATAATCCATTAGTTGAAAAATAACCATTATGGTGTAGTGAGTTACTTGGAGCTAAATAAAGTAAGTTATTACACATGACTAGAAATTCATCCCACCACGTAGACAAAAAGAGGATTCTCTCACCAAAAAATGAATTTATATACTTTAATTATTTCTTTATTTTAAAGTATATTGTAAGGTAATTTGTATCTTTCTTTCAAGTCTATTAAATTTTTTTTGCCTTTACTTTTGTTGTCCTTAATATCTTGCTTTACACTTCATAATGTAATCTTTTACATTATCACACTTTCTCTTCTCTTTTTTCTTTACAAAGCTTTATTTGTATTTCAATTCCCGTAATTTACGCTCTTTTTTGTTCTAGTTAATTTGCATAATTTAGCACTTTAATTTAAGTCTTCCTCAAGGGAAGCATAAGTCTTATTAATTGAAGCTTCAAATGTAACACACACACCTAAGAACTGTTACAAAGCTAAGATTTTTGATTGGCTAGATCACAAATCTTGTTTGGCACGCTCACAATGCTAATTAACTTTAATTATCAAGCCAAGTGAAAAATAACCCAAACACTGTATTTTAGTTCTCTTACATTTGTTATCGCTTTAGAGGTCCTATATACGCTTACTCACTTTCTCATAGTGAGATTACAATCTAGGGGCATCACTTACATTTTATCCATTTTATACGTTTCTGTTAGCATATTATTAATGTTTAGTTAGTTTATTTCCTTAGGATGATTCATTCCCATCCTTCTGATGACGTGGATATGATGATTCCACTCTTCAAACACATATACACATTTGTACATCCATATATATATATATATATATATATATATCCACTTTGCACACAAGACACATTTTCCATATATTCATGCATCTACGAGAATAATAATGTTTTATATAACCCATGAGAGACCGAAAGGGCGGAGTGCTTGCCTAGCACCTTCTCACTCTGTAACATAGTATTCTAACCCATATCCCATTTGGTTGTTCACGTAGAACTTATCTTTTTAGCCATCTTTTTGGAGGTGGATTCTTCTTTTTCCCATTTTGAGTAAAATAGGATGAAAAATTTGATCTCTACAGATTCACATACCTCACATCGTCGTCGACGACCATTTATGCCTTTTTGCCATCACACACACAAAATTGGCTCTGCTAAGAGAGGGCGCGCGCGGTTTTAAGAAGGGGGGCCGGGATGCCCATAAAATACTCAAATTAGAGGCCTAAAAATTTTGAACATTCAATTTGATCCTCAAATGAAAAGGACAAATTATTCCAATATTTTGTTTTAATAGCGTGGGATTTTGCCATTATAACGGAAAGCTCAATGAAGAGCTTTTTATAAGGAAATGATAATGGTATGGCACATGCGTGGAGTAAATCGAAGGATGAAGACCAATATTCAATTACAATTTTAATATTATTTTTAATTCCTTATTATTATTATTATTATTACTACAATAATGTAATATGGTAATAAAAATATTCTCGTAATTCATTAATCGTACTTTAGTTATAAGTGTAAATTTGTCCCATATGTAATAAAACGAATGCAAAAAGTTCCACATGAGGCCATGGCTTATTTCACTACTTAAGTTATTTTAGTCGTGGTATCGTTAACGACCTAGAAGATTCTAAAGTTATTTATAATATCTTAGGGAATATTCCATATCCCCTACAAATATTACACCCCTCCATTAGGAAAATTAATTCGACCACCACAAATGATAGAGAATTAGAATGAGAGCTTACGTGAAATTCTTTGTATTAATTGTTGTTGTTATATTCGATTTTGTGTCCACGTCAAACCCATAAAGAAATGAAGGGATTACCAGATGTTGATTTTTATGTTATATGGATTGTCCATGTTATGGGTGATACTTTCTACACAAATATTTCCATATTTATCCACAATCAAGTCTGTTATCAGTTCATTTTTTTTGTTCAATAAATATGTTCGAGAATGTCACAAAACACAAGAATTTAATTGATGTATAATATCAACATTGAAGTAGAATCCTAAATGGGAAAATAATCAACATTGATAATGTTGAAGATATAATCAACCGAATATAAAATGCGTTTAAGAGAATACAAGTTTGGATTGTTCTTAACGGTGTGGATGAAAAGTTTCAATTTAATATTTTTATAGAAAGAATTAAATTATTTGGTTCAGGAAGTAGGATCAATATTACAATGAGAAATAAATAGGTTATAGATTAACTTAATACTGGTATAAAGAATCCAGTTGTACACCCAATTATCAAAATCTCACACAAGTGTTTAGTGATCACGATAAGAACTTCAATGATTATATGGGAATCATACGAGACTCTCACTAAGGTTGGAGATTGAATGGGTATGAGTTGGAGAAAGAAACCAAGGGGTAATTCATCCACTTAGTCATTCACTATTTATTTTACAAGGGTTACAATTAAAATAACTCATTTTTTCTCTCCTAAACACCATAATACTTTTTTAAACAAACTATACAATCATTTTTAAACACTGCAGTTTGAAAGATAGAACAAAAAGTTACCACACAATAAAGGTTTTTAATAAGGGTTCATTTGTTTTGGGATCATTTAGGGTTTTTATAGTTTTTTACTTTTAAACCTGAATTTTAATAAGTATAATTTTTTTGGGATTAGTACAATTTTCAAAGTTTTGTTATTCTCCCTTCTCATGTATTTTTTAAATTGTATTAAGTTCCGGAACCACTGAAAACCGTCTTCTAATTGTCCATATCTTCCTTTCCGCAAAAAATAACACTTGTTCGATAATTGTTACAACATGACCAACAACAAAACAAACAAAAACATTGGAGTGGCCATAATTGAATCTACACATTTGGAACTAAATACTTGTGAGCCCTTTTAAGCATTCATACTTAAGCGATACCAACCGAATTTTATTTATTTTATCTTTTAAAAAAGAGAGGCCAACATGTATATTTGATTCTGAATGGATAAGAGGTGAGATTATATATAAATTTGAACACTCAATCTTAACACAACTAAATACACGAGTTTCATTCCGACATAAACACAAACATATTTTTCAAATTTAGATCTCAACTTTTTGTTTGAGGCATCATATTAGATAAATAAATAAATGAACGTAGTTTAGCTATTAACTCTCAAAATATTTACTTATTTTGATTTTGGCCCCATTATTATTAAGGGTTATTTCTAATTTACCCACCATGTAGTTATCTTTAGATTTTACCCATCATTTTCACTTTTAGCACAGAAAAATTATGGCAAAAAATGAAAAAATGGCGTGACAAAAAGATTAGCACCAAATATTTTATTTTACTGTTTTAAAAACAAACCTGTATATAAGGACTAATTCAAGCCTGACTCTCATATATATATATATATATATATATATATATATATATATATATATATATATATATACCACTAAGTACTACTTTCGTTTAACACTAATTTGTTTGGTTGGTATATTACAGTTTTGAAAAAGAGTCCTGCTATGAATCTCAAATAAGTCCCTCAAAACCTCTCCTAAAAGCAATAATTTTTTGTGTCCTGACAGGACCTATAAGACAACTCCTAATAGATAAGTGAGAGAATAAGTAAAATCCACGTCACTTTTTAGCGAGATTTTAGGAGTAATACTCATATCATTATTCTTTGGAAATCTCCTTAAATTCTGTGCATACATTTCATGTTCAAGTTTGTTATAATTTTCATATATAATAAAGTGTTAAATGTGATACAAATAAAACAAAATTATTTTGTCTAGATTTTCTTAAAGTAGTAACTTAGTTTTTAAAATTAAATAAAACTACATATAGTTTCACTTTTACATACATACATACATACATACATGTAATAATGAAATTGAATTATTTTATCGGTGAACTTGTAAGCGTAATTTGTAAAATTATATACACAAAAATGTTTAAGTACAACATAAAAAAAATTAACTCAATTATTTTATTATTTAGAAAAATTGGATTGCACATATATTATGTACAAAGGTCTCTCTCTCTCTCTCTCTCTATATATATATATATATATATATATATATATATATACATGCAAACATTTTTTTTAAAGTGGTAAACAAAAATTTTGGGTGATTTTTTGAAGTCTAAATTTGTCGATCGTCTTTAAGGAGGGTTAACACGACCCTCTAATGTAATTGATTAAAACATGATTAACTCATAAAATACTGTGAGGTCAATTTTTGCTCGTACATAGTTCAACCAATCACATCGGATAATTATGTCAACAAGTAGCGGGAAAATAAGCCCCAAATAATAAAACAACTCATATTAATCTAGTCATATAAATATGAGACGCATTTTTAAAAATTATGAGTCCAGTATGTGGTCCATATTTAAAAGTTATGAGTTAAATATGAAGCTCATATATGAAAACTATGAATCAAATATATAGCTCATTTTCAAAAGCTACGAATCAAATATAATACTCAATTTTAAAATTATAAGTAAAATATGAATTCGTTTTACATATACATGAAATTGTAATATATATTTGCATAGAAAAAATAGTTTGACCCAATCCATATTTTATCGAACTTAAATTTAGTCCAACCATATTTGACCTGCCCAAATTAAACCTGACACATGGCTTTGCCACTACTAAAGGGTGTCAAAACGGATCAACAAATTGTGTTTTTATCCGACCCGACCCGACCCGACACGATAAGAATCCAGCGAACTTGAAAACGACACGAAACGATAATGTGTTTTTTTTCTTACCCCGAACACGACACGACACGACACGATAAGTAAATACGATTTGACTAGACAAGAATAGCCTACTCGACACGACACAATTGGATACGTTAAGATCAGTTAGTGAGGAATCAAAAAAATAATGGGTCTAAATAGTGGATTGATAATGAATCCAAATACGATCGATAGTGGATTTATGTAATGTCTATATCATGTCCTTATTTATGTCACTATCGCATCTTTATCGGATCAATTTCGTAACAGAACTTGGACACAAACACGACATGATCCGATGGCGAGTCTAAAACTCCATAACCGAACACAACTTGAACACGAAAGACCGCGTCAATTTCATTTCATTTTGTATCATATCGTGTTGTCATTTCGGTTCCAAAATTGCCTCTCCTACTACTAATACAACCCTCATTTGAATAGGGTCATCTCTCTCTCTCTCTCTCTCTCTCTATATATATATATATATATATATATATATATATATATATATATATTATGCTTCAAGTACCAAGTAAACCAAAATAAATAGGTTGTAATTTGTTGAACAATACTACAGCAAAAATAAATAAATTCAACTTGCAAATAATGTGTGCGCCACGGGTCTAGTTTAAAAAGAAGAAAGTCCCTTAAAAAATAAATGGATAGAAGGAAGAAAGTACTAGTATAATAATATTATATTAGATAACAGATCCCTTGGCAACCTGCTCTCGTAGCTCAGTTGGTTAGAGCACCCGTTTAGTAAGCGGGAGGTCTTGAGTTCAACTCTCAACGAGAGCAATGTATTTAAATGCTTATTCATTTTGGTTATTTATTGTTCTATTTCACCATCTATTTATACATTGAACAAAATATGGGCCTTTTATTTAATGAACAAAGTATGTGGTTTAATACAGCCCTGTTCGCATAAGTGAATTTGGCCTACAATATTTTTTATCATGATCATTTGCAATTTAGGACCTATCAATTAGTCCTAATTTTAGTTATGGGCTTGAAAGTTTTCACTAATTGTAGGTTGGAGTCCTTTCCATGGTTTAGTTTATTTTTACTACATTTGACTCATTATTTCCATTTTCAAGCCAACTTAGTACTCATTTACCATTTAATGTTATTGGTTAAAACATAAATAACTTATTAAAAAATTGTGGATTTCATTGCGTAATTCATGTTTCCGTCAATTATATTAGATCGTCGTGTTAGCACTCATTTGAGTATGAACAATAAATTTGTACCCCTTATTTGTCTTTTGTCAAATTGTTAGAGTAACTTTTGTAAAAAGAAATGCCAGTTAACACATTATTAATTGTAACAATACTTTTTTGTCTCATTATCGGCTTTATGAAGAAATATTATAAATGGACTTTATAGATGGTCCTTTTTTATACATATATAATTTATATTTTAAGAAAAAGTCAACAAGATTTGGTAAATAAAAACCATATTTAATATTAGGGACTTTTATTAATTGGGGTACACTAGTTCTTCATATATTCTCATTGGGGTTAACTAGTTTTATTTATTTATTTAATGGGGGGTCATTTTCACTTTATAGATTTATAAGATTTTTAGCGAAGTTAAAGGTGAAAATGACCTCCAATGAGTAAATACGAAAATAAGTGTACCCCAATGAGAAAGCATGAAGAATTAGTGTATCCCAAAGTGTAAATGTCTCTTAATATTAATACATGTAAAAATTAATTAAGACCATTCACCTCTTTTTTTATTGATTTTTCAGAATTTGAAATTTAAATAAAAATCTTATGAAACTGGAAATGCAGGATTAGGGTACACTTTGAATGGACAAAATTATAAATTTTTATGTATTGAAGTGTTACTAATCTTGCCATAAAAAAGGGTTAGATTTAAGTGTAACTTAGTATGTATGTACTCATACTGCCAAGCTTACTTTTCTTTTCTTTTTATTGGCGCAGTTTCATTTGCCTAGACTAATAGTATAAAATATATTGAATAGATTTCTTTGATTTGATATAAAATATTTTATTTATATGGGAGTGGAATATTTTTAACTTGTAAAAATCAAGAAATATTTTATTTTCACCCATTTTTAGTTTAAAATATAAGTAGATTATCTAATTATAGGTGGTAAAATCATACTTGGATTGATTCCAAACAAATAAAACCAAGGAGTAAAGGAAAATTACACAAGACAAGACAAGATATATGTAGTTCAACAATGTGGTTACTTCTACGGGGTGCTTTTCTCTCTTGTTATTAATCGATTCTTGATAATCACAATTACATGCCCAATTTCCCGAGGGTGAGGATTACACTAATAGAGAACATCAAGAGAATGAGTTGTGCAGAACTCTATAACCTTGGAGTGCAATTCTGATTTGGTCGACTGTATCCGGGGCCAAGATTTTCGCTAATCGGATCCTCCTTTATCCTTATCTTCAAGCTATGATCGTCTATCAAGACTGCCGAACATGTCATCTTTTTCGATTTGGTCGGATAATTCCCCCACACTAATGATTAATAATAATGTAATGTTCATAATTTAATATATTATTAATTAATAATGTTTGGTGATCATGCAAAAAAAACTATATATAATAGTTTTTAGCCCTGTACATTTATATAAGTCTTGCAATAAAGCATGTGTGATGAATGCGAACACTATATAAAATTAAAGAACAAATAATATTTGAAATATTATTGTCCTTTTGTTTTACAATGTTTATACAATTATTACAAATCTTTAAAATAAATATAAATCCTTGTCAAATACATTGACGGAAACATATTGCTTTTCAGATTTGTAAACAATAGAACATAGTATTTCCAAATTTTCATGAAATTTAAGTCCATGTGTAACGAAAAAAAGAAGTTAAATACAATAAAATTATTGCCCATATATTAAAATAATGAAACTTATAAATTAAAACTTGTAGTAATCGCTGAATAAATATGGGTTATTTGGAGTTTGCTCCCTAATAATTCTGTGATATTGACATTTGCACCCAATATTTTCACTTCTTAAGGGTTGACCCCAAAAATGACTTTTAGTGACAACATAAATGTCACAAAAATGTTTGTTAAAACTTTTTGTGATACTTTTTCCTCGTTAAAAGTCATTTTGGGGGTCAAACCACAAAAGATAAAAAATATAGAGGTCAAATTCAATTACAAAAAAATAATAGATGCCACCAAATAACCCATCAAACATTCAATTTTAGTTAGGTACCAACACTCATACACTTTAGAAAATATGGGTGTCATATTTCATAAATTGAAATTAAAGATTATAGATTAATATGATCCTTGTAAAAATAGTTATGGTATTAATTTTAGAGAAGAGATTAACTTTTTTTTTCCGAACGGGAATCAAAGGTTAAGGCTAAGTCTCAGGTATAACAATTTGGAGTTAAGAAAGTTCATACTCCTCGGTAGTAGTGAAAATAGCCAAAAGGAAAGTATTCTTATTACAAGTAGCTACAACTTTTATAGCAACGGTGTCAGGTTTTTCTTGGTTTGTGAGGAAAATGATGGTGATAGTTTTTCTCTTAAAAGAAAATACATGATTTATGGTCCAATATATAATAACATGATGTTTAGACTCGTGAGCCACACATCAGGACTGTAACTCGTTACAGAGGTTCCAGGTAACCGGACAATTACTAAAAAGATGGCTGGTCATAATTGTGGGCTATTAAAGTAAGGAAACATTATTAAGTAGTAGGACATATTTTAGATTATTGTGTAGATATAATTATAATGTAGGTAAATTATTTAATGTACCTATTTTTTAAATACGCTTATTTCGGTCTTCTTAATTGACTTTGAATATATATATATATATATATATATATATATATATATATATATATATATATATATATATATATATATATTGATTATTTTAATAAATATTATTTAATCAAAATTGTATATATTTTATCTATTCAGATACATTGAAAAATAATTTATACCCTATAAGATCTGTCTCGTCAATACTGTCAAATATCGATACGAATAATATTGATGGGAAAATCATTAAAGATAAAGCTTCCTTATAAAACCAAATACAATTTTGGCACTTACGCTTAGGTTATTTTATTTTTAAAAGGAATTCGAAGACTAGTTTAAGATGGAGAATTTCATTCATTCGAAGTGGAGTCACTTCTATTATTGAATCTTGTTCAGAAGGTAAAATAACCAAGTGGGCCCTTCATGACCCAAAGTTAAAGAGGCAAAGATGTGTTGAAAATGGTTCATTTCGTATAGTATGGTTCTTTGAGTATCCGGTCAAGAGGCGATTTTGAGTTCTTCATCGATTTCATTGATGATTACTCAATGTTAGGATAATTTTACCTTATGCACCACAAGTTTGAAGTCTTTGATGAATTCAAAGTGTATAAGACTAAGGTGAGTCATATGTGAGGTAAACTAATCCAAGCTCTACGATCGGAGCGTGGGGGGTATTTAAGTATTGGGAGCGTTAAGGAATCATTTAGCTTAGGTGTGGGATTTTTATCTCAAGTTGTCTAAACTGGATATTCCACTTCAGAATGGTGTAGAGGATGGGAAGTAATAAGACTCTTTTAGATATGATAAGGTCCTTGGTAATTTATTCAAGACTGCAACATGCGAATTGGGATTTTACATAAGAGACAACAATATACATTCTAATTTAGTTTCTTTTTCATCAGTCTCTTCAACTCCCGTTGAACTTAGGAATGGACACAAGCTCATTTTAAGGTATATTCGGATCTATGGGTGCTCGACAGTCGTGTTGTGGAAAGAGCCAAAGTTGTTGAACTCAAGGACAAAAATATATCTCTTTGATGGTTATCCCAAAAGTTGTAAAGGTAGTTTATATCATATTTCCAATCATAACAATGTCATTGATTGCATCAATTCTTGGTTCCTGAAAGAGGAATATATAATAAACTATGGGTCCAAGTGTAAGTTTGTCTTATAAGATAAAAAGGAACATTATATTACTAATTTTGATAGACCACCCGTATAACATAAAATATAACCTCACATCAATAATACACTACCTAATGGTAGTGGGAGTATTACTGATGACAAAGTTAGTGATTTGGGTGATCATTTCAACAAGATCCCAAGCAAACACGCACTAGGTTTTACGACGAGGCATTCCAAGACAATAATTTTTTCTTTGACTTATGACAATGGATTCCAAAAGGATTCAATGCATTAAAATTAAGTTTTGGGACTTGTATACTTGTTGATGGGATAAAACCCATCGGGCGTAAGTGGATATACAAGAAGTTGAAAGATGGACATATGGTAAGGAGCAAACCTTCAAGGTAAGTCTTACGAAAGGGTTTACTCAGAAAGAAATGAATTGACTATGAGCAAACCTTCTCGCGGTAGCCATGCTAAAGTCTGTCAGAATTCTTTTAATGTCAAGACTTCTTTCTTGAATGATTGTCTTAACGTGTACATAGTAACAAGTAAGGAAATCAAAGTGATGTGAGCTTATGAGATCCATTTATGGATTTAAGTTAACATCAAGGTATTAGGTCATTAGGTTTGTTCAAGCAATGAAGCTTTTTATTTTGATCAAAGTATGAATTATACTTGTTTGCATAAGAACCATGACAGAAACGTATTGGTATTTCTAGTACAATTTATCGATAATATTTACGTAATTGGGAACGAGGTGGGGGTATTGTCTTACGTAGGGGAGTGGTTGTCTAGGTAGCTCAATATAAATAACTTAGAACAAGACATACACATCCATGTGATAAAGTTTTTGTTATATTGGATTATAAAAAAAGATTTTTTCCTTCGTCGTTGTAGTAATAATATTTATATATTAGTTTTCTCTTGAAGTACCTACACAATACACACTAAAAATGAGTATAATATAAAGATAAGGGATCAACCCATGCTCTTTAACTAGAGATAAGTCAAATGAGGCTACTAAAGATCATTTTCATATTTTAAAACCTTTCTTTCAAGGTTTTTTGTTTTATCTAAAATAGTGAACTAATACTAAGTAATAAAAGTGAAAGCTATGGTAAAATATCTACCGTGAAAATGTATATGAGAAAAGTCAATGGGTGGAATTAGATATTAAATTTGTTTGCCTCAATTTCTTAATTTTTCCTTTAAAATACCCCAATATAATGATTTTAGGCACTACTTAAGTATCGTTACAACATGTTACTTTAATAATTATAGTTTTAATATAATATTAGTTTACTTTAATAGACCTTTTTAAATGGCAATTTCTAAATTTCTCTAATAATGTTTCCACTAAGAAAAAATATTTAAAGTTATTTTTATCATGAAAAAATAATTTAGAGTTGGATAATATCAATGTTGATACCAAAATTTACCTACTTACGTGGACCAATTATAAGCCAACAAGTGTCATCCAATATGGCGCAAATCCAAGTCAGCATGATGCAAAACCCCAACCAACAGGGCAGCCCGACCACCTAGGAAGATCGACCAACCGTCGGAATCCAATCTTTATAGCCAACGAAGCGATAACAGTCATACTGAGAAGCATGCGCTTGCGTTCAAATAAGGAAGTTATTTAATTAAACTCAGTTTTTATCAATTAAGTCCTAAACATGCATCTAGGTGTAATTGATGATGATAAAATCAAGCAAGAACATTCAAACACATACAAATGAGGAAAAATCTCCCAAAGGGGCAAAACCTTTTATTTTCGCTATAATTTTATAAGAAAACGGCTTACACGGATTACAATAAAAATATGTGACACAGAAATACCCTCGGGTGTCGGTTCTGATGTCGTCGGCTAGAACTATCCCTTTTCAGTAGGGCAGCAATGAAGAAGCGAACGACTTCCTCACAAATTACTCCAGGTGAGTAGATGATACTCTTGAAGGATTAAAGATTCACACACATATAAGGGAATATTTTTGGGAACCAAAAAGGTTTAGAAAACCTTAAAAAGATGAAGTCTTATTCTGGACTGTTTTTACAGAATTTTGAGATTGCAGAAAGAATTAAAAATCCTGTAGATGGTGAACATGTATTTATACAAAAATCGAGGCGGTGGCTCGTTCGAACGAGATAGCCATGTCACTGGAACGAAGGACATATGTCGTTCAAACGAGATCGCGCGACATGCCTATCTCGCCCGAACGACAATCAAAGTCATTTGAGCTCGTCGTCGTTCAAGGCACTTCGCTTCTACACTTAGAAAAAAATTCTGCTTTTGATAAAAAAAAATAATCCAGACTTCAAAAACAATTTTCAAAAAATTTCCCAAATATTTATGCAAATATTAAAGCTCTAATAAACCATTTTACCAATAAAGCGTAGTGGAGTAGTGGGAATGAGCTGAGCAACATGTAGCATGATGCACGTGAAGATAATGGATGCATTGAATTCGGATAAAGGCCGTCGAGGATGATCGTGTTGACGTGCCTAATGTAACGGTATCAGACATACAAACTGTGATCTAGGAGAAAATAGAAAATTCCTACATTCTACCCCGAACATTTATAAAATTATGTCCTTACAAATATCCCCCTATGTCTATGCCGGTACATACATAAAAGATCCGAATTATGTAATCAAATGACATACAAGATAATATCCCCTTTAAACCCTCAAACTGAGAATACTAAATGACATGTCTTTCAAATCTTCAGCTCTTCAGAAACTTCCAGAGCTTTTCTCATTAGGGTGTGTAATCAAATAATGAGTAATGTTGTACCTACACACATGAGATAAATCAAATACCCGTGACAAGAAACAGTTTGAAATATAATGATATGAAAAAATTGATGATCAATTAAGCTTAAGAAAATTATTCATAAATCAACCAAACATCAAAACAATTCTCCCCTATAATTCTTCTCCCCCTTTTTATAATGTCCCCAAATAGACAGACATTAGAAGCATAAATGAATGCACATGGATAATGACACACAGGAATAAACTTTTTTTTTGTATTTTTCAAAATTTTTCACACATAATATACAACAAAGAATCACACCATGAAAGAACACAAAAACAACCAAGTCGATGATAGCGTAATTGTAGGGGTGTGATTAAATTCGATAGGAAAATCAATGCAGACAAACATGACATATGTGCACGATGAATATCGGATACTGCTAACGAATGAACTCAAAATCTTCCTTTGGTGTAAAAAGGTGGTAATATGAGACATTGACTCAATCAAATCAACAAATCAAAGCTCAAAGTCATTTCCACACAAATAACGTCCAAAAATATTTCATGCTTTTTTAGGACTTTCAAGTAAGTGCAAACCCTTTTATATTCTCCAACCAAACTCCCTCAGATTTATATTTTGTATAGAGGCGATATAAATTCTCAAACTTTGGAGAATTGAAGGTGAAACCTAATGGCCCATATTTGGCATATATTGATTTTTATTGCCTTTAATTTTTTTGGGCTCTTTTAACCTCTTTGGACCCCGGATAATAAAATTCCTCAATTTTTAGGTCCTTTTTAACGGTGGCTTAGAATCGCAAAGGCTAAAAGAACCTTTTGCAGCCCTTCACCATTTTAAAATACCACACATTCTCACCAAACGGTTTTTTACATGCATTCTAATCTTGTCAGATTTTATCGCATATGGTTCGTTGTATAGATAGAATTGAGGTGGAAGTACTCAAGCTAATATGTGATAGACAAGTACAATAATCAAATAAAGCCGTGCATGTGTGCAAGAAAGGAGATAAGAGTCAAACATGTAGAAAGATATCACTAATCACATCTCAAAGACTCCAACCAATGTAAAGCACATGGATGAAATGATTTAGCGTCTCAAATCTCTGTCAAACAGTCACATGGATAAATGGAATGAAATTGTGACTCGGCTATCTTAAATGCTCATCTATAAAAGGTGCAAATAAAATACAAAAATCTTTTTGAGCTTTTTTTTTCAAAGTTTGATAAAAGAAAATATTTTTGGATTTTTCAAAAAATAATACAAATTAATGGTACATGCTAGCAATAGGCAAAAGAGACATCATGAAAACCACCCTATGCTAGCAGACATGTCAAGACCTCAACAGGGAAGAGCGGTGGAGTTTTCCAAAGATGGTGACATCTTTTGGACCAAATCCACAAGATCATATGTGGTCTTGATAAAAAACTTCACTTGCTCATGAATGTGTGCAAACTCTATATCATTATGTGCTAGCAAGGTATCATGAGTGGGTGCATGTGCATGAATGTGTGAAGTGGAGTGATGTGACACAAAACCCAACTTAGAACAAAACTCCCTAAGATGTCCTCATTTCTTGAAGTGGGAGCAAACATAAACTGGTCTAGGAACTAATTTATCAAAAAATTTGGGATGAATTATCCTAGACGAACACCCATGAGAATCACTCACCGAAGTGGAGATAGGCTGGAGCACATTAGAAATAATGAATGCACCGTCATGACCTTTTCCAACATTCTCATCATTATTCAAACCGGGATAGGAAACCATCTTATCAACCTTCTCAGATGCATTCTCTAATGAGACTTGAACCTCCCGTGTTTATATGAGACCATCCTCAAGATGGGATACACGTGTCGTCTGACTAGACACCGTGTTGGTTAAGTCACATTTTTCTTCTTTTAGCTCAACATTCACTTCCTTCAACTCATAAATCTGAAGACCTAGAATTCTCTTTGACCTTTTTATTTCCATGGTCTCGATAAACAACTTTCTAAAAGCTTTTTGGATCACACTTTCATCACCGTTCTCATCCTCACTATCGCTTAGGGTAGTGGGCATAGCAACTTTTTTGCCCTCTCTCCTCAGTCTGGTGGGACACTCAAATTTCTTGTGACCTGTCCCATCACACTCAAAACATCTTATTTTCTTAAGGTTTTCCTTTCTCTCTTTTTCTTTCTCACAAAAACTTTCTCTCTCTCTCCAAATAATCTTAACTCTTTCTCTAAAGCGGTGATTCTAATAACTAACGCTTTGTTACGTTTTTTGGTCTCAAATGACTCAGAATATAACTCAGCGTAGGCGCGTTGAAGATCACTCTCGCTTTCATCTAAGTCAAAATCACACTCAGAATCTGACATATCTGTCTCTTTTTCTAGATGACTCTCCCCTCTTTCTTGCCGATCCCTCGCTCTTTCTTTCCTGGGCATTAAGTGCAATTCCCTTATCTTTAGACTTGACAGATTTAGGAAACATTGCAAGTCTCCTACAAGTTCTTCCAATTTAAGCATATTTAAATTACCCATAGAATTTAACACAGTGACTTTGGGGATAAAACGCTTAGATAGTGATCTAAGAATATTTTTAACAACTCTAGCATTAGGAATGTGTTCACCAAGATTAAAGCTAGTGTTAACAATATCAGACAGTCTAGCATCAAATTCATCAAAACATTCAGATTCAAGCATGGTGATTGTTTCAAATTGAGTTATTAAATTCTGCAGTTTAGACTCTTTCACAGCATTAGTTCCTTCATGGGTAAGTTGTAAAACATCCCATGCCTCTTTTGACATGGTGCATGTCATTATGCATTGAACTCATCAGGTGTGACAGACCCAGAAATAGCATTTAAACCCTTAGAATTAAAAGATGACCATTTAAATTCTTTTTCAGTCCATGTAGTAACAGGTTTTAAATAGGTCACATTTTCAAGAGTGACGGAGGGAGGTGTCCACCCTCAACGCCCAAACGACCCCGTAAGAGGCGCGAACAGCTCACACGAGACCAATGTAACACTTAGGAACTTACTGCATAGTCACGGGACTCTCGGGTTGCGAATATGACGCTAATTTGCAAAAATCTAGACTTAGGCTTAAAACATGTCGTTAATGGGTGAAAACCAAAAATAGCTTCCAATGGGTGAACTTTTTATCGATTGAGTTATTTATGAGGTTATTTATGTTTAATCGTTGGAAGGGAGTTGTTGATTATTTATTTATGGCTTTTCTTGATGTCGTTGAGTTTATTTAAATGATAAAACATGTCAAATTTATTGAATAAACAAAGGAAACTCTATCGATTTTTTTTAAAAATTATTGAGTGTTTTAAATTGATTAACTCAAACATAAGTTTAGGGAACATGTTGAGAACATGGGGTGGAGCGTGTAACTAAAGTATGACCATTATTGGAAGGGATTTGTTGATTATTTATTTATGACTTTTGATGATGTCTCCTAGTTAATTTTAAATGTTAAAATAGGTTGGATTTCGTGAATAAACAAAGGAAACTCTGCCAAAATTTTCTAAAATTATGAAGCGTTCTAAATTGATTAATTAAAACATACCCGAATTTGAAAATTGAGTGTTGAGGCGCGAAAATGTAAAACGATTATAAAAAATATCAAAAAGGGGCACACGTGTTTTTTTAATATTATGCAATTCAATTATGGTTAACACGTGTTTATTTGTTTCTTGTCACAAATTGATGATGGATTTCATTAGGTAGTTGATTGGATGAATCAAAGTTTCTCGCGAAATGTGTATTATTTTTGTAGTTGGTGTTATTTTGAGCATTTGTTGTAATCATATTCATTTGAATGAAATGAATTGTCTTTTAACGAAGAATTGTAGAATTGAATATGGTGTCATTTTATGTGATGGTTTGGATGCACATTTATACTGGTTATATCATGGCAAAAATTTATATATATGCATCTTTCAATCCTCTTTTGGAATTATTTATTGAAAAAAAATATCTTTTAGCGACATAACTTGGGTGTTGCTAAAAATCAAATCATATTCTGAATAATGACTTTTAGTGGCACTATAAATGACATTTATCGACATACACTATCGTCTAATTAGATGACATTTTGTGACATATTTATCATGTCGTCAAAAGGAGACATTCCGCGACATGCTATGTATGTCGCCTAAAATATGACATTTCGCAACATGTATGGAAAGTCGCGTAAAGAACGACATTCAATGACATGTTTGGCATGTCGCGTAAAGAACTACATTCCGCGACATGTCATTATGTCACGAAAGGTAAGGTATTATTTAATATAAAAAATAAATATTAATATATATTTTAATAAATATATACATTTCGCGACATGTGTCCTGTCGCGATTGGTATATAGATTCCGCGACATAGATATGTATGTCGCGAAATACATTCCCAGACGGGGCTACCGCGACACGGGGGTGACAAGTAGTCTTATGTCACGAAATGTCTTTTGCGACATAATTAATACATTTCGCGACATAGTTTCTGTGTTGCGAAATGTGTTTTTTCTTGTAGTGGTTGTGACGATGCCTCTTCATGAGGCACTACATTGAGAAGGACAAAATAGCACGCTTCACCTGGCCATCCTTGTCATGATCAAAGATCATGATAAAAAAATACACGTTTTCTATCAAGGTATTTGATCGTGACAAGACCATGACAAGCAATTGTCACGGTCAAAGACCGTGACTACTGCTTTGTCACAGACGTGTCACGATCAAAGATAGTGACAACCTTATAAATTTATGACGATCTTTGACCGTGACAACATTAAAAAAATAACCCTTGATGCTTCAGCTTTTCTTTCCCTCCTTTCTGTTCCTTCCTTTATTTCTTTACAATTTTCTCTCTCTCTAACCCGCTATTCTCTCTCTCCCTCTCTATCAGGTACCTTTCTCATTATATATATATATATATATATATATATATATATATATATATATATATATATATATATATATATATATATATATATATATATATATATATATCCTTAGGGTGTGTATGTGTGTGTGTGTGAATCAGTGTATATGTGTAGACAGTGGGTTAGTGTGTGTTAGCGTGTGTGAGTCTGTGTAAGTGTGTGTGTTGTTGTGTGAGTTTCAATGTGTGTGTGTTAGTGTGTGTTTCAGTGTCAGTGTGTGTGTATATATTAGTGTGTGTGTGTTTTAGTCTTTGCATAGTTGGTATAAATTAAAATTGGTATTTGTATATTGAAATTGGTATTGAAATTGTGTGTACAATGTGTATTTGAGTTTTGCTATAAATTCAAATTGGTATTCAATTCTAAAATTGAAATTTGGTTTCTCTCTAATTGCAGCAGCGGCGACCATCTCTCTCTCTATGTGTGTGTGTGTGTGTGTGTACACACACACACACACACACACACACACACACACACACACACACACACACACACACACACACACATATATATATATATATATATATATATATATATATATATATATATATAGAGAGAGAGAGAGAGAGTTGAATTGTTTGAGATTCTTGAATTGTTATTGACTGGTGGATTTCAACATTTAGATGGACATTGTGTTGGTTTGCCCTAGAATTTTTTAATATATTGCATTATTATTTTCATTGTTGTTTTGGATTCTTGAATTGTTGTTCACTGGTGGATTTGAACATTTGGATGGAATTTGTGTTGGTTGGACCTAGGAATTTATAATATATCACATTATTATTTGCATTGTTGTTTTGGAATCTTGAATTGTTGTTGACTAGTGGATTTGAACACTTAGATGTCCATTGAGTTGGTTGGCCCTAGGCATTTGTAACATTTAGGATTGTAATTAAACCGAATATAAATAAGATAAAATTAAATTGCATATATTGTGCATAGATACTAGCCTTCTAGTTCTTATATGTACGCATTCAATTACCCTTAGACTCGTTCAAAAATCATTACCCCTGTAATGAGATCTCTCAAATTGTCCCTTTTGGATAGTTTGGGACGACATACTTTTTATATAATAATATTCTTAATGGCTTAAGCTTATTACTTTTGTGGGAAGTTCTGTTGCCGTATGTTAATGTTCTTTGGTTACATAATAGATGATGCGATGTTAAGTGCTATTTCAATTTATAAATTGAAATAATACTTACACTTGTGAATATATGTCGTGTACTTTGAGAACTATGGGGATATGCTGGCGCTTTTTCCTTAAATTAGAATAATGTGCATTAGCTTTTAAGAATATTACAGAAATATGTGATCTTGAATGGGATAGGACCACTCACCCTTTAGAGGAGATGTGGGCAATATGAATTATATTATTTTTATTACATAACACTAAAAAATGAAATGTTAATCTTGTAGTAAATTATTTAATGGGAACTAAATGTTCACACTTTCGTTTATACTAATCCAGGAATATACGCTTCTTACCCATGATACGTGATTATTTGTAGTAGTTTCGATGGGATATCCTAAATACAAAGAGTGGATGGGTGAGACAAATAGATTAGGGGATGTGTTTCTTAGAGGTGCTAATGAATTTGTGAAAAACGCAAAGAGATGTCATAATGATGAAGAGTTCCCGTGTCTGTGTGCTAAGTGTAATAATGGTTAGGTGTTTGAGTGGAAAATAATTGAACTACATTGGTTAAGATCGGGTATGCAAGATAGTTATCAACTTTGGATTTTTCACGGGAAATCGAAAGCTCATTTTATCCCCGAGTAACCTTTATAAAAACCTTCAACAAGTAGGATATATGTACAAGGGAAGGAGGACAATGCAAATCATAATATGATAGAGGATTTAGTTGATGACATGTATAGAGTTCATGAAATATAAGAAAATGAGGTCACTGACGATGTACAAGGTTCAGGTGCTCATGAAAATATTGGGATAAACCTTGAAGATGACTACCAAAGTTTAAAATTAAAGGCGACTCAACCGTTGTACTCTGGCTGTGAGTAAGATCAAACAAATTTACATTCCATGGTTGGTTTTCATAGTTTGAATACCCAATATGGTTTATCTGGAAATAGCGTGACCAAAATTTTGAATTGGGTGAAGGGCTTGCTACCAAGCAGAATACACTTCCAAATAGCTATCTTACTATGAAGAACAATTTGAAAGGTTTGGGAATGAAGTATAAATCAGTTCATGCTTGTGTGTATGATTGCACAATATATCGAAAGGAGTATGAAAATCTTGATTGGTGTCCGGTATGCGATGAACCTAGATACGTCCAATCTACAGAAAAAGAAGGTAGAAGCCCAAAAGTGCCTCTAAAAGTGTTGAAATATTTTCCCATTGGGCCTAGATTAAAGTGTTTTTCACAGTACCATGGATAGTGGAGGAAATGACTTGGAATAGTAAGGAAGAAGTAGGGGATAGTTTCATACGTCATCGTATTGATTCTACAATGTGGAAGAGGATGAGTTATGAGCCGTTTGTTTGGGATTTTCAAAAGGTCAAGCAAGTGTTTTACTTGGATTATATCAACAACAAGCCATGGCCAATCATCCTGCATGTACCAAGGCATCTAAATAGTAGTGTGGATGACTTGGTTACTCCTACTGAATATCAATCCATTTTTTATGATAACCTGAATTTGAAACCATTTTTAGATTTGTAATAATTATTCTAATTATTATTAATGACTAGTGGGTATATTATATTAGTGATTTATTATTATTGGATAATAGTTTAATGATTTTAATTTACTTTTACTTAATCAGTTTAATGCTTATTGGACCATTTTCAACCTAAGCCAAAGACAATATTCAAATCCCAAAAAAATCTCCTCCAAACAACTTCGTGGCTTATTAAAAAGAAGAATGAAAGCTCATGAAAAAAGGACTCACACAGAATAGAAAAAAAGAGACGTAAAGAGAGAGTAATACTGTATATTATGTACAGTTTAGGGTCATAAAAAAATTCCAGAAAAAGACAAAAAAAATTAGTTTAGCTTTAGAATAATTTTTAGGTTTGTTTTTTATTCTTTTTGGTGTAATCAAGTGCTGGATTAGTGAGAAGATTGAGACGCATTTCATGAACGCGAATCGACAAGGAGACCTGCGTATTGTATTCTATTTCTCTATTCAAATTTATGTCATCTTTTGATATTTTATTGAATGATGTTTATTCTAACATGAGAATGTTTGGCTAAACACCCCGTTCAAGGGGTGGGGTGCACTGCGAATGATGTTACTTTAATTAATTGATTCATTAATTTTATATTTCTAGGTAAATTAATTTTTAACTGTCACTAATTAATTTATGTAACGAGAGATAGTAAATTAATTGAACGAATTAATGCTTGAATTTAGGAATCGAACTAGAGATAAGTTTTTTCGAAATTTGAATATTAATTCGGTGTTGAAATTTGAAGATTGATATTATTTTCGTTAAATTGATCCTAGCGAGTAATTTTCTGAAAATAGTATAAGTCCTAATTTTTCATCGTGTTACATCTTTAAATTAATTTTCTAAAAAAGATTTTATTAAATTTATTATTTTAACAAGAGTTAGATTATCGATTTAATATTATCTCGAAATATTTCAAATTAATAAATTGAGAAATTAAAATAATTGAAAATGCAGTGTAATCCCATATCTTGACTTTCTCACATTAATTCACACTCGGTTGCACATTCTTTATCATTATTAAGTCAATTTAGTAATTTTTAGCATTTGTTAGTTAATTTTTCCCTTGAAATTGTTTAAAAAAATAAAAAAATAAAAAAAGGATTTTCATAAAAAAAATTGAATTGCACGTTTTCACATTTATTGTTTCACCTTGGATGTTGGATTGATACCCGTACTTACCGCAATACGAGTTATTTTTAGACAAGTTTTGTAGGTACTCAAGGGATTTTTGAGAGTGGATTTTGCACAACAATGATATACCCAAAAAGCTTCTTATCAACTATAGTTGGTTACACTAACGCTGATTGGGTTGGCTGTTCTGACGATAGTAAAAGTACATCAGGCGCATGTTACTACATCGGTAACAACTTGGTTGGTTGGACCAGCAAAGACCATAACTTCACCTCTTTATCCACTGTAGAATCTGAATATATTATAGCTGGAAGTTGTTGTGCCCAATTATTATGGCTGCAACTAATGCTGAGAGATTATGGTATAAATGGAGAAAGACTCCATCTTAATTGCGATAACCAGAGTGCGATCAACATCTCTAAGAACCCAGTTCAACATTCTCGCACTAAACACATTAAAATTCGATATCACTTCATACGAGAATTAGTTGAATCAAAAGAACTAGAGATTAATTATCTACCTACTGATCTACAATTGGTTGATTTGTTCACAAAAACTTTGGACTTTAAGCGTTTTGAATCCTTACGCAAATCTATTGGCATGGTTTTAGCTGAATAATTTGTATATCTACCTGATTATTACTCTCTTATGTTATTCTTGCTACCCCCTTTGTCCATTTGAGACAAAATGGGGGAGAGATTTTGAGTACACTTGGACACTAATTTTACATTCTTATCTATTAAACTTGATCTTAGGTATATTTCTGTAGATTTCAGTACCTCCTTATTGCGTCAGATTTTGATAGGGTAATGATTTTTACATAGTTGAGTTATGTAATTTTTATTTCTAGGAGACTCGGTAGATAGATTTTTATAGGAATAAGTTTTATTTATTTATTTTTGGTATCCCTACGATTCCTTCTTGACTCAAAGGATATTTTGCCTCATATTTCCAAAGGGGGAGATCGAAGCACCCTATAGCTTTGACTCATTTGAGTCTACATTATAGAGGAGCTTATCTAGTTTGGAAATAGTAATAAAATTGTGTCCATCCCTAGTTGAACAAAAAATCCTCATAACTTCATAATCATCTTTGATACTCCTCTACAAGTTCTTGATTGTATTTCACATACACCACACTCCAGGATTGCATACATGTTGCATTTCATTCTCTCATTTTGACTTAGTGTGAGTTAAATCCCCTAATACAGATTTTAAATATTTTTTGAGATTTATTAAGAATTTTCTATGAATTTTAAAATGATTCTTGGATATTAAAATTTGAACTTTATAAAGCTTTGGGGTTGAATTACAAATAATTCTTTTACCTTAAAACAGTCTTGGGTGGAATCCAAAAGCGAAAAAAATATTTGTGGGTGAAACTTGGATTTTTTTGAAATAAAAAACAGGCGTTTTAGACTTGATCTTAAGCCTACACGTGTTACTCTGGCAACGATGCGATTTGTGTTTCTTATCACTCACAAACCCTTGACTTGATCTAGACCAGTGGGTTGCCTTAATCAACGTTCTTCATATGCTTGGAACTAATCCAAGTGCGATGGTTTTAACCAATCAAATGAAAGCTTTGCACCACTATCTGTGAACCTTAGGATTTGCATCGATTTAAAACCTTTTAATCTCAGCCCTTGGTTTGTGGCTTAGTTCCAGATCCTTCGAGCGCCAGTATAAATAGATGCCATCTGTGAGGCATTTAGATACTTTTGAAAGTTCCTCATTTAAGAGAAAAGAGAGAGAACAGAGAGAAGAGAGAAGAAAGAAAAGGAGAGAGAAAAGAAACCCTAACCTAATTTCATCGAACCCTAAATCCATAAGCACTTTTCTGTGATATTAAACCTGAGTGTTTAGATCGCGTATTGAGAAATTATCCTCTCTTGTTCTTGATCATCTTTCTGCTTATTCACCTTGAGTTTTTTAGTTTATTTTTTTATAATAGGTCAGATCTCGTCTCTGTGATACATCTCACTTAGATAGATTACTGTTTGTTGGTTATTTTCAAAACTGATTTCATCTTTTTAAACCCTAAACTAACAATGACGGAATCGCGTAGTTTTGAATCCAGGCTGAATTATTCCTGTCCAACAAATACAATGTTAGTTACGAATAAATATAAATATAAATATAAATATAAATATAAATATAAATATAAATCAAAATCAAAATTCAAATATTCATATAAATATAAATATAAATATAAATATAAATACATTACCTGTAATGCCACCCAAATAGCTAACTTGAGCTCATTTGGCACCTCCCTCCAACTAGTGTACCCCGGGCCGATGATCGTCTTTACCATCTCGAGGGATCTCGCTAATAGCCCCATCTTGTTCTCGATGTCCATCCCCAATTTTCCATATTTGGGGAGCCTAGGGGTCGAGGAGCCCTTGTCGCCGCCGCTACCATCGAGCCCAGACGACATCATCATAATCAGCATCATCATCCTCACCTTAATACCTGAAGGAGACATTTTCTATAAAAAAATGTTGTTATTAGTACAAATCAAAATGAATTAGAAGAAAACATGCAAATATGTACAATTACTACAAATCCAAATGAATTGTTACTGTTTAACACCTCAATTCTGAATTCCAAAATAATAACATCTAACTCATAATATGTACAATTACTAAAAATCCGAAACATCCCTACCCCCACCCCTACTGCCCACACACACGCATACTACACAAGAGTGAAAATGATAAAGTGCAAATCAATTAAAATCATTAAAAATCGATTGATAAAGTACAAATTAGAATATTTATTACAAATTGAAAAATTGTTTCAAATTCGGGTGATCATAAAAAAATGGATTGATATTCAGTAGGAGTAGCCAAGTCATCCACACTACTATTTAGATGCTTTGGCTCATGTATGATAATTGACCACGACTCATTGATATACTCCGAGTAAAACACTTGGTTGACCTTTTTAAATGCACAAAGAAATGGCTCATCGCTCACGTGGTCATTGCTATTCAACTTGGACAAGTCAACCATGATCAAATTAGTGACGGGATTAACTTTACAGGCATTTTTATCCTCAACTATTACCCAGTCACAGTAAAATACAACCTCTTTGAAGTTTATATAATCCAATTCAAATATATTTTGAATTACACCATAGTAAGTCATTTCGGCTTCAACGAGGTTTTTATCTTTTGTGCTCTCTCGAAAGAAAGTAAGAGCCTTGTATGAAATACCCAAGTTCTGTATATTTGTACTTTCCTCGTACACTTTTGCGTTAAATACGTAACCGTTCAATCGATACTTTTTATACTCTTGTGCCAAGAACCAGGGTCCAGTGGCTAGACGAGCAAGCCTTGATGTGGCATCACCCGTCTTTAAGAGCTGAGAATATAAATAAATTAATTATATTAGTTGTAAAGTTTGAGTGTAATGTAACGTTATATAACGACCATTTTCATTATAATTACCTCTTGTGACAACCACAACCTAAATTCGTTGTCTGATTATACCATTGTTTTTCGTCTTTTATTGTTCTCACAGGCTTCATATTTTCTGCATATTACAAAATTAATCATGTACAAAATAATCTAAAATTTTCTAAAATAATGTAAAACTTCAAATAATTTAAACTTACTTTTTCCATTCTTCGACATCTTCATGTGTGTCAAATAGATAACGAGTTACTTGTTCATGTTGCAAACTCATTAATTTCAGTCGTTTTTCCATCACATGACCACCATCATCGACTAACTCATTAGTGTCATCAACTATGGTCGGGTCTGGCATATATTCTCGAGTATATATTGATGACTCCACGGTGATGTATTCCTCATCAATTGATCCTGCAATGTATCGCATATTCTTGACGTAATCTTTCAAAACTTTCATCAATCTTTCAAACGGATACATCCACCGATATCTAACTGGACCACAAAGAAGTGCCTCGCCGCATAGGTGTGCCAACAGGTGAACACTTATGTCGAAAAATGCGGGGGGAAAGTACTTCTCCAACACACAAATCGCTTCGGTCACCGCCAATTTTTACGGCCACTATGTGTTTTCGGTTGACTAACTTCTCACACAAGAGTGAGAAGGTAATACTGATTTGCATAATAGCCCTCCGCAAATCCTTGTTCCTGGAGAAACAATGCTTAAACAATAGAGGAACCAATTGCATGATCACATGCCAATCGTGGGACTTACACTTATGTAAACCATGAGTAGCATAATTCACAATCAATTGCAAGTTGGACGAAAAATTAGATGGGCCCTTCAAATTATATATTGTGTCTAAAAGCACCGTCTTTCCCCACTCGTCAAAGTAAACATACCAATGGTAATTATTGTCCTTCCCCTACTATCTTCTTTCAACCATAGTTGTGGCTTAAGTTTCAACGATTTAAGGTCTTTTCGTGCATTTTCTCCATCCTTCGAATGACTCCCCCCAAGGCAAGTGCCCATAATATGTTCAACGAGTTTCTTCTCTGCATGCATCACATCCAATGCATGACGCACCAGGTTATTCTTCCAATAAGGCAAGCCAAATAAAATTGACCTCCTAGACCATGCCCTTCTTGTCTCAGTTTCATTCCCAATTGGGGTTTTCTTATGCTTGACATTCTTGAATTTGGAATTCTTACCTGGCATATTAGGGCCACATTCAAAAGATTTACTTTCAATTTTTAAACCTAAAATTTGTCTCGGCGGTAGCCTATGTTCAACCCCGCCCAATAAAAAATTAGAATCTTTCTCAAATATGAAACTATGAGCCAGAGGTAAAAACCTCCTATGGAAATGGTATACATTTTTTGAGCTAGCGGATAGATGAAGAGATTTGGTCTCCTCTCCACAAATTGGACACCCCAAATAACCATGTACGACACAACCGGATAATGTCCCATAAGCTGGAAAATCATGAATTTCCCACATCAACATAGCTTTCAGCATAAACTCTTTTTTTCCAAAAGAGTCAAATGATTGCACACCCTCTTCCCACAACTCATTTAATTCTTCTACCAATGGAGCCATGTAGACGTCGATGTCATCACTTGGTACCTTTGACCCAGGTATCAACAAAGACATCATCAAAAATTCTGGTCTCATACATTGTGAAGGAGGGAGGTTGAGTGGGCCTAGGATCACTGGCCATACACTATGATTGGTGCTTAGATTTCCAAATGGATTGAAACCATCTGTTGATATAGTTCTTGAGAAAAATTGGGATACTCATAATTCATCCTCCTCCAAGCTGTAGAGTCAATAAGATGACGCGTGAGATTACCCCTACTTCTTCCCTAGCATGCCAAGTCATTGCCTCTGCTATCCATGGTACTGTGAAAATTGCTTTAATTTAGGCCCAACGGGAATATATTTCAACACTTTTTAAGGCACTTTTGAGCTTGTGCCTTCCTTATTAGTAGATTGGACATATCTAGGTTCATCGGATACCGGATAACGATTGAGATTTTCATACTCCTTTCGGTATAGTATGCAGTCATACACACAAGCATGAATCAATTTATACTTCATTCCCAAACCTTTCAAACTGTTCTTTATAACAGGATAGCTATTTGGAAGCGTATTCTCCTTGGGTAGTAAGCCCTTCATCCAATTCAGAACTCCTATCATGCTATTGCTAAACAAATCGTACTGCGTCTTCAAACTTTACAAACCGACCATGACATGTAAAGTTGTTCGATCATTCTCACAACCAGAGTATAACGGTTGGGTCGCCTTAAATTTTAAACTTATATAGTCATCATCAAGGTTTATCATGATATCTTCACGAGCACTTGAACCTTGTACATTATCAGTAATCTCATTCTCCTTCACTTCATAAACGTTGTACGCATCATCAACTAAATCCTCTAATATATTATGATCTAAGTTGTCCCCTTCTACATCTATCCTACTTGTTGAAGGTTGTTGTAAAGGTCATTCAGGGACAAAAGGAACTTTAAATTCATCGTGAAAACTCCAAAATCGATAAATATCTTGCATACACCATCTTAAAAAAAGTAGTTCAACTGTTTTCCACTCAAACACCTTACCATTCTTACACCTAGCACACGGACACGGAAACTCTTTATCATTATAACATCTCTTTGTGTATTTCACAAATTCATTAGAACCTCTACGAAACACATCCCCCATTCTATTTGTCTCATCCATCACTCTATGTATTCCGGATATCCTATCACAGCTACCACACCTAATCACCAATTACAGGTAAAAAGCATATATTCGTGGATTAGTATAAACAAAACATAGATTTATAGTATGTTTCATTTAATTATGTCTTATTTATATTCGATTTTTAAATTTCAAATTCAAATTCAATTTATAATAGAAATTCCTATTTCCTCCATCTCCTCTAAAGGGTGAGTGGTCCTATCCCATTCAAGACTGCATATTTCTGTAATATACTTAACAGCTTATGCACATTGTTACTATTTGAGAAAAATTCGACAGCATATCCCCGTAGTTCTCCAAGTACACGACGTAGATTGGCAAGTGTGAGTGTTATTTCAATTGATCAATTGAAATAACAGTCACATTTTTCAATCTAGTATGTACCCTGAGAATATTAGGATACGACTGCAGAACTTCCTCCAAAAGTAACAACTTTAAGCCACTAAGAATATTATTATACAGAAATTATGGAGTCCCAAACTGTCCAAATGAGACAATTCGAGAGATCTCATTACATGGGTAATGACTCTCGAATGGGTCTAAGGGCTATTGAATGCGTACGCATAAGAACTAGAAGGCTAGTATCTATGCGCACTACATGTAATTTTAAGTATGTTTCATTTAATTATCATACTATATATATATATATATATATATATATTGTTCGTTATACAAAGTAATTTTCAAAAAAAGTTGAAAATCCCACCCCCATATGGATAATAATCTAGTGGTCATGCCACTTTTAAAATTAACCCACCCAACATCGATCCACTATAATACAACTGCAATGGCAACAACAAATGTGTATCCCGTCCTTCTAATTCATCTACTCAATTAATTATTTTCATCAGTTGAACTAACAATTAAAGTATACAATTATTAATTTACTAATTTACAATGAGGGGCAATCCTACTTTCATATGAAAGGGGCACTAATTATTAATTTACTAAAAAAATTAACAACCAATCAATATTTAATCAATCAATTCTTTTACAAGGGGCACTACAATATGAGAGGAAATATCTAATAAACCAATATAAATTTAATTAAAAAAAGACACACATGCACATATACACATACACAGCCCCACAACCCCTCCCCCAGCCCTGCCCCCCCCCCCCCCCACTGCCACTACCCACCACCCACGCACACAAACACACACATATACACACAAATATACACACACATGCACATATGCACACACATGAACACACACACACACATGCACACACACACACACAGATATATATATATATATATATACACACACACACACACATGCACATATACACCCCTCCCCTCCGCTAGCCTTGCCCCCCCCACACGCATATATACACCACACACACACACACACATATTTACACACACATATATACACACACGCATATATACATAAATGGAGGAAAATAGAGAGAAAACATACCAAAATCGTAGAGAGAGAGAGAGAGAGAGAGTGCAGTCACTAGAGAGAGAGAAATGGAGAGAATTAGAATCGGTGGGAAAAAAGAAGAGGGAGGTTTTTTTTAATGACATAATTGTCACGGACATGTCATGGTCCTTGATCGTGACAACTTTATCGGATTGTCACAGTCATTGACCGTGACAAGCCCGTGACAAGTATAGTTTTCACGAACTTGCCACGGTCATTGACCGCGATAAAAAAAACCGTGTTTTTTTGTCACGGTCACTGACCGTGACAAGACTGGCCAGTTGAAGGGTGCCAATTTGACCATTTGGGTGTAGTGAGAGAACATCAACAACAACAACCTTTAGAGAAGTCAGATCTAATCCATAGGAGTTTATAAAGATTCTGAACTTAGTTTAGGTGTGTTTGTTTGGTTTGATTATTACATAGCTTGTAATTTGTTACTTTGATTTTAGTGGATTTTTGTTTTTTGGTATAGAGGTCACCGTGGATGTTCCCCATTTGGGTGGGGTTTTACCACGTTAAAAACTACTCATGTTCTTCCTCATACTCCCATAACCTTCTTTTTGGTTGTGCTGATTTAATAGTTTAAGTTTTATTTTTCAAAACTGGTTTAATCTAGATCTCAAATAACTCGTTTACACACATTCAAACTATTTTGATAAGTTTTTAAACACATCTTGTGTTAAGTTTTATTTTGATTAAAAGAGTTTCTTCAACAAATAGTTCGGAGCCATTTTAACAGTTTAACTTTGTATTAAACATCTTAAGTGGCATTTTTCAAGTAATTAAACAACATATGATAGAATACTCATTTATGTCATCTTAACATCTAAGTCCAATTATCCACTCTTATAACTTCATTTATGTTAATTCAATTATGAATTTTTCATCATCATTAACATCACATGTGGGACTACCACTTACATCTTTATCTCATTTTATTTATTTGGTTACGAGACTCGCGTTGTTCTACACCACATCCATTCCCCTCGTCATAGCCAACCGGTCCGTTTAAGCTGTCAACTCTGCAATTATGAGCGAGGTTCAACGCACGACACATCTTCGTAGTCAACTAGCTCGTTTAAACAGTCAGCCTTGCAATTATTCGGACGCCACACACCCACACGTCGCAATAACAAGCTAACCCGTTTAAACTCTCGGTCCTGCAATTATTAACGATGCCAATATATTTTAATACCTATTTTATTATCTTAGGTGTTAATTCTAACTTTCTCATCTTTTGCATTTTTTTCATTTACCCCGCCCTTATTACCAATGTGAGATCCTTAAAAACAACCTTAGTCCCATACTTAGGGTCCCTAACACATAAATACATCCTACCATCATTATAGGATGAATTTCTATCAATAATCTCTTCCTAGTCTTATGCCTATGCTACCGAATTGATTGCACAATGTAAAACACAAACCCACCCTGGAATCACCCATCCCTAATCATCTACACGAACTAGTCACATACCTAGAAAGTGTCAATAACAACTAAAGCCTACTTACTAGTCCCATACTTAGCAAGTATCCTAAAATACAGGTGAGAGAATACTACCAAAATCCCATCGTCCCCGCGATGATAAATATCAATAACAATAAATCACATAATCCAATAACGCATATAAACAATTTCACAAATTAATTCGCGGTGGCACAATTTAATTCAATTTAATTAATAATATAATTTTCCATTTAATTATTATAGATTTATCATTATGCAAGGTTATGAAACACATCATAATCGTCCACTTTTGTTCACTACATAATTTTTACGAGTGTGTACACGTCTCGATTTCATTTAAATAAACCCCATAAAATTCTACATGCGATCCTACACCCATAACAACCAAAACTCAAAACTTTCTCCTACACACCCAAGGGTTTCAAATCTTATTCCATATTAAAAAAAATCATCAAAACAGTACCAAATTTAGTTTTCACTTTTTCTAATTAAGTGACTAATTTATTTTAAGGAAACGTGTAATTAATTATTTAGGCGACATTTAAAACGCATAATGCTAAAGGAAGAGAATAGAGTATCCATGCGTGAGTGAAGATCGTTTGAAAAATCTGATTAGACGGTTGAATTCCTCTTGAAACATTAGCGAAGTCTTATTCTTGAACAATCTTGAGAAAACATTAATTAAGCCTTCAAATCTTGAATAAGTTTGGGACTAAGATGTGTAGATGAAAAGGAATAATTTTGGAGAAATCCTCTGGTGTAAAAGTTTTTTGAAAAAGTGATTTAAAAAGTCAATCCACAAATTATTTATAATATAAATGGGTTAATATTCGGATTAACAAAATATTCCTAATTAAACTCAAAAACCTGCCATCGCCCCTGGTCCCGACCAAATCGATTTGGCCTATAGCCGAAATTATTCGCCCCTAGCAGTAAATCCAGTTCGCCTAGTTTTTATATATAAGTAAATAAATTCCAATTTAACTCCGATTTTAATTTCGATTAAAATTCTACTTTTTAGTATTAAAACTCAACATTTTCAATTTCTAAAAATTAATAAACTCGAGAATTTTTTTTTACCCAAAAATTCCAAATTAATTTAAATAATACCTATTAAATTTATGGGGTGTTACATGGAGTTTCATTTAGGAGGAGGGACCAACCATTGAGGGTAAGGGCGGCTAAAGGGGGTTTCACTACTACCTTGGGCCTATTTGTGTCATCGCTTACACCCTCTTCCAAGGGGGTATCTTCGGACTCTTGCATGCTGGGTGAAACCTCCTTTTCATTTTGCATGTCGTACGAGGGACGTGAAAAGTTAATAACTGTCCCACTACGTAGAGTGGTTGCATCTTGACATTTCTCTTTTTATTTATTGGGGGTAAAGTTAACATAATTTTGACCTTGGGGAGATGTACATGGTCCTTGATAGAATACTAGGGATGCATTTGGGCCTACTCAGGGTAACTATGTATATACGTTTAAAGAGTGATATATGTATATGTGCTTAAATGGTTGTATGAATATGAAGTTATGACTTATGTGTTAGGTATATAATACAAAGTATAGTGTATCATATGGGAGGTACGGATGGGCAATATGTTTAGAAGATTATAATATGTTAAGGTTGGTTATATTAGTAAGGCAGAGTAGCATAACGAGGTGAATAAAGTACATTAGGCGCGTACTTTAGATAAGTTTAAGGATAATTTCATGTGAGTGTGACACTAAATTAGCATGAATATTCCATACCGATTCATTATTATTGCATTTAAATACTTGTAAATATTTTTTAGATATTTTGAGCATTGACCCATATCAAAAATATTTTCAAAACCTTTTAGGTGCTCAGCTACTGGGTCACCATTGATAGCCATTTCATTCTAGTCGGATGATGATGCAAAAGTTGTGGATGCATGCAGGACTTGATTAGATGCTTTTCTTTATTCTATTTAGATGGGGTTCTATTGCATTATTTTCTCTTTGGGCATGTTACCCGCACTTGGACAATTTCGTTATCATACATTATTTATATTACTCAGTTTTAGCATTTGTATTATTGTATTTATGATACTGAGGTTTTATTCGATTTAATTATTTATGCTATCAGTGTTCTTTGTGTTTCAGTCACTGTGGATGTTTAAGTCAATATTGTTAAATGGTTTAGTTATGCGCGTTAACAAGATTTAAAAAATTGACACCAGACTTAACAGGTTATTAGTTTAATTAATTGGTTTTCGACATTGATGTTATGAATGAAATCAGATATAATACCCATTTAATTTGATAAAGGCCCAATCAACCGGTATTAGACTAGGCAGGATGCCACACCTTTTTAATGCAATGGTCATAGATTCGTCTCAAAGAGGTCCCCAAAACTGATGGACAAGCGCAGAAGATAAGCACATAGTGGAGTCTTTGCAAGAGTTAAGTATGAGCGGTTATAAAGTAGAAACAATCTTAAAATAAGTCTACCTTCGCAAAATAGAACTTATTATGTTGTCTAAGTTTCCTAGTTATGATAAGAAATTAAAACGATACATTGTTAACCGAGTCAAGTACCTTAAAAATAAGCCATAACACTCAATGAAATGGTACCAGGCTACATAAGTGGATTCAGAAGGGATGATGTTAAGGAAAAGTTTATGTGCGACAATAAGGTTGGTGCAAGATAATGTGCTGTTTTTTTATAGCTGGGAACTGCTTTTACAGTCGAAAACTACTTCTTTCAATTGGGAATTGTCTTTTTTAAGTGGAAGCTGTCATTTTATTTTATTTTATTTTAAGAAATTTTTGTTTACTATTTTTGATCGAGAAATCTGATTTTTCTAATTGGGCAGTATTTTTAGTAGGTGGAAAAGTTATTTTATTAGTTGAGAACTTCTATCTTTTAATTTGAACATTTTTTTTCAATTGGGAACTATCTTATTTAACAAGGAATTGTGTTTTTTTATTAGGAATTATTTTTTTAGTTGGGAACAGTTTTTATAGTTGGAAAATATTATAATGCTATGACACCCCGCCTATTTTAATCAGATGTGATCAATCCTTTACTAAAACAAACATGAATCTCATTTGGTTCATTCATAGCGTCACTGTCGAGAATTTTTTAATTTACTAATCACCTATGTTAAATTAAGTCGGTGCCAATTTTTATCTTTCATTAACATACAGTACTATGAGGGAATAAATATAATATCAACCATCCACATAATAATGGAAGTATGAAAGATTGTAGGATAAAATAGATAAATGGTAATGCCGAATAAACCATCGGCTCCAAAATCGACATCCAAATCATAAGTTTGCAAAAATGAAACTAAATGTAAATATAGAGTCTGATAAATAAATCTAATTAAATGTATCTACTGAAAGGGAAACATTCCCAAAGGAAATAACTGAACACGAACCCTAATCTAGGAATTAAATAATTGAAGAATCTACTCAAGTCCTGCATGCCTCCACAATTACTACAACTACGTATCCCTAGAATGAATCATCATTCGTGGTGTCCCTATGGTTGGCCACCTAAAATATTTTTGGAAAATATATTTGATACGGGTGAGAGTCCAAAACTTTTTAAAAACATTTACATGTAATTAATATGTAGTAAATAAATATGCAGTACAACTTTCCATATTTAAGTCGGTGTCGCACTCTCATGAGATTACCCCCTCACCTCTCAACTATTCTACACACCTAACATCTCCTATTTAACCCACCTAGTTATTCTACCCAACCTAACTAGACATAAGTATCTACCTAGCCACAACAAGTTTAGCTCACCCGTACCTCCCATACGTTACGCTTCCGTAAAACCAATAATTAATATTAACCAAATATTATATTGAAGTGCTCATTTAGTTTCTCTTACTTAAGTTACTTTAGATATAAACTATCTATCTTTTCTATGATCACACAAAAGTAGAATTATTACACGTGTATATATGTATCACACTATTATATATACAACTACAACATCCCCCAGAATGACCACCGCGATGCATGAATACTCTGCTATTAAGTCCATGTTGCTCTCGTACTAAATCAGGAACTATCGGTTCGGAATGTCACCTCGAACCATAAATCAAATAAGATGCAATGGAGGCAAACATATTTCAAAGCCTTTGGGATAAGCACATACCTAACGTACCCTAATGACCTTTCAATCCCACTATTACACTCTCAGATAGTGAGTCGCCCTAAGTTCTATGTTCAGGGGAACACATTTAGACCTCGCTGGCATCGCCAAGGTGGGATCGCCACTTCGTGAAACCTCCCGTGATAGCAGGAATCATAGTTATGTTCACACATATAACAAAGAACATAATAGGTTTACGCACAACTTATAAATATCTCCAGTATAGGTATATACAAAACCCATAATATATCCAGTACATAGTATATAACTCTCGAATGCTCAACGTACTAATAATTCACACTTAATATTATTTTCTTATTTTCCCATGTATCACTTAATAGCCGAAGGGTCCTAGTTATCTCTTAAATAATTTCAGTAGTTAAAACATCATTAACCTAATAGAATAAATTTTGGGTTATCATTTACGCTTCCCGTAATCCATTTTAAATTCCCGATAATTAACACAATTGTTTAAATATCGTAGGCCCTAGCCTCATTTTACCCTCATTATGACTAACCCTAAGTCCCGAATATAGGTCTATTAAAATTACCAAAGTCCTTATAAAGTTCCTAAGCCATCATATACCCTGATTTAATTTCCATCTACAGATTTCAATCACGGACACCCTTCCGTAGAAAATTCATAACTAATTAAATAAACTAGAAAAATATGAAACAAACGGCAACGCGTTCTTAATGAAAAGATCTCTCTCCATGACCTGAGCCCAAGGGTCATTCAAACGAAATACAACTTTTTTCAAATGAGAAAACCACATCGTTTGAACGAAGATCTAACTATGTTCTGATGAGATTGGCGAAAATAGTGCAAAAATTCGGACGATATTCTTAGAACAAACCCAAACACCTTCTACACGATATTATACATTCACTGAATCATATAAAACCTAAGGGGGATATTCTTAGATGATTCTAACATCAAATAATCACCCTAATATCAAAGATTAACTACAATCACCTAATTAATCCATTAAAAATGGGTCCATATGATAAACACCTCAAATAACCCTACATTTTATTCAAAACTCAATTAATCATGATCAATCTATGAATCTCTAACAAGGTTCACATTCTAGCAATTATTATTCATTCAAAAACATCAAATATGCATTTACTTGGGATAATTCCTCAAAACCCCGCCTTTACATGTGAAACCATTCCCAAAAATAGTTTTATTATACACCTACCATGATATGAACATGAATCACCTCAATTTAATTTAAAGAAATTTAATTACTTGCCTTTAGATATTCGTAGGGCCTGGTTTCCATTATAGATGATGGATTATTCTAGAATCCTTCCCGAATTGGCATCCTCTAACTTTCTCCCTTGATTTCTCCTTTTTATCCCCTCTTCCCTCTCTTAGTGTTTAGAAATAATGATATAGCCGCCTCACACATATAATCTTTATATTTTAACCCATGAATCCTGAAATTAGGTTATCGTGCTAATTTAAAATGACCCAAGTACCCGTATGTGAGTTCAAACTACCTTAAAAAGCGCCCGGAACCCAATTACTACCCCCGGGTACTTATTTTATACTATTTCAACCTATTAGGAATCAACTGTGGACTCAAAATTTCCATCCGATTCACTCGACATAAATTTCCTATATCAACCTTAAAATAATCTACTCACTAGCACTAATTGAGATGCTTCAAAAATTCCGTCGTTCTCACTCACTACGATGTATTAATAATTCACCGTATTTTATTTACTATAAACACACTTAGTAAATTTACCACACAAATGTTAATATTATTCCCAGAAATTAATATCTATTAAATACACAATATTTCATTTTATTTAAATTACTTCACACATGTAATTTAAAGTACCAAAAATAATTAAATCCACAATTTTTTAAAAATACGGGTTGTTACATACTTCCCCTCGTGTAAAGAAATTTTCAGATATGCCAGGTACAAAAACTTCAGATCCGCACACACAATACCTACGAACGTATCCATAGTTAACTCGTAATAATAATTCAGTTTTTCCACTATACACATGTCAATGGTACCATTTTGACTAAAGGTCTACTAACTACACCCAAGATTAGCGTAGAGTCCATTCAAACTGTTACATACCGATATATTCCCTTATGCTTAAGGTATTCCTTATACATTGACACACAAATACTATCGTGAATCCTCTAACAATAATCAAAAGATGAGCCTACACTCCACTATCTGTATCATCAGAATGTTGTAAAGGGCCCACTTTTATAGGTGCTAATTTCCCTTTGTTGCCAAAACATGTAACCCTCTTCATGGGAGACACCCGCAATAATTCCTGACCACTCATGTTAGAATTAAGCCTTATATTCACGGTGACATAACTCTCACTACGTTCCTGAACTATACTAAAATAATGTATATTAGATCAATCCTTGCCGATGGATCATGAATTACTTCGGGTCCGAGAAGCTTATTATTCCCCCTCTAACCAACCAAAGGTTTGATGACAAGTCTCCGTATGAAGCCTCAGAAGGCGTCACACAGATAATAAATTTCTATGAGATATCACGTGTAGCTCTACCAGTTGTAATTAATACTCCCAATTACCAAGAAATCCAGAATACGCATTTTTCACATTCTCCAACATCCTGGTCACTTCTTGTCCACCCCTAGATCTAAGGGTGACACATCTTTTTAAAAAATAAAATTCATCCCCATTGCCTCCTGATACTTCATATCATTGGTGGAACTCAAGGATCTCGTCCTGAATCACAATAATATTAGGTGGCACCTTGTGCCAGTTCATTTCAATCTCGCCAATGAAATATTAGACATACTGCCCAATAGTATAACTCATCCCTAATGAATAAGAATTATACCATTTCGATCAATTAATTCCACAAACTTGAAGGAAATCTTCACCTCTCCGTAATTTTGATAACCCAATAATGAACTTTATCAATCTGCGTATCCATTCCATCACTAGTTACATCAATTTATTACAAAATTATGGTTGATAATCTCGGATTACCCTTCGTTGTCTACGAGTTATGAATTTGGAGAAAAATTCATTATGTATCATTCAACACCGATCCACAGGCTCAACATTTTACATCACCTGGCACATCTTACTACCCTTTTTTGAGATATACCAAAACCATGGCCCATGCATCTGCTCCAAAACTGTGCACTTCCTGTGCTCTTTCTCTTTTGGTAGAAATAAACATTTTATCTATGCACAAGCCACTCTAGGCATTTGACTAAGTAAGACTCCTCTCTACTTTCCAAAATTATGGGGTCCTTCCTTGTCCCGAACGATTCTCATACATAACATATTTATCTCAAGATCGACCCCTCACTCTCGGCATGGATATACACTAAGGTTGTAATCAGTTTCCCTACTAATCGTAACTCATTTCTCCTCGAGACTAAACCACTTCTGAACTAGTGTTGCAAAGTTTCTCCAGTGCTTCCTACACAACACTAACGGATACAACGGTCGTTTATAGTATAAGAGCTCCTAACTCAAAGTGTTTTCTCTACATTCTTAATGGTTAACATTAAAAAATGATTCCCTAACATCCAACAACATCTCTCTACTCTAGAATTTTATAATGGTTCATGCATAGAATGTCCCGCAAATGAAACTCAAATAAGGAACTCCCCCGATGGAACATTATCTAGAATTATCAATCATCGAGTTCTGTAGGACCAAAGCATATAACCGGAACACTAAAAATCATGTCCCCACAGTGTATAAGTCTAATCATAAACTCTCACATCTCTAAAGTAGTCATATAACACTTCTCTCATAATATCACTAAGTCTCCAGCGCTAAATCGATAACGAGCTAAATCTCTGCGCTCGATAGAAACTCGATATACCCTTAATCACATCAGTAAGGTCCCTACATACTGGGATCAAATATAAGGAGACAATTACACTCTCTAAAGTCTCCTCCAAAATATAATGTAGCCGCGAGATAGGCCCTCTTTTAGGTGAGACATCGTAAAACCACACATCTTGCACTAGAATAGCAAATACGATAGCCTCGCTGTTACACCCACTAATGCTCAAACCATAGCTAACCAATCCATACCCAGGATAACACCACACTTGAATATCATATTTCTAAAATGAGTAAATAAAAAAAATATATCCTCTCAGTGACTGCACCCTCTCCCCTGCAGATGGAACCAAAGAAAACCCCGTTACCCAATGGTAAATATATACACGCTAACGATACAACCACTAAACTCGTCTCAAGCACACATCTAGTGTTAACAGAATATTATGATTCACCCGTGTCATACAAAACTCACCCCATCTTCCCGAGGATAAAACTCATACTTTAACTTGCCAAGAGCATTGGCGGTTCAAATAGTTCCTGACATAATGCTATCATCCAAACCGAACCAAAAACTTCTATAACTGTTTCCCCAACTGGGTATCCCGCTCTTGTTCCCTAACTCACTACGGACAAGATCAACACATGTGACCCTACTCTCCACACATAAGATACCTCTATGTGTCATTTCACCTGTCTTTGACCCTACTGGCCTTGTCGGGGTTGACATTTTCTCAATCTTGGTAGCCTTGTCCCCGATTGCTACCGCCATTGTTCCTTTCACTTTATTATCCCTGTAAAGCACACTACAAGCCCTTACTGAATCCACCATCCCTTGGTAGGAACTCCATTAATCTAAATCATTTAAATGGCTCTCCTTCTAGGTATCCCCTTGTGGTGCTTCACTAGCACAAATTACATTCATTCTTGCTCTAATGACTAAACTCTCCAATCTCTTAGCTCCTTTCATATGTAAGCATTTATACTGCCCTTGTAAAAGTATGACATTGATGACATCATCAACACTGATCCAAGATGGATTTCCCCCCAGTGCCGGTGCTTTCTACCTATGATTCCATCATTAACTCAAATACCGCTTTTACTCTCTGTATCCACCTTGTCGGGTATAGAGTTTGCTAACCAATCAAATTCTCCCTCATGTTCGGCCACTATCTCGACCTCCTGTCATAAGTACTGAAATTTCCTTTGCATCTCTGTTTAAACAGTCGATAATGGAGTGTGGTTTTACCTAATGTACGACAATGATGATATCACCAACACTCATCCAAGATGGATTTCCCCCACTGATGGCTCATTATACCCATGATTCCATCATCAACTCAAATACCCTTTTAATTCTCTGTATCCACCTTGTCGAGTACGGAGTTTGCTAACTAATCAAATTCTCCCTGATATTCGGCCACTGTACGGACCTTCTGCAATAAGTACTGAAATTTCCTTTGCATCTCTGCTTAAACATCTGATAAGAGTATTTATGGTCAAACTGCACTCCATTAACATAAAACACTGCTCCTACAACACTGCTTCTATAAGCTAAAAATTTTGCCCGAAATTAAATTTCGAGTGTCACTATACATCCCCACATGAAAACCCATTTGGATGATATTTTTCCATTGATCAATCACCCTTCCGCACTTTCCCCAAACTCTTGTGGATGTCCATTCAGAAAAACCTCTTCGACTCTCTCCCTTATCGACTGTACTAGGCGAGTCTAAATTATGCCTCTGCTATGGCGATAATTGGGGACTACTGGGCCTGAGTGGTTATCACAACATTAACTACCTGAAAAATAATAGTGGTGACTCCTACCGTGGTCACCATTCCCAAAATACTCTATAGCTCCGGTTGAGCCTTTCCTCCTGCAGTCCTCCTAATGGCCCTCGTTGGTTGTCCTATATGGTTCAGTATTTGAAGCCCAATCGAACTTGTATATGATTCGTATAAATTATACTCAATAGAAGGTTAACGTAAGTCGCATCATGGATCAACAGTCCTAAGAGTAGGGCTTTATATCAAAGAAAAATAATGCTAAAAATGTAGTAAGTCCGCACAGATCCTAATGAATCTAGAACTTGATGCTCTGATAACATTTGTGACACCCTGCCTATTTTAATCACGGGTGATCAATCCTGACAAAACAAACAGGGATCTCATTTGGTTCATTCATGGAATCACTGTCGGAAATGATTTAATTTCATAACCACCTATGTTAAATTAAGCCGGTGTCAAATTTTATCTTTCATTAACATATAGTACTATGCGGGAATAAATATAATATCAACCATCCATATAGTATTGTAAGTCTTCAACATCGTATGATAAAATTGATTAATGGTAATGCTGAATGAACCATCTGCTCCAAAACCAACATCCAAATCATAAGTCTGTTGTAATGAAACTGAATCTAAATACAAAATCTGATAAATACATCTGAATAAATGTATCAACTGAAGGAGCAAGATGCCCAAATGAAATAACTGAACATGAACCCTAATCTAGAAATGAAATAGCTGAAGGGTTTACTTAAGTCCTGCATGCCTCCATAAGTGAAGCAACTACGCATCCCTGGAATGAATTATCATTCCTGGCATCCCTATGGCTATTTGATCGAGCGGAAAAAGTGTGTTCGTGTGAGGACACAATCGTTGTGTGTTTCGCCGTCGCGATGCAAAAACCTAAACTACAACTATACTTGATAAGCAAGCACAGCGGTAAGTCGGGTATCGTAAGAAATCCACAAGGAGTGATTGAATTTTAGATTTTAATTATTTTAAAACTTCAAGAATAAAAGTGTAAAAGATGATAAGTTGGAAATGGTGACTAAAGAAAAGAGAAGTTAACGCTAAATTAAAGGAAAGCGAGGATCGGGATCGCATCCCACCACACGGATCAAAACTACTACTAATTAGAGTTAAGGCTCGAAAGCAATTTAATCGAGCGTTTTCAATTAAGAATAAACATAACACAATAAGGAATTTAAGCCAAAGTTGTGAGATTAAACATTTAACTGAAAATGGTTGCACGCGGACTAAATTTGGATTATCGTTATAAACACTAACGTTGCATGACAAAGAAAGTTAAATGCATAACAATCCAACTTTAATACACGCGATTTCAATTAAACGCAATTTTACACGAAACCTAGTTTTCGGAGCTCGGGGCCCGAAAATGGCGGAAATGAAATCCCGACCCTATTTATCTAAGGGTGCATAATGAACTAAACTAAATTGTGCTAATTAAACTAGGAAAGAAATAATCAAATCATGTAAACTAGTTAGAAAGCATGGAAACTAAATTGCAAAGAAAGGAAAGAATGAAAAACAAACTATATTAATGGAAATGGAAGTGAATAGTTCAATCTTACAAAACCACATGGGTTGTCAATCCAAGAAGAAGAGAAAATGAACTCTCCAAACCAAACCCTAACTAAAAACTATCTATTTCAGAATATGAGAGTGTGTGTGTGTGTGTATATCTGTATATGCCCTTATTACAACAAAAACTAGCTTATATAGTAAGCTGGAATAAAAGAAAAGAAGAAAGAAAAGAGAAGAAAATATCTGCAGGGAAAAACAAGGGATCGATCGATCGACCCCTGTGGTCGATCGATCGACAATGTAAATCGTGGCAAAAATAAGAAGGCTCGATCGATCGATCAAGCAGGGCAGCCTGCTGTTTCCCCTGTTTTGGCATACTTTCCTTCGCCGCTCAATTCGCCGTAACTTTGTCATACGGACTCAGAATCACGCACCGTTCATGGCCACGCGAAGCTAGAGAGGAGAGATACAACTTCCGTGTAGATGTCGAGCCAGGTGCCCAATCTGTGAAATGACCGAATTGCCCTTAAACGTGCGGTTGTGTACGGAAATTGCGCGGAATGCGTCCGGATCCCATACTTGGTACCTAAATACATACAAAAGCCCAATTATACCTCATATAGCATGTTAACAGTATAAACCGAGGTTGTCTGGTTAACGGGCTTAAATATAGCGATTAAGGCACCTGAGGGGGCTAAAATGCGTAGGTTCGACGGATGAAATACGCAATATTTGCGTATTGTCACTATCCACCTAATATCTTTTTGGAAAATATAATTGATACGGGTGAGAGTTCAAAACTTTTTTAAAACATTTACAAGTAATTAATATGTAGTAAATAAATATGAAGTACAACTTTCCAAATTTAAGCTGGTGTCGCACTCTCTTGAGATTACCTCTCAACTATTCTCCACACCTAATGTCTCTTATTTAACCACCTAGTTATGACACCCAGCCTAACTAGACATAAGAATCTAACTAACCACAACAGGTTTAGCTCACCTGTCCTACTCATACGGTACGCTATCGTAAAACTAATAATTAATATTAACCAAATATTATTATTGAAATATTAATTATGTTTCTCTGACTTAAGTTACTTTAGATATACACTATCTATCTTTTCGACCATCACACAAAAGTAAAATTATTACACTTGTATATATGTATCACATGATTATATATACAACTACAACATCCCTTAGAATAACCACCGCGATGCATGCATACTCCACTATAAATTCCATGTTCCTCTCTTACCAAATGAAGGACTATCGTACCCAAACAATGGAGGCGAACATAGTTCTAAACCTTTGGGATATGCACATACCTAACGTACCCAAATGAACATTCAGTCCCACTATTTCACTCTTAAATAGTGATCCGCCCTCAGTTCTATATTCTGGGGCACACATCCAGACCACGCTTGCATCGCCAAGGTTAGATCCCCAATGCGCAAAACCTCATGTGATAGTAGGAAATATAGGTATGTGCACTCATGTAACAAAGAACATAATAGGTATTTACACAACCTATTAATATCTCCAGTATAAGTATACACATAACCCATACTATATGCAGTATGTAGTATATCTCTCGAATACCTAACCTACTAACGTTTCATCCTTAATATTTTTTTCTTATTTTTTCGAGTATCACCCACTACATGAAGGGTCCTAGTTATCCGTTAAATAATTTTAGTAGTTAAAACATCACTACCCTATAGGTATAAATTATGGGTTATCATCTACGCTTCCTGTAATCCATTTTAAATTCTTGATACTTAACACAATCGTTTAAATCTCGTAGGCCCTAGCCTTATTTTACCCTCATTATGACTAAGCCTAAGCCCTAACTATAGGTCTATGGAAATTACCAAAGTCCAAATATAGTTCATAAACTATTATATACTGTGATTTAATTTCCGACTAAAGATTTCAATCTTGGACACCATTCTGTAGAAAATTCGTAACTAATTAAAAAAATCAGAAAAATACGAAACAAATGGCAACGCGTTCTTAGTGAAAAGATCTATCTCCATGACCTGAACCCAAGGGTCATTCGAATGAAATACATCTTTGTTCGAACGAGAAAACCACATCGTTCGAATGAGAATCTAACTATGTTCTGACGAGATTGACGAAAATAGTGCAAAAATCAAGACGAAAACAATGCAAAAACGTAGATTTTTCTTCTTCAAATCCCACCCAAACACCTTCTACACGATATTATATATTCACTGTATCATATAGAACCTAAAGGAAATATTCTTAGAAGATTCTAACATAAAATAATCATCTAAATACCGAAGATTAACTACAATCATCTAATTAATCCATTAAAATAGGTCCACATGATAAACACCTCAAATAACCGTAGATTTGATTCAAATCCCCAATTGATCGTGATCAATCGATGAATATTTAACAAGGTTCACATTCTAGCAATAATGATTCATTTAAAAACATCGAATATTTACTCTACAAGTTATGGGATAAATCCTCAAAGCCCCCCTTTTTACATATGAAACCCTTCCCAAATATAGTTTTGTTATACACCAACCATTATATGAACATGAATCACTTCAATTTAATTTAAAGAAAATTAATTACCTGCCTTTAGATATTTGTAGGGTCTAATTTCCATTATAAATGACAGATCTTTCTTGAATCCTAACCGAATTGGCCTCCTCTAACTTTATCCCCCTTCCTTCTCCCTTAGGGTTTAGAAATAATGATATGGCTACCTCACATACCTAACTTTTATATTTTAACCAGCGAATATCAAAATTAGGTTATTAAGCTACTTTAAAAGGACCCAAAAACCCCTACGTGTGTTCGGACTAGTCTAAAAAGCCCCCCGAACCCAATTACTACCCCAAGTACTTATTTTTGACAATTTTGACCTATTTGGAACTAACCATGAAATCGAAATCACCATTCGAGTCACTGTATATAAATTTCCTATCTCAACCTTAAAATAATCTACTCACAAGCCCCGATTGAGATGCCGTAAAAAATCTCGTCGTTCTCACTTACTGCGATGTACTAACAGTTCACCGTATTTTATTTACTATAAACACACTTAGTAAATTTACCACATAAATACTAATACCATTCCCACAAATTAATATCTATTAAATATCCAATAATTCATTTTAATTAAATTGCCGCACACGTGTAATTTAAAATACCAGAAATAATTAAATCCACAATAATTCGAAAATATGGGGTGTTACAAATGATAATTGAAAATTGTCTTTATAATTGAAACTATTTATTTTATTTTATTGAAAACTATTTTTTAATCCTTTTTTTATTCGGAACTATTATTTTTTTATAGTTGGATTTTTTTTTATTAGTTGGGAACTTTTATTTTGGACACGAGATTTTCACGCCTTAGTGCATTAGTCATTCTTTTTAAGGTGATAAAGCAATGGAAAATGACGCAATATCCACCGCAGATGACGAGCTACTCGTATGAAAATGAGGCTGCAGTGGTGGTGGAGGGTGTCAATGTTGATGTTGACACAAATATAGAGGCTACAGAATTCTCGGCTATGGGTGGTATTAGTGGTGGTGGAGAGAATTGAAACGTAAAATGCACAATGAGATCTTTTGTTGCATTAATGACTAGTTAAATATGTTCAATGTGATTTTATCATGTTACAAATTTATAAAAATGCAATGTGCAAACATGATAAATGTATACGCTGGGGGATATGTGTCAAATTTGAGTTTATGAGCAATCGCGGATCTCGGCCTCGGCTGACTAGGGCTCCAACCTAGTCCCCCAAAAATCTATTAGCTATACAAGCCCAGACCAAAACTATATTAGTAGCTACCCACTATTGAAAAAATAACCAACCCCTATGTGAGTCCGTTCAACACTATTAAAATGTAAAAAAAAAAAGAACTTGAAAAGTGTAATTCTTTATTCCCTAATTCTAAAAAGGTGTAAAACTATGCAATCACTTTGTTAACCAAACATAGGTTGTGTGTAAGTTGCAACTGATCCCATTAAAAACTACCAAACTCAATTCACAATTACCCATAAACAAAACTGTTTCTGCTCACCCACCCCTGCCTAATATTAGGTGACGACTACCACCCCTACAACAGTTGACAATGGCCGGTCAAACAGGCTTTAAATTTCTCGTTTTTTCGTTTCTTTTCAGGGGATTTTTCCTTTTTTCCTTTTTTTTTCTTTCTTTAATGATTAGATAATGAACTTTTCTGTAGTGTCGTATTTATGAATTGATATATTTTATTTATTAAATTGATTATTCGATTTAGGAAGATATATTTTCTAAAATATTATAATTTTGGGGTTTGAACTTATTTGGTTGGAACATTTTGTATTTTGATATACACACTTAATGATTGGATTCTTTATAAAACGTGTTAATATTTTTTATGAATGTGTAATAAATCATATTTTCTTGTTCCTTTGTTAGGTTATAAATTATTATAGTGGATAATCAACCACCAATAAAGAAAGGAAAACTATTTTTTCATTATTTAAGAAAAGAGACTACGGTGAGACATCGATGGAGGATACACCTCCCCCATCAAATAAGCATACTCCAAGTCCCGATTTACAAACTCCTTTCATATCTCAAGTAGTGTAATGAAGACCATTTTCTTCTTTTACTATTGAACGAGATCTCGGGCTACGTACATCGATAAGTGATATAGAATCTACGGCTCAAGTATATGATATTAGAAGAGCATACATCAATTTTGGGGCTTACCAATCTAAACTTTCTAAGTACCGAAGGACTTTGTTTGGTAAAAAATATCGGTAATTTCAATATGCATGGTTCAAAAATTTCCTTTGCTAGAGTATTCCCTTCAAATCAATAAGTATATCGTTTTTCATGCTTTATTTTTTAAGATAAAAATAACATAGTTAGTCTATCTTCACTTACTAATAATGGGTTTGATAGTTGGAAGAGAGGTAGTGATGGAGAAAAATTTCCATTCTTGCTTCATGTGGAGGAAAATCATCACAACGTAGCGAATATGTGGAATTTATTCACAATATAATAAATTCGCCACAATATATTTACAAAGTTATTAATGCACAATCAATGGAGGAAGTTATGAAGAATCGAATGCGTCTTATGGAAAGTATTCAATCGGTTCAATATCTTTCACTTCAAGCAATGGGTTTTAGAGCTCACAGTGAAGTCCCAAATTCATTGAATCGGGGGAATTTTGTAGAATTATTTAAGTTCAAAGCTGAAGGGAATGAATAAATTTCAAGTGTTATTTTAAATAATGCTCCAAGGAATGTCATGTACATTTCTCACTTTATTCATAAGGAGATTCTAACTATCTTAGCTAATAGAATGAGAAAGATGATATGTGATGCAATAGGGGAGAATTTTTTTTTATTCTTTTAAACGAATATCAAGATGAGTCTAAAAGGGAACAAATGGACTTTTTGTTGAGATACATTAAGAAAAATGGTTTGATAGCTGTATGTTTTTTTTTTATATTGTGGGGGTTTAAAACACATCAGCACCAAATCTTAAAAAAGTGATATATGATATGCTTATTCGTTATAATCTTCTTATTGAAAACATATGAGGTCTAGTTTACCACAATACTAGAAATATGAGAGGTAAATGGAATGGATTACAAGCACTGTTTCTTAGGGATTGCCCATATGCATATTATGTTAACTGTTTTGCTTATGAACTTTAATTATCTTTAGTTATGGCGACAATAAAAGGGCCTAGTGTTTGGCAACTATTCTTTCATTTGACTTGTATTGTGGATCTTTCTACTTTTTCTCCAAAACATTTTTTGGAGTTAAAATCTGCATAGAATAATGACATTGAATGTATGTTGTCTAGTGGTGAATAAAAATCAGGTAAAGGGGCTACTCAGATTGGTACTTTGCAGAGCTCATATTATGATTCAGTGAGGGACTTGATGTATATGAATGATGGCTCTTGCACTGAAAGGGTGGCGCGTGCGTTCAAATTAACAAATTATATAATTAAACACAGTTTAACCTAATTAAATACTAAACATGCATCTAGGTGTGATTGAATAAGATATAAAGCATGCAAGAACATTCAAACACACACAAATAAGGAAAAATCCCCCAAAGGGGCAAAACCATTTATTTCACTATAATTTTGTAAGGTACGATTTACACAGATTACAATGAAATACAAGGGTGACACAGAATTCCCTCAGGCATCGAATCTGTAATCAGCGGCTGGAAGTTTCCCTTTCCAGGAGGGCAGCAATGAAGAAGAAGGATGGTCTTCTCCACAATGGTATGAACAACAAAAGTGTTTGTGTTCTAGGCTTTCAAAATGATTCACCAATGATTTGGAAATTTGTGTGAATCAAATCATGAGTTTGGAAACTCACAAAGATGAAGACATTGAATCTATGAACTCTGGAAAATCGTGTGAAGAAGCCTTACTAAACAAATCCTGAAAGTGGGTTTAAAAAGAAAACTTTCAGCCTAAAAAATATGAACATGGTCTGTTTGAGTTTATCCCAGGAGGACCGGTCTGCCTCTGATGCAGACCGGTCTGGGGGGTCAGACCAGTTCATTTTCTCAAAGACCTTATTCGGTTCGCTACCAGTCCGAGGTCTATTGGATCTTCAGCAAGCAGATCGGTCCGGTAGAGGGGCGGACCGGTCCGGGGTCGGATTTGTTCTTTTAATCTGGGCGGACCGGTCCGGCTGAGCAGAAAAATAATTCCTTTCTTCTTTTGAAATTCGGATCCGTTGAAGACAATTCGATCTTGATTTTCTTCAAGATGTAATGACTTAAGACATACAAAATGATAATGGACAAAAATATCCTTACAAATCTTCCCCTATGTCTATGTCGGTACATACATAAAAATAACCATCCGAATTTATCAAATAACAACATGCCTATACAAATCTAACCTTCCATGAACCCAAAACTGGAAATATACATATGAATAAAACTTCATCATTTGCTCTTCGAATCTTCAGGAATCTTAATGCTTTTCTCATCAGGGTGTGCAATTCAGAGATCATCAACGAAGTACCTACACACATGAGAAAAATCAAAATACCAAGTGACGTATCGAGTTTGAAATGAGATAAAAATATATACCAATTTATGAGAAAACTCAAAATTTCAAAACTCCCCCATAATAAGATAATTCATTCTCCCCTTTTTTATGATGTCCCCAAATAGACAAATGAGAGAAATAAAGCAACCAATCAAGTACGGGGTGTCACAAGGAACAAACTACTATTTTTGATTTTTTAAAATTTTCTCACAAAATAAACAAACAAAAAACACACCATGAACGAACACAAAAATAACCAAGTCAATGATAGAGAAAATGAAGGGGTGTGATCACATTCGATAGGAAAATCAATGAATACAAACATGACATATGTGCACGATAAATATCGGATACTCCTAACAAATGAACTCAAAGTCTTCCTTAGGTGTAAAAAGGTGGTAATATGAGACATTGACTCAATGAAATCAACAAATCAAAGCTCAAAGTGATTTCCACACCAATAACGTCCAAAACTATTTCATGCTTTTTCAAGACTTTCAAGGAAGTGTAAACCCTTTTATATTCTCCAACCAAACTCCCTCAGATTTATTTTTTGTATAAAGGCGATCTAAATTCTCAAACTTTGGAGAATTGAAGGTGAAACCTAATGTAAAGAGGTTAAAAGAGGCCCTCCCCGTTTGGATTTTTCACAAAATATAAATCTATCCTTTTCACAAAATCCAAAATAGGTCCTTTTTAATGGTGGCTTTTGCGCAAAGGATAGATAACTACCTTTCGCAGCCCCTCCACGTTCTCAAATAATCACACAGTCTCACCAAAACGGTTTTTACATGCATTCCAATCTTGTTATGTTTTATCGCATATTGTACGTTGTATAGATAGAATTGAGATGGAAACACTCAAGCCATTATGTGATAGACAAGTACAATAATCAAGTATAGCCGTGCATGTGTGCAATAAAGGATATAGGAGTCAAACATGTAGGAAAATATCACTAATTACTTCTCAAAGACTCCAAACAATGTAAAGCACATGGATGAAATGATGTAGTATCTCAAATCTCTATCAAACAGTCACATAGATAAATGTAATGAATTTTGTGACTTGGCTATTTTAAATGCTCATCCATAAAAGGTGCAAAAGAAAAAAATCTTTTTGGATTTTTCACAAATTTTATCAAAATAAAATATTTTTGAGATTTTCTAAAGTATTTCTAAAAAGAAATGTAAAAAGCAAAAAGAAAACAAAATAAAGATACAAGCTAGAAATAGGCATCAAATGATATGATAAGGACAATGTATCCTATGGTAGACATAGACCAACACCTCAGTCAACTGTGAAAATCCCCAAAGACTCTCAAATCTAAGGGCATCTAAACATTTCGTGAAAATATCGGCTAACTGACGGTCGATAGGAACGAAACTCAGGGATCGACCTTCTCCTCAACTAACTGATGAAGAAAGTGCTCGCGTAACCTGATGTGCTTTGTGCGCGAATGTTGGACGGGATTGCGGGATATGTGAATCGCGCTCATGTTATCACAGGAAATGATCATGGTGTCCTATGAAATCCCATAATCCTCCAACATTTTCTTCATCCACAAGAGTTGCGTGCAATAACTACCGGCGGCGATGTACTCAACCATCGCAGTGGATAAAGAGATGGAGTTTTGGTTCTTGCTCAACCAAGAGACAAGAGCAAAACCAAAATAGAAACACCCACCAGAAGTGCTCCTACATCCATCTGCATCCCCGGCCCAATCGACATCCGAATAGGCGGATAAACGGTCATCGGTGTCAAAGGAATACCAAATATCGTATGAGAGAGCCCCACTCATGTATTTGATGATACGTTTTAGAGTGAGTAAGTGTGACTCTTTCGGAGATGCCTGATATCGCGCACAGACTCCAACACTAAAGGCTATGTCGGGACAACTGGCAGTCAAGTAGAGTAGACTACCTATCATACTCCGATATAAGGTTTGCTCTACATGCTTGCCTGAAGTGTCCTTACTAAGCTTCATAGAAGTACTCATAGGTGTACTTGCATGCTTAGAGGAGTCTAAAATGAATTTCTTCACTAGGTCTCTAGCATACTTGGATTGGGAGATGAACATCCCATCCTCTAGCTGACGAACCTGGAGACCAAGGAAGAAAGTAAGCTCACCAACCATGCTCATCTCAAACTCACTTTTCATCTCCTCTTCAAGGTGGTGAGCATGCTGGGAGCATGTGGATCCAAAGACTATGTCCTCCATATAGACTTGGGCAACCAAAATAGCACCGTCATCTCTCCTAATGAACAACGTCATATCAACTCCCCCTCTCTTGAAGCCACGGGCTAAGAGATAGGAAGTAAGCCTTTCGTACCAAGCATGGGGTGCTTGATTCAAACCATACAAGGCTTTCCTCAGATAAAAAAAATGTGTTCAGGGTTCTTAGGGTCTTCAAACCCTTTTGGTTGTTTCACATAAACCTCCTCCTGTAGAATGCCATTCAGAAAGGCACTCTTGACATCCATCTGATATAACTTGAAGCGCAGATGACATGCGATGGTGAGTAGTAAATGGACGGACTCGAGCCTCGCAACAGGAGCAAATGTCTCCTTAAAGTCTACACCCTCAATCTGTGTGTAGCTTTGAGCGACCAACCTAACCTTGTTTCTGATTATGGTACCATTTTTATCCAATTTATTCTTGAAAATCCACGGGGTTCCAATCACATTAGTCTCACTAGGTCGGGGGACTAGTTCCCAGACATTGTTCATTTTAAACTGAAGCAAATCATCCTGCATAGCAGATATCTAGTGTTCATCCTTGAGTGCTTCTTTGTGATTCTTGGGCTCGACTTTGGACGTGTAGCAAAAGTGGCTAACGACGTTTCCTAGATGAGCACGAGTCTTGACCCCTAGAGTGGGATCGCCAACAATGGCAGAAAGGTCATGACTCTTGTGAACCCAAGCAGGAGTGTCCCTTAACGTGGGAGTAGGGTCCACAGAGTGTTCACTCTCAGAGAAGTCCTCATCCTCACACTGTAGGTTTGGATCAATAGCCGTCAAAGTTTCGTCATCTTGCACGGTGACGTTTATTGATTCCATAACCTTAGATCTCTTCAGGTTAAAAACCCGGTACGCTCTGCTATTCGATGAATATCCTAGTAATATTCCCTTGTCACTCCGGAAGTCAAACTTTCCTAATTGCTCTCTATCCCATAGGATATAGCATTTACTCCCCAAAACACATAAATATGCCAGGTTAGGCTTCTTTCCAGTCCATAACTCATAAGGAGTGTGAAGTGTGTGTGGACGCAGATAAACCCTATTCACCGTGTGGCATGCAGTAGACATTGCCTCTGCCCAAAATCTCCTAGAAACTTTACGACCTAGAAGCATAGATCTAGCCATATCCTGGATCATTCTATTCTTTCTCTCAACAATCACATTTTGCTGAGGAGTCTTCACAGCAGAAAACTCATATTTGATCCCAAGGCTTTCACAATAAAAATCTACCTTTGCTTCCTTAAATTTAGTGCCGTTGTCACTACGTATCCTGTTAATAGTGACTCCATGTTGATTTTGCAAGACACGACACATGGTCGTTAAAAACTCTACAGCATCGGATTTCTTTCTCAGAAAACCTACGATGGAGTATCTAGAGAAATCGTCTACCATCAAAAGGATATACCTCTTACCACCCAAACTCTTAGTACGAGTAGGACCCATAAGATCCATGTGAATCAGCTTAAGAACTCGGGAGGTGGTAATAGAATGAAACTTCCTATGACGGCTACAAATTTGTTTTCCCAACAAACCGTGAAGTTGACTTTCCAAGAGATGGTAAGCCACGTACTAGGTCCTTTTTGGCTAAATGCGTCAAATCTCTAATGTTCACGTGACCTAGACGTTGGTGCCACAAATCCATAGGAGTGATCGTGGCGCTGTTACAGACAAGTGAGGATGTGGGCTCAGTCCCATAGCAATTGTCCTTTGTCCTCACCCCTTGCACTAAAAGTTTACCGGCTTGATTATAGACTTTATAAGCGTCCCGGTCAAACTTTACGGCAAAGTCAACGTCGCACAGCTGGCTAATGCTGAGAAGGTTTGCTTTCAAACCTTTGATGTACAAAACATTTTCTAGCTTAGGAAATCCAGGTAACTCGACAGTACCACGTCCTATAATGCTAGACTTGCTCCCATCTCGAAAGGTGACTCTGCCATCCTAATAATCCTCAAGAGATGTAAAAAATGAGGCATCACCTGCCATATGTCTGGAGCACCCACTGTCAAAATACCACTGTGAGGTATTATGTGCTTTGAGAGCGACATGAACAACAAAGGCCTTTTTATCTTTCTTAGGTACCCAAGAAGTGGTGACCTTTTGTTTGCCTTTGATGTTGTTGGTTTTAGCTGGAATGTGAGAAGCATTCACTGACGGCAAAGACATCCGTCGGAATTCCTCCATCAAACACTGAGACGTGGAAGTTAACAACTCAACTCGCTCTCTCAGACTGGTAAAATCATCAGTATGCTGAGGTGGAGCAGTAGTACGTCGTGTCCAACCCATATTATAGCAAAAATCCCCGAGGTGGCCTTTTCTTTTGCAATATGTACATAAGAACACCGTCAAAGGCGGACCATGGTTTGCTTTTCTTGATCGAACTCTCCTTCGAGGTTTTTGACGATGGCCATAAGGAGTCATAGTAAACTTAGGAACTGGTCTGGGTGCAATTTGGGAAGTGGAAGCACCATCATAACCTATTCCCTGACTATCACCAAAACCTAAAGTGGGGTCGAGGAGAATCTTTCCCATTTTCCCAGATCTGTCCTCGATTTGTACCTTAACTTCCCGTGCTCTCTCAAGATCATGAGTAAGCTGGGCAACAAGGGCTTCAAGTTTCATCCGAGTCTACACGGAGGAATGGAGCTCACTCGTAAGACTAGCCACTTGTTTAGTAAAGTCCCCTTTCTCTTTCTCAAAACTACTCTCTCTCTCTAAATAAATTCTCTTTCTTACCACAGGCAGACTCTCTCTCTCTTAGTGCGGTGCAGGTGGAGGACACTTTCTCTCTTGTCTCTTCTAATTCTTCTTCTAACGCAGTGATCCTAAGAACTAACGCTTTGTTATGCTTTTTAGTTTTAAATGACTCATTATATAATTCGGTGTAGGCGCGTTGAAGACTTCTCTCTCTCTCACTTGCGTCATCCTCCCCTTCACTTGCATCGCTCTCACTGTCGAGGTGTCCCTGTGAAGTAGCATCCTCATTGTCGTGAGGTGCACTAGGAGTACTCACATGACTAGCCATGAATGCGGTGAAGTTACACTCATGCGGCGACTCATCTCTTGAGTCCACCGACTTGACCTCACTGTCATCACTAAGGGTAACATTAAGGACAACCTTGCCCTTTTCTCTATTCAGACGAGTAGCACACTCAAACGCTCTATGTCCCCTACTGTCGCACTCATAGAATCTCTCGCTGTCTTTCTTAGGAGGGGTTTTAGCATCTTTCTCATTTTTCTTTTCAAACTTATTTTTCTGAAAATTCTTCTTATCTTTAAAATTTCCACTTTTCTTAAATTTGAGAATTTTCTTAAAGTTTTTAGCAAATAGAGCCAAATCATCTAAGTCAAAATCACACTCAGAATCATAAGTTTCACTCTCTTTCTTTCTAGATGACTCTACTCTCTTTCTTGCCATCCCCTCACTTTTTCTCTCTTGGGCATTAAGTGCAATTCCCTTATCTTTAGACATGACAGATTTAGGGAACATATCAATTTCATAAGTTTGCAAGTCTCCTACAAGTTCATCCAATTTTAGCGTATTTAAATTACCCATAGAATTTAGCACAGTGACTTTAGGGATAAAACGCTTAGGCAAAGATCGAAGAATCTTTTTCACAACTCTACCATTAGGTATATGTTCACCAAGATTAAAGCTAGTATTAACAATATCAGATAGCCTAGCATAAAAATCATCAAAACATTCAGTTTCAAGCATGGTGATGGTCTCAAATTGAGTTGTTAAATTTTGCAATTTAGATTCTTTCACAGCATTAGTTCCTTCATGGGTAAGTTGCAAAACATCCCATGCCTCTTTTGACGTGGTGCACGTCATGATACGTCGGAACTCATCAGGAGTGATGGATCCGGAAATAGCACTCAAACCCTTAGAATTAAAAGAAGACCATTTAAATTCATCTTCAGTCCATGTAGTGACAGGTTTTAAATTGGTCACGTTTTCAACAGTGACGGAGGGAGGTGTCCACCCTCTTTCAACTAGAATCCAAACACGTTCATCTATGGCCTTTAAAGCAGACCTCATGTGGGCTTTCCAATATGAATAGTTAGTACCGTAAAAAACTGGCATTTTATTATATGATTTCTCCATTATGAACACACTCGTTTTTCAAAAGTCAATTTAAAAAAAATTGATATCTTAGAAAAATTTTGCTGAAAATTACACGGTAAATTTGTGTATCTGGCTCTGATACCAATTTGAAAGAGTGGCGCGTGCGTTCAAATTAAGAAATTATATAATTAAACACATTTTAACCCAATTAAATCCTAGACATGCATCTAGGTGTGATTGAATAAGATATAAAGCATGCAAGAACATTCAAACACACACAAATAAGGAAAAATCCCCCAAAGGGGCAAAACCATTTATTTCACTATAATTTTGTAAGGTAAGATTTACATGGATTACAATGACAAGGGTGACACAGAATTACCCTCAGGCATCGGATCTGTAGTCAACGGCTGGAAGTTTCCCTTTCCAGGAGGGCAACAATGAAGAAGAAGGACGGTCTTCTCCACAATGGTATGAACAGCAAAAGTGTTTGTGTTCTAGGGTTTCAAAATGATTCACCAATGATTTGGAAATTTGTGTGAATCAAATCATGAGTTTGGAAACTCACAAATATGAAGACTTTGAGTTTATGAACTCTGAAAAAATCGTGTGAAGAAGTCTTACTAAACAAATCCCGAAAGTGGATTTAAAAAGAAAAAATTCAGCCTAAAAAATCTGAACACGATCTGTTTGAGTTTATCCCAGGAGGACCAGTCTACCTCTGATGCGGACCGGTCTGGGTGGTCGGACCGGTTCATTTTCTCAAAGCCCTTATTCGGTTCGCTACCAGTTCGGGGTCTACTGGATCTTAAGCAAGCGGATCGGTCCGGTAGAGGGGCGGACCGGTCCAGGGTCGGATCGATTATTTTAATCTGGGCGGACCGGTCCGGCTGAGCAGAAAATTAATTCCTTTCTTCTTTTGAAATTCGGATCCTTTGATGACGATTCGATCTTGATTTTCTTCAAGATGTAACGGCTTAAGACATACAAAATTATAATGGACAAAAATGTCCTTACATGCACAGTTGTTGAGGTTCTTAAAAATACTAGAGGAAGTCGACAAAGACGAGGTCAAGCTCGTGGTGTGTTCAAAGATATAAAGGAGTTTGGGTTCATATTTATTATGTTCTTAATGTACAAAATCACGGGGATCGTTGATATTCTCTGCCAAGGCTTAGAACATAAAACATAAGACAATTTAAATGCTATGAAGCTAGTCTTTACAGCAAAATATCTTCTTCAAAAACTGAGAAAATATGGTTCCGAAACTTTTTTTCTAGACCGTAACGTCATTTTGTATTTAACATTTGATTCCTATAACGGATATGAGTTTTCGTTTTGACGAGGGTACATATTGTTAATGTCAGTAACAAGATCACATCACCCTTGAAAATTATTATTACTATGATGTTTTTAAGGCCACACTACATTTTCAGTTGACAGAGTTAGAACATCAATTTTCTAGTGGAGGTAGTGGATCTTTTTACTCTTAGCTCATTTTTGGATCCAAGTTATTATTTTTCATCATCTAATGTTAAATATATTTGCAAGATTGTAGAAAAAATTTATCCTAAGAATTTTGAAGGACAAGATATCCATCGGTTGCGATGGCAATTGATGGATTATCATCTTGATGTAGTTTTTGATCCCTACTTTCAAAAAGTTTCTACCCTAGGTGAGTTATGCCAATAACTGCATGTAAAGAAAAATATTGATGACTACTATTTGATTAATAGATTAATTTTTCTCCTCCACATTCTTTTTGTTTCCGCAATGACTAACGAAAGGGCTTTTTTAGGTATGAAACATGTCAAAACTCCAGTTCACAACTCAATGGGGGATGAATTTCTTGTCGATTGTTTGTCTCTATTCCTTGAACGGGACCTCACTTTTAGTATGGATTTAGATTCCGTGATTGATGAATTTGAATCATTAAAGACTCGTCCGACAAAATTTCGATAAATTGTTTTGTAATTAATGAATGTGAATATTTGAAGGCCATGGGGAACAATTTCGGTAAAACGTTTTTGATTTAATTGTGAATGAATTATGTTATTGAACTAAGTTTTGTCCTTTTTTTCTTGTTTTATTTTTGTTTAATTTTATTTTTATGGACTTTGAGTTATTAGACAACCCTTTCGAGTAATCCTGGCTCCGCCCTTCTTTATGAGGTAAATGGATATTAATTTATTATTTTTATAGCGAGGTACTTGTGTGTTAAAAATCAATTTATTTAAATATAACTATTTTTTGTGTGTATTTGAAGTATGTGAGTAATATGACCATTTTTTTATTCACCTTATGCATATTGCACTTAACAAATGGTGAAAAAGTTAAAATTTTCACTCAATGAAAAAAGGTCCATTCTAGCGGATGGTGAAAACAAAATGACCAAACTAATAATTCAATTTTACTTTAACACGGTGAAATATATTATAAAACTATGCAAAAGTACCTTAAATTCAAATTTCCAATCTATTTTGATTGTCCCAAAAATTTATTTATGGTCTTTTACTTCGTATACCTTTGATTTTTCTTTGGCTTTATATAGAGTGCATCCATTCCCACAACCTTGCATTCCTCCCCCACTCCACTTTTTCACAAAAATACACTTTTTCCCTTACAATTAATTCCTCTTGTAGTCCTGTACTTCTACAATTTTTTTACTAATTTCAAACACAACTCAAACATGCAATTATACTATGCGACATATTATTATTTTTTTATAAGCAACTGATACCATAAAACAACCTGCCTAAGGGGTGGAATCCCGTATAGAAGATGTATACCAAGCAAAAAAAAAAGGGTTGGAGCCCAGAACAAACAAGCCTAAAATTCCTCCAAAAAGTCGAGAAAATGAACTAGCGACGAGTCATGCCTTCTCCTAAACCATGTAAGAAGAAGGCTCGAAAAGTTGTATCGACCCCCTCGACGGAGTTCCTATTCCTCTCCTGCCAGACAGTCCAAAAAATGCAATGAGGAACTATCATCCACATCACCCGCGGGCCAGTCCAACCTCTAGGCCTCCTCCAAGACGCCATCACCTCGCAAACCGAATGAGGCATAAACCAATGAATCTGACAAAGCGTGAAGAACAAGTCCCAAAGGCCCCTAGTCACCTCACAGTGGATAAGGAGGTGATTGGATGTCTCCTCCTCCTTCTTACACAACCAACACCTACTGGCCAACCTCCTCCCTCTCTTCTGAAGCCCCTCAATAGTTAAGATAGCCTGTCTGGCAGGGGTCCACACAAAGAAACAAACCTTCGAAGGCGCTTGACTCTTCCAAATGGCCTTCTAGGGGAAAGAGGCACCACCATAACCCCTCAATCCAAGATAATACCTCTTAACAAAAAATAGGCCATCTTGAGGCCTCGACTACCTCAATCCATCTTCTCCATAAGATGGGATAGGTGCCAAATTCAGCCACTCAAAGAAATCCTCCGCCTCCTCCAGTTACCAATCTCAAAAACAAATCCTAAGCTTTGGATCCCACACTGCCAGATCCCCTAGCCTCCGCCAATGACCCTGAACTGTCCCCTAACCGTCTCTCCCAATCCGGAACATCCCCGGGAAGAGAACCTCCAAAGATCCCCCTCACCCCAATTATCCTTCCAAAATCTTATATGATCCCCACTCCCGAGCTGGTAAGAGGTGAAACCAGAGAACTTCCCCCACACCATCGCAATATACCTCCACCATCCCACCCCACGAGCATCGCTCCCCAAAGTAGGACCCCACCCATAAGGGCCATTCCCATACCTATCTACCACCACTTTCCTCCAAAGTCCGTCGTCTTATTTATTAAACCGCTGCAACCACTTTCCCAGTAAAGCCGTATTAAAATGTGTTAAAGTCCTCACCCCCACCCCACCTGCCTGCAGCGGCTTGCACACCTCATCCTAACTAACCAAACAATACTTAAACTGATCATCATGCCCTTTCTATAGAAAATCCCTCATCAACTTATCAAGCCTCTTACCAATGGATACAGGTAGAGGGAGCACATACATAAAATAAGTCGGAAGGCTCGATAACACACTTTTGATCAACGTTAATCGACTCCCTTTGGAAAGATAACAATGCTTCCAACCAGCTAATATCCTTTGGACCCTATAAAGAACTAGAGCCCACATCGAAGTAGATGTAAACGTAGCTCCTAAAGGGAGGCCAAGATAAGTAGAAGGGAGCGAACCAACCCTATCACCAAGAACACTGGGGAAGAAACCCACATTCCCCACCCCTCCAACAGCAATCATATCACTCTTCCTAACATTGATACGCAAGCCTGACACAACCTCAAAACACACCAGTAATAACCTCACTGTCCTCACCTCATCCATGGGTGCCCCACAAAATATAATAGTGTCATTTGAGAACAAAAGGTGAGAGATCTCAACCTGATGGGGACCAGCGCTTCCTTTCAAAAAACCTGAGACCAGACCACCCTCCACCGTACGAATAATCATTCGAGATAACTCCTCCATAACCAAAATAAAGAGGAAAGGTGACAGCGAGTAACCCTGTCGAAGACCACGAGAACTCGGGAAGAAACCTTCTGGAACCCCATTCACAAGGACAAAGATTTTGAGGGAGGAGATACACATATATATCCACCTGCACCACCTCTCCCCAAACCCCATCCCCCTCAACAGATACAAAAGGAAATCCCAACTCACATGATCGTAAGCCTTCTTAATATCCAACTTGTAGATTATCCCTAGATCACCACCTCTCACCATAAGAAAAAACTGATTCGCGACATGTTTCAGCGACACTAGTGTTTTCGTGTTGCCAAAGGATATACTTTTGGCGACATATTTAGTATTTGTGTAGAAAAAAGTTATTATTTTGGTGGGTACCCTACTAACATTTCCCCCCAAATGTCATTTACATTCAGCGACATCGGATTGATGTCGTGAATTTGGTCCCCTACTTTCGGCGACATGTTTTAGGTGTCGTGAAAGTATCACTTACTTTTGGCGACATGTGTATGATGTCACGAAATAATATACACTTTTCGCTTCAGCACATGCATGTCGCGATATATATTTATATTTAATTTAAAAAAATAAAAAATAAAAATTCATTTCCCTCTTTTTTTTCCAACCAAAATACTAGTTCCCCCTTAAAATTTCCTAAAACTCCCATTTAGAAAAAAACACCTCATTAAAAAAAAAAAAAACTCACTCTCCCATACCCCTCTCCAACCCGTCATCTCCCGCTACAACCCTGTCTCCATACAAACCCTCTCTCCTCCGGCTACAACCCCCTCTCCGGTTACACCCCCTATCTTCCTCAATGCTGACCCACACACATCACTCCCTCTCTCCTCCGTCGCCGACCCACCCACAAACCTCTCTCTCCGCCAGCGTCGACCAGCCACAAAACCATCTCTCTTCACTAGCATCTACCACCCACAGACCCAATTTGGTATTGGTAATTATTTAGATTTTATTTAGTTTGAATCGATTTGCTCCACTTGGATTTGTTTTGTTTGGATTGTTTCCAAATCGATTTCCATAATACCGATTTAGGTTCTTGCCGATTTAGGTTCCCAATTAATTTTTTTTAGTTCTTGTTGATATCGTTTCTGTCCAGAAGAGGGGGAGGGGATTCTCTGTCCAGAAGAGGAGGAAATGATTCGTCTCCGGGTGATTTCAATTCAACCGTGTCTGACCACCGAACAAAAAATCAAGGTATTTTTCTGATTTTGAAGTTGATCTCAACCTTTTTTTATGAATTTGAAGATAGTAACCCTTTTTTTTTCTTTAGTTGCAAATTTTGTGCTATTTGTTTCAATTAAAATATTAAAATAAACTGTCATATTTTTTTTTATTTGAACTATTTAATTAGTCTAAGTTAGCGAGTCTGTTGAAAATCGAATTACTCTTTAAAAATTGAGCGTGTAATATTATCACAACCTTTGGTCATTGGTTGCTATTGTGCGAAACTTTATATACATATTAAGTATTAAGTACTCTAACAAATGCCCCCAAACCTTTGGACATTTATTGACATCCCCTAAAAATGGAAATAATATAATGACCAATATATATCCTTCATCATATTATTTTTGAATGCTGAAATTTTCATGACTCGTACAAATAGTATTACAGTATCAACATTATATAAATATATATATCCATCAACCTAATTGGACATTATTCCTCCCTATAAAATGTCATAATTTATTTTCCTTGTGAAGTGCAAGTGTTTAGGCAACATTTCAGAGTTGTATGGCATGTCGCGTAAAGAACTACATTCTGCGACATGCCATTATGTCGAGAAAGGTAAGGTATTATTTAATATAAAAATATATATTAATATATATTTTAATAAATATATACATTTCGCGACATGTATCCTTTCGCGATTGGTATATACATTCCGTGACATAGATATGTATGTCGCGGAACACATTCCCAGACGGGGCTACGGCGACACGGGGGCAACAGACAGTCTTATGTCGCGAAATGTCATTTGCGACATAATTAATACATTTCGCGACATAGTTTCTTTGTTGCAAAATGTGTTTTTTCTTGTAGTGTCTCAACCTGGATTCGATGCATTCATTCGCCACAAATGTTGCATCAAGGATCTGCCGACCACCCATAAATGCTCTGGGTATCCGAAATAAGAGGATCAATCACTTTTCTAAGTCTAACCGACAAGATCTTTGACAGGAGCTTATACACGCTACCCACCAGACTAATGGGCCCAAAGTCTCTCACATTAGTCACCCCACCTTTCTTAGGTACCAAAGTAATGAATGTGGCGTTCAAAATCCTCAAGAAGTACCCCCTATCATGGAACTCACTGAACACTTCCATCACATCTTCCCTGAGTACCGCCCAACACCGCTAGAAAAAGGCAATAGTATACCCATCCAACCCAGGCGCCTTATCACCGCACATCGACCCTAAAACTTGAACAACCTCCTCCTCCTCTGTGAACACCATTTTTAACTGGTCTGCCTCGTCCCCGATATGCTTGCCAAAGGAAGCCCATCAATCTTTGGACGCCATTCCTCCTCCTCCGTATAAAGTCTCTCATAATACTGCTTGATCTCTCTACGAATATCACTCTCCTTGGTAAAATCCCGCTCCCCTACTACCACCTTCCCGATATGGTTAAAGCGGCGATGGGAGTTAGCATGAGACATATTATTATTTGTTTTACATAAAATCACATGATTGAAATAAAACGAGACATGACATGAAAACATATTTATAAACCAAAAAAAATACAGCCTAATTAACACGACACGATGCCAATTTTTTATTTAATACCACCATAAATAAAATAAATTGGACACAACAAAGTCATATTTTAATATCACAGAAACACGATCAAGTTTTTTTAAACCTAACACAAACTAAATAAAACACGACTCACCCATAATTCATATTTTTTTAGGACACGACCCAATTCATATTTCTTTTACGACCACGTAAATTAGAGGGGATCTAATACCATGAGGTGTCCGTGCCAGTTTACATTCACCTCTACTAATCCCCATTTGGTGTTCGTCGCTTTCGTTGGCCAAGCATTATTTTGACAGTGCCGAGGATTGAACTGGGGACCAAACCCAATCCACCCCAAGACTGTCCCAGTGGAGGTGGTACACTTTGAAATTAAGATAAACATTTTCATCAAAGTGTCTTCTTAATTTCAAAGTGTACCACTGCCACTAGGACAGTCTTAAGGGAGGATTGTCTAAATAATGTTTGGCATTGCCAAAATAATGTTTGGCCATCGAAATCCACGAACCGTGAATAGATATTAGTCGAGATGTGCGCAAGCTTCCTGAACACCTTATGATATGCTACAAAAAAAGTGTACCACCAAATTATATCTCACCTGTCCTACACCTCCCTTTGCATTTCCACTTTCACCTACACCTCTCTCTGTGTGAAACGTAAACGCGCATTTCTATTTTGTCCAAAAAAAGTTAAAAACCCAAAGCTATCATTTTTGGTCTTTCACTTAATTCTCTGTTTGACAATGGTTGTTGGTAATGTGTTGTCTTCTCCTTTGGGTCCTCCGCCGTGTGATAAAGACCCAAAGGCTTTTGATGAAGTTGTTTCATCAGTCAATAATTAAAAGAAAGAAAGAACCTCTCTATCAAGAAAGGATTGACATGACGAGCGAGAGAGATAAGAATACATCTTATGAATGTATGTTTTTTTTAAAATTCTCTGTACCTATGGTTTGCTTGCAACCATACACTTTGTATATTGATCAAACTAATGTGTGTGTTCATTTTGGGTATTGAATCAACCTACACGTCTATCCAACCCCCATACATGAAGTGAAGTTTATGTAACTCATTATAAATCTTTAGAATTATTTGATTATTTAATTCCAATGGTAAAATCATTAAAATAAAATCAACAGTTAGAAAACTCAACCATAACATACAAAGATTTGAGAGTAGAACATTTAAAAAAAAAAGAATTTTAGAAAAATATACGAGACTATATTATTTTTTATTGAGACAATTTCTGACAAAAATAATGATGTTTACCAAATTGCATAAATAACTTAATTTTCCTAAAAAACTAGGATTAACAACATTCTACGAGTCATTTTTTTATTAAATGAACAATGCACACGAAACTCTTGAACTCGAAGTCTGTCATCTATTTAAAGCTTAGTCAACTTAAGTCTCAACAATGCAAATAAGATTATTTATAAGAATAGTTCGCAAGGAAATTCTCACATCCAATCAATTTGAACTTCACCAAAGAACAGAAAAATTAATTTTTTTTATCATTTAAGCTTTGGCGGATAAACGATTTTTTTTATAATAGTAAAAAAAATAATTTTGATTTTAATTTTGTTATGGGTTCTTAAAAATCCAGGTACCTCTAAAAAATATTTTTTGGTTCAAAATGAATTATTTTGCTATTTTAGAAAAAAAAGTCAAAAAGTTGTCAGTTTATGAAGAATTTTTTTTTATCTAATTCAACCAAAACATTATTTTCAGAGTTTTTTCACTCAATTAATTATAGGAAACAAGAAATTTTGTGAGTGAGTATATCTTATGAAGGAATGTTGTTTCTATTTTTTATTTTTTCTAAATTCTCTGTGCCCACTTTGTATAAAAATAAGAATTAAATGAGATTAAGAGAACATATAATTCTGAAACTCTACCATAACATTACTCAAGATGACCATGTAAGGTTGTGATCTAAATGTACAGACGACCATATATAAAATGTCTTGGTTTTTTTTTAGTAGAATAAATTAAAAATAGAATTGTACTTTACAAAGGAGAAAGAGTTTCCGCGCACTTCGTTTGATTTGTTTTTCTTGTCCTATAAATAAAAATATATCTATAAAAATGTCACCAATTTCTAATAATAGAATGGTAAAGGAAAAAACTAGATGAATATAGAGTGAGGGAAACTTCAAACAATGTTGTATAATAAAAAAACAAAACTATAAATGAAATACAGAAGTCCAAGACAAATATGTTAGAATTATTTTATAATTCCACATAATATGATCCATAATTAGATTAATACCAAGACTAACTTTGGTTAATGAAATGACACTCCAAATCAGTGGCGGCTCTAGCATTTTGTGTCAATTGGGGCGAAACTTTCGAGTGTTGTCGGGGGTTCGGGGGCGGGAGCCCCGGAGGCGATTTTTTTGGGGGTTATTTCGAGTTTTATCGGGCATTTTTTGGATTGTTTTACTTTTTGGGGCTTAATATTCATTTTCAACACTAAAAACCATTATCAAAATATCATATGATAATTAATACAACATAAATCAATAATTTCAGTATAAATTTAATTTCACAATTAATACTACATTATAAATTTAATTTCATATATAACTTCACAAAATAAATAAATGATGAAATATAAATAAAATTTGGGGATCGGATCATCGGAGATCAAAATATACCTGGTGGAGGAGAGAGAAGTAGGGTAAGTGGTGGAGGAGATCAAAATTTTACATTTTTTAATACACGTTTAGTCCAAGCGTTTTATTTTGTACCAAAAAGTCCCTTAAACACCCATTTAACTAATGTTCTCTTATTCTTAAAGCTCCGCGCCAGTCACATGGTGAAGGATTTTTTAGAGCAAAATAAGAAGGCTTGGAGTAAACGTGTATTAAAAAATGTTTGAGGGACTATTTGGTATATGCCCTATTTTTTTTAAAAGTGAACTGGGGCAGCCGCCCCGCATTGGCCCTACATGGGTCCGCCCCTACTCCAAATGCCACAAGTTAAAATGACTCTTCATTATCTACCTTGATGGATGGTTAAGATTAAGTGACTGTTGGAGATTTGGATCCTGTCCCTGCCTATAAATAAGTGGATGATTTCCATCATTCGGACACATGAAAAGACAACATAATATAATTATAGGATAAAGGAGAGAAATCCAAAGACTCAATTTTGTGTTTATTTTGGACTACTATTTTGCCTATAGAAAATTCAACTGTTGGAACATGCTGTAGTTGGAGACACCAATGACAAACTCTTCACTCGTCAATTCTAATGTTGACTTAGGTATGTTTTCAACTCTATTTTGGACACATGTGATAATTAAGTAGATTAAGGTCTTATATTTACATAACATTTTATATGTTCATGTATTGTAATATTGATCCATAAAAACTGTTAATTGATTTATTAAATTTAAATCTAACAAGTGGTATCAAAGTATATGGTTTAGATCTCATAATTATCCTTTGTGTCTAAATATGAAATTCATATTTTATAGCTGCTTTTATATTGTAAATTATGAGACTTATGTGATGTTTTTATTGTATATTGTTTTTGTGACTCTAATTTGGACTTAGTTTAAAATCTGCTTATGTTTATGAATAATACTCTCCGCGACATTTTTATTTTCTGTCGTTGAATCTGTTAAGAGTTATGTGTAAACTTTTGTGACATACTAATATTCTGTCACTGAATCTGTTTACATTGATCGGTGAAACTTACTGCGATGTTTTAGGTTTCTGTCGCTGAATCTCTTAATGTTTATGTATGAAAATCTTATAAGACATTTCTGTTTTCTGTCACTAAATCTGTCTAAATTCATTTATGTGACGTTTTGAATATTTTTGTCCCTGAAATCTTATTGCCTATTATGAACTTTGTATTTCAAGTGACATTTTTTTTGTGTCACCAATAAAATAATTGATTTGGAAATAACATTTACTTTTATATCTCTCTCATAAAAATCACACTTTCGATTCTGCGAATTGTAGAGTGCTTCTTTTGCAATTCTAAACATATATGTTGTGAAAACTAATTTTTTTCATTTTTTTTGATATTTTACGACATTTTTTTCACTACATATGTAATGTTTATATTATTTAGATATTTTTATGTACTTTATATCATTCCAAATCATTGTATAGATATTTCTCATCTTAATAATCTCATGTGCTAATATTTTCATAAAGATAGGATAGGTGTCCATCAAAGTGCCCTATCCTATATTAGCGTATATTAGATTAAAGAGTATATTATATTTGGTTGCAAAAATTCTTAAAATAATCGTGACATAATATTTATATGATGTTAGATTAGGAGGAAAGTGTCTTAATCTATAATTATAAATATTCAATTACTGTGAACGCATTTATATTTGGACCTCTGATTATCCATCAAGAATTACGTAAAATATTTTTTCTGGGATATTAATTTTATATCCATTACATAATATATGTGTGCATGTATGTTCTATGAAAGTAAATTTATTTTGCACACTTTATGAATTAAAAATTGAAGCACAATTAAGGATAAATCAATTTAGGATATGTGTGAATGCAATCAAATGAATTAATTTGTGCATCTATATAATCACATAATAGAAAATTTCATAAAATGAGATTTTGTTTATCAAAATTTTATGACCAAATTGAAATTGACTTTGGTTCCCTAATTGTGATTTTCTTTTGCTACAATTTTAATTATGTGCTTAAAGCCGCTTATTTTATAAAACTGTAAATCTGAATATTTTGAGACATTTTTAGTAACAGTTTTCTTATGCCTCTAATAAGCAATAATTGAGATTAAAATTGTCGACTTACCTAGGATTGATAATTTTTTTTTATATCAATTCGAGAGGATTTAATGGTGAAAAATCACAATTTTTAAGTAATAAATGTTATTATGACTATTTGAGCACGTTTAAGCTCTCAAAACCTTAAATTTGTCGTATTTGGTAATAAAGTTGACAGCCATTTCTTTCTCAATTTTTTTTTAAATTTCGCTTATTGGAAGGATTATTTTTTAAGAATTTTCTTATAGTGATTACTCAAATTTTCCATTATTGAAAATTATAGATTTCTCCACTTTATGTGTTTGAATAAATACATCAGTTGTCTTATCTTATTTGGTTGTCATAATATTTTCAATATATACTAAATATTTTTATGACTATTATTGTTATGGTTAAGGTTTTGATATTAATATTTATATTAGATTAGATTAGGTATCCATTAAAGTGCCATACTCTATAATTATAAATATTAAATTACTATGTATAAATTTGGCTGCTTGTGAGTCCAAATATAATGATGAATATTAGACTGTTGATGCAATGATGATGCATTATGTTCATTGTACAAAATGGATACTTTCGATTATCAAATGAACATTAATGAGAAATTTTTTTTCCTCATAAACTTAAGCTCGAATGATTTAAATTTCTCCTTGAGACTAATATTTGTGTAAAGTTTTATTCAGTGTTCAAAATGGTAAATATTAGATTAATGTGTATATGATTATTATGCCCAATATGAGTAAAGCAATATTAAAAACATGCACTAAAGTTTTCTTCTTAGCATTTATATCAAGATTGGATTATAATTCCATAAAAGTGGTCTAGTCTAATAAACTTTAAATGTTAAATTTCAAATAACATGCAATACTATATTTGGGCATGCCTTAAGGTTTTCATCTCAGTATTTATATCACGATTAGGTTACGATTCCACCATAGTGTTCTAATCTAATAAAATGTAAACGCTGAATTTTGTGATAATATTCAAATATTATGTCTTGGTTGCTCCAAAGATTCCGGATATAGTTTTGAGTGTTCGGATAATTAGTAATTTCATTATAATTAACCCATTGTGATTTAGTTGCTCCAATGAGTTCAGTTACAATGGTGAAGTTAATTTTAATGGGCAATATGTTTGTTTATTGAGGTTGGTATCTGTTGCTCCAAAGAGTCAATAACCTTCTTTAATTTATAATATGTTGAAAAAATTAGTAATTGTTGAAATTATTATACAATCCATAAAATAATTTAATATTCATATATTATGGATAGTTTGATAGCCACCAAAGTGATCCAACAAGAATCCTTGTGAATATTAAATTTAAAGATAAGTTGTAGTAATAACTTGTTATGCTTATATATGTGAAGACAGTAATGGGGTTTATTTGTTTTATTTCGTCAAGCAAGATAATTTCCCAAAGGAAATTTATTTTGAGTAAATGAAATAAATTTTAAGAGATTATGCAATTAGGTGGTGAAAAGTTATCCTAGATAACATGTTCATCTAAATTACATAACATGGTACCCAATAAAGTCATATATATAAACATTCAAAGTTATTATGAAAGAATGTCCACATTTCTAGAATGTTATTACTGTACGTGTTGTCAACTCATAGCATTAGTGTAGTGAGCTATTTATTTCATTAATTTTATATTACTTGATATCCCTAAGACTGCATTTTTCCCCCTTTAATGTTCTTGAGACTGACTTCTTAGAATGAAATAAAGAAGCTAAGTTCACTTAAAATTGCTAAATCGTTATAATTCAGTTTTACTTGAGGATCCCACTATTAATGAATTGGTACGTGAAACTCTTTTAACAACTTGAAGAATTATTAAACGGATTCAACATAGAGTTTATGCAAAATCTCATAATGTTCGAGATTAAAATGAGTGCCCATTATATAACATATATACTTTAGACTTTATTATGTGAATTATAATAGATCATTCAATATGAATGAAATAATTTGTTTTAAAACTAGAGTGCTACGAAAAATAATTCTAAATTTATATGAGGATGCTTACAAGACAAACCATAAAACAAACGATAAATTCTTGGATTCCTTTTCTCATGTTATTTTGGAATCATTTCAAAACCCCTCAGTGATCTTTCAAAATATTTTTCTCGAGTATATAAAACATTTTTACGTTTATATTAGAATATATTTTCCTTAATTATGTTATTCTCATTTGTGGTTTGTAAAATTATTTTTATGAAACTTATACAAGAAAAATGATTATGATCTTATATCATAATGTTGAACTTCAAAGTAGCTTTTCGATGTTATGGCTCTTTTAAATATAGACTTACTTTGATGATTTTATATATTATATTTTCTTTGGGTTGTCACTTATGAATCTTGATACTCGTGTTTGAGCTCTTAAGGTTTTATAATTTTAGAATAATCTATGTTGCCCAAGTATGAGATAATAGTCCATAGATAGTGGACCAACATAGAACATGCCGTTATAAAACAACAAGTTAAATGCAAGAAGTTGATATCAACAAAATATTTATTCACACAAAAATGAATGTATATGGTTAAAAGTGTATTATATGAATTCCACTTTACTTAACCAATTGGACACGCTCGCATGATTGGGAATGTCTAGTACAAGCATGGATTTAGCATCCACTAAAAGAATCGGAATTTATAATTATGTCTATCTCGAAACAGGGTATATTAATTACTTTCAAAATCGAAAATATTAAATGTGAAATTCTTTAAATGGTGAAATTAGTGAGAGTATCAAACCACATAATGTGGTTATAAAAGAAGTTATGATACTCAAGTCATTCCTTTAACTTCCAAAGTAATTCTTCTTTTGGTTAATGGCTATGAATAGTTTTAAGAAACTCTTAAATGAGTTTGCTATTTTGACTCATTATGAGATTTATCACAAGAATGCGAGTTTGACAGAGGAGTAAGAAAATATTCGATTTTGATAATGAACGATATAAAGATATACCTATGGTCAAAATTTTTATAACGAATAGACAAAGGGGCGTAAATAAATATTTTCACCTATATCTTAGAATATTAAAATTTTATAGCTTTAGCATCTCCTTTTGAGTAAGAGTTACATTTAGTGTGAAAAATTATTAGAGTTTAAGAAAAAAATTGTAGAAGTTGAGAAATCACAATATAAACTTTTGTCAGTTTCCCATTAATGGTATTTTAAGAATACTTTATGTATTTTGATTTAGTATATATATACCTTGAAGTCAGTGGGAGTAAATTTATTTATTTCTTGAATTTCTCTTAATAATGAATGATAGATTAGAGCAATAAAATAGTTTAAGTAGTTTGTTTTATCCTAGTGACCAATATAATGAAAGAGCGAGAAACAATTAAATATTGTATGTAGCATACTTTGGGGCTACAACTTATGTATTATGGTTGAGAAAAATTTATTTTGGGACTTGAAGTTGTCGACACTATTATCATGTCCCTGAAATATTATGATAATTCCGCTATACTCTTCGTTATGATGAACTGGTTGTAATACCCCGTATTTTTATGCTATATTAATTTAGGGATTTATTAAATTTAATGTGAATTAATTATTTAATATAAATCTGAAAATTAATTATGTTATAATTATTAACGTGATGAGAGTTAGTAATTATGGGAAATTTGTTGAATATTACTAATGAGCAAAGTAATATATAATATTGGTTATATTGAATGTCACAAGTGAATAAAATGATAATTTCAGAAATTTGAGTTGGGACGCGCCCGTGTCGCGTCGGGTAAAATATTGATGAATAAAAGTGAAAATATTATAAGTTGCTTGTATGGTCGTTTTGAGTGCGCCAACGCGTCCGAAAGGGTCGAGATAGTCAGAAAAGTGTACCGGGGCTTTAGTTTGGGTCTTGGGGCGTTTTTAGGCTTAATTAGTACCCCGGGAGGGCATTTTGGACATTTTACATTTTTGGGTAATTAAATCCACGAAAATTCAAGGGATATATCAGATGTCTAAGGTTGCCTTCCAAGGTTAGAACAACCAAAGACAAGTGACGGCCAGAGGAGAGGGAAGGAGAGGCTTTTCCAAGCAATCCAAGGCCAACGATTCACCCGGTTGCACTGCCACCACCACCAACGCGTAGATCGCGTGACGAGGAATGCAACCACACCAAATTCGTCATCAAACCAGAACGTCAAAAATCCCAGGAAAGTGTTTATCTTTCTTATTTCATTAGTGCAACACTCATGTTAGTCTAGGGATGATTAGGATGAGTTTTATGGAAGAAAATCACAAATTTGAGATAGGAAATTGCATCTAGTAATGGTTTAAATGTTATTCTGGAAACCCCTTCACATGTAGAGGATTAAACCACGAAATTTTGATGCTTTAGAAGAAGAAAATTCTGAAAAAGATTTATTAGAACCATGTTAAAGAGATTTCTAGGGTTCTTGAGATTTACATGAATTTTTCCCTGTTAATCCATGATTATTAATGGAAATTTGCATGCTTTACGTAAAAGATGTATGGAATGGATTTATATTATTAGTAGTATAAATTTCTGGACGTTTGGGACTATAAAGTTTGGATTTGGATGGAGTTGTACGAGTAAACCCGTAACTGGTAACTGCAGAATTCGTCATACTTGCTTGATCGATCGATCGAGCCAAGAGCTTCGATCGATCCAAGGTTCGATCGATCGAGCCCCAGACCTCGATCAATCGACCCCTCCTGGCAGACTTAAATTCCACTTTTTAAATTAGTTGAATTCAATTTATTAGGAATAATTCTTGTATACCCTTATTAAAATGTTTTGGGAGATAAAGAAGACCAGTAGGACATATGAATAATTTTGGGACCTTTAATGTAAGACGAGGGTTGCATTTTTGGGATACTTATTTATAAGGAACGATGAAACTATGTATTAAAGGGAGAGACGCGTACGATAGTTACGTTGGAACATAAATGAATACCTACTGAATTTTACACTTGAGAGGATAGAGTCCATGAGTATTACGTAGTAAGTTGGAAAAATCCCTCAGACTAAAGTTAGAGACGAATGATTATGCGTAATAACTAATAATGGAAAAATCAGAATAAATGTCATGATTATGGGTTATGGGATGAACCTAAATTGATATGATAAAAGTAGTATATTTATATGACTGTGTGTATGCATATATTATATACGTGTGAAAATCATGCCCGCGCTACTTGCTATCCCCGAGTTTACCGCGCTGGGACAGTCTTATCTCGAATGGGACTTCATGGGGGATATTGACTCGTACCCTAGAAGATAGATATCCTTGGTACAGGCTATCGAATCGATAGTTCAGACGGTCCTAAGAGACGTGAGGGTATTACTGACCTCTTAGAGACTTGGAATCTATGCTTCGCCTAAATATTGTTTGTGTATGTGTTAATACAGTTCGAGAGTGATTCCAAACTTGTATTTCCCTTAGTACGAGTGACACGGGGATTGAATAGCAAAGTATGCCCGCACCATAATTTTTATGTGGGGTGCCGTTAGAATATATATATATATATATATATATATATATGAAATTCTGAAATTTGGAACTACCTATTGTGTTATGGTAAGTAAGACATGTATAATGACTCAAATTGGAAATACTTGCTTTTGAAAAGTATAATATGATACTGGGATACTTTATTAACAAATAAAGTTAAAAAAATGAGAGCTTTGTTACTAAATGAAATTTATCCTCTTAAACCATTATGTTGTTCAGTTTTAAATCTTACGAGTAACCTAAGATAGGTTAAATCACTGGGAGAATTAGTGCGATATATGATAAGATAAACCATTGGGAAGGTTAGTACGCTAGGCCTACACATTAGAAGAGAGGTGAGAATTTCTCAAGAGAGTGCCGCACTAATATGTTGTTGCATTGGCCTGTAAACAATTTAAATACTTGCTAAACGAATTTTTAAATCATATACACTATTGGTCTCTGACCCGTTTCTATTTTCTTTTTCTCTTGTATATATATGTATATATTACAGGTGCCCAGCCACAGGGGCGTCTTGCATAGGATCCCTTGGAAGGAACACGCTGTAGCTTAGGTGGGAGTTGCAGGCCACTTGCTTAGACGACTTCATTTATTTGATTCCACTCCTAGCATACTCATTTAGTGGGGCATGTGTCACCCTTTCCATTATTCAGTTGTTTATTTGGACTTTGTAATTCAGATATTTCTAGTATTGTCACTTTGGGATTTATCACTGTTTAGATGCTTTACTTTAAGTTTTAATGTTGGGATTTAGTTGTTGAATGTTTAAATTATTTGGATTATTTGTTCCAGGATTATTGTGGTGTGATTCTTTAATATTGTATTGTTGTAAATAATTAAATCGTTGTTAGTAAGATAAAATTTGGAAAGTAATGTTTAAAAATGGTTTTGACACTTAGCTTAATTAATTAGGGTGTTTAAATTGGAAAAGTTATTTTTACGACAATGATGCTAAGAATGATCCAACTGTTCACCTTGTTTTTAATTTAATAAAGGAGTGATCGCCTGGTATTTAATTAGGCGGGGTGTCACAGGTGGTATCAGAGCATCAAGTTCTAGTGTCCTTAGGATCTGTACGGCTTACTTCGCTTTCAGCTTAACATTTTTGCTATAGATCCCTATTTTAGGATTGTTGTATTCCTGCTTTTACATTTACATCTTCAGCTATTTGAGATTTGATAATGACTGTAGACTAATAAAATTCTTCACATTTCAGATGCCTCCGATTCGTTCACCAAAGGATAGGCGTGCTCAGGCCGAGCAGCCAGCAGCTCCGGCACAGGGTACTATGAATGCTAATGAGGTAGCCGCCATTGTTGCTCAGGCGGTGAATGCCGCGCTAGCGGTGGTTCAGCAGGCTCCACCCCATATTCAGGCAGTGGCGCCAGTACCTACATAGCTTCCATTTCCATGGGAGAGGGTTAGGGATGCCTTTCAGAAGGCGCATCCCCCTGAGTTCTCTGGTAGTTCAGATATCATCATCGTCAGCCAATGGAAGAAAGACATCCAGCGGCATCTTCGTATGTATGAGTGCACAGATGTGCAGAAATAGTTGTTGGCTTCCTTTAAGCTGGTGGGGGTCGCTTTGCAGTGGTGGGAGTCCACCACCACCTTGGAGGAGAGGGACACGATCCCGATTCAGACATTTTGGGAGCGGTTTGACCGCAAGTACTTTCCACCCGCCGTGTAGACTGAGATGAGGCGAAAAGTACTGAACTTGAAATAGGAGAATTCTACCGTTGCTGAGTATGAGGAGGAGCTCACGAGACTTCTCACCATAGTGCCAGATGAGGCACCCACTGAGGGTAAGAAGATAATGCTGTTTGTGGACGGGTTAGCTTGGAGGATCCGTCAGCACCTTATAGGGAATCTGTCTCTGAGTACTTTCACTGATGTACTCAATGCTGCGTTACTACATTGATAGGATCACCGCTTCCATCTGCAGGGAAGTAAGAGAGCAGGAGAGCCCAGCCAGCAGGGCAGGACCGGGGGTAGTAGTGCTAGAGGAGCATCATCTCAAGGAAAGACTCGTCAGCACGAGTAGAGTTCCCATCAAGGGGACCCTGCTAAGCGATTCCGTTCAGGTGATTCCAAACAGGGATTTGGGGGTTATAGGCAGGGCCAGCAGGGCCAGCCTAATCAACAGGGCCAACAAGGCCAACACCGACAGCAGCAGGGTTAGCAGCAGGGCCAACAGCGTTTTCATCAGGGCCAACAGGGCCAGTGGCGGGGTGGTAACGGCCAGCAGGGCCATGGTCAGCAGGGTCAGAGGGGAGGTAACTTCAAAGGCTGATGTTTTGGGTGCGGTAAGCATGGCCACAGGCGCCAGGATTGTCCGGAGGGAGAGAGGGCCCCACAGCAGCAGGGTGCCCATAATGAGCCACAGAGGCCACTTTTTCCAGCTGCCCTCCCAGCTCCAGCCCAGGTGCCAGCCCTACTAGCCGTTCCAGAAGATCCAGTGCAACAGGGGCAGTTACAGTATGGACGTGTTTATAACGTCCACCAGGCAGCAGCTCCACAGGCACCACCCGTGATTGAGGGTATGTTTCCTATCCATGGTACTATGGATCGGGTTTTGTTTGATACTGGGGCGATGCATTATTTTATAGCTACGCATTTTGCGAAAGCCTTAGGGTTATTAGCCACAACAGAGAGCACTGTGATGTGTGTAGACTCACCACTTGGGAATGGGTTGCTTATTTTCTTTATATGCCGGGGAGTGGGGGTAGAGATTGGTAGTTTGGTATTACCTGCAGACATGTTAGTCTTAGATATGCATGAGCACGATGTTATTATTGGAATGGATTGGCTCGCAGCTTACAGAGCCATGATTGATTGTTTCGGTGGGAGTATTGTCTTTGCCATTCCGGGACAAGAGATGTTTGTAGTGGCGATGCCTCGCCCAGAGGGAGGCTCGACCGCTCATTTGTATTACATAGAGGAGGATACCTCTAAGGAAGTTGTGATTCCTTTAGACTCGATCCCAGTTGTTCGTGAGTATTCCGATGTATTCCAGAAGATACCAGGACTACCCCCCAGTCGAGAGATAGACTTTGTCATAGGCTTATTACCAGATACTAGACCGATAGCACACGCTCCATACCGTATGGCTCCGGCAGAGATGCGAGAGTTACGAGATCAGATAGAGCAGCTGTTAGGTTAGGGCTTCATTCGCAGGAGTACCTCACCTTGGGGTGCTCCAGTTCTGTTTGTGAAAAAGAGAGATGGTTCACTGAGGTTATGTGTGGACTACCGGGAGTTGAACAAGGTCACGATACGGAATAAGTATCCATTACCTCGAATCGATGATCTGTTCGACCAACTGAGGGGAGCAACTTTTTTTTTTAAGATAGATCTGAGGTCGAGGTACCATCAACTATGTATTAGGGAGCAGGATGTTTCAAAGACTGCCTTCTTGACGCGATATGGGTCTTACGAGTTCAGAGTGATGCCATTCGGCCTCACAAATGCTCCAACCGTGTTCATGGACTTAATGAACCGAGTGTTCAGAGAGTTCTTGGATCAGTTTGTCATCGTCTTCATAGATGACATTTTGATATATTCACACTCCGAGGAGGAGCATGCCGAGCACTTGAGATAGGTTCTTTAGACTCTACGAGAGCATCAGTTGTATGCTAAGTACGAGAAGTGCGGATTCTGGTTGCGAGAAGTACAGTTCTTGGGGCATGTTGTTTCTGAACAGGGGATAGTAGTTGACTCGAGTAAAGTGTCAGCAATGAGGGAGTGGGGATAGCCCACAACACCGACGGAAGTGCGTAGTTTCTTGGGGTTAGCCGGATACTACAGGAGATTCATTCGGGGGTTCTCCAAAATAGCGGGTCCATTGACAAATCTGACTAGCAAAGGGGTACCATATGTTTGGGATGACGCTTGTCAATTAGCATTTGATGAGCTGAAAGACAAGCTTACTTCAGCACCAGTCCTTGCTTTATCGAAACCGGGTGTGGAGTACCTGGTTTACACTGATGCCTCTTTACGGGGACTTGGGGGAGTACTTCAGCAGGAAGAGAAGGCTATAGATTTTGCCTCCCGCAAGCTTAAGCCGCATGAGAAGAATTACCCCACCCATGACCTGGAGTTAGCAACGGTCATTTTTGCATTGAGGATATGGAGACACTACTTATTGGGGGAGAAATTCTGTTTGTTCACAGACTACAAGTCACTGCAGTACCTGTTCACTCAGCGAGAGCTGAATATGCGTCAGGGCAGATGGTTAGAGTTTGTGAAGGACTATCAGTTCGACATACAGTACCATCCGGGTAAGGCCAACATAGTTGCTGATGCGTTGAGCCGTAGGCCGATAGACAATATAGCGGACGTTTGGAAAGCAAAGTGGAAGGAGTTGGGTCACCAGGACGCAGTAGCCCGTTCTTTCATATCTGTTATGACAGTGACACCCGAGATTGTTACGAGGGTAATACATGCACAGACCACAGACTCGTTTTGCCAGGAGCAGATTGTACGACTTTTAGCCGAGGGTGCTGAGTCCTATTCTGTTAGTTCTGATGGGGGTTTGAGGTTTAATGGGAGATTGGTGGTTCCAGAAGGAGCAGAGTTATGTCATGCAGTGATGACTCAGTCTCACGGGTCCCGATTTTTGGTACATCCTGGAGGAGATAAGATGTGCCAGGATATGAAGCGACAATACTGGTGGAGTGGGAAGAAGAAGGACATCTCTGAGTTCGTGTCCATGTGTTCTACCTTCCAGTTTGTAAAGGTGGACCATCAGAAACCGTCAAGGCTGCTTCAGCCATTGGAAGTACCCACGTGGAAGTGGGAGAGTATTTCCATGGATTTTATTACAGGGTTACCTACATCACAGCGGGGCCACGACTCTATCTGGGTAATTGTAGACTGTCTGACCAAGGTGGCTCATTTTCTACCGGTGCAGACAGATTATACCACGGGTAAGTATGCTCAGTTGTTCATTGCTGAGATTATCAGATTACATGGAGTGCCCCTGGACATTGTGTCAGATAGAGACAAGATTTTCGTGTTACATTTTTGGGAAAGCTTTCAGGAGGCTATGGGTACTGAGTTGAGGTTGAGTTCGGCTTATCACCCACAGACATATGGACAGACAAAGCGTACTAATCAGATGTTGGAGGATATGCTACGCATGTGTGTTCTTGATTTTGTAGGAGGTTGGGAGCCACATCTTCCACTGGTAGAGTTTGCTTATAATAACTCTTATCAGTTCACTATTGGCATGGCTCCATTCAAAGCCTTGTATGGAATGCCTTGTCGTTCTCCAAATTATTAGCTCGAGGTTGGGGATAACAAGTTGCTAGGACCATAGGTGATTCAGGAAACCTCCGCGAGGATTGAGATGATTAAGAGTCGCATTCGAGTAGCCCAGGACAGGCAGAAGAGCTACGCCGATGCGAAACGGTTCTTCCAGGAGTTTAATGTGGGGGAACAAGTGTTACTACGTGTATCTCCTATGAAAGGAGTGATGAGGTTCGGGAAGAAAGGGAAATTGGCCCCGAGGTACGTGGGACCATTTCCCATTATCGAGAGGATTGGGCTGGTAGCATACAGATTGGGACTGCCAGAGCATTTACATCGCATTCACGATCACATCTCGTCGCTGAGACGATATTTTCGGGATGATATGGCCCACACCCACATTGCGATAGATGAGATAGAATTACATCCTGACAGCTCTTATGAGGAGAGACCGGTGGCTATCCTAGACCATAGTGAGAGAAAATTGAGGTCGAAGGTAGTTCCACTTGTACGGGTCCAGTGGGAGCATCATAATGTGGAGGAATCCACTTGGGAGCGCGAGGCAGATATGCGCGAGAGATACCCAGATTTATTCCTACCAGGTACACCTTATTTTTTGTATTTCGGGATGAAATTCCATTATTAGGGGGGAAGTATGTAATACCCCGTATTTTTATGCTATATTAATTTGGGGATTTATTAAATTTAATGTGAATTAATTATTTAATATAAATTCGGAAATTAATTATGTTATAATTATTAACGTGACGAGAGTTAGTAATTATGGGAAATTTGTTGAATATTACTAATGAGCAAAGTAATATATAATATTGGTTATATTGAATGTCACAAGTGAATAAAATGACAATTTTGGAAATTTGAGTCGGGACGTGCCCGTGTCGCGTTGGGACTAAATATTGATGAATAAAAGTGAAAATATTATAAGTTGCTTGTATGGTCGTTTTGAGTATGCCAACGCATCCGTAAGGGTCGAGATAGTCAGAAAAGTGTACCCGGGGGTTTAGTTTGAGTCCCGGGGCATTTTTAGGCTTAATTAGTACCCCGGGAGGGCATTTTGGACATTTTACATTTTGGGGTAATTAAACCCACGAAAATTCAAGGGATATATCAGATGTCTAAGGTTGCCTTCTAGGTTTAGAACAACCAAAGACAAGTGACGGCCATAGGAGAGGGAAGGAGAGGCTTTTCCATGCAATCCAAGGCCAACGATTCACCCGGTTGCACCGCCACCACCACCAATGCGTAGATCGCGTGACGAGGAATGAAACCACACCAAATTCGTCATCAAACCAAAACATCAAAAATACCAGGCAAGTGTTTATCTTGCTTATTTCGTTAGTGCAACACTCATGTTAGTCTAGGGATGATTAGGATGAGTTTTATGGAAGAAAACCCCAAATTTGAGATAGGAAATTGCATGTAGTAATGGTTTAAATGTTATTCTGGAAACTCCTTCACATGTAGATGTTTAAACCATGAAATTTTGATTCTTTAGAAGAAGAAAATTATGGAAAAGATTTATTAGAACCATGTTAAAGATATTTCTAGGGTTCTTGAGATTTACATGAATTTTTGCCTGTTAATACATGATTATTAATGGAAATTTGCATGCTTTACGTACAAGATGTATGGAATGGATTTATATTATTAGTAGTATAAATTGCTGGGTGTATGGAATGGATTTATATTATTAGTAGTATAAATTGATGGTAACTGCAGAATACGCCATACCTGCTTGATCGATCGATCGAGCCAAGAGCTTCGATCGATCCAAGGTTCGATCGATCGAGCCCCAGACCTCGATCGATCGACCCCTCCTGGCGGACTTAAATTCCCCTTTTTAAATTAGTTGAATTCAATTTATTAGGAATAATTCTTGGATACCCTTATTAAAATGTTTTGGGAGATAAAGAAGACCAGTAGGACATATGAATAATTTTGGGACCTTTAATGTAAGACGAGGGTTGCATTTTTGGGATACTTATTTATAAGGAACGATGAAACTATGTATCAAAGGGAGAGACGAGTACGATAGTTATGTTGGAACATAAATGAATACCTACTGAATTTTACACTTGAGAGGATAGAGTCCATGAGTATTACGTAATAAGTTGGAAAAATCCCTCAGACTAAAGTTAGAGACGAATGATTATGCGTAATAACTAATAATGGAAAAATCAGAATAAATGTCGTGATTATGGGTTATGGGATGAACCTAAATTGATATGATAAAAGTAGTATATTTATATGACTGCGTGTATGTATATATTATATACGTGTGAAAATCATGCCCGCGCTACTTGCTATCCCCGAGGTTACCGCGCTGGGACAGTCTTATCTCGAATGGGACTTCATGGGGGATATTGACTCGTACCGTAGAAGATAGATATCCTTGGTACAGGATATCGAATCGATAGTTCAGACGGTCCTAAGAGACGTGAGGGTATTACTGACCTCTTAGAGACTTGGAATCTATGCTTCGCCTAAATATTGTTTGTGTATGTGTTAATACAGTTCGAGAGTGATTCCAAACTTGTATTTCCCTTAGTATGAGTGACACGAGGATTGAATAGCAGAGTATGCCTGCACCATAATTTTTATGTGGGGTGCCGTTAGAATATATATATTATACGAGTATTTAATATATATATATATATATATATATGAAATTCTGAAATTTGGAACTGCCTATTGTGTTATGGTAAGTAAGACATGTATAATGACTCAAATTGGAAATACTTGTTTTTGAAAAGTATAATATGATACTGGGATACTTTATTAACAAATATAGTTAAAAAAATGAGAGCTTTGTTACTAAATGAAATTTATCCTCTTAAACCATTATGTTGTTCAGTTTTAAATCTTACGAGTAACCTAAGATAAGTTAAATCATTGGGGGAATTAGTGCGATATATGATAAGATAAACCGTTGGGAAGGTTAGTACGATAGGCCTGCACATTAGAAGAGAGGTGAGAATTTCTCAAGAGAGTGCCGCACTAATATGTTGTTGCATTGGCCTGTAAACAATTTAAATACTTGCTAAACGAATTTTTAAATCATATACACTATCGGGCTCTGACCCGTTTCTATTTTTCTTTCTCTCTTGTATATATATGTATATATTATAGGTGCCCAGCCACAGGGGAGTCTTGCATAGGATCCCTTAGAAGGAACGCGCTGCAGCTTAGGTGGGAGTTGCAGGCCACTTGCTTAGACGACTTCATTTATTTGATTCCACTCCTAGCATACTCATTTAGTGGGGCATGTGTCACCCTTTCCATTATTCAGTTGTTTATTTGGACTTTGTAATTCATATATTTCTAGTATTGTCACTTTGGGATTTATCACTGTTTAGATGCTTTACTTTAAGTTTTAATGTTGGGATTTAGTTGTTGAATGTTTAAATTATTTGGATTATTTGTTCCAGGATTATTGTGGTGTGATTCTTTAATATTGTATTGTTGTAAATAATTAAATCATTTTTATTAAGATAAATTTGGAAAGTAATGTTTAAAAATGGTTTTGACATTTAGCTTAATTAATTAGGGTGTTTAAATTGGAAAAGTTATTTTTACGACAGTGATGCTAAGAATGATCCAACTGTTCACCTTATTTTTAATTTAATAAAGGAGTGATCGCCCGGTATTTAATTAGGTGGGGTGTCACACTGGTAGGTATTTTAAAGAACTTAGGCACGTTTGAATACAATACTTATATATTAATGAAGAAATTCAGAAACAATAAGTGTCAGTCGAACACATTAGTTTAAGTGTTAACGCAACATATTCACTAATAAATGGGCTATCACCAAAGGACATTCATGAAACATGTTTAAGATATGAGTCTTGCGTGTAGCCAATTAAGTATAAGTGTTGTATATTGTTTGGTGCTTAAGTTTTTGACACTATATTTGATATCGATTAAAGTGTATTCTGAACAATTCGATTTCTGTATTGCAGTATAGGTTTACATGCATGTGAATTGATGAATGTGACAGAAATAGTCTTTTGTATAAGACATTATTGGACCATTATTAAATAACCCGATTATAGACCTTGTTGGATGAATTATTACTGTTGTGGTACATGGAAGCGATCATGCTCTTGAATTAGTATGTGAGCGCCATGACCCGCATTAATGGCTTATTTGATTAAGGTGTTTATGAAAAACCATTTAAGGATAACTCAAAGATTATTGCGCGCCTTATGATAATTATAGACCAAGTTGGAGAATGTTAGAATTATTTTATAATTCTACATAATATGATCCATATTTAGATTAATACCAAGAGTCACTTTGGTTAATGAAAGGGTACTCCAAATACCAAGAGTCAAAATGACTCTTAGTTATCTACCTTGATGGGCGGTTAAGATTAAGTGACTGTTGAAAATTTAGGTCTTGTTCCTGCCTATAAATAAGTGACTGATTGCCATCATTCAGACACATGAAAAGACAACATAATGTAATTATAGGATAAGGGATAGAAATCCAAAGTCTCAATTTTGTGTTTATTTTGGACTACTATTTTGTCTATAGGATATCCAACCGTTGGAACATGCTTTAGTTGGAGGCACCAATGACAACCTCTTCACTCGTCAATTCTAATGTTGACTTAGGTATGTTTTCAACTCTATTTTGGACACATGTGATAATTATGTAGATTCAGGTCTTATATTTACATAACAGTTTATATGTTCATATATTGTATTATTGATCCATAAAAACTGTTAATTGATTTATTAAATTTAAATTTAACAAAATAAAGATCAAAACAGGAAGAAAAAAAGAATATGAATGGAGTATTACTAGACAATTCAAAAGAGGAAGTAGAATGCTAAAAGTTAAATAAAACAAAACCTAGCAAAGAAAGTAAAACCTCACTAAAAGAATAAACTTTAAACACAAGTGATTGTTGATCTCCGATAGCTAATTGTTGATACGAGAAATCGTCCACTAGTCGTTCCCGTATCAGCAAATCATGAGTAAAGTGTGTAATAAACAAGTAAAGCAAGTAAATAGAGAGAAGACACGATATAGAGTGGTTCAACCTTTAAAATAGGCCTACATCCACTGTGTTGCTCCGTTCTCATTATATGCGTTGCATTGTACAATATAATCTTGTCTAAAGAGGCGTACAAGCATGATTATAAAGGAGAGTACATGGAAGTATTGAGGATTCCGGTGTGCCGGAGAGGTGGCGGTGATGTAGATGTGTGGCCTCCAAGTCGTGTATTGAGGTCGTGTAGAGAGAATCTGTATTGCAGAGCCTTCCCCGGACGGGTATGGAAACGATTGGTCTCTCTCTCGTTCTAGAAGTGGTCCTCTATTTAAGAGGAAATGTGTTGAGTCACATGCCCTGAGCACGTGGCGTATACTAAGTCTGCAGCAGTTATGGATGAAGGGAGGTGCGGCCCGCCATGGATGAGGGGTGCCGTACACCATACGGTGGAGCTCCACGCCCTACAATAGATAGGGCTGCACCCTGTGCCATCTAGTCCTGAAGGGATTTCGTGTTAAGTGGGTTAGGGCCGCACCCTGAATGAGGTATGGCCGCGGCCTGTATGACCTATTCTTGCGAACTGGAGAAGAATACATGCCGCGGTCGGGTGCTATATTTGTACTATCACTAATGAATCAAACCTAAACAAATTAATGTTTTTGATAATTTTTTTTTTATCTATTTTAACATAACCTCGTCTTTGACAGTTAAAATTTATACCATGCGCATCCTCATATAAGTCCATACATATGCAAGAACATATATCAATTAAGCAATTTGCGTGTAATCAAGCCTCTTGGTCCAGTGGTATAAAGCTGCCACTAAAACAGTTTTGAGGGTGGATTGGGTTTGGTCCCTAGTTCGATCCCCAGCATTATCAAAATAATAACACGAACTCGAATGGGGATTAGTCAAGGTGCGTGGAAGCTGGCCCGGACACCTCATGGTATGCTACCAAAAAATATTGCGTGTGTCCATATTGGGGGAAACTTACAAGTGGGTTAAGGTAAAAAAAAATTTATATCCTTTCCATTTAATATGTGTGTTGGTATCAAATTTAGTCTGCTGACGTGGATCAATTATGTGGAGATACGCGTCGACTTATATGTCACCTACAAACACTTTCAATGAACAATACACTGACTTCGAGGAAGTTAAACTCCCCGACCAACTCAGGCGTCCCGAGCAACCCATGCTATCCAAGGAACTTCATTATGCCGAGCAACTTAAGCGGTCCGAGCAACTTAGGCGATCCGAGCTACATAACACTCCAATCAGGATAATTAATGAGACGACTGTGCATTAAATGCTCATTATTATCATACAAATGTACATGTCTACTAGATAATATCGCATCGTCCTTTCATTTGTACAGCCTCAAGGCTATAAATACATTGTAACCTCCTCATTAGAAGGGGGCCAGAATTTCTTAAGAAAACCATTCCTCGAGAATTCCAAGCAAACAGCCAGCAATACAAAAACAGTGGGTGTAGGCCATTCTTATAAGGCTGAACCACTTTAATAATCTATTGTCTATTATTTCTTTATTCATTTTTATCTATGATTAAAATAATTAGGTCAAATCTAATTTTTTACATCAACAGATTGGCGCCGTCTGTGGGAAACGACTGTAATTAGCATTTTTCACCAAAATAACTCATCATCAATGAATGATAATCCGGAATCCAGTAATCGAAACACTGGGATTCCCCCGAATCCTTCGGCTCCCCCAAATTTTTTAGATCTTGCTGGCATAATGGCTAATTTGGCCCAAGGGCAAACGACCATGCAAGAAACCATGCGTCAACTCATACAAACCGTTCAAGGTGGAGTGCCAGCCCAATCAGGATAACGAAGCGTTCAAAGAAATATTCGTTTACTCTCTTCGCAAACTAGCGATTCATATCGTACTGATAGATCTAATGATCCCTCTTATTAGCCTGGACGGAGTTCCTTGGTACGAGCTACAGACACTCAACAAAACATCACTCTATCTCTAGAGAGGACAAGTGCTCTTAAAAGGTTGAGTAGAGTCTCTCATTTTGATCGTCCGGGTCCTAGGAGGAATAGAAGTGCCCCCTAGGATTGTGTCGAGTAACTCTCAACTACCATTTGATTTAAAGGAAGGCTTTCCCAATCATGACCAGCTGCTCGTCATGAAAGATCCCAAGAGGCTAATTCAACATGATCAGTTGCTCGAACCAATAGGATCGAGGAAGGAAATGATGCATGGAAGGGATCAATTCAAAGGTTGGAGGATAGATTAGGGGGGATGGATAAAACCAAAAATCCTCTACAAAGGACTTTTGTTCGAGGAACACCATTCATACAAGAGATTGTGGACTTTCCCACACCGTTAAAATTCAAAGCCCCGATAGTAACACCCAAATATGATGGAAAAATTGATCATGTTCTCTATATAGAACAATACTAAGCAGCTGCCGATATCTATGCCGTTCCAGACGAGATGCGATGCAGGGCATTTTCAGGAACTCTTACCGGATCTGCTCAGATGTGGTACAATAACCTTTCTCGGGGGAAAATTGTGACTTTCTTTCAGCTAGCAGAACTCTTTATTGGAAAATTTTGTTTTGGAGCAAAGCCAGTCAAACGAGTAGCACATTTGCTAAGTGTTAGACAAAAGGCAGGTGAAAGCACCGGGGATTATATTACTCGTTTTAATAACGAGAAACTGGAAGTAATTGATTATGAGGAGAAAACTGCAATTACTGCTTTGATGAGTGGGCTGTTACCCAATAAATTGTACTACACTTTAGCCAAAGATTCGCCCAGGACCATGGCAGAATTGATGGCAAAAGAAGCCAAAGTCATGAATGCCGAGGAAGCCATGGCTGCGAAGAAGAACGCAGACATTAAGGAGACCAATGTAGAAGATGGAAAAATCGAGAAGAAGGATCTAAAGAATAATGGTGGTAACAGGCAATCAAAGGGCAAGCAAGCATTGGAACAGATGAAGAAATACATAAATTATACTCCCTTGAAGGTGGATATAAATCACATTCTAGAAGAGATCAAGAACAGCGAGGAGCTAGCTTGGCTAGCAAAGATGAAGGCAGATCCTGATAAGAGAGACAAGTCCAAATATTGTGAATTCTATAAAAATCACGGTCACATGACCAAGCGTTGCATAGCTCTTCAGAATGAAATTGAAGCACTCATTAAAAGAGGAAAATTGACCAAGTAAGTTGATCGTCAAAGCGGTGGTCGAACCATCGAACGAGGAAGGCAAAGGTCTAAATCTCCTCTTCGGGAAAAAGATGAAAGAAAAGAGATCATGAAGATGATCCAGAAGATGACCCCGATCTCCCCAAAAGACCAAGACAACCATAAAGTGAGGTACTTTCAATCCACTTTGGATCATTTGAGTGTAATGTCATTACAGGTGGTGATGCAGGAGGAGGAGATCTTACTACAGAAATGAAAGCTTACCTTAACGAGGCTCAAGCTTGCTCATACATATAGCGAATAAATTTGGCTGAAGATGATCGTTCAAGGAAGGTGAACAAGGACAAATTGGTCATCGATTTATCTAAGAACGACCTCGCAGGTGTGCTATATCCTCATGATGACCCATTGGTGATCAAAATGAGAATGAAGGAAGTAATAATTTCATGAGTATTAGTGGATAATGGTAGCTCGGCAGATATCATGTTTTACCCATGATTGATAGTTTGAATCTTAAGCTATCCGATTTGGAAGCATATCATAGGCCCCTCTTTGGTTTTACTGGCGAGAAAGTTTTTCCACTTGGGACGATCAAGTTGGATATGTTCATCGGTACATGGCCTGCTTGTCGAACAGAAAGAGTACGCTTTTTTGTGATGGATAAAAATGTCCAATCAGCTTACAATATCATCATGGGAAGAGTAGGTTTGAAAATTTTTGAAGCAGTACCATCCACTGTACATCAATGTTTAAAATTCCCAACCAACTTTGGAGTAGGAGTGGTGAAAGGCGACCAAAAAGTAGCTCGGGAATGCTACTATTCATCTACCGAGCAAGAAGAGCATGAAGAATCCATGAAGAAGACTACTACTTATCAGGTAGATGAGATAGAAGATGCGAAGATTGAAACCTTAGATCCTAGAGACGAGTCGCATCTTATAAAAGGTCAGGTGGTGGAAGCAACTGAAAGTGTCATTCTGGACGATGAACACCCAGAATGAACAACTCAAATCGGTGCATCGTTGGATGCTTCACTAAAACAGGAATTGATAGTTTTCCTAAGAAGCAGAAAACAAACTTTTTCATGGATCCACGAAGACATGCCAGGGATAGACCCAGCCTTCCTATGTCATGAGCTTAATATGGGCAAGGAAATCAAGACAGTAAAGCAAAGAAGAAGAGTGTTCAGCCCCAAAAAGAACCAAGCTATACAAGAAGAGGTCGAGAAGCTTCAAAAAGCCTATTTTATTGAGGATGTCAAATATCCTGATTGGCTAGCTAATGTGGTGATGGTGAAGAAGAAAAACAACAAGTGGAGGATGTGTGTGAACTTCACTGATCTTAATAAAGCTTGTTCAAAGGATCATTTCCTCCTGCCTCGAATCGATCAGTTGGTGGATGCTACCTCGGAACACGAATTGTTGAGTTTCATGGATGCTTATTCTGGTTAAAGCATATTAGAATGAAACATGAAGATAGGGAGAGTACCTCTTTTATCACCCCAAGGGGAACTTATTGCTATAATGTTATGCCTTTCGGTCTTAAAAATGCGGGTGCGACGTATCAGAGGTTGGTGAATAAGGTGTTTGCAGAACAGATAGGTCATAATATAGAGGTGTATGTTGACGATATGCTGACTAAGAGCAAGAAAGATGCTGATCATCTAATTGACCTGGGTCAGACCTTTGATCAACTAGAAAAATATCAAATGAAGTTGAATCCCACTAAGTGCATATTCGGAGTACGAAAAGGAATGTTCCTCGGATATATTGTCAACCAACGTGGAATTTAAGCAAATCCTGAGAAGATCAAGTCCTTATTCGAGCTAAGATCTCCAACCATAAAAAAGGAGGTGCAAAGTCTCACAGGGCGAGTAGCAGCACTTAATAGATTTGTGTCACGAGCAACAGATAGATGTCTCCCCTTCTTCAAAACACTTCGAAAAAATTTAAGTGGAATAATGAATGTGAGGAGGCCTTTTAAGAACTGAACAAGTACCTAGGAATACCTCCATTGCTATCCATACCAGTGATGGGAGAGAGATTTTACTTATATCTGGCAGTTTCAGAGAACGCAGTTAGCTTGGCTTTGATAAGAATGGAAGGTGGAGTGCAGAAACTAGTCAACTACACTAGCAAAGCTTTCTGAGGAGAAGAAATCAGATATCCAAAATTGGAAAGTTGGCATTAGCGCTAATTGAAGCCAGCAGAAGAATGAGACCATACTTCCAAGCCCATACTATAGTTGTGTACACTGATATGCCATTAAGGCAAGCTCTGCATAAGACGGAGAAATCGGGAAGATTGATGTACTGGGCAGTGGAGCTCGGTGAATATGACATAGTTTACGAGCCTAGATCTTTGCTTAAAGGGCAGGCAGTGGCAGATTTTATCACAGAGTTCACCTACCCTGATACCTCCGAAGAGCAGAAATTAAATACCGACCAGCTTGTGGATGTTACATGATCATCAAATTTAAACCCCGAACAACTTAAGTCGATTGACGAGCAAGAAAAGATGACTGACGAGCAGTAAGAAGTAATGAACGAGGAGAAGAGGAAGTACCAGATATTGCACCGAGGAACTCTTTCTGATCAAAGTTTCAATAATAAGTTACCCATATGGAATTTGTATGTGGATGTCTCTTCGTGCACTATAGGCGGTGGAGCAGGGATTGTTTTGAAAAGTCCAGATGAGATTGATGTGGAGTATGCTCTGCGCTTTCAATTTAAACATTCTAATAATGAGGCCGAATATGAAGCAATGATTGTAGGTTTAAGTCTAGCCAAAACTATGAAGGCAGAGCAAATTATTGTATTCAGCGATTCGCAGTTAATCGTAAATCAAATTCTTAGAATATATGCAGCAAACGGAGAGTTAATGATTAAGTACCATGCAAAAGCAATGGATTTGGTATCAAGTTTTATTGCTATTCAGCTGATTAGAATACCGAGATTAGAGAATGTAAGATCAGACGCCCTAGCTCGATTAGCATCAGCCACCCACACCGAGCTACGAAGAATAATCCTAATAGAGATTCTAGCTGGTCGGAGCATAGATGAAGATCTAATGATAAATTTAATTTCTCTTTACTTAGGACCATACTGGTTGGATCCAATCAGAGCCTATATTGAAGATGGGACTTTACCCATTGATAAACTTGCAGCCAAGAAACTAAAGTTTAAAGCTTCTCGTTATGTGTTGACCAATGGCATTTTGTACAGGCGAGGAGTGATAGAAGGGCTATAAAGATGCGTCCATCCCTCGGAAGTGAAATATTTGATCGAAGAGGTTCATGAAGGATATTGTGGAGCCCATGTAGTTGGTCGGACGCTCTTACGAAGAATAACCACATAGGGGTACTACTGGCCAATGATGAGAGATGATTGCGCAGCGTATGCCAAGAAGTGCGAAAAATGCCAACGCTTCTCGTCCATTCGAAGAACTCCTCAGGCATTACTAACACCCATAACATCCCCTTGGCCATTTCCCTTGTGGGGAATAGACTTGGTCGGGCCATTCCCAAAGACCAAGGGAAGATTCAAGTACCTCGTAGTCGCTATGGATTACTTTACCAAATGGGTGGAAGCCGAACCCCTTATTGATATGACATATGACAAAGTCTATCAATTTATTTGGAAAAACATTATTTGCAGATATTGTCTCCCACATGCATTCATTACTGACCATAGAATCCAGTTTGACAACGAGGAGTTCGTTGCATACTGTCATCAATCCAATATTCTGAAAACTCATTATGCACCAGGTCACCCACAAAGCAATGGACAAACTGAGGTGACAAATAGAACGCTACTAAATGGATTGAAGAAATGACTAGATAGTGCAAAATCAAATTGGATTAATAAACTACACTCTGTATTGTGGGCTTATTGCACTACACCGCGAACAGCAACTGGAGAGTCTCCATACATGCTGGCATTTGGGAGTGAGGTTGTGGTACCTGCTGAATTGGGTCTACCCACGCATAGGGTACTTAATTTCAACTCCCCTATCAGCTATTTGATGAGAAGATTAGACCTGGATATGCTCGAGGAAGTCAGGGAAGAAGCAGCAATCAAGAATGTAGCTTATCAACAACGAATAACTTTGTTCTATAACAAAAGAGTGAAGAAATGTGATCTGAAAGAAGGGGATTATGTACTGAAAAAAGTGATACAAAAGAATAATAAGCTGGAAGCGAACTAGCACGGAACCTATAGAATAACAAAAATTGTTCTTCCATGGACATACATGATTGAAACCTTGGAAGGAGAAGAATTCAAGAATGCATGGAATGCAGAGCATCTACGAAAGTACTATCAGTAGTTGAACTCTCTATGTAATACAATTAATTCAATATGAATAAAGCGATGTTTCCCCCATTTCTCTTTATTGGTTAATTTTTTTTCGGAATATTAGTGCTACATACAATGCAATCCAATTACCACCAACTCCGATTGGTCGAGAATCAAACACGATCAACTCCGGTTGATCGGCAATTCAATTACCACCAATTCCGGTTGGTCAGGAAACAAATTACCACCAACTCAGGTTGGTCGGGAAACAAACACGACCAACTTCGATTGATCGGAAATTCAATTACCACCAACTCCGGTTGGTCGGGAAACAAATTACCACCAACTCAGGTTGGTCGGGAAACAAATACGACCAACTTCGATTGATCGGCAATTCAATAACCACCAACTTCGATTGGTCGGGAAGTAAATTACCACCAACCCAAGTTGGTCGAGAAACAAACACGACCAACTACGGTTGATCGGAAATTCAATTACCACCAGCTCTGGTTGGTTGGGAAGAAAATTACGACCAACTCCGGTTGGTCGGGAAACAAATTACCACCAATTCAGGTTGGTCGGGAAACAAACACGACCAACTCCAGTTGATCGGATCATAATTGTCTTCGAGCTGCAAAATTGGTCGTTTCTACTTTAGGCCCTCAAAATTGACTTTGACCCTCAGAATTGATCGCTTATACTTAAGCCCTAAGAATTGGCTTTGACCCCCAGAATTGGTCGCTCCCACTTTAGGTCCTCAGAATTGACCTCGACCCTCAGAATTGGTTGCTTCTACTTAAGGACCTAAGAATTGACCTCGACCCTCACAATTGGTCACTGCCTATCCTAAGTCCTCAGAATTGACCTCAACCCACAGAATCGGCCATCCCTAGCATTACCTTAGGTCCTGGAAAATAGCCACGACACTTTGAATTGATCATCCTAATATATTTAGGTCTGAATAATCGACCTCATTCCCAAAACATCTTGTGGTGTCTTTTCGATGACTTTCACTTATTCTAAGCTCATCCATTGGGGGTCTCTATAGACACTATATTCTAGTACCGCATAAGTATCTCATTAGGTCCCTAGCACCTCCCCATTTCACTATAAAACCTAAGTTATACTTCGAGTACCGATCTAAAGGCCCTCGGGTGCTCTCGAGCCCCATTTGACTCCGATCAACTCTATCGTTAGAGCAAAAGCTCAATGAATCTTTTAATGGATCTGAATTCCCTTCCCAACAGTCCGCCTCATGCACAAATCGACATAATAGTTCAGATGAAGGGACCATTTTACTACCAAAAACTAATCTGGAGTCCACCAGGCACTCCCGAGCCCTGGTTTATCTCTAATTAACTCCAAAGTTAAAGAAAAATCTCAATAAATCCTCTAAGGTCACTAAAACCCCTTTCTAATACAACACCCCGTGCACCAAATGGCATAACTGTTCAGATGAATGATCTATTTTCCCTTGAAAATTACTTCGGGCCCACTGAGCGATCCCAGTCTCCATTTGACCAAGTTCAACTATTTAGATCAAACGAGATTGAATGAATCTTTGAAGGGAACTAAATACCCTTTCCAACAGTCCACCCCGTGCATAAATCATCCTTACGATACGAACCAATGATCTATTTTACTCCGAAAGGTCATCGGGCGTTTTCAGGCCCTATTTGACCAAAGTCGACTTTCCAAACCGAGCTAAGCTTTTTGGAATGTCAAAGTATCTTATGTAAACTTTCCAATGATCTTTCCCATGTGTGATTCGGACTTAAGGTTTGGATAAACGATCCATTACCGTTCGACGATGTCCTATCCATAGGACCAATGGGCGCTTTCGAGTCCCATTTGACCTAAAGTCAACTCCCAGAACTAGGAGTTGCCCAACTGACTCTTAAAGGTATTTGAATTACAATTATAATTGTATGCCCCGTGCACTATTTGGATTTACGAATTGCATTCTACAAACCTTTTTCCAGAAAAATCTGCACAAGTTTGTCGAATGACAGGTCCATTTCCCGGCCAATCGGCAATGTGTCTAGGGTTACCTGCTGATTGGCAGGGCCAAGGCTATTTCGATTGTCATCCCCCTACCCTATAAATAGAGGACATTATCTCACTTTTAAAACACACCTTAGATCTATAAATGATGGTGATCTCAACAACATTCTCTTACAATAAATGAAGTTTCCTTGTGTGAAATTTCTTCCCATATTTCATTCTCATCATTTTCATACCCAATTTAGAAAAATATCATTCTCTCTCATCCAACATTCATCCCCAACATCCAAGGGAGCTCATCAAGGATCAAGATCAAGCCTTAATTCTCCAAACAAGGGTCCAAACACCCTTCTCGCTCTTTAAATTTCTTTATGTTCGCATTAGTTACATAAATTCTTAATTTAGATTTTATTTTCATACACATTAACGTCTCATCCTTTATTACTTATATTGCATATACTCTATAATCTATAAAAAAAATCAAGGAAAAGAGGGTTACACCAATAAATTCCAACGGGATTATTCATCACATTTTCTCAAACTAAAATATTTTTTCTACACATACACATATAATAAATTCCCGATTGAATCGATGGGATAAACCCCACCCCTATGCCACATATTAACTACGTTGACTTCGATGCCTATATCGGCTACGTAAGCATTTCAGGTTAAAACCCAAGACTCGAGTCTTATTTTTTATTTTCGCAATTTAATTATTTTTATCTATACATTATTTAATATATTATATCTGTGATCCCTATTAGCGTTTTATCTAACACGTATTATCGTTTCATCATAGTGATTTGTATCCCGATAAATGCATACATCGTATTTTCTAGATATTATTTTGGGAACATTCATATGGATGACCTCACTCTATCTTTTCCATGATATGAATTGGGCGATTCCGATCTCCATTTATATATACATGCACACACACTTCATGGAGAAATTCAGGAAAATAGTAAAACAAGCCCATGAGAGACCGAAAGGGTGGAATGGATTTCCTACACCTTCCAATTCCGTAACTTAGCCCCCGAACCTTTGAACTATTGGTTTCATAGGCATGAGTTTATCTTTGATCTCTCTTTCTCTCTCTCTCTCGAGCAGGCGACATGTTCTTTTGCCTGTTTTGTGAAAAATAGGATGGTGACTCCATCCCTTTACATCACCCCACATAGACAACGATCGAAGTGCTCCTAGAGGAAGAGGGAGCGAGACCTTCACTCCTTTCCCCTCGAAAAGAAGATGGATGGCCACTATATATATATATATGTGTGTGTGTGTGTGTGTCTGTGTGTGTGTGTATAGATTGGTTATTGAATCCTTTTGCATTTGAATCAACAAAATATCATACTCAAAACTTTTCCCGACTTCAAATACACCTCTTGTGGCTTATTCTTGTACCAATTTTTTTTTATAGATAGGCTTTGCTGAATCAAATTAATTTGGTGTAAAAAGAAGAAGGTAAATTTATCTTTTTAAGGATGGAAGGTGAAACAAACAAAATTAAAAAAAATAAAAGAGTAGGGAAAAAGGGGCTAGATCGACCCATACGAGCCGAACCCTCCTTGTGCTTCAACCCAGATTTAACTTGCCCAAATTCAACCTAACATAGATTTAGCCCTCCCAAACTAACCTAACTTCCACTACTAGTTCCAATAAAGGCTTCCCAGCGCACCCTGTACTAGAAGAAATACCAAACTGCGTACTCATATAGCAATGACAGACCATCCGAGAAACATTGGAAAAATTGGTGACAATATCAAGTAAAGGGGAATAGAGGTTGAAGTGGCAGGGAAAGGAAATTCGCAGCACTTATTCTAGTTTTTTAGGTAGATGTGGTAAATAGTTTGTTGATTCCTCTATTCAAACTCTATTTACCTCAACAATAACATATCAACGTGACATTGTCTGGTTCAACTAAAAAGGGTCTCAATGCTTAATCCACCACACTAGGGTGGCGAACACTCTCTCAATCCAGGTTTGTAAGAGTATAGTATACTCATATGCCCCATAACATAATTAATTGTTTTATTTCGTTCTACAAAATACATGTTTGAGTTTCTTGAAACTCATATTGGATCATACATGCCGTTTGCCCCAAGTTAATCATTTAGGATAAAGGTATACACTACACCAAATGAGGAAAATTGTAATGAAATTTTTTTCCTATTTGTAATGGATTTTGTCCACTACACATTTGTAATGGATAAAATCCATTATCAATAGAAAAAAAATATTACAAATATATTAGAATTACATGAAAAATTGATTAAGAAAATAATGTGGGAGAGAAGTAAGCGACGCCCACTCTCTAACTCTCTCATGTCTCTCTGTATACCTCCCCACACCTACCCCATCTCTCTCTAGGTATGCCGCTTGCCTTCTTTTAGTCTTTCCATACAATTCCACGATTTTTATCAGGTATTTTTCTTTCTTGTTTATCTCATTTCTCTCTTCTCTCTCCATAAGTTTCACGGTTTTTGTTAGTCACAATTGTGGTTATTAGGGATGGAATCAAAAGTTAGAATCCTGGTTGAACACAATTGTGGACAATAAAATTCCTATATATGATAATATTAAAGCCAAAAATAAGTAATAAATTAGGAAATAAGATCCAATGTTGTGAAAAAATTAAAATAATGAAGGGAAAAAGAGTTTTACATTCTTGTATCATGTTTATCATGGCCCATCGTGTGGATGTTGAGCGACAATAATGCGTAATTAGAAGCAAATATTTCTGATTTGATGAACTAAAATTTCTATTTAGATTGACAATGGAAGGCTTAAATATCAGAGTATCCCTGAAAAGGAGGTTACTAGAGTAGTTGTATGACATAATTGTTTTTGTTGCAACTATTGTTGGGTTTTGAGCTCTTCATAGGCAAATTGTTAGGCCCAGTTTATATTTTAAAGCTAGCTTGGAACAAGTTAATCTTGTAGGTTAAACAAAAGTTGATTGATTTAAGCGAGTTATGTATATATATGACAGTGAAGTTGGATGCTTGTATAATAATTGAGGAATGATTCTTATTTCTATTAAAGTTTTTGGTTTGGAGGTTGAATATGATAAAAATTATGTTTTTCGGTGGGGGCCAATTGTTTAATGCCATGACTTTATTTTATTGGTTCGTTTTGGTGGGTCTGGTAGACGTATTAGATTAGGTCTTTTTTTTTATCTTTCATTTTGCTCGATTTCCATACTCCTATATGTTAACGTCTATATATGCCTATGTATCTATATAAATCTGTTTAACTGGTCAAATTAAACTTTATTTCTAGATTAGTAGTTTTACTTTTTATTTTCAAATTATATAACTATTGTTTATTGTCGTGATTTTATGTTCTGACCACTAATAGTATTGATTAATTTGATGCATGTTGTTTTACCCAAAACAATCTTTCTCTAGTATTAATATGTTATATACAATCCAAAATATGCTTCTTATGTATTTAATGTTAACTTATGGTAGCTAATGTTCGTGACAAAGTGAAAATTTAAGGTTAATACTTTATGCATGCTAATAGTTATATTGTGTATTATTTTATTAACCAAAGTTGATGATAAATATATGGTGTTAAAGGCATGGGCTTTAGGATAAGTATCCATTTTAGGTTGAACCGTTACGATCTTAAGTTGATTAATATTTTTTCCCAACACACTTATTGCGATACACATCTTACGTTTTATGGTAAATCAAAAGGAACCCCGTGAATGATCACGTTAGTTGCAAATAAAAATCATGACGAGTTATGTGTTTTAGTTACTTGATATGATGAATATACTCAAAATTTCTTTTTATTCATCAAAAGTATGTTTAGAATTTAGAAATCATGAATTTAGCATAAGTCGTGGTATAATTAGTTGCCATAAATAGACACCAACCATTACTGAAGATTACGATTGCAACTTATTGTTAATCTATGTTTTATCTTGTTTTCTAGAATGACACGACCGGTTAAAAAAAGCTGGATGAGCAAAGAGAAAAAAGGAAGCTTGTTATATTTAAAGGTCATTGAAGATTTTATTAAATTTGCAAAAGTGAACAATGATTAGGGGTTGACAACGATACCTTGTCCATGTTAAAAGTGTCACAATAAATTATGTCTGAAATTGAAAGAAGTAGAGAGACATCTGTGGAGGAACGGTATGCATCAATTATTTACTGTATGGTTTTTTCACGGTGAAAATACATCCGTGAACACTATTGATCCCCCATCGGTAGAATAAGTTGAAGAGGACATAGTAAAATAAAACGTCGAGGAACAAGGTGTTGAGGTGGAAAATATTGTTGATGTCTGTTACTAAGTGCATGGGGAACCTTCTGTAGACGTTGAATGCAATGAGCCGAGAGTTTCCAAGGAAGATCACGTCGTAAATGATAAATACAATGAATATAAGAGGTTATTAGTTGAGAAAATATATCCTTCATACGAGGGTCCTGAACCAACTCTTTCGTCAATTGTAGAACTTCACAACTTAAATAAGCAATTTGGTTGGTTAGGAAATAGTGTCACGTCACTCTTGTCTATCTTAAAATGGTGGATCCGAAAAGGTAATACACTATAAAAAAAAATATCCAAAGATGAAGAGTATGATAAAAGACTTGGGGATGGAGGCCAATTACATTCATGCATATGTCAATAATTGTGTCTTATATTGGAAGGAGAATGAATATATAGATGAATGTCCCCAACATGGAGAATCAAGGTATTGAGTTACAATGAGGTAAGGGGGAAGGATTTCCAAAGAACATAAAAAGGTGTTGAGACACTTCCCTCTGATTCCAAGGTTGGTGAGATTTTATATTATTCCTGTAATACCCCGTATTTCTATGGCTTTCAATTATGAGATTAATTAAATGAAATTGCTTTTAATTATGGGATTAATTAAATTAATTTGGGATAATTAATTGGAAATTAATTCGGATTTAAATAACTAGCGAGAAAAGAGTTACTATTTGATTATGATGATAATGTTGAATATTGCTGAATGAATATGGTAATATATGGTTATTGAATTTATTAAAACTATCACGAGTTGAAAATATGGTAGTTTTGGTAATTAAGTTGGGATGCACGTGTCAGTCGTGTCAGGAACCAATTTAATGGATTTAAAAGTAATTTATTTTTATATCATCCATATGATCATTTAGAGTGCGTGAACGTGTCCGTAAGGGTCGAGATAGTTAGAAAACACTAGTCGGGGGTTTAGTTTGGGTCCCGAGGCATTTTAGGCCTAACCGGCAGCCCAAGAGGGCATTTTAGTCATTTTTATTATTTGAGGAATAGTGACCCACGAATTTTAAGTGAATTAAATCATCAAACACTTAGGATCCTTAGGGTTTCCATCACTAAAATTTGCAAACGACCATTAGAGAAGAAATGTAGGAAGTTACCAAAGGAGAACCACCACCTTTAGGCTTTTTGCACCACCGTCACCACCATCGGATAAATCGAGAAGAGATGATTACTCCCCTATCATCTTCTCCAAAGGGCCAGAACTTCTATTTCCAGGCAAGTGGTTTAACTTGCAATAATTCAGTGCATACATCATCCATGATAGTTTAGAATTGGAGAATAATCTTGAAAAATGATGAATGAATAGATTTGAAGAATTAAAATCTTAATCTTGGTAGGTTTTGCATGTATTTTAACTTCAGGGAATATATCAACCACAAAATTATGATCCATATGTAGATAATTATGAATTTTTAATGAATTATTTAGTGTTCTTGAAGAAAATAGGAGAACTAGGGTTGTTATGAAAAATATATGAATTGATCCAAGAAATTGACTCCCCATTGTGATTTGATGATTATAAAGCGTTGGAACTTATTTATTTATATTGGTATGATATTAGGAATAAATATTTGGGAGTTTGGGATATTATAGTAGAGTATTTGAGGGTTAAGTTTGATGAAACCCATAGGAAAAATTATGAAGAATCAAAATATCTGTTGGATCGACCGATCGACCCATGAATGTCGATCGATTGACTAGATCGATCGATCGACCCCTTTCCCTCGATCGATCGATTCCTTCTGATTTTGTAGATTATTTCCCTTTAAGTTTTGACAAATCCTAAGCTTGTAAGAACTCTTAGGGGGTTTAATAAAATATTATCGGACTTGGTTAAGCATAGTAGGGTTGTAGTTTATGCCTGGAAATGCTATTCCTTTTGGGAGTGAATGGGATACTTACGAGAGTTTATCAAGTGAGGTACGGTTAGAAATTTCATAAATTGGGATTTAAATTGGACGAATGTTAATTTAAGGTTAGGTCTAGTAGAAGAGGAACTTAGAATAACTGAAATAACCTTGGAGGCAAGGGGGTGACTTAGTGACCTTTGGTATAGGTTTGAGTATTCGGATTTATACGACGAGAGAGTTATCGCGCTACAAGGGGTGACTTAGTAACCTTTGATATAGGTTTGAGTATTCGAATTTATACGACGAGAGAGTTATTGCGCTACACGTATTACGTAGAATATATGGGGTGACATTTAAAATGTGTGTGTGACTTCTAATATAGGATGGATAGTACCTATATTAATATTGATAAATACTTAGGTGGTGTGATTACCTAGCATATGGATGATTCTGTGTATGACATACCTGCCATACTTGCTATCACGGGAGGTTTAATTTTTAGAAGAGGACCATCTTATCTTTGTGTGCCTTTGGGGGGATTCAGATTGGTACCTCAAGGACATAGGATTGTGAATGACTTATTTGTGAGTTGATAAGTCAGGTGACCATGGGAGAGTAGGTATGTGCGTGACCCATGGGTATGTGAGCTATGTTCGCCTACAATATGTGTGAATTGTATTGATACGGTTCTTGAGTGATTCAAAACTTGTAAATCCTTACGTGTATGATGCATCGGGATTGATAGCAGAGTATGTGTGAACCGCATGTTCCAGCCTTTTGGGGTGCCGAATTTTTATGTATATTATGCTAGTGAATTATATATATATATATACTTGTGATTATTCCATTGTTTCTTAGTAGATACGAATAACTAAGCTATTTAAATGGGTTAAAAATTGGAGAATTTATGTAGCACTCGAGATAAGTAATTTGATTAATGTAAATGTGAGATATAAGTTTGAAATAGATGGGTAATACGAGTAGACACCCTGTATTAGAATGTGAAAACATGAGTTAGTACGGACTAGTTAGATAGTGGCATAACTAGGATGGGTTAAGGGTATACGTTAGGCGTGCACATTAGTTGAGGGGTGAGAAACTCTTGTGAGAGTACGTAACTAACATGTATATTATATTTACTATTTAATGCAATTAAACACTTGTTGTTTTTGAACTGTTTTCACCAAGAGATCTGACCCGTTTTCCTCCAAATATATTTTGTTTTGTAAAAACCTTTTAGGTGCCTATCCAAAGGGATGCCAAGCATAGGAGTTCCATTATGATGACGTGTTGTAGCTACTGTGGAAGCTACATGATCATAGTATTAGATGCCTCCACATTTATCATTGGTTCCTTTAGAGTCATTCATATCAGTTAGGGCATGTTGCCCATTATTATTGAGAGATTATAGATACCTACTTTCATTATTTTAGATGTTGGTTTATTTATTCAAACTCTTGTATTGGGATTTTATTTTACTCTGGTATTATTATTGGAGTGTTTATGTCCAGACTCAGTTTATTTCATTACGTTGGTTATTCATATGAGAGTGTTTATGCGATTGATGAATGATGATTTAATTAATTGGTTAATTATTGATTTAATTAATAAAATTTGGCATCTCTCTATTTTAAATATTAGGATATAATAATGAAAAGACTGAACAAATATTATTGGACACTGTGTAGAGTATGGAAATACTTTCTCTTTTATTTTGTTTTTCTTCACCTTTTATCTTTTCGTTTTCTCTTCACTCTCACTTGTTTAATTGCAACCACATAACAAAAGCATCGTTCAATCCCAAGTACTGCTCCAAACAAAGGTATGGAAGGTGACATATCTATGGTTTACAACTCCAATTTGGAGTTAGTGATTGAATTTTTGGTTTTGAAATGAAAGGTTATTGTATAGGCTCAAAGGGATTGAATGGGGAAATACATAAGGTGAGGTCAAAGTCAATATGGGTGATATAATAAAGATGGACTATGATTATTTCCTATAGTTTACGCAATTCTTGAGTCAAAATAACTTTAAAAATCATGGTGAGGCAATAAAATTCATAATACAGTCAATTAATGAACGATCAATGAATTAAAAGTGAGATTACGAATGAATTTAACGTTTCAAAGATGGAAGAGAAGTGTATAAATACTCATAAATGAAGGAAAGCATAAAGATATCTAGGTTTTTGTGTACGCAAAGCAACATAAAGATACAAAGTTATAATTGTCCTACTGAACCATTTATAAAATATGCTCTAGTGTTCATGGATTTTCAATGTTTAATTCATGCATTTATTCCCAACATTGAATACTTTGAGGATTAAAGTTAAATAATTTGAAAGATAAGAAAAATTAATCATTGAATTAGCAATTGGGTGGGGCAATTATTGAATTTATCATAAGAAATTGGGGCAAGAGGTCCAAGAAAGTGAGAAGGAATAAAGAAAAGAATTTTTAATATTTTTTAATTAAATAAATATATGCATGGCTCATGATGAATAAAAATAAATTGAGATACCTAATCATACCCCCTAACTTAAATCTCACATTTTCCTCAATGTTATTAAATACATTATGAAAAATAGAAGGATAGAAAGAAATCACCCCTATTTGGAGCGATCCCTAAGATAGTCAATGTGCGCCCTATACAAACATAAGAAATACAAAAATATGTACCACACGAATTATTTAAAATGAATCATGTCGTAAGTCACAATAATCGAGAGGGGTTGAAGTGAAAATACCAGATACTTGATGGTGGACATTTGATTTTAAGAAAGTGTATACTTATCAAAACTTAATAATTCAATAACTACTAAATCGTCATTCTGAATTTCATATAGTTCAAAAAATAACTTAATCAATAAAAAAATACATTATCATCCCACAACCGACCCAAACTAACTGCATCAACATAAAAGCGATCCCAATTACGGCATATCTAGAGACCGAAGCACCAAAGGGTTTTAGGGAAGTCAGATCATATGGACTCCTTAAATAAGCCAAGAGCATTGCGTCCTGACTCTGCTGTGGAATATAACGATCTCTTATCGTACCCTACATCATTAGGAACTCATGTCATTGTTCTGTCCTGGTCAAGGAAGGACTCTAATGTATCCCACCTTAACTGGATATCCTCCCACCTCTAATCCTAAAGTGCCTTGAACACCTCAAAATGGGCATAAAAAATATGGGAGGATACTTGGAATGCTGCTCTGACCCCTGCTCAGCTCTTCTAAGCTTTGTGTCCTCATCCTCAATCACTACTATCGATCGTGTCTCGACTATCGGTGCCCCGAGAAATGGACCAAACATCTCCTGATATTGTCTCTAATTAGAAGTCTCTTGGGCTTTACAATTATTTCAATCGAAAGCTCCGGAGATTTTGCGAGACGAAATATGAAGGGAGAAGTTTACGCCTTCTCCTTTGCAGCTAAGTAGATATGGTCCATAAATTAGGCGGGTAGATTGATGTCCCCCGAATGCTTGAGCAAGGCATAAAGTAAGACGGTGTTACCTCAGAGAGGTTTTTCATCACCATCAAGAAGAGCACATTGATTTAGTATAGGAGCCTTGAAAGGTCTTGCATGGGGGCCAACATGAACATCTTCTAGGTCCAAACCTCTCCCGATGCTAGAAAATCGATAAGTGTGTCCAGCTCAAAGGTCACCTCATCAGACAATCTCACATAAGGGGTCGGTTCCGCCACATTTCCCATTTAGTGAGCCAAATCCTTCCACCGAAAAATGATCCTCACTTCTCGAACAGAGAACTTAAAGAAAATTTTTCCCCCACTTGCATTGGATCAATGAGGCATAGAACGTCCAAACTAAGTACTTGTTAATAGATCTTGGTGGCGCTCAAAAGGTGTCTTAATTATACCTTTTGATTAGTGTTCCACGACAGGTTATGGGCAATGAGCACTTCAAAGTGGAAAAGTATGCCTTGTACCATTGTTTCTTCTATAGGCTTCTAAACCCCTCAAAACCCTTCAGAGGGTTGCATCGAGATTGGTTGTATTTTTTGACTTCACCCATGTATACCTACAAAACAAAAATTGGTACAATAACGTAATTTAAGACTAAAATATTAAGGATAAAGCAGAGATGAAAAATTAACACCTGATGCGGTGAAATGAGTGAAACTCACACAAGAATATATCCAAAGTGAGAAGTAAAAATAATTTTGGCATTTCGACATACACTTGGCATGCAAAGTGGAAAAACAATAGTGTGGGAAACATTGAAACCAACAAGAAGCTCCCCATTCATAGAAATCCTAAGAATACAAAACAATATATGCACATGAATGGGGTTTCAACAAAAACATGCAGTTAAAATGAGTTTACAAAAATGGCACAATTTGTGAAAAATATAACAACTTAAAACATTCCAATTTTTCCGAAATATTATAACAATTTTGTCCAAATTTCACTATCCTCATCAGTCACCATTCAAAAATTAAGAGTGCAAGTCTTTGTTTAAGAATTTTGCAAATTTTTAGGCCAACATTGACATATACTTGCACACTATCAATTAGCATACAAATTCTACTCAATACAGTGTTCTTCAATCACACATACACAATAAGCAACAATCAACGATGGAAGGTGTGTGCAACGATGGAAGGTGTGTCCATGAGGAAGTATATGTGAACAATACATTATCAATATTCAAATCAATTTTTCCAACTAACCTAAAACTCATGAAAAATCACCGAAAAACTCCAAAAAATCCAGAAATTAAGTTAAGAAACCAAACCTTTGAAGTTGTATGGAAGGATTAAGGGGTGAATTGTGGTGGAAATGAACAAAGAGGAACAAGGGTTTGATTTTTAGGAATCTCAAATGGTAAGAGAAGAGGAGAGGATGTGAGAAATAAGAGTGCAAGGTAAAAAAGGAAACAACATTAACATAACACATTCTACTACCGGTTAACCGTGGGTCAAGGCCCGGTCAATCGCTCTTTCTTAAAAATCCTTGGAACAAAGGCAGTGCCCGTAGGGAGTTGGGGATTGGTCGACCGTAGTATAGGGACCAATCGATCGGGTTTTCTATTATTGCATTGAACTGAAGATAAAAGTTTTTGTATCTTCTAACCGTCGACCATGGCTTGGGGACCTATCAAACGGGGCCCTATTTTCTCAATAGTTTTGATTCCCTACACTCTTATAGGAACATTAACCTAAACACATATTAGGAGGCCTATGGATGATAGAATACATATGTAGACTCTTGATATAATGAACGATTCCCATGGACTCAAAATAAACGAGGCAATCCCAAAAAAGGGTCCCAAAACTCACTGTGCTGCACCCAATGAAGAGCCCTCGGTGGGTCCTCAAGAGGGATTTCCTCAAGTTCGGGGTTAAAAACCTCAATGAAAAGCTTAAGACTCTTCCCATTCACCTTATAAAAGGTTCTGGTCCTTGGCTTCAAAATATCAACGACACTATGATCGTAGACCTTTTTTACTACGAATGGTCTGTTTCACCGGGATTATAATTTTCGGGGGAAAAGGTGGAGACAGGAATCTTAGAGTAGGACTTTGTGACCCATATCAAAGTTCTTGTGCACTATGCTTTTATCATGAAAGGCCTTGGTTATCGCCTTGAAAATATGAGAGTTCTCATATTAATCATTCCTCAATTCCTTAAGCTCGTTTAGTTGGAACTTACTAAGGTCTCCGCCTTTGATATTGTGAAAATTGAGCTTTTTAATAAAGTAATATGCTCGGTGCTCTATCAACAAATGACACGATTTCCCATACACCAACAAGTAAGGGGACATGCCAAGGTGATTCTTATAATCCGTCTGATACGCCCAAAGCATGTCGGTTAGCCTATATGACCAATCCTTGGTCTAAGGGTCTACAGTTTTGAATCCTTTTTATATCCCTATTACCCCATTTCACTTGGCCGTTTATTTGAGGGTGGTATGTGGTTGAGACCTTATGGGTGACTCCATATTGTGGCATCAAGGAACTATACATATCGTTAAAAAAATAAACACCTCGATCGCTTATTATCGCCTTTGGTGTGCCAAATTGAGCCAAGATATTTTCTCTGAGGAATTTAAACACTACTTTAGTGGTGTCCTTCCTAGTAGGCACGACTTCCACCAATTAGGATACATAGTTGATCACGACTAGGACGCATTCAAATTGATTGGATTTAGGAAAGGAACCATGAAGTCTATTCCCTAATAATAAAAAACTTAGATTACAAGAATAGGGGTAAGAGGCATCATGTTCCTTTTGGTAGTTGTAGTTGTAACACCCCATGATTTTTGAGTCGTAAAAAACTTTGTTAAATTAAAAAGTTGGCAAAAATATTTTTTTTGGAATCTATTTCATTTCGGTACATACAAATGTTGGTTTTAAGTGAAATTTAAATCGGGAATAAAATTTGGAAACTATAACTTTTGTATAAAAATCGGGGGAGGATATGACCTAAGGAGCAAAAAAAAAATCTATCGTTCGATCGAGCGAAAGTTTTGTGTGCAGCTTCATCTCGTCTTCAGCAACAACAGACTAAAATTTCACCCAATTCAAACGGTCTGATTGTCCATAATGTTTTTTTAGTGTTTGTGTTTGATTAGGACTTAGATTGTTTTGGGTATATAAACATAAAGTGATGGATTTAGGACTTTTAAAAACACATTTTAGCCTTCTCAAATATCAATATACTCCCTTAATTTCATTATATCTCATCTACAAAACTTAAACCCCATTGAACACAACTTTCAACGAAGGTTTTGAAGATCTAAATCAAGTTTACGATTTTCGCAAGAGGAACGCAGCGGTGTAATCAAAATTTTGAGGAAGAATTTTATGTATTTTCAAGTGACGATTTTAAGGTATGGGGTTTACGCAATATGCTTCTCTAAATCTCTCAAGAGTATTTTATTGTTTCTCAATTATTTGTAGATATTGTGATATTCATTGGAATCCTATGTGGTTGACGATTGAGATATTGTATTTTTGTATGTGGGCATGGTGCCATGAAATTTTAATATGGCACTGAGAATGGTCAACCGCCAAAAGTCCAAAATCCATAATGAGGATTTAAGAAGCCTAGATGAGGTGAGGCCCGGTGACCTATTTAAATGTTATTGAGAAATAAATTGGTAAAATGCTTGGGTGTTATATTGGACACGTATACGGTTTTGTATTGTTGCATTTTTGTTTACCGTTATCATATTGAGCATATATTCTTATCATATTGTGTACTTCCCCATATTTTTTTTAGTGGCACGTGGTTGGATTTAGGATGTTATCAGTCAAGAAGATATTTGGGTGGCATATGAGATACAAATTATTATTGGCAAAACAAAAGTGTATTTTAATGGAGCTTTTTAATATTTCTAGTATAGGAAAAATTGTGCGATTAGTTGGAGATGAATATTTGTAAAATTTTGTATTACTGAGAAACACTAGAATTTGGTGTAATAAATTTACTTTCTATTATTTGGGTGACTCACTTTAGTTTATTGGTCCCATTTAGATGCCCTGCTTACGTTATTGAGGATTTTAGTTTAATTTAAAAAAAAAGTAGCAACTCAAATTTTTCGGCTTATTACAGTAACCTTCCCGATCGGTTGGCAACAAGTGGAGGTTTTGCAGAAAGCTTGTGCATATTTGAAGATAATAGGCCAATAGAAATCGCAATGTATCACTTTGAGTGCGGTCTTTTGGGAAGAAAAGTGCCCTCCACATGCTCCGTTGTGGTAAAACAATAAGATACTCGAGATCTCATCATTTGGGACACATTTGTAAATTATTTGGTCTGAATGATGTTTAAACTTGTATAGGCCATCGATGAAGAATGACTGAGCCAAACTCAAAAGTCTCTCCTTGTCCTTGGCCAGAAAGTGAAGTGAATAGGCCTCGGTGAAAAGGAGATTTTCATTATCAGCATACCATGGAAACATCGAAACGTCCATGAGTTGGTCATCCGGGAAACACTCTCAGATAGGGATGGGATCAATATGATCGCAATTGAACATAAGTCGTGATAGGTGATTCGAAAATATGTTTTCAATAATATTTTTGTCTTTTATTGAGAGGTCGAACTCTTAGACAAGTAGCACCCAATGAATGAGCCTACTCTTAGCATGTTTCTTGGAAATAAGGTACTTAAGAGAGGAATGATCAGCAAAGAAGTTTACGGGAGATCCTACCATATACGTCTAGAATTTATCCAATGCGAATACTATGGATACAAGTCCCTTCTCCGTAGTGGAGTAGTTCATTTGCGATGGGGGCCATGGTAAACATGGTTTTGAATTATCAAATGATTCTTGGTATGCCTCATTCCACAGAAATGGAGAATATTTAGCGAGAAGGGGCACATAGGGCACTCGGTCGAGCTAAAGTCTTAAATGAAATGTTGGTAAAAATCGACATGGCCAACAAATGAACTCACATCCTTGAGGTTTTTAAAAGCAGGAAGATTAGAGATAACATGAATCTTTTCCTTATCGACTTCAATACCATCGTTGGAGACAATATGGAATAAGACAATCCCTTATAACACTTTGAAGTAACACTTCTCCTAATAGCGAATGTGGTTATTCTCAATGCACCTAGCTAGCACCTTTTCAAGATTTTCTAGTATTACCTCATAAGTATTATCGAAGATATTAAAATCATCTGTGAAAACCTCAACAATTTCTTTGACCATGTCATTAAAGATGCTAAGCATGGACCGTTGGAAAGTTGTAGGTGCATTACAAACCCAAAAGACATTCTTCGAGAGGCAAAAGTGTCGTACGGACATGTGAACATGGTCTTTTATAAATCTTCAGGGGTTATTTCAATTTGATTGTACCCCGAATATCCATCAAGAAAACAATAATTCTTATTCCTAACTACCCTTTCGAGAATTTGGTCAAGGAAACATAAAGGGAAGAGGTATTTCCTCGTGATCTCATTAAGCTTTTAATAATGGATGCAAATACAGTAGCCAGTTAGAACGTGAGAGGTCAAAAGGCCACCCTCCACATTATCAATGACTATGATGCCTAATTTTTTTGGCATAACTTGTGGTCGGGTCACCCATTCACTATAAAAAATTGGGTATATTATTCCCACATCCAATAGCTTTATCATCTCTGTCATTAACAGCTTGCTCATGGACAAATTCAAGCTCTTTTGCATTTTACGAGTGGGCTTAGCGTCCTCTTCAAAGTAAATGCTATGAGTGGAAATGGAGGTATTGATCCCTTTCAAGATTAAAATGCACCATCCTATAACACTTCTTTGCTTTCTCAACACCTATATCAAGGCCTTCTTTTGACAATTGTCAAGTGCCGCTATAATCACCGAAAATGTGTTCTCGTCACCTAGGAAGACATACTTAAGCTTATTAGGCAAGATTTTGATCTTGATCTTGGGCATTGGAATATTCAATGGGAAGGGGAAAAAGTCACCTGGGGTAATTTCTTAAAGTGGAAGATCCACATTGAGTCTTTGATAACCCCTTCACTTTCATCGTTTGTGAGCTCTCTTTCACCATATCCCACTATGCTACCACCATCAACACCTTCATTTAACTACTTGAAGTAGTCGAAGGAATTGCTCATGTGTGATTACTCCCCATTCAGTGAATAGTAATTTAAATCGAGGGAATCTTCATAGCCCTCATCATTGATGAAAAAATCGCTATTCAAGGATTTTTCAATACATGCCTCCAATGGAGCTCTAAAATGAGAGACGTCAAAATATTATTGGACAAGAGTTCTAATGCAAGCCTCCGTTTCAACTACTTCCTCACTTTCGTCGTAGATGTGGTGTTTCTTAAGGAGGTTGAACACATTGACTTTGATCATCATATTACTAAAAGAGAGTTTCATCACCTCGTTCCTACAATTGATGTTAGCATTAACGGTGGAGAGGAAAGATCAACCAAAAATAATTGGAATTTAAGAACTCCTTTTGGTACGGGCTTGGTGTCTAAGATAATAAAATCTATTGGGAAGTAGAAAGAATCAACTTTGACAATCATGTCCTCCATGACTCCTCATTGAATGGTCGGCTAATTATAAAGTGTAGGGAGTTAGTTTAATCTCACTGAGCTTCAACTCGAGATACGTTGAACAGGGAAGCAAGTTCACACTCACCCCCAAATCTAGGAGGTTGCGATCTATTCTAGAATCACCAATTATGCATGAAATGGTGGGGTAACCCCGATCCTTAAACTTTAGGGCAAGTTCATTGGTATGATCGCACTCTCTTGCATGGTTATGCCCGCCTTTTGGTGCACATTTTGATTTCGTTTAACCGTGCATAAGTACTTCATAAAATTAGCATACTTTGTTAGATGCTCAATTGACTTAAGGAGGGGGATATTTATGCTTAATTTCTTGAAAAGTTCAAGAAAACCCTCCTCAGAGGCCTTAGTATCCATCTTTTTTAGCTTTTGTGGAAAAGGGACTGGAATGTGATAAATGGTGTCCTCTGAAACTATAGGCGTGTCTACCTCTCTAGGGATGTCGTCATCTACAGTAGCGGGAATGTGTGGTTGCATATACTTTGAAGCAATGGCTTTGCCTTTTGAATTAGTGGGAATGGGTCGTTTCTATGAGTGCTTTTTGACATTTTTGTCAACCGTTTTACTGCCCCTAAGGGTGGAAGTACCCTTCATGTGATCGAAATGCGACGTGTTTTAATTGGAGATATCAATGCCCATTTTTCCTTTAGGATTGGGTTGAGATTGTGTCAGCAAGAATGGTCTCACAACCCCTAGGGAATTTTGAACCAATTGGGAAAGAGAAGTTTGCATCGCTTGCATAAAATGGGCTATTTGAGAGATGGACTGTTCAAGTTGGGTAACTTTTTAAATAGTGGCGTATTGCCCTTTATTTGGCCTTCTCTGTGGAGGCAAATACGAAGATGGAGATCCAATGGGAAGATGTTGTAGGGATTGATATGGGAGTGGTTATTGTTGGACTTGTTAAGTCAGGGAGGAAGAAACGAACCTTGAAACCCTTGAGGTGGGGGAGTTTGGTCCTTCCAACTCATCAGAGGACGTGTCATCTTCCAAGTTGGATTATAACGGGGGTTTATGGGATCAAATGGTGTATAAGAATATTTATTTTTCAACGTCCCAATACCATTGGCTTGCTCATGCAACTGGCTCTTGATGCTAGGAAGTGAAGGACACTCGTTCATTTGGTGGCCATTGCTGTCACATATGATGCACATAACCTCCTCCACAATGGTAATCTTTTGTACGACTTCTATGTGTGGGGATTGTTTTATAAGTTGCAAAGCATCGATTCGATGACACAAACAGTTGTACATAGTTTGCATATCATGATTTCCCTATAGAATAAATATATTTTGGATTTGCCCTTGAGGGTGGTATTATCACGACTAGTAAAGTTAAAAGGATTCTAAGTATGCCAACCCCAAGAGGCCTTCGAAAAAAATCGAAATGGGCCTCCACCTCCTCACCACGCAAGTCAAGTAAGGTACCATGAAACATCATTTCGACCAAGTAAATTGGTTTATCCCACTATGGAAAATGGAAATTAATCGCATTTGGTCAAAACTATGGTGAGGGCAAGACAACTTCAAAGATTTGAAATGTTACCAATAATTGTTGAATGTCTCATGATTATATTTTTGAAAATTTGGAATTTGTTTCATGAGTGCATTAGTCTAGTGTGTGGGAAAGAATTATTTTAAGAATAGGTCTTGTAGTTGTTTCCAGTTCCCAATAGAATTGGGGAGAAGTGTGATTAACCAACCTATAGCTTTATCTTTGATGGAGAAAGAAAAACGTTTTAGTGGCACAAGCTCTGGTGAGCAATTTTTTCCAGAAAATGTGTTGCACTACTGTGCGAAGTATCTAATGTGACAATACGGGTTTTCATTCTCCATCCCATGAAAGGATGATGAAACATTAATCATGACATTTCAGAAGTGGAAAGTCCCATGATTAAAATTGGGACGTGATACACCCAGAAGAAGTGATCGACTCCGGGCATAGGTGGTCACCAAACGATTGATGCACGGGAGCCACACTACACGGTGGTGTATTATTATACTCCATTTGAGTCTCGAAGGATTGCACCGAGGGTAGTGCATTAGGAAAATGTGATGCATACAAAAAATATGTCTAATAGTGTGTCTCATTAAGTGTTTAACGATGTTAAGATGAAGTCGCAATATTATTGAATGGATTGTTTGAACCCTCTGAAGAACCAAGTGGTACTTATTCCCCAACAAACCCTAGGTTCGAATAATTTCTCATTTAGACAAAAAACCTATACTTCAAAACAACAATAGCTCAAAGAATTAAATCCAATAGGGTTTATCAATAAATAACTAAATCAAAATATACGTTACTAATAACTCCCTAGTAACGATGCCAAAACTTGAGTTTCTCAAAATATTGTATAGCGCCAGTGCACACTAATCGCGAGAGTAATAAAACCTCGTAAGATCAGAGTCAATTTCCACAGGAAATTATATAAAGAAGTGAAGATATTATTCTAGCTATAGGTCAACAAACAATATTTAAAGATAAAAAAAAAGATGATTTAGGTTTCGAGAGTTATAGCGAACCAAAGCAAACCACAATTACTTGAGCACGTAACTAAAAGATTAAACAAAATCAAGCGTGATTTAGAAAATGGATGGTAAAATGATTCTTAACAAAAGGTTGATGAGTATTACCCCACCTCAAATGATCACAACCCAAATGGTTCTTATGATTAAATTACAATCAAATGATAATAAGATGTTGTTCTCAATAATCTCACATGAAAGGTGTCATCCCAATAATATGAGATGAAGATTACAACATATTATCGAGCAAATGCGTTGATGTTGGAGTTAAGTCTTAAAGACAACTCTTACATCATAAAAGAGGTTAAAATCCTATGAAACTCCAATATCAACACATAAACCCATTTATTGGATTCAAACATTAAACTAATCAATATGTGGAACCATTTAAGGTGGGATTATGCTCCCAATCTAAGGAATCTATCTACTCATTACACTAACTATGCGCACACACAACATGGGGTTGATTAAAAAGGGAAAAACCATTACACAAGATATCATTAAATACAAAACCACTATATTAATTAACCAACCAATGTCAATGGCCAACGTACAACTAAAATGGAACTTGGCAACTTACAATCAATGAAGTAGAAAATGGAAAGAAAGAAGAAATATACAAGCCTTAGGAGAGAGAAGAGAAAACAAATCTAACAAAATACCTATTTGATCTTCCTTTCATACAAGATTGATCCAACTCCCTAACTACTATAAACCACTTGCTATTTATAGTAACTGGAAATAAACCACCAAACAAGCTTACAAAAACCAAAAACCAAAAAAGGAAACCAAAACAACTAACTTAAAGATTCACATATCTGAGGGGGCCAGTAAATCGGGGGTTAGGTCCTGGTCGACCCAGGCTTCAAAAATCCTCCTGCCATGGATTAAAGGCAAAACTTGAACAATCGGTCGATCGTGGCTTTGGGGCTAGTCGAACGGTGCCTTGATTTCTAGGGCTCTTCCTCTCCTTTTGTTCCATTCAAAGGACCTCAGAGTAAATTGACCAAAACTTGGATGTTAGGAACCAGATGATGCACCATCAGTGGCTACGTAAAGTTAACTTAGAGAGATACAACTTCTGTGAAGAGTTTGGGCACAAAGATCAAACACAAAAATGAAAAAATTGCACCAAAATTTTTGTAACCATTTACCATTAGAATCCCTACAAAATCTCAAATAAGCCTTGCAAAACATATATATTGAAAACAAAGGTTATGCAATATAAGATCTTTAATACAAGAATTAACGAACATAAATGTGCATGAATACATAAGTAACGAGATAAATTATATAATATGTGTGACTAATCATCTTTCCAAGTGATGATTTGGTTAGGACCAGGTAAGTATTTACATAATTGTGACAAATGGAATACGTCATATATGTTTAATGGTTCTAGAGGTAACTCTAAACGATAGGATATAGGTCCTATATGTTCGATGATCTTAAAAGGACCAAGATAACAGGGTGCAAACTTTCCTTTCTTCTTAAATAATATTATACCTTTATGTGGGGATACTCATAAGAATACTTAGTTGTCTCTGACAACAGGCCTACTAAAATAATAGGTGGCCAACCCAATACTCTAATAATCACAGGAATCATAGATGGTCCATTCTCAGCATCACTGTTAGTATGAGATAACCACCAATTATTTTAGAAAACGGACTGTCAATTTAAAATTTTGTAAGTAAAAGAAAAACACTTAGACAATCCCATTTGCAAAAACGGTGGATACCAAAAATCAACGAGTAAATAAAAGACAATATATAAATCAATAATCGAATAAGATGTTGGTTAACAGACAAATACAAATAGTTACACCGATTATTACACATTAAATATTACATTATAATAAATGAGTGCAGTGCTTGGGCAACACGCCCGAATAAATAAACTGAACGAAACTAGAGTACAATGGAAAGAAACGTTTAATACAAATATCCTTGAACATACGCAACATGTTGTAGCTACCGGATAACTGGAATGGAAAGTCAATACGGGTGTCCATGCGGTAGAGCACCTGAGCGGACAAAGAGTTGCATGCAAAATAAAGAAATATAGACGGGTCAGGGCCCGGTTTGATATGATTACCATGTAACTAAAATGCATGACAGTTAAGTGCATAATTCTCTCGCAATTAACATAATATTGCTCACCTCACACATCTAAAAACACAACCTAGCGCAATATCAATGAAATTCTCTAGTTAACCTAAGTACCAAGGGCTAACTTCTCCCTAGTCTCAACACTATGCCCTGTTCGTGCATGAGGTGTCTTGCGAAGTGAAATCTAAAGAAGGAACCCCCCCGATACACTCCTCCTAGGCAAGGTTGATCATCGAGATCCATTAGACCCTCGGCACTTAATCAATATATACATATATGTATGGGAGGTCTCATCTACAACTACTCAAGGAGACATAAATAATTCCATTCACAATTCTAAGGCACAGTTCCTATTCTCTTTAGGAAATACATATATGGAAATTCATTTTATCTAATGTTTACCAATTCAGTCTCATTTCAAAACTTTATTTACCAACTTTATTTCCTTTTTTCCATCGAGGAAAAATACATATTCTAAAAGCAAGTTTTATTAACATAAAAATGCTTTACCTTTTCATTTCATATCTTCCATCTTCCTTCTTCCATCCGAAAAATGTATTTAACTTCCCCATTTCCCTTCTTCCATCCGGGAAATGTAAGTAAAGCCATTTTATTATCATAAAATGCTTTAACATCAATAATGTCCCACATTATTAAGAATAGTTATATTCACATACATATAACAATTCTAAGACCGTCCCTCCGGATTTCCCCACTGAATGCGTCCCTAAATAGCTATCATCTTTCAGGGCCTATCAAACAAGATAACCTGGGATCATACCGAAACGTCGGGAAGAGGCCATACTCCTGTGAGTGAGTCATAACCACACCTAGAATTACCTCACTAGCACAGAATAAATATACAATAACCAATCATATGGCCTAGGGATATATCCACCCTACATTCATTTGTCAGGCGGCTTCACCACACGCGCGAACTTCCCTTATGATAGCGATTTAGAGAGGTGTGTAATCATAAATTAACATTTATAAAAATCATTTTTCTATTTTGAAATCATCCACTTTTACATTCTAGAAAACCATATATATTTAGCCATTTGTCCCAAATTTTAGAATATACATTTCTTATTCTTAGAGTCATATTATTTTAATGACCTAAGACCCGAAGTGCCAATAGACTCACACTAGTCTCCAATAGTCCAACACAATCTCCCAAGTCATCAAAGTGAGTCTCCCTCAATAATAGACTCCCAAAAGTCTTAACAATAACATTTTTATCTCCAATTTATTTTTAGGTTAATTTCCTATATCATTCGGATATTAACATACACAACTAGCCCTTAGTATAAGCCCAAATATCCCCATACTAGCCTAGGACATTTGCCTACACAATACAACCCTCTAGGACTCCCCATTACGTCCCAAAGGAAGGTTCCTAAATCTCGAACCTAAAAGAAAAGGGCTAAAACAAAACTAGGAAAACCCCCACAAAATAGGGCAACCGAATCGATTCGCCCTAGGGCCGAATCGATTCGCCCCTGATTGCGAATCGATTCGCCCAAATACAAATCGAATCGGCGAGTAAAACCAACAAACTATCTCAGTCAGAATCGATTCGGCCTTAGCCAGAATCGATTCGGACTCCCAGACCTGTATTCTGTCCCCTAACCGAATCGATTCGCCTGGGACCCGAATCGATTCGGCCCTACAAATTTGCCCAGTTTGGGCTACGGGTTGAAGAACCCTAAAATTCCAAAACCCTCAATTTTTTGATTTCTTCCAACATCGATAACAACTATTTATACTACATCATTTCTATACTATAAATGACTAATATTTATTCCTTAAATATCATTTGAATCAAGGATAAAGGATTAAACACCAAGAATTCTCAAAACCCCCCAAAAATTGTTTTAATCTCCAAAGTTTAACCATACATGCAATTTATCACATTAAATCAATATCTAGCAAGAAAGAAACTTGCCTCGACTTTGTAGTCTCGGATTCTCCTCCGGTAGCAATGGATTCCGGATCCAATCTTCCATTTCTCTATCTTTTCTCCCATTTCTCCCAACTCTCTCTTCTCCCTCTCTCTCTCTCTTGGCTTCTAACACAAGATTGAGAAAATCAAAGGGGTGGGAGACTTAATCGGGTCTTAAAATATTAGTTCCCCACTTTTAATTTCTAATACACCATTAAAATGACATGTATCCACACAATTGAGTCATAACCCGCCAAAAGTTCCCGAAACTCAAAAATACAACTTGTCACTTATTTCGATTATCTCGACTATTCTAAAAACAACTGCACCCCCTATTTCGGCATTCAGAATAAAGTGAAATGTTTTTATGTTCCAACTTCATTTTATTTCATTAATTATACTCCAATTTATATATGGGTCATAACCGTCGTATAGCATATAACGACGCAATAAAACACAATATAATGCAATTTACCTTCTTATAATGGTAAATAGACAAAACATAGTAAATATTACCCCTTAATATCACGGGAAATAATATTTACCCTAACTTTCCTTATTTTAAAAAATTAGCCCATCAAGCAAATTAATATAAAATAATCTCTCAAAAGCCTGGGTTGTTACATACTCCCCCCCTTAGAAAGGAATTTTGCCCTCAAAATTCAGGCGTACCGTATAACCATATCAAGGGTATACTATACTAAACTACCGTTCTATCATCCTTAGCAAACCCCTCGGCAGTGCGGCTTCCTCATTGGACTCGGATCTCAGTCTACCTTCTTCGTGCTCTAACATAGCACCAAATCATTCCTTATGAACTATCGATCTCACCCTTTCACAACGGAAGATGAAACCTACATATCTCGGTACAAGTTGCCTTTCTTCCCGAATCACGCTATACCCTTGCCAGGGGATAACTACACTAACATATAATCGCTCAACCCCAACACTACTTACTTCTATTCTCATTAGCGCAGCCTTGCAAGTATGCGGCTCAATGAGCCCCAATCGTTAAAGAAATATACTCGGTAAACTCCAATCCCAAGGAATATATAGTCCGTTGGCTCCTTTCCAACGAGAAGGAAAAGTACTCAGCCGACTACACTAGGCCACACACACGGCACCATACTTATAGAAAACGATCCGAACTATTATACGGAAATTCGATCCATAAAAGCTACTACTCCCATCCTTCCTTTAAGTCAACACGCCCATTCTAGGTATGCCTTTTGGCAAAGGCAAACTTCAACCACTTACGGGCTTTTCTACTTAGCGCATCAGCTACCCCATTCACATGTCCTTAGCGAAAGGGAATTATCCAATTGATAGTCCTTTACGAACATCAACTTGTTGCTCGTAAAAAGACCAATTTCCTGCCCAGGAAGTAGTGCCTCTATATCTTTAAGGCGAGTACTACCGCTTCGAACTTCAAATCAAGCGGGGGATAATACTTCTCACGAGGTTTAAGTCTGTGAGACTCATAAATAATGGGCCCATGCTCTCGTATTAATACTTCCCGTTCCTGGTAGAGACTCGTTGATTAAATCCACTCTTGATCTTAACGACGCGAGTGCAGGAGTAAAAGTCAACTCATCCTTCAACTCCTCGAGAACTAAGTTACCAATGCCACGCTTTATCTAAGAGAGGCCCCACATTCTATGGCCTAACATTCCGAATCACTCGAGATCCCACAGTTCTCCGTTCTAGGGACCTAATCCTACTTAGAGTTAACCCACAAACCTATTGTGGTCAACTCCTTACCACCTTCCTAAAACAATGTTACATACCCTAAGGGCCTTACGTCCTAAAAATCCTAAATTCGATCTATATCCTAATCAAGTCATATAAATATTATACTAATTATATCCCTAGTGTCCAAGACCTTTCCTGACTTCAGACATTCTCTCAGTTTCATGCGTGGGACGTCTCGCCAAGGCGAAATCCAAATAAGGAATCCTCCCGTTACACTACTACCTCACATCGTCGGTCGTCGAGATGTAACGGTCGAAGGCACATGATTGGGACCTCTAAAATCCTAACTCGTAACCCTACTAATGCACTTCTACTTCTATGTCCTACCATTTCAATTAACTGGAAATTCAACTAATCTGGAATTTACTTTCTATAAGATGCCTTAAATGCTTTATCCCATTATACATACATACATCTTTTTAAATGGCCTTCTCATTAAGGCATAACCATAAGTCTCAATTCGACTTTCATATCTTACTCTCCCCCACATCGATCAGAGGGAAGGACTAATACAGTGCTCCTATATCGCACATCAACTTAGCCCTTTAATCACTCAATTACGTGATTCTCGGCTAAACCTTCCAACCCAGCATCTAACCAACAAAAATAAAGAAAGAAAAGAAGAAAAAGAAATATAACGTCTCTCCACTCCCAACGTCGTTAAGGTTCATGCGTGGAGCATCTCGCAAACCGAAATCAAAACAAGGAACCCCTCCTATACATTACTACTTAACTTTGTTGGTCGTGGAGATAGGGCAACGATCAAACGCAAAAAAAGTAATCAAACAATCAAACAAACAAATAATGAAAACTTCCTACATACCTTAAACCATCTCTATAAAGTCTCAACCTGTATCCAGGAGAGATATTATAGAACAACTAGTTCCTTTCTAGAAATAAAAATACGATAGCCTCGCAATTTATTTGCTTGCTATCACCCCAACCAAACTAACAATAATTCCACTCGTATATTGCATATAATACGAGTAGCACATATCACACACATATACTTTTAAATTATCAACACTCGGTTTATAACGAGTGAGGAAAATAAAGAACTTCCCTACCATGAAAGTCATATAGATATACTTATTATAATAATATCGATACTACCATAAGCTCAATTTTACACACCCGAATCTAGGGTTAACACCACACTACTCCATCTTATCACAAGGAATGCTCCACCCTCAACTAAGGTGGAAATTCCCACCAACATACTTGCCAATCTCCTTGGCCACTATCACTGGTTCCTAGACACATTATTCTAGTCCTATCCGAACCAATTTACTTCCATTTCTAACCACTCTGGTGATTACTCGCATAGTTCCATTAACTTCTTCAAAAAAGAGAACATTCTACTAGCCTCCACGGCCTTAGTTAAATGAGTCTTCCCCGGGTGGATGTCCTCCAATGGGGTCTCATGAAGACTACTTATCTAGAAGTGTTAACAACACTTACTTGTGAACCTATCCTTTACACTGAAGGGATCTCTCTTCCTTGTATCAAACCACTTCGATACATGGTTTCCTTAACCTTGCAACTCTTTGTTCACTGTTGGCCTCTGATCGAACCTCATGTGAACACTTGAGAATCTACTTTCTCATTATTCCTGACATCCTAGAGAAACTCTCTATTGAAAACATCTAACTGGTTTCTCTATGGGAAAAACTTTCGGCTCCACCAAAATATGGCGACTACCATTTTCGCCACTTCAACCTTACTCCTATGGGTGAAAGATTTCCCTCCAATCTCCGCACCTGGTCACTTCTATACCCCTCTCTAGGCCAAAAACCACCGAGCCTTATACTCTCATCGAATGAGGTTACACTTCCTCCATCCGACCAAACTTTAATATTTAGTCCTTATCAAGGACGTTTCAACTTCAAACTGACGTCGCTTGGAATCCCAAGCTTAGTACCACTCTCTACTTTCCCGCGGTACTTGGAAAACCATTTCTACTGTAGTTAGTAGTCACGGTAGCGATATAAAATAATGCTATAGAGGGAGCGGCCCTCATCACAGAGTACAACTTACAACTCTTAGTAATCTCGCCCCATGACGCCTTCACAACGGCCTCCCTTGATGCCCTTCCTCATACGACTTGCGAATCTCACACGAACGCGCAAAAGATTTTCGGGGTTCTCATATCGTAGCAGGAAAACGAAATCTCACAAGAAAAATTAACGATCTTAATCTTAAGGCTCTATATCAAATCAGAAGTAACGCTGAAAGAGAAATACGTCCGCACAGATTCCTAAGGACTCTAGACCCTGATGCTCTGATACCATCTGTGATAACTCGCCTACTAAAATAATAGGTGGCCAGCCCAATACTCTAATAATCACAGGAATCATAGATGGTCCATTCTCAGCATCATTGTCGATTGAGATAATAGTACCAGATAACCACCAGTCATTTTAGAAAACGGACTGTCAATTTAAAATTTTGTAAGTACAAGAAAAACACTTAGACAATCCCATTTGCAAAAATGATGGATACCAAAAATCAATGAGTAAATAAAAGACAATATATAAATCAATAACCGAATAAGCTATCGGTTAGCAGACCAATACAAATAGTCACACCGAGTATTACACATTAAATATTACATTATAATAAATAAGTGCAGTGCTTGGGCAACATGCCCGAATAAATAAACTGAACGTAAATAGAGTACAATTGAAAGAAACATCTAATATAAATATCCTACAACATTCGCAACATGCTCTAGCTCCAGGATAACTGGAACGGAAAGTCAATATGGGTGTCCATACGGTAGAGCACCTGAAGGGATAAAGAGTTGCATGCAAAACAAAGAAATATAGACGGGTCAGGGCCCGATTTGATATGATTACCATGTGACTAAAATGCATGACAATTAAGTGCGTAATTCTCTAGGAATTAACATAATATTGCTCACCTCTCACATCTAAAAGCACAACCTAGCGAAATATCAATGAAATGCTCTAGTTAACCCAAGTACCAAGGGATAACTTCTCCTCAGTCTTAACACTATGCCCTGTTCGTGCGTGGGGTGTCTCGAGAAGCGAAATCCAAACAAGGAACCCCTTCGATACACTACTCCTAGGCAAGGTTGATCGTCGAGATCCATTAGTCCCTCAGCACTTAATCAATATATACATATATGTATGGGAGGTCTCATCTACAACTACTCAAGGAGACATAAATTAATCCATTCACTAATCTAAGGCATAATTCCTATTATCTTTAGGAAATACATATATGGCAATTCATTTTATCAAATGTTTACCAATTCAATCTCATTTCAAAACTTTCTTTACCAATTTTATTTCCTTTCTTCCATCCAGGAAAAATACATATTCTAAAAGCAAGTTTTATTAACATAAAAATGCTTTACCTTTTCATTTCATATCTTCCATTTTCCTTCTTCCATCCAAAAAATGTATTTAACTTCCCCATTTCCCTTCTTCCAGCCGGGAAATGTAAGTAAAGCCATTTTATTATCATAAAATGCTTTAACATCAATAATGTCCCACATTATTAAAAATAGTTATATTCACATACATATAACGATTCTAAGATTGTCCCTCCGGGTTTCCCCACTGGACGCGCCCCTAAATGGCTATCATCTTCCAGGGCCTATTAAATAAGACAACTTGGGATCATACCGAAACGTCGGGAAGCAACCGTACCCCCGCGAGTGAGTCATAACCACACCCAGAATTACCTCACTAGCGCAGAATAAATATACAATAACTGGTCATATGGCCTAGGGATATATCCACCCTGCATTCATTAGCTAGGGGGCTTCACCAAACGCGCGAACTTCCTTTATGATAGCGATTTAGAGAGGTGTGTAATCATAAATTAACATTTATAAAAATCATTTTTCTATTTTGAAATCATCCACTTTTACATTCTCGAAAACCATATATATTTAACCATTTGTGCCAAATTTTAGAATATACATTTCTTATTCTTAGAGTCATATTATTTTAATAACCTAAGACCCGAAGTGCCAATAGACTCACACTAGTCTCCAAGAGTCCAACACAATCTCCCAAGTCATCAAAGTGAGTCTCCCTCAATAATAGACTCCCAAAAGTCTTAACATTAACATTTTTATCTCCAATTTATTTTTAGGTTAACTTCCTATATCATTCGGATATTAACATACACAACAAGCCCTTAGGATAAGCCCAAATATCCCCATACTAGCCTAGGACATTTGCCTACCCAATACAACCCTCTAGGACTCCCCATTACTTCCCAAAGGACGGTTCCTAAAGCTCGAACCTAAAATAAAAGGGCTAAAACAAAACTAGGAAAAACCCCACAAAATAGGGAAGCCGAATCGATTCGCCATAGGGCCGAATCGATTCGCCCCTGATTGCAAATCGATTCGACCAAATGAGAATCAATTCGGTGAGTAAAACCAATAAACTATCTCAGTCTGAATCGATTCGGCCTTAGCCCAAATCGATTCGGACTCCCAGACATGTATCCTGCCCCCTAACAGAATCGATTTGCCTAGGAGCCGAATCGATTCGGCCCTGCGAATTTGCCCAGTTAGGGCTACAGGTTGAAGAACCCTAGAATCCCAAAACCCTCAATTTCTTGATTTCTTCCAACATCAACAACAACTATTTCTACCACATCATTTCTATACTATAAATGACTAATATTTGTTCCTTAAATCTCATTTGAATCAAGGTTAAAGGATTAAACACAAAGAATTCCCAAAACCCCAAAAAAATGGTTTTAATCTCCAAAGTCTAACCATACATGCAATTTATCACATTAAATCAATCTCTAGCAAGTAAGAAACTTGCCTCGAGTTTGTAGTCTAGGATTCTCCTCTGGTAGCAACGGATTCCGGCTCCAATCTTCCATTTCTCTCTCTTTTCTCCCATTTCTCCCAACTCTCTCTTCTCCCTCTCTCTCTCTTGGCTTCTAACACAAGATTGAGGAATTAAAAGGGGTGGGAGACTTAACCGTGTCTTAAAACATTAGTTCCCCTCTTTTAATTGCTAATACACCATTAAAATGACTCGTATCCACATAATTGAGTCATAACCCGCCAAAAGTTCCCGAAACTCAAAAATACAATTTGGCACTTATTTCGACTGTCTCGACTATTCTAAAAACAACCGCACCCCCTATTTCGGCATATGGAATAAAGTGAACTATATTTATGTTCCAACTTCATTTTATTTCATTAATTATACTCCTATTTATATATGGGTCATAACCGTCGTATAACATATAACGACGCAATAAAACACAATATAATGCTATTTACCTTCTCATAACGGTAAATAGACAAACCATAGTAAATATTACCCCAACTTCCCCAATTTTATAAAATTAGCCCATTAGGCAAAATAATATAAAATTGTCGCTCAAAAGCCTGGGTAGTTACATTGTCGACTTGAAATTCTATAAGCTTTATCCAATTGTATGCGTAGCTCTAATGTCAACTTTATCCCAAATACAAACTACCGGAATGAGCCATATTATTTTTATGGTTTTGGTGATAATTTTAGATTCACTGATATGATTTTCTACCTATTCATTTTATCACAGGGATGAATGATAAGGTCTTCCATGGAGATCTTCATAACGGGTGGTTTGGATGTTGGTTTGATAATTATTGTTGTAAGAAAATTCGATCAATGCAAGGTTATCGCTCCACATACCTAAGAAGTATAAAGTGCATGCTCATAATATATCTTCAAGAGCCTGAATTACATTTTTGATTTGAACATCGTTTTGAGTATGAAAAATAGTGCTTGGGAGAAGTTTAATTCCCGCAAATGCTTTTAGTTCTTGCCAAAATTTTCCTATGAATCCAGGGTCTCGATCTGATACAATGGATATGGGTACTCCATGTAGTCTCACAATTACTCTGGTGTAAAGCTCACTAAGTTTCTGAAAATAATCAATGGATCATGTTGGTAGAAAATGGGCACATTTAGTGAGGCGATCGACAATAATGCACAAGGAATTGTATTCTTTACAATTCAAGGTAATACGCTGACAAAATCCATGGTAATGTGATCCCATTTTCATTATTAAATTGGAAGTGGTTGTAGTACTCCACTAGATGTCGGTGCTCGATTTTCACCTGTTGTCATGTTAAATATTTATCCACAAAATTGTTGATGTCTTTCTTCATACCTGGCCACTAATAGTGTTACTTGAGGTTTTGATACATTTTGGTGATTCTGGGATGAATCATAAATCGTAAGTGATGTAATTATTTAAGTATTTCTTCCCGTAGTGCGGGTATAAGGGGAACAAGTTTTTTAATTTGAATCCTCTTTTGGTGTTCGGGGTCCAGTCTTTCTCGGTAGGTTGCTTTGTAATTTATGCTTTTGTATTTTCAGGAATACCTATCCTTCTTATAGTTCACGATTCATTTGTTTAGGGTGGGACTAGAGCTAATATTCCTTAGAATAATTGGGCCTTCAAATTAATCTCTTCATAAATTATACTCCCCCATGGTACCTAAAAGTAAGAACGTACTGTGGAGAGTTCCTTTATATTTTCGGCTTAAGGCATTAACAACTATGTTACCCTTCTTGTGATGGTACAACAAGTTAAATTTGTAATCTTCTAAGAATTCTGTCCATTGTCCTTGCTGAAATATTACGTCTTTCTATGTAAAGATGTATTTCAGGATTTTATGGTCGGAGAATACCTGAAATTCTTCCTCGTATAAATAACATCTCTAAATATTTAAGGTGAAAATTACTACCTCTAATTCCAAAACATGTACCGAATTATTACACTCATGAATCTTTATCTTCTGTGATCCGTAGTTAATCACTTTCCCATTTTTCATTAACACACATCCTTATCCTTAGAGGTAGGCATCGGTATAGACGTCATAACTAAAATTACTTAAAAGGATCGTAAGGACAGGGGAGGTGGTCAATTTTTCCTTTAATATAAGAATGGCTTGTTAATAATTGGAGATCCATACAAATCAAACATCCTTTCGAGTTAGTTTCATCAAGGGTAAGCTAATCTTGGAAAAACATTTTATAAAGCGTCGATAATAACATGTGAGTCCAAAAAAACTGTGCAATTCAGTAATTGTTGCAGGATACGATCATTAAAATACTGTGGTTGTTTTTGTCAAGTATACATGTATACTTGCTTTGGTGATTACGTGCTTAGTGAATTTTACATCCTTCATAATGCAGTCAAACTTTCTCTTCTTGGCATAAATTTTATGTTAATGAAGGATTTTTACTATTGTTTGCAAATGTCCTTCTTGATCTTGTCTTGTCTTAGAGTAAATTAGTATATCATCTATGAAGATGATTATGAATTGATCTAGGAAGGGGAAAACTACTCTATGCTTCAAATCCATGAAGGTTATAGGGGCATTTGTCAATCCAAACTACATTACTAGAAGCTCAAAATGACCATATCTAGTTCGAAAGAAGATTTAAGGTATGTCATCTTCCTTAACACGAAGCTTGTGGTATCCAAATTATAAATCATTCTTCGAGAATATCTTTGACCTTCATAACTGGTCAAATAGGTCTCCTACCCTAAGCAAAGGATATTTGTTTTTTATGATAAATTGATTTAATTTATGATAATCGATCACTGATCTAAAAAACTAGCTAAGGCTCCGCCTAGGCTTGAGGCTTGGGAGAAATGCCCCGCCTTAAGATTTTGATGCCTTATGCTTGGTAAAACCCTTAAGGCGCACTTTCTCTCTAAAAAAAACAATGCTTTAGTGAAACGATATCGCCTTTTAAAGATTTTTTTACAAACCGGACCATTATCTCCAAAATAATCAAATAGTATTTTAATTTGTAAATATTCAGAGATATTTTTATGATATGTACACTTTTAGTATTTTAATAGCCTTGCTATGGTTAAAAAAATATCAAAATATATTAAAAAGGCCTAAACGCTTTTTTACGCCTAAGGCCCACCTAGGCTTCTGAGGCTTAAGGCTTCGCCTCTATGCCTCGATCATGTCCCGAGTTTTTTAGAACCTTATAATCGATACATAACCGACAAGCTCTATCCTTCTTTAACATAAATAGAATGTGGTTTCCCTAAGAGGACATGGTGGGGTGTATGAATCCTTTGTTTAGAAGATCATCTAGTTGGGCTTTGAGTTCTCATTGCTTTATCGAGGCCGTGCGGTAAGGGGGTTTTGAAATGGTGAAGTTGTTTGGTAACATGTAGATGGAAAATTAAAGTTATTACGGCGGAGATAGTCCAGGAAAGTCCTCAGGAAACATATCTTTTTACCTATCTAAGATAGTAGGAGTAGATGAAGATTATTTTTCACATATTTAGAAAAGTATGGGTTGATGGGAACTATTTCCTTGGAAGCAAAATGGGAGCTTCCGTGGTTCTTAAAATATTAAAATCTTTTCATGGCAGTTGATATGAGAAAATTAGGTGACCAACCATCCATCCCTGTATTTAAGTTGAACTTTGTTAAATCGAGGACTATCAGATCCACTTATAACATCCCTCTTTAGAGTCATAGATTATGATGCTTGCATACCCTATTAGTAATGGAGACCTTCTGAATTAGCATCCCTATGGATAGAGGATATATTAAGGGACTAGTAAGCAAGTGCATGAGAGTTATACATTCATAGATAATGAAAGAATGCATGGAACCAAAGTCAAGTATTATATGTGCTAAGATGTTACAAAAAGAGAGATTACCTTCCACTACTACACGGTAGTTTGGATTTTTATCTGGGAGAAGGGAGAAATTTTGACCCCGAGTTCTATTCAATAGTTCCTGTCTTTTCTCGAGGACCTTTAGCTATGGTGGATGGTGGTTATAGTTTGGAAGAAGAATGGGATATTTGCAAGGTTCTAAAAAACGCGGGGCGTGATTGAGGCGTGGAGGCCAAGCCTTAAGCCTTAGAAGCCTAGGCGGGCCTAGGCCTAAAAAGGCGTGAAAAGGCGTTTAGGCCTTCTTAATATATTTTAATATTTTTTAACCATAATAAGGCTATTAAAATACAAAAATTGCACATATCATAAAAATATGTCTGAATATATGTAAATTAAAATATTATTTGATTATTTTGGATGAGATAATGGTCCGGTTTGTAAAGAAATTCTTTAAAAGGCGACATCGTTTCACTAAAGCATTGTTGTTTTTAGAAAAAAGTGCGCCTTAAGGGATTTACCAAGAATAAGGCGTGAAAAGCGTAAGGCGAGGCGTTTCTCCCAAGCCTTAAGCCTAGGCGTGCCTAGGCGAAGTCTAGGCGGGTTTTTTAGAACAGTGGATATTTGTAGATGTGGGCATTATGACCTAAGGGTTCCTAGTTGGTTACATTTGTGACATCATAATAGATATCCACTGTTGCTATGATGGATTTGGCTAAAAACTTGACCATCCCTAGGATTGGTTTATGAATGGTATCATTGATTAGGTTAGTTTCCAATGACGTAGGGGATCCTAGAGGGTGGAGTTGAGGTTTAGGTTTTCTCTCCAATTGATGGGTTTTATTTTATGATGGAGGACACTTATGCAATTCAGTTAAATTCACAAAATTATAAAGTAATAATAGAAGATTTAAGGTTTGTGCTAAATCCTCATTCAAAGTTTTTGTACTTTTTGGTTTCGATATCGACATATTCTTAGAATATCGAGATAGTTCCATGAACATAGCCTTATATTATGGTACAGTCAGTTATTACTATTATAACCACAGAAAGTCCACAGTCATTTAGCCTTTCACTGATTCTGAAAAAATTTCCTGAAAAATATTTCTTGAAACTAATCCTAAGTCAAATCATTTATATCTTAGGAGTGAAGTGTGACAACCCACACTCCGAAATAAGGGGTGGCCAGCCCGATACTCCGACATATACGGTAATCATGGACGGTAATCATTCTCAGCACCACAAATATAGTAAGAGTAACCGAGAAAACCACCCAACAATTTAGAAAACGGGTTGTCAAAACAATTTATGCACTTTAAAATTAAGTTAAGAAAAACAATTTAAACAACCCATTTTAGAACAATAGTGGAATTCAAAGAAACATAATTAATATACATCTAAAACCACAATATACAAAGATAAGAACCGAATATGCTGTCGGTTCACAGCTACACAAAAGTAATCCCAACAATTAGATGTTATGTTATACACTCATTATACAATTATAAGATTTGGGCCACTCGCCCGAGTGACAGACCCGATCATGACTAGATATCAAAAGAATGACGGCGTCTAACAAAACATCCTGTAATAACCGCAATTTCATACAGCTCCTTAAAATCAAAAGAGTAGGATATATCAACACGAGCGTCCTTGCGGAGGAGCACCTGGGCGGATACAATAACAAGTACAACATAGAGGAAAAAGAACGGGTCAGAACCCGGTTTATATATAGTTCCCAGATGAACAAAAAGCATGCTAGATAGGAATAGCATAACATGGGTATAGAAATCAACACTCTAACAACCTAAGCATGGATCAAGAAAACAGTGAAAATGACATAATTAAATGAGACTATGCAAGAAGATGAAATTATGCAAGATTAAATTAAAAACTAAATTAAGAGCTTGTATTCCCCAAATTCCACTTTAAACCAGTTTCAGTTCCTTAACAGGAATATACTAACATTATCTTCTTATTTCATTTCAATTTCCATTCCTTAGTAAGAATGTAATTGTCATAATATCATATAGTGGAATTATACAACCCTCAAGTCCCACTTGAGATTTAGAAAAGCTATATTCTTATGCATATAACGATTCTAAGACTGCCCCTCCTAGTTTCCCCACTGGGCGCGCCCCTAAATGACTATCATCTTCCAGGGGCCCATAAAACAAGGCAGCCTGGGTACCTATCGCACGTCGGGAAGTGGCCATATGCCTGCGAGTGAGTCATAACCACACCTGGAATTACTTCACTAGCGCAGAAAAATACATATAATAAACCCGCATATGGCCGAGGACTATAGTCTCCCTGCATTCACTAGTCAAGGAACATCACCTCATGCGCGAGCTTCCCTTATGATAGCATTTAGAGAGGTGTTCTTAAGTAAATTAGCATTTACTATAAAAACTATATTTTTCATTTTCATTACATTTACATGTTTCATTTGTTTGAAACCGTTATCATAGGATAGTTCATTACTCATCCTAGGTTATGCCTCGAATAAATCTCCAAGGGATCATATTCACTTCCCAAACATGAGGTTTTATATAACTCCAATTAAGACCCTAAAGTCTCCAAGTATGGGCCTACCATTCCCATCCATATTATTTGGATGCACAAGGAAAAGTGATGCCTTAACATCACTAGGACAACCCTTCCCCCGGACTTAACCCCAAGTGAAAACCATTCAACACTAGGGTGACAACCAACTCAACTAGGACTCTAAAAGCCAAAGTTTACTTCATTCAAGAAGAGTCCTAAGTTCTTAGAGGAAGAAAAAGAATAAAGGATAAAAGCAGGAAATTGGTTTAGAAAACAGGGGACCGGTCGACTGATCCCAAGACAGCGGTCGACCTCGTCTCAAAGTTTAGCTTTTCATAGAAAGCAGAAAGTTCATTTCGGATGGACCGATCGACCTGTGGTAGAACCGCGGTCGACCGCGACCTTATTTCATGCCTTTGAAAGAAAGCAGTGTGCCCTCCTCCGAAGGCCCGGTCGACCGGTCTGAGATACGCGGTCGACCGGTCATTGCAGACCTAGACCCCATTTTCCTAATATCTTCTAAACCCCAAAATCAACAACCAACCCAAAGTCATCCAATTACATTTAATGATACCCAAAGATCATAAATGCTCCCAACAACATTTTTCTACCTCAATCAACAATCTATCTCTACCAAAGATGTTGATACCCATAAATCCAACCAAAAACCACAACATTAATACATCAAAACTATACATATCTAACCATACTAATTATTCATCTTAAACCATATAATAGCAAGTAGAAAACTTGCCTTGGGGCTTCAATATCAGACTTGGTTGAGGAAGAAAGCAAGATCAAGCCACAAATCTTCAAGATTTCCTTCTTTCTCTCCAACCTTCCACTCACTCTCTCTCACTCTAGGGCAAATAAGAGGAATTGAAAGACTAAGGGAGAAACTAAACTTGGCTTAAGATTAAAAGTCTCCAGCCAATAAGTAAAAATACCACAATAGTTAAGTTCTAATACGCAATATGCCAAAACCAGTCAAAAGTGCCCAAAATCTCAAAATACAATATGGCACACATTTCGACTGTCTCGCACCTCCCGGAACTAACTACACCCTCCAAATTATCATTTGGAGATTTTATAAGCCAAATTAAGTTCCAGTTCCATTTTAATTCAAATTGCCATATTAATTTTCATGACAAAATAGAACACCACATGGTAACAACTACTTACACACATGGCAATATGCAACTTAATTGTAAATATTAACTTATTTCATCAAATTAATACTTACCCACATGCAGCATTTATATATGCAACTACACAACATAGAAAATAAATATAAAATGGGCTCCCAAAAGCGAGGGTTGTTACATACTCCTTCCCTTATGAGGGAATTTTGCCCCCAAAATTCAAGCGTAACTTGGATAAAGAGATGCGGATACTTTTTTCGCATATCATCCTCACGCTCCCAAGTAGATTCATCGACACTGTGATGACTCCATTGTACTCTAACCAAGGGCACCACACGAGATCTCAACCTACGTTCCCCATGCTCCAAAATGGCCACGGGTTGCTCTTCATAAGAAATATCGGGTTGTAACTCTATATCCTCGAAAGGAATGTGCCAAAGGGCACCATCACACCTCTTATACTTCTTCAAAGAGGAGATGTGGAAAAAATTATGAATCTGTTGCAACGGTTCTGGTAGGGCAATTTGATACGCTACGGGGCCTACCTTAGCAAGTACGGGAAAAGGCCCAACGAAACGTGGTGCAAGCTTCCCTTTCTTTCCGAAACGCTTAACGCCTTTCATAGGCGACACCCGTACCAACACTTGGTCTCCAACTTCTAACTCCATATGCCTTCTCCCCGCATCGGCATAGCTCTTTTGTCTGTCTTGGGCTATCCGAATACGGTCTCGAATAAGCTTGATCTTTGAAGAGGTATCCCGAATCATTTCAGGTCCGAGAAACTTGTTATCTCCCACTTCTAACCAACACGTGGGGGATCGACAAGGCCTACCATACAAGGCTTCATAGGGCGCCATCCCAATAGTGAACTGGTATGAGTTATTATAAGAAAATTCAACCAAAGGGAGATATTGTTTCCAACTACCCTTGAAATCAAGCATGCACATACGAAGCATATCCTCCAACATTTGGTTAACCCTTTCGGTCTGGCCATCTGTTTGAGGATGATAGGAAGTACTTAATTTCAATTCGGTTCCCATGGCCTCTTGGAAACTTTACCAAAAGTGGGAAACAAAGATCTTATCTCTGTCGGAAACAATATTCAAGGGCACCCCATGCAATCTAACAATCTCTTCAATGAAAAATCGAGCGTAACGAGCGGTATTATAATCAGTACGGACGGGAAGGAAATGCGCCGACTTTGTCAAGCGATCCACGATAACCCAAATAGAATCGTGACCCTTTTGTGACGTTGGCAAACCGGTTATAAAATCCATTGAAATGCTCTCCCATTTCCAAACAGGAATTTCCAACGGCTGCAACAAACCTGTCGGTAGCTGATGATCAACTTTAACTAACTGACAAGTAGTGCATCGAGATACAAATTCCGAAATATCTCGTTTCATACCCGGCCACCAATATTGACGGCGCATATCTTGATACATTTTATCATTTCCCGGATGTACCAAAAATTTAGAGCCGTGAGATTTCACCATCACAGCCCGTCGCAAATCTCCATCCTCCGAAATAATAAGCCTTCCATGAAAGCGCAATCCACCCTCAGAACTTATCGAGTAGGACTCCGCTCCCCCAGTCAATAACTGGCGAATGTGGTCTTGACATTCTTTATCTCTGCCTTGGGCTTCCACCACTCGTGCCACAATCATCAGAGTAACAGTCATCACGGACATAAACGCCCTAGCAATCGCATCCTCATGACTGAGTTCCTTCCATTTATCTTTCCACACATCAGCTAATTCTCCCTCGGGTCTTCTACTCAAGGCATCTGCCACTACATTCGCCTTGCCCGGATGATAATGAATATCAAATTGGTAATCTTTTACCAACTCCAACCATCTTCGCTGTCGCATATTCAGATCTTTCTGAGAAAATAAATATTGCAATGACTTATGGTCCGTGAAAAGACTAAACTTCTCCCCGAGAAGATAGTGCCTCCAAATCTTTAAGGCAAAGACAACGGAGGCTAATTCCAAGTCATGCACCAGATAATTTCTTTCATGAGGCTTGAGTTTTCTAGAAGCATAAGCAATAGCTTGTCGCTTCTGCTGAAGCACACCTCCCAAACCTTGTAGAGATGCATCAGTGAAGACTAAATATTTCAACCCTGGCTTGGGTAAAGCGAGGACTGGAGCCAAAGTCAATCTATCTTTAAGCTCATCGAACGCAGCTTGACAGGCTTCATCCCACACAAATCTAACCCCTTTTCGGGTCAAATTTATCAAAGGACTAGCAATCTTAGAAAATCCCTTAATAAATCGGCGGTAATAGCCCGCCAAACCCAGACAATTGCGTATCTCGATAGGCGTCGTGGGCTGGCCCCACTCCCTCACCACAATAACTTTACTTGGGTCCATCGATATCCCTTGCGAAGAAACAACGTGACCCAAAAATTGCACTTCCCGCAACCAAAAGCCACACTTCTCAAACTTGGCGTACAATTGGTGATCCCTCAACCTTTGCAGGACCAACCCCAGATGAGTAGCATGGTCATCTTCCGTTTGAGAATACACAAGGATGTCATCAATAAACACAATGACAAACTGGTCCAGGAAGTCCCGAAATACTCTATTCATAAGATCCATGAATACTGCAGGGGCATTGGTTAGCCCAAAAGGCATAACCAAAAACTCATAAGACCCATACCTCATCAGAAAAACAGTTTCGGATACATCTTGCTCATGTATCCTCAACTGGTGATACCCCGTTCTCAAGTCTATCTTAGAGAAGTAGGTCGCTCCTCTGAGCTGATCAAACAAATCGTCTATGCGAGGCAAAGGGTATTTGTTCCGGATGGTGACCTTGTTCAACTCTCTATAGTCAACACACAACCGGAGAGAACCATCTCTTTTCTTCACAAATAACACAGGAGCACCCCACGGTGATGTGCTACGCCTGATAAACCCCTGTTCTAATAACTGCTGAATCTGATCTCTTAGCTCCCTCATTTCCACAGGAGCCATACGATAAGGAGTTCGCGCAATCGGTCGAGTTCCCGGCGCTAAGTCAATAACAAACTCAATCTCTCTACTAGGAGGCAAACCTGGTATCTCTCGGAAAATGTCCTCAAAGTCTCGAACAACAGGAATAGAATCTAAGGGAACAACTACATCCCGAGAATTCTCATCCGCAATACAGTATAAATAAGTACCAGAATCTCCCTCTAAACAAGGCATAACCACCAGGAACATATCTTGTCCCGGAACGGCGAAGACTATACTCTTCCCGTAACAATTTACTATAGCATGATACTTAACAAGCCAATCCATTCCCAAAATAACATCATACCCGACCATGTCTAGGACGAGTAAGTCGGCCTCAAAACAAAAATTACCAAGAGTGATCCCTATGCATTTACAAACAAAGAAAATAAGGGAACCGTCACCCATAGAGGACTCCACACTAGAAAAGGTACTTTTCGCAGATTTTATCAACTCTGTGGACTGAGAAAAACTTCTGGAAATAAAAGAATGCGTCGCACCCGTATCAAACAGAACGCGACCCATGTGTCCCTGAATAAGGAACTTACCCTCTATAGCTGGCGGTGCTGGCTGAATAGGAGGAAGCATAGCATCCTGAATGTGGTAGACTCTCCCATACTGTAGTTGACCCTGCTGCAGAGGGACAACTGGATTCGGTGCTTGTGGAGGGAACTGCACATCAGGCTATTGAGGAACACGTGGAGGTTGTCCCCCAATCACATGAGGACAATCTCTCTTAAAGTGACCAGCTTCTCCACATTGAAAACATTTCCCCACCATATTCTCCTGACCTTGACCTCTGTTATTTCTGAACTGCCCAAAACCTTGGCCTGGTTGGCCCCTACCTCCCTGGCTACCTCGACCCGCTTGCTGTGGTACGACACCCTGACCTTGCCTGTTAGCATTTCCACTAACATTAAACCCGCCAGAGCGTTGTCTTTTCGACCCATCCCCTTGCTGAGGATCCCTTTCTCGTTGCTTATTACCCGCTGGTTGGGACGAAGGAAAAGCTCCTCCTCCATTCCCACTCACCCCGGGATTCCCTACTTGCCCAACTCCTGAAGCTTTCTTGCTATTCTGAATAAACAACCGATGCTCCTGACAATGAAGCAATGCAGCATTCATCACTTCACCAAAAGTTTGTAAAGCCGGATTACCCAGCAAATGCTGCCGGATTCTCCAGTTTAGACCTCCCATGAATTTTGAGACTTTCCTTTCCTCCGGGGTTACCTCTTCCGGCACAAAACTAGCTAGCCGGGTAAACTCCTCCTCATATTCGGCAACCGATCGTTCTCCCTGAACTAGATCTTTAAGTTTCCTCCTCATCTCCCTCTGAATCGCGGGAGGAAAATATTTTCGGTCGTACAAGACCCAGAAATCAGTAATGGACATAGTATCCCTCTATTCTGGCGTAGTCATCGACTCCCACCAATGTAACGCTGCCCCAACCAACTTGAAAGTAACAAGTACTTTCTTCTTCTCCTCACTACAGTCCACCATTCATAAATGGCGTTGCATATCCTTCTTCCATTGATTTTCTCGAACAACGTCAGAACCTCCGTCAAACTCTGGGGGATGGCCCTTTAAAAAGGACTCCCTTACTCTTTCCCACGGAGAGGGTCCCGTAGGTGCTTGGACATCCTGTGCCCGTTGTTGAGCTGTTGGCATCTGTTGAGTTACTGCGGTCATGGCAGCATTAACTGCATGAGCCATAATATTGGCTACGTCCGCAGCATTAAAAGTTCCTTGGGGCGGTGGAGGACCAACATCCTCTTCTACAACTCTATTGCGTCTCGCAGGGCGACCTCTCTTAGGCGGCATCTGCGATGAAGGGACAATAGTGTTAGAATACAATTCACAACAATCTATTTCACTGAAGATCGCAATTATAGCAGCAAAGCAGTCTTATCATTAGGCTCTATATCAAAGAACGCAACGGTAGATCGTGACAAGTCCACATAGATCCTAGTACTCTAGAACCCAGTGCTCTGATACCATCTGTGACAACCCGCACTCCGAAATAAGGGGTGGCCAGCCCGATACTCCGACATATACGGTAATCATGGACGGTAATCATTCTCAGCACCACAAATATAGTAAGAGTAACCGATAAAACCACCCAATAATTCAGAAGACGGGTTGTCAAAACAATTTATGCACTTTAAAATAAAGTTAAGAAAAACAATTTAAACAACCCATTTTAGAACAATAGTGGAATTCAAAGAAACATAATTAATATACATCTAAAACCACAATATACAAAGATAAGAACCGAATATGCTGTCGGTTCACAGCTACACAAAAGTAATCCCAACAGGTAGATGTTATGTTATACACTCATTATACAATTACAAGATTTGGGCCACTCGCCCGAGTGACAGACCCGATCATGACTAGATATCAAAAGAATGATGGCGTCTAACAAAACATCCTGTAATAACTGCAATTTCATACAGCTCCTTAAAAGCAAAAGAGTAGGAATATCAACACGGGCGTCCTTGCGGAGGAGCACCTGGGCGGATACAATAAAAAGTACAACATAGAGGAAAAAGAACGGGTCAGAACCCGGTTTATATATAGTTCCCAGATGAACAAAAAGCATGCTAGATAGGAATAGCATTACATGGGTATAGAAATCAACACTCTAACAACCTAAGCATGGATCAAGAAAACAGTGAAAATGACATAATTAAATGAGGCTATGCAAGAAGATGAAATTATGCAAGATTAAATTAAAAACTAAATTAAGAGCTTGTATTCCCCAAATTCCACTTTAAACCAGTTTCAGTTCCTTAACAGGAATATACTAACATTATCTTCTTATTTCATTTCAATTCCCATTCGTTAGCAAGAATGTAATTGTCATAATATCATATAGTGGAATTATACAACCCTCAAGTCCCACTTGAGATTTAGAAAAGATATATTCTTATGCATATAACGATTCTAAGACCGCCCCTTCGAGTTTCCCCACTGGGCGCACCCCTAAATGACTATCATCTTCCAGGGGCCCATCAAACAAGGCAGCCTGGGTACCTATCGCACGTCGGGAAGTGGCCATATGCCTGTGAGTGAGTCATAACCACACCCGGAATTACTTCACTAGCGCAGAAAAATACATATAATAAACCTGCATATGGCCGTGGACTATAGTCTCCCTGCATTCACTAGTCAAGGAACATCACCTCATGCGCGAGCTTCCCTTATGATAGCATTTAGAGAGGTGTGTTTAAGTAAATTAGCATTTACTATAAAAACCATACTTTTCATTTTCATTACATTTACATGTTTCATTTGTTTGAAACCGTTATCATAGGATAGTTCATTACTCATCCTAGGTTATGCCTCGAATAAATCTCCAAGGGATCATATTCACTTCCCAAACATGAGGTTTTATATAACTCCAATTAAGCCCCTAAAGTCTCCAAGTATGGGCCTACCATTCCCATCCATATTATTTGGATGCACAAGGAAAAGTGACGCCTTAACATCACTAGGACAACCCTTCCCCCGGACTTAACCCCAAGTGAAAACCATTCAACACTAGGGTGACAACCAACTCAACTAGGACTCTAAAAGCCAAAGTTTATTTCATTCAAGAAGAGTCCTAAGTTCCTAGAGGAAGAAAAAGAATAAAGGATAAAAGTAAGAAATTGGTTTAGAAAACAGGGGACCGGTCGACCGATCCCAAGACAGCAGTCGACCGCGTCTCAAAGTTTATCTTTTGAAAGAAAGCAGAAAGTTCATTTCGGATGGACCGATCGACCTGTGGTAGAACCGCGGTCGACCGCGACCTTATTTCATGCCTTTGAAAGAAAGCAGTGTGCCCTCCTCCGAAGGCCCGGTCGACCGGTCTGAGATACGCGGTCGACCGGTCATTGCAGACCTAGACCCCATTTTCCTAATATCTTCTAAACCCCAAAATCAACAACCAACCCAAAGTCATCCAATTACATTTAATGATACCCAAAGATCATAAATGCTCCCAACAACATTTTTCTACCTCAATCAACAATCTATCTCTACCAAAGATGTTGATACCCATAAATCCAACCAAAAACCACAACATTAATACATCAAAACTATACATATCTAACCATACTAATTATTCATCTTAAACCATATAATAGCAAGTAGAAAACTTGCCTTGGGGCTTCAATATCAGACTTGGTTGAGGAAGAAAGCAAGATCAAGCCACAAATCTTCAAGATTTCCTTCTTTCTCTCCAACCTTCCACTCACTCTCTCTCACTCTAGGGCAAATAAGAGGAATTGAAAGACTAAGGGAGAAACTAAACTTGGCTTAAGATTAAAAGTCTCCAGCCAATAAGTAAAAATACCACAATAGTTAAGTTCTAATACGCAATATGCCAAAACCAGTCAAAAGTGCCCAAAATCTCAAAATACAATATGGCACACATTTCGACTGTCTCGCACCTCCCGGAACTAACTACACCCTCCAAATTATCATTTGGAGATTTTATAAGCCAAATTAAGTTCCAGTTCCATTTTAATTCAAATTGCCATATTAATTTTCATGACAAAATAGAACACCACATGGTAACAACTACTTACACACATGGCAATATGCAACTTAATTGTAAATATTAACTTATTTCATCAAATTAATACTTACCCACATGCAGCATTTATATATGCAACTACACAACATAGAAAATAAATATAAAATGGGCTCCCAAAAGCGAGGGTTGTTACATACTCCTTCCCTTATGAGGGAATTTTGCCCCCAAAATTCAAGCGTAACTTGGATAAAGAGATGCGGATACTTTTTTCGCATATCATCCTCACGCTCCCAAGTAGATTCATCGACACTGTGATGACTCCATTGTACTCTAACCAAGGGCACCACACGAGATCTCAACCTACGTTCCCCATGCTCCAAAATGGCCACGGGTTGCTCTTCATAAGAAATATCGGGTTGTAACTCTATATCCTCGAAAGGAATGTGCCAAAGGGCACCATCACACCTCTTATACTTCTTCAAAGAGGAGATGTGGAAAAAATTATGAATCTGTTGCAACGGTTCTGGTAGGGCAATTTGATACGCTACGGGGCCTACCTTAGCAAGTACGGGAAAAGGCCCAACGAAACGTGGTGCAAGCTTCCCTTTCTTTCCGAAACGCTTAACGCCTTTCATAGGCGACACCCGTACCAACACTTGGTCTCCAACTTCTAACTCCATATGCCTTCTCCCCGCATCGGCATAGCTCTTTTGTCTGTCTTGGGCTATCCGAATACGGTCTCGAATAAGCTTGATCTTTGAAGAGGTATCCCGAATCATTTCAGGTCCGAGAAACTTGTTATCTCCCACTTCTAACCAACACGTGGGGGATCGACAAGGCCTACCATACAAGGCTTCATAGGGCGCCATCCCAATAGTGAACTGGTATGAGTTATTATAAGAAAATTCAACCAAAGGGAGATATTGTTTCCAACTACCCTTGAAATCAAGCATGCACATACGAAGCATATCCTCCAACATTTGGTTAACCCTTTCGGTCTGGCCATCTGTTTGAGGATGATAGGAAGTACTTAATTTCAATTCGGTTCCCATGGCCTCTTGGAAACTTTACCAAAAGTGGGAAACAAAGATCTTATCTCTGTCGGAAACAATATTCAAGGGCACCCCATGCAATCTAACAATCTCTTCAATGAAAAATCGAGCGTAACGAGCGGTATTATAATCAGTACGGACGGGAAGGAAATGCGCCGACTTTGTCAAGCGATCCACGATAACCCAAATAGAATCGTGACCCTTTTGTGACGTTGGCAAACCGGTTATAAAATCCATTGAAATGCTCTCCCATTTCCAAACAGGAATTTCCAACGGCTGCAACAAACCTGTCGGTAGCTGATGATCAACTTTAACTAACTGACAAGTAGTGCATCGAGATACAAATTCCGAAATATCTCGTTTCATACCCGGCCACCAATATTGACGGCGCATATCTTGATACATTTTATCATTTCCCGGATGTACCAAAAATTTAGAGCCGTGAGATTTCACCATCACAGCCCGTCGCAAATCTCCATCCTCCGAAATAATAAGCCTTCCATGAAAGCGCAATCCACCCTCAGAACTTATCGAGTAGGACTCCGCTCCCCCAGTCAATAACTAGCGAATGTGGTCTTGACATTCTTTATCTCTGCCTTGGGCTTCCACCACTCGTGCCACAATCATCAGAGTAACAGTCATCACGGACATAAACGCCCTAGCAATCGCATCCTCATGACTGAGTTCCTTCCATTTATCTTTCCACACATCAGCTAATTCTCCCTCGGGTCTTCTACTCAAGGCATCTGCCACTACATTCGCCTTGCCCGGATGATAATGAATATCAAATTGGTAATCTTTTACCAACTCCAACCATCTTCGCTGTCGCATATTCAGATCTTTCTGAGAAAATAAATATTGCAATGACTTATGGTCCGTGAAAAGACTAAACTTCTCCCCGAGAAGATAGTGCCTCCAAATCTTTAAGGCAAAGACAACGGAGGCTAATTCCAAGTCATGCACCAGATAATTTCTTTCATGAGGCTTGAGTTTTCTAGAAGCATAAGCAATAGCTTGTCGCTTCTGCTGAAGCACACCTCCCAAACCTTGTAGAGATGCATCAGTGAAGACTAAATATTTCAACCCTGGCTTGGGTAAAGCGAGGACTGGAGCCAAAGTCAATCTATCTTTAAGCTCATCGAACGCAGCTTGACAGGCTTCATCCCACACAAATCTAACCCCTTTTCGGGTCAAATTTATCAAAGGACTAGCAATCTTAGAAAATCCCTTAATAAATCGGCGGTAATAGCCCGCCAAACCCAGACAATTGCGTATCTCGATAGGCGTCGTGGGCTGGCCCCACTCCCTCACCACAATAACTTTACTTGGGTCCATCGATATCCCTTGCGAAGAAACAACGTGACCCAAAAATTGCACTTCCCGCAACCAAAAGCCACACTTCTCAAACTTGGCGTACAATTGGTGATCCCTCAACCTTTGCAGGACCAACCCCAGATGAGTAGCATGGTCATCTTCCGTTTGAGAATACACAAGGATGTCATCAATAAACACAATGACAAACTGGTCCAGGAAGTCCCGAAATACTCTATTCATAAGATCCATGAATACTGCAGGGGCATTGGTTAGCCCAAAAGGCATAACCAAAAACTCATAAGACCCATACCTCATCAGAAAAACAGTTTCGGATACATCTTGCTCATGTATCCTCAACTGGTGATACCCCGTTCTCAAGTCTATCTTAGAGAAGTAGGTCGCTCCTCTGAGCTGATCAAACAAATCGTCTATGCGAGGCAAAGGGTATTTGTTCCGGATGGTGACCTTGTTCAACTCTCTATAGTCAACACACAACCGGAGAGAACCATCTCTTTTCTTCACAAATAACACAGGAGCACCCCACGGTGATGTGCTACGCCTGATAAACCCCTGTTCTAATAACTGCTGAATCTGATCTCTTAGCTCCCTCATTTCCACAGGAGCCATACGATAAGGAGTTCGCGCAATCGGTCGAGTTCCCGGCGCTAAGTCAATAACAAACTCAATCTCTCTACTAGGAGGCAAACCTGGTATCTCTCGGAAAATGTCCTCAAAGTCTCGAACAACAGGAATAGAATCTAAGGGAACAACTACATCCCGAGAATTCTCATCCGCAATACAGTATAAATAAGTACCAGAATCTCCCTCTAAACAAGGCATAACCACCAGGAACATATCTTGTCCCGGAACGGCGAAGACTATACTCTTCCCGTAACAATTTACTATAGCATGATACTTAACAAGCCAATCCATTCCCAAAATAACATCATACCCGACCATGTCTAGGACGAGTAAGTCGGCCTCAAAACAAAAATTACCAAGAGTGATCCCTATGCATTTACAAACAAAGAAAATAAGGGAACCGTCACCCATAGAGGACTCCACACTAGAAAAGGTACTTTTCGCAGATTTTATCAACTCTGTGGACTGAGAAAAAATTCTGGAAATAAAAGAATGCGTCGCACCCGTATCAAACAGAACACGACCCATGTGTCCCTGAATAAGGAACTTACCCTCTATAGCTGGCGGTGCTGGCTGAATAGGAGGAAGCATAGCATCCTGAATGTGGTAGACTCTCCCATACTGTAGTTGACCCTGCTGCAGAGGGACAACTGGATTCGGTGCTTGTGGAGGGAACTGCACATCAGGCTATTGAGGAACACGTGGAGGTTGTCCCCCAATCACATGAGGACAATCTCTCTTAAAGTGACCAGCTTCTCCACATTGAAAACATTTCCCCACCATATTCTCCTGACCTTGACCTCTGTTATTTCTGAACTGCCCAAAACCTTGGCCTGGTTGGCCCCTACCTCCCTGGCTACCTCGACCCGCTTGCTGTGGTACGACACCCTGACCTTGCCTGTTAGCATTTCCACTAACATTAAACCCGCCAGAGCGTTGTCTTTTCGACCCATCCCCTTGCTGAGGATCCCTTTCTCGTTGCTTATTACCCGCTAGTTGGGACGAAGGAAAAGCTCCTCCTCCATTCCCACTCACCCCGGGATTCCCTACTTGCCCAACTCCTGAAGCTTTCTTGCTATTCTGAATAAACAACCGATGCTCCTGACAATGAAGCAATGCAGCATTCATCACTTCACCAAAAGTTTGTAAAGCCGGATTACCCAACAAATGCTGCCGGATTCTCCAGTTTAGACCTCCCATGAATTTTGAGACTTTCCTTTCCTCCGGGGTTACCTCTTCCGGCACAAAACTAGCTAGCCGGGTAAACTCCTCATCATATTCGGCAACCGATCGTTCTCCCTGAACTAGATCTTTAAGTTTCCTCCTCATCTCCCTCTGAATCGCGGGAGGAAAATATTTTCGGTCGTACAAGACCCAGAAATCAGTAATGGACATAGTATCCCTCTTTCCTGGCGTAGTCATCGACTCCCACCAATGTAACGCTGCCCCAACCAACTTGAAAGTAACAAGTACTTGCTTCTTCTCCTCACTACAGTCCACCATTCGTAAATGGCGTTGCATATCCTTCTTCCATTGATTTTCTCGAACAACGTCAGAACCTCCGTCAAACTCTGGGGGATGGCCCTTTAAAAAGGACTCCCTTACTCTTTCCCACGGAGAGGGTCCCGTAGGTGCTTGGACATCCTGTGCCCGTTGTTGAGCTGTTGGCATCTGTTGAGTTACTGCGGTCATGGCAGCATTAACTGCATGAGCCACAATATTGGCTACGTCCGCAGCATTAAAAGTTCCTTGGGGCGGTGGAGGACCAACATCCTCTTCTACAACTCTATTGCGTCTCGCAGGGCGACCTCTCTTAGGCGGCATCTGCGATGAAGGGACAATAGTGTTAGAATACAATTCACAACAATCTATTTCACTGAAGATCGCAATTATAGCAGCAAAGCAGTCTTATCATTAGGCTCTATATCAAAGAACGCAACGGTAGATCGTGACAAGTCCACATAGATCCTAGTACTCTAGAACCCAGTGCTCTGATACCATCTGTGACAACCCGCACTCTGAAATAAGGGGTGGCCAGCCCGATACTCTGACATATACGGTAATCATGGACGGTAATCATTCTCAGCACCACAAATATAGTAAGAGTAACCGATAAAACCACCCAATAATTCAGAAGACGGGTTGTCAAAACAATTTATGCACTTTAAAATAAAGTTAAGAAAAACAATTTAAACAACCCATTTTAGAACAATAGTGGAATTCAAAGAAACATAATTAATATACATCTAAAACCACAATATACAAAGATAAGAACCGAATATGCTGTCGGTTCACAGCTACACAAAAGTAATCCCAACAGTTAGATGTTATGTTATACACTCATTATACAATTACAAGATTTGGGCCACTCGCCCGAGTGACAGACCCGATCATGACTAGATATCAAAAGAATGATGGCGTCTAACAAAACATCCTGTAATAACTGCAATTTCATACAACTCCTTAAAAGCAAAAGAGTAGGAATATCAACACGGGCGTCCTTGCGGAGGAGCACCTGGGCGGATACAATAAAAAGTACAACATAGAGGAAAAAGAACGGGTCAGAACCCGGTTTATATATAGTTCCCAGATGAACAAAAAGCATGCTAGATAGGAATAGCATAACATGGGTATAGAAATCAACACTCTAACAACCTAAGCATGGATCAAGAAAATAGTGAAAATGACATAATTAAATGAGGCTATGCAAGAAGATGAAATTATGCAAGATTAAATTAAAAACTAAATTAAGAGCTTGTATTCCCCAAATTCCACTTTAAACCAGTTTCAGTTCCTTAACAGGAATATACTAACATTATCTTCTTATTTCATTTCAATTCCCATTCGTTAGCAAGAATGTAATTGTCATAATATCATATAGTGGAATTATACAACCCTCAAGTCCCACTTGAGATTTAGAAAAGATATATTCTTATGCATATAACGATTCTAAGACCGCCCCTTCGAGTTTCCCCACTGGGCGCACCCCTAAATGACTATCATCTTCCAGGGGCCCATCAAACAAGGCAGCCTGGGTACCTATCGCACGTCGGGAAGTGGCCATATGCCTGTGAGTGAGTCATAACCACACCCGGAATTACTTCACTAGCGCAGAAAAATACATATAATAAACCTGCATATGGCCGTGGACTATAGTCTCCCTGCATTCACTAGTCAAGGAACATCACCTCATGCGCGAGCTTCCCTTATGATAGCATTTAGAGAGGTGTGTTTAAGTAAATTAGCATTTACTATAAAAACCATACTTTTCATTTTCATTACATTTACATGTTTCATTTGTTTGAAACCGTTATCATAGGATAGTTCATTACTCATCCTAGGTTATGCCTCGAATAAATCTCCAAGGGATCATATTCACTTCCCAAACATGAGGTTTTATATAACTCCAATTAAGCCCCTAAAGTCTCCAAGTATGGGCCTACCATTCCCATCCATATTATTTGGATGCACAAGGAAAAGTGACGCCTTAACATCACTAGGACAACCCTTCCCCCGGACTTAACCCCAAGTGAAAACCATTCAACACTAGGGTGACAACCAACTCAACTAGGACTCTAAAAGCCAAAGTTTATTTCATTCAAGAAGAGTCCTAAGTTCCTAGAGGAAGAAAAAGAATAAAGGATAAAAGTAAGAAATTGGTTTAGAAAACAGGGGACCGGTCGACCGATCCCAAGACAGCAGTCGACCGCGTCTCAAAGTTTATCTTTTGAAAGAAAGCAGAAAGTTCATTTCGGATGGACCGATCGACCTGTGGTAGAACCGCGGTCGACCGCGACCTTATTTCATGCCTTTGAAAGAAAGCAGTGTGCCCTCCTCCGAAGGCCCGGTCGACCGGTCTGAGATACGCGGTCGACCGGTCATTGCAGACCTAGACCCCATTTTCCTAATATCTTCTAAACCCCAAAATCAACAACCAACCCAAAGTCATCCAATTACATTTAATGATACCCAAAGATCATAAATGCTCCCAACAACATTTTTCTACCTCAATCAACAATCTATCTCTACCAAAGATGTTGATACCCATAAATCCAACCAAAAACCACAACATTAATACATCAAAACTATACATATCTAACCATACTAATTATTCATCTTAAACCATATAATAGCAAGTAGAAAACTTGCCTTGGGGCTTCAATATCAGACTTGGTTGAGGAAGAAAGCAAGATCAAGCCACAAATCTTCAAGATTTCCTTCTTTCTCTCCAACCTTCCACTCACTCTCTCTCACTCTAGGGCTAGAACACTTAGGGCAAATAAGAGGAATTGAAAGACTAAGGGAGAAACTAAACGTGGCTTAAGATTAAAAGTCTCCAGCCAATAAGTAAAAATACCACAATAGTTAAGTTCTAATACGTAATATGCCAAAACCAGTCAAAAGTGCCCAAAATCTCAAAATACAATATGGCACACATTTCGACTGTCTTGCACCTCCCGGAACTAACTACATCCTCCAAATTATCATTTGGAGATTTTATAAGCCAAATTAAGTTCCGGTTCCATTTTAATTCAAATTGCCATATTAATTTTCATGACAAAATAGAACACCACATGGTAACGACTACTTACACACATGGCAATATGCAACTTAATTGTAAATATTAACTTATTTCATCAAATTAATACTTACCCACATGCAACATTTATATATGCAACTACACAACATAGAAAATAAATATAAAATGGGCTCCCAAAAGCGAGGGTTGTTAGATGAAGAACATAATGCCACCAAAAATCTAGTTGTCCTTCAAATTGATGTGTCTAATTTTAACCTAAGTTCTCGAGTGATACTTACTCCATTAAGAACACTGAGTGTTTGACGGATACACTTCTCGCCTTAAACAGCACTGAATTTTCCATAAATTCTAGGGGTCTTTATCGAAGAAATTCCTTAAACACCTTAATTCTTCGAGTCTCTTCTAGAACCTCATTATTAACTGGTTGTGGTGGTTGTACTTTTTATGTCACCCTGGATAAAATGGTTATTTCTATTAAATAAAGTAGTATTCTCTCATTTGTTGTAGGTGGAATAGGCACATGAGGAACTTGTTGTTCATCTTAGGCTCCACTGGTAAATGCAACTATGTTAACCATCCTATATAAGAAATATACTTGTGGATAAAATAACAATGGAGATAATTTAAACAGACTTGTTATATTGATGTCACGGGGAAATATTTTATAATTCAAACTTGTAGAAAGGGAAGTACACTCTCATGAATTTTTATTTTATAATAAAATGATCAGTCCACTCTACTGTCTTACTAAGGAATATGGGGATTACTTCTTCTCACATGCACATGCTCGATGAAAGTTAATATATCTCTCACAAAATTATTTATATACAGCCATATTCCCATCCTAAGTGTTTTTTTAGAAAAGATGGAGTATAATGCTGTCAAATTTGGATCCGATCTCAAAAGGTTCAGAGTCATTTGAGGAAGTTCCAGAGGCAGTAAAGATGAAACTACTGATAATTTCTAAAACTCTTCCATAGTCTATGGGATAATTTGAAGGAGTGATGATGAGTTGCTCAGGTGGAGCTACATCCTAAGTAAGGTGGATGGCTTGTTAAAGTACCTTGGGATCTTCAGAGAACCTCTTTGCTTATCGAGCCACATGGGCTTCCCACATCAGGCGTTCGATCAGCAAACTATGATTAATTTTTGGAGTGGTAATGGCCTAGTCTATGTCAATGCTCCAATTGTGTTGGCACAACTTTGAATATCCTACATCCCAAATGGCCAATTTGAACTTTTAATTAATGGCACCATGTATGTCTAGATAGTTTTTATCCCAGATATCCATTACTACAAAATAGTAATAGTTACAGACTATAACAAGGAATGTTTATAATTGTAATCTACTCTCTATAAGTTGTATGTAGGTAGAAGGTTTGGCTTGCGATCCCGTATAGGCATAAAAACCTAGCAATAACTAAAATATTATGATGTCACGATCATGGTTCTATGCTCATTAGTATCAAGTCATAATAGTAATGATAAGAAATAATTAAGTGCAAGAAAATTATACTTTAATTATTTTGGATGAGTACTGATTACAAATACGAAGTCTTCATAAACAGAAATACAAATACTCGCACAAGCTTCTTATAACATAGAACTGGAGCGGACTTAAAAGTTCACATGAGCTGATATGATGTAGTGAAAATGTTCCAATGGGGACTACCATCCTTACTTGTTACCGCCCACTGCTATTAGTGATACTAGAAATTATCCACCCGCGTGTACTAATCAGAAATGGACACTTGTACCCTTACATGACATAAATCCTAGTCGACAGTCACTAAACCAACTCTATAGATAGTTGCTCGGCAGACATGCCAACCGATATGAAGAATCCAGACCCTCAATGTAATTAAAAAGACACCACATGGGAAGTACAACCAAGTGTCTTTATGCACGTGGTATAGAAAACCAACCATCACATTCATTAAGTACGGGTATAAACGCTTAAATATATGAAGGCATTTTAACCCTTGATCTTCGAGTCACTATAAATACATTGTATCCCTTTCATCAAATGCAAGATAAAACGAATTCTAGGATATTTTTATTAGTTGAGAACTTAGTTTTCTATAATAACTGAAATCAATACAATAACAGTGGACGTAGGATTTCTTACACAGTCGAACCACTTTAAACCCTTTGCCTTTTATTTCATTATTTCATTGTAATCTTACATTTTATCTGTGATTCAAAATTTGGATCAAGTCCATTTTTTGACATCAACAGATTAGCGTACCATTATCTATCTTATACATCCTTGTTTAAGGAAATGAATGTTCCTAAGTCTAGTGCCAAAAATAAAGGCAACCTAATAGTCCCATCTGCTCTGCCTACATCCGCCGACCTAAATGGAATTCTTACCAGTATTGCTAGGGGTCAGGATGCCATGCATAAGATAATAAGGCAATTGGCTCAGTCGCTGCAATCCAGATTTTGAGCTCTTTCCAGTAAGTAAACGGTTCCTTTGCCAAGAAGAGAAATTCTACCTTCACCTCCTACGAAAAGTCGACACAACTATTCTAGACCTTCACGTGACAAATCTTACCATCCAGGAGTAAGTTCATCGCTCAAATCCATAGAGCCTTATGATGGACATTATTCTCCTCTTGAAAGACCAAGCCATTTGAAAAGATTAAGTAGAGCTTTGCCTTTTGATCGTTCAATTCCTTGAGCAAATAGAAATCCTCATATAGATTTATCCAGAGCTAATCAACACCCATCCAATCACCATGAAGCCTCAGTTAGGTACAGATTAAGCATCCAACGATCTATGGATGTCGAGCAGACTTTTTTTAGTAAGACAGATCAGTGACGACACATGGTCAGAATAGCCAAGTAGCTTCACACAAATCTGATGTAGGTAACCCTTCATTGAAAGGGTCAATATAGAGATTATAATACCAGCTAGGCAAAGTGGAAAAAGTAAAGAATCCATTACAGAGAAACTTCATCAAGGGATCTCCCTTTATCCAGGCAATTTTTTATTTCCCAACTCCATCTAAGTTTAAAAACCTAATGGCCACCCTTAAATATGATGGTAAAACTGATCCAGTTTTTCACAACAAGCAATATCATGTTGTAGCCGACATATATTTAGTCTCTGATGAAATGAGATGTAGAGTATTTTTCAAGCACCATTATGGGTCCAACCCAAATATGGTACAATAACTTGCCCAAGGACAAATTATGAACTTCAAATAACTTGTCGAGCTATTCATCTGTAACTTCTATTTTGGTTCCAAGACGGTGAAGAAAGTATCCCATCTCTTGAGTGTAAGGAAACGAGTAGTGGAAATGACCAGGGAGTTTACCACTCGTTCTAATAACGAGAAGTTAGAATTGGTTGACTATGTGGAAAAATAGCCATTGTTAATCTATTAATTAGATTGATTCAGAGAAACTGAATTTTGCTCTGGCTAAGATCATCCCAAAACCATAACTGAGATCATGCCTAAAGCAAGAAAAATTATGAATGCCGAGCAAGTAATGGCTGTAAAGAAGAGTCCAACCACTAAGCCTGAAATGAAGGATCAAAAGGAGCAGAAGGAGAAAAAAATCAAATAAGGTTGATAAGCTCAAAAAGTATGGACCATATACTCCATTGACTATTAGCATTCACCATATCCTAGAGTAAATGAAACATAATAACTATTTGCGATAGCCTGAGTCGTTTAGGGAACCACCTAATAGGATGTACAAATCTAAATATTATGAGTTCTATAAGGATCGTGGTCATAGAACTGATAATTATATCGCTTTGAAGAACGAAGTGGAATTCCTTATCCACTAAGGAAAGAAAAATATATTTATTAATCAACGAGAAGGAAGAGAAATAAGGGGAAGGTCAAATTCTCCCTATAAGACCATAGATGATAGGAAGATAATTCATGAAGATGGTTATGATAATGATCTCGACCTTCCGAAGAATCCTAAGCAACCAGAGCGTGAGGTAGCGATGATAAGTTTTGGCTCTTTTGATTGATATGTAATTATAGGTAGCGATGCAGGAGGAGAAGATCACAATGTTGAGAGAAAGGCATACATGAATGAAGCATACGCTTGTTCTTATATCTAAAGAATCAATCTGAACGACGATGACTGACCTGGGAAAGTTAATAAAGATAATTTGGTAATAGGTTTCTCTAAGAACGACCTATATAGGGTATTGTATCCTCATGATGATCTATTAGCTGTCACGTTTAGAATACAGGATGCCATCATTGCCCGTGTTTTGATTGATAATGGGAGCTCTACTGATATTATATTTTACCCCTGCTTTCACAGTTTAGATTTAAAACTCAATCAACTGGAACCATACTATAAGCCATTGATAGGTATTAAGTGAAAAAGTCTACCCCTTTAAGACAGTCAGGTTAGAAATATTGTTCGGTACTTTTCCAACCAGTTGTACTAAAAAAATACACTTTTTGTTATGGATAAGAATGTTCAATCTACCTATAATATGATCCTAGACATGGTAGGGTTAAAGAAGTTTAAAGTCGTACCATCTAAAATCCATTAATATTTGAAGTTCCCCACTCACTTTGGGGTTGGTGTTGTGAAAGGTGAACAAAAATTAGCCATAGAATGTTATTACTCCTTAGCCGATCAAGAAGATTTGATTGAGTTGAAGAAGAAGACCACCACTTATTAGGTAGATACCACTGAGCCCAATAGTTAATCAGAAGTTGAAACTTTGGATCCCTAGGATGAAACGGAGTTAGTCAAAGGGTAGATTGTTGAAACCACTGAAAGTATAACCCTGGAAGAAGATATATCGTAGAGGAACACCCAGATCAGCTCAACACTAAATCCAATCCTTAAAAAGAGTTGATTTCATTCTTGAGAAAATATAAGAATGTGTTTCCTTAGAGTCATAAGGATATGCCTAGGATTGATCCCAACTTCCTCTGTCTTGAGCTCAACATTAGTAAGGATGCCAAGCTGATCAAGAAAAGGCGTAGGGTTTTCAGTCTAGAGAAAAATCAAGATTTTCACGAAGAGGTGGTGAAACTTCAAAAGTCCCAATTCATTGAGTATGTCAAATATCTAGGCTGGCTGGACAATGTGGTAATGGTAAAATATAAACATCATTACTGGAGAATGTGTATAGATTTTACCGATATGAATAAAGCTTTCCCAAATGACACTTTCCCCTACCTCGAATTGATCAGTTGGTTGATGGTACATCAGGACATGAGATGTTAAGCTTTATGTATGCATATTCTAGGTATAACCATATAAAATTGAAACCAAAATATTGTGAAAGTACTGCTTTCATCACCAGTCGAGGAACATATTGCTATAATATGATGCCCTTTAGGCTTAAGAACACTAGAGAAAAATACCAGAGGTTAGTGAACAAGGTGTTTGAAGAGAAGATAGGAAAAAATATGGAGGTTTATGTGGACGATATTTTGATTAAAAGAAAGAAGTATTAGGATCATATCAAGGACCTCAGTCGAACTTTCGGCCAGTTGGAAAGGAATCAAATGAAGCTCAATCCGACTAAGTGTGTGTTCGAGATGCAGGAAGGAATGTTCCTCGGCTTCATAGTTAACCAAAGGGGAATCGAAGCCAATCCAATAAATATAAAAGCTCTGATGGAAATATCCTCGCCAACCAGTAAGAAGGAAGTGCAAAGGCTTACTGGTAGAGTAACAACTTTAAACAGGTTTATTTTCCGAGCAACAAATAAATGTTTAGCATTCTTCAAGGTTCTTAAAGAGACTTTTGAGTGGAATGCTGAATGTGAATAAGCATTCCAAGAATTGAAGATATATCTGGGATCACCACCTTTATTATCCCAACAAGTTTTGGGAGAAAAATTATACTTATACTTAGCTATTTTTAAGTCAGTAGTGAGCTCAGCCTTGGTTCAATTGGATAAAAGGATCCAAAAACCAGTTTACTACACCAGTAAAGCATTCAGAGTAGTCGAGATCAGGTACCCATGCTTGGAAAAACTGGCACTAACACTCATTAAAATTGTGTAAGAAGCCATACTTGAAAGCACACATTATGATTGTGTATACTGATCTACCTCTTCGGCAACCACTCCAAAAACTTGAGAAGATAAGGATATTGATATATTGTGTAGTAGAACTGAGAGAGTATAACATGGTCTATGAAACAAGGTCCTCATTGAAAGGTTAACCTTTGGCGAATTTGATTACAGAGTTCACCTATCCAGAAGTATTCGATCAACAAAACTTGCATGTCAAGAATACATCTGAGGAAGAGAGCTCAGAGCTCAGCTTAAAAGCTGGCTAAAGTTACAGTCAATCAACCTAAATCATCTAGAAACCAAGAAATGGCTCAAAAATATACAAAGGAACGTAAGAAGATATTCCACCATGCAGTATTTTCAATAAAAAGCTTCAGTAGTGATATCCCGCAATGCAATTTATACGTAGATAGATCTTCGTGTGCTACCGGAAGTGGAGTAGGTATAATACTCAATACCCATAATGATATTTATATTGAATATGCATTTAAGTTTCAATTCAAGCAATCAAGTAATGAAGTGAATTATAAAGATTTGATAGTTGGACTGGATTTGGCCCTTTCATTAGGCGTCGAGCAAGCAGTGGCACACAGTGATTCACAGTTGGTTGTCAACCAAGTGCTTCCTCTATATGGAGTTAAGGGAGAACTAATGACTGGGTATTTTTCCAAATCCATGAAAGTTATTTCCAAGTTTCTAGGTGTATAAATGAACATGATACCAAGAATAACTGATGCTCGAGCTGATGCACTTTCTCGGCTAGCTTTAGCAATAAAAATTGAGCTTCGGAGAAGCATTCCAATAGACATATTACCTAATAGGAGCATAAAGGGGGACCTTATGGTTAGTTTCATCACTTTGGATTTGGGACCTTCTTGGATGGATCAGATAAGGGCTTATATTGAAGAAGGAATCCTACCAACCGATCCCAAAGAAGCCAAAAAGCTCTGGTACATAGCATCCAGATATGTGTTAGATAAAGGAGTTTTATAAAAAATAGGATTGACTATCTCCTTATTACGTTGTGTCCATCCGTTGGAGGTGGAAGATCTGATTAAGGAAGTGCATAAAGGTTCTTATGGAACCCATTCAGTTAGTTAGTCGTTGCTCCAAAGAATAAACACACATAGATACTATTGGTTGACTATAAGGGCAGATTATAAGGCCTTTACATGAAAGTGTGACAAGTGCCAGAAGTTCTCTGCAATTCACAAAGCACCCAACACTACTCTAGTGATAAGTAAGTCTCCTATGCCATTCGCTATTTGGTTAATTGACTTAGTCGACCCATTGCCGACATCTAAAGGTAGGTTTAAGTACATTGTAGTTGTTGTTGACAACTTCATGAAATGGGTGGAAGTAAAGCCATTAATTGAGATGCATTATGAGAAGGTGCATTAGTTCATTTGGAAGAGCATCATATATAGTTATGGGATTCCCTATGCATTTATTATAGATCATGGCACCCAATATGTTAATGATGAGTTCAAAGAATATTGTGTTCGGTTCAAGATCCATAAAATCCATTGTAAAATAAGCCATCCACAAAGCAATGGTTAAACGGAAGTAACAAATATAACTTTACTCAATAGACTGAAGAAGATGTTTGATGCCGTAAAAAGAAACTGGATTAACGAATTATATTATGTTCTCTGGGCCTATAGAATAATATCGTGAACAATAACTGGATAAACACCTTATATGCTTGCATTTGGGACAGAAGCCATGTTTCCAATGGAGATAGGCCTACCAACTCACAAGGTGATGAATTTTGACTCCCCAACCAATGACTTAATGGGATAATTAGATTTAGATATGTTAGAGTAAGTTCAAGAAGATGCTGCTCTCAGGACTGCTGAGAACCAACACAGGCCATCTCTCTTCTATAATAAAAGGGTCAATCCAATCAACTTAAAATAAGGCAACTATTTCCTTAATAAAGTCATCTAGAAGAACAACAATCTTAAGGCTAATTAGCATGGCCCATATCGCATTTCGGTAGTCATCCGACCATGGACCTATACACTTAAGACCTTGTAAAGGAAGAATTCAAAAACCCCTAAAATATCTAACACCTTCGAAAGTGTTATCAGTGATTAAAGGGATTACCATATTGTATTTCTTTTACTTTATGTTTAGCACAACTATTTTATTAGTTCACTAAAATCTTGATTTTAATTCCTTCAATTTTTTTTATTTTTTTGGAGTACGACGATATACATTCCCCATAAACAATAAATAAACAATGTATATTGGTCTTCATCTCTTGTCGATCAACAAAACCGATCAACGATACCGATCAACATCATTTACTATCATACTGAACTTATGTGCTGACCAGCAGAACATATTAATAAGGTCAAATTTATCAAATTCTCGATGCACCAATATCTTAAGGCAAAGTTGCGTCTCGGCCAAAAGATTACCTCATGTATGACTTTGAATTAACAAGTCATGAACAAGAAGGTATTACCCGACGAAGTTAAATACATGAATACATTCCTCACACTTGATCGGCACTACTGATTTACTTTATGTATCACTTCTTTTTTTACAAGTCCTAAACAAGAAGTGTGTAAAACTTTGTATACAACTCAAGTAGTTACAAAACAGTTTTACCCGAATAAGTTCAATGCTGGAAGACATGTAAACATTCCTAACCAATGGAATACACACATGTATTCCTCATACACTTGATCACCATTGATAACTAATGCTAAACTTACATCAATAAATATAGGTGCATTAGTAGAATCTATGGCCCTACAATTTTAATTTAATAATTAATTATTGGAAGATAACTCAGTTAACTGATTGATTAAATAGCCAAGAGTTGACAACACGAAAATTTGTCTTTTTTTTCAAAAGCTAATTGTATTACATTCAAGATCAAATAATAAAATACAGAAAAGCTATTCAACTCGACGTTTCCCTTGAGATTTGGAGGTTTTATACACTACCTCCATACCATTATGAGAATCGTCCATAGTATAAGGAGAATTGATAAAGTTGAAATCTCTCTGCATTCGCCTGTTACTATTGCTCGGAGCATTGATTAAATAAAGAGGATGAACTATTTTATGAACATCATGAAAACCATGATCTCCCAAGTATTTGGTGATCAAGCAGTGAGAAATTGCATCAGGAGGAATCCATGATATATCTAAGTTGAATGGGGGCTTGCCACAATCTAGCAGACCAGGCTCATTCTAGTACCACATCTCACTGTTTTGATCATGTTTCAACAAAGTCAAATAGTTGGTCCACCCCCATCTGTAACCTTCATAGTGGCTCTCGACAAGATGATAATGGCTTTATCCTTCACCTTTAATTGCATAGCTTGGTCAGTATGGCTTTATCCTTAGCGTTCAGTTGCATGGAAAACTCAGTAATAGCCTGATTCTTTTCCTTCAACTAAGCACCTTGGTAGCATAGTGTTTTGTTGGTTATTGCCTCATCTACTATTGGTTGGTGAGTTCATTATTGCCTGGAAGATTACCTAGGTTTGGTTTTCTTCAGGACTTCAAGTTCTTTTACCATCCTAGCATTTTCAGCCTCCGAGAAATAAGTACCTTCATCAGCACCACTGAGAGATGATTTCCTCATGTTATCCAAATCATTTTTAAGTGTATTGTTCTCCTATTTAAAAAGTTTGGGCATCTCTCTAACATCATCCACTTCTTGACTCAATATGAATTCTTTCCTTTTGTATATGGAAGAATAATTTTAAATTTATCCTCAAATCCCCATCCTTTACTTAATGACTTATATTTAGCTTCATAGTCGGCTTGCAATAAAGCTTTGGTCTCATTGTGCTCTTATTACATGTCTTAAATCATCTCCTAATTAGCGGCATTATTTGCAACTACCCATTAAGCAAGCTATAAATATACGTATGTTCCTTTAACTTGTTCAGACACATTTGGACCAAGTATGTTGATTAAGTCTTCTTCAGATAAATCAACATAACCAGCTTCCAAAAGGTTTCTACTTTGCCTAACCAGGTCCGATTCAGCAGAAACTATTGCCTTCTCCCTAGCATCAAACTGAAATTTCATTCAACCAAGAAAGAAAGAAAACATTATGGTAAACACAACACATGTAGCCAAAAGGATAAATGTTTTCATTAATAACCAAAAAGGTGTTAAAAATTATTGGAACTATTACAAAGAAAATAAACAGAAATAGAAAAACAACAAAGGAGTTAAAACTTCTCTATATCCTGAACATTACTTCTAGAAGGCTGGTCGTTAGAGGGGGTAATTTCTTCAAGGGTCTTTAGAGAAGACCCAACAGGTTGAAGAGAAGATTCCCCGGATCCTTCCTCATGATCAAATTCTTCCTCCAAGTTTGGAGGAGAATCTGGATCATGCTTTATGAATGACTCATACTCTGCTGGTGTGCTGACCTCCTCAAGGGCCTTCGACATACCATCTTTAAAAGGCTTATTCCTCACGAACTCAATCTGAGCAGAGGTTGCCAAAAATTTCTCATTTCAGCCTTTGTTGAAGGAGTCCTTTTTAAGTTTCTTATTTTTGGCCTTCTCTGCAACTAACTCAGATGATAGACCACCAACTTTCTCCTCAACAGACTTCAGGAGAGCTTGATTTTCCACCAATTTATCCTTATCCATCTTGTCCTTACTCTTTGCTACTATTAAATTGGTCTCAGTAGTTGCCAATTTTTCGTCAGTAACTTTCAAACTGGTTTTAGTAGTTACCAGCTTTCCCTTAATAAGGGTGTCTCTATCAACAATATTCTTTAGATCAACATCCCAAGTCTTCTGTTTAGACTCCAACAACTACCTTGAAGCCTCAACAGACTTTTTTAGACCCTCAAGGGCCTCCTCAACATATCCATCATAAGAACAAATATGGTCATCCTTTTCCTACATTTGATTAAAATTCACCAAAAATTGCATAAAATGATGTTAGATTACTAGAAGTATGAAGAAAAAAATAAGGCATCAAAGGCAAGTAGTAAAGAAGAAAGATTGAGGATGACCCTGCAACAGTTAAATTCTCCTGAATCTTCTCAGTGAACTCCTGGTCAGCAGAATTCTCCTCAACTTGAATCTTAGGAGACCTTTCATTATCCTCTTAAATTGAGTTGCATCAGTATCAACCTCCTAAATGGTAATGAATTGAGGAACCTTCTCTTTCTCAGAAACCTTGGGTGCTTTCTCTAGATTTTTACCATCACCAGCCTTTATAATCTTCTCAATAACTCTCTTAGCAGTTGGAGATAAATCTTCAGTCATCAAGTCAGGAATCTTTCTCTTTCCCATACCATCAAGTGGAATTGACTGAATAATTAAAATTTACAATGATCTAAAAGAGTATGAAGTCCCAAAGTCTTTCTTAACACCAGCAGATTCCTCGGCCGAAGAAGTAATAACTAGTTCCTCTTTAAGATTAATGGGGGATAAAGCTGCAAAAGTGGTGGGCCTAGCAACAAAGGACTGTACTGTAACAAGTATGAGGTAGCTCTGGGGCGTTCCTCTCTAATTCTCTATTGGATGCTCAAAATGAACTTCAATTCACGAATATTGGCATCCCCTTCTTTGGGACACTTCTTCTTACTTTTAACTGTGAAAAATAGGTAACAAGATAAGAAAACATCAAGTCAACACATCATCAAATAATAAGCAAAAAATAGAGGAATGCAGTAATAAAATCCAACAACTTATGCCATGACCCACTCAGGGGCTCCTGAGTCCATCATACACCTCTCTTGTTTGTAAAGGGTCATGTTGCCAATTCTTTGAAATAACTCCATAGTCAAAATAGTCCTTATTGGAGTCTGGAAAATTGACAACTAAGGCCTTATTGGCAAACCTAGTCTTCTTGTAATAAATATTGTCACTAGTACTCAAATTATAACTGCACATTAGCTCAGGGACTCTAATGTGTGTTCCATATATTTGATTCAGTCTATAAATCCCATTTACCACTCTCTAAGAGTTGGGGGCTACCCTAGCAGGGACACAATCAAAGTATTGACAAAACTCTAAACACAAGAGATTAGGGGGAAAGATGAAACCACATTCAGCAATGAACAAAGAGAGGATTTAATGACCCTCTAGTAATGCCAATATATCAATAGGTGGGATGGGCATTTCTAAATATACCTAGTCTGGGATTTTCCTTTCCATCCTAAACTCATAGAGAATCCCTATGAACTATATAAACCATGGCTATAGTATAGAAATAAAGAAAGCAAAATGAAAGGGGAGACTAAATCATACAGAGAAAATGGTGACTGAAGTGAAGGTAGAACGCAAAAGAAAGATCAAAGAATGAGAACTTAGAGAAGAATGAGAGTTCGAAAGCTTGGAAAAGTGTGGTATGAAAATCTAATAAAATCTCGTCTCTTATAGATTATCTAGGAAATCATGCATAAAATGATTACATGCATTGATGATTGATGTTCTGATGGTTTTGCAGTTATGAAAGCACAAAAACACCAATATACCCATTGCTGGTTCGCTAATTTTTAAATTATTTACAAAAAGTCCATTACAAAATCAAAACATGGAAAATTTTCACAAGTCCCACAGATCGACATGCGCCAACCAACTTAGAAGAAAAATCATGTCTACGAATTACTCTTATGACACTTGACCCATTTTGACGGATTCACACTACACACGTTTAGTTCTAGGAAGGATGTGCCTTGATTATTCACTTAGCTAACCTTTTCACCATTCTAGCTTGTATTTCCTAAAATATTTATCTTGTGATGGATTGTGCGATTATTCTATGTCTAATAAGAGATGGACTGCCCTTGCAAATAAATAATTTTGTGGGTAAATTCCCTGCAAACCCTCACGAGGCACGACTCGTCCTGTAGGGCAACCTATAGGTTTAAAGGCTTATTGCACATGCTATGTGCAATCACAAGTGTCCGCGAAAGTAGTACACTTTTGGTTTCTTATCTTTCTCATTATCTCTATCTTATTGCTCGAGGACTAGAAACGCTCTATTTGGGGGTGGTGTGATAAGAACCCAAAAGTGTACATATTTACCCCCGAATAGATGTTTTTTAGCTCCTAATTCTCGACAATTTTGGTCGTATATGCTTAATTGTATACTATGCAGGTTTGATTACAGTTGCGGTGTCAAAAGCGTTATTTCAAGGAAAATTGCATTAAGAATGGATCTACATCACCAATCCCGTAACCCTAGCCTACCCCAAAATCGAACACCCCAAACCCAACAGCTACTTACACCCAATTCTATCCGACCCCCATTATCTACCAAACCCGGTTTTAACCAAATCGATCCATACTCAGATTCCCTTTTTTCCCACCTGTCGCGACCCAAAGCCTTTAACCCGTGCCAAAACCCACTCATACCCGAATCTGGAAAACTAGACACGAAACCGTCCCGTACCTTAACCCTTTATAGCCCCTGTTAATCCTTCTGCTATACCCACTTTCAACGACCCATATCCTTCTCATTTCCCTTTTGTCATATAAGCCATGATTTTATCTCCTATTAAAAAACAAGCCAACAGCTAAATAAAGTCAAAACCCACATGTCTTTAAAACCAAATTATCCCACATATACGTTTTACCCCTTTATTCCTAAAATACCCACTCATGCCCCCACTTCTCACATGTTCATTCCCTCACCCAAATTAGATTGCTCCTCTCACCATTTCCATGCACATTAAAATATAAACTCTCCAATTTACCCGTAGCCTCCATGTGCACCATATAAATTGAATACTTGGGCCATTTTCAAGGGGATCTCCAAATTAGTTTTTAAGCTTTGTGTGATAAATTTCTCTACACACCTCTATACTAAGTATCATTTTTAGCAAATATTTCAATATAGAGGCGTGAAGTCAAATTTATCTCTAGGATGAATTTCACCCCACCCCTTTAAAGTGATTTTTTACATATTTAGCAATTATTTAAAAATAGATTGATGTAGTTGAATTCATCCCTTATGGGAGGTAAATTGTAATCCATTTCTTTACGTTGAGATTTTGCATTTTTAGAAATTATCTCAACATAAAGTAATGATCTAGAATTTAATTCCTTGGATGAGTTCTAATGTACAATTTTATAATGTTAAGAATTGCATTTTTAGCAAATCTCTTTTATTATTTAATTGTCCATTTTGTTTTCATCCATTATCCTTTTTTTTATTTTTTTATTTTGTAGTTTTTTTATTTTAGATTTAAGAAATACATTAGTAAGGGATTGTGATTTAAAGAATTTTGATGTATAATTGAAGAGTTGCTCCAATTCAAGTACATATGGGTTTGATATATTCCCCTTTAATTTCTCTTGATTTAATCCTCACATGCACTTATTGTTACTTTTATTTTAGGATGATGATTATTGAGGGCTAATAACCCATTCATGGGATGAAATTTTGAAACCCTCATGAGTCCAATTTAGTTAGTTTACTTGTTAGCACAATTCTGTTATATTACTTTTCTTAAATTATCTTTTACATCTTAGTTAGTACTTAAAAAATTAGTATAGTTAGTTAATTAAAAAAACCCTTGAAAAATATGAAAATAAAAAATAAAATGAAAAATGTAATAAAATGAAATTAATTACACATGTTCTCCCTAATTTTTTGTTTCATCCTTAGAGTTGGATTGATACTCCCTTACTTACCCTATGCATATTTTGAGTTAATTTGTAGGTTCAAGAGAATTTTGATGGAAAAGAAAATGCAACAATGACAAAATACACAATAGAGATGCATTTTTTATCAATCATTGTACATATCTATATTGATACTAATTTATTTTATAAACAGAAAAAACCCAAACAAAAGTCTTCAAAATCATAAATACCAAACAAGTAGTTTAGAGGATTACTTAATCCGAGGAGCCTACCTAATTTTTTTATCTTACTGCGAGAGGTATTGACTCCCTTTTTTCTTCAAAATAGTTTTATTAGTCAAAACTATTTACATAAAATTGTTGTAGTTGGACATAACCCTTTTCGTTCATTATTATATATAAACCATTTTCATCTTAAAGGTATATCAATACATCAAAAGGAGTTGAGATCTTATATATTGGGTCAGAGTAAGATACAAAATCGCTCTAGCTACTTTGCGAACTGTGTGGACTTTGAATTGCTCTGTGTGAGTACATAGGCTCACTCAAACTCTAAATATTTATCCTTTGTATATTCTATTTATACAAGCATACCAAATTTCACTACATAGTTAATTTATAAGCTAACTATTTTCATTTTTTTACACCACAACATGTTGATATAAATATTTCACATCTACATTTTAGATTGAAAGGGAGGTCAGGGTGATAAAATCTTCTCAATCCATAATCTAGTCCCCAAACCATGGACTTTTGGTTTAAATATGTAGATCACTTTGCATCATTAGGTATCCATAGAGACATACCCCTCCTTTTGTCTATTTTTTGTATAAAATAGATTGGGAACTCCATTATATTTAACATCGAACGATGTAATGACCACATGTCACTGTTAAAAAATGCATTCTCCATATGTCGAAAGATGTATGGAGTAGAGATATTCCATTGGGTCCAGGTTCTCACATGGATAGAGGTTTAAATTACACTCACATGGGAAATAATCGTGGTGCATCCGAATTTATCATAATTAGCAAACTCAATTCTGTATTAGTTACACAATTTGTTGAATGGTTCCAAATTTATGATGCATGGAGGCTATTGAAAGGGTTGGTACTCAATTATCATGTCTATAAGTAATCTAATATTTGAAACTAATGACTAAAGTATTGACAAAATGTTTTATGTTTCACTTTTAACTAAATCTATAAAGTATTTCTATGTTTGATTTGGTTAATTTAACTACGCATTTCCAATATTGTGGGAAATATAATTAGCCAAATATGAATTGTGAAGAAAAATGTAATCACAAATAATCACGTAACTAATAAATATCATGGTAATATGAGTACATGATTTATAGTGACATGCATCGAAAAACAAACCAAAACATAACAACTACAAAAATTTCCATGTCCCACATGGGTTTTTATTTGTGCACATGCTTTGGCCTTTGAGAATTATCCCCATGGTATGATGTCAGCGTTGTGTCTGATGCTATTGTTTCATCCCAATTAAGTGTAACCCTGAAGCCTTATGCCCCATCCCACTTAATGGTTTACCATGTCATAACCCCTACCTCAACTTATACCTATCTTTAGCTGGAACACCCTCAACTCCACCTTGTACAGGATGGGAACTCAGACCGATTTCATCCCCAATTATTATTCCCATCCTATGAAATATCAATTCAAATAAAATTCAAGAATCCTAAACAATAATTCAAATAATAATGTGAAATATCATAAATACCTAGGGCCAACCAACTCAATGGCCATCTGAATGTTAAAATCCACCGTCAACAACAATTCAAGAATCCCAAATAACAATTCAAATAATAATGCAAAATATTAGAAATGCCTAGAGCCAACCAAGTCAATGACCATCTAAATGTTCAAAATTACCAATCAACAACTTATGAAGTGAACATGAGAATATAAAAAGCATTATATGACGTTACAATATCGTTACGTCATGTATTCACATGAGAATACGTGCATGTATGCACCCCAAAGCAAGTGTTATATAACAAGTAACGAGGTGAAAAGGTAATAATTAATTGTATACAAGTTGATTTAATGTAAATTTACACCTCCTTAGACTATTGTAACGAGAATCGCAATAGATATCCACCATCACCTAGATTATTGTAAAGCATAATGAACCCAATAGTTTTATTTATAGGCTTCAGGCTTAGGTATATGATTTGGGTTAAAGCATAATTTTATTGGTTGCATTTATATTTGTACTTATCCCAAAAATAACCATCAAAGATATAATCACGTGTTGGTATTCGATAAAAAAGGGGACTCTTGGGAAGAGTTGGAAACAATTCGGAAGCTTTATTGTTCAATAATTATCCTCGATTTTCATCACTATTCACAGTACAAGTTTTAATCGCATTTTTGACCCCCAAAACTTCAAATTTCACTTTCTTCCGAACTTCAAAGTTGTGAGTCTTTTCAAGCCCTTTTCAAAAAGCTATGGAACGTCCTCAACCGACACTCAAACGATTCTATAAAAAATATTAAGTATAATTGTGTCAACCGTGTCGTGTTGAGATATATCCTAACAGTTCCTCATATCAACTCCTTTGTTGTCTGAAATACCGGGGTACCTATAAAAATGAAAAATAAAATGAATCAATTCGAATTTAGGGTAAAAAATATTTCAAAAATTGAGGAATTATCGTCTTCGCATTTTAGCCCCCGAAATTCATAAAATTATTCGTTTAATCTGAAATTCAACTAAATTTCAGAGATAATTTTCCTTTGCATAGATAATCAATTAAAAATAATTTTTAGGCCCATAAAAATTTCTAAAATTATGATTTCACCCCTAAAGTTACTAAAATTGTATTTTTTATTCAAACTTGTATTTTTGTTTTTAATTACTAATATTACTCTAAATGCTCATTATTTATGATACAATGGGGCTAATAAGGCCTCGATTTGGGCATACTTAATACAAAATAATGCACTCATCAAATACCCTTAAACCTAAATTTTGCTAGTCCTAGAGAAAAGCTAAAATTTAAAATCTAAATCACTTTCGTAAGAATCACGATTGCACTTAGCATGCACAACAAGCTGTTAAACTCCTATGTTATCCTAGTGGACGAGTTTTATCTAGTGAGGGTTTTCGGTGAATATACCCACAAAATTCAAAAACTTGACTCAATACAAAAAACACATAAGTAATATAGTCAAGTCTCAAATGCACACATCATAAATATAATATAACTTCCTTTCTCAATCTCAATTAATCGTGGGAGTGTGCATAGTCAATATAGCCGATTAATTATTGATCAAAAATAGGGGGAATTTGGATGTAATCAAGGTCTTGATGGGCCACAAGTGAATCCTCATGGGAAGATAGTAAGACGACATTGATCAATTTGGGGAATGTAATGATGAACGAAAAGGTCGGGGTTTTAATTATTGTGATGGTTGGTAATAAAATTGGGGTGCTGATGAGGGTGTACCACAACTTTCGTACGGTCTTAAATCTCACAAACGATTTCACGAAAAGCCATAAAAGAATCTCGCTCACCAACTCTTCAGGCATAAATCAAATACCTCTGCTCCCAATAATTTTATCCCAAAATTTTCCTTTGCCGAATCGCAGAATTGATCACTGTTAAATCGAATGCATAGAGAGAAATGAGGAGACTACGAAAAAAAAGGAGAACATAGAGAATTTGTACACTCTTTCTATTTTAAATTAGGGTTCATTTGCATTTAGTACTCCTAACCTCATAGTATCTCTAATGGCCTGATTAAAAAATCCATTATCGAATTAAAAAAAATTCCTTCAAAACACTTTAAAAGTTAACAATTCTTTCACAAATAATCAAGTTGGATTAACGGATAATCAAATTTAACAACTTTTTTTATAATAATTAAATACTATGGAGTCCACTTTGTTATTGTTTATCAGTTTATTAAATACTGCAAATGCACATACTATTACAGAATAACGAGTGTGAGTATGGGTGGAACCCATGAAAATTTATTAATTTTTCATTCAAGATAATTGTGACTGTCCAACTAGATGAAATGGGTTTAAGAGGAGATGAAATATTACTAAGGTAAATTAAAAAAAAAATGCAAATACGAAAGACATAATCAAGTGTGCAGGTAAACTATGATGTTGGATCCATTATCGCATTTAACTAATACTGTGCAATAATTTAAATTCAATGTTCCCGATTTTATAAGTCAAATTAAACTGACCCTTGTTGGATTTAATTCGAAAAATAGTACGGTTGAGTTCACAATAAAACTTAACATTTCTAAATTTAGACGATTAAAGTTACTAATCACTTAGAAAGTTCTTTTTTAAAATTCAAAGCACAGTCTTTAAGCATGGACTATCAATTAATTTAATAAAATTATTATAACACCATGCCCTTAGAAATACATGTTTTAATAGTACATAGGATATTTTATACAAGGAAATGTTTGAGAATTAAATTCATTGTTAGACCATAAATTTGGTTTAATCACTTAGTCAATCAGAAGATGTCGGGTGTCCAGTTCCACAGTAGTGTTTAGACTATAGCATATCTGGTCATCCTCATCATATGATCGACTTAGATTACTCATCAGATCGGCTCCAGTCCACCCTACTATCTGGTCGGTTCATCACTCATACACGTCAGCAGCAACATGCAACTGACCAAAAACACATCAACACAAATCCCTAGGGTCACGTGGTCGTTCCTACTTTTTGAGGATCATTAATCCCATGTTTATATTCATCTTTGACTTATCATTGTATCCGATGAAATTGCCCGATTTATAAGGGCATGCCACCTTATTTCTAGGATTCAATTATTAAAAAACTATAAGTACTCTTAGGGTACATATTTCAGGGACTTTTGGATCATTGCATTTACACCCCAGAGTACTCCTGTAACCATTATTACTTGTAATAATCAAAGAAACACCAACACTAATTTACAGTGGACGTAGGAACAATCACGCGTCGAATTACTTATATCCCCATGTTCATCTACTTTTCCTCACCTCGTTATATTGCTCGTGTGCTTGCATTTATCTATTATTATTGTTTAATCCACCTAGATAAGGCTAAACATATCCAAACAAGTTTTAAGCAATAACAATTTATCGTTGTTTGTGGGAACGCCAAGTCATTTGATGCTTCCACCTTCATAATCAATCCGTTTGATTCGAACTACCAGTAGTCTCCAGTAAATTCCATGGAGGATCAACCAGAAACTAGACGAGTGGTAGAGCTCGATTCATTTTGAACAACACCATAGACAGTGGTCATTCATAGCATCTTGCTCAGCATAGCCAAGGGGCAAAAGGATATGTAAGAGAGCATTCGAAAATGGATGAAGACTCTCTAAGCCGAACATGGCGTACATGTAGACCTTCCTGTAGTTCCGATAAAGAGGGATAACTCAGTGGAGAGGTGAAATACGCCTCCACCTGCTACTCATAAGGATAAGAGATAAATAAGCGTTAATTGGAGAACCCCGGGAGGCTAAACCTGGGAGACAGTGGCAACCACCACTCATCTCATCACTCTCGCTCGTAGGATGACAAGTCATACAAACTAGGAGTCAATTCATTTATCCGATCAGTTGGATTGGATAATGACCAGACGTACATGCTGTATAGGTTGATTGACTTAGAACAATTCAATAAAGAGTCAGCGTTCAACAAGTTGGGCCCATGGAGGGCTAAGCACGACGCAGGGAGGCTCCCACTAGGAGAGGGCTCGATAAAAAACAAAACTGATAGGGGCTCCTAGCGATCTCATGCTTATGTGTCTATGAGGTCGGCCAAGTACGAATCAAATCAATAAGAGTGCTCGGGCTAAAATATGGGTGAGCAAATGTCATTACAGCGGTGAAGGTTGTTCAAGGGGACCAGCCATAGAAAGGGTCCATCTAGAGGCTGGAGAAAATGATAGGCAAGATGGTGAAGATGAAGAATACTCTTTACAGAGACTTAGCAAAAGGGTCCCTATTCACCCCCTAAAATTATGTCCTACCCCACTCCGACCAAGTTCAAGTCATCGGTCATTACCCCCGGTACGACGGGAAATCTGATCTTATCTTACAAATAGAGCAGTTTCAGGCTTCCCGAGATATCTTTTCGATCCCGGATGAGATGATGTACTGGGCATTCTCAAGTATGATCACCGTAGCAAATTAGTTATGGTATAACCATTTTCCACAAGGGAGTATCATCTTGTTCCAATAACTAGCTTCCTTGTTTGGGAACAAACTTATGTTTTGGAGCCAAACCAGGAAAGAAAATGCCCCATATGATGATTGTAAAGCAGAGGGATGACCAGACTACCAAGGATTACCTGGACCATTTCAGCTACAAAAAATGGAAGCGGCGAATTTCGATGAGAAGATTGGTGTGACAACCTTTATAAATGGACTACAGCTATGGAGGTTATTCTGCGTACTATCAAAACATCCACCAATGACGATGGCTAAAATTTTGGATAAATCTACGAAGTACAACAACATCGAGTTAGCTATGGCTACCAAACTATTAAGAGGCAACACCAAGAAGTCTAGTGAAAAACTGGTCGAACAGAATAAAGAAAGCTAAGGAGAAATTAAGGAGATGAAGTTGGAGAAAATGAAGAGATTTGACGAGTACACCCCTTTAATAGTGGGTGTACATCACATCTTAGAGAAGATTAAAGATAAAGGTATTCTAAGGTGGCCGAGCAAGTTGAAGGCCTGGACAAATACAAGGAACCCCAATAAGTACTATGAGTTCCATAAAGATCATGGTCACACTACTAACAGTTGTATCTCTCTGAAAAATGAGAGAGAATTCCTGATCAAAAGAGGGAAGTTGTCCAAGTTTTTGGATAAGGATAGAGAAGAATGCATGGAGAGGAGATTATCAGATTCCCCCTATATAAAGAGAGATAATAAGAAGAGAGAAAGATATGATAACAATGACGGATCTAGAATCGACCCAAATTTGCTGAAGAAGCCCACAGGGCCTGTAAACAACATTAATATGATATTTTTTATTCTACTTCCACTTCATTATAGGTGGAGAGGTAGGAGGGGTCAAGGAGTATGCCAAGAGGAAAGCCTATCTGAATGAGGCCAAGGCCCGTGCCCATACTAGAGAACTAAATCTAATCAAGAACATGATGGAAAGACTAAGGAAAGTCAACAAGGACTATTTGATCGTCAACTTCTCCAACGCGACCTGTTTGGAGTCCTATATCCTCATGATGACCCCTTAATCATTACCATGATGATACATGATAGAAAATTTACTTGAATTTTGGTCAACAGTAGGAGCTCGGACAACGTCATGTTCTATAATTATTTTAGGATGCTAAAGCTTGGGTAAAATAAGCTAACCCCTATCATCATCCTTTAATCAATTTTTTTAGGGAAAATGTGCATTCTTTAAGGATAGTAGATTCAGAGGTTATAGTCGACACCTGATCGGCCTACTGAATAGGGAAGATTGAGTTTTTTTCTCTTGATAAGAATGTTCCATCTAGGTACAATGTTATCCTCACCTGAGTGGGGCTGAAGAAGTTTAAAGTAGTCCCATCTATAGTTCAATAGTATATGAAGTTCCAAACCCATTATAGAGTGGGGGAGATCAAAGGCAACCATGTGGAGGCCCAATAGTTCTACTACGCTTTTGTCGAGTAGAGGGAGCTAAATAAGAGTTCCATCACGTTCCAGATAAAAACTATTAACCCCTAAGATGAGGCAAAGCTTAAAAAGGGATAACAAGTGGAAAAGATCGAGTCAGTGATTTAGAATGAATAGATTCCAGAAGGGACCCTTAAGATCGTCTTGTCCTTAGAGCCAAAGTTCAAGCAATAGTTGGTGGCATTCCCCAGAGAGAGAAAGTAGGTGTTCGCTTGGAACCATGATGACATGCCTGAAATAGACCCATAGTTCATATGCCATGAGCTCAACATGATGTTGGGATCCAAGTCGATCAAATAGAAGAGACATATTTTTCTTGACGAGAAGAACAAAGTTATACAAGAGGAGGTACAAAAATTAATCAGAGTCGATTTTATTGATGAGGTACAGTACCCAGAATGGTTGGCAATTGTTGTGATGGTGAAGAAGAAGAATAATAAATAGAGGATGTGTGTAGGCTTCACTGATCTTAATAAAATTTATCCAAAATATTTCTTTTGTCTTTCATGTATTAATCAACTGGTGGATGCCATGTCAAGTCACGAGATACTCAACTGCATGGATGCCTACTCTAGTTAAAACCAGATAAAAATGAAGCTGGAGGATAGAGAGAAGACCTCCTTCAGCACCAGTCGAGGAATGTACTATTATAGTGTAATGCCATTTGGGATGAAAAATACTGGGGCCACTTACTGATGACTGGTGAATAAGGTATTTGAGGAGCATATAAGTAAAAACATGGAGGTTTATGCGAGTGACATGTTCACCAAAATCAAGAAAATATCCGACCTTGTGATCGACCTCCAATAGACTTTTGATCAGCTGGAGAAACACCAGATGAAGCCGAACCTGACTAAGTGTGTGTTCGGGGTGTGAGAAGGAGTTTTTCCAGGGTTCATTGTTAACTAGAGGGGTTTTGAGGTAAACCCTAATATGATCCAGGCATTGATCAACATTGAAATGCTGAAGACGAAGAAGGATATGAAATAGTTAACAGACAGAGTAGCACCCTCAACTACTTCATCTTCAAAGCCATAGATAGATGCTTGACGTTCTTCAAAATGCTGATAAAGATAATGACATTAAACAAGGAGTGTGAGGATGAATATTTTGATTTGAAGAGATATCTGGGGACAACGCCACTATTGTCCTTACCAGTCTTGGGAGAGAAGCTAAATCTATACCTGGAAGTTTCTGAGTTCGTAGTAAATACAGTCTTTGTCCGATAAGGAGTACAAAAGTCGGTCTATAATACGAGAAAAACTTATCGAGGGACTGAGATTCGGTATCCTAAGAAGGAAAGGCTAGTAATGACTTTGATAAAGGTTTCTAGGAGGATGAAGTCATACTTTCACGCTCATACGATCATGGTATATAGTGACCTTCCCCTCAGGAAGATTTTATACAAGCCAAAGAAGTTTGGTTGGCTAATGCCATGGGAAGTAAAGTTGGGACAATACGTTATTTGATATGAGATATGGATAACTATCAAAGGAAAGGTATTAGTGGACTTTATCACAGAGTTAACCTTTGAAGAAAAACGTGAGCAGACTCTTTCGAGAGATAACTCTAATGGGTTATCAAGCAGACCACAACCCGAGATGACTTCTTTCAGAGATAGCTTCAATGGGTTATCACAAGGATTAAAAACTGATAAGACTCCTTTGATAGATATATTCAATAGGTTATCAGAGAGATCACAAATTGATCACTTCCTTGGGAGAGATCTCCAATGGGCATCGCATCAACATGGGCAGACTCCTACGAGCAGACTCCTTCGGGAGATAGCTCATTCAGAGAAAAAATAGTAGTCGTTGATGTCCCTGGGTCCTCTCGCATGCAAGAGGAACTAGAAAGGGATAAACAATTAGCAGAAAAGGTCTTGGTCAGAGGATAGTTAATTGAAGGAATGTTTAACATAAATGAGCCGATCTTGAGGCTTTTCATAAATACTTCATCATGAGTAATAGGCAGTTGGGAAGGTATTGTACTCCCCACTATAAATGATATTGACGTTGAGTACGTCTTGAGGTTTTAGTTCGAATCATCCAATAATGAGGGAGAGTACGAGATGCTCCTAATAAGTTTGCAGTTAGTCTCATCGATGGGAGATGAGCAAATTTGTGTACACAATGACTCATAAATGGTCATTTATCAGATTTTGGGGATATACGAGGCCAAAGAGGAGTCCATAATGAAGTATTTAGGTAATGAAAAAATTATCCTATACAGGTTTTGGTTATCATGATTACCAGAATCCCTAAGTTTGAGAATGCCAAAGTAGACGTCGTGTAAGAAAGTGTTCTAGTTCGTATGGAAGTTTATAATCCATAGATTTGGAATGCCTTATGCCATCATCACCAACCATGGGACTTAGTTCAATAATGTAGAGTTTGAGGAGTACTGGAATCGATCAAATATCAGAAAGTTTCACTCAGGATTGGGCCATCCTTAATGCAATGTTCAAGCGGAGGCGATTAATAAGATGTTATTGGATGAAATGAAGGAGAGATTAAATGATGATAGAGGAAACTAGATAAACCAACTGCAGAGTATAGGGAGAGCATATGTAACCACCCACAAAACAACAACTAGGGAAACACTATATATGTTGGCATACGGCATTAAAGCAGTGGTTCCATATGAGATCTGTCTGCCTAGCCATCAAGTATTTGATTTTAATTCTCTGAAGAGTGATATTATGGGTATACTAGCTATGGATCTTATGGAAGAAGTCAGGAAGAATGATTCACTGAGGGTGGCAACTTACCAGCAGTGAACTGCTCAGTTCTACAACTGAAGGGTTAAGCGAAGCTCATTAAAGAAATGTGATTACATCCTTAAGAAGCTGATATATAATAATAACAAGCAAGGGGGAAATTGGCCCGACCTATACCACGTCATTGCAATTATCAGGCCTAGTATATAAAAAATTGACACCCTAGTGGGTGGTCAATTCAAGAACCAATAGAACGCCGATAACTTGAGGAAGTATTACCATTGATCAATAATTTTGTTTTTCTGTTCAGTCTTTTGTATGAATAAAAGAATTATGTTATACTCCATCACTGTCCATATATTTATCTTATTTTAAGGGTATGATGGATAAGCATTAATATCTCTCACTACCGAAAGCTTCATGTATAATTTTTTCAAATTACAAATAAGAAGCACCCAAAGAAACACTTCATATGCGGTGTTGTTAAGAAAAATAAGCGACCCTTCATGTGCAAACTTTTTATTTGAATTGGTCCCAAACAAGAAACTACTATGGCCTTTGAACTAACACAAGGTCATATTGACAAAATCTATTCCAAAAGACATGTAAGATGGCATCGGTCTGAAGAGAGAGTAAGTCCTGCAACTAGTACGGCAGGTCAAATGTCCATAACTTTAAACTACTAGTCCCCCATAAGTTTAGTCTTTCTTAACATATTTGATGAGCTCGCTCTGACACCCTGCCTATTCTAATACCGATCAATCAAGCCTTTATTAAATTAAATGGGAATCAATTCCGATTTAATTCTTAGCATCACTATCGAAAACCAATTAATTAATCATAACCTAATTGTCCGATTAAGAAATTTTAATCTTGAAAATGCAATATAAGTGATGAACTCAGTAAGTAATAAATACCCACATCAACAGAATAAATTATTACAAACCAACTGAAGTAAGCCGATTGCACTATTGGCAATAAATATTACATCACCAAATAATAAATCAAAGTAGCTGAAATAAAATCCTATCAATTATGGTCAACACGCCCAACCAGGAGAAAGCTAAAAGAGTCATATCTAAGAATAGAACTAGAATGAGAGTGACTAAACAAATCCAATAAATATCCACAACTACCGCAGCATTGTCAAACCAGTACAGAACTTCTATTACGGTCATTCTTGTGGCTAAGCACCTAAAAGCTTTGAAAATATTTTTGATACCGATTAGAGCCCAAATCATTTGAAAAACGGTTACAAGAATTTTAGTAAAATAAATGAAATGTGTAGTATATAATTTTCATTAATGATTTCATGGTCGCACTCTTTTGAGAATAGCCTTACCTCTCCTCTATAGTGCGCACCTATCGCATTCATTTATATCATCTAGTTACTACCCGGTCTAACTAGACTATAACAACTATCTAAGCTAACCTGCTAATCACCCCATAGTGAATTAAGTACTCTCGTACTATTAGTATAACATATATTCCTCATTTATATCAATAAACTACATGTCATCAAATAGCTACACACACGCTATATTGTATTCACATGTCTCCATAAATATCTATAATGAAGCTATATGAAATAATCACATCACAATGGTACTCCGAGTGTCTTATAAGAACACCCGAGCTACTAAGAGATAATAACACAAATATCTCTAAGTATATACATATATCACTCACTATACGTATATGGCATATCCAGAGCATATCCCGGCAAATGCATTTCTCAATATGTTATCGGGTGCTAGGAACATCACGTGTCAAAACTAGTCATCGGATCAAAATTTTACCGCCAAACCATAATCGTAAACAAAAGTGGAGGCGGCCATAGCCTAAGTCTTAGGGTTAAAACTGTAGTATTTCATCTCAAAAAACTTGCATGGCATCAAACCTTATGCTATGACCTTGGACCACATTTCAAAGCCTACTGGAATCGCCAGGGTAGGACTTCCTTCCTAGATAGCATACCTGAATAAGTCCATACCAATACAATTTGCATTCTACACATATGCATAAATATATATAATCATCACACTTATATATATTCTAAATATCTCAGACCCGTACACATCACACATGCCGTATAATTCGCTCAATCATGAAGCCCAACACGACTTCATATGTTATCATTTGACTAGCCTTTTCTTCCAGCGTCCTATTCCTTTAAAATTTCCAAAACACTAAATAGCTACACTACGCCATTTTTAATTCAATATAGGGCCACATGGGCCATCCCCTATATACTCGCTTGGGTTCGTATAAGTCTCATAGAAATTTCCACAAAGTCCATTTGCCTGACCCTACAGGGCCGAATTGATTCGATATCTAGGATGAATCGATTCAATGCTATGCCGAATCGATTCTCCTCTAGCGAGGAATCGATTCGAAAATGGGAAGTGGCTACGTCAGGTGCCTATTTAGATTAGTAAGGTTTTACCCAAATTTCCAATTGATACCCCAGTAATTCTCAAACTTTATCTAAATAAATTTTCAAGTATAATAACATCATTATGATCTCTTACATATGATTTTATCATTTTTATGAAAAAAATCCTTACATAGGATAAATTCATATATTTTAAGGTCAAACCCTTAATTCTCCCTTAATTCTCAATTCCCTTCCAAATTAATTTTCAATGATTATGGCCTCATAATAATCATAATACCACCATTTTCACATTTTTATAATTAATATTTAAACATGATTAATTATCCAATATTTTAGATTTAACCCTTAAATTTTCAAAATTATTAATTTTATCCATAAATTAATATCTTCATCTTCAACCTTTAAACCCAAAAATTTCACCATTCACCTACCATGGTATAAACCTCATAAAAGCCCATCTACACATGGTTTTAAAAAAATTATCTTTGACATATATTTAGTAATATTCATACTCTAAATCCTCTAAATTCAGATCTTCAAACACAAATTCAATAATCAACATTATTAACTACTAACACACAAAGCAAGTAAATACTTTCCTTGAGGAATAAATCCAGTGACAATCTTCCCAGAAAGCTCAAGAACTTCTACTCAAAAAATCTCCCTTCTTCTTCTTCTTCTTCTTCTTCTTCTTCTTCTTCTTCTTCTTCTTCTTCTTCTTCTTCTTCTTCTTCTTCTTCTCTCTTTCTCTCTCCTCTCGTCATACAAGATGAGAAGACAAAAAACCCTACATCTTTATATTTATACTACAAGGCCAATATTTGGATTTAATCAATCCCTAGGGTGTACAATAATCGTAATACCCTTTTTCAAGTCACTTAGGGTCTAAAAACTCCTAGAACCCGATTATAATCCCCCAAGTTCTTTATTCTAACTATTTCAACCCATTCTGGTTCATTGGTGCCCTAGAAGCGATCATCTGAGTCATCTGACTTAAAATGTGCTTTTGGCACCTAACTCTTAAGTCCTGCGCTAAAAAGTGATACAGTAGTCGCTATCACTCACTAACAACATAACGTAAACTCATGCGGTCATATTTAATCTTCAAGCTAGTAAATATATATATTTAGATAAGCATTAACCCTTTTTATCACGTTAATTAATATTTATGCAAGTCAATTTAATTTCTCAATTACATCATTTAATTACAGACACATGTAATTAATTATGCGTTAAACGTACGGGGTATTACTTTCATGTACAAGCACATTCATTTATGGTTGTCCATTTTGTCTTAACAGATTGGACGAGATTAGGTATAAACACATTTACCTGTGAAATTATTTTTATGGAGTAATAAGATATTGTAGATTAAAAGCAAACACATGCAGAAAAAGGAAAACTGCTCAGAAAGGCAGAAAAAACAACATATGAATAAAAACATTACCCATCATCATTCAACAGAACAAAAACATTTCATACATGCCATCAGGAAGTTTAAAAAGATAAGTACAATATGTTCTTATATGTTCACAAACTGAAAACTATAAGAGGATCATAAGAGAAGTCAATAAGGGTGACAAAATCAAGTGGTTGCTAGAGGTTAGCTTCGTCCAAGGGAGGGGCATGCTCACCCTTGCCCCTCCTTGTCAATAAGGCACTCTTGCCCCTCCTTGTCAAGGGAGGTACATGCTCACCCATTTCAGGCTCATTAAAAGCATATACAACCAATAAGTCCGCCAGTACATTTACCATAGGAGCTTAAGTACCTACCGTCTCAATGGCCAAAGTCGTGGCCTCCCCTTCATCCCCCTCTCAGGTGATAACTATGGGGGCTATCTCAAGGTTTTCATGATTCTCTTCTTCAGCTCCTTATACTCGTCAATGAACATCCCCATCAAGTCTAATTCATGGTCTTTGGACTTTTTGTAATTCTTAATAGATGCCTCCTTAGTAGCCAAAATAGACTTCTTGAGTTCCTCGATATACTTCTCATTCACAGCAAGTGTAGTTCCAAATAACTCCAATTTTACCATGTATTCATCTATAATGGCATGAAGCCTCTCAGCCTCAGCCTCAGCCTCAGCCTCAGCCCGTGTCAGATCTTTAAGATTTTTAACTAGCTAGGCATCCTTCTCCGAAGCCTCCTTATTGGCTTTATTTAGGGAAGCCTATCATGTGGCCTAGACATTAGTCAGTGACTTGTTATCCTTGAGAACCTCTTTATACATATCTTGCATTTCACTAGCTTTATCCCTTATCACTATGATGTTCATTACAGACTGCATGACGTTAAAGATGAGCATCATGTTGGTTAAGATCAAATAAAGAAAAAAATTACAAATTAAGTGTGATCGAATACTTATAATTATATTGGCTAGGTGGTCCATCGTCCATAGATCATGGTGCAAGAACTGCCTTAGATATTCAAAATCTTTGGGAAATCCATAATATACAACGAGGAAAGGAGCATTAACCATGTGGAAGTACATCGACTCCCTCTTATTCCTGAGATCCTCGATAGGCATGGAGTGTTTAGGGTTCCATGCGAAAGGATGATATTTTTTGTATTGGGGATCACCTGAACCCTTATCACTAGAGCATGATCTAACCTCCTATAAAGATTACCCTCAATACCAACCCTAGAACACTTAGTTCCATAGGAATGAATATCTTGGATAATAACTCGCTTTGTCACAGAAGCAACTGTTGTGGCATTACCCTTCCCCTTTTTACGGCATCGGCTTCGGACTTTTTGCCAAATGAGGGTATCTCTGTTTTTTCGAGCCTCAACGACCTCCCTATGTTCATCCTATATCCTCTTGCACTAAGCATGTTTCCTCGCCTTTGGGGTAGAAAATTTGTCCTTGTTCATGGATGGGGTAGTAAAGAACTTCTTCTAGATCAGACGCAGAAGAGGCTGGGAAAAAAGGGAAAATTAAGTTAGAAGAATAATTTGAAAAATTATCAAAGTCATTGTGCTCGGATTTCAAGAACACTTACGTGTGACAAAGGGAACTTCTTGGTGACCTTAATCCTCACCCTCTTCACCCTTCGATTAGCTTCCCTCAACTTGACCTTCCTTAACAATGAGAGACAAGTGATATCCCCATTCAACAAATTATTCAAGTGAGAAGATATCTTCAAATGTATCAGGCTTCACAAGATAGTGCTTGTTCACCAAGTTCTTTTGGGCGTTCTTTATCCTTAGAGATTTTTATGACACCCAGCTAAATTAAATACCAGGTGATCATTCATTTATTAAATTTAAAATAGAATATCCAGTTAGAATCAGTCTTAGCATTACTGCCGAAAACATTTTTTTAAAGAGGATAAAACCCCAGATAACGTATAACAGAGAAAAAAAGCCTTTCTCCGAGGGCTTACATCAGATTACAAGAAATAGAAAAATCTGAAATAAAAGACGTTAAAAATCTAGACAAAGGACCTTTATATGGCATAGCTTTAAAAGAAAGACAAATGTCCACATGGATAGCATTAATAATTGACTTTGCATTAATTTCAATACCCTCAAAAGAAGCTTTATTACGAGCACACCAAATATGCCAGCAAATGATATTGGGGAGAAATTTGCACAAAATAACCCGAATATTCTTCCCATTAGTATTCAACCACCATATCAAAAGACGGGATCTAAATATCGAAGTATGAAAATTGAGACCCATAAGATTTTCAAAATGATCCCAAACTGTAGAAGCCAAATCACTTGAACAAAATAAATGTTGGTAATTCTCCATACTAGGATGAAAGCAACACCGGCATCTAGAAACAATAGAAATGTTTATCTTTTATAAATTCTCATCTAGCGGAATATCATCATGAAGAACACGCCACATAAACATAAACACTTTGGGAGGGAGTATAGGATCCCAAATCATGGTAAAAGAAAATTGGATACCATATATAAGTCTCACCAAACCCCAAGTGTGTCTGATTGAAAAACCATCCGTGAGCCAGACTCGATTAGGAGACTCAAAAATATTTTCATCAACAATGTCATAAATCGCTGGCATCCTTTTCCAAGGACCACTTGAAAATGAAGGAGTACCTCTAAAATTCAAGTGAACTAATTTTTTGTATTTTGAATTCATGAAATTAACCCATAAAGAATTGTTTTGAAAAAACCGAAACCACAGTTTTCAAGAAGAAGACACGCTCACATCAAACAATCTACGAACACCCAAACCACCTTCATTCTTAGGTCTGCAAATTTTATCCCAAGAACCCAATCATCTTTAAAAACATCCTCCGAGCTCCCTCAAAAAAAATTCACGCATATACGATTGAAGGACTGAATAAAAGCTTTAGTAGGAAAAATAACTAAAAAAACATGGGAACCAACATCATCAGAACATACTGTATAAGAACAAGTCTACCTGTCATGGTTAAAAAATCGGACTGCCACTTTTTTATGCGATCCACTGCTTTGTCAATAATGGGAGGAGAAATAATCTTTTTTTTACCTTTATAAAGAGGAACACCCAAATAATTAATTGGCAAAAATTTAGCACCGAAACCAGTGATAGACTGCATACGACTTCGCTGTGATGGAAAACAGGCTGGACCTATTATGATGCAACTCTTGGCTACATTGTAGCGCTACCCCGAGTGCTCCTGATATGCTGAAACAAACTTCATGAAATTCTTTATAGAGCCAATATGACCATTCTGGAAGAACATAATATCATCGGCAAGTGATAAAGAAGAAACTAACGGACAACTTGAAGGCGTGGAGAAGTTTTTAATGGAACCCGAAAGCATGAAATTATGAACATCTCTATTCAAAACCTCTGTTGCGATTACGAATAAGGAAGATGAAAGAGGATCACCTTATCGAACACCATGTTCAGATTTAAAAAACCCACAAGATTGACCATTAATAATGATAGAGTACCAACAACTAGAAAGCAGCCTCCAAACTAAGTCAATACAAGTTTCTGAAAATTCAAAAGCACGTAGCACTTTGATGATGAAAAACCACGATATCTTGTCATAAGCCTTAGCCATATCAACTTTGAAGACAACATTAGAACCATAAATCTTTTTATTGAGTTTGCCAATTACCTCCTGAGCAAGAAGAATATTGTATGTGATAAGACGCCCTTGAAAGTCACATGTTAAATTTTATCTTATAAAATAACATGCAAATAATTTAACTGATTAACTAAACATTCACCATCCAATAACAATCTAATAGGAATTAAAATGACATAATGAAATAAATTGAGTATGGAGTAAACATTTCTAGTCTAAATCCCAAATACAATAATTTGAAATGAAATAAAACCCAACAACTGAAATATAAGTGAATGTCTAAAACCACAATCTCTAAATTAGAATGGGCAATATTCCCTGACTGGAATAAATAACTTGGAACGAATCAAGGATAAATGTGGAGGCATCCAATATCGAGGTCGTGTACCTTCCACCACTGCTATAACACGTCAACTGAATGGAACTCCTATGCTTGGCATCCCTCTGGCTGGGCACCTAAAAATATTTTACAAAAAAATAGATTTCAAAGAAAACAGTTCAGAGCCTGAGTTGAAAACAATTTTAAAACAGTAAGTATTTAAATGCATAAATACCAGATAATTATATACATGTTAGTCACGTGCTCTCACTTGAGATTCTCACCTCTCAACTAGTGTGCACACCTAACACATAATTATTACCCTTACTAGTTACGTTACCCCACCTAATAGGATTTTAACAATTATTCTTTCTATGTCAACTAACCTATTGCCCCCCCTTGTATAACAGAAATATATGTTACTAAGTTCCTCATACTCTATTAATTAATTCCAAGTATCTCATTAATCTATTAAGTTCTTACACACTTAGTATATATTAGCATCATTATTATGTTCTACTAAACAACAAAGTATATATATATATATATTAACACCGCACCCCATATAGGCGAAACTAACGATGCGTACATACTCTGCTATCAAGTCATGGTACCTCACGTACATAATAACGACCATCGATTTCGAATCTCTTAGGAATCGTAATAAAATAAATCACACACAAATTGGAGGCGAACACGAACCACGGTGTAATGGGTCATGAACATACATACGCACCTATATAACCCAAACTTATCCACTCACAGATAAGTCCTCTTCAGATCCTATTATCTGAGGCACAAATCTATAATCCCCCCTTCAGGGATCCTCAAGACAAGATTGTACCCTTCAAAGACCTCCCGGTGATAGCAAGTATGGTGGGTATGTTTGTAAGGACACAAATTTTCAATTGAGTCCATATACAGTTTTGGCTCAATTCCGGACAAAAACGTTTATTCATAGGATAGTATATAATTGTAATATTCTCAAGCCTATGAAGTGTTTGTTCAAGCCTATGAAGTATTTAATTGTAATATTCTCAAGCTTCATCAAATATGCCGGTTTGCGTGCCTCGTTTCTACGTCATCAACTATGGTTCCATGCTCCCAAGGTATGAATGCAATATTATATATATAGGAGCTTGGAACAAGTTTATTGGGTGTTAGGTCTTATAAAAACTGTGTTTTATTTTCAGAAAGAATTAATTAAAACTTTAAACTAACTCTATAAAGTTTTCTGGGCTAAAATCGAATTTTCTAAAGTTTCTAGAAGTTCGTTCAATAGGTCGTTCGAATGAGTTTTTCGTTCGAACCAAATGCCGTTCGAACGAGTTTGCTAACGACTTCCCACTAAGGCATACTGGAACTTCATTCGAAATGTCGTTCGAACGATATTTTCGTTCTAACGAGATTTCCAACGAGTTTCTAACGATTTCATACTGGAACTTCGTTAGAATACTCGTTCGAACGAGAATGTCGTTCCAACGAAATGTCGTTCGAACGAGATATCAGGCGGGAACAGTTTTTGGCAGTTTTAAGCAGTTTTTTACCCACTTTCCCACTTGTTTCTTAACTGATTTTTCTCAGACCTTAATATGTGCGGGAATCACTTTTGATAATCAATCTTTTTCAGAACCTTCTAACTCTTAGAGAGTGTTTTGAGAGAAAAATCAAAGAGGGAAAAAGATAATGTTTTGAGTGAGATTTTTAGAGAAAAATACACATCACTCTTGTTTACACCCAAATGAGTTTATTCCAAGTTCTCATATACATATATCTTGCTCTACACCGAATTCAAGAGAAGTTTGCATTAATTTACCCACTTGGAGAAAGGCTCCATGTACGGGTGACGGTGACCATATAAAGTCCTATCGGTGGATTTCGAGACCGCGGTGGAGTTCCAAGGTTATCCGCTAGGAAGAGGTGTCTACAAGAAGAAGCATCGAGGCTTGAGAGGGATCGAGTCGTGTGTTGTAAGTTTTTATGTCTTGTATTTGTAAAACCATATCTAGTGGATTTGTGGCCAGGGCCGTCCGAGGTTGTTTCCCATCTTGGGTTTTTCCTCGTACATCGCGGCGTAGTGGATTAATTGTTTATTTTATCTTTTGCAAAATCACCTAGAATGCATGCTTAGGTAAAAAGATAAAATTGGTTTAATTTAATCTCTACGTGTTTAATTTGGATAATGTGTAGTTAATTAATTCAAGTCAATTAATTTAATTGTTAAAATTGTTTTGGCCTAATTTGACATAATTACAAAATTTGATTTAGGCAAATTCTAGGGCTTGGATGAACTAACTTGGGTCAAGTGAAAATTAATATTTGTGTGTTTAAGTTTATTTCACTCGATTTAATTTGAATTTGTTTAAGAAAATTAAAACTCGGTAATCCGTCTGTTTTATTGAACCATCCTAACGCTTCCGCATCTAGATATATATAAAAGGATATAACAAACAGTTTAATTGAGAAAATTAAAATCCGGGAATCCACTTTCACGCTCTCAAATTGGTATCAGAGCATTGAATTGGACAAACTAACGTTTTCAATGTTATACACACAAAAATCCATACAGTAGGTATTCACACAACCTAAGTATTTATACGTTTGATATTGGTATTCATTCACACATCCCATATTACAAGTCTCACATGTTGTATTTAGAACCCGTATATCATACATAAATTTAATTCATGTCATAACTCTCGTCGTATAAATTCAATTACCTTTCCCTATCTCAAAGGATTACAAAGTCACCCAATTATTCCTTAGGTTAATTCAGTACTATAGTGTCCCCCTACTACTGGTATTAACTCTAATTCATTAATTGTTCAAACTAAACCCCAATCCACCAAATTGTCAATCGTAACGCATTCGAAAAACTCTCGTAATCCTCCCCATACATAATGATACTTTTGGGGCCTTAACTATAAACCTATTGACCTCCCCTAAGTCCCATTATATTCAATTGATAAACATTAAGGGTTCTTATAATTTGGGGTTGGATCAAAACTAAGAAGGAAAATAAGTAACAATTTTCAGGGGAGGTGATCGATCGAAGAAATGGGTCGATTGATCGAAGAGGTATCAGCCTGGTTTTTCTACAATTTAAAGCTAAGGGTATCTTCAACAATAATTCTCCAAAACCTTATTAATTCATTACCAAACTCCAAAACAAATGTGATAAACATTAAATTAACATATGTAGACAATTTCTAACGTGCAAGAATCATTTAAACATCAAGATTCATTAACTTTTCAATTGAATTCTAAATTAACTCCCCAAACCCTAGTTTATGGTTTGTCTTCAAGAACATGATCAAAAATCTAATCATCCACATAACGATTCCCATAATTTATTAAATTTCATTTTTGCATCACAATATTTTAATCCTAATCATGAATTCTTCCCAGAATATGATTTAATCCAAAATTTGTCCTCTACATGCATGAAATTTAATTCTGAATCATATTCTATTAACATGGATAATTTATCTAGCTGAATTTAAGAAAGAATAATACTTTCCTTGTTATAGTAGGTCTAATCCTTTGATAATGAAAGGTATGTCTATGTTCCTCATTTTTCGATCTACACTCTGGTGGCTTTAATTATGAAAGAGGTGCAATTGTGGGTGGTGTTTTGGCTTGGGATCTCTTCTCCTTCCTCTTCCAATAGCCTCTATTATTTTTGTGTTTGATAATATCAGAATACCTAACCTTAGAAGTTGATATAGCCTTAGGAATTTCGTGGGTTTAATTATTCCTAAAATAAAAATTTCTAAAATACCCTCCCGGGATGCCGGTTTGGCTTAAAAATGCGTCGGGACCCAAACTAAACTCCCGGGTAACTTTTCTGACTCTCTAGACCCTTTTGAACACTTTGGTGCACTTGAAATGACCCTAAGGGTGACTTATAATTAATTTACTTTTATTTCATAAATTTTAGTCTTGACACGGTTGACACGCGCGTCCCGACTTAATTTTCATAAATGACGTATTATTCACTCGACAATTTGAGTATATTTGTAATTACATATTACTTTACTAGCTAAGTATATTCAACATAATTCACATAAATAAATACTAACTCTCACCGTGCTATTAATTATTTAATTTAATCTGGATTAATTATAAATAAATTCCCATTTTAAGTCAATTAATCCCACAATTAAAATCACTAAAAATATGCGGGGTATTATAATTTCTTATCTGGAAAAACCAAGTGTCAAGGATCAGATGTCAGCTGAGCAAATTAACAGTATAGGGTGTTCGTACAAAATAAATAAAGTACCAATATATGAGGAGCGACACCAATCTCGTGGCATTATCCAAGATCGATCCCTCTCTCCAGATCAAAACTGCCAACCCTCACATAGGAAGACATACCGGGTTGTATAAAAATTGTTGCTAATCTGGACCACTTGCACCATTTATTGGTAGTTTTTCTGAGGAGAAAAATATAATAATCAAGGGATTTGGGGTTGTCCTTGATCCTGTAGACATACCTGAAGACCTCCCCAGTAATGCCAAATTCAATCTCGGTTCTCCAAAAGGTCATTGCAACGTGGATAGTAGGGTAAGAATTAGAGGGAAGTTGCGTGGGAGAAACACCATATCCCCTTGGGATTGATCTAATAATGGGATGTAAGGGCAGATGAACACCCGCAGAACCCATACAGGAAAAATTATCTCCTCGGACTAATGATGATCATATCCTCTCTCATCAGAATCATGTATTTTAATCAACACATCGTTTTGGATTTAGTATCTAGACCTAAGTTCATCTTGGTCCTCAGAGATGATGTCACTACCATAATTTATGTCATCTGTCTGGTTGATATTCCATTCATCCTCGTATCCATAGGTTCCCTCCTCAGTGAGAGGAACTACTAGAGCATAAGCAGTCTCACCTTGAGCCTGTCGAGGAGGCAAATCTAGACCAACTAGAGATATTGAAACGACATTTAAAAACTAATTACTGACTCAGGCCCGATGTTTGCTTGAATACCTCAAGCCCTCAGGCCGTACAAGAAAACTCATCTTGTAAGGTCTAACTAATTACTATCCCAGGGTGCTTTGGGGTTATTTTAAGACCCTCGAGCCCTCAGGATCGAAGAGGTATTCAAGCAAACGTCAGGCCTGAAGGTCAAGACTCATAAATCACTAAAGGAAATTAGGGGGAAATGAAGATGGGATAGTATGAGGGGATAAAAACCCTAAATCTAGGTGAAATGGAATTCTAAGCACCAGTAACCAATAACCAAAAAATCAAACTCAAGCCAATGAGTTGCTCCAGAAGAGCACAACTACCCACAATTTGAAAACCCCTAAATAAAAACCCTAAAACTAGAAATAAAGTGCCAAGGGTGTACTTACAAAGAGGAAAAATGATGGAAAGGATGATATGATAAATACAGGCAAAAAGGAAGGAAACTATCTGAACCATAAGAAAGTAAGCTTGAGTATAGTGCAGATGAATTTACAAAAAATGGCAAAATGTTATCTTCCTCTCTTGCACCAGAAGTTTGCCAAAGGTTTAAAAAGAGTGAACGGTTGGAATACTGGAGCTTATATACTTTGCAGAAAAAGGGAAATCATTATAATTAATGATAGTAACAGGTAAAAATAGTGCCTGACATCTCAAACCAACTTGAGAAAATCTGTCTGACACTTGAGAGTTGACACACACTTCCCAAGCCACGTGCACCATTATTACACGTAAGACTGTTCCGAATTTAACATGTGTCCCTCTCGATTCCAACACCAAATTTCACAAGTTCCCCTGTTCACCTCGGGCCGAAAAGAAATTAAATAATGACCAAAACTATTGAAGATGATTAGAAGAGAGTGAAAACCCCATCCACTCCTCATTCACAACACCTGCTCAGAGTATTCCACACCTTAGAGAAATTTCTCTCAATTCTTCATGAACGAAGGCTTGGGGCATAGAATATACCATAAATATGGTTTAGTCACTTGGAAAATCATAAGATGAACAGTGTCCAGTTCCACAGTAATATAGTGTTCGACCTATTGCATATTTGTTCATCCTCGACATATGATCAGCTCAGATCACTCATCAGCTCGACCCCAGGCCACCCGACCATCTAGTCGGCTCGTAACTTATACATGTCAGCAACAGTGTGCAACTGATAAACAAAAGGTCAGCACCAATCCCTATGATCATATTGACATCCCTACCATTTGGTGATCACTATTGCCAAATTTATTTTTATCTTTGACTTAGCATTGTATCTGGTGCAATTACTCGATTTATAAGGGCACACCACCTTATTTTTAGGATTCAGTTATCAATAAATTATAAATATTCTCAGGTTTACGTAGTGCAGTGGATTTTAGAACATTTCATTCCCACCTAGGAGCAATAGCACCTAGAGTACTCTTATAACCATTGTTACTTATAGTAATAAAATAAACAACAACACCATTACATAATAGACCCAAGAATAATCACGTGATGAACCCCTTTCATCCCCATGTTCATCTACTTTGTCTCACCTCCTTCTATTTCTCTTGCTCTTCTATTTATCTTTTATTGTTTAATCCACCATCCTAAGGACAAACAGATCCAAACTAGTTTTAGGCAATAGCATGCATGGCTAAATAGGTTGGTATTGCACATAAAATGACGCATTTCATGTAGTGTCTTAGCTTGTTTATCTTGCTTAGGTGATCATGGGGATGCGTGATGCACATTTAGGTCAATATAAATAAATAGGTGACACGTGAAGTAGAGAATCACAAAAGTTATTAAGTTACATATGTAAATATTTGAAATTTGAAATCTAGCTGGTGCGCAACTCGTTTAATTGTAACTTTCCACGATTTTTAAAGGATTCACCAAAAGGCGTAAAAATGGTCCGACTTATTATATGGCGTACTAAAATAGTTTTATTGATGGATTGGGGGTCAAAAATGTAATTTTAAATAGATTTGGTCAAAGCGCCAATCGATCGACACTTATTGGTCTTGTTGGTCGATCGATCCAGGGATGAACCCTTGATCTTTTGAGTTTTCAGGTGTATAAAGGGGTTCATCCAAGATCATACCCAAGTTTACTATTTATGGAAGGGTGTGGAGCTTCCATTTGGTGATAATAAGGGTAGTTGGGGTTATAAAGAGGGGGGGTTGCTAGGGTTTATTACCTCTTTTCCAGTAGATTTGGGAGTCCTCTCTCTCTCTCTCTCTAAGGATCCTAACTCCTTACTATTCTCTCAAAGACTTTATAGAGTTCCCTCCACCACTTCAAACTTCTATAACCACAATATTCATAGGTATTCAATCTCATATACCACCTTAGAAATTGTAGATAGATTTGGAGGAGTGTAGAAGGTGGTATTCTTGGTTCTTTGGTGGGTGTTTTGGAGAGGGTTTCTTGAAGAATGGAAGGGTTTACCCTGGAGACGAGGTGTAGCTTTCTTGGAGAACCATTGGAACAAACTACGAGGAAGATTTTGGTAAACACTTGAATCCACCTTTGGAGGTGGGGGTTGCTCCTCATACACCACCATTCACCGCCATTTTGAAGACCATTTAGGTGGAAAAACTAACTTTGGTTTAAGATTAAGCTTATATATATTTTCACCATGTTTATTGTATATTAGGTTCAATATATATATGGTCTACATCTATGATTTAGTTTGTTGTGTTCTTATGATTCCATGTGAAAATGGAGTTCAAAGAAAGAATTTGAAATGGGTTTAAAGGATGAAGAAATTTCAGAATATTAAAGTTAACATTTTATGGAGTAAAATGCTTGGAAAATGCTGTATTTAGATTTGAAAAAGTTATTTTCATAAATATAAGTTGTTAGGCATTTTGAAGCCATTTTTATGAAATTATTATATGGATTTCGAACATGGGAAAGTGAATAAGTATGTAAAATGGGTTTTCATACAAAAAGTCTCAAAGTAAGAATGAAAGACTTATGTTGTGGGTAGGAATGCAATATGCAAAAATAAAGGACTTTCCATGAAAATTGTTTTTTAAAGTTAGAGTTTAAGTTATGAAGGTTGAATGTGTGAACATTGGCAAAATATGTGTTAAAGTGAAAGTCCCGTATATAAAGTGTGTGAGACAAAAATGAAGAATATGGGACTTTAATATGTAAAGGTGAAATTTCATGTATTAAAGGGTATTAAAGTCACAATATGAATATTGGGTTAATTATGATATTTTTAATAAGTGTTAAAATGGTTAAATTTTGTTTAAAGGTCAAGTTGGAAGCTTAATGACCAGTCTTGGAAAACGACACATATTAAATGGTTAAATTGCAAGTTTTGGCAATTAAAGGGTAAATTGGTAAATTTACTTAAAGCTGAGAATTTTTTATGAAATAATAATGTTAAGGAATGTTGTTACACTAAAGTGAAGAAATATGTCATAAGTCCTTATGTGTAAATGATTTTTAATATAAAATTAACGTTAAAGTGTGTGATGGAAAGGACTTAAGAGAATGAAAATGCTTTTCCAAGTGTTACACGGATAAAGGGGCTGTAAAGCTCAAGTTTTTGGCTTCAGCCGGTAAAAAGGTAGAAAGAGTTAAATAATGTGGGCATTGGTAAAATATTAAAACACATGTGATGATAGAGGAAAAATTAGATGACGACGGGAAATAATTATGCAGAGCATGACGTCCTTAGTGGCAAAAGTCCCAAGACCCTCTGGCCAGTAGCATATGGTGAGCGGAGCTAGCGGTTTGGAACCCGCTGAAGTCTGTGGTAATTGGTATGATTTCGGGACAACGAAAAGATATGGTTTACTGTGGAACATGTCAATAAATCGGTTGTGTGATGAATATAATCTAACTTGTATGAAAATGATAAATGTATCGACTAATGTGTAATGTGGAAAAGTAAATTGAGTAATTGATTAATGTCCATGAGATATAAGGAATGGTAAAGTGGAATGATTAAATGGGTAAGTAAGTAACCTGATGAGGTCTAACCCATAATAAAACAATCATATGTGTTGTGTAAGGCTTCTAATAGAGATAAGTATTTTCTAACGCGACGTGTGCATGTGTTGAAAGGTTATTTAAAATGAATTGCTAAAGTAACCCGAATATGAATAAACATATGGTATCGATAAATAAATATTTTTCCCTAAGAAACGTTATTTGTTTAATCGGGTGCGTTAAAATGGGAGAAAATGTGAAGATTAATAAAAGAGGGGTAAGTCGGTCATTTTGCAAACATAAGAGGATTAAGTGGGAATAAATAATGTTTTTGAAATAAAATTGGTTTCATACATTAGAATATGTACAAGAATATACATATATAAGCGGTAGTTGCATGTGCACGTAGATATAATGTGTTAGAGCCTCCTTTCTCCCGTTCAATTCTATATTACATTGTTGTATTTCCCACTAATCATTATACTCACTCCCTATTCTGTGTCACAAGAGGTTTTATGCGGTTCTATACTTTAATAGCATTATACAGGTAAGTATTTTTAATTTATATTAGTAGCTTTGTATACTGGGACCTTAGGGGCACTTCCTATTGGATCCCATACTTAGTTTGATATAAACTGGAATCACATGCTAAATAAGTGAATGGTAATTAATGATCAAAATAGAATAACAATGTTATTTAGGTTCTTTCATTGCACTTCACATATAACGCTCGGGTCGGATCAGGTTGATCTTCCTTAAATCCAAGCTAGGGCACTACAAGGATAACCCATAAACAAGTTCTCACATTCAAATTTAAAAAATAATTTTTCAAACAAAGTTGAATGTTTTAAGATACACCCTCGTGTCGTTTTAAATGAATAACAAATTTTTAAAGCTTTTTGAACATATCGAGAAATAAAGACGAATTTAAACTGCACACAATATTAATCAAACATAGTAAACTTAAGTTACTCCCTCTAAAGAAATTAAGCTAGAATAATTGAAGACAAGATAAAAATGCTAGAAAGAATAATATTTTTCATTAATAAAACAAACTTACAATAATATATGCTTTACAATTGTGACACCCTGCCTATTCTAATATCGGTTGATGAAGCCTTTATTATAATTAACCGAGAATCTAGTATGGTTTCATTCTTAGCATCATCATCGAAATTTATTTAATTAACTAATAACCTATTAGGTCTGTTGTCAAAATTTTAATCTTGTTAACATGCAATAATTAAATAAACAAACCATTCCCAAATTTCCACAAACACAATGAATAAATAGTTAACTGGAAGTACAACTAAATAGATAAATAAATTGGATAAAGTCTTGAGTTAAACGTGATACAATAGTTTAACTGAATAAAATAAAATAATAAATGAGTCGAAATAGGAATGTCTAATAATAGGTGCCACGCCCTAAATAGGAAATAACTAGACATGGTAAATCTCAATGGAATGAAGAGTGAATGCGTCTAAACCGAGATACTGCAACTTACACAGAAGCAGCTGGACGTCATTGTGGAATGGAACTCTTAAGCTTGGTGTCCCTATCACTAAGCACCTAAATGGTTTTGAAAATATTTTGATATAGGTAAGAGCCCAAAACATTGGAAAATATTTGTAAGTGTTTATAAGCAATAGTAATCTAGTAGTTCTACAATACATGCTAGTTGCGTTCACTCCCATGAATTATCCTCACCTCATAACCTAACATTTCCTTCTAACCCACCTAGTTATGCTACCCCACCTAACTAGTCCAAATGCCTCTAATATTCATGCGACTAAACACTTAGCCCACCCGTATGGTTCATAGGATACGAGTCGTAATTTATTTACCCATTTCCTATATGATAACACGGAAGGATTCTATTTAAGTTTCTCATACTTGCATATGATATAGGTATACACTACCTATCATTACTATACTACTAATACGTACAAGTAGAGTAAAAACACGTACATACATATCTCTCTCTCTCTCTCTATATATATATATATATATATATATATATATATATATATTGCATCCTCGAGCTGGAACTCCCAATGCATCCCTAGTATGGTATCAAGTCCATGTACATCATATACTCCATCCTGGACAATTGAGTACGAATCTCACCAATGATTTCTAAACGATAGCACACAATGGAGGCGGACATAGCCTAGGTCTTTGGGTCACACAAAGGTAGTGGCCAACCCTAACCACTTTGTCCTGGGGCACAAATCCATGACCCTATTGGCATCGCTAGGGTGGGATTACCCACAGTGGGTGACCTCCTACGATAGCATATTAGAGTATGCATGTTGTCACATAATAACATAAACAATAGGTATACTCAACCAATACACACATAGTAAGTATACGTCAATCCCGTATTTACATCGTACAAATATCTCCCTCTTTATAATCATTTAATACCCTTTTGAGTCTCACTTGATTACCCAAAGGGTTCTATATATTTACTCACTAATACCAAAAGTCATCTTATCGTTATTCTACTGATTTCAACCTTATCTTCTAGCCTAATCTTTATGTACCCCGTTTCGAACCCCGAAAGTCATAATTTCCCTTAAGATCGTTTGACTTTTAAAACATTAAAATAATTGATATGGCTTAATCCTTGAACCAAAAACATGCCCAGTGAAATATCATGAGTCCCACATAGTACTTAAATAAATACTAAAATCCTCATATTACTCAATGGTGATGAAAAGTACAAAAAAACAATAAAGTTAGAATTTTCTGGGTAGCTAATAAAACTACTATTACTCACTCCACAGAAGTTTAAATGACATGATTCAAAGCTCATTGGAAATCTAAGACCTAGAAAGTTCCTAAAATTTATGGCTCACACTATAATTCAAAGTACAATTAAAATGGAGTACATTTGAAGTGATGTCAAAAATTTTGGAAGATTAATATGGTGACAGATTAGACACCCTGTATTCAAAAGTCGATTACTTCCTCCACGTAACTCCAAATGAACCGATTATAATCTTTTTGGAAAGATAAGACCTAGAACTTTTCATATATCTATGTCCACAATTCGAATTCTAAGTAGAATTAAATTGGCATACATTTGAAGTAATGCCAAGAATTCTGGCAGATTGTCTTCTTATGTTTATCAATCAAACCCTAGGTTATTCAAGATTCATGTTGTTCAACCAAGAACCCAAAAAGATACTATTTTTATGTGTCTTACACATTCAGATTTCATATAAATATTCAAGATAATTAATCTTTAGAATCATGCTAAGTCAAAACCCATGTTTCATCCCCACAAATCCACCCAAAATCCATTTTTTATATCAAGGTTTAACCTAGGATAACATGGATATAATAACTAAAAAAAAGGAACCATGTTTAAACACTTACATTTGAATGAAGATCTGATATCTATGGTTTGAAGATGAATATGGATGCTTCTCCTCCAGATCTATTGTTTAACGACAAAAAATGGTGAATTTGGAAGCTAGTTGCCTTGGATTCACCTCTCCTCCTCCTTCTTTGGTAACCCTAATGTAATTCTCTCTGTATTGTGATATTAATATACACTCCCCCCTCCAAAAATATAATATAAAGCTATGATTTTGGGAGTTACACTAACTCTAGTGTTTACAAAAGACCATACTACCCTTATGTGATGTCGGTCTAGCCTAAAAACACCCTGGGATCCAACTACAACACCTAGATACACTATTTTGACTATTTTGACTATTTTGACCCATCTCGATCCATAGACACATTCAAAATAACTATTTTAGTCACCCATATACAAATTTCATATAATCACTTATTTTATGCTCGACACGATGCAAGTCGCATATCCCGAATAAAATACCGCTAACCGGCATGCTACTCACTTATAACGTAGCATATTTTGTTTTCAATAATGATGACTTATTCACCAAGTATTATTCACATTTATAAACATTATTCCTTTTCATGCTAATTAATATTTATTTATGTCTAGATTATTCCCCTTTTTTAATTTAATTAATCACACAGATATAATTTTAAAAGTAATAAAAATACGGGGTGTTACAACAATATTTCTTGGCAAAATTTCTCCTGCTAACTAATAACTATCTCTACAATTTTCTATAAACTCTATACAATTTTCCATGGGTTTTATACAAGTATCTACCTCCCAACTAATGAACCCAATGGTCTTATTTATAGGCTTAGGGGTGACGTATTTGATTTGGGTCAAAATACCACTTTATTAGTTGTATTAAGCTATTTTTTCCAATAATTTCCTCAATTTTCAGCACTATTCATGTACTATTCACAATACCCATTTTAATTTCATTTTTTATCCCCAAAACTTCAAATCCCATTTTCGTCTGAACTTCAAAGTTTTGAGTCTTTTCAAGCCATTTTCAAAAATTTATGGCATGGCCAGACTGGACACTCGAGTGATTTTATAAAAAATAGTTAGTATAGTTGTGTCAACCGTGCCGTGTTGTCCAAAATATCGGGTTACCTATAAAATTGCAAAATAAAAATAATCAAATAAAATTTAGGGTCATAATATTTAAAAAATTAAAGAATTACCCCTCTTTGATTTTAGCCCTCCAAATTCATAAATTGTTCCTTTTAATCCAGATTTCAACTAAATTTCAGATATAACTTTATAGCGTGTGTGTGCATAGCCAATATAACTATCCATTTTGTAAGATATAATCGTTACATTTCTTATTCGAAAGTTCATTTTGATTTTGAAATCTCATGAGATGCACTTACAATCAAACACTCCAAAATCAATTATTTTCTCTCGACATATGTGAATAAAATAGTAAATTTAGATGAGCAATTTTCACCTAACATAATAAAAAATGAACTTTTTATTATCTGGATGAATATGATCTCATGAACGATAAATCGATTACCTCTTGAAAACTATGAGTAGCACTATAAAACCTATTCATAACCTCTCTAAACTATAACTAATTTTCCTTAAAATCAATTAATACTCTGATTCGATTATATTTGTACGTTTGGGGTTTTGACTAGAAAGAACGGAACATCAGTTCAAAAATTCTAAGAATACGAAGGTTTTTTGGTAATTTGAGTTTTAGGCATTTGTTCTACCCTGAAATTTTCTATTCTCTTTTCTTTTTCTTTTTTCCCAAAATATCATTTTTCATTAATTTTTTTCACATTCTTTCTTTTTTCTTTCTCCTTTTTATTTTTTATTCTTTTCTTTTCACACATCATTCTTGCAACCTTTATTTTTTTCCTTTTTCCTATCATAATTTTACCCTACTATTCCCAGAAAATGGGTAAGGCTTCTTTTATTATGGGCTTAAAACACCAGTCGGAGTTGGGTAGGATAACAGGTTCCCAACAACAAAAATTATTTTCTTTTTGCATCGAATGGTCTTTCAATGGAATAATATAAAAATGTTAGAGTGGGGCTTAATTATGGGGTTTCAAATGATGGCCTAATCTCATTTCCCAAGTTTCGTTAAGTTAATTTGTGTCTCAAGAGGACTTATAAGACTTCTAGTGCTTAATGATACACCCATATATAACCTCGGCTAGGCCAAGGGCGCCCTCCACCAAGGCGCACCCAAGATGGTCTTGTAACCCCTCATCATGGTCCAGAAGACCCTTTAAGGGGCCGACCCCTCATCATGGTCAAGACAACCCTTCAAGGGGTCGACCCTTCATCAGGCCCGGACGACCCGTCAAGGGGACGACCCCTCATCATGGTTCAGACGACCCTTCAAGGGGCCGACCCTACATCAGGCCCGGACGACCCTCCGAGGGGCCGATCCTCCATCAGGGTCCGGACGACCCTTTAAGGGGCCGACCCTTCATCATGGTTCAGACGACCCTTCAAGGGGCTGACCCTTCATCAAGACCGGACGACCCTCCGAGGGGCCGACCCTCAATTAGGGTTCGAACGACCCTTAAAGGGGACGACCCTTCATCGGGTTCACACGACCCTCCGATGGTACGACAGTACGAGGCCTAAATTAGGCCAGACACTACCAGAAGGAACTTTGCCCTCGGCCTCATATCATAGGCCGAGGGTGACATAATCACACCGCGTGGTTTGGGAGACGTGTGGAACAGTGCGCGTGAGGCTCACATAGCACGTGGAAGACCGTTATAACAATATCACCCCCTCACGTGAGGGAATATTATGTCATCATTTGGCATCTACAGGTGTCAACAAGAGATTGGCTAGATCCTCATTCACATACACCATGCATACTTGGGGGTACACTACACCCCCCATGACCTATATATACTTGTCACCTATAACCCTACAGGAAGGGATCGATAATTGTAACCCTAGCAAAGACTCTGCTCATACACACAGTAGAGAGAGAAAGTGAGCTTATATGCATTGTATCCAAGGCCATTAGTGCCCATACTTAGTGGATCACACACTCACAGTGGATGTAGGCCTAATTGGCTGAACCACTATACATCATTATCTTGCTCCTCTTATACTCATATCCTTCTACACATTTACACACTTATACATATGCTTCGCTAGGACTGCCATGGTTACTACTATTTGAGCTCATCATCACTTATCTGGTGGTGCTAGATTTCAGCATCATCAGTTTGGCGCCGTCTGTGGGAATGAGAAGGCATCTCTTCCTTTGTATAGCTTGACCTCACTGGTCACTCTGGTGGTGAACCAGCTCTCCCCCTGAGAGGAGATGTTTCACCATTGAAAGAGACCCATTAGGGTTCTCAAGCTCACTAGTCTTTTTTCTTCAGTTCAGCTCTTCATAGCTCAAACACATGGCACCAGAGATGCCACCACCACCACTCCCTCCACCGAAGAGTGGAGTTGGACCCAGTTCCAGTCATCCACCACCTTAGTCTGAGATGGCTGATGTGGCGGTAGCCTTGAAGTCTCCGGCAGCAAGCCAGCGAATCATGCAGGAGCAGTTCACAGCTCTAAGCTAGAATATACTAAGAGCACCAGGAGTCTCACCTGAGATGATTACTCCGGCAGCGGCTCCAGGACAGCATGAGGCTAGGGGACCACCCCAGGCACCATGCAAAGACCTGCCACCCCCTCAGTGGCATAGGCATGTTGCTTCCCCCGACGTCTACGCTTGGTGAGGCAAGGTAACCCTTACCCTGAGGATAGGTATGACGATCTGGAGGGAGAGGAGGCCCCCATATAATGTTGGGAACCATATGATGTCTCCAATAATACTGTACGACCTCTCCAGGAGAGTAGAGGGAAGTGCGAGAGACCAAATCCTAACGATCGCCCAATAGGCTCTGCTTTTGATCACTTGAGCAGGGGGTCGGCCTTTAAGAGGCTGGCCCAGTAAATGACCTACGAGAAAAATTATCCAGATCAAGGAGCGTTGCGAGTTCCAAAAGGGAGGAAGCATATGGACGACCCCACGGGGTTCGATCCCTAGGAGGAGATGGTGGTCAGGGGGAAGTAAATAGCTGACACAGGCCTGCCGTCGCAGAACCCTCCGTCCACCTTAAAGAGGTGGCGGGGGATAACATCGGCCAGGCCGACCCTACGAGGCCCTGGAATGACTCAATCCAGCGACTGGAGGATAATATTGGTGATATTCTAAAAATTCGGGACCCTCTTCATAGAGGATACTCCATAGGCTCTCCCTTTGTGGCGAAGATAGTCAACTTTCCTACGCCATCAAAGTTTAAGCCACCTATGGTCACCTCACGGTATGACGGGAGTACTAATCCTGTCCATCATATTGAGATGTATCAATCATCGGAAGATATATACTCTATCTCAGATGAGATGAGGTGTCGTGCCTTTTTTGGCACTCTGATGGGGGCTGCACATGTCTAGTATATGTCTCTCCCAAAAAAATCCATTGAAAGATTTAAGCAGTTAGCAAACCGGTTTATCCACAACTTTTTCTTTGGGGTGAGGCCACAGAAGAAGACCACCCGCCTGCTCTATGTTAAGCAGGGGAAGAATGAGAGTCTAAGGGACTACATAGCCAGATTCAATAAAGAAAAGTTAGAGGTGGAAGACTATGAGGAGATCATAGCCATGACAACCCTGATTGGAGGACTCCAAAAGGGGAAGATGTTATGGAAGCTTGCTGAAGACCCTCTGAGGACGATGGCTGAATTGCTTTCAATAGCAGGAAAGGTGGTGAACGCCGAAGAGGCGATGACCGCAAAATACAAAGACAAAAAAGGAGGCGCTAGTGGGGGTAAGTACCCTAAGAAGAAAAAGAGGGGAAGAAAAGGTCTACGGATGACAAGTTCGCTGGTTACACCCCTCTAATGGTCAGCTGCAAACATTTTCTCAATGAGATAAAGAGTGACCGATCCCTGAAGTGGCCTGAGAAGTTGAGGGCAGCCCCTAACAAGAGGAACAAAAACTTGTGGTGTGAATTTCACCAAGACCATGGCCACGTGACAGACAAATGCTTTGCTCTGAAAGATGAGATTGATAAGATGCTGAAAAAAGGGAAGCTCAGGAAGTACGTTGACAAAGGTGCCTTCAAGAGGGGCCGAGGGTATGACCCCAGAAAAAAGCGAGGCGATGTATGTAGAGAAGGTCCTCAAAAAAGAGGGGACGACCCTTCTGACGATGAGGACGACCCTGACCTCCCACCGAGAGATGACCACGTCCCTGTCAAGAGGATTAATATGATCTCTCTCGGAGTAGGAATGATCTCCGTGGGTCTAGGAGGAGGAGGGTCAGAGGTCACTGACAGGAAGGCCCATGCGGCTGAGGCCAAGGCAGTAATGAAGACAGTACACTCAACCTCTCTGAAGGCGAAGTCAGAAAAAAGAAAAAAGGTTAACATGGATACTCTGATAGTGGGGTTATCAAGAATGGACTTCAAAGGCCTCTTAGCCCCACATGATGACCCTCTCGTCATCACTATCAGGGTGCACAGATGCGAGGTGCCAAGGATCCTGGCAGATGGGGGCTCATCTGCAGACGTGATGTTTTGGCCATGCTTCAAGGCTTTAGGTCTCAGTCGTGCTAGACTCATCCCATACCATCACCCATTGATTGGGTTCAGTGGAGAAAAGGTTCATCCCCTTGGAGTGTATGAGACTGATATCAGTATGGGGGACGAGTGGCCGAGATGGCTTACCAAGAAGGCCAGCTTCTTTGTGATGGATGAACATGTGTTTTCGGCCTATAATATTATACTGGGACGGGTATCCCTCAAGGGGTTCGAAGATGTTCCGTCTTCGGTCCATCAGATGATAAAATTTCCAACCCCTTACGGGGTGGGGGAAGTTCTGGGAGACTAGACGATAGCAGGGGAACGTTATTACAACTCCGCTGAAGAAAGAGAGGCACACAAGAAGGGCTACGACCACTTATAATATTGATACCCTAGACCCTAGAGACGAGACAAAGCTGAAGAAGGGAGAGGCCGCGAAAGAGGTAGAATCCATCATCCTTAATGAGGATGACCCGAAAAAAACTGTCCAAAGTCGTCAAGTCTCTGAACCCAAATATCAAGCTCAATGTGGGAGTCATCAGATATTCTGGGGAGAAGATAGAGCGTCTTTGCATGGAGTCATGCAGATATTCTGGGGATCGACCCCAAAATCATGTGCCACAAGCTCAACGTGGTAGAGGGTGAGAAGACGGTGAAGCAGAAGAGGAGAATTTACTCTAGAGAGAAGTATGAGGTCATAAGGGATGAGGTCAAAAAGTTAGAAGATGCGGAGTTTATCAGAGAGGTCATCTACCCTGAATGGCTGTACAACGTAGTCATTGTCCCAAAGGCCAACGGGAAGTGGAGAATGTGTGTGGACTTCACCGACCTCAACAGGCACTGTCCCAAAGACAGCTTCCCTCTCCCCCGCATTGACCAGATGGTAGACGCTACCGCAGGCCATGAGCTTATGATCTTCATGAATGCCTATTCAGGGTACAACCAGATCTTCATGGACCCTAAAGACTCGAAGAAAACAACCTTCATTACCGACAAGGGGACATACTATTATAGGGTCATGCCCTTTGGTCTGAAGAATGCAGGGGCAACGTATCAGCTCCTTGTAAATAAAATGTTTGAAGACCAAGTTGGGAAATATATGGAAGTTTATGTAGATGACATGCTGACTAAGAGCCTAAAGGCAGAGGATCATGTGGCTGACCTGGAGAGGACCTTTAATACGATGGAAAAATACCAGATGAAGCTCAACCCGGCCAAGTGTGTCTTCGGGGTCGGAGCAGGGAAATTCTTGGGGTTCATTGTCAACCAAAGAGACATCGAGGTCAACCCTGAGAAAATAAAGGCCCTCCTCGAAATGAAGACCATCAAAGATGTTCAGAGGCTCACGGGGCGAGTGGCTGCTTTGAATAGGTTCGTATCCAGAGCCACAGACAAGTGTTTGCCATTCTTCAAGATCCTCAGGAAGGCCTTTGAATGGAGTGAAGAGTATGATGAGGCTTTCAGGGAGCTAAAGTCATACCTAGGGTCTCCCTTGGTGTTGTCATGACCAGTTCAGGGTGAACGACTCTATATGTATCTAGTTATCTCTGAGTCAGCCATTAGCGCAACAATCGTCAGAGAGGAAGATGGGGTATAGAGGCTAGTGTATTTTAACAGTAAGGCACTTCAAGGGGCATAGAAAATATATCAGAGGATGGAGAAGTTAGCCTATGCCTTGATCCATGCCTCAAGAAAGATGAATCCATACTTCCAGTCCCATACAATGGTCATCCTCACTGACTCTACTCTGAGTTAGGTCCTACACAAGCCAAAAAAATCAGGCAGGTTAATGGCCTGGGCCATAGAGCTGGGGGAGTTTGACATTGTATATCAGCCTAGGACGGACATTAAGGGGAAAGCACTGGCGAATTTCATGGCCGAGTTCACTTGGGAAGATGATGAGACCGAGGATGAGAGCTTCGAGAAGACAAATACCCAACAAGACATGCTCACCGACACACCTGTAGATAAGGCTGAGACAGGCACCGCTAGAAGGAAAGTGGCTGAAAACGAAGAGGGAAGACACCTCTTTAGACAAGGATCCCTCACCGAGGGAAATTTCTCAGAGGAAAAGACTGTGGAGCCTCTTCGTTGATGGGTCCTCCTGCGACAGTAAAAGTGGAGTTGGACTGATAGTATCAGCACCCGATGGCACAGACATTGAATACGCCCTGAGCTTCAACTTCAAAGCCTCCAACAATGAATCCGAATATGAGGCCCTGATAGCAGGACTCTCTTTGGCCAAGTCTCTTAGTGTCGACCAGATTTTGGTCCATAGTGATTCAAAACTGGTAGTAAATCAGATACTAGGAGCCTACGAGGCCAAAGATGAGAGGATTGACAAGTACCTTGAGAAAGTAATGTCATTACTGAAGAGCTTCATAGAAGTGAAATTGAAGAGGATACCTAGGCACGACAATGGCCGAGCCGACGCACTTTCCAGGCTGGCCTCAGCAACTAGGACAGACATCAGGAGGACAGTCCCAGTGAAAATTTTGCTTCGACCAACTATTGAAGATGCTGAGGGAACACTTGGAACTTGCCTGAATATTGCTAAGGAAGCCTCATGGATAGACCCTCTGATCAGATACATTAAAGAGAGGGAGGTGCTAGAAGTAAGGCAAGAAAGGGAGAAGTTGAGATACAAAGCTGCAAAGTTCACTGTTATTGGGAACACTTTATACAAAAAGGGGTTTTTGCTCCCCTTACTTAGGTGTGTGCACCCATCTGAAGTCCCATCCATTTTTCAAGACGTGCATGAGGGGTCATGTTCAAGCCACATTGGGGGTAGGTCTCTGGCGAAAAGGGTAATCACCCAGGGATACTGGCGGCCGACCTTGGAGAAAGACGCCACGGCGTATGTAAAAAAGTGTGAAAAATGTCAAAGATTTGCCACCATGCCACACCATCCTCATCAGCCTCTTACCTCCATTACGTCCCCATGGCCATTTGCAGTATGGGGGATCGACCTGGTAGGCCCCTTGCCTAGGGCCATTAATAACTATCGGTTCCTCATCGTGGCAATTGACTATTTTTCAAAATGGGTGGAGGCAGAGCCAATGGTCACGATTACCGAACAGAAGACCTTCCAGTTCATCTGGAAAAATATTATATGAAGATATGGTCTCGCCAACACCTTCATCTCGGATAACGGGACTCAATTCAAGAATACATCCCTAGAAAAGTACTTTGAAAGGGTGAGTATCAAATAATTTTTCTCTACCCCAGGTCGACCTCAGGCTAACGGGAAAACGGAAGTTACAAACAGGACGATCCTTGACGGGATCAAGAAGAGACTTGAAGAGGCAAAAGGAAGATGGGTTGAGGAGTTATACGTTGTACTGTGGGCCTACAGGACGATAGTAAAGACCTCTACCGGGGAAACCCCGTTCATGCTGGCTTATGTCTTAGAAGCCGTCATCGCCACTGAGATTGGGTTTCTTACTCATAGTGTCCAAATGTACGACCCGCAGAGAAATATAGAAGAGAGGAGACTTGACTTATACCTGATTGAGGAAAGGAGGGAAGACACCGAGATAAGGCAAGCCGCCTACCAGCAGAGGACAACAAGGTTTTACAATCAGAGGGTGAAGCAGAGACCAATTACAGTGGGGGACTTAGTCCTCAAAAAGACTTAGCAAAATCCTAACAACCTCCACCCGAATGGGCATAGCCCATGTAGGGTCATCGATGAAGTCGTCCCTGGAACCTACAGACTAGAAAACCTAGAAGGGGAGCCCTTTTCCAAACCCTGGAATGCAGATCATTTGAAGAAATACTATCAGTAGTGTCGTAATGTCCTGACGGACCATAATTGTAATGGGTGTTGCTCCAACAGAACACTTGGAATGTTAATGAGAAATATCAGTGTTTCCTCTCATCTTGTGTTTGTTAGTTCTAGTATATCTGGGATCATTTTGTGAAAAGCAACCCTCGGCTATAATGAGGGTCAATGGTGGGGACGACCCCACCTTTGCCCTCAAGAAAGACGAGGGAGGACTTTATTAAAAACCATTAATTTGGTAAAAGTAACCCTCGGCTATAATGAGGGTCAATAGTGGGGACGACCCCACCTTTGCCCTCAAGAAAGACGATGGAGGACTTTATTAAAAACCATTAATTAGGTAAAAGTAACCCCTGGCTATAATGAGGGTAAATGGTGGGGACGACCCCACCTTTGCCCTCAAAAAAGACGATGGAGGACTTTATTAAAAACCATTAATTTGGTAAAAGTAACCCTCGGCTATAATGAGGGTGTCAATGGTGGGGACGACCCCACCTTTTCCCTCAAGAAAGACGAGGGAGGACTTTATTAAAAACCATTAATTTGGTAAAACTAACCCTCGGCTATAATGAGGGTCAATGGTGGGGACGACCCCACCTTTGCCCTCAAGAAAGACGAGGGAGGACTTAATTAAAAACCATTAATTTGGTAAAAGCAACCATCGGCTATAATGAGGGTCAATGGTGGGGAAGACCCCACCTTTTCCCTCAAGAAAGACGAGGGAGGACTTTATTAAAACCCATTAATTTGGTAAAAGTAACCCTCGGCTATAATGATGGTCAATGGTGGGGACGACCCCACCTTTGCCCTCGAGAAAGACGAGGGAGAAATTAATTAAAAACCATTAATTTGGTAAAAGTAACCCTCGGCTATAATGAGGGTCAATGGTGGGGACGACCCCACCCTTGCCCTCAAGAAAGACGAGGGAGTACTTAATTAAAAACCATTAATTTGGTAGAAGCAACCCTCAGCTATGATGAGGGTCAATGGTGGGGAGGACCCCACATTTGCCCTCAAGAAAGACGAGGGAGGACTTGAGCATCAATTAAAATTGGTTAAAAACCACCCTCGGCTATAATGAGGGTCAATGCAGGGGACGACCCCTCATTCACCCTCAAGAAAGATGAGGGAGGGGTGCAGTGATATTGTTAATATAAAAAATTCACAATGCAAAAGAGACGAGTATGAAAGACAACAAGATAGATGATAGTATAAATGAAATATTACAAGTGTTCTACAAAAATGAAGTACAGTCAGGGGGTACATAAAGAAGGTATTGGCTACAAACAGCCACCCTATTGAGCAGCATCAGAGGGAAGGGCCTCAACGTCGATAAGAGAGGTCTCCTCAACGACCACGACTGGCTGATCCTCAGACGTGCCGACACCCTCGACGTGCACCTGGGACTCCACGTGGGCTAAAGCCTCAACAATCAATGGGTCGTCTAGTTGAACCGCCTCCAGAGAGGGACGGACTGAAGAGACGACTTCACCAAACTTGAGGACGACCCACCGACAGGCCGTCCTGATCCCTCTCTCCAAGTATTCAAGACTAAAGCCTTGAAACTCATCTGAGAGTCTGTAGGCCTCCACAGCGTATGCCTCTGCTTTCTTTACGGCCTCAGATAGCTCAGTCTTAAATTGGGCCCCCTGATGGGTCAAGGCTTCATCCTTATCTTTAAGAAGCAAGTCCTTGGCCTCCATGTCCGCGTCATGCTACCTCGTCAGCTCGTCCAGGATCCTCTCATGCTCAGTCCTGGCGCTCTCCAACTCAGCCCTTGCAGTCTCAAGCTCTGACTGTAGATCAGCCTCGTGCTGAATGGCCCTCTCAGCTTCATGGAATTTCGCTTGGTTCTCAGTCATCCACTTAGTGGCCGAGGTAAAAGCACAGACAGACTGCATAAGAAAAAGAAACTCGTTAAGAGGCCGAGAAAACAGTTAGTGAAATAATGAAATTAAGGGAATGAAGTAAGACAATTACCTGAGCCAGAGTGTGCAGACCATAGTCATACACCTTCGTCGGAGGCATCTTGGACAGGAATCCATAATCGGCAGCCGAGGGGGTAGAAAACATTAACGCTTTGGCCGCCCTCAGGTTGGCAATTAGTGAAAACGGCTCGGCCTTTAGTAATGTTAAGTTTTGGGACCAGAAGGCCCCCATACTGGAAGAAGAGGCGGTCCCCTCAGACGCCTCGACCCTTGCCCTTGTCCGTGAATCTGGACAAAGGTTGATAGGGACTTCTGGCTCTTTCCTCTTTTGTCTGTCGGAGGTTGGATCAGCAAGCGTCAGCCCCACAGTCCTCGTCTTCCTCGGAGCTTGCTGAGGCTCCTTGCCCTTCTTCTTGCCTAAGCCAGATAGCAAACTTGGGGCAATCATTTCCCAGAGTTGATCAGATATACCAGAAGGACGACCTGAAAGGGGGACAACGCGTCAGAGAGGTAAAGATGAAACACCTGAAAAAAGCAAAGATCAGGCAAAAAAATAATATAACTCACAAAGCTCTGTCAAGGGGACGACCCTCAGACCAGCTTCCTTGAGGAACCGAGGGGTCATCAGATCTTCAAACTTTGTAAGTTCACCCCCTTTCCCTCGTTCTCTCATATATTCGACTATGTCTTTCTCATCCAGACTAAATTCGGGTTCTGACCTGGACTTCATAGAGGGGTTAGACCATCTTCTGGGGACCCTCGGGCTATCGACTAAAGGTTGAGCCTCGGCAGAAAATTCCCATTCTCCAGAGATGAAGAAGAATCTCTTATTCCAATCGTGGTTGGAGGTTTGTGCCACGTGGAGAAGTTTTTTATCAGACTTCCTCACCCCCAGATGATAGTACCTAGGCTTCTTAGACGAGGAAGTGATATTATAACACTCCAAGAACAGATCGGTCGAGGGCTCGTCAGTAAAGGCATTCTTCCATAGGGAGACGTAGCCAAGGATCGTCCTCTAGGAGTTGGGAGGAAGTTGAGAGGGGGCAACATCGAGGGATGATAAGATATTCACAACAGCAGGGTGTAGAGGGAACCTGACACCGACCTTAAACATCTGTTCGTATACTGCGACCTCTCCCTTTTCACCCTCAAAGACCCTCTCAGACTCAGAGGGGCCCCTCATATTTATGTTAGGGGGGACACCAAATGAATGCCTCCAAAGCAAAAGGTCATGATCCCTGATGGATAAGATATAGGACACGACATGGTAGGTATCAACTGGGTCAACATCTGAGTCATCACCATCATCCTCAGTCCCCTCTACCTCGGCCTCATCACCTATCAAAGGCCCATGAGGGAAATCCATCTATAAGGCATGGGGACAAAGTTGTCTCAGGGAAAACCTCTGAAGGGACCACACCCTCGGCCTGGGCTAAGACCAGATGTTTCTCTCCTCCCAGAAGGGCCTTCACCCATTGGCGACGAGGCTCTCTCATCCATCTCTCCTGAGTAACTCTCGGTTGGACGACCGAACGACCCACAAGACTCAGATGGATTTATTGTGGCAAGATGAATGGGAAAAATGGGTCGTACCCAATTAGGGTCGGCCCCTCATCTCCTCTCATCCTCTTCCTCTATTCGCCTAATCTCTACGAAGAACTTCTCTCTCAGGGATGGAAACTCCTCAGCTAAACTGTAAATCCTCCTAAGCATTAAGGGGAAGACCTTACACTTAGAAAAATTTGGCTAAGCAAACCACAAACAATATCACAATTGACCAGGTTGGACTTTTCGATCAAAACCAAAGAATTAAAGGGTTTTATTAAGAACATTCAAGAACAGACTACCATAGAATATGCCGGAAAAGCTATGAAACAGCCTAAGGAAAATCCAACCCTACGACCCTAACATAAGAAAGCAAACAGAAATAAAGATAAAGAGGGAACTAGGGCAAAGGGATTACCTGATAAGAAATAGTAGAACTGCCAAACTTGAAACATCAAAGTTGCAGAAATGGCTAGAAAGCTGGAGGCTTGAGAGAGAGAGAGAGTTCAGGCGCGAAGAAGAAGAAGAAGAATAAGAAAGAGAAACTTCAAAAATTATTTAAATACCTTGCCAATGAGTGGGCCCACTAACCAATGCAGTGCACAGCCAACGAGGAGGGCATCATTAGGGCACAAAGCCCCAAGCAAAGTGTGCAGCCTCCACGCCTTGGAAATAGAAACAACAATGAGTACTTGACTAGATGTCACAACAGCTTGACATGTGTCACTCATCAAACAGACCATACACTTGTCTCAAAAGCAACATTATACCCCAGCCATCTCAGCATCATCTATGGCTAAGGGCTGGGGGTGATTGATATACCCATATATACCCTCGGCTAGGCCGAGGGAGCCCTTCACCAAGGTGTGCCCAAGATGGTCTCGTAACCCCTTATCATGGTCTAGACGACCCTTTAAGGGGCCGACCCCTCATCATGGTCCAGACGACCCTTCAAGGGGTCGATCCTTCATCAGGCCCAGACGACCCTTCAAGGGGTCGACCCTTCATCACTGTTCAGAGGAGCCTTCAAGGGGACAACCCTTCATCAGGCCCGGATGAACCTCCGAGGGGAAAACCCTCCATCAAGGTCCGGACGACCCTTCAAGGGGCTGACCCTTCATCGGGCTCAGACGACCCTCCGAGGGTACGATAGTACGAGGCCTAAATTAGGCCAGACACTACCAAAAGGAACATTTCCCTTTGCCTCGTATCATAGGCCGAGGGTGACATCATCACACCGCGTGGTTTGGGAGACGCGTGGAACAGTGCGTGTGCGGATCACATGGCCGTGGAAGACCATTATAACAATATCACCCCCTCACGTGAGGGAATATTATGTCATCATTTGGCATCTACAGGTGTCAACAGAAGATTGGCTAGATCCTCATTCACATGCACCATGCATACTTGGGGGGTACACTACACCCCCCAGGACCTATATATACTTGTCACCTACAACCCTACAGGAAGGGATCGATAATTGTAACCCTAGCAAAAACTCTGCTTATACACAGTAGAGAGAGAAAGTGAGCTTATGTAAATTGTATCCAAGGCCATTAGTACCCATACTTAGTGGATCACACACTCATAGTGAATGTAGGCCTAATTGGCTGAACCACTATACATCATTATCTTGCTCCTCTTATACTCATCTCCTTCTATACACTTACACACTTATACATATGCTTCGCTAGGGCTACCATGGTTACTACTGTTTGAGCTCATCATCACTTATCTGGTGGTACTAGATTTCAGCATCATCACTTAAGATTCATATTTTGACTGTTTTTACCAGTAATATAACAAAACAAAGAATTTGAGATCATCAGCAAATTAATCACTTTTGGAATGATGTTAACTCGAATTGATTTAAATCTCTTGAAAATGATGAATGACACAATATCTCACTAGGTTAAAATCTCCGTATTTATTTGTTAAGCATATTAACTTTGTCCTTATTATCCATTTTCAATCATATTACATGGATAATTTGAGAGATTCATGAATTAATTATATATTAAGAAATTGTCTCAAAACTCAATTATATTTAAAATCTATTTTGATTTTTTACAATTTTCAAATTTTCTTGAAAATACCATCCTTATCCCCAAACCTAAATTGTACATTGCCCTAAATGTATGCTCAAATAAAGATATGAACAATACAAATAAAGTAAAAAAAAGTAAAAAGGACGATATTACCCATATATTCCACATGTTACCAAATTTCAACCGATCGCATGTGCATTGCCTTATGAATCAAAAGTCTGAACAATTTGGAGTTACCCCAATAGAAATCATATACATGGAGGCACATAATGAATAACGTGAGTTAAATTATGGCAATTCTTAATTACGATATAGCATACATGGTCAAACCCAAATATACTACCATAATTAAATTCCTAATGACAAGTTAGGCCTAGGTTTTCCTCAAACTCGAGAATGAATAAATCGATCTCTAAATCGGACGAAAATATTGTCATGTCCTTGATATCATCGAAATACTCAAATGTCATAGGTGAATGTGGTGGAAAATGAAAACGGAGTATGACAAAACATGCGTTACTAGGTTGAAATCCATCTCATTATCGAGAGATAAAAATCCACATGTCAGCATATTCTTATAAGGCTCGCATTCGCGTTCACAAATAATGAATCAATCTATCCTATCATTCCATTCGATCTTATCTAAGTGAGAAAATGAGTCCAATTATGTTTGGACATCAATGGTGTGATCCTAATTAACCGATCTGAATTCGTTCTCCAAATCTTCAAGACTTATATTTAGAGATAGGTGCCGAGCACATAAGTTTTTTGTGTCACTATCCCATGGGGTGGTGACATCGTTCAGTTCTTAAACGTGCTTGACTTTATTCTCACCCTCATCAGATGATGGAATCTATAAATTAAACATATTCAAATACATGGTCATGTTCCCAAACGACAAGTTCACTTGCCCATTCTGACATCGAAGGACAACATGAGAAGTAGCTAAAATGATTCGACCGAGGAAGACTATAAAGTCAAACGCGAACATAAATTCACAAAGTCTAGTCAATATATCCTCTATAATACCTCTAGGCACCTTAATGGGTGAATGACAAAGGACAAGGTCATTTTTATGGGCTTTAATTCCCCCAAACCTAGTTTCTTATACACGGTGTAAGACAAAAGGTTCACACTGGTCCTACGTTTAAGAGAGCCTTCTCAAAATAACGTTCTCCGCTCTTATTAGAGATCTTGAGAGTCTTAGGATCCTTATACTTGACAAGAGTTCAATATGAGATGATCGATCTTTCTTGCTTGGTGAGAAAAGCTTTTTTAGTCACATTGGTGTTTCTCTTGAAAGTACAAAGGTACTTCAAAATTTTAGTGTAGGACGCAACTTGTTGTATAGTGTTAATGGAGATTGTATGACATAGGTCTCTACAGGTAGCGTGGAAGATGAGGATGTCTCAAAAGTTGGATCCATGGGTGAATATTCCTTCTCTTTATATTTCTCGGATTAACTCTCGGTGGGTGGTCACACACACACACACACACACACACACACACATATATATATATATATATATATATATATATATATATATATATATATATATATATATATTCCCATTCAGATTTTTGAATTTGTCATTTATTCACAAAACTAAACTAGAACTCAAATTAACATTACTAGCTTGAATGAATTAAACATCTTGTGTTTTTCTAAGAATGCTAAAATTCAAAATGGCCCAAAACTTCAAGGTTAAATCTTCAATTAAACCTATTTATTTTGAGACATTGGGGCTAATTTTTATTTATCTGTTTTAATCATTATCACTTATAAAAAGCATGGTGGAGGTTTTCTAAACAATGGTTATTGTGTACTATTAGTTCCAATCAATACTTGTTGAATAGTTGCCATTACTCTAAAACAATCAAACACTAAACTCTTTGTATGGTGATTGGGGAAAATGTGAATGTATAATGACTAGGTTATTAGTTTAATATATTTATACTACGTGTTTAAAATAAATGAAAGACTAAGGTATAGTATGTATTGAACGTCCATTTTTCTATTCAATTATTAATGGGATATTAAGTCACACATGGGAAAATTAACAATATGCACCACAATATATAAGATTTGAAGGCACATCCACCCATTGTCAGTTAAATTTAAGTTTAATGCTATTGTGGGGGGTGAAATAGTTTACGACCTATGACATAAACCTGTGATCCTGAAAAGACTTTATATGAGTTAGTGGATAGAAGTGTTTAATTAATAGACCAAAATATAAAGAGGTTTGGACATCTACCCATGATAACATTTGCATTTTTAATGAATGTTTCACTATATATTACCATCTCGGAGACATCTTGAGATTTGGTCAAGAGAGATTGAGGTCACTATGGTCTTTGTTACTAATATAGAGGATGTTAGGAAGTAATCACTCGACTTCTCTGAGGGTTTGTGTTTCTTTGTTTAGTACTCCACAATATATAAAATATTTGAGATAGTTGGAAATGAACCAAACTATAACTATTTTCAAGATTTATTGACCCTTTGTTCTTATCAAGTATGATGAATTTAAAACCCTTAAACTTACTACAAGCCTCCCTTATATATACATTCTCTTTAAGAGAGAATAAGTGGATTGCAACAGCATGGTCGAAGCCTCATCTGAGGTCTGACAACTACAATAACAAGGTAGAGTTTAGGAGAAGGGATTGCGAGTGGTGTAAGGTAGTTAATGGTTGCATTTAATGTGGATGTGAGCCATCAATTATTGTAGAACTAAGAGGTGGAAGTAGGTGAAATAGTTTTTGACCTATTCACCTACCTGCCAAACATGTTGCAGAGGCTTAACCTAAAGTCTGAGAGGTCCGGAATCAACAAAGGTTCCTCGCTAGGTGGTCTTGAGGTACCTTGAAATAATATCTTTATGGAGGAGGGGTGTATGACCTTTGGAGGCCATTTCTCATCAATTTGATTTTTTCATACTCATTAGCGATGGAGGGACACTAGTTCTAAGGAATTTCACCCTAGTTACTAAAAGGTGTTGGAATGGCTGCGCATTTTGGAGTAGTGAGGCAGATAAGGCTTATGACATAATTTTGTTCATTTCTTAAAGGTATTTATGCTCTTGAAGCTAAGTTATGTTCTAGCAGATATCAGAGGTTGAGCTTGGTACCTCTTCTCTTGTGTGAGTGAAGTAAAAGGGTTGAGATGCCTTAGAATCCCAATTGTCAAATATGGTATCACTGGTAGCCCCATGTTGCTTTCTGCAAGAATTGTGAGGGACAACACTTATCCATTTAAGATAGTTAGGGTAAAAGAATACTAACCATCGAGATTCTTATCATAATGACAATTCATTATAAAGAGAGGTTCTTAGTTGTTTGGTGATCTTGGGACACCAATGATCCAATGAATAAAATTGGCTATCCAACCATATGGCGTACCCCTCCAACTATGGGTAATTTAAAATGTATGTCCGAGATTGTATTCAAAATTATATTTTGACCTATGATTTGAGTTTTTATAATGAATCTATTTCAATCTAATCCCAATGTGCCTCAGTTCAAATGAGGCTTTAATCCGTTGTGGAATCTCAATGAGCTTGTGCCTAAGATATTTATGTTCTACATGGGCGCTTCCTCGTTACCCTATACTTATGGTTCCTTCTTGACTAGGTTCATCGCCTATGAATTTTCATTTTCTCTTATGTATTTCTTGGGCGGTAGTTTCAATTTGAATTCGTTTATTTAAAGTTGAACTAAATGAAAAATAGTACATTTTGTATATCAATTGTGTTCAAACTTTGACTTCTTTCTCTCAGACTCAAAATCTTAAAACTCAAAACATTTTATAAATTTAAACATGCTATAACTCAGATATGATATAACTCAAACATGATATAACTTGAAACATGATGGTATATTCAAAATTTACATCACTTTAAGCTAAAAAATAAACTTGACCTGAAAAGAGTAAACATAGACTTAAATACCCAAAATGGACCTAGCCACTCTCAAACATGGTAGGCCTTTATCCACTTATTGATTTTGAATGTGTTGTTTTCATCTAATTTGAAGAATGAGCAATAACCTGAGGCATATGCCTCTTTAACTATGAATGGCCCTTCTCAATTAGCAGCAAACTTGAGCAATGTAAACCCTGCGATGTGCTTTACTGTTTCTTTCAAAATAATGTCCCTTTCCATGAACTTCCTTGGCTTTACCAAAGTCCCACGTGCCTTGGAAAGTCGCTAACATGGCATTATCTTTGTGTTCATCTAACGCTTCTAATTGTACATGCCTTCTCATATCTAGCCAAAGGGACTAATAGTTCCATAGGGAAGAATGCCTTAGCTCCACATACCAAAGAGAATGGTATATAACCAGTTGATTTTCTCTTGGTTGTTCTATAAGGTCATAGCACAGCCGAAATCTTGTCTCTCAGAAATTCTTCCATCATCTTGGCCAAAAAATTAACCAAGGTCTTGTTAGTTACTTCCACTTGACTATTGCCTTTAGGGTAGGCTACCGTCGAGGTATGGTGTATGATCAAGTATTTATTTATGAGAAAGGTCATTTATTTGTTGATAAATGGAGGTCCATTATAAGACAAAATAATCTTGAGGATGCCAAATCGACAAATACTATACTCCAATGAACTATGCCACCACACATATTGTTGCCCTCTTCAATGCTATTTCCTCTAACTATTTTGAAAATCATTTCATGGACACTAGTTACCATATCTTACACCTCGAGGAAGGATTGATTATCTTTACCAATTAAAATTCCCAAGTATAGAATGGGTAAGGGTTGCGAGCAAGTGAAGATCTACCTAAGGAACACGAATCATGTTTTAATGCAGTTAACTTGGCCTTGAACTTTTGAACAAACTTCGTTGAATCCTTTTCTATAGTTGGCCAATAATACCCTAAGGTCATTGGTTGGTCATAAAGTTTTGCTCCCCCAATATGAGCTGGATCATGAACCTGCATCGAGACTTTCATTACCTTATCTCTCGTGATGCATCATAGCGGCCTATTGAAGTATCCTATGGGCTAGAGTTGCTCCTCTTAGATGTAAAAGTGTGGGAACCATCTTTTTATCCCCATAACATCCATTTTATCTGGAGGACGACTCACTACTTATTGAAGTAAATACAAGGCTGCCTCCAATCTACATGAACCTTTACAAAGTTGAACTAAGTTGCTTAAAAGAATAAGTGACATTTAGTACATTACCTTTGCATTGTTGTTGCATCCTGCCTCATCGTATGTTAATAATGTATCTCTCTATGAATTCTTCCATCAAGAGGGATCAATGTTGTTTTTCAATGCCCTTCATGGGTTCTGTTTAGCCTTTGTATTGCTTCCTTTGGGCCGATGCACCTTAACAACCATCCTCTAAAATTTCTAGAGTACAAATTCCCATGGTTGATAAAGTATTAAGCTAGCTCTCTCAGCTCCATCTTTTTTTCCCTAGACTCCAGCTGACTTCTAATTTGGAAAATATATTTTACCATCGAGGGATAAATCCTTCGTTGGATCACCACAGTCTTTGCTTCCCCATTCATGGCCACCTTATGCGTAATGGTGGCATAGACATCAGCATATCTGTTCATCATCGTTGGGTGCCTCCTAACTTTGACTTGGTGGAACTAGTCAATCAACCTCTGGATAATAGTTTTGTAACATGAAAAGTTGATGTGCTTCAACACATGTTCTCTATTCACTCGTTTAATCACTAAGTTTGAATCCCATTTTATACAGAGTGAACGGATACCCCTTCGTAGAGCCTCCAATAAGCCTAGTACCAACGCTTCATATTTTGCTTCATTGTTGGAGCAAGAGAAAAATCCATTTTGAAAGCTATGAAAATTTCCCCTTTTCCCTTTGAAAGGATAATCCCTTATCCCCCTTGCCTTTCATCGATAATCCATTAAACTCCATGGCCCATTCTTTAAAATTTTCCTCTAAGCAATTGCCTTGCAAGTCATTACCTGGAATAGTTTCCTATGGTGGTTTCAAGATTTTGAATGGAATGACTGACAATAAATGTACATAGTCTTTATTCTTGACTACTTGAGGAACCACACACTTCAGGTTATACTCTGAGAGAATGAGAAACCATCATATTGCCTTTCTAATCAAAATTATTCTTTCTAACAAAAACTTAATGGGATCACATCTTGTTACTAAATTGAAAGTGAAAGACAACAATATACCAACACTGGTGTATCATGCCTCCGGTGTATAAATAACCCTACTCAGATACTCGACAGGTGGCTATTAGCTATTGATCTCTTAAGCTAACAAAGCCCCGATTGACCTTGTTGGGAATGTGAGGTAATGCAGCAATGATACTCCAGCACTTGGCAGTATCATGGTTTGGGGAGAAGTGAACAGTCTCTTGAATCAATAAAAAGCTTCTTATTGAGGCTCCTCCCACTTGAATTTCGCATTCATGCACAACAGATCCATCAAAATATTTGTTATCTTAACTAATCGTGACACAAACCTCCTTAGGTAGGATATCTTATTGAGGAAACATTTGAGATCCTTCCCTATTCTTGGCGTGGAATCTCTAGAATATCTTTCTCCTTGTCTAAGTCCATCTTCACTCCTTGGCGATCCATCACACACCCTATAAATTTTCCACTTGTCACCCTGAAGGCACGCTTGAGTGGGTTCATCCTCAACTTTTATTTTCTAAGAGTGGACAAAAAAAAGACCGGACCCATTTATATAGGATTTTTTTATAAATCGGTCTTAATTCAGTCCTAAATTAAGAGACCCGAAAATATTCGATTCGGTCTAAAAAATTCATTTTACATTCGGTCTTAAGATCAAACTGGACCGTTTAATTTAATATTATATAATATATTATATATATTAATTTTATATAAATATATCATAAATAACTAAATACTAGAAGCATACCCACCAATACAAAAAACACGGCAAACTCCTCACTTTTCTGTCTCCCTCAATTTCGTTCTCTCACTACGCAGCATATCCTCACTTTTCTCTCTTAAAAAAACACAAGATTCGACGATCCTTACTACAAAGCAGATCCTCATTGTTTGAAAGATTCGACACCAGCACCATGAACACTCGATCCAACACTATAAACAAAAGATCCGACACCCAACACAAGATTCGATGAACCCTAACTCCACGACAACTATTCTGGAAGAGACAACCAAAGATCCAACGGTATTACTTTACTTAAACTATTTGTTATTTTTTTTTAGATTTTTCTCGTGATTTTCTAAAAATACTACAACTATTGTATTTTATCTTGTGATTTTCTTGTGATTTCTATTCTATTACATCATTATATATGTTCTACTACATCATATAGTTTGGTTCACATGGCGTATTTTTTTAAATGTCCTCAGACTTTGGGGATTTTACAAATATATAAATATACAGTATATTTGTTACAAATATAAAGTTTTTTTTTTTTCTATTTGTGGATTTTACCCATACGTACATACAATTTGTTATTGTAATGGTCAACTAAATTTTTTTAGTTCCTCATTTTTTGATCATAATTTCTTGTAATGGTCAAATAAAACTATGTAGATGGATGGAGTGAGTGAAGATCCAGCTAATGGTAATTTACAAGGTTCGCCAGCATCGCTAAGAACTCATCCCATGCCATGGATGAAATTCAAGAAATGGAGAAACTTGATGCGGTTAATAGTTAATTTTAATGTATATTTTTCATAATTTAAATGATAAACTTTTGTTATTGAATTTTTATTTGACATAATGTTTGTTTTGTATTTTTTCTACAAATATTGGGAGAAAGATTTAGGACCTCAATTTCAACTATTGTGGTGGATTGATGCGCCTTTTTGGAGGAGACTCGAGGACTTGTAATATTTTTGGTTATGGTGGACATGTAATATTTTCTTATGATGCTTACATGGACTTAGTTGGACATGCAATATTTTCTTATGGTGCTTGTTTGAACATGTAATATTTTCTTATGGTGCTTGCTTGGACATGTATTATTTTCTTATGGACATGTATTACTTTTGAAGATATTTTAATGTTTGCATATTATTGTATGTGTTGAAGGTGCAAAATAAAAAATTTAAATGTGCAAAATAACATGTTTTATTCTACTAAAATTGGGCAAAACAGGACAACACATTTGAAGGAAAAAATAACACCTTAAATGGTACAAAACAACACCTTAGATGGTGCAAAACAACACATTTGAAGTGGCAAAACAGCACCTTAGATGGTGCAAAATAGTACATTTGAAGTGGCAAAATATCACCATAGATGGCGAAAAACACACTATTTCAATGGCAAAATAACACTTTTGATGGTGCAAAACAACACCTAAAAGGTGCAAAACAACTTTTAAATAGTACAAACAACAAAAAATTAACAAGTGTTTTTTGAAAAATAAATAAATAAATGTAAATGTGGACTGATTATTAACCGAACCGGACCAAAAATAGCCTAGACCGATTAAATAGGCTAAAATGATTAAATTTATCCGAATACGGTCTTCTCCAATATAGGACCGAATAATTCAGTTCGACGCCTAAAATGACCAAAAATTGGACCTGATCGGACCATGCCCACCCCTAGGATTTTATGCACGTGTTGAAAACCTTTCTGAGATCAGCCAAGTGAGAATCCTCCTTTTTGGACTTAATGACCAAATCATCCACATAAAACTCCAAAATATCATGAAAGAGATCGTGGAAAATGGACATCACTATTTGTTGGTAAGTTGCCCCAGCATTCTTCAAGCCAAAAGGCATAACACTGTATGTGAAGTTATCTAATGAAGTTCCGAAATGATGTATTCTCTTCATCAACTGTATCTATCTTGGTCTAGTTATATCCCACATAACCATTTATGAAGCTATACATCTCATGGCCCACCGTGAAATCTATTAACCCATTAATGGAAGGCAGGGGGAACACATATTATGGATATTCCCTCTTGAGATCTCTAAAGTCAACACATATTTGTATTTGGTTCTAATCTTTATTCCCCATGGGCACAATACCAGACATCCAGATAGGATGTTGAATTGGCTTGATGAATCCAGATGCCAACAACTGTTGTGCCACCTTTTCAATCTTCAGATCCATCTTTGACTTTTATGTTTGGGTAGCTTGCTCCATCGGAATAGCTAAAGGAATAACATTCAGTATGTGGCAAATCACCTCTAGATCTAATCCAACCACCTAAATGTTCTTCCAGACAAAGACATATTTATATTCTCAAATGAGCTCAGTCAGTCCTAGCCTTTTCTCAGCCTTAAGGTCCTTAGAGATAAAGATGGGATCTTCACTTTCCTATGCTAAATCAATCTAATTCAACTCTTTAATTAATGGTTTTAAACTATCCGACATGCACTAAGCTTCTTCCTCCACTTCTTTATAAGATCATTTATGTTGGAATTATCAATAACCAAATAATAGCCTTGATTGTCTATCATGAAACACTCATATTTCGCGTCAGCTTCATCATCAGCTTCTTCATTTGCCTGCTCACACTATCAGAGGCGATAAGCTACCCCCTCATCTTCTAGCTGTACCTTCTTGCATTGACGATTGGGCATTGCAACTGCTTTTGTCTTCCTCTCTTTCTTTGCTTCCTCAAGGCTTGCCCCTGAAAACCTACTAAACACGCGTTGTCGTCTATCCTCTTGCTCCATCGAGTCAATTCTTGGATTCATCTTATTTATTGATTTCTTAGAGATATCTTGATGTTTAGAGCTAAAAACACACATCTCTTCATCTTATTGGATGCCTATGACCCTTCCTTCTACTTGCTTATACTTAGTCTTCATCCTCTCTCTGATATAGGGAATTATAATTCATCATATGCGTCTTATCAGAACACGTTCATCCTCGATCAACTCAATGGATAAAGCTTCATCCACTAGATGAACTTCCTCTTATGTGAACACCTTTTTGGTCGCTCAAGTTACTATCTATGTTCCCTTGACATTAGCCTTAGCACATTAATGATAGGTGTATGGAACAAGGCCATGATTGTGCATCAACACCCTTTCTATCAAAAAGTGGTGGGAAGTTGCACTCTCGATAACATGGAATTTGATGTTCAAGGTAAGGTTTCCCATCTCAATTGCAATGTTAACATAACAATGGATTTGGAAAGATTAGTTATCATACCCCGAAATCACCAAAGACATAAGAAACAACCTTCCTTCATAAATATTAGTGCATAAAAGGAGCTAATATCCACAATGTTAATGGAGGTACCGCGATTCATCAAAATTCTTACAAAGTTTGCCCTGTTTACACTCGCAGTGACATACAACTGCCTGTTGTGTGGAAATGTCACACCCCTATCTACATTTAAGAAAGTTACCTCGGATATGAACTTCCTCACCAACCCGACCATTAGACCCCTCCAACTCAGCGAAGGGGTTAGTATTTTTCTTGGCAATGCCTAGTATTGCCTGTGTGATCTCTAGTCTACTATCCAGTGGCATCCCAACTTGATTAAAGAACCAAGAAAACATGGGTGACTTCGACACTGCTTGATATTCCAAACTTCGCTCCACCACATAACCATCAAGGTTATATACCTCCTCCATATCTCTCGCACTGACTTTGTCATGGGCAAGGACCACATTGGCCATCCCTATAGTGAAGCCTTCCAGTGCCTCTTCAAACTCTTACTTTTTACTCCTCAGCTTTCTCATCAAAATCTACCATCAAGGTTTCCCCATGTCCTGGTAATGGGTTAATGTTTACATCCACTTGGGGTATTTTTAGTGTTCCTTCTAGCACATGATTACTAATGACCCATTCCAATGTAAAACATACGTTGATGAGATGGCACACGCTCCAGCGTACTTGACAATACTTGAGATCAACCTCCATATCCAAACCTGGCTCTTTTTGTGGATTGTCATTGGGGGCATAAATCCTTCCCCCACGTAACATTGCATTATTGCATCTTACAACGTACTCTACCATGCAAGGCAATAGTGGATGATCCTTTATATCTTTCCCCCACTTTATCTTACTATCCTTCCTCTGTCCTATGATAGATTTTTTCTCTTCCTCGGCATAAGAAACTCATAAGACCTAACCTCTCCAAACAAAAGTTTATGGTCTGAACATTATTAACATTGTGATTGGGTTAGGGCGTACCACTATCACAATATTACACGCAGTCTTCAAAAGGTCCACAAAAATCCCCTCGTTGGTTTTATTTATCAAACGCCACTACACCAAAACTACCAACTTATCATGGTCAAAAACCTTAAGTCACTTGTCAAAATCTTTGATCGTCACAAGTTTGGGGTGAAAAATGAATTTTTCACGGACTTTTCATGGTCAAAGACCGTGACGAGTTCGTTAGAGCTGTCATGGACTTGTCAAGGTCTTTGATCTTGACTAATGTTTCATGGTCTTTGGCCATGATAAGACCATGACAAAAACTTAAACTTGTCACGATTAAAGTCCATGAAAAGTAAGAAATTGACACGTACTTTGACCATGACAATTTCATGACAAGTTTCTTTGTTATAGACTTATCACGGCCAAAGTTTGTGATAATTCTAGGCATATTTAAAAAAAACTACTGGGTAGTATGGCCACTGCCACTGCCCAACAATTTATTTGTACCCGTAATAGCAAAATTGTACCTATCAAAATAGCATATACATAGAGCAAACAAACCAAAAATACTAATATCCATAACCAACATGTAAGTATCAATAACCAAATACAAATATCTATATCGAAACCAATATGTACCAAATCCAAAAAATACAAATATAATCCAATATCCAAATAAAATAAATAGAAATAATGTCATCACATACGGTTTTGAACAGGTTGGAGGTGGAAGGAAGGTTATACGATATATGCATTAACACACCCATTAATTCACTGAATTCTTTATTGTTCATGCAACCACAAACGTGAGTTATCCTTTCCAGCCAAAACATGTATGACTAGAACCTTTGCCCCAATGTCTTTTAGGGGAAGTCTATGAACCACTATACCTGAGTGGGTGTCTGGGGCCCTCAACTCCCTCTTTATCGGATCTCCACTAATTATTTCAATCAAAAATAGGCTTAGACAACCGATTGTTGACAAAGGTCGTTCGACGGGGGTTAAGATGGGAAATGGATCTAAGGGTGACGATTTCGTGCGTATCAACGATGAAGCATTGACGTCCTCATCTACCTCGTTCTCCTTCCCCTTCCCTTTTCCCTTGCCCTCATCGGAGGTGGATCCTCACTGACACTTCATGAAATTGTATATATCTTGGACCATCGCATCCAACCTTGATAGCTTATCATCATCGGTGTCCAACTTATTAGCTAACCCGGTATTGCTCGTCTCAATTTCGATTATCCTCGACTTCCCCACCCACGAGCTCAACCCATAGTCCTCCCCTTGTGATCTGCTCCAACCACTTGGCTGAGTGCCTTCGTAGTAAAAGATGCTTTGTCTACATCAAACTATAACTCATGTACTTCCTTAAGCTTTGCCTGAAACGATAAAAAGTACACGATTAGTTAATTAAGAAAATACAAAAATTATAATGTAATTAAAAAAATTAAACACTTATAACTTACAATCGTGGTTGCGATGCTCGGGGACTCCTCCTTATCCTTGCCCTTCTTCGTTTTAATTGCCATATAGGCATAGAGCCTATGTGGCCTACCCCTAGGGCCACTCCCTGTCTCCTAAAATAAAATAATGCAGAATTAGTTAGTAATACAAAGTAATGCTAAATTAGAATAACATAAAAGTAAAATTAAATAAAAATAAAAATTTACCATCTTGTGCTCCACCACGACGTTAGATGTCCTCCTGGAGTTATGCACGTCCCCTTTTTCGCTTGATTTCCTCCTCGATTAATGAGATCCCATTGTCGCTCATCGATCTCATTGTAGAAAAACTACTGCCACTGTGCTAATGAGAACGGTTCTTCGAGGGGATGGTGTCATGCACTCTCATAATGGACTCATGGGTCTTCCCAAAGTACTGTGCCGACATTTTTTTCTTCCACCTCTTATATTGATTCCTCAACTGTTCCAATGTGGAGTCGCGGACATGTGGGGGTAGGCCGAATTGATCATGTCAAACAAATACAAACCAAAAAGAAAATAAGTGTTAATTTCTTATAAATATAAATATAAATACACTACTTGTAATGCCGCCAAGATGCCCATCTTGAGCTCATTTGGCACCCGTTCAATCAGTGTACCCCGGGACGATAATCGCCTTTAAAAATTCTAGGGATCTATCTAATAATACCGTCTTATTCTCGATGATGGAGTGTAATTTTCCCTATTTGGGGGGCCTAGTGGCCGAGGAGCCCTCATTGCCTCCGCTACCGTACTGGGATGAAGACATTTTCTACAAAAATTGTTATTATTAGTACAAACATGTATATAAGTTAACGACATAAAACCAATGTAAATAATATTTTGATTTAAATCCTAATTGACATATTCTTTAACCATAAAACCGATTTTAATTCAAATCTGATAATAACAAAGTACCAGAAGAATAAAAGTTAACAACATTATAAATCTAAATATTCTTTCAATATTGGGCCATGCCATGGACTTTGAATTAATGCTTAAATTTATTAAAATCCAAATTAAGATATTCACTAACCATAAAACCAATTTTAATTCAAATTCGATAAGAACAAAGTACTAGAATAATACACCCACTGGTTATTACCAGTGTGGTCATCGACTGGCAGAGGTCGATCGATCGAAGCCTCGATCGATCGACCCTTCTGAAAGTTAGGAAACTTTTCCTAGGGTTAATTGGATGGGTTGGATTCCAATTCTTAATTGTTCGAGGTTATTTATGAGATAATTTAAGGGATCTTTTAAGAGTATATGGTCCTCCAATTAAGGTAATTTAGGAGGGTAAAGTGAGGGTTTTAAATGTGTAACCCTAAAACTATATTTTCGAGGAAAATAGAGAAATTATAGGATTGGAAGGTTTATGGTTCCGAGGTTAAGGTGGGTACATCTAAGGGATTATATGTACAAGATGTAGTTCTTGGGTTGTGGAAATGGAATCCACGACCTACTAAGTTTAAGGTTGATCGGGGAAGGATAATCCCCAGGGATATTTTAGTGGGCATTTAGGCCTATATAATTATGCGTGTAGGAAACATAATTTTAATCGATTGGGGATTGAGTATATCCTATGAGATAATTAGGATAAATTGGGAGTATAGATATATATTCACGTAGTGTGGAGTGTTATAATTGGAGATATCCAATATATCCTTAGATGGGATTAAGGTATGTATTACTTATCAAAGTAAGGAAATACTTTGGGTTTAGTATCATGCGTATATGAATGCATGATTATGATTCTTTGAGAGAATCTTTAGGATTATTGATCATCGCTAGATGTGATTGGCAAGTATGGCCATTATATATATTCTAGGAGGAATATATGATATATATATACTATGTGACGGAAGTATATATATGATATGATATAAATAATTTTGAGAATATAAAATATGAATTATTTTCAAATGGAAAAATAAATGATTTTCATAAATGATAATTTATGTATACACACCTCTCTAAATGCTATCATAAGGGAAGTTCGCGTGTGAGGTGAAGCCCCCTGGCTAATGAATGCAGGGTGGATATAGTCTTAGGCCATATAGGTGATTATTATATTTTTTACTGCGCTGGTGAGGTAATTCTGGGTGTGGTTATGACTCTCCCGCAGGCATATGGCCGCTTGCCGACGTTTCGGTAGGATCCCAGGTTGTCTTTTTTGATAGGCCCTAGAAGATGATAGCCATTTAGGAGCGCATCCAGTGGGGAAAGGCAGAAGGACGGTCTTAGTTACGTTAAAGCAATTCATGATAATGAATTGGATTTAAATACATTTCTCGGATGGAAGAAGGGAAATAGGATAAACAATTTGGCTTCGAATACATTTCCTAGATGGAAGAAGGGAAATGGAAGCAAGTGATATGGAAAAAGAATTTTTATGATAATAAAAATGGCTTTTGAATACATTTCCTGGATGGAAGAATGGAAATGGGATGTTATAAAACGAAAAAGCATTTTTATGTTAATAAAATTGGCTTTTAAAATGTTATATGATATGTTCAAGCAATTCATGATAATGAGTTGTCCTTTAAATACATTTCCTGGATGGAAGAAAGGAAATGGAAAGTGTTGAGATAAAAATGAAATAAATTAAATGAATTCTCATTCCGGGAGATATATCCGGATGTGCATTATAATGATGAATATCGAGTAAATGAATTCTCATTCCGGGAGATAGATCCGGATGTATATTGTAATATGAGTATGTATAAATTGAGTGTTGAGGGTCTAATGGATCTCGACGATTGACCTTTCCGCGTAGTAGTGTATTGAGGGGGTTCCTTGTTTGGATTTCGCTCTGCGAGACACCCCACGCACGAACTTGGCATAGTGTTGAGACTGGGCGGAAGTTTAACCCTTAATGCTCTAATATAGAGAATTTTTATATGGTATATATATACATATATATTTGTTGTGTACTTAAGGTCTAATGGATCTCGACGACCGACCTTGCCACGTAGTAGTGTATCGGGGGGGGCTTGTTTGGATTTCGCTCGGTGAGACACCCCACGCACGAACATGGCGTAGTGTTGAGACTGGGGAGAATCTTAGCCTTTAGTACTTGGATTAACTAGGATTGTTAGAAGATGGGTGATGGTTTAGTTAGGTCAGTGTGGTCTGACTAGGATGTTTAGAGGGATGCGCTAGGAGTACACTGTTAGAAGAGAGGTGAGGGGTATCTCATGGGAGTGCGATACCAAATTTAAATATGAGATAAAACCTTTTTCTAAAACTAAGGCATTTATGCACTTGCTAAATATTTTCAAAACTCGGGCTCTGACCCGTTTATCTACTTTTCCCTCTCTCTCTCTCTCTCTCTCTCTCTCTCTCTCTCTATATATATATATATATATATATATATATATATATATATATAGGTGTCCAGATACAGGGACGCCTGGATGGCATTTCTTTCGAGTCAGACGTTAGCTGCAACAGCTGTGGATGCGTACAGATTCTCGATAGACGCTTCTATCATTGTACTCTAGATAGGATGTACTGTATAAACCTTTGGGCCAATGGCCTAATTACATTCATTTATTCTTTACCGCCTTTTAGTGCGGCATTCGATATGGTTGTATATTTTGACCGAGTATTCGGTTATTTTATTTCATTTCAGTTTCATTTATGCAAACTGTGTGGATGTTTTAATTGTAGTTGTTTAAAAAAAAGATTACATAAGTAAAATTTTGATGCCAGCCTAATAGGTTATTAGTAATTAAAATGGATTTTCGACAGTGATGCTAAGAATGATCCATATGAGACTCTTGTTTTAATTTGATATAGGAGTGATCGCCCGGTATTTTATTAGGAGGGGTGTCACAGATGGTATCAGAGCATCAGGTTCTAGTGTCCTTAGGAATCTGTGCGGATGTACTACGCTTTCAGCATTGCTCTCTATTTGTTATAGAGCCTCGGGATTAGGATTATTGATTTCTCTTGTGAGATTTCGTTCTCCTGTTATAGTATGAGATCATGTAAATCTTTTGCGCGCTCGTTTGAGATTCGTGTGCGGGTCTTGGATGGTAGAAGGAGGCGGGGATTAGCTGGAGCAGCTAATTAGGGGATGTGTATCGTAGTAGAGGTCACTCCCTTTGTAGTGTTTATTGAGGCTTGGTGCAACGAATACTATAGTATAGTAGTTATGAGTTTTGTAGTACTGCCATAGTAGAGTGTGGTACTAAAGTTAAATTTTCTAGTGAAGTAAGGGTTCGAAAGGGATCTTACGGATAGTTTTAACTGTGAGTCCTCATGATTTTGCAGGAATGAGAAGAATGGAATTTTTGAATTATTCACATAAGGATCAGCCAGAGGCCGACAGTGGATAAAGGCGAAGTTGTTGTTATGAGTCTTACCTCAATGAAGGAGGTATATTTGATGTGACTAGATAAAGTCACGGTGTTTGCTTGCCCTAGACTCGTGTGTATAATTTGAGCTTTGTGGCGGTACCGATAACATTATATAATGTATGCCTATGTGTTTTTCGCGGTAGCAGAGTTTTATTTTCCTTCATTCTCTATATAAAAGCGGGTGTTGATATTTTGAATATATATGTTTGGTTTATGATACTCGTTTTATATGTATTATACGAGTATGGTAATATGGTGAGTATATAATGTTATTGGTTGTTCGGAGTGATAGCAGGCAAATGATGGCAAGACTATCGTGTCCGCGGTTCCAGGGTGGAATGGGTTATTGTGATATCTCACCTGGATACAGGTTGAGTTTACCTTTATTATGTGCATAGATGGAACTTCGATGAGTAGAGGTTTCACTATCGTGATTTGAGTGTGTGGCGACCTTATAGATATGATTTAAGGCCCACAGGACTTATTTGTTGAGCTGTGAGTTTAAGCTCATTATTGATTGCGCAAGGACTTAGAGTTAGTACGAACCCTTGGTGGTATGTCTCCTAGATAGAGACGGGAGTTCAGATCACATTCTGTTAAAAGATGGGATGGGGACATCCCGGGTGCATTTTTTGAAACTGACGGACCTCCACGACCGATAAAGTTATGTAGTAGTGTAATTGGAGGGGTTCCTTATTTTTATTTCGCTTTGCGAGACACTCCGCGCATGAACATTAACGACGTCGGGAGTAGAGAGATGTTATAGGATGTGAGGATGTTGGTTTTGTTGATAAGTCATATGGTGTGGATGAAACACTATAGGCTACAGGCCATGTGATGATGGTATGTTTATGGAAATATTGTGCTATGTAAAAGCACTAAAGTGGTCCTCTCACCACAAGTGGGTGGGTGGAGTAGGACTTAGAGAAATTGATTTTAGGCTTATGGCCAGGACTTAATAAAAAGGCAAACTTTGGAGAAGTAATGTTTGGGTAAGAAAATCGTAACATCTTGATAGAGAATAGGCGCATGATTGATAAGATAGAATAGTAGAAGTACATTAACAGATTTGCGAGGTAGGATTTAGGAAATCCCCTGGTGTGCCTTAGGTCACTATATCTCGATGACCGACAACGCGAGGGAGTAGTGTAACGGGAGGGTTCCTTGTCTGGATTTCGCTTTGCGAGACATCCCACGCATGAAACCGAGCAAATTTCGGGAGTTGAGAAAGGCCTTAGGCACTAGGGACATACTTAGGATTATACTTGTTTCGCGTAGGTAGGCTAACGCTTAGACTGTAGAATTATTAGAATATAAATCCAATAGATTTAGTGGCCCTGATGTAAGGAGAATTGAATTTCGCGGGTTGGGAGGACCCATGTGTGAGTATTTCACCGAGGAAAGGAGACCCTTATTTAGAGGGAGTGTTACGCGTCGAGTGTTTATAATGGATGTGTAGGTGTTCACGGGTTAGAAAGTTATATGGGCACCTTAGTAAGTTGGTTTTATATACTGCCTGAAATAGAAGCGGCGTAGTATATAAAGTTGAAGATTATACCGTGTGGCACTAGAGATGATGGGTGCAATGTGACGTTATTGGAGTCACTTTATGACCGTGGTAGCCGTATAGAGTATGGTTAGGAACCATTGGGTTAGTGTCGTTCCCCTTTAGGTATTAGGATTTGTAGCGATCCTAGTTTGGTGGTGTAGGTTATATCTGAATTTCGAGGACGAAATTTCGTTGTAAAGGGGAGTATGTAACAACCCGTCCTTTTGGAGATAATTAAATTCCATAATTGAGTGTAAATTGGAATTTTGGAGAATTTCTCGAAATAGTGATCTTTGGGATTTTCAAGGATTTAATGATTTTTTATGGGAGCAATACTTACTTTTGGGATTAAATAGGTCGAAGTATTTTAATTATATGTCGTCGTTGAGTAAAATGACAAAAGGTAAGATTTTAATTACAAAACCCGCATTAAGTTATTTTGGGTTGTAATAGTGATTTGCGATCAAGTACCTCGGATGGAAATTTTGACTGCGCCATGAGTCTCTAAATGAAAGAGATAGTCGAAAAAGAGTGTCCGATTGTCGAAATTGAGTTTCGGGGAATTTCGGAGTTAAAAGGGCTCGTAATTGAGTAAACGAATCGTTTTTGGGTTTTAAGGGTTAAAACCCTTTTTCTTTCTATATAAAGAGGGAGAGAGGGAGAAAAGAGAAAGAAAAGAGAGAAGAGAGAGAGGAAGGAAGAAAGAGGAGAGAAAAGGGATATCTTGGGCCAAACTCCACCGGACTCGACTCGGGATCGTCGGATTATATCCACGAGGCAAGTGTCTACTTGCTTTATTTACTTTTGAGCATAAATCTCATATCGTAGTTTGGTATAAACAAACCCTAAAGATTTTGGGTTGGGTAGTTAAAACGAATAAAACCCAATAATATTTTAATTTGAGGAACTCGGAAATTAATCAAAATTAATTGATGATTTCGGGTTCTAGGATGTTTAGAAACCTTATTATATGTGTAGATGTTGTTGGTTGAGATTGTAGGATGTCGGGAGAGGCGACAAAAGCTTGGAGGAAGCTTTAATGGCCGAAAATATTTTCTCGGAGAAGAAGCTGTCCGGCATGATCGATCGATCGACCGACAGAGGTCGATCGATCGAAGCTTCGATCGATCGATGACGAGGGGTCGATCGATCGACCGTTTTGAAAGTTAGGCAACTTTTCCTAGGGCTAATTGGATGGGTTGGATTCCAATTCATAATTGTTCGAGGTTATATATGAGATAATTTAAGGGATCTTGTAAGAGTATATGGTCCTCCAATTAAGGTAATATAGGAGGGTTACGTGAGGGTTTTAAATGTGTAACCCTTAAACTATATTTTTGCGGAAAATAGAGAAATTATAGGATTGGAAGGTTTATGGTTCCTAAGTTAGGGTGGGGACCTCTAAGGGAATATATGGATGAGATGTAGTCCTTGGATTGTGGAAATGGAATCCACGACCTACTAAGTTTAAGGTTGATCGGGGAAGGATAATCCTCAGGGATATTTCAGTGGGCATTTAGGCCTATATATTTACGCGTGTAGGAAACATAATTATAATCGATTTGGGATTGAGTATATCTTATGAGATAATTAGGATAAATTGGGAGTATAGATATATATTCACGTAGTGTGGAGTGTTATAATTGAAGATATCCAATATATCCTTAGATGGGATTAAGGTATGTATTACTTATCAAAGTAAGGAAATACTTTGGGTTTAGTATCATGCGTATATGAATGCATGATTATGATTCTTCGAGAGAATCTTTGGGATTATTGATCATCGCTAGATGTGATTGGCAAGTATGGTCATTTATATATATTCTAGGAGGAATATATGGTATATATATATATATATATATATATATATATATATATATATATATATATATATATATATATATATATATATATACTATGTGATGAAAGTATATATATGATATGATATAAATGATTTTGAGAATATAAAATATGAATGATTTTCAAATGGAAAAAGAAATTATTTTCATAAATGATAAGTTATGTATACACACCTCTATAAATGCTATCATAAGGGAAGTTCGCGCCTGAGGTGAAGCCCCTAGCTAATGAATGCAGGGTGGATATAGTCCTAGGCCATATGGGAGATTATTATATGTTTTACTGTCCTAGTGAGGTAATTCTGGGTGTGGTTATGACTCTCCCGCAAGCATATGGTCGCTTCCCGATGTTTCGGTAGGTTCCCAGGTTGTCTTGTTTGATAGGCCCTGGAAGATGATAGCCATTTAGGGGCGCGTCCAGTGGGGAAACTCGGAGGGACGGTCTTAGTTATGTTAAAGCAATTCATGATAATGAATTAGCTTTAAATACATTTCCCTAATGGAAGAAGGGAAATGGTATAAACGATCGGATACATTTCCCGGATGGAAGAAGGGAAATGGAAGCATGTGATATGGAAAAAACATTTTTATGATAATAAAAATGGCTTTTGAATACATTTCCTCGATGAAAGAATGGAAATGAGATGTTATAAAACGGAAAAGCAAAGAAAATGGAAAGTTTTGAGATAAAAATGAAATAAAGTAAATGAATTCTCATTCCGGGAGATAAATCCGGATGTATATTGTAATATAAGTGTGTATAAATTGAGTGCTGAGGGTCTAATGGATCTCAACGATCGACCTTGCCGCATAGTAGTGTATCGGGGTGTTCCTTGTTTGGATTTCGCTCTGCGAGACACCCCACGCACGAACATGGCATAGTGTTGAGACTGGGCGGAAGTTTAACCCTTAGTACTCTAATATGGAGAATTTTTATATGGTATATATATACATATATTTGTTGTGTATTGAGGGTCTAATGGATCTCGACGATCGACCTTTCCACGTAGTAGTGTATCGGGGGGTTTCTTATTTGGATTTCACTCTGCGAGACACCCCACGCACGAACATGGCATAGTGTTGAGACTGGGGAGAAACTTAGCCCTTAGTGCTTGGATTAACTAGGATTGTTAGAAGATGGGTGATAGTTTAGTTAGGTCAGTGTGGTTTGACTAGGATGTTTAGAGGGATACGCTAGGAGTGCACTGTTAGAAGAGAGGTGAGGGATATCTCATGGGAGTGAGATACCAAATTTAAATATGAGATAAAACCTTTTTCTAAAAATAAGGCATTTATGCACTTGTTAAATATTTTTAAAACTCGGGCTCTGGCCCGTTTATCAACTTTTTCCTCTCTTGCTATATATATATATATATATATATTATATAGGTGTCCAGATACAGGGACGCCTGGATGGCATTTCTTTCGAGTCAGACGTTAGCTGCAACAGCTGTGGATGCGTAAAGATTCTCGATAGACGCTTCTATCATTGTACTCTAGATAGGATGTACTGTATAAACCTTCGGGCCAATGGCCTAATTACATTCATTTATTCTTTACCGCCTTTTAGTGCGGCATTCGATACGGTTGTATATTTTGACCGAGTGTTTGGTTATTTTATTTCATTTTAGTTTCATTTACGCAAACTGTGTGGATGTTTTATTTGTAGTTGTTTAAAAAAAAAGTAGTTAAGTAAAATTTTGACGCCAGCCTAATAGGTTATTAGTAATTAAAATGGATTTTCAATAGTGATGCGAAGAATGATCCGTATGAGACTCCTGTTTTAATTTGATATAGGAGTGATCGCCCGGTATTTTATTAGGCGGGGTGTCACAAAAAAGGCAAAGGAGAATAAGCATCTATCACGGGCCTTGTTGAGCCGAAAGGTGAGGGTGAAGAGGTATCGGCCACGGGCCCTATTATTTTTTTTCAAGAAAAAAATTTATTTTTTGTGGTTTTGGAATATTTTGACAAAGAAAGGAAATATTTTTGTGATTTTTAGAGAATAAAAGGAAGAAAATATTTTTCAATTTTTTTTCTAGAGAACGAAAGAAAGGAAATATTTTTGTGATTTTTGGATTTTTAGTTTTTTTGGGGAAGAAAACATTTTCAATTTATTATAAATATATATTTGACTTTTTCTTTATGGGTGGGCTCCCTATTACGTCTACTGATCCACCATAGATAGAATCAAAGTCAACGTAGTTTCAACATGACCTTTAAGTAACACCCTATAAATTTTAATCGGTATTTAATTAAATTAATTTGGAATTTAAAATGAATTAGTTTGGAATTTGGAAAAATAAAATTTTTGAATTTAATTATTTTTGGTAATTTAAAATGTTGGGATTCAATTATAGAAAGTAGGATTTTAATAGAAATTGAAATCGGGATTGAAATTGGGATTCTATGCTTATTGAAATTTTTTGGTGCGAATTATAGGCCAGACCAAGACCGAATCGATTCGGCCTAGAGGGAGAATCGAATCTCTATGATCAGTGTCAGCAAGTTTGAGATGTTTTTAGTGTTTTAGTTTATTAGAACTCTTAAAACTTTTTCCATATAAAACAAATTCGTGGCTAGACTTTGAAAACTCATTCTTAAACGTCCTAAGAGCAGTAGTCCTCTAATTTGTTCATCCTCTTCTACTCCAAACCCTAGCCCTATTTATAAACAAGAATCAACCCAATTTTTAAAGGCTTAATCGGTGTTCTCTAAAGATTGTCCAAGAAGCAATCACTTATAATTTTCGAGAGGATTTCAATCATCTAATAATATTTTCACTATTCTCTCTATTTAGAATTATGTGTTTTAAGTGTCGCCTAAACCTTAATTCATGTGTTTTTCTTAAAATAAGTTAGAAACATAGGGTAGATGACGGATTTTATGTAAGGGTGTAGACATGCATGTAGAAACAATAGAAATTATATTTTTATATGAAAACAAGACTTGGGCAATCGTATAAGTACTATATAGGTCTAATAAGAGGGAATATTGTTGGGTGCACCATAAACTCACATGTTGATTGAAATTTTAATTGTTGCAAAAAATAAATTAGGCATATTATGCCAAAGAGATGAACAATTAAGTTAAAATGTATTATGACCGCATGTGAAATTTGTGAGATTATTGATAAATTGGAATGTGAAAAATTATTGTTATGCATTTCATAAATTGCATGATGAGCAAATTGAAATTGTTTAATAAAAAAATTGGGGTTAATTATGACGCTAGATTAAATAAATTACATTGAGATTCATTGTGGTTACATGATAAATTGTACATGTGTTGACAACTTAGATCGTACGACTTATTGTTTTAAATTATATTCGACATTATGGGGATGATGGGATTTTGGGTAGTGTGCCCTCATCTTAATTTTATGAATACTTGCAAGGTATGGGACTAGTGGGTATGCCTAAGTTGCGGTTAACACCTTTTAGGTATGGGACTAGTTAGTGTATCTTTTTACGCTTGGGAAATTCCGAGGTGGGGTTGATTTTGTGTCGTTCTGCTGATTTGGTTAGCTTAGGCACGAGACTATGGACCTATATAAAATAGAAATTCATCTTAAGAAATAGGGTAATACATAGTTTGTGTTTTGGAGACCTCTAGGTATGAGACTAGGGGCAAGTTGAGGTTTTTGCTCTACAATAGAGTGGGACAAAAAAAGTAAAGAGAAATTGAGATAACAAGAAAATAAGAAATTGAGAATTAATATCTAAGATAATAAACGGATATTAAAATGAATTTGCAGAGCGAGTATGTGCAGTGCTAATAGTTAAACGGGCTGACTTGCTATAACAACATGGGTTTGTGTTGGCATCACGGGTATGTACGGGTTGACAGGCTATAGCGACATGTCATGCGTGAAACCTCACGAGTGTTTGTAGAGCTGGCAGTAACTTGGGATGACTGTCCATAGTGAGGGGAGTGAGGGTGGCATAAAACATTTAGCGGGAGTCCCACAATAAAAATGAAGTAACATTTAGTGGGAGTCCCTCGACTAAAATGGTGTAAAACTTTAAACGGGCCCAGAGTGTGTGCAGGGCCAATAAGGGGACGACTGGCCATATTGGTGTTGCATTAATTAAAATAAGCAAGGATACGAGTTAATGTTAAATAATAATGCTAATGGAATAAATAAGACTTATACTGTAGCGTGACTTCAATACGTGATTTGACAGTCGTAGTTTATTTTACTCACACGTTAATATATCTCGTTTTACTTAAAATATTTTACTGTGTCATTTATATGTATAATGCTATTGTCTAGGTCCATGGGCCCTAATTGGGGAGATTCTCTTGGATTCATGAGGGGGAATCTGACCTATTACGTTGATTAACATTTTGGGTTTACACTGGCGTAGCTGCTTAGGAGTTATTAAAGATCTTTTGGAGGAACAATTGGGTTTTATATATTTTGACGCCTAGTAGTCTACAATTTTCTTTCAGTCGCATTTTATTATGAGACTTTACATTATGGATATGGTGGGAAATTTGGTTTAGATATTTTATTCAGATTTACATTAGTGGAGATTTGATTTATTTATTGGATATTAGCATGATGATGGTTTTATTATTACATGAATGGTTATTTATATTAGTATTTATTTAATTATTATATCATGGTATGAATTTAATATGTCTCGCATCAGTCACATGCTTAGAATGATATTTTATTTAGTAATGCCCGACTTAGTTTGACGGTGGTGGTTGGCCACCTTGATTGTCAGATTGCGTGAGGTGTTACAGATGGTATCAGAGCATGGTCTTAGATCTCCTAGGTTGTGAGTTCGTTTAGCTTCCATGTTGATGATCTTTGATCCTATTTGTTTATTCATATTGCTTATGGTATTGGGCCTATCATACATGTTAGCTATGGTGTTTGGAAATAGGATGTCTTGTGTTAAGGGCATTGTAGGAATTGATGTAGAACTAGTAATCTAAATGTGAGTATCTTTAGAGTTGATTTTGGAGATGAGATTTACTTTGGAGATTGTTAGTGCAGATGCTAAGTATCGTAAGTATCGATTTTGATGATGTAAATTGATTTGAGGACTTTGGCATTTTGATGACTTTTGGAGATAGAATCAAATGATGATTCTAAGGAGCACGTTGCATCCCGATATTTTCATAGTTATGCATATGTATATAGTAGGATATGCACGGGTAGGTTTGGGTGGACGAGCGCCTAATTGTGGCATTTATGGGAAGGCATATGTAAGCCTTATTTTTATTTTCCTTATTTACGCTCCATCAAATTTTGAGGATAAAAAACATGTGCTAGTGGGGAAGTATGTAACACCCCGTAAATTTAAATGGGCATTTAATTAAATTAAATTAGAATTTAAAATAAATTAATTCAGAATTCGAAAAAATAAAAAAAAAAATATGGATTTAATTATTTTAGGTAATTTAAAATGTTGGGATTTAATTATAGAAAGAAAGATTTTAATCGGAATTGAAATCAGGGATGAAATTGGATTGATGTTTATATAAAAATTTTGGGGCGAACTGTAGGCTTGACCAGGACCAAATCGATTCGTCTTAGAGGGCGAATGGATTAACCCTAGGCAGTGTCGTGGGTTTGAGATGTTATTAGTGTTTTAGCTTATTATAAATCTTTAAACGTTTTCCATATAAACAAATTTATGGCTAGACTTTTAAAACTCGTTTTTAAACATTCTAAGAGCACTAGTCGTCTAATTTATTCATCCATTTCTACCTCCAAACCCTATCCCCATTTATGAACAAGATTCAACCCAATTTTGAAGGATTAATTGATGTTTTCTCAAAATTTTCCAAGAATCAAAATCTCATAATGTTTTGAGAGGATTTCAATCATCTAATCATATTTTTCTTCGCGATTTCCAACATACATGAATTATTCTATTCTTTCTCTTTAGTATTATACATTTTAAGTGTCGCCTAAACCTTAATTCATGTGTTTTTCTTAAAATAAATTAGCAACCTAATTATTTTTTAGGCTTTGGAGAGTGAAGATTTTCTTCATAAGCTTCCGATATTTAAAGCGAAACCTCACTTTAGAAATGACAACATAATATGTATTGTTTAGGTGGTATGATATCCAAGAATGATCATTCAAGTAATAATGTGCCATGTTAAATCCTTATGCACGGTCTCCATTATTCACTAATCAACGTTTTCTCAAATATTTAGTTGTAGTTTGGCCATATATCTATAAGAAATGGGTTGTCATATCAATTTTCATGTCAACATGAAATTACCAATAACCTTTGAATTAAATAAAACAATGACAAATTCAAATCAATAAATAACTTTGTCATGTTTTAAGTATATAGTTTAGTAATACCCCAAAATCACTCTTGATCGTCTTGCATTTTACATAAATGGATACACCGCCGATAATCCTAGTTATAATACCATCTCGTACGATTTAAATTTGGGATGATATCCTTAGACTAGACATTAGCATCAAGGTCAAAATGAATAACCAAAAATTGTGAGCATTGGTTGATAAGCATTGGTTGGTACGTATTACATCTATAGTTAGTATTGTCACAAGTGATGCCAAAGGCAATAGGGAAAGGCTTTCACTTATCATTAAGCCGTGGGTAGCCCTGAAAATGTAATTTTGTATTAATATAAGTTCGATAGATTTTCATTACAAAACATTTGAGTCGTTGAGTCTTTCAAGTCACATAGAATTTATTCAATGATTGAGTCACAGTCATATGCGTTAGAATGAACCTTTGAAGATTGAAGATTTTGTAAGCCACTCATTGAAGACTTTTGTTTCCACGCATTCACATTTAATTCAAGACTATATTTTGTTAGTAGATATTGTGATTTGATTATGGCTAAATATACACATACATAAACTTTTGAAACGTGTAAGGATTTTAAAATTTAATGGAATAAGTGTTTAAAACTATCATAGAGTTTTTGAGAAAAAGTTTTTGGGAGTTGATCTGTGTTTTGAACTTCTTAAGGAATTTTGAAAAACAAAATTGCCTTAACCATTTGCACGACTCTATTTTGTGCCCATGTGCATGAAGACATCCACACTGCATTGAATACACCTATGTGCACAACCACGGTTTAGACTCCATATTTTCAGGAATCGTGCACACACTGAGAACACCACGCGTTGTCAAAGTAGTACTCGACCCATAGAATCCTTATTAGTAGGTATTAATGAGCAGACACACCCTGGTATCAATTCACAGAAAGAAAATAGCTCAACAACAAAACCTTACTCAAGGTTTACACATTATTTTGTTTATTTAAATGTTATTATTTGCATTAAAAATAACTATTTATTTATACTGTAACTCGAAATCCAAAGGTTATTAAACCATGTAACATTTTCAACTTGTATTTTACAAACTTATTTCAAACCTAAGAAAATACCTGGATGATTTATAGATTCACTCTGATTTAGGCCATTATTAAACACTACCCAATAACATACGCATCATCCCAAATACATCATTCCTAAATATAGATAATAATCCACTAACCTATTGGTTTCCAACTAATTTATATATATATATAATATCCTTAAATGAACCTAGTTTCAAACCCCATGTTAAAACTGTAACCCAACCACACTGGGCCTGGCCATATGGCCAAATTAATTCGATGATCCCAGGGGGTGACCTTCTTCTGTGTTTTCCCATGGCGACCATAACCAAGAACCTCCAACTCCTACAACTTATATACCCACAAATTATCCATTTTACTCCATAATCAAACAACATATAAGTTCTAACAACATGTTTTTAGAGGTTTTTGATGATTGATAACTCTTTTAAAGTTCTAATCACAAAATATGCAAAAGTAATCCTAAGTTCATTGTAACACCCCGCCTAATTAAATACCGGGTGGCCAGTCCCATACCAAATTAAAACAGAATATACAGTTGGCTCATTCTTAGCATCACTGTCTAAAACATTTACAACTCACCCAATACCCAATTAAGCTGGTGTTAAAAACTTTCCAAATTTAAATTTCAACAAAACCATTTTTAGTTTAAGAATAACACAACACATTTTATTCTACAAACCTGGTAACACAATAAATAACACAAAAGAATTTAAATGCAATTGGAATAAACATTCCCAAATAATATTAATCCATTACAGTAATCCCATCAATAACAACTGTATTAAAAAGACTCGAATACAATCGTATTTGACCTCAATAGAAAAGATAACTGAAATCCTTTGGGCGACATGACCTAACTAAGAATACTGTGAATCAAATGAAGATAGGCGTCTAAGCAAAACTCCATAAATCCATAGCCTGTCATAATCTGCTAAGGTTGGCGTCCCTGTTGCTGGACACCTGATATAGAGATACAATAGAAGAGAAAATATGCAAGGAAACGGGTCAGAGCCCGAATGTGTAGATTATTTTTAAAACAGCAAGTATTTAAGAAGTGCAATAAAGCATTTATTATGTACATGTTAGATCCAACTCTCACTTGCAATTATCAACTCTCAACTAGAGTGCACACTTAACGTTTCCTATTAACCTCCTAGTTAATGGTTCCTCTTTTCTAGTCTCCATATTATAACTCCATTCCCATATCATAATCCCCGTATGTCCCATACCATACGTCACATTATTATTCATTTACATTTCTCCTTTATATGATTAGTTTCTCATTAACATGAATCATTACTCATTAATATGAATCGTTTCTCATTAACATGAGTTAAGCTTTTCAATTCTATAAGCATAAACATTCATTAACTTAATTCCATTATCTTTCTCTATTCACCGTTATATACAATTATCACCATAGATAGATTTAACCACAATATATCCATTCAATCATTTAATCCATTATACATATATTCATATATAATACGGAACCCCGAGTCACAGCTGCGGTGCAATGCATTACGCTGCTATCATGTCCCATCATCGTATGTCGCCGAATAGGGGACTAAAGGTTCGGTAAGATTCCACGAACCACAAACAACAATAAACAAATTGGAGGCGAACATAGTTCTCGTATCCATGGGTTACGCACATACCTACGTACCCACAGTCAGCGGACTTATCAACTCCCCGATAAGTCTTTCATAGACCTATGATCTCGAGCGACAAATCAAAGATCCCATGGACTCATCAGGATATGACTGCCCTCACGCGCAAACCTCCCACCGATAGTAAGTAAGCTAGGTATGTCATACACATAAATCATCAATCAATCAAATAGGTATTATCATACCTATAACATCATATAAATAAGGTAATTATCACTACCCTAAAATATTTCCTATACGTAGCATTATATCTCTTTTAAATTCCATGTATTAAAATATCATAACTTTACTTCATAATTTAATTATCCTCGCATCCTATAACATCTCTCCACTCCCGACGTCGTTAAGGTTCCTGCGCGGAGCGTCTCGCAAAGTGAAATCCAAACAAGGAACCCCTCCAATACACTACTACTTAACTTTGTCGATCGAGGAGGTCCGACAACTTCAACTATGTGATCGGGATAACCTCATACATTCTTTCGACCAAATGTGTGCTAAACTCCCATCTCTATCCAGGAGACACACCACTACGCTCTTGTATTACACTCCGTCCTTGCGAAATCAATATTCAGCTTAAACTCAGTCATTGATGTTCAAATTGTAACCCTAAGGATACCCTCACTCAATACACAATATTTAAATAGGTTTTTCCTCCACATATATTAAGTAAGAATTCACTAATATCCTACTGGTCCATAACATCATTTCTCCCGAATTACTACGACTTTAGTTCTCCTTTTTATTTAAGGTTAAAATCGGTAGTTTCAAATCTCTTATAAACACATCTTCTTTCACTTTGGATTAAACCCTCTTGTAAACTTAAGGATACCCAGGTGTTATATTCAATCACCCCTACTGGTCCTATCTTTAATCCTCATAAATCTCCATTTAGAATTTAACAAATGAATCTAGCAACTGAAATTCCATTCGATATAATTTTCAACATTTTAATCTCTTGAATCCAAATCAAATTAATTCAAATCTTATCAAGGGTTTACTGATATTTTCTCAGTCCCATAATATCCAAATAATAATCACCAAAGATCCACAAAAGTATTGGGATAAGAATCAACATTTAAAAAGAAGCAACTTTACATATTCTGGGGAGGTCGATCGATCGAAGGCAGGGTCGATCGATCGATCCCTCAGGTCCAAGCCTGGTTTTCTGCATTCTTTGCAACTACGGGTTTCACCATTTTTGCTCATTCAAACCTTCATATTAACCTCCAAAATGAGTTATAATTATTTCTACACGATATATCAACATATATGAACGATTTCCAATACTCTAAACATCCTAGAATCATCAAGGGATTGGATTAAAAAGCATGTTTATCTCCTTATTTCCAGAAATTTATCAACATATCATATTTAAGAACACATCAATGGTTTTCATAATTTCTTCAATAGATTCATGACTATTTCGTGGATTATTATCAACCTAAAACATGAGTTAAATTCCTATATCATTTTAGTTTTCCAAAAATCCATTTAATACTCCATTATTTCTTCCAAACATGAATAATCTTCTGTTTTCATAGTATTCTAACATGGACAATATACGAACTTAAATTGCCATTATCAAACACTTGCCTTTACTGAAGGTCTGATCCTTTGGTGTAGTATATCTCAGTTGGTTGTCCCTTCTCCGGTCAAACTCCAGTGGTGGTTGGTGGTGGTGAACCTTGGTTCTTGTTCTTCTCCTTCCCAAGTTGGCTTTTCCCTTCCCAAACACCCTTACACTCTCTCTAAGAAGATGGCTTCTCTAATTTGTGAAGAGGAGATGAATAACCCCCATACACTTAATCTACCAATACTTATAATAGTACCAAATCCGAAATCACTATTCATCCCCCTAGAAAAATAACCAAAATGCCCTTTCGGGTTGTCTATTCATTTCCAAATGACCCGAGACTCAAAATTAACATCCAAATAGACTTTTCTGACTATTTCGAACCTTCTGGACGCAACGACGCAGTCGAAATGACTATTAGATCGATAGAAAATAAATTTCCTTTTTAATTTAATAAACTAGTCCCGACACGTCCCATACCGCATCTAACTAAAAATATAAATTATCGAATTTATAACATACAGTCATATCAATGACATCACATTCATATATTACCTAAATATCTTTAAGTAATATTCAGAATCGTCCATTTTAATATCCACCGTCCGGATAAAAACCAAATGAATTAATTAATAATAAAATCCAATTAATCGATTAATTTAAAATATAACCCATTTTAAAAGTCATTTAAAATTACGGGGTATTACATACTCCCCCCCCCCCCCCCCCCTTATAACAGAATTTTGTCCCGAAATTCAGGAATATAAGTCATACCGGTAAGGTCAACTCCGAGTATAAATCTCACATCGCAAGAAATCCAAGATGTACCGCCCATACAGTACATTAACAAAATCCCAATCGATTTTATACGCCAAGCCTCACCAGATAGTTTCAACTGAATCACATTTAGACTTTACCTAATCTTCCCTCTTTTGTCCTCGTGACAAACTTTGGGAAAAATGATCCTCTCGTAGTGAAGAAATAAATCCTGAAGTCACAATTACTTACCTTTTTCACAATTATGAAAAATACTACAATCCAATCATCCAGGGCGCCCATACACCCTCTCCTACCGCTTTCAATATTAAAAGTTTTCGCAAAGGTAATAAACTCGTTTCCCAGATACCTAACTTATTTCGACTCCCAACGGTTATTAGTTTCATGCGTGGGGTGTCTCGCAAGCGAAATCCAAACAAGGAACCCTTCCAATACACTACTACTTAACTTTGTCGATCGAGGAGGTCCAACAACTTCAACTATGCGATCGGGATAACCTCATACATTCTTTCAAACAAATGTGTGCTAAACTCCCATCTCTATCCAGGAGACACACCACTACGCTCTTGTATTACACTCCGTCCTTGTGAAATCAATATTCAGCTTAAACTCAGTCATTGATGTTCAAATTGTAACCCTAAGGCTACCCTCACTCAATACACAATATTTCAATAGGTTTTTCCTCAACATATATTCAGTAAGAATTCACTAATATCCTACTGGTCCATAACATCATTTCTCCCGAATTACTATGAGTTTAGTTCTCCTTTTTATTTAAGGTTAAAATCGATAGTTTCAAATCTCTTATAAACACATCTTCTTTCACTTTGGATTAAACCCTCTTGTAAACTTAAGGATACCCAGGTGTTATATTCAATCACCCCTACTGGTCCTATCTTTAATCCTCATAAATCTCCATTTAGAATTTAACAAATGAATCTAGCAACTGAAATTCCATTCGATATAATTTTCAACATTTTAATCACTTGAATCCAAATCAAATTAATTCAAATCTTATCAAGGGTTTACTGATATTTTCTAAGTCCCATAATATCCAAATAATAATCACCAAAGATCCACAAAAGTATTGGGATAAAAATCAACATTTAAGAAGAAACAACTTTACATATTTTGGGGAGGTCGATCGATCGAAGGCAGGGGTCGATCGATCGATCCCTCAGGTCCAAGCCTGGTTTTCTGCATTTTCTGTAACTACGGGTTTCACCATTTTTACTCATTCAAACCTTCATATTAACTTCCAAAATGAGTTATAATTATTTCTACATGATATATCAACATATATGAATGATTTCCAATACTCTAAGCATCCTAGAATCCTCAAGGGATTGGATTAAAAAGCATGTTTATCTCCTTATTTCCAGAAATTTATCAACATATCATCTTCAAGAACACATCAATGGTTTTCATAATTTATTCAACAGATTCATGACTATTTCGTGGATTATTATCAACCTAAAACATGAGTTAAATTCCTATATCATTTCAGTTTTCCAAAAATCCATTTAATACTCCATTATTTCTTCCAAACATGAATAATCTTCTCTTTTCATACTATTCTAACATGGACAATATACGAATTTAAATTGCCATTATCAAACACTTGCCTCCAATGAAGGTCTGATCCTTTGGTGTAGTATATCTCAGTTGGTTGTCACTTCTCCGATCAAACTCCGGTGGTGGTTGGTGGTGGTGAACCTTGGTTCTTGTTCTTCTCCTTCCCAAGTTGGCTTTTCCCTTCTCAAGCACCCTTACACTCTCTCTTGGAAGATGGCTTCTCTAATTTGTGAAGAGGAGATGAATAAACCCCATACAGTTAATCTACCAATACTTATAATAGTACCAAATCCGAAAGCAGTATTCATCCCCCCTAGAAAAATGACCAAAATGCCCTTCCGGGTTGTCTATTCATTTCCAAATGACCCGAGACTCAAAATTAACATCCAAATAGACTTTTATGACTATTTCGAACCTTCCGGATGCAACGACGCAGTCGAAATGACTATTAGATCGATAAAAAATAAATTTCCTTTCTAATTTAATAAACTAGTCCCGACACGTCCCATACCGCGTCTGACTAAAAATATAAATTACCGAATTTATATCATACATTCATATCAATGACATCACATTCATATATTACCTAAATATCTTTAAGTAATATTCAGAATCGTCCATTTTAATATCCACCGTCCGGATAAAACCCAAATGAATTAATTAATAATAAAATCCAATTAATCCATTAATTTAAAATATAACCCATTTTAAAAGTCATTTAAAATTACGGGGTATTACATACTCCCCCCCCCCCCCCTCCCCCCTCCCCCCCCCCCCCTTATAACAGAATTTCGTCCCGAAATTCAGGAATATAAGTCATACCGGTAAGGTCAACTCCGAGTATAAATCTCACATCGCAAGAATTCCAAGATGTACCGCCCATACAGTACATTAACAAAATCCCTATCGATGTTATACGCCAAGCCTCACCATATAGTTTCAAATGAATCACATTTAGACTTTACCTAATCTTCCCTATACTGTCCTCGTGACAAACTGTGGGAAAAATGATCCTCTCGTAGTGAAGAAATAAATCCTGAAGTCACAATTACTTACCTTTTTCACAATTATGAAAAATACTACAATCCAATCATCCAGGGCGCCCATACACCCTCTCCTACCGCTTTCAATATTAAAAGTTTTCGCAAAGGTAATAAACTCGTTTCCCAAATACCTAACTTATTTCGACTCCCAACGGTTATTAGTTTCATGCGTGGGGTGTCTCGCAAGCGAAATCCAAACAAGGAACCCTTCCAATACACTACTACTTAACTTTGTCGATCGAGGAGGTCCGACAACTTCAACTATGCGATCGGGATAACCTCATACATTCCTTTAACCAAATGTGTGCTAAACTCCCATCTCTATCCAGGAGACACACCACTACGCTCTTGTATTACACTCCGTCCTTGCGAAATCAATATTGAGCTTAAACTCAGTCCTTGATGTTCAAATTGTAACCCTAAGGCTACCCTCACTCAATACACAATATTTAAATAGGTTTTTCCTCAACTTATATTCAGTAAGAATTCACTAATATCCTACTGGTCCATAACATCATTTCTCCCGAATTACTACGAGTTTAGTTCGCCTTTTTATTTAAGGTTAAAATCGATAGTTTCAAATCTCTTATAAACACATCTTCTTTAACTTTGGATTAAACCCTCCTGTAAACTTAAGGATACCCAGGTGTTATATTCAATCACCCCTACTGGTCCTATCTTTAATCCTCATAAATCTCCATTTAGAATTTAATAAATTAATCTAGCAACCGAAATTCCATTCGATATAATTTTCAACATTTTAATCTCTTGAATTCAAATCTTATCAAGGGTTTACTGATATTTTCTAAGTCCCATAATATCCAAATAATAATCACCAAAGATCCACAAAAGTATTGGGATATGAATCAACATTTAAAAAGAAACAACTTTACATATTCTGGGGAGGTCGATCGATCGAAGGCAGGGGTCGATCGATCGATCCCTCAGGTCCAAGCCTGGTTTTCTGCATTTTTTGCAACTACGGGTTTCACCGTTTTTACTCATTCAAACCTTCATATTAACCTCCAAAATGAGTTATAATTATTTCTACACGATATATCAACATATATGAACGATTTCCAATACTCTAAATATCCTAGAATCATCAAGGGATTGGATTAAAAAGCATGTTTATCTCCTTATTTCCATAAATTTATCAACATATCATATTTAAGAACACATCAATGGTTTTCATAATTTCTTCAACAGATTCATGACTATTTCGTGGATTATTATCAACCTAAAACATGAGTTAAATTCCTATATCATTTTAGTTTTCCAAAAATCCATTTAATACTCCATTATTTCTTCCAAACATGAATAATCTTCTGTTTTCATAGTATTCTAACATGGACAATATACGAACTTAAATTGCCATTATCAAACACTTGCCTTTACTGAAGGTCTGATCCTTTGGTGTAGTATATCTCAGTTGGTTGTCCCTTCTCCGGTCAAACTCCGGTGGTGGTTGGTGGTTGGTGGTGGTGAACCTTGGTTCTTGTTCTTCTCCTTCCCAAGTTGGCTTTTCCCTTCCCAAGCACCCTTACACTCTCTCTAAGAAGATGGCTTCTCTAATTTGTGAAGAGGAGATGAATAACCCCCATACACTTAATCTACCAATACTTATAATAGTACCAAATCCGAAATCACTATTCATCCCCCCTAGAAAAATAACCAAAATGCCCTTTCGGGTTGTCTATTCATTTCCAAATGACCCGAGACTCAAAATTATCATCCAAATAGACTTTTCTTACTATTTCGAGCCTTCCGGACACAACGACGCAGTCGAAATGACTATTAGATCGATAGAAAATAAATTTCCTTTTTAATTTAATAAACTAGTCCCGACACGTCCCATACCGCGTCTAACTAAAAATATAAATTATCGAATTTATAACATACAGTCATATCAATGACATCACATTCATATATTACCTAAATATCTTTAAGTAATATTCAAAATCGTCCATTTTAATATCCACCGTCCGGATAAAACCCAAATGAATTAATTAATAATAAAATCCAATTAATCGATTAATTTAAAATATAACCCATTTTAAAAGTCATTTAAAATTACGGGGTATTACATACTCCCCCCCCCCCCCCTCACCCCCCCCCCCTTATAACAGAATTTCGTCCCGAAATTCAGGAATATATGTCATACCGGTAAGGTCAACTCCGAGTATAAATCTCACATCGCAAGAAATCCAAGATGTACCGCCCATACAGTACATTAACAAAATCCCAATCGATGTTATACGCCAAGCCTCACCATATAGTTTCAACTGAATCACATTTAGACTTTACCTAATCTTCCCTATATTGTCCTCGTGACAAACTTTGGGAAAAATGATCCTCTCATAGTGAACAAATAAATCCTGAAGTCACAATTACTTACCTTTTTCACAATTATGAAAAATACTACAATCTAATCATCCAGGGCGCCCATACACCCTCTCCTACCGCTTTCAATATTAAAAGTTTTCGCAAAGGTAATAAACTCGTTTCCCAAATACCTAGCTTATTTCGACTCCCAACGGTTATTAGTTTCATGCGTGGGGTGTCTCGCAAGCGAAATCCAAACAAGGAACCCCTCCAATACACTACTACTTAACTTTGTCGATCGGGGAGGTCCGACAACTTCAACTATGCGATCGGGATAACCTCATACATTCTTTCAACCAAATGTGTGCTAAACTCCCATCTCTATACATGAGACACACCACTACGCTCTTGTATTACACTCCGTCCTTGCGAAATCAATATTCAGCTTAAACTCAGTCATTGATGTTCAAATTGTAACCCTAAGGCTACCCTCACTCAATACACAATATTTAAATAGGTTTTTCCTCAACATATATTCAGTAAGAATTCACTAATATCCTACTGGTCCATAACATCATTTCTCCCGAATTACTATGAGTTTAGTTCTCCTTTTTATTTAAGGTTAAAATCGATAGTTTCAAATCTCTTATAAACACATCTTCTTTCACTTTGGATTAAACCCTCTTGTAAACTTAAGGATACCCAGGTGTTATATTCAATCACCCCTACTGGTCCTATCTTTAATCCTCATAAATCTCCATTTAGAATTTAACAAATGAATCTAGCAACTGAAATTCCATTCGATATAATTTTCAGCATTTTAATCACTTGAATCCAAATCAAATTAATTCAAATCTTATCAAGGGTTTACTGATATTTTCTAAGTCCCATAATATCCAAATAATAATCACCAAAGATCCACAAAAGTATTGGGATAAAAATCAACATTTAAGAAGAAACTACTTTACATATTTTGGGGAGGTCGATCGATCGAAGGCAGGGGTCGATCGATCGATCCCTCAGGTCCAAGCCTGGTTTTCTGCATTTTCTGCAACTACGGGTTTCACCATTTTTTCTCATTCAAACCTTCATATTAACCTCCAAAATGAGTTATAATTATTTCTACATGATATATCAACATATATGAACGATTTCCAATACTCTAAGCATCCTAGAATCATAGAGGGATTGGTTTAAAAAGCATGTTTATCTCCTTATTTCTAGAAATTTATCAACATATCATCTTCAAGAACACATCAACGGTTTTCATAATTTATTCAACAGATTCATGACTATTTCGTGGATTATTATCAACCTAAAACATGAGTTAAATTCCTATAACATTTCAGTTTTCCAAAAATCCATTTAATACTCCATTATTTCTTCCAAACATGAATAATCTTCTCTTTTCATACTATTCTAACATGGACAATATACGAATTTAAATTGTCATTATCAAACACTTGCCTTTAATGAAGGTCTGATCCTTTGATGTAGTATATCTCAGTTGGTTGTCCCTTCTCCGGTCAAACTCCGGTGGTGGTGAACCTTGGTTCTTGTTCTTCTCCTTCCCAAGTTGGCTTTTCCCTTCTCAAGCACCCTTACACTCTCTCTAGGAAGATGGCTTCTTTAATTTGTGAAGAGGAGATGAATAACCCCCATACACTTAATCTACCAATACTTATAATAGTACCAAATCCGAAAGCACTATTCATCCCCCTAGAAAAATGACCAAAATGCCCTTTCGGGTTGTCTATTCATTTCCAAATGACCCGAGACTCAAAATTAACATCCAAATAGACTTTTATGACTATTTCGAACCTTCCGGATGCAGTGACGCAGTCGAAATGACTATTAGATCGATAAAAAATAAATTTCCTTTCTAATTTAATAAACTAGTCCCGACACGTCCCATACCGCGTCTGACTAAAATTATAAATTACCGAATTTATATCATACATTCATATCAATGACATCACATTCATATATTACCTAAATATCTTTAAGTAATATTCAGAATCGTCCATTTTAATATCCACCGTCCAGATAAAACCCATATGAATTAATTAATAATAAAATCCAATTAATCCATTAATTTAAAATATAACCCATTTTAAAAGTCATTTAAAATTACGGGGTATTACATACTCCCCCCCCCCCCCCCCCTTATAACAGAATTTCGTCCCGAAATTTAGGAATATAAGTCATACCGGTAAGGTCAACTCCGAGTATAAATCTCACATCGCAAGAAATCCAAGATGTACCGCCCATACAGTACATTAACAAAATCCCTATCGATGTTATACGCCAAGCCTCACCATATAGTTTCAACTGAATCACATTTAGACTTTACCTAATCTTCCCTATACTGTCCTCGTGAAAAACTTTATGATCCTCTCGTAGTGAACAAATAAATCTTGAAGTCACAATTACTTACCTTTTTCACAATTATGAAAAATACTACAATCCAATCATCCAGGGCGCCCATACACCCTCTCCTACCGCTTTCAATATTAAAAGTTTTCGCAAAGGTAATAAACTCGTTTCCCAAATACCTAACTTATTTCGACTCCCAACGGTTATTATTTTCATGCGTGGGGTGTCTCGCAAGCGAAATCCAAACATGGAACCCCTACAATACACTACTACTTAACTTTGTCGATCGAGGAGGTCCGATAACTTCAACTATGCGATCAGGATAACCTCATACATTCCTTTAGCCAAATGTGTGCTAAACTCCCATCTCTATCCAGGAGACACACCACTACGCTCTTGTATTACACTCCATCCTTGCGAAATCAATATTGAGCTTAAACTCAGTCCTTGATGTTCAAATTGTAACCCTAAGGCTACCCTCACTCAATACACAATATTTAAATAGGTTTTTCCTCAACATATATTCAGTAAGAATTCACTAATATCCTACTGGTCCATAACATCATTTCTCCCGAATTACTACGAGTTTAGTTCTCCTTTTTATTTAAGGTTAAAATCGATAGTTTCAAATCTCTTATAAACACATCTTCTTTCACTTTGGATTAAACCCTCCTGTAAACTTAAGGATACCCAGGTGTTATATTCAATCACCCCTACTGGTCCTATCTTTAATCTTCATAAATCTCCATTTAGAATTTAATAAATTAATCTAGCAAACGAAATTCCATTCGATATAATTTTCAACATTTTAATCTCTTGAATCCAAATCAAATTAATTCAAATCTTATCAAGGGTTTACCGATATTTTCAAAGTCCCATAATATCTAAATAATAATCACCAAAGATCCACAAAAGTATTGGGATATGAATCAACATTTAAAAAGAAACAACTTTACATATTCTGGGGAGGTCGATCGATCGAAGGCAGGGGTCGATCGATCGATCCCTCAGGTCCAAGCCTGGTTTTCTGCATTTTTTGCAACTACGGGTTTCACCGTTTTTACTCATTCAAACCTTCATATTAACCTCCAAAATGAGTTATAATTATTTCTACACGATATATCAACATATATGAACGATTTCCAATACTCTAAATATCCTAGAATCATCAAGGGATTGGATTAAAAAGCATGTTTATCTCCTTATTTCCATAAATTTATCAACATATCATATTTAAGAACACATCAATGGTTTTCATAATTTCTTCAACAGATTCATGACTATTTCGTGGATTATTATCAACCTAAAACATGAGTTAAATTCCTATATCATTTTAGTTTTCCAAAAATCCATTTAATACTCCATTATTTCTTCCAAACATGAATAATCTTTTGTTTTCATAGTATTCTAACATGGACAATATACGAACTTAAATTGCCATTATCAAACACTTGCCTTTACTGAAGGTCTGATCCTTTGGTGTAGTATATCTCAGTTGGTTGTCCCTTCTCCGGAAATAAGCAAATTACCGTCGTACTCTCAAACCGGGAGACCCGCGGCTGCGGGGTCAGTTCCTACGAGTTACGTTGGTCCCGTGGGAGGTGTTGGTGCCACCCACGGGGCAGTTCGGGGGCTGTTTCGAGTTCTCACCCTCTAACGCCATGTTTTCAAGCCTAAGTGTGGAAATAAGCAAATTACCGTCGTACTCTCAAACCGGGACACCCGCGGCTGCGGGGTCAGTTCCTACGAGTTACGTTGGTCCCGTGGGAGGTGTTGGTGCCACCCACGGGGCCGTTCGGGGGCTGTTTCGAGTTCTCATCCTCTAACGCCATGTTTTCAAGCCTAAGTGTGGAAATAAGTAAATTACCGTCCTACTCTCAAACCGGGAGACCCGCGGCTGCGGGGTCAGTTCCTACGAGTTACGTTGGTCCCGTGGGAGGTGTTGGTGCCACCCACGGGGCCGTTCGGGGGCTGTTTCGAGTTCTCACCCTCTAACGCCATGTTTTTAAGCCTAAGTGTGGAAATAAGTAAATTACCGTCCTACTCTCAAACCGGGAGACCCGCGGCTGCGGGGTCAGTTCCTATGAGTTACGTTGGTCCCGTGGGAGGTGTTGGTGCCACCCACGGGGCCGTTCGGGGGCTGTATCGACTTCTCACCCTCTAACGCCATGTTTTCAAGCCTAAGTGTGGAAATAAGCAAATTACCGTCGTACTCTCAAACCGGGACACCCGCGGCTGCGGGGTCAGTTCCTACGAGTTACGTTGGTCCCGTGGGAGGTGTTGGTGCCACCCACGGGGCCGTTCGGGGGCTGTTTCGAGTTCTCACCCTCTAACGCCATGTTTTCAAGCCTAAGTGTGGAAATAAGCAAATTACCGTCCTACTCTCAAACCGGGAGACCCGCGGCTGCGGGGTCAGTTCCTACGAGTTACGTTGGTCCCGTGGGTGGTGTTGGTGCCACCCACGGGGCCGTTCGGGGGCTGTTTCGAGTTCTCACCCTCTAACGCCATGTTTTTAAGCTTAAGTGTGGAAATAAGCAAATTACCGCCGTACTCTCAAACCGGGAGACCCGCAGCTGCGGGGTCAGTTCCTACGAGTTACGTTGGTCCCGTGGGAGGTGTTGGTGCCACCCACGGGGCCGTTCGGGGGCTGTTTCGAGTTCTCACCCTCTAACGCCATGTTTTCAAGCCTAAGTGTGGAAATAAGCAAATTACCGTCCTACTCTCAAACCGGGAGACCCGCGGCTGCGGGGTCAGTTCCTACGAGTTACGTTGGTCCCGTGGGAGGTGTTGGTGCCACCCACGGGGCCGTTCGGGGGCTGTTTCGAGTTCTCACCCTCTAACGCCATGTTTTTAAGCCTAAGTGTGGAAATAAGAAAATTACCGTCTTACTCTCAAACCGGGACACCCGCGGCTGCGGGGTCAGTTCCTACGAGTTACGTTGGTCCCGTGGGAGGTGTTGGTGCCACCCACGGGGCCGTTCGGGGGCTGTATCGACTTCTCACCCTCTAACGCCATGTTTTCAAGCCTAAGTGTGGAAATAAGCAAATTACCGTCGTACTCTCAAACCGGGACACCCGCGGCTGCGGGGTCAGTTCCTACGAGTTACGTTGGTCCCGTGGGAGGTGTTGGTGCCACCCACGGGGCCGTTCGGGGGCTGTTTCGAGTTCTCACCCTCTAACGCCATGTTTTCAAGCCTAAGTGTGGAAATAAGCAAATTACCGTCCTACTCTCAAACCGGGAGACCCGCGGCTGCGGGGTCATTTCCTACGAGTTACGTTGGTCCCGTGGGTGGTGTTGGTGCCACCCACGGGGCCGTTCGGGGGCTGTTTCGAGTTCTCACCCTCTAACGCCATGTTTTTAAGCCTAAGTGTGGAAATAAGCAAATTACCGCCGTACTCTCAAACCGGGAGACCCGCGGCTGCGGGGTCAGTTCCTACGAGTTACGTTGGTCCCGTGGGAGGTGTTGGTGCCATACACGGGGACGTTCGGGGGCTGTTTCGAGTTCTCACCCTCTAACGCCATGTTTTTAAGCCTAAGTGTGGAAATAAGCAAATTACCGCCGTACTCTCAAACCGGGAGACCCGCGGCTGCGAGGTTAGTTCCTACGAGTTACGTTGGTCCCGTGGGAGGTGTTGGTGCCACCCACGGGGCCGTTCGGGGGCTGTATCGACTTCTCACCCTCTAACGCCATGTTTTCAAGCCTAAGTGTGGAAATAAGCAAATTACCGTCGTACTCTCAAACCGGGAGACCCGCGGCTGCGGGGTCAGTTCCTCCGAGTTACGTTGGTCCCGTGGAAGGTGTTGGTGCCACCCACGGGGCCGTTCGGGGGCTGTTTCGAGTTCTAACCCTCTAACGCCATGTTTTTAAGCCTAAGTGTGGAAATAAGCAAATTACCGCCGTACTCTCAAACCGGGAGACCCGTGGCTGCGGGGTCAGTTCCTACGAGTTACGTTGGTCCCGTGGGAGGTGTTGGTGCCACCCACGGGGCCGTTCGGGGGCTGTATCGAGTTTTCACCCTCTAACGCCATGTTTTCAAGCCTAAGTGTGGAAATAAGCAAATTACCGTCGTACTCTCAAACCGGGACACCCGCGGCTGCGGGGTCAGTTCCTACGAGTTACGTTGGTCCCGTGGGAGGTGTTGGTGCCACCCACGAGGCCGTTCGGGGGCTGTTTCGAGTTCTCACCCTCTAACGCCATGTTTTCAAGCCTAAGTGTGGAAATAAGCAAATTACCGTCCTACTCTCAAACCGGGAGACCCGCGGCTGCGGGGTCAGTTCCTACGAGTTACGTTGGTCCCGTGGGTGGTGTTGGTGCCACCCACGGGGCCGTTCGGGGGCTGTTTCGAGTTCTCACCCTCTAACGCCATGTTTTTAAGCCTAAGTGTGGAAATAAGCAAATTACCGCCGTACTCTCAAACCGGGAGACCCGCGGCTGCGGGGTCAGTTCCTACGAGTTATGTTGGTCCCGTGGGAGGTGTTGGTGCCATACACGGGGACGTTCGGGGTCTGTTTCGAGTTCTCACCCTCTAACGCCATGTTTTTAAGCCTAAGTGTGGAAATAAGCAAATTACCGCCGTACTCTCAAACCGGGAGACCCGCGGCTGCGGGGTCAGTTCCTACGAGTTACGTTGGTCCCGTGGGAGGTGTTGGTGCCACCCACGGGGCAGTTCGGGGGCTGTTTCGAGTTCTCACCCTCTAACGCCATGTTTTTAAGCCTAAGTGTGGAAATAAGCAAATTATCGTCGTACTCTCAAACCGGGAGACCCGCGGCTGCGGGGTCAGTTCCTACGAGTTACTTTGGTCCCGTGCGAGGGGTTCGTGACTCTTACGGGACCGTTTAAAGGCTGTTTTACGTTTTCACCCTTTGATGTCATGTTTTTATGCTTAAGTCTATTTTTTATCAAATTTCCGTCATACACGCAAACCGGGAGCCCCATGACTACGCGGTTCATTCCTATGAGTGACATTGGTCCCATGCGAGGTGTTCGTGACTCTTACGGGACCGTTTTGTGTTTGTTTTACGTTTTCACCCTTTGATGGTATGTTTTTATGCTTTAAGTCTAATTTTTTTTCAAATTTACGTCGTACACTCCAACTGGGAGCCTCATGACTATGCGGTCGGTTCCTACGAGTTACATTGGTCCCGTGCGAGGTGTTTGTGACTCTTACCGGACCGTTTTAAGGCTGTTTTACATTTTCACCCTTCGAACATATATGAACGATTTCCAATACTCTAAACATCCTAGAATCATCAAGGGATTGGATTAAAAAGCATCTTTATCTCCTTATTTCCAGAAATTTATCAACATATCATATTTAAGAACACATCAATGGTTTTCATAATTTCTTCAACAGATTCATGACTATTTCGTGGATTATTATCAACCTAAAACATGAGTTAAATTCCTATATCATTTTAGTTTTCCAAAAATCCATTTAATACTCCATTATTTCTTCCAAACATGAATAATCTTCTCTTTTCATACTATTCTAACATGGACAATATACGAACTTAAATTGCCATTATCAAACACTTGCCTTTACTGAAGGTCTGATCCTTTGGTGTAGTATATCTCAGTTGGTTGTCCCTTCTCCGGTCAAACTCCGGTGGTGGTTGGTGGTGGTGAACCTTGGTTCTTGTTCTTCTCCTTCCCAAGTTGGCTTTTCCCTTCCCAAGCACCCTTACACTCTCTCTAAGAAGATGGCTTCTCTAATTTGTGAAGAGGAGATGAATAACCCCCATACACTTAATCTACCAATACTTATAATAGTACCAAATCCGAAATCACTATTCATCCCCCCTAGAAAAAAAAACCAAAATGCCCTTTCGGGTTGTCTATTCATTTCCAAATGACCCGAGACTCAAAATTAACATCCAAATAGACTTTTCTGACTATTTCGAACCTTCTGGACGCAACGACGCAGTCGAAATGACTATTAGATCGATAGAAAATAAATTTCCTTTTTAATTCAATATACTAGTCCCGAAACGTCCCATACCGCGTCTAACTAAAAATATAAATTATCGAATTTATAACATACAGTCATATCAATGACATCACATTCATATATTACCTAAATATCTTTAAGTAATATTCAGAATCGTCCATTTTAATATCCACCGTCCGGATAAAACCCAAATGAATTAATTAATAATAAGATCCAATTAATCGATTAATTTAAAATATAACCCATTTTAAAAGTCATTTAAAATTACGGGGTATTACATACTCCCCCCCCCCCCCCCTTATAACAGAATTTCGTCCCGAAATTCAGGAATATAAGTCATACCGGTAAGGTCAACTCCGAATATAAATCTCACATCGCAAGAAATCCATGATGTACCGCCCATACAGTACATTAACAAAATCCCTATCGATGTTATACGCCAAGCCTCACCATATAGTTTCAACTGAATCACATTTAGACTTTACCTAATCTTCCCTATATTGTCCTCGTGACAAAATTTGGGAAAAATGATCCTCTCGTAGTGAACAAATAAATCCTGAAGTCACAATTACTTACCTTTTTCACAATTATGAAAAATACTACAATCCAATCATCCAGGGCGCCCATACACCCTCTCCTACCGCTTTCAATATTAAAAGTTTTCGCAAAGGTAATAAACTCGTTTCCCAAATACCTAACTTATTTCGACTCCCAACGGTTATTAGTTTCATGCGTGGGGTGTCTCGCAAGCCAAATCCAAACAAGGAACCCCTCCAATACACTACTACTTAACTTTGTCGATCGAGGAGGTCCGACAACTTCAACTATGCGGTCGGGATAACCTCATACATTCTTTCAACCAAATGTGTGCTAAACTCCCATCTCTATCCAGGAGACACACCACTACGCTCTTGTATTACACTCCGTCCTTGCGAAATCAATATTCAGCTTAAACTCAGTCATTGATGTTCAAATTGTAACCCTAAGGCTACCCTCACTCAATACACAATATTTAAATAGGTTTTTCCTCAACATATATTCAGTAAGAATTCACTAATATCCTACTGGTCCATAACATCATTTCTCCCGAATTACTATGAGTTTAGTTCTCCTTTTTATTTAAGGTTAAAATCGATAGTTTCAAGTCTCTTATAAACACATCTTCTTTCACTTTGGATTAAACCCTCTTGTAAACTTAAGGATACCCAGGTGTTATATTCAATCACCCCTACTGGTCCTATCTTTAATCCTCATAAATCTCCATTTAGAATTTAACAAATGAATCTAGCAACTGAAATTCCATTCGATATAATTTTCAACATTTTAATCACTTGAATCCAAATCAAATTAATTCAAATCTTATCAAGGGTTTACTGATATTTTCTAAGACCCATAATATCCAAATAATAATCACCAAAGATCCACAAAAGTATTGGGATAAAAATCAACATTTAAGAAGAAACAACTTTACATATTTTGGGGAGGTCGATCGATCGAAGGCAGGGGTCGATCGATCGATCCCTCAAGTCCCAGCCTGGTTTTCTGCATTTTCTGCAACTACGGGTTTCACCATTTTTACTCATTCAAACCTTCATATTAACCTCCAAAATGAGTTATAATTATTTCTACATGATATATCAACATATATGAACGATTTCCAATACTCTAAGCATCCTAGAATCATCAAGGGATTGGATTAAAAAGCATGTTTATCTCCTTATTTCCAGAAATTTATCAACATATCATCTTCAAGAACACATCAATGGTTTTCATAATTTATTCAACAGATTCATGACTATTTCGTGGATTATTATCAACCTAAAACATGAGTTAAATTCCTATATCATTTCAGTTTTCAAAAAATCCATGTAATACTCCATTATTTCTTCCAAACATGAATAATCTTCTCTTTTCATACTATTCTAACATGGACAATATACGAATTTAAATTGCCATTATCAAACACTTGCCTTCAATGAAGGTCTGATCCTTTGGTGTATTATATCTCAGTTGGTTGTCCCTTCTCCGGTCAAACTCCGGTGGTGGTTGGTGGTGGTGAACCTTGGTTCTTGTTCTTCTCCTTCCCAAGTTGGCTTTTCCCTTCTCAAGCACCCTTACACTCTCACTAGGAAGATGGCTTCTCTAATTTGTGAAGAGGAGATGAATAACCCCCATACACTTAATCTACCAATACTTATAATAGTACCAAATCCGAAAGCACTATTCATCCCCCCTAGAAAAATGACCAAAATGCCCTTTCGGGTTGTCTATTCATTTCCAAATGACCCGAGACTCAAAATTAACATCCAAATAGACTTTTATGACTATTTCAAACCTTCCGGACGCAACGACGCAGTCGAAATGACTATTAGATCGATAAAAAATAAATTTCCTTTCTAATTTAATAAACAAGTCCCGACACGTCCCATACCGCGTCTGACTAAAAATATAAATTACTGAATTTATATCATACATTCATATCAATGACATCACATTCATATATTACCTAAATATCTTTAAGTAATATTCAGAATCGTCCATTTTAATATCCACCGTCCAGATAAAACCCAAATGAATTAATTAATAATAAAATCCAATTAATCCATTAATTTAAAATATAACCCATTTTAAAAGTCATTTAAAATTACGGGGTATTACATACTCCCCTCCCCCCCCGCCCCCTTATAACAGAATTTCGTCCCGAAATTCAGGAATATAAGTCATACCGGTAAGGTCAACTCCGAGTATAAATCTAACATCGCAAGAACTCCAAGATGTACCGCCCATACAGTACATTAACAAAATCCCTATCGATGTTATACGCCAAGCCTCACCATATAGTTTCAACTGAATCACATTTAGACTTTACCTAATCTTCCCTATACTGTCCTCGTGAAAAACTTTGGGAAAAATGATCCTCTCATAGTGAAGAAATAAATCCTGAAGTCACAATTACTTACCTTTTTCACAATTATGAAAAATACTACAATCCAATCATCCAGGGCGCCCATACACCCTCTCCTACCGCTTTCAATATTAAAAGTTTTCGCAAAGGTAATAAACTCGTTTCCCAAATACCTAACTTATTTCGACTCCCAACGGTTATTAGTTTCATGCGTGGGGTGTCTCGCAAGCGAAATCCAAACAAGGAACCCCTCCAATACACTACTACTTAACTTTGTCGATCGATGAGGTCCGACAACTTCAACTATGCGATCGGGATAACCTCATACATTCCTTTAACCAAATGTGTGCTAAACTCCCATCTCTATCCAGGAGACACACCACTACGCTCTTGTATTACACTCCGTCCTTGCGAAATCAATATTGATCTTAAACTCAGTCCTTGATGTTCAAATTGTAACCCTAAGGCTACCCTCACTCAATACACAATATTTAAATAGGTTGTTCCTCAACATATATTCAGTAAGAATTCACTAATATCCTACTGGTCCATAATATCATTTCTCCCGAATTACTACGAGTTTAGTTCTCCTTTTTATTTAAGGTTAAAATCGATAGTTTCAAATCTCTTATAAACACATCTTCTTTCACTTTGGATTAAACCCTCTTGTAAACTTAAGGATACCCAGGTGTTATATTCAATCACCCCTACTGGTCCTATCTTTAATCTTCATAATTCTCCATTTAGAATTTAATAAATTAATCTAGCAACCGAAATTCCATTCGATATGATTTTCAACATTTTAATCTCTTGAATCCAAATCAAATTAATTCAAATCTTATCAAGGGTTTACTGATATTTTCTAAGTCCCATAATATCCAAATAATAATCACCAAAGATCCACAAAAGTATTGGGATATGAATCAACATTTAAAAAGAAACAACTTTACATATTCTGGGGAGGTCGATCGATCGAAGGCAAGGGTCGATCGATCGATCCCTCAGGTCCAAGCCTGGTTTTCTGCATTTTTTGCAACGACGGGTTTCACCATTTTTACTCATTCAAACCTTCATATTAACCTCCAAAATGAGTTATAATTATTTCTACACGATATATCAACATATATGAACGATTTCCAATACTCTAAACATCCTAGAATCATCAAGGGATTGGATTAAAAAGCATGTTTATCTCCTTATTTCCAGAAATTTATCAACATATCATATTTAAGAACACATCAATGGTTTTCATAATTTCTTCAACAGATTCATGACTATTTCATGGATTATTATCAACCTAAAACATGAGTTAAATTCCTATATCATTTTAGTTTTCCAAAAATCCATTTAATACTCCATTATTTCTTCCAAACATGAATAATCTTCTCTTTTCATACTATTCTAACTTGGACAATATACGAACTTAAATTGCCATTATCAAACACTTGCCTTTACTGAAGGTCTGATCCTTTGGTGTATTATATCTCAGTTGGTTGTCCCTTCTCCGGTCAAACTCCGGTGGTGGTTGGTGGTGGTGAACCTTGGTTCTTGTTCTTCTCCTTCCCAAGTTGGCTTTTCCCTTCCCAAGCACCCTTACACTCTCTCTAAGAAGATGGCTTCTCTAATTTGTGAAGAGGAGATGAATAACCCCCATACACTTAATCTACCAATACTTATAATAGTACCAAATCCGAAATCACTATTCATCCCCCCTAGAAAAATAACCAAAATGCCCTTTCGGGTTGTCTATTCATTTCCAAATGACCCGAGACTCAAAATTAACATCCAAATAGACTTTTCTGACTATTTCGAACCTTCCGGACGCAACGACGCAGTCGTAATGACAATTAGATCAATAGAAAATAAATTTCCTTTTTAATTTAATAAACTAGTCCCGACACGTCCCATACCGCGTCTAACTAAAAATATAAATTATCGAATTTATAACATACAGTCATATCAATGACATCACATTTATATATTACCTAAATATCTTTAAGTAATATTCAGAATCATCCATTTTAATATCCACCGTCCGGATAAAACCCAAATGAATTAATTAATAATAAAATCCAATTAATCGATTAATTTAAAATATAACCCATTTTAAAAGTCATTTAAAATTACGGGGTATTACATACTCCCTCCCCCCCCTTATAACAGAATTTCGTCCCGAAATTCAGGAATATAAGTCATACCGGTAAGGTCAACTCCGAGTATAAATCTCACATCGCAAGATATCCAAGATGTACCGCCCATACAGTACATTAACAAAATCCCTATCGATGTTATACGCCAAGCCTCACCATATAGTTTCAACTGAATCACATTTAGACTTTACCTAATCTTCCCTATACTGTCCTCGTGACAAACTTTGGGTAAAATGATCCTCTCGTAGTGAAAAAATAAATCCTAAAGTCAGAATTACTTACCTTTTTCACAATTATGAAAAATACTACAATCCAATCATCCAGGGCGCCCATACACCCTCTCGTACCGCTTTCAATATTAAAAGCTTTCGCAAAGGTAATAAACTCGTTTCCCAAAGACCTAACTTATTTCGACTCCCAACGGTTATTAGTTTCATGCGTGGGGTGTCTCGCAAGCGAAATCCAAACAAGGAACCCCTCCAATACACTACTACTTAACTTTGTCGATCGAGGAGGTCCGACAACTTCAACTATGCGATCGGGATAACCTCATACATTATTTCAACCAAAGGTGTGCTAAACTCCCATCTCTATCCAGGAGACACACCACTACGCTCTTGTATTACACTCCGTCCTTGTGAAATCAATATTGAGCTTAAACTCAGTCCTTGATGTTTATATTGTAACCCTAAGGATACCCTCACTCAATACACAATATTTAAATAGGTTTTTCCTCAACATATATTCAGTAAGAATTCACTAATATCCTACTGGTCCATAACATCATTTCTCCCGAATTACTACGAGTTTAGTTCTCCTTTTTATTTAAGGTTAAAATCGATATTTTCACATCTCTTATAAACACATCTTCTTTCACTTTGGATTAAACCCTCTTGTAAACTTAAGGATACCCAGGTGTTATATTCAGTCACCCCTACTGGTCCTATCTTTAATCCTCATAAATCTCCATTTAGAATTTAACAAAAGATTCTAGCAACCGAAATTCCATTCGATATAATTGTCAACATTTTAATCACTTGAATCCAAATCAAATTAATTCAAATCTTATCAAGGGTTTACTGATATTTTCTAAGTCCCATAATATCCAAATAATAATCACCAAATATCCACAAAAGTATTGGGATAAGAATCAACATTTAAAAAGAAACAACTTTACATATTCTGGGGAGGTCGATCGATCGAAGGCAGGGGTCGATAGATCGATCCCTCAGGTCCAAGCCTGGTTTTCTGCATTTTCTGCAACTACGGGTTTCACCATTTTTACTCATTCAAACCTTCATATTAACCTCCAAAATGAGTTATTATTATTTCTACATGATATATCAACATATATGAACGATTTCCAATACTCTAAACATCCTAGAATCATCAAGGGATTGGAAGAAAAAGCATGTTTATCTCCTTATTTCCAGAAATTTATCAACATATCATCTTCAAGAACACATCAATGGTTTTCATAATTTCTTCAACAGATTCATGACTATTTCGTGGATTATTATCAACCTAAAACATGAGTTAAATTCCTATATCATTTTAGTTTTCCAAAAATCCATTTAATACTCCATTATTTCTTCCAAACATGAATAATCTTCTCTTTTCATACTATTCTAACATGGACAATATACGAACTTAAATTGCCATTATCAAACACTTGCCTTTACTGAAGGTATGATCCTTTGGTGTAGTATATCTCAGTTGGTTGTCCCTTCTCCGGTCAAACTCCGGTGGTGGTTGGTGGTGGTGAACCTTGGTTCTTGTTCTTCTCCTTCCCAAGTTGGCTTTTCCCTTCCCAAGCACCCTTACACTCTCTCTAGGAAGATGGCTTCTCTAATTTGTGAAAAGGAGAGGAATAACCCCCATACACTTAATCTACCAATACTTATAATAGTACCAAATCCGAAATCACTATTCATCCCCCTAGAAAAATGACCAAAATGCCCTTTCGGGTTGTCTATTCATTTCCAAATGACCCGAGACTCAAAATTAACATCCAAATAGACTTTTCTGACTATTTCGAACCTTCCGGACGCAACAAAGCAGTCGAAATGACTATTAGATCGGTAGAAAATAAATTTCCTTTTTAATTTAATAAACTAGTCCCGACACGTCCCATACCGCGTCTGACTAAAAATATAAATTACCGAATTTATATCATACAGTCATATCAATGACATCACATTCATATATTACCTAAATATCTTTAAGTAATATTCAGAATCATCCATTTTAATATCCACCGTCCGGATAAAACCCAAATGAATTAATTAATAATAAAATCCAATTAATCGATTAATTTAAAATATAACCCATTTTAAAAGTCATTTAAAATTACGGGGTATTACATACTCCCCCCCCCCCCCCCCCTTATAACAGAATTTCGTCCCGAAATTCAGGAATATAAGTCATACCGGTAAGGTCAACTCCGAGTATAAATCTCACATCGCAAGAAATCCAAGATGTATCGCCCATACAGTACATTAACAAAATCCCTATCGATGTTATACGCCAAGCCTCACCATATAGTTTCAACTGAATCACATTTAGACTTTACCTAATCTTCCCTATACTGTCCTCGTGACAAACTTTGGGTAAAATGATCCTCTCGTAGTGAAAAAATAAATCCTGAAGTCACAATTACTTACCTTTTTCACAATTATGAAAAATACTACAATCCAAGCATCCAGGGCGCCCATACACCCTCTCGTACCGCTTTCAATATTAAAAGCTTTCGCAAAGGTAATAAACTCGTTTCCCAAATACCTAACTTATTTTGACTCCCAACGGTTATTAGTTTCATGCGTGGGGTGTCTCGCAAGCGAAATCCAAACAAGGAACCCCTCCAATACACTACTACTTAACTTTGTCGATCGAGGAGGTCCGACAACTTCAACTATGCGATTGGGATAACCTCATACATTATTTCAACCAAAGGTGTGCTAAACTCCCATCTCTATCCAGGAGACACACCACTACGCTCTTGTATTACACTCCGTCCTTGTGAAATCAATATTGAGCTTAAACTCAGTCCTTGATGTTTATATTGTAACCCTAAGGCTACCCTCACTCAATACACAATATTTAAATAGGTTTTTCCTCAACATATATTCAGTAAGAATTCACTAATATCCTACTGGTCCATAACATCATTTCTCCCGAATTACTACGAGTTTAGTTCTCCTTTTTATTTAAGGTTAAAATCGATATTTTCACATCTCTTATAAACACATCTTCTTTCACTTTGGATTAAACCCTCTTGTAAACTTAAGGATACCCAGGTGTTATATTCAGTCACCCCTACTGGTCCTATCTTTAATCCTCATAAATCTCCATTTAGAATTTACCAAAATATTCTAGCAACCGAAATTCCATTCGATATAATTGTCAACATTTTAATCACTTGAATCCAAATCAAATTAATTCAAATCTTATCAAGGGTTTACTGATATTTTCTAAGTCCCATAATATCCAAATAATAATCACCAAATATCCACAAAAGTATTGGGATAAGAATCAACATTTAAAAAGAAACAACTTTACATATTCTGGGGAGGTCGATCGATCGAAGGCAGGGGTCGATCGATCGATCCCTCAGGTCCAAGCCTAGTTTTCTGCATTTTCTGCAACTACGGGTTTCACCATTTTTACTCATTCAAACCTTCATATTAACCTCCAAAATGAGTTATTATGATTTCTACATGATATATCAACATATATGAACGATTTCCAATACTCTAAACATCCTAGAATCATCAAGGGATTGGAAGAAAAAGCATGTTTATCTCCTTATTTCCAGAAATTTATCAACATATCATCTTCAAGAACACATCAATGGTTTTCATAATTTCTTCAACAGATTCATGACTATTTGGTGGAGTATTATCAACCTAAAACATGAGTTAAATTCCTTTATCATTTTAGTTTTCCAAAAATCCATTTAATACTCCATTATTTCTTCCAAACATGAATAATCTTCTCTTTTCATACTATTCTAACATGGACAATATACGAACTTAAATTGCCATTATCAAACACTTGCCTTTACTGAAGGTATGATACTTTGGTGTAGTATATCTCAGTTGGTTGTCCCTTCTCCGGTCAAACTCCGGTGGTGGTTGGTGGTGGTGAACCTTGGTTCTTGTTCTTCTCCTTCCCAAGTTGGCTTTTCCCTTCCCAAGCACCCTTACACTCTCTCTAGGAAGATGGATTCTCTAATTTGTGAAAAGGAGATGAATAACCCCCATACACTTAATCTACCAATACTTATAATAGTACCAAATCCGAAATCACTATTCATCCCCCCTAGAAAAATGACCAAAATGCCCTTTCGGGTTGTCTATTCATTTCCAAATGACCCGAGACTCAAAATTAACATCCAAATAGACTTTTCTGACTATTTCGAACCTTCCGGACGCAACAAAGCAGTCGAAATGACTATTAGATCCGTAGAAAATAAATTTCCTTTTTAATTTAATAAACTAGTCCCGACACGTCCCATACCGCGTCTGACTAAAAATATAAATTACCGAATTTATATCATACAGTCATATCAATGACATCACATTCATATATTACCTAAATATCTTTAAGTAATATTCAGAATCATCCATTTTAATATCCACCGTCCGGATAAAACCCAAATGAATTAATTAATAATAAAATCCAATTAATCCATTAATTTAAAATATAACCCATTTTAAAAGTCATTTAAAATTACGAGGTATTACATTCATATTCTATGCAAGATCGATTCATTTAGCCTATGAATTCTCATCAATTAACAACATAATATTAGGGATTTCAGTAATTACAACTAATATGACTTATATCTAATGATTTCAAATTTATATTACATTGATTTATGGGTAAATTAGTCGACTCACTGACAAAGCTTCAAGAGTTCTTCAATACATAAACTAGGGTTCGTTATATGATCAATCTTAATCACGGAATTAGGTTTTATGTTAATACATATAAGATTAGAAGATTCCATTATATATTCCAAATATTACTATTATTCCAACGAATATCTAAATACATTCTTATAAATAAAAAAACTAGCATTAGGATGATTCTATAATCAACCTCCAATTCCCTTTAATCTCGAAAACTAAATAGCCAAATCTCCAAGCTAGCGTTTCCTGCTCTTCTTTATATTACAAATGTTTTAGGTTTTGCTAATTATGTTAATAGAATCATTAAAACCCAAACTAGTCTTAGGCTCCCAAATAACCTTAACCTCAAAGTCCCCAAACAAGCCCCAACTGGCCTAAAATAATCCAATCCGTATACTAACTCAATAGACCAAAAGTTTATTATTTTTAAACTCAAAGACTTTCTAAATATCCTAGGAATCAACCCAAAGTTTAACATGTTTGACAAGTAAATCATCTTATTGTATTAATTAATTATCTTATCGAATTAATTAATTAGACGATACACGTAGCTTAAGTTTGAATCTTAATTATAATTAATTAAATCGTGAATCGATATTATAAGAACCTACTTGATGATTCGTGGAAACCGATGTAAAGGGAATAATCCAATAAATGAAACTCTTAACACCAAGCCATTGACCATTCCATAGCCACCAATAATACTATCACTTTAATATTTATATTAATAAATTGTTATGAGTTAGAAAATTTCTATAAATATAACATTTCGATCAACACATTACATAATACAACATATGTATCATATCAATATACTAAATGACATATCTAAAGTCTTACATCTCAAGTCAAAAAATGACATACCTCATGTGATATGAAAATAACAACTCATCAATATCCAATAATCAATTTAAAAATAAAATAAAAGCCATAAAATAAGGGTATTACAAATGAATGGATCTATCCTCATTTGTAACCCACATTATACTCGAAAGGTTATTTATTTCTTTGTTGCCATTTTTAATTATGTGATTGAATTTTAAGATTAATATGGTTGTCTCGTTTATATGTTATAATACCTAGTGTAATAAGATACTATCGGGTGATGCCACTGACCTATGCTTATCAAAAACCTCATAACTCAGATACATTTTTAGAGCATTTTCGAGGTTGAGAACATTTTTGAGGTTTAGAGCACTTTTCCTTTCTTCTCTATGCCAATTTCACGTATTCCCTATAAATTTGATAAAACTTATATCTATACTTTTGGGAGAGAATTGAGAGTCTAGGCATCACCTAACCGATAATGCGCAAATTTTAAGTATCACCCAACTGACATTGCCTTGTATAGGGAATATTAGATAATAAATTTAGGATAAATGCCTTTACTTGTAGTTAAGATACCCTTAGTTTATAATTGATCTTTTTGCATACTCGTTTGTAACCCAAAGAGGAATATAATAGGTGTTCCTAAAGTCCTACACATTTTCCTATAAAGGGTATTCATAATTTTCAATGATAGTAAGAATAATAGTAAAAGAACATAGAGGAATGAAGAAGAAGAAATATGCAAATAATAAGGTACAACATGGGGAGGAATGAAACTTACAAAGTGAAAATGATCATGAAAAAGGTAGCTTTGAAGTGTTTTCATCAAAGAAGGAAAAGAGAAATGATAGTATCAGTGTGGAAGCAAACAACATTTAGAAAATTTGTGTAAGAATCATAAGGAACGAAGCTCAAAATGGGTGTTGGGCGCTTCATCTGACTTTGCAACCTGCATGCCTTTGTTAGTTGTCCCAAATTTATGATATTAGCCAACCTTTAAAAACTTAATAAACATTGGGTCTATTTAAGGGGTCTTAAAAAGATTAAAAATTCTCCAGCCTAGCTGTTGCATAAATTTGTCCAGGAATTTTATGGGGAATTGTGGAGCCCAACGATAATTGAGCCTAAGCGCTACTATCCCTCAGGTAGCTTGCTCCAGAAATCTTGCCCGCTCTATGACTACTAATTAGATATATATAGCTTCCTAACCTCAACAGAAAAGAACAAGATCAACCCCATTCATTTTATTCTATTCGTACTTACAAAAACATCGGGATACTCACGAACAAGACCAATAAGGTACCACGCTAGTCAAACCCAGTTCATTAATAAGGAACATTGACATACGCATTAATCATGTGGATTAATACAAAAGAATTATCATTTGATGAGCTCACATTGGTTACCTTCACTCTGAGATGAGATAATTATGAATAACTACACGAGCCAACAGCAAGCCAAGGGAGATCCTTGAATAACTCCACTACTTCAATTTTACAAGACTATAAATACAACCCTCACCCCAGGACCAAGAATGATGAAATTTTTTAACTTTGAGAGACATAATAGCTGACATTGCCTTGGTTCTATGCATCACCCTACATACCTGTTTGGTCATTTTGGTATTATCTTTCCCATATTGCCTTGTTTCTAGGCATCACTCGATCGATATTTGACTTGTTTCTAGGCATCACCTTGCCGATATTTCCTTTCTATTGGGAATCACCCGACCTACATTGCCTTTTTTTTAGGAAACACCTAGATGACATTGCTAAAATTTTAGGCATCACCCGACTAACATTACCTTAGTACTAAGCATCATCCGATCAACATTGACTTCTTTCTAGTCATCACTCGAATGACACTGGCTTGGTACTAAGCATCACAAGATTGATATTACCTTTTTTTAGTGATCACTTAGTCGACATTGCCCAAATTATAAGCATCACCCGACTGACATTGCCTTGGTACTAGGCATCATCCGACCGACATTGCCTTATTTTTTTGCATCACCGGAATGACACTACCTTGGTACTAGGCATAACTCGACTGACATTGTCTTGTTTCTAGGCATCACTTTATCAACATTGCCTTCTTTTTAGGCATCACCTGACCGAAAATGGTTATTTATAGGCATCACCGACCGATATTTCCTTGATTCTAGGCGTATCCATACCGACTTTTCTTCTGTACTAGGTTTCACTCGATCGATATTACCTTAGTACTAGGAATGACTCGACTAACTTTGCCTATATGTTATGCTTCACCCAAACATCATTGCCTTGTTTCTTGGCATCACCTGACTAACATTGCCTTAGTATTAGGCATCACTTGATTGACATTTCCTTATTTCTAGGTATTGCCCGACCAACATTGCCTTATTTTTAGGTATTACCCGAATGACACCGCCTTGGTTCTACACATCACCTGACCGACTTTGTCTATATGGTACGCACCACCCGACCGACTTTGCCTTTTTCTAGGCATCACCCTATCATTATATCCTATATTTTAGGCATTACCCGACTCACATTTACATGGTGATAGACATTAGCATAATGACATTGCTTTTGTATTATGCATCACCCGAACGACTATGCCTTTTATTTAGGTATCACTTGAATAACCATGCTTTGCATTTATGCATCACTCGTACAACATTTCTTATGTCTTATGCATCTCACGTCTGATAATACCTACGTAATATGAATCATCAAATGACATTTGCTTATTGTGGAGCTTCACTTAAAATTATTCGATACAGGATTCGAGATCTTTGAATCATTTTTTCTTTAAGATAGAATATTTTGAAAAGTTATGAGAAAATGAGAATTGTTCAGTGACTTTGCTAAACAGTTGTAAGTGTACCGTTGAAGGTGTGGGGATGGTGAAACTCAAAATTTTCAACGAGGCGGAGCGCACTTTGGGTGGTGTGGCATATGTCCTATAATTTCAAAAGAATATAATATCCATTTACCAATTAGATTCCAAGGGGTTTCAAATTTTGGTTTCAGCGGGAGTTCTGAAAGTCACACATGGTTGATGGTGCTAGAAAAGGGATATGGGAGTCAATGGTTATATTTTCTGAAATAGACTTCGAGTTAATGGGCAAGCAACATGCACAAGTTATAGATCTCTCAAAGCATGTCACATTTGTGGATAACATATATACATTAGTTGCAAGATTCCTGAAAGCATTCGATGGTGGAAAAAAATCCTATTATTGGAAGAACTCTCTCCGAGTCCCCTTTCAGAGTCAAACATTAATTTTTGACTAGGGATAATTGAACACATGCATTGGTTGTTGATGAATCAAGAGGTGTTGGGACTGTAGTTTTGATTCAGGATGTGTAGTTAGTACGAGGAAGTTCAACAGAAAAATAATTTATGCTCATTACAAATGGAAGTGTTGATAATAGAGTTTTAGTTTTTGCATTAGAGACTATTTTAGATGGAGATAACACAACAGTTGGACATATTAGTGAGCTTGGAAGTCTTGGTAATAGAGTTTTGGTCGATCGAAGGTCATGTTGGTTGACCGACACTCCCTTGCTACTTTGCATCAGCCGCCTGACTTTGCCCATATTTGGGCAACACCTATCTGAAATTGCCTTGGTTCTATGCATCACCCTGAATACTTGTTTGGTCATTTCGATATTACCTTGCCCACATTTCCTTATTTCAGGGCATCACCCGATTAATATTTTTCTTGGTTCTAGGGATCACCCAATCGACTTTGCCTTATTTCTAGGCATCACGTTGCCAATATTTCTTTGGTACTGGGAATCGCCCGACCGATATTGCCTTGTTTCTAGGCATCACCTAGCTGACATTGCCAAAATTTTAAGCATCACTCGACTGACATTTCCTTTGTACTAGGCATCACCCGACTGATATTCTCTTCTTTCTAGGCATTACCCTAACAACATTGCCTTTGTACTAGGCATCACACGACCAACATTGGCTTTTTCTAGTCATCACCTCGTCGACATTGTCCACATAAAGATGTTCATAGGGAAGTAGAAGTTACACCAAGAACAAAGGGAAGAAGCCAAGAAAAATAAAATGTACAAGAATCTTCAAGGATTCAAAGAACATATACAACCTTTACAAACCTATGAGATTGTGCAATTCAAATATAGTCAGCACCTAGAGTTAATTATCACCCATGGTCCTGTTCAAGTCTAATCTATTTTTAATGACTCCATGTCATTACGTGGGTCATAAAAATTCTTCAAGAAAAGGCTTAAGACGTGGACAATTAAGGTTTCTTTCGGTAAATCGATTCTTCAATGGACTAGGTCGTAAAATAAGCCAAATTTTGCTAAAATAATAAAAATATCAGTAGTGGCTAGTGAAGTTATGCTTTGCTGAATCGATTATTTTGGATTTTCACAAAAATTATATTTTTTTAAATTATTTGTTGTACATAAAAATATCATGACACTTGGTCACAACAAACCACAAAATGCACTTAATTTTTGAAAAAAATATTTCTAATTTTTTTAGCTCGACATAAGTTTTAGTTAAGTCATATAGGTCCTTTTACCTTTATCCTAACTTGTGATAAATATGAGGATGGTGATATGGCTTAAGAGTCTTGAGTGTTGATGTATATTTTCATGGTGGTAACAGAGACTCAAAGTGAATTTCAAAAATCTAAATAAGGCAATCTAATAAAAGTGTAGAATATGAGTATATTATACTCTTACATTTTGGCGGCATGCCCAACATATCCTTGATAAGCAATAGATGGAGTTCTTGGGTCATTTTTGGTAAATAGTTGGGATTACACACTTTGGATACCTTTAATAATTCATCCAATCCATTCTTAAAGGAAATATTGTGAATATTGTCCTAATCTTCTCGCACATTTGCCTAGTCTTGACCCCAAACTTTGTTCTCAACCTAGTGTTGATATTGACGATTGCATCCAACGATTCATATTTTGTCCTCGGCTCATAATTAAGTTCCCTTTTCCATTTCAAAAACCCTCAAGGTTTCCATATATGTCCTTTACCTTGTCACAAATATCAATAACTATTTTCATATGAGAAACCTTCTTATTTGCTAGCTTCTTAGTTGACTTCTCAAGATTTTTTGGAGACAATTCATATCCCCATCAAATTTTGACGCCTTTTGCTCCTCCTCGATGCCCTTCTTATTTACTTGATTTATGATCATGGACTTCCTAAGCTTTTTTGGAGACCATTCATATCCCCATCAATTTTTGAGGCATTTTTCTCCTCCTCGATGCCCTTATAATGTACTTTATTATGATCATGCATGAGCTGAGAAAATCACCAATAAAACAACTTTACAAGGCAAGAATTTAATCCAAATAAAATAGCAAGGAAATACTCAAGTAATAACTTTCCATGGAATGTTTTAGATAACATGAACAAATAACTTTATAGTTAAGGTTAGTGATTAGGGGTGATCCCTTGAGGTGGCAATATATTTGAGAATCTAGGAGGTGGCTGTCAGAGCTCACATAATCGAGGAATCAACCACGATAAGTTTTCCATTTGCTTAGAGTGGGATTGAACCAATTGTCCAATGAATCGTTACCCATCCCTAAATTTTTTTATGAACAAGGTAATCTCACTTCCCAATATAGAAGAATTATATTTTTTGAGATAGGTCCTCTATCTCCTTTCCTTTTACCCTTTTAATGGGTTCAACTACATTTATAAGTTAGGAAGCGATCGATGGATCATTCCCTTTTTGACAACGACCATATAGTTTTTGTTGAGAAGAGGTTTAGGTGGATTTCCCTAGTAATTTCACTGAGCATGTTTAGGGCCTGTTGATGGCCTAAGTTATCTTCCTTTTCTTTTACTTACCTTATCTATCCACAAATTTATGCGACGGTTTTATTGGGAATTTTTTTGGGACAATCTCGTTGACATCAAAGGACGCAAACGAGTTAGAGGTCTGACTGGATATTGTGTTAAACATGTCCAAAAAAGTGGTTGTGGGGAGATTATTATGAGAATGTGATGCTTAAAACCTAATGTAATGTCTACATATATCTAATGAGTTCGGAGATAAAGTTCCTTATAGAAAGAAACAAACTACTTAACCTAGAATAATGTGAGATCATATATGTGCAATGAGCGTAAAACAAGAAAAAAAATACCTCTAAAATTTTCCAACAAAATACCCAATAAGTGTAAAAGAAAAAAACAATGGGAAAAAAATCCTAAGAAAAAAAAGTCTCTCTAAAATTTTTCAATAAAACTTCTAATATGTAAAAAAAAGAATTACCAAAAAGTATAAAAATATACAACGTTTTGGGGTTGTCAAGCCGAAAATTATTCCATCTGCAATACCATCATTACCATTAAGTGGCGGATCCAGGATTACAGTCCAACAGGGGCGAAATCAGTTCAAAATTACATAGGCGAAAGTTTCAAGTGTTGCCGGGAGTTCGGGAGCGGGAGCCCCCGAGACGATTTTTTTGGGTTATTTCTAATTTTTAACAAATTATAGCTTTAAAATACTCAAACAATTACTCTCAATCATTACTAACAATATCTAATTAATTTCTCCAAGATTTCCGATTTAAAAAATAGCACATATTCCAGACTACATATGCCACCACATATTTAAATGGATCAAATACCAAAAAGTCACTCAAATAATTTTTAATACATATTTAGTTCAAGCCTTTTATTTTGTACCAAAAAGTTCATTATTCTCTTATCTTTAAAGGTCCACCCCAGTGGCATGGTAAAGCCTTTTTTGCATGGTGATGGACTTTTTGGTGCAAAATAAAAAGGTTTGGACTAAACGTGTATTAAAAAAAATCGAGGGACTATTTGGTGTATGCCCCTATTAAAATTGAGCGTTGAAAAACTTCAAATTAAACTACCCATACATTCAAAAAAATAAATTGAACAACTCCACATATAAAAAACTAAACTACACAACTCCACATACATAAAATTTCTACCACATACAAAAAAGATATAAATACATAAAAATAATACCTAAAAAACCCTACATATTTTTTTTGGAAAAATTCAACCAAGGTCACTGCCTCCCTTGGGCCCCATGTGGCTCCGCAACTGTTACCATTATACTGTTGTATTTTTAATTTAAATATTATACCATTTCCTGAATAAGATGTGGGAGCTAAATGCAATTACCGAGATACCATAAAAGACACATTATATTAAAATAGCCACTGAAAACATAATATTCTTTTTTATGTTGTTTATATTGTAAAATACCGTATTTGAGCATGAGAAGTGAAATATTTATTTGTGTTGGGTATCTCGTATACATTTGATATTGTGAGAGAGAAATGATTTTAACTTTGGCAAGTGAAAAGAAAAGACGTTCGAATCTAATCTATTGTATATATATAAAACAATAGTCCAAAAGTGTTCTCAAATTACACGTGACCAATGCCCTAGAATCCCAAAAGGAAACATTCGAACAGTTGTCACTCAAACCGATGGCTTCTACACATTTATAAACCCTCTCTCTCTCCTTCTTACTCTGAGAAGATGACCTATCTCTTAAAGCCAAATAGGTTCGTCATTTTACCTCTCCCTCATATTTTCTCACCCATCCTTCGCACCTCTCTTCAAGTGTAGCGCACTAATTTATTTGTTAAGGTAATTAATTGTAACTTTTGAATATTTTTTTTTCTTTCTTAGTTCTGGTATGCATTTTGTATTCTTCTTTTTAAGTTTTGGTTACACTTACATCTTCTCCTGAGAGAACATTATGATTATTATCAAAAATGTGGTTTCATGCTTATCAACGGCCATTGATCCTTGAACGATGTTGGTAAGGTATTTTTTGTTGGTCTTTATTTTACAGGTTCCTTAACAAGTTGTCTATGTTAATATTTTTTAGGCTTATAAAAGGTTTCCCTCTCTATTTAGATTTTCTCTCGTCATCCCTCTTATATTTTCCTATCAATCTGATTTTGGTGGTGGACCTGTTGTGGTTTGGAGATTCCAATGAAAACAGTGTCACGTGTAAGATTTTCTGATGGAGACGTAGTCATCGGAAACTCCTCCACCGTCAACGCCGAAGATTACCATTCAGTGAATAAAACAATTGGAAAAAATTCCTAAGAAAAAAAAGTCTCTTTAAAATTTTTCAATAAAACTTCTAATAAGTAAAAAAAAGAATTACCAAAAAGTACAAAAAATCTATAACGGTGGGGTTGTCGAGCCGAAAATTGTTCCATTTGCAATACCATCATTACCATTCAGTGGAGGATCCAGGGTTACAGTCCAATCGGGGCGAAATCGGCTCAAAATTACATATGCGAAAGTTTCAAGTGTTGCCGGGGGTTCGGGGGCTCCCGCCCACGAGACGTTTTTTTTGGATTATTTCTAATTTTAAACAAATTATAACTTTAAAATACTCAAACAATTACTCTCAATCATTATTAACAATATCTAATTAATTTCTCCAGGACTTCCGATTTAAAAAATACCACATATTCCAGACTACATATGCCACCACATATTTAAATGGATCAAATACCAAAAAGTCACTCAAACAATTTTTAATACATATTTAGTCCAAGCCTTTTATTTTGTATAAAAAAGTGAAGGACTTTTTGGTGCAAAATAAAAAAGTTTGGACTAAAACGTATATTAAAAAAAATTCGATGGACTATTTGGTATATGCCCCGATTAAAATTGAGCATTGAACAACTTCAAATTAAACTACACATACATTCAAAAAATTAAATTGAACAACTCCACATATAAAAAACTAAACTACACAACTCCACATACATAAAATTTCTGCCATATACAAAAAATATATAAATACATAAAAATAATACCTAAAAAACCCTATATATATTTTTTGGAAAAATTCAACCGGGGTCACCGCCTCCCTTGGGCCCCATGTGGCTCCGCAACTGTTATCATTATAATGTTGTATTTTTAATTTAAATATTATATCATTTCCTGAAGAAGATGTGGGAGCTAAATGCTATTACCGAGATACCATAAAAGACACATTATATATAAATATCCACTGAAAACATAATATTCTTTTTTGTGCAGTTTATATTGTAAAATACCGTATTTGAGCATGAGAAGTGAAATGTTTATTTTTATTGGGTATGTCATATACATTTGATATTGTGAGAGAGAAATGAGTTTAACTTGGACTACAAGACATTAAAATCTAATCTATTGTGTATATATAAAACAATAGTCCAAAAGTGTTCTCAAATTACAGGTGGCCAGTGCCCTAGAATCCCAAAAGGCAACATTCGAACAGTTGTCACTCAAAACCGACGGCTTCTACCCATTTATAAACCCTCTCTCTCTCCTTCTTACGCTGAGAAGCCAAATATCCTCATATTACCTATCCCTCATATTACCTCTCCCATCCTTCGCACCTCTCTTCAAGTGTAGCGCACTAATTTATTTGTTAAGGTAATTAACTGTAACTTTTGAATATTTTTTTTTCTTTCTTAGTTCTGGTATGCACTTTGTATTCTGCTTTTTAAGTTTTGGTTAGGAGAGATACACACTTACATCTTCTCCTGAGAGAACATTATGGTTATTATCGAAAAAGTGGTTTCATGCTTTTCGACGGCCATTGATCCTTGAACGGTGTTGGTAAGGTATTTTTTGTGGGTCTTTATTTTACAGGTTCCTTAACAAGTTGTCTATGTTAATGTTTTTGAGATTTATAAAAGGTTTCCCTCCCTATCTAGATTTTCTCTCTTCATTCCTCTAATATTTTCCTATAAATCTGATTTTGGTGGTGGACCTGTTGTTGTTTGGAGATTCCAATGAAAACGGTGCCATAACAAAACTTCAGCTCTCACGTCTAAATGGTTTATTTCTTAGCCTCTCTCTCACCCACCAGTTGGCGGTTTCTAATTTGTTTTATTAGGTTTTTTACTGGTTAGGATCATGGCTATGGGAAATTACGGATTCGCCACTTAATTTAAGTAGTGAGAGACACGAGGAACCTCGACTCTAACTACAATTTTTTTTTTGAAAGTTGTAATGGGTCCAACGAGGACTGGGCATCTTAGATCTTGAAGCCAATGCTTTCGTTACACGGGTTATGTGCTTTACGTATATAAATTCTCGACTTGGCCTTATGGACTTCAATTTAAAATGGTTGGAAAAAGGGGCTTTGTAAATTTAGGACCTATCGTAAGATGTATTTTGGAAATAGGACAACAAATATTTTATTTATGATTTTAGTCCCTATTTTTTAATAAAGTCGCTGGCGCGGACCCATATTCATAAAACGTCGACCAATCACAGCATGCCACGTGTTCCTTTAATTTGAAAATAGGGACTAAAAATGAAAATAAAATGTTTGTTGTCCTATATCCATAATCAACATTATTTTAAGTCCTAAAATTACATAATCTATTTGAAAAAAGGGAGTTATAAAATTAGTGCTAACTTTTTCTTCATTTTCTTATGCTCATACGAAATGTGGAAAACATGGGTCAATCATTTAGTAACTATTTATATGGGAAGATTCTACAAGGCAATATTGGGATTTAGTGTTTACATATCAAATTCTTACACGGTGTTTTTTAATTATTGGGATTATAGAGAGAGAAAGTTTAATTACATTAAAACATTGGTTTAATTAAATTCATAAATATTAAAATATAAAAACTCAATAATGCTCAAGGAGAAAAGTCGATTAAATGAAAAACAATTCCACCACATTGTCGATACGTCGAACATCACTTTGCTCGTTCAACCACAAATCGTCGTAATCTTTCCCTAACAATACCTCGATCACTCGTACCCGGAACTCGTAAGATTGTAGCAGACGATTGTGCACCATGGTTCTAGTAGTGGCGCTAGAATCAATCTCACTATTGGCAATTCGCGATCATCCACGCATGTCACGGATATAAACTCTTTTCTTGTTGGCTCAGATGGAGTCCGGATAGTGGGGTTGGGGGTAGAGTATATATCGTAAGATGATGATGAGTCTACCAATAACACACTGTTTTTAATCCACAATAGGACCTGCTGTGGAATCAAAGAATCTACCAATAACACACTGTCACGTGTAATTTCAGTCGAAAATTCAGTCAAAATTTCGGGCACAATAGAAGTGCTCTTATTTTTAACGAATGAATATCTACATGCATGATGTAATGTTGAAAGGCACTTACGTGCGGGAGTCCAAATGCGAGACTCTCCTGCGATATTTTTTTTTTAAATTATTTTTTAATTTTTTTTGTATATTTTTAAACATTTCAGGGGCTTCTAAAAATAGCTCAAAATGATTTATTTATTTTTGGTAGTTGATAGTTTTATGTAGCTTAAAAAACTGTTCAAAATTAACCCATTTTTTAAAATACCAAAAAAGTTCATTTTGAGTTGATTTTTTTGGGGATCCTTTTAAATGTCTAAAACCCATAAAAAATATCGACAACCTGAGCTTTTCTCATGTAATGTTAATGTTGGTTTAAAGAGGAAAATTCATGATTTGGGGACGAGGATAGGTATTTTTTACACATCGAAAATACTTTGGTTAATTATTTATATTCCTCTAGATTTACGACTATGATTTGTTGGAATATTTCGGTTTTTAAAGTAGCTAATTAATGGAAACCCGAATTTGACACACCCCGTAATGTGGTCCATATTAAACGTGACTAAATAATTTAACGTGTGACAAAATCTGTGGACGTTTCTACAATTTTTGTCTTGATCGAAGGCGAAAGGTCGGAAAAATGAAAAGTCAATCTCGGCCCTCTCTCACCTATATAACGAGGCTCTCTACCTCATATAGATCACCTCATATAACACAAACTTATATTAGTAGAGAGAGAAATTCCGAAATTGAGAATTCTATCTTATTTGAGAATTCCATTAAGCATCAAATCAAAGAGACGAAATTAGTGACTAATCTTGGAGCTGTGGTGGATTAATACTAAGGAATTCTACAACCAATTTATCCATTTTATCTCCTTTTAGCAATGGGCAAAGGTTTGATTCTTAATATGTGATAGTATATAGAATAATTTCTTGGGATTCATGTTAATTGTTTTAGATCAAATCAAAGATCATTTTTTTTATCTAAAAACAAATTGTGACTACCTGTGTTATTTGAGCTTTAGGTTATGACCTTTGGAATTCTGAATTCTGTAATCCTAGTATATATATATATATATATATATATATATATATATATATATTACATTTTCTGCCAAATAACTCACGCCCCCTTTAAATGTATTCAAGCCAAATATTTCTTTTCATCTTCCTATCAAAGCCCCTTCCGCTACCATCCCATGCTTTGAGGTTTCATTGCATTTATGTAGAGGAGATATGGGAAGACAAATGGACAATCTCTTAATATCTCTTACAGTATAAGAACCGGAACTGATGATACTTAACACTTCATTATCTCTCTCTCTCTCTCTCTTAATCTGAAATGACAAATTTCATCACCCATTATCCCTACTACCCTTCTGTCCATTATTATATCAGATGAATTCAGGTTGTTCTTCCATCTCCCCTCTTCCCATTTATCTTTTCTACGACAAACATGAGGCGGTGGTACATATCTTGATCTTCAATTACATATGTATACATGATCACACACAAGTAGATATATATGTATGCATATACAACTCAAACACAATTAGATTTATATGTACACGGAAATAAATAAGAAGAAATTGGGTACATACCTTGATCAACAATTATATATATATATATATATATATATATATACAGTCCTGCTCTTGTGCGGATTAGTCCGCATTTTAAGAATGCGGACCGGACATGTGTCACTTGGGGGTGAGCCCAGAAAAGAGAGAGAGTATGCCTATAATTTAGACAATAATTTCTAGGCGGACCGTTAGGTGACACATGTTCGATCCGCATTCTTAAAATGCGGACTAATCCGCACAAGAGCGTTATATATATATATATATATATATATATATATATATATATATATATATATACTAGGATATGCCCGTGCCTGAAGGCACATTGATAATCGTAAAACGGTAAAAAATTCCAAAGTATGTAATCGCAAAACAACAAAAAATTTCAAAGTACGTAATTGCAAAACGAAAAAAAATTCGTTCCCCCAAAAAACTAAGTGTAATTTAAAAAAACGGTTATAATTTCTGAAATCGTGCGTGTGCCTGAAGGCACAAAGACAATTCTCCTGAATATAAATCGTGTGGCCAAGTCATAATAAAATATCAATAGCGGCCAATTTTTTTAAAGACGGATATTTTCTTCAAAATTATTTAATTGATGTTATTTGTAAAGATCTTGAGTCTACTTTTGAGAAAATTTTGCTTGCATGCATAAAAAAAATTGTCCTTGTCAACTTTTACATTGAGCATTGGGCCATAACAATTTTTCTTCACTCATAACTAATACAACCACTATTCTAGTTCACCCGCTCCTACTTGCCTCGAGCCATGTGCCGAAAGAGAGATATGATGTGAAAGGTGTTCACTATGAGTTTTGCGACTTAAATTCACGACCCAAGACACGTGTCCGCATATCATTGGTGCATTTTGAGTGGAACACATTGAGTTGGTGTGTTCCACTCAAAATACACAAATGACACACGGACATGTGTTCATGTCAACAAATTAAATCCCAAACCCATGTCTCTCAAATATTTTCCTTATGTACACTATCAACACAGTTACACATAAATTGTAACAATTTATATGATCACCAAACAATATTAAAAAATTAAAATAAATATATAGAGTACAAAATACAAATTTCTTTGAATGAAATACTCCACTTCATAAATACATAAGTACACGCAATAGAAGTGTTAGCAAACACATAAAAAACGAAAAAATTGAAGTTATAGAGTTGTTGTAGTCATATTCTTTTTTATACCATTAAATTTTCTTAACATGACATAAAAACATATTAAATGTGTAGATAAATTTCTAAAAAATCTTATATAATATTAAACGCCATTAGAATTTAGTGGAATAAATAAAAGAAAAAACAGTGTACTTCCTTTAACTGGTTTACAAAAAAACATGAAAAAAAATAGTGTTGGTTTACAAAAAAACATGAAAAAAAAAAAGAGTGTACTTTCTTTAAGTGGTATACAAAAAAAACTATTCTAAGAGGGACTTTAAGAACAATAGTGAAATGGAGTTCGAGAGTCATCTTATGTCGATATTGTGTCAGTCTCGCATCAATGCTACACTCCTCCCTATCTCTCTTACACCCAAACAGTACCCCAACATTGAAATTTCAAAAACACATTGCATAGAGACACCAAACCTGCATAGTAAAACGAACACATATATCAAAACATGAGTCTTGGACATTTAATTAACACGTCATGTAATGAAAAACATGCATCCGACGTTGTAAAACAACCTAAAAATAAAAAATAAACGCACTGCACGTAAACAAACTACATCTACAATCATTTTTCATACAAAAAAAAACAAAAAAGTAAATAAAGTAAAAATAAACAACAAATCTGATAGTTAAAATAGTTGTGAGTAAGGGAGCTCAAAATAAACAAAAAGTAAAAAAATTACCTCAATTAGTGTTAGAAAAATAGAGACCCATTTTTTGTGTTTACAGTCCTCAAAACAGAGACCCATTTCGTGTGTTTATAGTCCTTAAAAAACTGTAGCGGGACCGTCAAACATCACCTATAGCGGCGCCATCAAACATCAAAGCTGCTGCAAAATAAGGGAAAAAATGCAATAGGTGAGTTCGTTTTAGATTATACACTATAAACATTGAAATCAAATCTCATTTGTTGTCTATAATCTAAACCAGAAAACAAACAGAAAATAAAAAATAATAATACCATAAACAAAAAGCATGAGGAGAAAATACCTGATGTGGAGGAAATCTATTTCCGGATAAAATCTCCGTTACCCCAAAACAAATTTCACTGTGATTTTAACAAAAGCAAGAAGGACTTCAAGAACAATAGCTAAATGGAGATCAAGGGGAAATAGATTTTACCTGTGTGTGTAAACCATTATAAATCTAAATTTTACCTGTGTAAACAATCATAGTAGAAATCACAGTCAGTTGGGTCACAATCTCCATATCTACAACAACCAACATAAAAATGCAACCCCTCAAAAAAACCCAAATAAAAAAATACATAAAAATAAGCTGTCTTTATAGAATATACCTATTGACAGTGGTTGAAACCTAAACCACACGGCAGGGCGAGGTGGGAGGCAGCTGGCGAGGTGGGTGGAAGCGGGACAGGAATAGGTTAGGATTGGAGCAGCAGGGCGAGGTGGGAGGTAGCAGGCGAGGTGGGTGGCGAGGAAAGAGAAAGAGTTATTTTGATAAGAAAAATAAGAAAAAAAACTCACAGCACACACAGACACACAAACATATTCGTGAATCAAAGCATTCCATTTCAAAGCATCTGACAATACTAACCCTTCACCCAAATTCCCCACATAGTTTAATTTTCCTACTACGCATTACGTTTTCGATAAAAGAAAACAAAACTTAAAAAAATAGAGAGATAGAGAGAGAGAGAGAGAGAGAGAGAGAGAGAGAGAGAGAGAGAGAGAGAGAGAGAGAGAGAGAAGGATTAGAAAGAGAAAGACTCTTCGTTCGTGTGTTCGTAGTTTCTCACCGCACATCTCCATCACACTCTATGATTTCGTAGATATTGATTATATAGAGAGAGAACTTCCCCCAGACTTTTATTCCCACTTTTCGTCAATACCGAAATCAAATCCCTATTTTTGTGAACCCTAGTTTTTTAGACCTCCTCTTTCTTCTCTATGGATAATGGTTCTGATGCGAAAAAAAAGAAGCCGCCTGAGGGTGAGAGTAAGGTCAAATGCAAGATGAAGACTGCTTCTCAGTTGGAGATTCTCGAGAAAACATATGATGTTTATTATTTTCTTCTCTCTACATGTTTTGTTGTGTTGTTTAGATGTGGAGACGTATTCATCGGAGACGGAGAGAACGGAGTTGTCGGTGAAATTAGGATTTTCAAATCGGCAATTGTGGATGTGGTTTTGCCATAGGAGGTTGAAGGATAGGAAGGCTTTGTCGGTGAAAAGGCCGAGAAGGAATAGGAGAGGAACGGGTTGGGGTTGGAGTGGGGGGTGAGGGGGTAGCCAGCGGGAGCGGGGGGAGGCAGCTGGGCAGGAAACGGCTAGGGTTATTTTGTGTGGAAATGAATTGAACGAAATTGTGAGAGAGGAGGAGGAATGAGAACGGCTAGGTTTTGTGAAATGAGTGCAAGGGAGATCGTGGGGTTTGGATGAGTGAATGGGAGAGTGTGCATTTTGGGGAGTGTTTACTAAAATACCCTTCCATTTGAATTAAAGTGAAAGAGGGGGGATTAATTGGTGAGAAAGAAAAGAGGGAGAAATCAAAAATTTGAGGGATAAAATAGGAAATGCAAAAAAAATTCATATGGATGACATCATGGTGCTATCTTATGACATATATAAGTTTCATAGTTTATTATTTTATATATATATATATATATATATATATATATTGCTCTCTTGCCGTCTTCTCGCAAGATGAGGACTTCAAGTTGTCAGCTTTTATCTTCATTTTTTATTTACGATTTTCTTACTTTTTTTGAATTTTTTTCTCTTCTTTCTACTCTATCTCTACCCCTAAGTTTCCCGCCCCCCTATTATTATTATATTTGCAAAAATAGATTTTTACTCCATCAATGGAGATGACTCTGTTTTAATAACTAATGAAATGAAACTATGATTTCATATCAATAGGAGCTATTTTTTTTAGAAGCTAACAAAAAAGTGTTGCACCTACAATGGCATAAAGGGTTATCAAATTTGAGTTCGTGACAGTGAGCGACTTGGGGACGATGGATAGTGGGAAAAAATTTATGGGGGTGGATAAATGTGAAGGTTAGGAGAGAGAAAGGGAGAATATTTTTGGTGTTTATTCAGAAATGTGTGGGTGGAGATGATAGAGGGAGAGCGAGATGGGTTTAAAAAGCTGTAAAAGAAAAAAAATCAAAAGTAAAATTGGACGTCCACAAGAGAGAAATATATTAGATATTTAGGATTGCTCATGTGTATATCAGTCTGTATTTTAAGAGTGCGGTGATGAGCCCAAAAAAGCGACAGAGCGCTCCTATAATTTAGCCTATAATTTATAGGTTCACCGCGAGGTGACACATATTTGATCTGCACTCTTAAAATGCAGACTGATATGCACAACAGAAGTAATATATATATATATATATATATATATTTTTTGTTAGATTAAAGGAAATAGCATTTATAATAGTAGTTCGATCTCTATATTATATAAGATGATGCAATTGGACCATTGGGGATGATTGAATAAGCAATAAAATTTAAATTTTTGTCACATTGTTGCTAATTTATGACGATTAATGATCTTTTTATTAAATTGAAAAATTATTTTCTTAAGTAAATAAAGTTATTTTTATTTTGTGTTTCATTAATTTGTGTTATTGTTGCACATTTTTCTGTAAATAATGTTTTTTCTTCTTTTTTTTGTTATTATTTTAAGAATTTTACAGTTATAAATATTGTTTTATCTTTTTATTTTTGTATTGCGTTCTGTGGAATTTTTTTGCTAAAATTATTATCTATTAAAAGGAGTTGAAATAAATCTATACACAACGTTGGATAAAAAATAGTTAAATCTTATTTTTTTCTTGAAAATTTATATTTGTGATGTGATGTTTTATGCAACTTGCCCATGCATCGCACGGGGCTTATAACTAGTAATGATTAACCATGACCAGCCATCTACCTTAACCCTTGTGTTTTTATCGGAAATTAAGTATTGAGCCTAGTCCTTTCATTGTTAAACGAAGCATGTGACGAAATGAAGAGACTATTTTATTTGGATTTAAAGTTTACGTTTTTAATATAGGGTAAACTCATGACCGAACTACTGCTATTGCTAGGTGCCATTGTCCCCACTGTGTTAAAAAACTTCTACTATATACAGCATACATATTTCCAGTGGTGTATAGTTTTGTTAGGGTTTCTTTTGGTTTGTTATAACATGCATATGGGTCTTTCAAAAACAGGAGACAATATGAGGAGATTAAAGCCGAAAAGAGCCATCCAGAAACCAAGAAAAAATATTCAAAAATTAAGTGTTAATTCTCTTCCAGGTGACTTGTTGATTGAAGTTCTTGAAAAGGTTGCATCAACTTCTTTCACAGACCTCTACAATGCAAAATTATGGTTAGTTACCAATTCTCCTGTTTTTCCTCCTCTTTTTCTTATCTTTCATCATGTATGTTAATTGATTTTTGTGGTTCTTTATTTACACATCTAAATATAGGATTGGGTACATATATATATAATCAATCTACCTTTATTGAAAAATTTACATAAATCTCAGTAGTGACATTATAAAATGACACCATGTGTGGTCTTCAAGAAAAATAAACAAGGGAGTGAGATTTAGCTGGGTTGATTGTCATTGTGAAAAAATTATTCAAGTTTCTAGGGATCCGTTTGGTTCGTGGTGAAATACTTTTCATCTTGTTAAAAGTAACAGGTGAATTATTAGCTTGGTGATTTTGTTTTCACCATCTCCGTTTGGATGGTCGAGTTTTCACTAGGTAAAAATTTTAGCTTTTTCACCATTTATTGTTTGAATGATCAAGATGAATATGGTGAAAAAAATGACCATATTACCCCCATACTTAAATGCACACAAAATAGTTATATTTAACTATTTAATTTTCATCGCACAAGTGTCAATAGCCATTAAAAATATTCATTGACCTGAAACTCAAATTTGACACAATCCCCCCCCCCCCAACCCACCCACCCATCCACACATAACTAGTCATATTTGGCTACACAAGACAAATAAGTATAAAAAGTTCAAAAAATAGTACCAATACAAAAAACAGTCCTAATTAAAAAAGAAAACAACCCCAAATTAAAAATAAAAGTTTCCAATAATGAAAAAACTATCAAATGTAAAAAACAATCCCAATTAAAAAAAAAAGAGTCCCAACTATAAAAAAAATGTAGTCCACAATTAAAAAAATAGTTCTCAACAATGAAAAAACAGTTCCAATTAAAAAAAAAGTTTTCAACATTGAAAAGAACAATTCCATTTAAAAAAAGAGTCCCAATTAAAAGAATTTAAAAAAAACAGTTCCCAACTATGAAATCGTCTCAATTGATAAAAAAAATTCGAACACAATACCTTGCGCCAAACAAATATTCATTTTTTTTCATTTTTTTAATTTAATTATTTTTTAATGGGAATAGCTATTCCCACACCCTCCATGTCTTCTCCCACACTCTTTAGATAATAAATGACAATTGTGCCCTTATATTTATAAAATCTAAATGTCCAATTTTTTCACCTCCAACTAAAATAAATACATTCGATAAAAAACAAAAAATTATATTTTCAATAACTGTTTTTATATAAAAAAAACTGTTTATAAAACGTAAAATCTTATCTATTTTTTTTATTAAAAATTGTATCTAAAACGTAAAATTTGTTTTTCTTAAGAAACTCTTTTCTTAGAAAAGTGCTTTTTTTGTTTACAAGTTTTATTTTTGATTAAAAACTATTTTTTTTGTACTATTTTAAAAATAATCTTTTTACTATTTTGAAAAAATATGGTCCGCGACAGTAGTATGTATAGGAGATCCGACCCCTATACACTGTTGGAGCGAAGCTTTTTTTCTAATATGTTGTGCCGTGCCAACGGTATGTATAGGTGGTCAGACTCCCTTTACATACTGCGTATCGGACCATTTTTTTAAATAGTAAAAAGATTATTTTTAAAATAATAAAAGAAACACTTTTTAACTGGAAAATAAACAACGAAATATTTTTTAAATAAATAAAATAAACGTTTTTTAAGTATAAATGGTAAAAAGAATGTTCATTTTTTTAAATGAATAACAAAACAATTTTTTATCAACGTCCATTTAAATAAAAAAATAATAAGTTTTTTTTATAAATAACATAATGTTTTTTAAATGAAAAGATAACTTTAATAATTTTCATATTTTTAGAATATTAAAATTTTGATTTTCTAGAATATTACGATTTTTATTTTCAAAATATTATGTTTTTAGGTTTTTTTTTTCATAATATTATGTTTTTTTTAAAGTAATAGATTTTTGGGCAAAAGATTATATTCGTTCAAATCATATATGCATAAATGGTCTTTTGGTCTTTTAGTGATGAAATATTGAAAAGGGTGTGGGGGAAGACATAGAGGGTGTAGGAATAGCTATTCCATTTTTTTTTAATTTTTTTTAATTTAAAACATAATGAAATTGATTTTTTTAAATGAATATTTAGTGATCGTGTTAATTGAGAGGGAGAAATGAATGTGTGATAGTTGTAAGTGGAAATAAAAAATGTTAGTTTGGTAATATTATTAATTTCATTATTTTCACCTGTTAAATTATTCACTTATCCGTGGTTTAAAATGGTTAAAGTTTCACCTCAATTTTCACCATATTCATTTTATTTCACCATGTTAAATGACCAACCAAACACATATTTTACTTAGGTGAATTATTTTTTAAAGCGGTAAAAAATATTTCACCACGAACCAAACGGATCCTAGAAGTAAATAGACATATACCACTTTCATACAAATGGACAGTTTTTCATTACTTTTATACTACAATTACCGCATGAAGTAAAAAAGTATTTATGAACATATGGGGCTGGAAATTTATGAGATTTTTGCTTATGCACATTTGCATATTGGATATGCTACCAAATAAAAAAAGTTGCATATTGGACTTTATTTTCTTTATACACAGTTGTAGAGATTTTCTGGGGGCAGCGGATAACGATTATATATTGGAGCGTATATCAATTGATAAATTTCCAGAGGTTCCTTGGATTAATAAGGATAAAGTGATTGACTTTTTAAATCGGTGCAAGGATAATGGAAATCCAAAAGCATTATACCGACAAGGCATGGTAAGTTAACTTCATATTATTTATTGTTTGGTTGAGTACGTTTACATGCCCTTTTTCACTACCTGAATTTGTATTTGTACTTAATTTTCCACTGTGATCTATGAGAGTGCAAGTGATTCATGATATTAATTAATTTACAAATAAGTTTAGATTTATAACAAGTTTGAGGTTTTTGCATTTAAAACATATACTTCTCTTTAAGGGGAGGAGCCATACTTATGTTTTTACATCCGAATGCTAGAGAGAGTTTTGCAAATGAAGGTTTCAAGATGTTTTTTTGTGAGTTAGACGCGTCGCACCGACATTGACTCGTATTCAGGCCCACACTGGCCTAATGACAGTGGCGCCCAAACACAAGCCAATACTAGTCCGATACGTCAATATGTGACCTCAGCTCAGGGCAGTTACTATAAGGATTGATTTTATCTTAATTACGTGTTAACCAAAACATTAATCATATGTTAACTTTGTTTCCTAAATTATCGCAAATTGAATACTTTAGCTTCAAAAGAACAGAACTGGGAATTGAGTATTTGAAGAGAGCGACAAACAAGGGGCTTGTAGAAGCAACATATGTGTATGGGATCATCCTACTTTCTAAAAATGGTGAGTCAACTCAAAAAGGATTGAATCTTTTGAATTCTTTGAACACGAGTTTAAAATCGACAAATCTAAGAACAATACAAGAGTGTCGGGCAAGAATGGAGGTTATTATCAAAACAATGTGGATCAATAATTATATTGATATACATCCAAAACTTTGTTCTCATGCGAAAGATGAAGTTACCTCGATCAAAAAAAGATCATGGGATTATAAGGAAGAAGACGAGGTTTTCTGTTGTGATGCTGGAAAATGGGATCAAGAAGTTACGTTATTTTGTAGGTTGTTACATGGGGAGTCTAGGTTTTGATAAAAATAAATTATTTTATTTGATTAGATGAACTCCATGTGATTAATGGCAATGTAAAATGGATTATCTTGAAGATTTATAGAATTCATTGACAGATTACCTTATGATGTTTGATTGAGTGTGGGGTCAGAGTTTTCTTATTATTTCGTTAGCGAATTCCGATATTCTTTCGATAACTATGACAATTGGTTAGCATGTTCATTACATAACTATAACAATTGGTGTATATTTAATACTACTTTTGTAATATAACAGTTTCACTAAAGGGTCAAATTCTAAACATGTGGGACTACGTACTAAAAATAAAATGGTTTTAACCTCACATTTTTTTTAATTCTGCAGACTAATAACTAAAAGGTCCTTTATATATTGTTAAAAATGGATTTAAACAAACGCAAGTGCATTTATATACCTCCTCCCAAATTTTCTAATTCAAATACCTATTTAAAAGCTACTTTGGTACTTTATTAATTAAGATTATTGAACTTTAATGCATTTGTTAATTTTTTTAGACTTTCGTAAAATTTTAGCTATTGGGGTTACATCTATTAATCATTTAGCAACTATAACAGTATCAATGCTCGGGATAAGTGAGTGGTCATAGCATGTGATTTGGGCATGTTTTTTATTATACAGTGTGGTAATTCTCAAATAATGTTAAATAATATTAGACCAAAGTTTTAACTAGGATTCTTACCAATTCGTATTTTTTTAAATTTTGGAATGGGATCAAAGTGGAAAGAAATGGGATCAGCCCGCACTTTAAGAAATTTGTCTTTTAGCGAAGAAAAAATGTTGTCGCAGAAAAACAGATTTTCTTGCAAACCGGTTCTAGCGATACCATAATAATTGGGGGATAATACTCCTCCTTCTATTCCTACAAATCATGACCATATCACAATTCAAAACTCAACAACTGATCCCAAAATCCCTCAACATCCCTCTAAGTCTTCAAAAACTTTTCTCCAATTTCAAAACTTCATTGAAAATATCCAAGATGAGGAATTAGATAATAAAGAAATGACAATGACGGATATCCTCGTGATGTCTCCTAAAGGATCCAAGAAACCTATCATGAATAAAAATGATTTGCATAAGGCCATGTCTCTATGTGATTCAGAAGAAGTCACTGTAGAAGTATTGCCTCTTATTGAGGATCTTATATTATTCTCTAAAAACATTGCAAAAAAATTGAAGCCAAGTCAAAATTGCAATTCTAATTTATTGGAGATCAGGTCCTCCAATCTCTTAGAATCCCAACCTCAAAAAATAATGAATTCTAAAATAAGTCTTGTTTATTCCCCAAAGTGATATCCTCCAAAAACACAGACCCTTTATTCAACAGGATAACTAGAGTTGTTGTTAAGTCATCAAAAAATTCTTCTAACACTCTTTCTCAATGATCAATTTCATTTTATGGAATATCAGAGGTTTGGCTAATAAGCCTTCCAAAAGAAGAGTTAAAAAGATTTTCTTCATTCATAATCTTCCATTCATTGCCTTGATGAAACCTAATTCTCAGCCTCCGATGATTGAGGAACTGAGAAGAACTCTTAAGTTTGAAGGTTGCACTATCAATTCAAGCAACAAAATATGGTTTTTATGGAGATATAGAGTCAACTGTACTATTATTAAATCTGAAGATCAATGTATGCTTTTAAATATTTCTCACCCCCATTTGGCTTCAGATGTGTTTCTCTCTATTGTCTATGCTGAGTGCTCCGGGTATGAAAGATTTCCTCCGTGGGACTGGCTTAATCAGCATAAGATTATTACAGATTCCAAACCATGGCTTATTCTGAGGGATTTTAATGTTGTGGCTAAAAGTATTGGAAAAAGGGGGTGGAAATGATGTAGACTTTAACTCTATAGAAGACTTCAATAATTTCATTATCAATGCTTCTTTAATGGAGGTAAATTCCATTGGATCTAATTTCACTTGGCACAACTTTAGAGACTTTGGTAAGATTTGGGCAAAATTAGACATGGTCTGGCTTCTATTGAATGGAATACCTTATTTCTTAATTTCACTAACTCATTTAAATAAAACTTGTTCATATCATTGCCCCCTTCTTTTATCTATTAAAAAACACCTTGATTCTCTCCTTAAACCATTTAAGTTTCAAAATATGTGGTGTAAGCATGAAGACCTTCTATGCGTGGTTGAGAATTCTTAGAAGAAGTCGACTAAAGGTAATCCTCTGAGATACTTTTCTTCTAAATTACAAAGGCTGAAAGCATACTTAAGCAACTGGAATAAAACTAAATTTAAAAATCTTTTTGATGAAATTCGAATCTTGGAAGATGAGTGTAATACCCCTTGTTTTTTAGTAATTATTTTTATATTAATTTTCCATGCGGGTTAATTATATAGAATAATGGAAGTTGAAGTAAATATTATTTTAAGTGATTTAAGAGATAATGCTTACTGAGTTTTGCATAGTTACTGTTAAGTGAATGTAAATAGCATCATCTTATGTTTGATTGCGTCATTGTGCCTTAAGCGACGAGTATGGCTTATATTCCAATTGAATCATTATTGATAAATAAAAATGATGTTGGAATAGGGAATAATTTATGTTATCCCAGATGCCAATTTAGAGGGCGCGGTTAGTCCGGAAATGGTTGAGATAATAAAAATAAGTGGCATGTTGTATTTTTGGGTTCCGGGTACTTTTGACCGGTTATGACTTAATTATGTTGTTACGAGTCATTTTAATTGTGTAGTAACATTTAAAGTTGGAATTTAGTGTTATTGGGAATTTAAGTCTTCCAACAAACATTTATCCTCATTTATATGTTTTAAACCTGGAAAGAAAGAGAGAGAAAGAGAAATTGGGAGAAAAGAAGAGAAAAGAGAGAAAAATTGAAGATTGGAGCTTGGATTTGTTGCTACCGAAAGAAAATCCGATACTACAACCTTAAGGAAAGTTTCTAACTTGCAAATGTATGATTTAATGTGGATAAATTGTAGTGATAGTTGTGGATTTGGAAGAATTAAACAAATTGTGGGTTTTGATGAATTTTGGTGTTTAACCCTTAGGTTTTGATGTTTGTAAGACTTGAGTTGGATATATTGGTTTTTTGTTCCTTAGAATGTTGGGTTATTATTGTTAGATGATGATATTGAGAGAAGTGGAGGAAAATAGGGTGAATGATTTGAGTTTGGGTTGTTAGAAATAGGGTTTGTCCATGGGATCTGGTGAGCGCGGTCGATCCCAGTCCAGAGTCCGATCGACCGGGCCTAAAGAGAAAAGCCCACTGCTTCTCTCGATAGGCATATTTGAAAAGTGCGGTCGACCGCGGTCTCATGATTGGTTGACCGGGTATTAACGATTAGGATTATTACATTTCTTATAAGGCAAAACCTTAGAAGTGCAGTTGACCAGGGGTCAGGGGCCGATCGACCGATACCCTGTTTTTCACCCGAAGACTTTAGTTTTCTTTAGTTCCTTTCTTTTAAGGTTTAGGCCTAGGAACCTTCTTGCCTGAAATTAAAACTAGAGTGTTAGAGTCTAGTATTAAGGGAATCAATAACCTAGGTTAGAAAATGAGTGTTCGGGCTTAGGTCGAGAATTAATTAATTAATTACCAGAAGAATGTAAGGGTCCTTTTCACATAGTGAGCTAGTCTAGGACTAGGGTGAAGTAGGGTTATATAATTTAGGACTTTTGGAATTGGATGAGGTAATATAATACGTGATCGATTATAGGGTTGTCGTAAATTTATGGAGACTAATATGAGGATAATTGAATGTTGTGTTTTATGTCATTGAACATATATGGTTCTAGATAAAATGTAATGTACATTTTAATTTGGAATATCTTGTGACTATTGATTTGCATATACATACCTCTCTAAATCCTATCATAAGGGAAGTTATGCGAATGAGGTGAAGTCCCCTGGCTAGTGAATGCAGGGTGAATATAGTCCTCGGCCATAGGACCAGTTGTTATATTGTGATGTTATTTTAGTCGAAGTGAGGTAATTTCGGGTATGGTTATGGCTCACTGTCGAAGGTATATGGATGCTTCCCACGCGACGTGATTTAGGATGCCCAGGTTGTCTTGGGGATAGGTCCTGGAAGATGATAACTATTTAGGGGCGCATTCAGTGGGGTGACTCCCGGAAGGATGGACTTAGAATCGTTATAATGTGATTATAATTATTCTTACGAATGTGATATTTTATAAACGGCTAAATCATTTTATAAATCAATTGTTTTGGAATAAGTTTCCTAATGAGGAATGGACTTGTGAAGTCATATTGTGCAAAACTGAATTGTAAGCTTGTTAAATTGGAATTGCGTTATCTCTCTTGCATTAATGAATACTTATCATTGTAAATGACATTGCGTTAGGTTGTACATTTATATGAGAAGTGAGGATTATACTTATTGTGAAGAGCGGGTTAAGCTTAATCATGATGTTCGCTATTCATAACTGTCATGAATTTTATTCACATGTATATCATATCAAACCGGGACCTGACCCGTTTATATCTCTTAATTTTGTATGGATATCTTTTATGCTCAGGTGCTCTTCCGCAAGGACTCCCATGTTGATCCTTCCTTCCATGTGTCTAGAAGCTATTACATTTTTGCGAATGTTGTAGGATATTTTTATAGACGCCTCTATCTTTTGTGTACTCTAGTTATGATCAATCTACACATTTGGGTGTGTTGCCCCAGTTTTGTACTTACTTATATAATGTGATATTTATTTATTAATACTAGGTGTAACCGCTTGTATTGGTATGTTAACCGACAGCTTATTGGGTTATTCTGTTGTGTATGATTGTTAAACTGTTATCTGTCTTTACTTATATCCACCTTCTTTTGAAATTGGATTGTATAAATGGTTTTCTTTAAACTTACAAAATAATTTGACATCCGTTTTCTAAAATAATTGGTGGTTATCTCGTATATTTATTTTTCACCACAATGATGCTAAGAATGGACCCTCTATGATTCCTGTATTTATTGGAGTATCGGGTTGGCCACCTCTTATTTTAATAAGCTGGGTGTCACAAATGTTATCAGAGCATCGGGTTCAGAGTCCTAAGGATCTATGCGTACTTATCACGTTCTACCGTAGTGTTCTTTGATATAGAGCCCTATTGTTAGGACTATTTTGTTTGTGTATGCTTGCGATCTTCTGCAAAGATAAATTATCTTAAATTGTATTTCGATTCAGTTATTTTTTCGTCTCAGATGCCGCCTAGAAGAGGTCGCCCAACAAAGAGAAATATAGTTGTAGAAGATAATGTAGAACCCCCACCATCGCAAGGAATAATTACTGTATCGGAGGTGGCTAACATTGTCGCCTAGGCAGTCAATGCTGAAATGACTTCAATGGACCAACAGTTTCCTTAAGCCCAACAATCGGTGGTACCGGAGGTGCAAGCCTATGAGGGACCTTACCCGTGGGAGAGAGTTAGAGAATCTTTCTTAAAAGGTCACCCCCTAAAATTTGAAGGTGGTTCTGATGTGATAGTAGCAAACCAGTGGAAGAAAGATATGCAGCCTCATCTCCTAATGGTAGAGTGTAGCAGGGGAACAGAAGTAGATCCTTGCCACTTTTAAACTAGTAGGAGTTGCTTTACACTGGTGGGAGTCGGTGACCACACCGGAGCAGAGGGATAATATGTTTATATAGAACTTTTAGGTTTTGTTTGACCGGAAGTATTTTCCTCCCACAGTCCAAAAGGAGATGAGGAGGCAACTCCAGGATGTGGTACAAGGGGAACGATCAGTTGCAGAGTATGAAGAGGAATTTACTCGTTTAGCAAGCTTTGTGAGGGATGAAGTAATTTCAGAGGAAAGGAGAATATTGAAGTTTATTGGAGGTTTGCATTGGAGGATACGGCAACACATGTTGGGAAATCCAGCTTTACAAACATTTGGTGGCGTGATGAATGCAATATTTCTTCATTGCCAAGATCACCGTCTGCATGTGAAAGGGAATAAGAAGATTCCAGATTCAGGTCAAGTTAGTAAGCAGGGAGGTAATTGTGCCGGAGGAGCACTACCCTCATCGTAACCATCGAGAAGAAAACATAAAGAGAAGGACACCCAACAGGGGGATTTGTCCAAGAGACAACATTTTGGGAGTTTTAATTTTAGTAGAGGTAATTTTAGGCACGGTCAGGGCGCCTAGTAGCAACAGCAGGTGGGCTAGCAAGGCCAAGCATATCGAGGTAATAATAGTGGTCGAGGCCATTCGGGCCAAGGCATGGGGCAGTTTCAAAATAATCAGGTGCGTTATCTAGAGAATATGGCGAACCGCTACTTTCAGTGTGGGGAATCGGGTCACTTTAGGCAAGCTTGTCCACAGTTGATTGGGGGACAGTTGCCTAGGGGTCCTCAGCATTAGTAGGCGCATCTACCACCACCAATGCCTATTCCAGCCATCCCTCTACAACAGGGGCATTTACAGTATGGGCGTGTTTATCATATTTAGGATGCTTTACTTCCTCCAGCCCCACCTGCGCTGCCAGTTATCGAGGGTAAGTTTCGCATTCAAGGGTATATGGGTTGTGGGTTGTTTGATACGGGTGCAAGGCACTCGTTTATTACTAGACGGGGTTGATTAAGTCTGCGGAGAGTACCTTTACTAGTGTGGAATCTTCCATGGGTAATGGTTCAATCATATTCTTTATTTGTAAATGGGTAGGAATATACCTTGGTAATTTACGTTTTATGGTTGATTTACTCATCCTTGATATGGTCGGGTATGATGTTATTTTGGGTATGGATTGGTTAGTGCAATACCGTGCTATGGTAAATTATTATGGGAGGAGTATAGTCTTTGCCATTTCAGGGAAAGAAATGTTTCTAGTGGATATGCCTCTTTTAGAGGGAGGTTCTAGCACGTACTTATATTGTACTGCGGAGGATGCTTCACGTGATATAGTCATTTCCTTTGATTCGATTCCCATTGTTAGAGGATTTGAGGATGTTTTTCGGGAGATTTTGGGTTTACCTCTAAGTTGTGAGATCGAGTTTGTAATTGATTTAGCGCCAGGAACTCGGTCGATTGCTATAGCCCCATACCATATGGCTCCTGTGGAAATGAGGGAGTTAAGAGATCAAATTCAGTAATTATTAGAGAAAGGATTTATTCAGCGTAGCACATCACCATGGGGTGCTCCTGTGTTGTTTGTGAAGAAAATAGATGGTTCCCTCCGGTTATATGTTGATTACAGGGAATTGAATAAGGTTACCATCAGGAATAAATACCCGTTACCTCGAATCGATGATTTGTTTGATCAACTAAGGGGAGCGTCTTACTTCTCTAAGATAGATTTGAGGACTCGGTATCATCAGTTGCAGAATCGAGAGCATTACGTGTCGAAAAATGCATTCTTAACTCGATATGGGTCCTATTAGTTTTTGGTCATGCCTTTTGGGCTAACCAATGCTCCTGTTGTATTTATGGACCTTATGAATATAGTATTTCAGTACTTCCTGGACCAGTTTGTCATAGTGTTTATTGATGACATCCTAGTCTATTCCCAGACGAGAGCCGATCATGCTAAATTTTTTAAGAATTGTCCTGGAAATGCAATGAGATCATCAATTGAATGCAATGCTTGAGAAGTGTGGTTTCTGGTTACAGGAAGTGCAGTTTTTGGGTCACATTATGACAACTGAGGGTATTTCGGTAGATCGAAGTAAAGTTATCGCGGTGAGGAAATGGGGTCAGCCCACGATGCCCACAGAGATTCGTAGATTTTTGTGTTTGGTTGGTTATTACCTCCGTTTCATTAAGGGTTCTTCCAAGATCGCTAGCTCGTTGATAAACTTGACCCGAAAGGGAGTGAAGTTTATTTGGGATTATTCCTACTAACTAGCTTTTGATGAATTGAAGGATAAGTTGACTTCTGCTCCGGTACTTGCGTTACCAAGGCTTGGGGTGGACTACTTAGTCTTTACTGATGCGTCTCTGCAGGAATTGGGAGGTGTGTAACAACAAGAGCATCGGGCTATTTCTTATGCTTATCGCGAGCTAAATCCCCATGACAAGAATTATCCTGTGCATGATCTGGGGCTTGTTTCGATAGTGTTCACCTTGAAGATATGGTGACATTACCTCCTGGGAGATAAGTTTAGTCTTTTCACGGACCACAAATCGTTACAATATTTATTCTCGCAAGAGAATTTAAATATGAGATAACGTCGATGGTTGGAGTTCATGAAAGACTATCAATTTGATATTCATTATAACCCGGGCAAGGCTAATGTGGTAGTAGATGCGTTGAGTCGAAAACCCGAGGGGAGGTTAGCGAAGGTATGGAAGGCTAAATGGAAAGAACTTAGCTAGGAGGATGCTGTAGCAAGGGTGTTTATGTCAGTGTTGACCGTTACACCTGTAATTGTGATGAGAGTTGTGGATGCTCAAGGAAGAGACAAAGATTGCCAAGATCAAATACGCCAGTAGTTAACCGAGGGAGTGAAGTCCTACTCTATAAGTTCTGAGGGTGGGTTACATTTCCACGGGAGACTTATTATCCCGGATGAGGGAGATGTGAGGTCTGCTGTAATGACTGAATCTCATGGGTCCAAATTAACAATACATCCAGGTGGAGACAAAATGTACCAAAACATGTGCCGTCAATATTGGTGGGCGGGTATGAAAAGGTACATCTCTAAATTTGTCTCCCAATGTACTACTTGTCAATTGGTGAAAGTAGACCATCAACGACCAACGGGATTGTTACAACCTTTAGAAATATCGGTGTGGAAGTGGGAAAGTATCTCAATGGATTTCATCACGGTATTGCCAATGTCACAAAGCTGTCATGATTCCATTTGGGTTATCGTCGATCGTCTCGCCAATTCGGCACATTTCTTACTAGTACGTATGAATTATAATACGGCTAGTTATGCCTAGATTTTTATTATAGATATTATGAGACTCTATGGGGTGCCCATCAATATAGTCTCCGATCTAGACAAGAATTTTGTGTCCCATTTTTGGCAAAGTTTCCAAGAAGCAATGGGAATAGAATTGAAGTTGAGTACCTCCTACCACCCGCAAATAGATGAACATACGAAAAGAGTCAACCAGATGTTGGAGGACATGCTTAGAATGTGTGTACTTGACTTCAAATTATGATGGGAGCAATACCTTCCCTTGGTTGAATTTGCTTATAATAATTCATACCAATTTATAATAGGTATGGAACCTTATAAATCATTATATGTTCGGCCGTGTATATCCCCTACTTATTGGTTGGAAGTAGGGGATAATAAGCTCCTTTGACCTGAAATGATCCAAGATACTTCTTCCAAGATGGAGCTTATTCGCTACCGTATCCGAATTACTCAATACCATCAGAAAAGTTATGCTGATCCAAATAGAAGACATGTGGAATTAGAGTTAGGAGACCAAGTTTTGGTATAGGTGTCACCAATGAAGGTAATAACGCAATTTGGGAAGAAAGGCAAGCTTGTGCCTCGCTATGTAGGCCATTTTCCCGTTATTGCTAAGGTAGGCCATACAGCATACCAACCCGCCTTGCCGGAACGCCTACAAAAGATTCATGATGTGTTTCATATTTCATCCTTGAAGAAGTAAAAAAAGGTGTGACGGTGCTCACTGGCACATTCCTTTGGATGATATCAAATTGCAACCCGATATTTCATACGAGGAACAACCAGTTGCAATATTAGATCACGGAGAGCGTAAGCTAAGGTCAAAGGTGGTGCCCTTGGTTCGTGTCCAATGGGGACATCACAATGCCGAGGAATCGACATGGGAGCATGAGGATAATATTCAAGAGACGTATCCACACCTATTTTTCCAAGGTACGCCTGAATTTTGAGGGCAAAATTCCCTTATAAGGGGAGAGTATGTAATACCCCTTATTTTTTAGTAATTGTTTTTATATTAATTTTCCATGCGGGTTAAATATATAGAATAATGGAAGTTGGAATCGATATTATTTTAAGTGATTTAAGAGATAATGTTTACTGAGTTTTGCATATTTACTGTTAAGTGAATGTAAATAGCGTCATCTTATGTTTTATTCCGTCGTTGTGCCTTAAGCAACGAGTATGGCTTATATTCCAATTGAATCATTATTGATGAATAAAAAAGATGTTGGAATATGGAATAATTTATGTTATCCCGGATACCAATTTAGAGGGCGCAGTTAGTCCGGAAATGGTTGAGATAGTCGAAATAAGTGGCATGTTGTATTTTTGGGTTCCGGGTACTTTTAACCGGTTATGACTTAATTATGTTGTTACGAGTCATTTTAATTGTGTAGTAACATTTAAAGTTGGAATTTAGTGTTTTTGTTCATTTAATTCTTCCAACAAACATTTATCCTCATTTATATGTCTTAAACCTAGAAAGAAAGAGAGAGAAAGAGAAATTGGGAGAAAAGAGAGAAAAATTGAAGATTCGATTTGGGATTTGTTACTATCGGAAAAAAATCCGATACTACAACCTTAAGGTAAGTTTCTAACTTGCAAGTGTATGATTTAATGTGGATAAATTGTACTGATAGTTGTATATTTGTAAGAATTGAACAAATTGTGGGTTTTGATGAATTTTGGTGTTTGACCCTTAGGTTTTGATGTTTGTATGATTTGAGTTGGATATATTGGTTTGTTGTTGTGTATCATGTTGGGTTATTGTTGTTAGATGATGAGGTTTGGAGAAGTGGAGGAAAAGATGGTGAATGATTTGGGTTTGGATTGTTAGAAATAGGGTTTGGCCATGGGATCTAGTGAGCGTGGTCGATAGCGGTCTAGAGCCCAGTCAATCGGGCCTAAAGAGAAAATCCCACTGCTTCTCTCGATAGGCATATTTAAAAAGCACGATTGACTGCGGTCACATGACCGGTCGACCGGGCATTGAGGATTAGGCCTACTGCATTTCTTATAAGGCAAAACCTTAGAAGCGCGGTCGACCGGTACCCTATTTTTCACCCGAAAACTTTAGTTTTCTTTAGCTCCTTTCTTTTAAGGTTTTGGCCTAGTAAACTTCTTGCATGAAGTAAAACTAGAGTATTAGAGTCTAGTATTAAGGGAATCAAGAACCTAGGTTAGAAAATGAGTGTTCGGGATTAGGTCGGGAATTAATTGATTAGTTGTTAGAAGAATGTAAGGGTCCTTTTCACATAGTGAGCTAGTCTAGGACTAGGGGGAAGTAGGGTTATATAATTTTGGACATTTGGAATTAGGATGACGTAATATGATACGTGATGGATTATAGAGTTGTTGTAAATTCATGGAGACTAATATGAGGATAATATAATGTTGTGTTTTATGTCGTTGAATACATATGGATCTAGATAAAATGTAATGTACATTTTAAATTGGCATATCTTGTGAATATATATTTGCATATAGATACCTCTCTAAATGCTATCATAAGGGAAGTTACGAGAATGAGGTGAAGTCCCCTGGCTAGTGAACGTAGGGTGAATATAGTCCTCGGCCATAGGACCGGTTGTTATATTGTGATGTTATTTTATTTGAAGTGAGGTAATTCCAGGTATGGTTATGACTCACTGTCGAAGGTATATGGCTGCTTCCCACGCGACGTGATTTAGGATGCCCAGGTTATCTTGGTGATAGGCCCTGGAAGATGATAGCTATTTAGGGGCGCATCCAGTGGGGTGACTCCCGGAAGGATGCTCTTAGAATCGTTATATTGTGATTATAAGTATACTTACGAACGTGATATTTTATAAATGTCTAAATCATTTTATATATTAACTATTTTGGAATAAGTTTCCTAATGAGGAATGGACTTGTGAAGTCATATTGTGCAAAACTGAATTGTAAGCTTGTTAAATTGGAATTGAATTATTGCTCTTGCATTAATGAATACTTATCATTGTAAATGACATTGTGCTAGGTTGTGCATTTAGATGAGAGGTGATGATTATCCTTATTGTGAAGAGAGAGTTAAGCTTAATCAAGATGTTAGCAAGTCATAACTTTCATGCATTTTATTCACGTGTATATCATATCAAATCGGGCCCTGGCCCGTTTATATCTCTTTTTCTGTATGGATCTCTTTTACGCCTAGGCGCTCCTCCGCAAGGGCCCCTGTGTTGATCTTTCCCTCCATGTGTTCGGGAGCTATAACATTTTTGCGGATGTTGTAGGATATTTGTAATATATGCCTCTATATTTTTTGTACTCTAATTATGATCAATCTACACATTCGAGTGTGTTGCTCCTGTTTTGTACTTGCTTATATAATGTGATATTTATTTATTAATACTCTGTTTAACTGCTTGTATTGGCCTATTAACCGACAGCTTATTCGGTTATTCTGTTGTGTATGATTGTTAAACTGTTATATGTCTTTACTTATATCCACCTTATTTTAAAATTGGATTGTCTAAATGGTTTTCTTTAAACTTACAAAATAATTTGACACTCGTTTTCTAAAATAATTGGTGGTTATCTCGTATATTTATTTTTCATGACAGTGATGCTAAGAATGGACCATCTATAATTCCTGTATTTATTGGAGTATCAGGCTAGCCACCTCTTATTTTAATTAGTCGGGTGTCACAATGAGGTTTTGATATATGAAGATATTTATGAAGTGGATCTTTCTTCAGAAAATAGAGGAAAATATGAAAAATCCAAAGAGAAGTTGCTTGAAGCTTTGAATAATAAAGAAATATATTGGGGGCAAAAAAAGAGGGGCAAATGGCTTATGGAGGGAGAATCCAATTCAAGACTTTTTCATGCCTCAATTAAAGCTAAAAGATTGCATCAAATGAAGTCAAAAATGAAGAAGAAAACTGGCTGGATCAGATAGGAGATATTAGCCCTGAATTTGAAGGCTATTATAAAAAAGATTTTTCAAGATTATCGTATTGAAGGTGAAGATGACATTATCAATATCATAAATCATTAAATTTCTCCTGAACAGTCTAATACTTTAGATGATTTTCAAGAAAAAGAAGAAATATGGGAGGCTATTCAAAGACTAAATAAAGATAGCAGTGCAGGACCTGATGGATTCTATGGAGTATTCTATAAAAACATTTGGGTAACAATCAAATCTGACATCATAAATGCAATTTATTTATTTATTTTGCAGGTGGTGAGATCCCAAAGAGTTGGACCAGTACCAATATCATTATTATTCGTAAATCAAATAATCCCACTCTTTGCTCAGACTACAAACCAATCAGCCACTGTAACTTCTGTTTCAAGATTATTACCAAGATTCTTGCTTCAAGTTTAGCTATGGTTCTTCCCCACATCATTTATAGTTCTCATGTTAGTTTCATCAAGGGTAGTAAGATCATTGACAACATCCTTTTGGCTCAAGAAGTGACTCACTGCATTGGGAAGAAAACTCATGGATCCAATGTTATAATAAAGTTAGATTTATCTAAAGTTTATGATAGAGTATCTTGGCTATTTCTTGTTAAAACTCTCAGGAAATTTGGCTTTTCAGAAACTTGGATTGACAGCATTGTGACACCCCGCCTAATTAAACATCGGGTGATCAGGCCTTTATTAAATTAAAACAGGTTTCTCAAATGGTTCATTCTTAGCATCACTGCCGAAAACTGTTTAATTACTAATCCCCCAAGTAAAATTAGACCGGTGCCAAATTTTATCTTTCTTAAAACAGATAAATCAACCATGCGGAAAATAGAAAAGAAAATACCATGCTAAAACCCAAACCAACAAAGTATAAGTACAACAGCGCAAAAGTATTACCGAATAAACCATCGGCTAAAAATGCTAAACAACAATAGAACAACTACTAATCTGAAACTAACATCTGAGACTGATACCGGACTACAAGTCCATACATGGAATAATGTGAGATCCTGTGCTAGATCTGAATGAGAGATATCGTCTAGTCAAAATCCTGTAAGCATCCACTGTGCTACATCTGCGAGTCCCTGGAATAGAATCATCATCCATGGCGTCCCTGTGGCTGGACACCTAAAAGGTTTTGAAAATATTTTATAGCAAGAGTTAGTACTCAAAACATTTTAAAAATATTTAGCAAGCGTTTATCACAATATAAAATGCGGTTATTAATTACACATGTTAGGTTTTCGTACACTCTCTTGAGTTCACTCACTTCTCATCTACTGTGCACACCTAACTTTCTACACTTAGACTACCTAGCCATGTCCCCCAAGTTAATTAGGTCTAAGTAATCATCTTAACTTACCTAAGCTTAAGTTCTCGCATCGCCCACACCCCATTTCAATAACATCTCGCAAAGGTTAATTAATACTCAAATAACATTTCATCTATGTTATGCTTCAAAGCTATTTAGTTTCACTGATAAATTTCTACGATTCTCACAATTGTTATCTTTCCACTTATGTAATTAAGTTTCACTACTTAAGTTACTAATTAGAGATTCTTTATCTAAAATTACATTCCGTAATTAAGTTTCACTACTTAACTTACCAATTTGATACGTAACATTAAACACATCATATTCATCTACTTATTCACAACGGTAGAATATCATTAAGTGTATATATTTCACACATAATATATACTAAATATCAGTCATTACTATTTGTCCTTTTTACACACATAAAGAACTCTTGGTTCGGAATGATTCATCGACCCCAAGTAAGAATTGTTTCGGAATGATACATCGACCCCAACTATTTATATACATAAATTCTAGCTCGAACTCTTTCATCACGCCACCAGTTCAAAGGTTTGATTCGGCATTTTACATCGACCCCAAACATATAATAACCCTATGTTAGTTCGGAATGTCTCATCGATCCTAACATAGTTAATTTAAGTATATATCAATCTACTAATACACAGAAGTAGAATATCATTAAATATATATTTCACACACGATATATATTAAATATCAGTCATTACAATTTGTCCTTTTTAAATACATAAAGGACTCTTGGTTCGGAATGATTCATCGACCCCAAGTAAGAATTGGTTCGGAATGATACATCGACCCCAATTATTTAATAACCCTATGTTAGTTCGGAATATCTCATCGACCCTAACATAGTTAATTTAGGTATACTTATCTTAACCTAAAAGTTCATACAATTCAGTAGGTACACGCCCGACCTATCAACCATGTTCGTACGTAATATTTTATTCTCTTATATTTACCGTACAATATTCATTTTACGATTTATCTCATTAATCGCATTTATTTGAGTATTCACACATTCTAAGGGACCTAGTTACCCCTAACGTAATATCAATTCAGTAGTTACCCTTGTTAACATACTGACCCAATAAATTTAAGCTCGCTCATTCTTTTCCGTAATTATATTCTTATCATCTCAAATTAGAATACGTCATAATCAAGCCTATGAATCTCCACTTTAATTCTCTCACAAAATTAGAGTCCAATACTCAATCATAGACCTAATTCCATAACATTATTCCAAAAATATATTTCATCAAGGTCCCAAACACTTCCCCGATAAAATTTTAGTCATTTGAGGCTTAAAATTAAATATCTTACATTTTCTCGCAGCCTAACGAATCATAAAATTTTCTGGCAAATTAAACACCCTCTAGAAAAACTTCGATTTCTCTCTCTACAGAACTCCGATTGACCTGATTCCAAGTTCATTGGAAATCTAAGAGATATACCTTTTCATACATCTATGATTCAAACTATAATTCTAAGTACAACTCAAATCCTACATGTTTAAAGTCACGTCAAACTTCTGGCAGATTACTATGCTAGCAGATTAAACACCCTGTAGTAATATGTCTATTAATCCCTCTACAGAACTCCGATTGACCTGATTCCAAGTTAATTGGATAGATAAGAGAAATAACTTTCCAGGCATGTATGTTTCACACTCTAATTCGAAGAAAAACTCAAATGGCATACGTTTAAAGTTGTGTCAAAAATTCTGGCAGATTGAGTCTTGTGTTCATCAATTAAACCCTAAGTCATTCAAGATTCATGTTCTTTAACCAAGAAATCATAAAGATTCTATGTTAATCATCAAATATATTCAAATTTCATTTTACCTTTACTTAGGGATTCATTCTACATGCAATCCTACCCAAACATGTGATAAATTCAAACATTTAATTCATGGTTTTTCAATAGAATTAACCAATTCTTAAAACTCCCTACACATGGGTATTATAACTTGAATTTGATTTGCAATAAACACTTGACTTGATAGAGGGGTTCTGATTTTGTGATTGTTGTTGATGATTGATTGTTTTTCTCCCTCAATCTTCCTTCCCCACAAGTTTGTGGTGAAAATCTCCTTTGAATCCTTCCCAATTCTTCCTTTTGCCTTGAGAATTGTTTCTCTCTTCTCTCTAATGGCTATGGTGTGTTTTTTCTTCTCTCTAACCCTAGCATCCAACTCTTATAATCTGACTTAGAGTTATTAAATTCGTAGGTCTTCTCACTCCTATAATTTAAAAGACTAAAACCCCCCTGAATGGTTCCAGCTTAGCCCAAAAACATCTTGGGACCCAACTAGTACCCCTGGGTATACTATTTTGACTATTTCGACCCTTCCGGGGTTAACCGTGACCTCTAAATTATCATTTGAGTCACTTAAAAATATTTTACTCATTCTCTCCCCAAAACGGTCTACATGCGTTAAGTAACTATTTACAACTCGCACTAAGTAAATATAATGAGGCAATATAAATCGGTAACTATCTCTCGATTAATATACCATAATTACAATTCTTAATAAATATCATTAAATTACTCCTCTTACGCAATTTAAATTAAGTCGTATTTTCTCATTTAATTTTCCAATTTAATTAAATAGAATATTCAGAAATACGGGGTATTACATACTTTCCCCCTTGCAAAGGAATTTCATCCTCGAAATTAGGATAAGGCTGGTATTAAGACTAAGGACCTTAAATATCACTGCATCTTCTAATACTCAAAAACAAATCATAACATCCTAACAATCGTCCCAAGTACATGCCTTGCTTCATTATAAATTCTTCTAGCATGTTACCCATGCCGCATATATCATAATTAAGTCTCACTACTTTATTTCTCCATTGATTTTCCCAATCTAACATTAACTCTTGAAATTAAGTTTCTCCCTAATTAATTTACCCTTTTGATGTATATATCTATATATAACATCTATGGATCTACTATCACTCATAAGTAGAATATTAATAGGTATATATTTCACACACAATATACTATAAGGGAAATTGGTCCGGCAAAATCATTGGCACCAAAAATCCTGTCATTTACATTGGTCCAGAAATCCCTCGACCCCAAGGTAAATGTAATGCATATGTTGGTTCAGACCTTCCGTCGATACCAATAATTATCATCGATTTGGTTCGAAAAATCATCGACCCCAAATAGATCCTTCATGTATTGGTCCGGAACATCATCGATCCCAATATAGAATTAAGCATACTTATTATTGCACATAAGTAGGAAAAACATCAGGTATATATTTCTTACACATAATATATACTATCAACACTAATATTATAATCACCCCCCCCCCTTCTATAACACTTTTGGGGTTATTGACTCGGAATCTCACCTCGATCACCAATAGTGATTGGTTATATTGTCTCGAAATCACACTTCGAGAACTAATATATGCAAATATATCTCATCGCACATCAGTAGACAATTTATTAGCCATATATTACACACTTCATATATCCTAAAATGTCATACTCTAATAGAATGTCCTCGTAGCACGCGTCAAGGACTAAGAGTTCGAAATGTCTCCTCGAACCACACCTCAAAGTACATATAAGTTCATAATAGGTATCCAATAACCTAATCCTTATGTACAGTCCATATAGGCACCCACACTATCGTTAGGACGTAGTATCTTCCTTTCTCACAATCATTGGGTCATAGGCGACACAGCACACCCAAAATAAAACATTATCTCCATTCCTCCCTAACCATCTCTCACAGGGTGGGATTTTAGGATTTCATCCTGATTCACAACAATGTAGAGCGGCACCTTGCACTTGTGCACTCTACCTTTTTAACAACATATTAGTTCATAACGATCAACCCATTTCGCTAACCCAACGGAATGTTGACTTAGTTACGATGTCCATAGCCCATCCATAAATTATAAGTCTGCCTACACATTCCATCGCTGGAAACGTAGGTTCACCACCGAATTTTGGTTGCGCATTTCGAGACCGTCTTTCTTTATCAACTAGTGGTGCGTCTGGAGACAATCTCACTATATCTCTTCCGCAACACCACTTCCCACTTACGCCATCTTTCCTCAAGTGGTAACCTATTCCCCTTTCACTCCGCGTATATTATACTTTACAATCCGTACACTCTTCGAAATTGGCGCACTTTTAGGGTTGATTACGTTATAAGAATCAACATTTTAGTAACGCGTATGTCACTCTCAACACTCAGTTAAGTAGAAACTGGTGTCACTTCTTCACAACAGTTAGGCCTCCCATATCAAGAGACAACTTTTGAACGGATTCCCACCGACTTTTATACCATACGGTGTGCTGGCTCTCTTAGGACATAAAAATCTTGGATCATCGTCTATTTCCCATGACGTTCAATCCATTTCATGGATACGACTTGCCTCATAACCTCCCCACCGGCGAACTTATCAAATATAATTTTTTTTTCTGCATCCCTCTACCTCGGATGACTAAGAAATCCAATTGACTAGGGCGCCCATACCCCCTTTTCTCCATGCAAATTTACAAAAACATTGCAAACGTCGTACTCGTAACATGCTTTCCTCAGCTCTCTCCTTGTCTTCACGGCGTGCCTACAATTTTGTGGGTATTCACAATCCCCTATAGACCAAAATTCAAATTCTTGCCCATAAATTCCCACTTATCCTTTCGTGGTGAGATAAGCTTTTCAGTGTTTCCCCACAACACTATCGGCCCCACCGATGTCCTAGCATCTAACGTCTCTTCTCCTGACGTGCATAAAAATCTAGTCGTATTCCCTTGAATAACTTGGAAAGATAAAAATGTGTGGTCTTACATCCCACATAATACATCTTTTCATAAATCCCCTTATTCCAGGCCACACTTACTTGTTTAGGGTATTCCTCCTCCCGGACTTGGCAGCCATCATTTTGAACACTATCATCATGGTTCCCTTAGTTTTGCTGACCAAGACGAACACACTATTGGACTTAACAGTCTTGGCTTAGAATCAAATCAATGAATCCCCTGGTGGTTTTCCACTTATGGCTTGCACTAGCCCCTTTGCATTCAGTCTTACTCTTTGACTAAATCCTTAAACTCTTTTAGCTCCGGTCACCTAGGAGCATTTACATCAACCTTGTAAGAAGCACCATACAACCTTCATACCCATAAGTCGTCCAAGCAGAGTTTTACCAAAATTGTGGATGACAACTCGTGAGTCCATTCTCTCAAGGGACCTTTTTCCTTTGTACCTATCTCATCGGGTACCAGCTCACTTCAATGGATAAATTTCTTTCTCACAATTGGCCTTTACCAGGTTTTCATGTGATGGGTTTAGACGTTTCCATTCACTTCGCTTCTGAACCATCATTGGAGAAATTTACGGTTAAACTATACGTAAAATCCCTCTAACTATATACTGACCCTAGGTCCAGATGTGGTGCCTGGTACCCCCACCACGTTGCCTCAAAATTTTTTACCCAAACTTTCACTTCTGGGTATTCCTACTCTATCCTAAATGCCAAGATCCCTAGGCATTCAACTTTCATGCATTAACATGCACAGTCGCCGTTTTATCACATTTTTATGGCCCGTTCTCATAAAAATCCTCCAGACCTCCTCTCACTATCACTACATTTAGCGGTCTAGATTAGCAATCCCCTTTTGCCATCACGACACTTGGAAAATGCCTACTATGCCTCAATAGCCCTTGCGGCATTTACTTATAACTTCACACTTGGAGAGACCTCGACAACGATCATCTCTTCTACGATTACCATCTTCGAACACCCCATGCCTCATGCCGAGCCCCTTCCTCCTGCAGTTCTTCCAACGCCTCCGCTAGTTTTTATCGTCATGTTCGACGTAACATACCCAATCGAACTTGTATATACTACACTTCATCAACTAAATAGCAGGAGAACGTAAACCACGTACGTAGAGGAGTACAACAATCCTAGTATAGGGCTCTATATCAATCAAACGATACGCTGAAAACGTATTAAGCCGTACAGATCCTATGGACACTAGAACCTAATGCTCTAATACCATCTGTGACACCCCGCCTAATTAAACATCGGGTGATCAGGCCTTTATTAAATTAAAACAGGCTTCTCAAATGGTTCATTCTTAGCATCACTGCCGAAAACTGTTTAATTACTAATCCCCTAAGTAAAATTAGACCGGTGCCAAATTTTATCTTTCTTAAAACAGATAAATCAACCATGCGGAAAATAGAAAAGAAAATACCATGCTAAAACCCAAACCAACAAAGTATAAGTACAACAGCGCAAAAGTATTACCGAATAAACCATCGGCTAAAAATGCTAAACAACAATAGAACAACTACTAATCTGAAACTAACATCTGAGACTGATACCGGACTACAAGTCCATACATGGAATAATGTGAGATCCTGTGCTAGATCTGAATGAGAGATATCGTCTAGTCAAAATCCTGTAAGCATCCACTGTGCTACAGCTGCGAGTCCCTGGAATAGAATCATCATCCATGGCGTCCCTGTGGCTGGACACCTAAAAGGTTTTGAAAATATTTTATAGCAAGAGTTAGTACTCAAAACATTTTAAAAATATTTAGCAAGTGTTTATCACAATATAAAATGCGGTTATTGATTACACATGTTAGGTTTTCGTACACTCTCTTGAGTTCACTCACTTCTCATCTATTGTGCAAACCTAACTTTCTACACTTAGACTACCTAGCCATGTCCCCCAAGTTAATTAGGTCTAAGTAATCATCTGAACTTATCTAAGCTTAAGTTCTCGCATCGCCCACACCGTGCATTCATTTCAATAACATCTCGCAAAGGTTAATTAATACTCAAATAACATTTCAACTATGTTATTCTTCAAAGCTATTTAGTTTCATTGATAAATTTCTACGATTCTCACAATTGTTATCTTTCCACTTATGTAATTAAGTTTCACTACTTAAGTTACTAATTAGAGATTCTTTATCTAAAATTACATTCCGTAATTAAGTTTCACTACTTAACTTACCAATTTGATACGTAACATTAAACACATCATATTCATCTACTTATTCACAACGGTAGAATATCATTAAGTGTATATATTTCACACATAATATATACTAAATATCAGTCATTACTATTTGTCCTTTTTACACACATAAAAAACTCTTGGTTCGGAATGATTCATTGACCCCAAGTAAGAATTGGTTCGGAATGATACATCGACCCCAATTATTTATATACACAAATTCTGGCTCGGACTCTTTCATCACGCCACCAGTTCAAAGGTTTGGTTCGGCATTTTACATCGACCCCAAACATATAATAACCATATGCTAGTTCGGAATGTCTCATCGACCCTAACATAGTTAATTTAAGTATATATCAATATACTAACACACAAAAGTAGAATATCATTAAATATATATTTCACACACAATATATATTAAATATCAGTCATTAATATTTATCCTTTTTACATACATAAAGGACTCTTGGTTCGGAATGATTCATCGACCCAAAGTAAGAATTGGTTCGGAATGATACATCGACCCCAATTATATAATAACCCTATGTTAGTTCGGAATATCTCATCGACCCTAACATAGTTAATTTAGGTATACTTCTCTTAACCTAAAAGTTCATACAATTCAGTAGGTTCACGCCCGACCTATCAACCATGTTCGTACGTAATATTTTATTCTCTTATATTTACCGTACAATATTCATTTTACGATTTATCTCATTAATCGCATTTATTTGAGTATTCACACATTCTAAGGGCCCTAGTTACTCCTAACGTAATATCAATTCAGTAGATACCCTTGTTAACATACTGACCCAATAAATTTAAGCCCGATCATGATTTTTCGTAATTATATTCTTATCATCTCAAATTAGAATACGTCACAATCAAGCCTATGAATCTCCACTTTAATTCTCTCACAAAATTAGAGTCCAATGCTCAATCATAGACCTACTTCCATAAAATTATTCCAAAAATATATTTCATCAAGGTCCCGAACACTTCCCCGATAAAATTTTAGGAATTTGAGGCTTAAAATTAAATATTTTACATTTTCTCGCAGCCTAACGAATCATAAAATTTACTGGCAGATTAAACACCCTCTAGTAAAACTTTGATTTCTCCCTCTACACAACTGAGATTGACCTAATTCCAAGTTCATTGGAAAGCTAAGAGATATACCTTTCCATAAATCTATGATTCACACTCTAATTCTAAGTAAAACGCAAATATTACATGTTTAAAATCATGTCAAACGTCTGGCATATTACTGTGGTGGCAGATTAAACACCCTGTAGTAATATGTCTATTACTCCCTCTACAGAACTCCGATTGACCTGATTCCAAGTTCATTGGATAGATAAGAGAAATACCTTTATAGGAATGTATGGTTAACACTCTAATTCGAAGTACAACTCAAATGTCATACGTTTAAAGTTCTGTTAAAAATTTTGGCCGATTGACATCTTGTGTTCATCAATTAAACCATAAGTCATTCAAGATTCATATTCTTTAACCAAGAACTCAGAAAGATTCTATGTTAATCATCAAATATATTCAAATTTCATTTTACCTTTACTTAGGGATTCATTCTAGATGCAATCCTACCCAAACATGTGATAAATTCAAACATTTAATTCATGGTTTTCCAATAGAATTAACCAATTCTTAAAATTCCCTACACATGGGTATTATAACTTGAATTTGATTTGCAATAAACACTTGCCTTGATATAGGGGTTCTGATTGTGTGATTTTTGTTGATGATTGATTGTTTTTATCCTTCAATCTTCCTTCCCACAAGTTTGTGGTGAAAATCTCCTTTGAATCCTTCCCAATTCTTCCTTTGGCCTTAAGAATTGTTTATCTCTTCTCTCTAATGGCTATGGTGCGTTTTTTCTTCTCTCTAACCCTAGCCTCGAACTCTTATAATCTGACTTAGAGTTATTAAATTCATATGTCTTCTCAATCCTATAATTTAAAATACTAAAACGCCCCTGAACGGTCCCGGCTTAGTCCAAAAACATCCCGGGACCCACCTAGTACCCCTGGGTATACTATTTTGACTATTTCGACCCTTCCGGGGTTAACCGTGACCTCTAAATTGTCATTTGAGTCACTTAAAAATATATTACTCGTTCTCGCCCCAAAATGGTCTACATGTGTTAAGTAACTATTTACTACTCGCACTAAGTAAATATAATGAGGCAATATAAATCGGTAACTATCTCTCGATTAATATACCATAATTATAATTCTTAATAAATATCATTAAATTACTCCTCTTACGTAATTTAAATTAAGTCATATTTTCTCATTTAATTTTCCAATTTAATTAAATAGAATATTCAGAAATACGGGGTATTACAAGAATATGGAGGTGTGTTTCTAACAATTGGTTTTCCACCATCATTAATGGCCAAAGCTCAAGTTTCGTTAAATCCCACAAAGGTCTTAAGAAAGGTGATCCTCTATCTCCAGGCCTTTCTGTCCTTGTAGTTGAAACTCTCAACAAAGGTATTCACAACTTGATGGTAAATGGTTTGGTTAAGCCCTGTTCTTCCTAGAAATTTTCCACTTATCTCCATTCTCATCTCTACAGATGACTCTATAATTTTCTGTAATGGTTCCCCAAATAGCTTAAAAAATCTAATTACCTTTCTCAAAATATTTGAAAAATTTAGTGTCCAATTTATTAACTTCTCTAAAAGAATCTTCTCTAAAAGCAGCTTCTGGTAAAGGGCATGAGATGAAAAAGAAGTATGAGGAGGCGACAGATAAGATATTCCATCAAGGAATTTTGCCAGACCAAGGGTTTGATGATGATCTTCCTATACAAAATTTGTACATTGATGGTTCTTTATGTGCAAATGGTTGTGGAGTTGGAAATATTCTCAATAGTCCAGATGGTATAGACATTGAATATGCTCCACGATTCCAGTTCCAAGCCTCCAACAATGAAGTTGAGTATGAGGTTGTCATTGTGGGCCTAATATTAGCTAAGTTAATGAATGCAGAGGAAGTGGTGGTATAGAGTGATTCACAGTTAGTGGTGAATAAAATTCTAGGTCTTTATGTAGCTAAAGGGGAATTCATGTCGAGATACATGGCCAAAACTTTGTAAGTCGTATCCACTTTGTTAGCTATTCAGATGGTCAGAATTCCCAAATTAGAGAATGCAAGAGTTGATGCCCTTAATCGGTTAACATCAGCCACTCGTACAGAGATACGAAGAACAATTCCTATTGAGTTACTTACTATTAGGAGCATTGATGAAGAATTAATGGTGAATTTTATTGCATTAGACATGGAACCATCTTGGATGGATCCCATCAAAGCTTACAGTGAGGATGGAATCTTTCGAGCCGACCTACTTGCAGCCAAGAGGTTAAAGTACAAGGCTGACAGATATGTTTTTAATAACATAGTTCTATATAGAAGAGAATTAGTTGTTGGTTTGCAAAGATATCTTCACCCAGCCGAAGTTAAAGACTTGATTAAAGAAGTACATGAAGGATCTTATGGGGCTCACGTGGCAGTAAGAACTGTACTATAGAGAATTAGTACACACGGGTACTACTGGCCAACCATGCATGCAGACTGTGCAGCTTTTGCCCAAAAATGTGATAAGTGACAGAGGTTCTCTAGTATATGAAGAACTCCGCAAGCATTGATAACACCAATCAATTCACCCTATCCATTTTCTATATGGGGAATAGACTTGGTCAAACGTTTGCCAACAACCAGAGAAAGATTCAAATACTTGGTAGTAGCTATTGATTATTTTACAAAGTGGGTGGAAACTGAGCCTCTAATCGATATGGCCTATTACATGGTCTATCAGTTTATTTGGAAGAATATCATATGCAATTATGGTCTTCCCCATGCCTTTATCACAGACCATGGTACCCAATTTGATAATGATGAGTTTGTGGCATACTGTGTTCAATCCAACATTCAAAAAGTTTATTCTTCTCTAGGGCATCCTCAAAGTAACGGACAAACAAAGGTGGTGAACAAAACTCTAATGAATGGATTGAAGAAAAGACTAGCTAATTCTAAGGGTAATTGGATCAACGAGTTACAGTCAGTTCTATGGGCTTATCGAATAACTCCCGGAACAATAACTAGAGAGACACCATACATATTGGCTTTCGGAACAAAAGTTATGATTCCAGTCGAATTGGAATTACCTACTCATAGAGTCCTCAAATTTAATTCTCCAGTAAGTGATTTGATGAGAAGGATAGATTTGAATATGCTGGAGGAAGTCCGTGAAGATGCCTCAACTAGAAATGCACCCTATCAACAAAGGACTGCGTTATTCTGTAACAAGAGGGTGAAGAAGAGTGATCTGAAAGAAGGTGACTATGTGTTGAAGAAGGTTATTCAGAAACATAACAAGCTTGAGGCTAATTGCCATGGGCCCTATCGCATCACAACAGTCATCCGACCAGGTACCTATAGATGGAGACCCTAGAAGGGGAGGAATTTAAAAATGCATGGAATGAAGAGCATCTAAGAAAGTATTATCAGTAATGTAATAATCAACGTACTCAATTCTTCCCAAATGAATGAAAAAGCTGATTTACCCAAATTTGATTGTTATTTTTTTCGGAGTACTAGTGCTTACATACTACACTTAACATCATTTGAAAAAATCAGCATTTTAAAAATCAACAACAAGCTATAATGTTGGTCGGCTTCAGCAACCACCAGCTATAATGTTGGTCGGTATCAGCAACCACCATCTATAATGTTGGTCGGCATCAGCAACCACCATTTATAATGTTGGTCGGTATGAGTAACCGCCAGCTGTAATGTTAGTCGGCATCAATGAAGACACCAACAATGTTGTTCGTCGACATATAAAAATTATCAATCAAGGCTACATTTTAAGTCCTAAATTCCTGATTAAAAAATGGATGACGAAAAGAGCACCTAAACTGGGCAAGAAGTTGGATAAAAATTCCACTGCCTGGGAAACAAGGTAATTAATTCAATTGTCTAAACATCTAGACACATTATTAGACCTATGGTGATGCATTGGTAATTGGTACAAGTATCAACAAAACTAGTGAAAAACTAAATTGGCAAATTGTCAATTCATACAAGATTCATAGATACCGAGATCCAAAGATTGATAAGATAAGTGATCCAGCATTTTATTTATAATTAGCAAATTGTTGATCTAGTGTTATATGCAAAGATTGACAGAATAAAAGTTATTCTATTCTCAAAATCAAAGTTGTCAAAAATTTATGAGATTAGCCAACCGGTAAAAATTTAATCAATATAGGGTCTATTTAATGGGTCTTAAAAAATTTAAAATTATCCGACCTAGCTCTTGCATAAATTTGTCGAGGAATTTTAGAGGAAATTATGGAGTCCAATAATAATTGAGCCCGGCACCGCTATCCCTTAGGTAGCTTACTCCAGAAATCTTGCCCGCTCTATGACTACTGATTAGATAGTCCTAGCTTCCTAACCTCAATAAACAAGAACAAGAGCAACCCCATTCATTCTTTTCTATCCGTGTTTCCCAAAACATCGGGATACTCACGAATAAGACCAATAAGGTAACATGATAGTCAAACCCAATTCGTTAATAGACAACATTGACATAAGGAAAGGAAAGCCAACCAAATACTTATTGTAAACCTTACTAATTCCAATAAGATACCTCGATATCATAGCTTTATTTCCAGCAATTTGAAACATCCACCACTCATTCCTTATGATTGTTGTGAAAATTTTCCAAACATTGTTTTCTTCCACACTAATACCACTATTTCACTTTTGTTTCTTTTCTTGAAAGACTTCAAATTTACCTTGTCAATGTTCATTTTCATATCCTACATTTTAGGCATTACCCGACTGACATTTCCTTTGTGATAGACATTGGCATAATGACATTGCCCTTGTATTACGCATCACCTTAACAACTATGCCTTGTATTTAGGTATCCCTTGAATGACCATGCTTTGCATTTATGCATCACCCGTACAATATTGCCAATGCCTTTTTTATTGCACGTCCGATAATACATATGTACTACGCATCACCGGATGCCATTTTATTATTGTGGAGCTTCACACGAAATTATTCAATATAGGATTCGAGATCTTTGAATCATTTTTTCTTTAAGGAAAAATATTTTGAAACATTTTGAGATAACGAGAATTTTTCATTGTCTTTGCTAAACGGTGGTAAGTGTACCGTTGAAGGTGTGGGGATGGTGAAACTCAAAATTTTCAATGAGGTGGAGCGCACATTGGGTATAAAATTTTGGCAATGTCAGTCGAGTGATGCCTAAAATTTTGGGAATGTCAGTTAGGTGATGCCTAGAAACAAGGCAATGTCAGTTGGGTGATTCCAAGTACCAAAGAAATATTAGCAAAGTGATGCCTAGAAACAAGGCAAAGTCGGTTGGGTGATCCCTAGCACCAAGGCAAATATCGATCAGGCAATTCCCTGAAATAAGGAAATGTGGGCAAAGTAATAACAAAATGACCAAACAAATATGTTGGGTGATGCAATTTCATCTAGGTGTTTCCCAAAAGTGGGCAAAGCCAAGCGGACGATACAAAATAATAAGGCAGTGTCGGTCAACAAACGTGAGCTTCGATCGACTAAGACTCTATTACCAAGACTTCCAAGCTAGCTAATATTTCTAACTGTGGTGTTATCTCCAACTATAATTGTCTCTAATACAAAAACAAAGACTATATTACCAAGACTTACATTTGTAATGAGCATAAATTATTTTTTAGTTGAACTTTCTTTTAGCCATAATCAGAACTACGATCCCAACACCTCTTGATTTATCAACAACCAATGCATGTGTGCAATTATCCCTAGTAAAAACTTAATGCTTGACCCCAGAAAGGGACCCAGAGAGATTTCTTCTAATAGTAGGATTTTTTTTCCACCATGGTATGCTTTCAGTAATCTTGCAACTAATGTATCCACGTTATCCAAAAATGTGACATGCTTTGAGATCTCTTTAACTTGTGCATGTTGATTCCCCATTAACTCGAAGTCTATTTTAGAAAATACAACCATTGACTCCCATTGGTTGATGCTTCTACCAAAATTTGATATTGTCTATGTCACATAAAAAGCCATGAAAGGAATATCCATCTTTGATTACCATACTGAATTCCATATGGAAGAAGCTGATGACTGGATCTCCTAGTTCCCGAATGAGAATATACTTTGTACCTCCCAAGAACACCTTCGATGGAAAATATTCTTTGATGGTGCCACCAACAAGAAAGGGTATGGCATTGGGATACTCCTAATTGCCCCTAATGACTCTCACACTCCCATTGCCATCAAGATGTATTTTCCTTGTACCAACAACATGACTGAATATAATTCGTGCACGGTAGTCCTCAAAGTTGCCCTCAAGAAAGGAATTCGATACCTCAATGTCTATAGGGATTAAACCCTCATCATCGGTCAAGTGCTTAGAAGATGGAAAGTCGAGAACAAGAAACTTTTACCCTTCCATACCCATCTAGAGGAGTTAGCTTCCCAATTCTAAGAAATCCCTTTCCACTACCTACCCCGAGTAAAGAACAGCCTAGCCGATGCCCTTGCTACCTTAGCTTCTATGATTTACATGCCCAAAGGAATAACAATGGCCCCCTTCCTTGTCTAAAAGCAAGATAAAAAAACCCACTACTACCATATTGAGCTCATCACTGAAAAAGATCTCAAGATAGACAACTGTTGATACTATGATATTTGATGCCTCGTCAAGAATGGTAGGCATACCCAAGGTTCTGACAAGAAAGATCGATCAACCCTTCGCAGATTGGCTGCCTAATATATTGTTTGTGATAAAGCACTTTTAAAAAGAAACTTCGATGGAACCATTTGCACTGCATCGCATGAGCTGACATTGAAGAGATAATGTAGAAAATCCACAGCGGGGAATGCAAACCCCACATGGATGGCCATATGCTAGCCAAGAAAATCATCCGACAAGGTTACTAATGGACTACCATGCTTAAGGATTACAGAGCCTACGTTCAAAGATGCCTAAAATGCCAACAGTTTTTTAACCTACAACACTTGCCTCTGCAGGAATTATACAAAATGACTTCTACCTAGCTGTTCTCCACACAGATCATTAACATCATAGGGAAGGTTACACCCAAAGAATCCAATGGCCATGAGTTCATCCTAGTTTCCATTGACTACTTAATTAAATGGGTCGAAGATGAGTCATACGCAGTTCTGAATGCCAAGAAGGTGGCCAAGTTCATCAAGAAAAATATCATCCGGTGATATGGGGTCCAGCATGAGCTGATATCAACTAATGGGTTAAAATTTGAGGCAGAAGTTACAGAGTTGTTCGATGAGTATGGAATTCATAGACACAAATCCTCTCCCTACCGACCTCAAACCAATGGACTAGTTGAAGCTGCTAATAAGAATCTTAAAGCCATCATCAACAAGATGATCGAGAGTTGTTGAGATTAGGCTGATCGGATCCCCTACACCCTTTGGGGATACTACACTTCAATTTGAACCTCTACTAAGGCTACCCCTTACTTTCTGGTATACGTCATGGTAGCAGACCTACCCGTATAGATGAAAATCCCTTCGGTGTGCGACATGCCAGAAAGAAAAGTCAACAAGGAAGATTGGCATCAAAACCATATCGATGAGTTGTTACTCTTGGATGAAAGGAGGTTGAAAGCTCTATATTACTTACAAGGGTACCATCACCAAATAACGCGATCATTGAATAAGAGAGTCAAGGACTGTGGTGTCCGAAAAGGGGACTTAGCCTCAAAGAAACAGTAGAGCCCATCTGGGACCCCAGAGAGAAATTCAAGCCCATTTGGAGTGACCCGTACATCGTAGAAAATATCCTATTAGGCGACACCGCTATGCTCATCGATCTTGACGGATAAGAAATGTTGTGTCCAGTCAACCTGGATTGTCTCAAGAAATTTTACTCCTAGTCCGAAATCTCGACATACTACGATTCCTCTCATCTCCCTTCTAATCTTAAAAAAAATCATTTCCCTCTACTTATAACTACGTGGGGCGTGTTCCTCTAAAAATATTTTTTATCTTCAAAAATTGAATTTCAGAGAATTTTTAAAACCCTTGGAGATACATAGGCAAACCATTCGCTTTATGTGAGCATGGCCCCCCTCTTTTTCTCAAAAAGCGATTATTTTTTTATCCCCGAGGACGACAGTTCATTTTAACATATAAATGAACAAAATGATTATGTATGCCTTAGCGATTGGTATAGATAATTCAAATGCAAAACTCAAAAACTGGCATAACTAGATTTTCAAAAACTCCTTTGTTTCATTATTCGAAATCTCGAAATGATTACATCAGCATATGTAGTCAAACAACTTCGCTTGCCAACCCACACCCACTTTCCTAAAACAAAATAAAAACAAACTCCACTACACCTAAAACAACCTCTCCAAATTATTCCCATATAACCTCGAATAACCTACATAACCATAAATAAAACCAAACACCCATTACAAAAGCTTCACAAAAAACATTCCCAGAGGTATTACCCACAGCTGGCAGAGGAACTAGCCCCATTATCACTAACATCCTTGGGTCCCCAAACTTCCCCTGCCTAAAGAGAGTGCCATTGATGCTCCATTAAATGATAAGCTCGGACCAACCTAGGAAAAACCACAACACCTCCCTCCATAGTGTCACATACGACAAACCACCTTTGCCCAGTCTTTATAGCCAGCATCTTGGCAACTATTGTGTAAGAAAGCCTACGTCCACTGTTATTGTATTGATTTCAGTGATTACAGAAACTTAGGAACTCTTGTTAATAAGAATATCCTAGAATCCATTCTATCATGCCTTTGATGAAAGGGATACAATGTATTTATAGTGACCCAGAGATCAAGGGTTATAAGATTTTATATATTTAAGCATTTATACCCGTACATAATGAATGTGATATTTGGTTGTCTATACCACCAGCAAAAGACCTTTGGTTATACTTCCCATATGGTGGATTTTTATTACAATGATGGTCTGCATTCTTCATGTTGGTCGAAAAGCCTACCGAGAAACTATCTATGGAGTTGGTTTAGTGACTGCTGACTGGGATATCTACTATATAAGGGGACAAGTGTCTACTTCTGATTAGTCCACATAGGTGGATAGTTTTTTGTATCAATAAAAGCCCCCAATACATCATTCTTGATGATTTTGTTGAAAGTATGGAGATAAACAAAGTGGCAGAACAATACAATATTGACGAAGAAACAGGGTTCATATTCTTCACTTCTTCAGTAAATCACATGACCAGATCAGTGAGGCATTACCAGATCCCAATCTCACTACCAGCCAATGACAAGGGAAAGGGCGTTGAAAATCGTCCTATGCTAGATATAACCTTCAAGGAGAGCAAGATCCTCGATCAACTAAAGAAAAATCAAGCTAACATTACTCTATGGAGGCTTTTCATGTCTTCCCAGCTGCACATAAATGCTTTGATCAAGTTGCTCACTGGACCCAAAGTTCCTCATTTCTACACACCAGAAGAAGCGGTAAATTTAGTCGGATCCTCGACCTCTACCCGAATGCTATCCTTTTTTGAAGAAGAAATCCCCAGAACTGGGTCTAAAGCACAATCATGCACTCAATATCTCCATCAAAGTTATGGATAAAATCGTACCACTCTCTCTTGTCGATAATGGATCCACCTTGAATGTCTTCCCATTAAGAACCTTCAAATGCTTAGGACTGAAGGAAAGTGACCTCACTCTAACTTTCACTGCTGTACGTGCCTACGATATATCCCGTCGGGAGGTGATGGGCTCCATAAAACTTGTAATAAGGGTTGGACTTATAAACCCTATCGTTGAATTCTGAGTTATTGACATCCCAGCTTGTTTTAAACTATTTCTCGGATCACCTTGGCTCCACAATATCAAAGGTGTGTCTTCCTCACTCCATCAGAAATTGAAGTTCTTCACCGACGGACGAGTTATTACCATTTTGGGCAATGACGATAATGCTGAGGGTGCAAGTACCAGTAGTCCAATCCTTGAGATACATCATGGGTCAAATGATATGCTCCTATCAGGATTCCAAGTTTTGCCACTTCTACTCCCGGCAGGGGACGATTTCAAAGAAAGTGTTTTTCTGGAATACGACCCTCAAGCTCTTAGGAAGTTTAGGAATAAAGTTGCCCTGGTTCCCCACACCCACATGCATCGTTTTACATGTACTTGGGTTAGGAAATCGGATTTAGAGTCTTTAGGAAAAAAATTTCATGATTCTCGTTTGGGTGCACTTGATTCTTCCCATGCTAAATCTAAAGGATGATAGTGTTGCCAGGTTTGTCATATGCTAGTTTGTTTCATGATATATTCATTGCTAGTATTATGACATATGTATCATTTTGTATTATAATTTTCATTTCTTTGAGCCTTATTTGAAAAATACAAAAAGATTTTGTTTTTGAGAAAATTTTTGAAAAACCAAAAAGATTTTCAGTTTTTGTTTTTGAGTTTACATATTTGATGTGGCATATTGGTGTGCTTGGACCCCCCCCCCCCCCCCCCCCCATCGTTTCATTATCCATGTGGCTAGGACTTTTGGTCATTATTATCGATACTTAGAATGATCTTAACCATTGTTTATATGCGGTTGTTTCGAAGTTGATATGCATCTTGATTCGACTTTGTATATATGCCAACATCGCACACATGCACGAGTTTATACGGATGTTTGACTTCTCTTGCATATTTGAATTTGGTGAGGCGTTCTTATCCCAATCTTGTCATCTATGCGTAAGTAAACTTAAGGAGAAGTGTGCATGTAATAACCGTTTATCGTGAGGATTTTATATTTAAAAAATGATGAGTGATTCACGGGAAAGGGCTGCGAGAGTTCAAATTTAACTCATCGTGAAAGCCACCGTTTAAAAAGAGCCCCAAAAGAAAAAGAAAGATGCTAAGAAAAGGTCCGATAAGATTTTCTCTAAGTTGAGAATGGTAGTAACCTCAAAATAACTTGAAAAAGTATGTTTATATGAGGGTGTTTGGTTGGAGAAAATTTAAACGGGTTTGCACATCTAATCCTAATGTTGAAACATTACAATTTGACGCTAATGTTTGTAGAATCGTCAAAATTCTGGATTTGTGTGCATATAGTATGTTTAGTTCATTAATCTCGCACTTTTATTGTCATATGGCTATGATAAAGTTTGATGATTTATCGCTATCAATTAGAGCTTCTTGATCGTTTCGATGTGTTGGAATTATGACTCATTTGTTGTAGTTTCACGCCCATTCATTCCATGTCCAGGTTTGAGCACATCGGTACTATGTTTGCATGCAACTCGCATTTTAAGTTTTTATGAGTTTTTTTGCATTTTGTGTTAAAAGCTTACTATTTTAGCACTGTTTTGCTTCTGTCAGTCCCTTCCTGGAATTTTTTATGGAAATTTTTTCACTGGGCAATACTTTATAATATTTCTGGGAAACTGGGAAATTTTGACAGGTCGCGCGAAGTCGTTCTAACGACATCTCATCTCGCGCGAACGACTTATGTACTTCGTTCGAGCGATTTCCTCATCTCGTTTGAGCAAAGTCCCTGGCTCGTTCGAACGAAAGGGTGAAAATGGCTTCTGATTGGTTTTCAGTCCTCTGGCTTAATTTGACATATTTTTGGTACTATAGGAATCTTTTTTTGGATTAATTGGTTTATATGCAGGTTCTTTTATGTTCCAAATTGGTTTTTGCATATGAGTCTGTGTATCACACTTGATTTGACTGGTATACTCTTTGTGTGATTCATTGGTTTACTAGCTACTATTTTGGCATTACATGATCTTGTTTAGCTGGTTTTCTCATGTTTATCTAGTGGTTTTCATTTTTCAAAATTGGTATCAACTTGATTCTATTTGGTATCATATTATCATGCTAGATATTTCATATTGGTTTATCTTTTCACCGGATTGTCTATTCGAGACAAAAAGGGGGAGAGGTGTATGTGATGTAGGGGGAGATTTGTTGAGTGCTACTTTATGTTTCAAATAGGTAACAAATTGGTATCAAATAATTGCTCACATGTTTTCAAATGATATGATCTTATTGAATATGTAAATTGGTTTCATTTGTTCCTCCATACTTCACTTGGTATTTGTTTGTCTGTTTCATGTGTGTAGGTATGTTTCAGCGATTTGAGATTTCAAGTCTGCATCACATTCAGATAGTGCATGCTTGTCGGTGATACATATATTAGTCTGTGTCCTGTATTTTTTATTTTAGGTTTATGGGATGGGATTTAGGCGTGAAACGGCTTGACGGCCCGGTTAGGCATTTCACTGGTTTAGTTTTGTCCCGGAATAGTCAAAGGGGGAGATTTGTCAGGACATAAATTTCCAATTGAGTCCCTGTATTGTTTTGACTTAATTTCGCGAACAAAACTGTGTTTGTAATATGTCATAGGGAGAATTTTATTTTGTCACGATCTCACTTGGTCTATGACGTATTGAAGAAATTGAAGACGTTGCGACAAATCTTCAAAGAAATAATCATGTCGATGTTTATTTGGTGCAAGTTTACCCGTCTTCAAAGTTAATTTCATTCCGAGATCACTCATGTATGAATTCGTATAATTAATGGTGCTCGGAATTATTTTATAAAAGATAAGGATGTAATTTTTATATAGAAAAATGATTTTAAATGTTTTAAAAGTGTTTTAATGGTTTAAACTTCGTTTTATGATGATAAGATCGAAATAGAGTTTGACTAATTTGAATCTCTTTATTAAGAGACGTTTTTATCTGAAAGTCAAAAAAAGTCAAACTTTCGGAAGGTCGCTCGAGCGACACTGGATCTTGTTCGAACGAGATACAATGTTGCGCGAATGACATGCTTAAGTCGTTCAAACGACATGTTTTTCGAGGCGGCGTTTAAATCCTATTTAAACAGTGTTTGCATCATAATTTTGGAAGTGTGCTTTCTGGAAAAAAAGTTTTACGAACCAGAACCTTGTTTGCACATGTTTTCTAAGGTTTACAAAGCGTAAACACATCCTTAGAGTTTGTAAATATCCGAGTTATCATTCTTATATGTTTAAGTGATCTTACGGAACCAAAGTTGTTTGTTCTACACATTGAACACAAAGGGTTTTGCGGTGAAGAAGCGACGGACATCGTGTTCGACATCATAGACGTATCAAAGCCATATCGGTTGACACCGAGACATACGTGGATGCGTGTGTTGTGGACAGAGATCGTGGAAGACGGAAATTATACGTGGGCACTATTGAAGAATGGTTGAAGATCAGAAGGAGCGTCAAGACCCGTGGGGATCGAGTCTTAGTGTAAGGCCAATCTGTCTTTGTAAAACCATTGTTCATAGTAATTGTCTGGCTTGGGCCGTCCGAGGCTGTTTTCCCGTTTTTGGGTTTTTTCCTCGTACATTCGACGTTGTGAGTATTCTTTACTTTACTTTACTTTACTTTACTTGCTTTAATCACTAGATGCATGTTTAGGATTAATCAAGATAAAATTGGTGTAAAGTGAGAATTGGGATTTTGCAACTTGGTTTGGTGCATAATTAAAAGTTGGATCTTTTTCGAAGAAAAATTGGTTTTGTTTAAAACACACACATCGGGCCACTCACACTTTCAAATTGGTATCAGAGCTAGAAAACATTTTTATTTGTTTTGTGATCCCGTGTGTTTTCAAAGATGAATTCTGGATATAATGAATTTTCTCGAACCCCTATTTTAGATGGCACTAATTACACTTATTGGAAGATGAGAATGAAATGTGCCTTAAATCTATTGATGAGCGTGTTTGGCTTGATTTTGAGAAAGGTGTGACACCCCCTATCACTATTGTAGGTGAGGTCACTAGTTTAAAGCCTGTTGAGTCTTGGACCGAAACTGAACAAAGACTTGCACAATATAATTCTAAGGGTTTGCACGTTATTGCTTCACATGTCACACACGAAGAATATAACAGAATTATGACTTGTGAAACATCAAAAGAGGCTTGGCATATTTTGGCACTCACTCACGAGGGCACTAGCACGGTTAGGGCGTCAAATTTAAACGGTGGCTTCATCACAAAGGATAAAAAAATCTTTTGTAGCCCTTCACCATTTTTAAACAAAGCAAACAAACTCACAAAACGGTTCTTACATGCACATCTTTCTTATCAAGTTTTATCGTGCTTCGTTCGTTTTAAGGACAGGATTGAAGTGAAAATACCTAAGAAACATGTGATAAGACAAGCACTGTAATCAAACAAATCCGTGCATGTGTGCAATAAAAGAAATCATGAGTCAAACATGTAGGAAGTAACACTTAATTACATCTTAATGACTCCAAACGTTATAAAGCACAAGGATGAATTGACCTATTGTCTCAAAACACTATCAAAAAGTCACATGAAAAATGGAATGATGTTGTGACTTGGTCATCCTAAGTTTTCATCCATAAACGGTGCAAATAAAATACAAAAATCTTTTTGGATTTTTCAAAAAATTTATCAAAATAAAATCTTTTTGTATTTTTCAAAAATTTTCCAAAAACAAAAATTTATACAAAAATGATACATACTAGCAATAGGCAAATAATGTCTTCATGAAAATCATCCTATGCTAGTAAACGAGTCAAACCTCAATCATTAGGTGCGGAGGGGATTTCCAAAGGTGGTGCCAACTTATGAAAAAACTCCATCAAATCTTGTGAAGTTTTGACCAAACATCTAACTTGCTCACCTAAATGTGCAAACTCTCTCATGTAGTCTCCGGGAGCAAGTAAAGTATCATGTGTGGGTGCATGTGTGGCAAAAATAGGTGTAGTAGAAAAACGTGACACATAACCCAACTTAAAGCAAAATTCCCTAAGGTGTCCTCTCTTTTTGCAATGGGAACAAACATATATAGGCCTAGGAATACCTTTCTCAAAAAATCTAGGACGCGCTCTCCTAATAGGAATGGGACGCCTAGGTGGGTTAGGGTGAGACTCACGTGAATCTAACACTGAAGTGGGAATCGGCTCGATGCTAATTGGGAAGTAGAAGCACCATTATGACTCATTACTAACTTCTCACCTTTACCCTTAAGAGACACCTTTTCAACCTTCTTAGGTTTGTTCTCAAAATTGACTTTGACCTCCCTGGCACGTTCAAGATCACTCTCGAGTTGGGATGCACGTGTCGTCAGACTAGACAGCGTGTTGGTCAAATCACACTTCTCCTTTCTTAAAATCTCCTTCTCTTTCTCCAAATCTAAAACCCGATGACCCAAATCTCTATTATATATTTTTATTTCCAAGGTCTCGGTGTACAAATCTCTAAAGGCTTTTTGGATCTCACTTTCATCTCCACGTTCACTCTCGCTATCTCCCTTACTCGAAGAACACAAATCACTATCATCTCTCTCGTGTGCACTCTCGTGAGACAAAGTGGGTGTGCTCACACGACTAGAAAAAGCGACAACCATCCCATGTGCTAAACCTTTATCAGACTCATCTCCATCACTATCACTAAGTGTGGCTGGCATGGGTACTTTCTTCCCTTTCTTTCTAAGACACGTAGGACACTCAAATGACTTATGCCCCTTACCCCCACATTCAAAATAAGTTACGTCCTCCAAATCTTCCTCACACTCCTCATCTGAGTCATTCTCTTTTTCCCTCTCACCGTTTTCTTTGGCCTTTCCTTTCTTTTTATTTTTCTCAAAGAATATTTTTGTATTGGAAGAATTATTTTTGTTCATGTTGAGAAATTTTTTAAAATTTTTTGCAAACAAGGCCATATCATTAAAATCAAAGTCTTCCTTGAAATCGGACTCACAAAATTTTTCTTTCTTTTTCTTAAGATGAGTCTTTAAATCAATGCCATTATCCTTAGCCTTAATGGTTTTGGGAAACATGTGAATCTCATAGGTTTGAAGATCTCCTATAAGTTCTTCCAACTTAAGTGATTTCAAATTTCCCAAAGAGTTCAAAACAGTGACTTTAGGAAGAAATCATTTTGGAAGGGATCTCAAAATCTTTTTAACGACATGCGTGTTATCAATCACCTCACCCAAATTAAAAGATGTGTTAATAATGTCCGATAAACGTGCATAAAAATCATCAAAGAATTCAGACTCAAACATGGTGATAGTCTCAAATTGGGTGGCCAAATTTTGTAATTTTGATTCTTTAACCGCGTTCATACCCTCATGTGTCAATTTCAAGACATCCCATGCCTCTTTAGAGGTGGTGCACATCATAATTCGGTGGAACTCATCAGGAGTGATAGATCCAGAAATAGCACTCAAATCACGTGAATTAAATTTAGACATTTTATGATCATCTTCAGTCCAGGCAGACACGGGTTTTAAAGAGGTGATATTATCAACGGTGACCGTGGGAGGAGTCCACCCATTTTTGCAAAGGTACAAAACACGCTCGTCAATGGATTTTAAACTATATTTCATGCGAGCTTTCCAATGGGCATTATTAGACCCGCCAAAAATAGGCATCCGATTATATAAGTGCTCCACAGGAAAGATTGCGATTTTTCAAAAAACTGATTTTTCAAAAGAAATCAATATCACACAATTTTACGAAAAATAGGAATATGCGATAAATTAGTGCAACCTGCTCTGATACCAATTTGTAAAACATGTGATACCGATTAAAACTAACTCGCAAGTTTCCAATCAAACCTTATTTAATTCGGCCCCCCTAAACATGCATCTAAAGTGCGTGTGTCAACCCATAAATAAATATAATGCATGCGACACAATAAATATGCTGAGACACAAATTTCAGGAAAAAAAACGTTTCGGGTAAAACCTTTATTTCACTATGAATTAATAAATCGTAACTTATAATTACATAGAGAAATCTGCAATGGATCAACGCGCAGCCAACCCACAAAGACACGTAGTCTTGGACTCTGCAAGAGAATGCACGCAGCACCCTCTAAGGACTTGCAGCCCAATCTTCAGTAAAGAATCTTCACGCAGCAAGATCCTCAATGACACATAACCATACAGTGTAGAGACGCACTCCACGAAAGATGAACAAAAGCAAAGTGTTCTTGAAAACCAAATCAATTCACTAAAGCATATGGGAGTTTTGTGAATTGAAAAACCAAAAAGGGAGTAAACCCTAAAAGAAGAAGCCTAAAAGAATTATGCTTTCGCAGTTTTTCTGTTCGTCAAAATGTTGTGACTTCTTAAATAAAATGGAACCAGAGAATGAGATTTTATAGAAAATTAAATCGCCTCGATAATTGAGCTCATTCGAACGAGATCAGCATGTCGCTCGAACGAAGGACAACTATCGCTCCAACAAAGGACAGCTATCGTTCGAACGAGATCGCGCGACATGCTATCTCGCGCAAATGACATGCTATGTCACTCGAACGACTGTTGCAAAAAAATTATTATTTTAATGTCCGCTTCAACACTGAGAAAAAATACTCATTCTCAGATTTTGACGAAAAATTCCGCTCCAACACTTAGAAAATATTTTGGAAAAATATCCCAAAAGCTCTAAGCGAAAAGTTAAGGTATTAAAAACATAACCTTACCAAAGTAAACTTCACGGAATCTTGAGTGATGAAGAATTTGAGTAATTCGGATCCGTATTTGATGTAGATGTCTCTTGAATGGTCTTCAACGGTGTAGCGGTATATGACATTAAAAATTGATAACGGACCTATGAAAATATGTCCTTACAAGAAAGCCTATGACAAGATTAGTTGGGAGTTACTCGATCAAGTTCTTGTCTGGTTCAATATCAGTGCCAATATTATTCAACTCATACGCAGCTGCATCAGCAGCGCCTCCACCTTTATACTATGGAATGGGGACCCTCTTCCTCTATTCAAACTTCTAGATGACTTAAAAAAGGTGATCCCCTATCCCCAACCTGTTTATCATATGTATGGAGTATTTAAGAGGTGCTATAGACCATCAGGTGGACTAGGGGAAGTGAAAAGGACCAAAGGCCTCCCCCAATGGCCTGACTATCTCACACCTCTTCTTTACAGATGACCTCATACTTTTCATTGAGGCATCACATGCTTGCTGAAATATCATCATGAGTACCTTAAAGAAGTTCTGTGACATCTCTAGGCAAACCCTTAGCCTATCAAAATCCAAAATTTACATCTCACAGAATATCCCAAGGTAATTTTCCTGTGATATTGGCGGAAGCTGTGGGATAAGCTTCACTAGGGATCTCGATATCAACCTTGGTACCAACCTTGTGCATGGGAGAACCACTACCAAGCACTTCATGCACATTATTGATAAGGTCCAAAAAATGACTTTCGGGATGGAAAGCCAAACTTCTCTCCCTAGCGGGAAGAACAACCCTCATCCAAGTGGTCTCCTCTACCGTTCCAGTCTATAATATGAAAAAAACACTTTTCCATAAGAAGATTAATGAGAAACTTGACAAGCTTAACATAGATTTCCTCTGGGGAGACTTGAAAGACAAAAAGAAGGTGCACCTGATTAGTTGGAACACTGTTTACCACCCCAAAGAACCGGGGGGTTAGGTCTTAGAGCCAACTAGGAGAATAATTGTGCCATTATCTCAAAAATTGGTTGGAAGATAATGAATGACAAAAACTCTCTATGGGTCTGTGCGCTAAGAGCGAAATACAAAATGCATGAGAATCCTAGGAATTAGACACGCAAAGCACATGCTTCCCAAGTTTGGAGGGAGATATTTAAATGCAAAGATGACATAGAGCGAAACACTAATGGATGATTGGTGATGGAAAGTGTTCGGATATATTCAAATACTGGCGGACGGGTAGCTCCCCCATACCTAGGTTTCACACCAATAACCACATATCCCTCGTTAGTGATCTTATTAAGGATGGTGTCTGAAATGAATAACTTATCAAGGAAACTTTAATAAATATACTGCCGACTCAATTTTGGGAACTCCACTCCCCAACCGAACGGGGAAAACTAATAGCCCTAGTTGGGGCCCCGCCGCCAATGCTAAATTTTCTATTAATTCCCGCTATAACTCTCTTGTCAATATCGACCTTAACACCCCCTCAATCGTAAATTGGAAACTCATTTGGACATCCAAAATCCCATAGAAGTTAAAAAAAAATCCTTTGGCTTATTTTCCATGATAAAACCCTCGCTAATTGCCAGAGATTCAATAGACGTCTAACCGAATCTAAAAAATGTGACTTTTGTGCATTTGATGGAGATATTGAACATGTGCTTAAGAAATGCCATCTTGCTACTGCGGTTTGGAAGTCCATCTATACCCCGAGTGTGTGGGACACTCATATAAATACCATTTTTAATGGATTAAAGATAATATGTGGGATAATCCAATGCCCAATGGAGAACTTCTTTTTATATCTACTTTATGGCATATTTGAACTGCGCGTAATAAAAACATTTTTAACAAGAAAAATATCACCCTGGGTATGGTTTGCCCAAATTCCTTTGCCATGGATAAGGAATTGGATTGTATTGCAAACCCCAAAATTATTCCAAACCTTATCCCGGGTTATATTCTTGACACCTTTTTAGTGTTGGCTCCTCTACAGGTTACGAGATATCCACGGATGGCAGCTATTACCCACTCAGTAAAATGGGTGGTTTTGGTGGCATGATTAGAAGTAATGGACAATGCTGGATCCTGGGATTCAATGGCAAGATCATAGGCGATAGCAGGCCTATAAAGGCAGAGTTCATTGGCATTCTTCATGGGTTAAATCTTTCCATAATTAAGGATTGGACTGGTTGCACCATAAAGAGCGATTACCTCGACGCAGTGCATATTCTTAGAGGACGGGGCTACCAGAATCACCCCTTGACCAACATTATTAATGAATGTATTGCTATCATGGGACAGATGAAGATCATAGTCAACCATATCATATGCACCAACAACATGTGGGCTGATAGTCTTGCTTGACTTGAGAGACAACATGAGCATGACTACACTGTGTATGAGGAGATCCCGGAGGCCCTCCTTTATCTTCTTGAGCAGGTGGACCTGAAGAACATGACTATTGCACTCCAGGCTTGCATTGACCCTATCTACCAGACCTTTGGGGGTTATGCATTCGACGATAAGAGACAGTGGAAGGGTGGTTTCTACGGATGACTCAGGGGTACCCCCTCTCTTACATGCCTTAATTGAGGGACTCTACTAAAGCCTTAATATGGCTAAGATGCATGGTTGGAAGGATATTATGGTTGAGACCTACTCCCACGAACTCATTGAGTTGTTCAAAGGGGTTCAGTACCACGAAACGGACTTCGAGAACATCAAGATTGACTGCTATGAGCAAATGAGGGTGGTGGGAGCTGACTTCACCTATGCTCACCCTGGTAGGATTCGTGGCAGTGATTGGTTGGCACGTGAAGTCAAGATGCAAGACGAGGCATTCGTGGAAATCGATAAAGTCCCCAATGTTATGTGCTGGATACTCGAGAACCCTATGATGTAGCCTGATTATGCCTTTGGTGGACTGTTGCTCTTTGTTTCTTATATTGTCTTTTACTTTGCCTCGATGGCCTATATTTCTGTATGATGTAAAACCCCAGTAACCTTTTCTTTTTCAATGTTTACCAAAAAAAATATGAAAGATCGTGAGAGATGGTGATGGGTTTATGCGGGTTAGGAAATAGAGCAGAAGATAGGATTGTTTGGGTAACAACGGGGCAATTATATTGTGTGCGTGAGTTATGGGTGTATGGTAGGTGTTTAGATGTGTGTGTGTGTGTGTGTGTGTGTGTGTGTGTGTGTGTGTGTGTGTGTGTGTGTGTGTGTGTATGATATCATACGAACATACTAATAAGACACATTAAAAATATATTTATATATATATACATAAATAGTAAAAATAAATATAAACATATATTCTATTAGATATATTACACATACACATGTAATAATAATTATAATTATAATAATAATAATAATAATAATAATAATAATAATAATAATAATAATAATAATAATAATAATAATAATAATAATAATAATAATAATAATAATAATAGTAATAATAATAAACACTAAAAAAATATAATATAACACATATATAAAACGACACATATATTATAACACATATAAAACGACACATTCACTTAAATAAAAATACATTAATAATAAAAATAATATACAAGGATATAACACACACACACATATACACACACACACACATACATGAGATATGGGAAATGGAAATGATTTGGGACATTAGTAAGGGGTTGATTTTTATTAGGGACTTGGGTATTGAGTTATATAGATTTTGACTTCATGCATGTGACCACATTTTTGCTGCAATTGCCTCGATTTAAAACTTTTGAAACCGTAACTACCAACTGACCTACAAGATAAATAATTACACAAAATTGATCAATATTAATGAGAACTAATAGTTAAAATGAGTCTATTTAGGGTGTAAATAACACAGTTTTGAGTTCTTATCATGCCACCCCAAACATAACTTTTCTAGTCCTCGAACAAAAAATTGAGACAAACCAATATAAGTAACCAAAAGCATGTCAGTTTCGCACGCACTTACGGTTGCACTTAGCATGTGCAATAAGTTGTTAAACCTATAGGTTTCCCTACATGATGAGTGTTGTTTCATGAGGGTTTATAGTGAGTATACCCACATAATTCAAAAGGTTTTTATATCAAAGAGTCTATTATTATACGTTGAAAATATCACACAATCGTCTTAGAGAGTTATAGGAATAGGAACATTAAACTATGAAGTGTATTAAAAGATAAGGTTGCTTAATACCACATACATAATCCTTCCTAAAACCCAACATGTGTAGTTTAAAGTAAATTAAAACAGTTTCAAATATCACAAGAGTGATTCCTAAATTGCCTTTAGCATCGACGTTTCAATTTCAAATATCACTAGATATGTCTCTCGCAAATGAACTCTCCGAGATTTGGGCAAGTGTATCTCTCTTGTGTGTAAGGTGGTGCTTAAATATAAGCAAGCTCAAATGTCTGACACACATATAAGAAATAATGGATACATGAAAGAAATTGATCTCATGAAGGAATGTCAATCACTATATTGAGAACGTCGAGTTATTCACCATATAGACTTCTTATTTTCCTGAACACCATACCAATGGTTAAAATGAGATTTTTTATGAAAATGATGATAGGGAAATGAGATGGGGAAAGTTAGTGATATGACGATATGGGGTTTTTGAGAAGAGTGGACTACAACTTGAACAACTTATGTCTTCATTTTAAAAAAATGAACACATGCCTTTTCTAATCTTTTTCTTCTTATTTTTCATTTTTTTCTTTTCTTTTTTTTTCCTTTTTTCTTTTATTTCATGCGAATTACATAACACTAATGCAGACATTTTTTACTCTTTTTTCTAAAAAAAAACATGGGAAATGATATATGGATGGTGTGTGGGGATATATATGGGGAAATATATGGAAAAGTGACAAGTATAATGGTAAAGGTAATGGTAATGTGATATGGATAATGGTAAGTGTGTGGGTGAAAAGGTTTGGTGCTTGGGACAATCTTATATACATGTGTCTTACAAGTCGAAATTGATGACATTCTTAGTGGTTAAGTCAAATAAGATGGATAATGAGATAACAAAAGGGGATTGCCCCTATGGTTACTACCCACCCTTACTTGCAAGAGGTCGGGGGTTTAAATCGGTTCCCCTCCTCCTCCCCGGGCCTGGAACCTTTAAAAAAAGATGGATAATGAGATCATGCAACCATTAAGTTCGGTATCCAAAGAAGATTGAGTCAACTTGTGACTCAGAGTTTGAGTCAAAACCCTCAAAAGGATGAAAAGCTTCAAAACTCACAGATTTAAGTCTCTATAAGTGATCCTATAAAGTTCTACTGGGAATTTATACACTCTTTCACTTTAGACTATTGTGATGTGATAAGTGTGCTAAAAATGTTGAGTCTAGGAATTCATGGTGCAAACTTGCCTTAAAAGGTATTACTTAATATTAAGAGATTAAAGAACAACTTCAAGTTTAAAAAAAAGTATTAATAGACTTAAAAAAGGTGGAAGGTGGATATATTATGTCAAGAATGAGATAAATTGCATAAAAAGATTTTTAAAAATGGCTTGTTTCATAAACTGAATAAAAATATTTTTTTAAATGGGCTTGTTTCTGACAAAATTTTCAAAAGAGGTATAATTTTGATAAATTTTCACCCCCAAACAAAAGAGAACATCTTCCTCGATGTTAAAACCATATTTAAAATTGAAAGCATAGGGTAGGAATGAAATTACCATTGTCAACCACTAATGGAAGTGTTTCGCATGACATACCCAAGGTAAAACTTGGATAATGATAATATGGCACAAAAGGTACAAGTCTATAGAGCATATGAAAAGTATCAGGGGAAGGATATAACACTACCTCAAAACAGGATAAAACTCTGACTCGAAAACAAGACAAACAGGCTACCTCCTAGTAGCTCTTAGTTTAACGTCTTCAGCCAGACATAAAAGTACTCACCTTAAAGATGGAAACTATAATATAATAAGGTGCAAGAAAAGTAAGGGTGATGAGAATCACCCCAAAATAACACTAAAAAGTCAGTCTTCATAAATCGAATCAACGAGGTCAGTCTCTTCAATTGTGCATAAACTAATTCTAAGAAAGGCTTGAGACGTTAACCATTGACCTGAAAAAGTCTACCATCCTTGGGATTTCGAACAGTAATGGCCCCATAGTGAGTGACTGACTCGACAATGAATGGACCTGACCATTTAGTCTTGAGTTTTCCAGGAAAGATATGGAAATGAGAATTATACAACAAGACCATCTGACCCACGTGGAACTCTTTGCACATGATGTTTTGGTCATGGATCCATTTCATTTTGTTCTTCTATTTTATGGACAAATCCTAGGCATCGTTCCAAAATTCTCCTAACTTATTAAGTTGTAGTTTCTTATGAACACTCGCCTCGTCGATATCATGGTTAAGGGTCTTATGGGTCCAATACACTTGATGCTTAAGCTCAACGGGGAGGTAGTATGGTTTGCTAAAAACTAATCGATAAGGAGACATACTAATTAGAGTCTTATATGCGGTGCCCACACTGAGTTATTTAAGCGTAAGGCCCAGTCTTTTTGATTAGGATTGACAGTCTTATCAAGGATTTGCTTAATTTCTCGATTGGACACCTTAACTTGACCACTCGTTTGAGGGTTACAGGAAAGACCAACTTTGTGAGTGACGCTATACTATTTAACAAGTTGTTCGAAGATTCGATTACATAAATGCCTACCATATTCACTAATCATAGATTTAGGGGTGCCAAAATGGGCAAAAATGTACTCTTTAAGAAAGTTGGCCACAAATCGTGGTCATTGGTATGACACGTTATGACTTCTATCCATTTTGAATTGTAGTCAACTACGATTAAGATATAGTGAAAACCATGAGAAGAGGGGAACGAACCCATTAAATCAATACCCCACACATTGAATATTTCGATGATAAGAATGGGTGTGAGGAGAATCATATGTCTACGAGACATATTCCCAGAATATTAGCATTTGGCATAAGCATGACAATATTGGTGCACATCTTGAAAAAGTGTTGGCCAATAAAAAACATATTACAACACCTTGGTCATGGTTTTCTTAGAGCTAAAATGGCCGCTATAATTACTATAATGATGCAATGCTTAATTGCTCGCTCTTGGGAACACAATGATAAATGACTTGATCAGGACATTATTTGAAAAGATACGAGTCTTCCCAAGAGATACTTAACATTATCCAGGAACTTAGATTTTTATTTTTCAGACCAGCTGGCAATTGGTCGGTAATAAGAAAATTGGCAATATCTGCGTACCAAGGCGCTTTAGAAATAATAAATAGTTTTTCATCCAGGAATGACTCAAAAATAGGAATACGATCGGTGTCAGATCCAATAGATAGAAGGGAAAGATGATCAATAACGACATTTTCAATATCTATTTTATCACGAATTTATAAGTTAAACTCTTAAAGTAAGAGAATCCATATTATTAATCGAGGTTTACAATCCTTCTTATGAAAAAGGCACCGGCGCGACGTGATCAGTATAAACGATGATCGAGGAACCTACTAAATAAGCACAGAATTTCCAAAAGCAAACACGACAACTAGCAAATCTTTTTCGGTGGTAATATAATAGAGTTAGTCATTACGAAGGGTTTTACTTGGATAATAAATCACGTTAGAGCGCTTATTAACTCTTTATACCAAAATGACACCGAGGGCAAAGTCGAAGGCATCACACATGATCTCAAAAGGAAGAGACCAATTTGGAGGTTGAATTATAGGAGCATAAATGAGAGCCGATTTAACCTTCTCAAAGGCGGTAGTACAAGCGTCATCAAAGACAAAAAGGATATTGTTCAATAAGAGATTTATTAAAGGTCGGGAAATCTGGGAGAAATCCTTAATGAAGCACCGCTAGAAAATCGCATATCCTAAGAAGGAACGATTATCCTTGATAGACTTAGGAGTGGGAAGAGTGGAAATTGAGCCAATTTTGGCTTTGTCAACTTTTATATCGACACTAGAGGCGACACGGCCTAAAATAATTCCCTTTCACCATAAAGTGACATTTTTCCGAATTAAGAACCAATTTCTTCTCTTGACAACGTTCAAGGACCTTGATGAGACGTAACAGACCTTGATTGAAGGATGATCCAAAGATAAAAAAATAATTTATAAATACCTCAAGAAAACATACTACCATACATTGAAAATACTAGTCATACACCGTTGAATAATTGAGGGTGCATTTCATAAGCCTAAAAGCATTCGAAAGTAGATAAATGTGCCAAATGGAAAAGTAAGGATCATTTTTCTTGGCCTTAAAGGGCAATGGGAATTTGGTATTTGGTTATATCCAAAATATCCATCAAGGAAGAAATATAAGGCATGGCTTGATAATCTTTTAAGCATTTGGTCGACGAAGGGAAAATGAAAATGGTATTTCCTAGTGATAGCACTGAACTTTCTATAATCAATACAAACATGCCAATTGGTTTACGTATGGGTTGGAAAAGCTCATTGTTAGTATACTTAATGATGGTGATGCCAAACTTCTTTGGTACAACATGAATGCGACTAACCATTGGCTATTGAAAATTTGATAAATAATACCGGCATTGAGCGATTTGAGAATTTCAGCTCGCATAACCGCTTTTATTGTCGGAATGAGTCGCCGCTAGGGATTAGGAGAGGTTTTTGTATTTTCTTCTAAATGAATGCGATGACTGTAAACATTGTGACTGATGCCTTAAATATCGAAAGTGGTCCACCCTAAAGTAGTGTTATGTGCGATGAGGGTGTGAACCAATCACTCCTCTTGATTTGGGTCAAGTTATAAGTGATAATGGCAGGGTGTTGTTGGTTTGGGCCTAAGAATGTGTATTTTAATTTGGATGGAAAAGTCTTAAGATCTGAACTAAGTGGAGAATTGGGCGAAGATGCAAACTCAAACACAAAAACATAGTCCATAGAATCATTAGAACAAAAGTCTCGAGGATTATCCACTTAGTGAATAGGATCAAGAAATAGAGACTCAAACTGATTGTCCCAATCATCGATCGAAATCAACGGTGTGGAACCTAACAAGACATTAAGGTCAGAGATGGAGGAATAAATGTCAAAATCAGACTCAAAATGAGTCAAACATTGTTGAAATGATCCTCGAGGTCCTGTTGATCCAACATCTCTTGGACCAATGAGTCAATCACACACACCTCCTCAATAGACTCAATATCAGTTTTTTGTTGCATAAGTTGGAAAATGTTGACTTCAAGGGTCATATTTCTAAAATAAAGATTCATGGAACCATCACGATAATTGATGTTTTCATTATCTGTGGCCAAGAAGGGACGACCCATTATGATAGGAATATTTGTTAGGTCGAGCGTATGGGTGTCCAAAATAATGAAATTCATAGGGTAGTAAAGGTCGAACACTTTCACCAAAAACATCTACAACTTTTCCTTTAGGAACTTACACATAACTATCGTCTAGTTGATGGGTAACTCATGTGGATTTCATATTTTGTAAACCCACATGATAAAGTGAGTAAGGAAATAAATTAACACTAGTGTGAGATCAAGTAAGGACTGGGTGGTTTACTTATCTCCTAACTTGCAAGAGACACTTGGATAACTAGGGTCCCTATACTTCACTACACCATTTTGATGGAAAAGGGATGTCACTTGCTCGATGAAAAAAGCATCACGAGTCACATTCGTCCATTTCCTGACAGTGCATAAGGCCTTTGAGAATTTGGCATATGACGGGACTTGTTGAATCACAGTGAGCAAAGGAATGTTAATGTGAACATTCTAAAAACTTACGTTATCTTATCAAATTTGTGGGACCTGACCTATGAGGAAATGGTTCCTTGGGTACATAGATGGTGGTGTTTTTCTTAGGTGTATCCTCATATTTTTCTTTGGACCTGTTGGTTTGGAAAACCTATAGGAACGGTTCTATGAGACTTCTTAGGGAGGAATGGGTCTAACAATCTTAGGGAAGTCAACACCGTTGTCAACTTGGTGTCCGAACTTTAGAGAGACTACCACTTTCATAACCTCTTGCTAAGTGAATGTGTTGGATGTCGATCCAACCTCATAAGCCAACTCTTTTCCATTAACTTTAGGAGTCGCAATGGGTTGACTTAGGAATCTACATTTTTCTCGTTCGGGCTCAAGTTGGTTGAAGTGATGCTCAAGCCTTTTGATGGCTTGACTTCGCTCATGCATGGTTTTTTTATTGAATCATAATGAATTGAGTTAAAAGGTTTTTTAAAGAAGAGGTTAATGATTGGGTAAGTAACACTCTTTGCAAACTAAGTGGTGGAGGATGCACATAGGAGGCATATGGGACATGTACATGTTATTGGTTCGCAGGGGACGGTCTTTCGTGGTGGACAAAATAGTTTTAATGATGGTGTTAATTGTATGGAGAGTGATTATTTGGAATGAAAGGACGAATTCAAGAAGAAAATTGATATGGGACCTAACCTATGAGGAAGTGATTATTTGTTAAAACCTAGGAGGAACCCCAACATGATGTTTTGGTCACGATGGAGATGGATCAAGGTTGTTGTCATACTTATATGAAAAATAGAGGTGGTTCTTATTATCAAGATTGTAAGTAAATGACAGTGGAGTGGGTTTCCTAACGACATCCAATGCACATGATTGCGCCATGGTGGGTTTGGGATCATCTTGATTTATGGGTTATGAATGAGATGAATGATCATTAATTAAGCACATGGTGCAGGAGGAAGGATTAGAATCATAAACATTTATCATCTATTTAGATAAATAAACATTTTATTGCATAGAAGAAGCAAAGCGTCAACAGTCTCTTAAGCCATTAATTAAAGTTTTAAAATTAGGGTCATTCTTGACCTCTTAAATTCTCCCCTGGTGTGGTGGTTTAGATCTCGAAAAATCATTTATTTCCTCCCAGTCATGGTAGTCGTCACCTAATTCAAGAAGAAAATTGTAGCTGGCAATTGGGGTCAACTGCATGAACTTCCCTTTATGGATGGATTCAATCATGGTATGAGAGGCACGGATAAGCCCATTATTAAAGTTATGGACTAGACAAACTTTTTCAAGTCCATGACATGGGCAACTATTTATAAAACCTTGGGAATGACTCCATGCCAAATAAAATTTCTCATTAGGATTTTGTCTAAAGTTGTGGATATCTTAGCATATATCATTCATTTTGCTCGTAGGGTAAAACTTAGATATGAACCTCTTGACGAGTTGTTCCCATGTATGAATAGAGTCTAGTGGCAAAAAATGGAGCCACATGGATGCATTATTATGTAGAGAGAATGGGAGCCATCAGAGATGAACGTTTTCTTCATCTAAATTTTGATTCTTGGATATTGCACAAATGGTGAGAAATTTTCGCAAGTGAGTATACATGGACTCATGTTCGAGACCATGGAAATAGGTCAAGATGGAAATGGTTGTTAAATTAATTGAATTGTGTAGGCTAGTTCGGGGGAAGAACGATAGATTTTGACTTCACGCATTTGACCACATTTTAGCTGCAATTACCCTGAATTAAGACTTTTGAAATCACAACTACGTATTGACCTATAAGATAACCAATTACACACAACTTGCTAATATTATGGTTAACTAAGAATTAGAATAAGTCTATTTAGGGTGTAAATAACATCGTTTTGCGTGCTTATCATTGAATTCAAAGGATGTTGGACTTATCTCAAGTCACTTATATCAATGTTGCATGCACAAGATAAGCATTGGGATTCCATGAAAAGTTTTTCTTTTCAAATATGGAATGATTCTATCAAATAATTAGTTGAAACACTTGATGATATGGATGGAATGCGGAATATACCTATTACTTTAGTGGTTAGCAACCTCATGTATGTTATATTACGTGCTAGACCAAAATTTATTATGCCTTCGACTATACCTTTTAGGTACAAAGACTAGGTTTTCAATCAGATAAGTATTTCAAGTTTTTTACCTTGGAATATGTGTTTACCCAATGAGGTTTAGATGTAAGTTAATGGAGTGTGAAATAATATTAGATTACGAACTCCACCAAGGAGGCAAAATTTATTGCCATTTCGATGACAACTAAAGAGGTGATATGTTTGGTTACTTCCTAAGGAATTTGGATGAGGTTCCTTCAAGTCGGATTGGCTATAGCATTTTTAGTGTTTACAGTGGTATGATTACAAGTTTGAGGGAACATGTAACCCATAAAAGGGTTACGCACATTGAACGTAGGTTTCACATAGTTTGGGATATTAAACAAGTAGTTAATAAGATTATGACCAAGGTTTATCGGATAAAACTCATTTAATCCTTCTACATAAGGCATCCAACTTCCATATGGATGGGTTGGGAACTAGATACATGGGTTTAATACTAAATGGAGGATTGTTGGGGGGTTTATTCTTAAAACTATGTGCGGCGCTTACTTTTCTATAAGGGTGTGTCAATTCATTTTGAAATAAGAACCGTGGTTATGAGAATGTCGTATATTTTCTTGAAATATATTGTAGACGTGTTAGTCAATTGTGCTTAGTAGAAATTTCGGTGAGTTGGGTTCAACTTAATCACAGGAGATCGAAATTTTGGTTATTGTACTATCTAATAATTTACAACCTAGATAGGGAGTTGATATAATATCAGCAGGATTACGGTACAATCCTAATGGTTTATCTTAAACTACAAGAACCTGTCTGATGGTTTGAGAGATTGTGTGAAAGTTCAACAGTGATTTTTGACCGGTACATCTAGGAATGTATTGAACAAGACCACCCATGAGATTTAAGTCCAAGGGTTTTCTTCATTAGACTTAGGTAATTTCACATCATTTGCAAACGGTGCATATATTCTAAATTCTGATAATTATGAGGATTGGAATACTTGCACAGTTTTTGCCTTGATTGATATGGGTGCGATTTGAATTTATATCAGGTAAATGGAACCCCCCCCCCCCTAATTGGGCAATCATTGTGTGAATAGGACTGAGATCATAATTCAGAGGAATCTGTGCCCAGGAGATATCATGAATTATGATACTCCTTTGATAAACTTATATATTTTGTTTCTACCTATAAACTTGACTGGTGAATTATTTTATAATCCTGGCTGAGTAGAAAATAAGTTAAGTCTGAGAATAAAGAAATTCATTTGTTGTTGGTAAAAATCGATTAGTAATTACTTAATTTGACTAACGAGTACTGGACACTTAATGTGTAGAATCGTATTATGTACCATAATTAACTTTACAAATAAGACCTTTTTATTTCGAGTGATTTAGAGCTAATTAAATCAGAGTGCAATTATGACTATTTAGTAGAGTTCATCGCGATAATATAAGTAAAGGAAATAATTATGATATATGTAATTGGGATTTTCGAGTATTTATTTGGAAGATATTTTAATTACTTGTCTTGGGTCCATTTTATGGTCCATTGCCCAAGTAGTAAGCCCGAAACTCTTTGGAAGCCCAATTTGGCTAAAGTTATATTGGTATAAGATAGGGTTTTAGGGAAATGATCCATTATGGATGTTTATATAGGGAGAGGAAAAAACTATTCATATTTTTGTGAAGGGTGAATAGAAAGAAAGTGAAATCTTTCATATTTCACAATGGTGTCATCTCCAAAAGTTCACACATACAAGGTTTGCTTTGGGTGGATCATATAAAATAAGAATCAAGATGTTGAAAGCTTTATAATAAGGTTTTTGGAGACCTTCAAGGGCAGTAAGATCTACACCATCATCAATATATTTCTCTTTATACAAATCACAACATGATTCGCAATTGTATTGTATTCTTTAAACCCTGGGTTCTTTTTTTAAACCTAGTTCTTACGTTCTTTCTAATGCATGATTACTAAAAGACCATAGGGATGGATTTTTTTCGTATTTCAATAGTTTCCTAATAACTACAAGTTCCATCAAAGGGTTTACCACAGTACGAATAACTTTTAGGCAATCAAGTATTCCATCCAACACCTCAAAGATGCTGGGAGCCTCATCGTGCCAAAACCTAATGTTATGAACAATTCACTCCCCTTTCACCCCAACTCGCATTCTAATGCCATATCATACACTTACCTCCCAAACAATGATTCTTCCACTTTGATAGTCCATATTCATCAGAATTCAAGGGTGAGGACACTCCCCCTCCAAATGGTGACCCCCTTGGGTTCACCCTCACCATCCATACAAATAAAATTAGGGACTAAACCTACCATTGACCACATGGCCATCTTTATCATGACCATACACTTCCTACCAACCAACCACTATAACCCAGACTTAATCGTTGTTATGAAATTCAAACTTTCTAAGGAACCTGTACTACTGACAGCATCAGAGGATGAAACCAACCACTTGATTGAATGGGTGGATATGTAAGATGAGGCTCTCTTATCAACATATCACATCACCTTCGCAATACCCATCCAAACCATTGAAGAAAATGGATCCCCTTTTGAAGTTTACCTACACACCCTCACTGACTTGGAGGCAAGCGATAATTGAGAGTGCGCTTACGATCGTAGTGGAAAGATTTATATAATTAAAGTGTACACCAAACACAAATTCAATTTTATCTTATTATCCTAAGACATTCATCCAAGTGATAAGACAGATAACAAAAATATTCAAAAACAAAAAATTAGCTATGCATGCAAGGAAAAACAAATATGAAGAAAAATCCCTAAAAAGGGCAAAATCTTTTTCAGCACTTTACATAGTTTTGAAAGACAACTTACTTATAAAACTCTGTAAAGAAAACTACTCAGCTCTAGATCAATCCATAGGTGGCGGTCCACCCTCAATATCCACCGATCAGACTTTGACTTCCTTCAGCAATGATCCCCTCCAAGGTTCACAAGATCAACGGTGAAGATAATCTCCCCACAAGGTTATATCCAATATGAAACTATGTAGGATTTTAAATAAATTCACAAGTATATTGGGAATGATGATTTTATGAATCAATAGGGTTTTAGGCCCAAAAGTAATGAGGACTTTTGCGAAAGGTATGCAGAAATAGTTTTGATAAAAGTCACAAAATTCAAAATCGAAATAGATATTTATAGCTCGTGCACAAAATTTAAGACGACGGTTCGTTCAATCAAAAATGAAGCTCATTCGAACGAGAAAGGTAGTTCGTTTGAACAAAAATAGAGTTTGTTCGAATGACAATAACCTTCTCATTTAAACTAGCTTCAAACGATGCAAAACAGTATTCCCTCATTGGATGCTCATTAGATGTAAAGATCAAATGATGCTTCAAACAACTTTGACATCTCATTTGAACGAGGTCAGCAAACTTTGAAAATTTTTTGAATAAAAAATGCCCGATTTTTAAACTTAAAAATCATGTTTCAGTTTTAGTAAAAGTAAAACATCCAAAATAACTCTTATGAATAATTTTAAACACGAGTTCATTTATACCTTTGCAGGATATCGGAATCTTGGAGTCGATTTTTCATGACGGTATATGACGATCGTATCGGGATACGCCAAACTAGCCTATGTGGAAAATAAAATAACTAACAAAACCTAAGCTAGACTATTTATCCTTACAAATCTCCCCCTTTGGCTCTTCTAGCATAAAACTATATAGACCTAACCGAAATCCAAATTACATAAAATATCCCCCAAAAATGACAAAAAAATATCCTAATTATATTCTTTGTCTTCATTCTTCTTCATGAGCTTCCCTTTAGTTTTTGACTTCATCAGGTGTGTCTATTTTCGCATAATGTACATACACGCATGAAGCAAAAAAAACTATGATGCATAGAGTTTAAAATATAAAACAAAACTCATAAAATAATAAAGCAATCCCCCCCCCCCCCCCCATAAATCAAACTCATCATCAAAGCAAAGATCTTCCCCTTAATTTGTTCTCCCTCTTTTTGTACGAAATAGACAAAGGAGTAACATAATCATGAATTGATAATCATCACGTATAGAGAAGATATCATCATAAAAGATATAAATAATGCACGTGTAATGATAATCTCAAAGGCTCCACAAACTATTTTTGAATTTTTTCAAATTTTTTAAATATAAAATTTTACAAATACAACATACCATAAATTAATACAAAAATATCCAAATCATGGAAAAATAATGTAAGGGTGTGAACATGTTCCATATGTTACTCAACATAAACAAACATAACACATGTGCACGAAGGATTGAGACACCACTAACGAAAGATCTCAGCGTCTACCGTAGGTATAACTCATGTAAAATTGACTTAACTTAATCAACAAATCAAGACCGTAAGTGATTCTCACACCAATAATGCCCAAAACTATATAATTTTTTTTCGAGATTTTTATTGAATGTGAAAACTTAATGATCTTCGACTTAACTCCCTGAAAATATTACATGTAGCAATAAAACTTTCAATTCTTTTGAAGAAATTAATGATCATTTGTAGCGAAGCATCAATGTTCTAAATTTTGGCCTGACACTTTTGTTTTAAAGCGCCATTAATCTTTTTGGCTCTTTTTATTTCAAATGGTGGCTTTTAACGCAAAGACTTTGTCTTTTGCTGCCCGATTCCATTGCTTAATATATACAATTTTACCCAAAAAAATGATTTTTTAAATCTAGACAATGGTTCTTACATGCATAACTTTTTGTTATCTCATTTTTCACATTTGGTTCGTTTTAAAGAAAAATTGAGATGAAAACACTATGATCAACATGTGACAGGTAAGAGCAATACTCAAATAAGTTCGTGCTCGTGTGCATTAAAGGTGACAAGGAGTCAAACATGTAGAAAATTATCATCAATTCACATCTTAATGATTCCACACATTATAAAGCATATATATGAAATGATGTCGCATCTCAAAATAATACAAAATAGACACGTGAATATGGAATGGATGGGTGACTCAGACATCTTTAATGATCATCCATATATGGTGTAAAAAATACAAAAATCTTTTTGTCTTTTTCAAGACTTTTATCAAAATAAAATCTTTTTGAATTTTTCTTAGAAACCAAAAATCTTTTTGTATTTTTCAGAAAAAAATAAAGAAAAATAGAACTCCTTTTGTATTTCTTGAAAAATATAACAAAATGAAAAATATAAGAACAATGATAGTACAATCTGGTAATAGGCATGTAAACTATGAACATGAAAAGCATCCTATGCTAGAAACAAGTCTCAACCTCAATCATTAGGCCTGAAGGAGCTCTTAAAAGGAGATGACATCCTAAGAAATTCCTCCATCAAATTTAATGAAGTCTTGACTAAATGCTCTACTTGCTCTCGAAAACTTTCAAAATCTCTCAAGTGATATGCGGGAGCATGCGGAGTAACATGTGTGGGAGTGCATATACGGGAACTCGTGTAGGAGCATACCGGGGAACATACCTATAAGACACTTTCCCTAGCTTAAACTAAAACTATTTAAGGTGACCTCTTTGTTTTCAATGGGAACAGGGTCCACCTCTCTCAAAATGTTTAAGATGATCTCTTCTAGGTGGGTTAGGTCGAGGGCCATAAGGATCTAACACAAACTCGAGAATTGGCTCGGGTACAGCATGGGAAGTGGAGGCAACGACATAACCTATTCATTTCCTCTCGACATTACCTAAAATGGGACCGAGGAGTAGCTTTTCAACCTTCTTAGATGTGTCCTCTATTATGACCTTGACCTTCAGGGCACGTTCGAGATCGCTCTTGAGTTGAGATACACGAGCTTTAAATTTATCACGAGTCTTCAATCAATATTGAAGAACTCTCGTAAGACTAGTCATGGTGTTGGTGAAATCCGTCTTTTTCTGACCTAAAACGATCAACTGCTCACATAAAGAAATCTTCACCTTCTCGATTTGACTCACCAATGCCTCACACTCCCTTAAAACTTTCGCTTCTTTCTCCAAATCTAACACCCTAAGAGACAAATCCTTATTAACTTTTTTCATTTTCAAAGTCTCGGTTTAAAGATCACTAAACTCCTTTTGAAGACCACCTCCTCCCTCACTCAAAATCTCATCATCAATCTCACTATCCTTCGAGTGAATCGAAACATCATCGAGGCTTTCACATTTAGATATGTCCTCATCGGCGTGGGACAAAGTAGAAGTGCTAACGTGACCAGCCATGAATGAAACACGTGGTTCATGTGGTGATTCTCCCCCTGAATAACCGACTCGACGTCACTATCACTAGGAGTGACTATATTCGCAACTTTCTTTCCCTTTCTCTTAATTCTAGTGGCACACTCATGTGTCTTGTGCCATTTACCCTCACATTTAAAACATATAATCTCTTCCTCTTTCTCTCCCCCGCTCATGCCCTCATTTTTACTTTTATTTTCTCACAAATCATTTCTTTGGAAAATTTAAAAAACTTTTCAAAAAAAATCGCAAAAAGGGCCAAGTCATCAAAATCAAATCAACATCAGATTCAGACTCATAACCTTTTTCTTTATTTTTTTTAGTTTGAGTCTTTAAAGCAATCACTACTTCCTTAGGTTTAATATTTTTAGGGAACATATCTATCTCATATATTTGAAGATCTCCTATAAGTTCTTCTAACCTAATCGTATCTAGGATCCCTAATAAATTAGGCACAATGACCTTAGGAATAAAGAGGGCCGGGAATAACCTCAAAAAAAAATTCACAACACTCATCTTAAAATTTTTCTTACCCAAATTAAAACTAGAATTAAGTATGTCCAATAAATGTGCATAAAACTTATTGAAATACTCGAACTCTAGCATGGTGATGGTCTCAAATTTGGTGGTCAAATTTTGAGGCTTTGACGCTTTTACAGCGTTGGTACCCTCATGAGTGAGATAGAGGGTATCCCATGTTTCCTTAGACATGGTGCATGTCATGCTGCGGTGAAAATCTTCTGGGGTGATGACTCCAGAGATGGAACTCAATCCATGAGAGTTAAAATTACTCCACTTATACTTGTCCTCTGTCCATGAAGATACAGGTTTAGGGCCGATGACGTTATCAACGGTGACACTGGGGGGAGTCCATCCTCTTTCGCAAACTAACCAAACACGTTCATCAATGGATTTTAAGGAAGACCACATCCTAGTTTTTCAATATACATAATTGGTACCATCAAAGATGGGTATTAGGTTATAAAAATTATTCATTAAAATCCAGCCTTTTTCAAGATCAACAAATTTTTTTTAAAAAAATTGATATCAAAGAAAAAAATATTTTTTATGAAAAAATACCACACGGTATTTTTGTGTAAACATTGTGTGAGTTGGCCCGAGAACATAACTCAAAGAAATCCGTGTCCAGGAGATATCATGAATTATGATACCCCTTGATAGACTTATATATTTTTTCTCTACCAGTAAATAGTTCACCCTCATTAGATGCTCGTTAGATGTAAAGATCAAATGACTCCTCTCACGAGAATGTAAAGTCGTTCAAATGAGAAACGAATCTCGTTTGAACGAGGTTAAAGATAAAAAAATTATTTTAAAAACTTTAAAATACCAACCTCATGTTTTAATAAAAAAATAAACATCCCAAATAACTTTATGAATAATTTCAAACTCCTAATTATCTTTATACCTTCTTGAGATGTATAGGAGTCTTGAACTTGGAGATGTTGGTGTTCGATTCGACAAGTCAGTGGGAGTTGGTGTGTAACGGGATACGCCAAATATGCCAAAGTGCAAGTAAACCAGATAGAAAGACTAAGCTAAAATATTTGTTCTTACAAATCTCCCCTTTCGCTATTCTGGTACAAAAACTAACTGAAACCCAAATTACAAAAAAATCCCCCTTAAGATAAAAATTCTAATACCCTTCCTAAACCCTAGAAATGTAATGGTATAGGAAACTAAGCTTTGTCTTCAATTTCTACTTTTTCTTATCTTTGACACTTTGTATTCGTCCTATGTGATATAATCTTCCATAAGTACCTACACACATGAAGCAAAGAAAATACCCCGTGATGCATAGAGTTTGAAATAGAACATGAAATCAAAAACTCATAATACTATCTCCTCCATTAATCAAACTCATCAAATCTTCCCCATAATTTGTTCTCCCACATTTTACCCAAAAAAGACAAAGTATTAGAAACTAAAAATAAAGAATATATCACACATAGAATAAGTAAGATATCATCACATAGATATGTAAACAATGCACGTGTAATGATAATCTCAAAGGCATCACCCACTATTTTTGAAATTTTGTAATTTTTTCAAAAAGTTTAAATTGTACAAATACAACACAATACCATACATAATATATGCAAACTATACCAAAGACAATCCGGCACACACATATAGGTATAAACGACCAAAAAACTTTGACACAAAATACATAAGCTTTACATACTAGCATAGTATCAATGCGTCTAAACATGTGGGATGAAATGAATGGGCGTGGACTAGATAAAAATGAATTATAACCCAGATACTCAAATATGTTCAAGAAGTTATAATTAACTGTAAAACTTTATCAAACTAAGCTTTAGGGTCAGGTGAAAAAATAAAGTGAATTTAATGAACAAACAAACACAATGCACACAAGCTTAGAATATTGATAATTCTACAAATCAATAGCGTCATGAAAAAATATGCATAACTAGGATTCATTGTGCAAACCCGTTGATCTTCAACTAAATTCTCTCAAAAGATAAACATATTTCATATTTTCTTTTCTTTTCATGATTCTTTTTAAGATATTACTTTTGAATGATCAAATGTTAATTTAAGCTGGACCCTTTTTGGCAATTTTTTCTATTTTTATTACCTTTAATATTTTATTGGGTTGTTGCCAACGGTGAATTTCACGTAAAGGAGACCTGCTCCTTTTATAGCCCTTTCTCACGCTCACTCATATGTTTTCAATAGTAAACAAAATCCCTCACGGACAACGATTCTTACATGCACAAATCTCCCATACTCACAAAAATATGTAGATGACAAAATTGACGGGAGAACATCTCACAAAGCTCAAATATACATGTGAAGTTATCGTTCAAAAAGCTCGTGCATATGTGTGTGGAGGCCTATATAAAGTTGAATCCATAAAGTTAATCGAGTTTGAAACAGCTCCATGAAAACGTGATTAAGAACACACTAAGGATCTACAATCATAACAAAATGTCCAAGCCACATGAAAATTAGGGAGTGAATTGGATTCAAACATACCAATATGCCACACCAAATGTGTAAAACTAAAATACAGAAAAATCGAAAATCTTTTTGTATTTTTTAGTATGACTCTTTATAAGAAAAATATAATACAAAAGATATATATGTCATAACACTAGCAAATATATATCATGAAGCACAACTAGAGTATGACAAATAAAATCATTCAAGCAATCACCCATAATATATAGTATGTGAGGCAACATGTTCAAGCATGCGAGAATCAACGAACCTAGCATTTAGTGTCTCCAAAATGGATTTTCTAACCCAAATAGATGTATACCTAATATGTCAGGAATCAGGAACCAAAGGAACACAGGACTTAAACTTCCTAGGTTATTTTCTAAAATCATAGCAAAAATGCCTAAGGTGACCTTTCATACCACAGTGTGGGCACCTGTAAATGCGAAGAGGAACGGGACCAACGGGTTGACCTTTCTAACACCCTGGGATGTGTTTGACCCTCTAAGATGGTCTTGGCTTTGACATCGAAAGAATTAAAAAGATGGGAGTAAATACCATCACTACGAACACTACTTGAATCTTTTATATCATACTTTAAATTCAAAATTTTACGCTCAAGTAGAGAACTAGACTCTTCAAACTTTAGGCACTCCTTTAAATTTTTAATAATTCTTAGAAGTTTATCTTACTCCCCCTCAATGCAAGAGAGCTTATCCCTTAGAGTCTTCTCGTGTTCCCTCAAATCTAAAATTAAATTTTCACTATCCTTATTAGAACTTAAACACACTTTAGAAATTTTAGAGTCTTCTAATTCTTTTTTCGAAAACCAGACTCTATCATCACTCTTTTTCTTCGATAATTCTAAATTTTAAAAATCACGGTCCATGTCCACAAGCTTCTCATGGAAGAAATCTCTTTGAGTTTGAAAAGTTTGCAAAAGTTCCATAGAAGCTTTAAAAAGAAAATTTTCTTTTTCAAGAATTTAAATTCTTTTGGCAAACGTCAAATTCAAATGATTTAAATCGTCATTACTATGGGAGTCCATCGAGAAGAAAAATAATTAAACCAACCCAGGTAAGAAGAAAAAAAACACCCTAAACAGTACTAAACAAGGATCTACACGATAAATTTGTGCAACCCGCTCTCATACCACTTGTACGAGTTAAAAAAATCCTAAATGCTCTGATACCACTTGAGAATGGAGAAATAAGCATGCTCAGCAAGGATGATCACAAATGAAAATTCTATTTTGTAATCATTCAAATTAAAACCCAATTAAACCTTTCTTGTGAAAATCGATTTACCAAATTTTATCTTTTTATCCTAAACATGCATCTAGGTGATAAAATAGATAAATAAAACATGTAATCACACGGAAAATAAGTAAAAATCCCTTTTTAGTGCAAAACCTATATTTCAGCTCTTCAGAGAATTTTACAAGACAGTCGACGTACAAACTACGTGATATCACCCATAAGTATAACGCACAGTCTTTAAAAAACCTCTAAAGAATACTATTCGTTCCTGAGCAATCCATAGGTGGTGATCCACCCTCAGAATCCATCGATCAACCTTAAGCCTTCAGTCCTCTTATTCCATGATCACTCGGGTCACAAGGTTCGGCCGTAGAGAATTCTCTACATAAGGTGTATGCAAAGATACGAAACTATCTAGGGTTTCAAAACGATTTATGAAAACTATTTGAGAATTTAAAGTGTGAATTAAAAAGTTTTTTGATAAGACAAAAAGTGAAAACTTTTGCAACAGATATGCAGGAAAAGTTTTGGTAAAAGTATTATGAAATTTATAGTCAAGATATGTATTTATAAATACAACAGACATTTTGAGGTGGCGGCTCATTCGAACAAGAAAGGCAGCTTATTTGAACGAAAATAGAGTTCGTTCGACCGACAAGGCCATCTCATTTGAACCAGCTTCATATGACCTTCAAATGATGCAAAACAGTACACCCTCATTAGATGCTCATGAGTTGTAAAGATCAAATGACTATTCTCACGAAAATATAAAATCGTTCGAATAAGAAACGAATCTTGTTTGAACAAGGCTTAAAATAAATATTTTATTTTAAAAACTTTTAAAATACAAGCCTCATTTTTTAATAAAAAATAAGCATCCCAAATAACTTTATGAATAATTTCTAACTCCTAAAAGTCTTTATACATTCTTGAGATGTAGAGGTGCCTTGAACTTGGAGATGTTGGAGTTCAGTTCGACGAGTCAAAGTGAGTCGGTTTGTAACGCAATACGCCAAATATGCCAAAGTGCAATTAAACATGATAAAACTCCTAAGCTAAAATATTTGTGCTTACAGCCGGCACCCATCACAAAGTTACCCCCAGTACGGGATAAAATTTTGGCCAATATTTCCATTCACTTGGTGATGTAGTGAGAAAAAATGCATGAGTATTAATTAGTATATTATATAGAGAGAGAATTTTTATTTTTTATTTACATGGTGAATAAAGGGATTACTAGACTAATGAGGGAGTATATACAAGTATTGTGAAAAGTAAATCTAGCATGAAGCATGGAGACTATATTATACATGGTGATTGGGAAGTATAGGGATATATACATGTGAGTGAGTGACATTTGAATATTTACAAGTGAGTGTGAGAGGTAGTGAGCCAATACATGGATCAACTACAAGTGGTGGGTAAGATGTGTAAGTGATCATGGAGATATATACTACTGTGAGAGGTGTGGGTGCGTGCTAGTGAAGCCAAGCTTGGATAATCTAAGTGGTGTATGGAGCATGTGAGTGGAAATGAACCTATATACAAGTGGAAGTGTGTGAAGTAAACATGGAGAGTATTTGAAAGTGTGTGAAGTGTATAAGTTAGTGAAAAGTGATATATACATGATAAATATAAGCATGAGATAGATATACACAAAAAGTAAATAAAGGATTCAAGGGAACATACAGGTAGGAGTATATGCACACATGTAGAAAATAATAGTAATAGAGTATCGTCCTCTTAAAATGCAAACGTCCCCAGTAGAGTCACCATTTTGGCCATCCCGAGGATTCCCTCTGGATTCCATTCTATGTGCATGCATGGTTGTACCCTTTTTCGGGGCGCTCAGTCGTCGTCTATATGGGGGATAATGTGTAGAGATAGAGTCGCCACCCTATTTTGCATAGAACAGACAAAAGAAATGTCACCGCCTCGAGAGAACGGCTTTAAAGACAATATTGATGCTTGTGAAACCAAGTTGTTTGAAGGTTCAAGGACTAAGTTAAGGAATAGGAAGGTATTAGGCACCCATCCTGCCTTTTCGATCTATCATGGGCATGTGTTAATATCCTCATGTTAGACTCTGTGAAGTGTGTGAGTGCATAATATAGGTGAAGAATGGAATCATTTAACTCTAGTCATGGAAAAGGATGAAGTGAATTCATCCTTAGGAGTGCCCCCAAAAATAGTAATTCAAAATATAATATCAGTGTTTTTCGAATCACAAGTTGCTATGGAAGAGCGAATGTATATATCAGTCGAAACACAAGCATACAATAATAGGAGATTCGTAAAGAATACATATATATGATAGGAGGGAAACATGTAAACATGAATAAAGGAGGACTCGAATCCCGGGATTAGACCAAGATGCCTACGTAGCCCAAAGGGCATCAAAGTCCATGTAGTTCGAAGAGAGCATAGGGTGAGGTTTTATCCAGAAATCCAAACAAGGTATTTCTCTTATGTATGTGTATAGAGAAAATGTATTTTAAGAGTGAGAGTGTGAGATGAGAATCCTGCTTTTAGAATTTATAGATAAATCCCCCTTTTCTTCTTTTTTTTTTTTACGAAAATGGAATATGTGCAAGTACTACTAATAAAGGTTTGAGATTAATTTATTTGAGGTAAGGAAACAAAATGCTAAAGTAGAAACAAAGCAAATAATACTAAAATGGAAGAATTAGAGAAAAGGATGGAGAATTTGACCTCTTTACGAGTCCTTGATGTTGATCTTGGATGTAGATTAGTTGATATTGCAATGGTGTGAAGGTGGTATGGAGAGGTGGAGGGAATTTATCAAGTGAGGTAAGAAAGTGATGGAAGGGAATGTGGGAAAGTGGTTTTTTTTGTAAAGGGAACAACTCTTAATTCGATAGAATATTTTTTGACTTGCTAACAGGGGTGTTCAAGGGTGATTGTCAAAGTGAGGTCATGGCCTCTATTTATAGGGCCAAGAGGGGCGATTGGCAGGGGCAAGGAACTGCCTATCAGCATAGCACCTCAAGCACATTGCCGATAAGCAGTCCCTGGGGTGCCATTTGGTAGTCTGGGACAGGTTTTTCAAAAAAATTGGGCACAAAATGCAAATCGTAAGTCAGAATCGTGCATTGGAAAGGGTATTTAGATAACCTCAAGAATACATTAATCCGCTCCAAGGTATGGGATTTGACCAAGGTCAAATAGGGCCCGAAAACTTTCATTGGTCACTAGACAGGAAGTTTTCAGAAGAAAATGGATCGTTCATCCAAACCATAAGGCCAATTTATGCATGGGGCAAACAGTTGGAAAGGGTATTCAGTGCCCTTAGAGATTTTGTTTAGCTTCATTCTGTTTGAAGAGTTGATCGAGGTCAAACAGGGCCCCAAAGCGTCTGATGACCCTTCGAAGTAAAATGAATCATTCGTCCGTATCATAAAGCTGATTTTCTAATGGGAAGAACTGATGGAAAGGGGATTCAGAGCCCTTCAAATATTCATTGAGCTTAGCTCATGTTGGAGATTTGACCAAAGTCCCACGAGGCCCAGGAGCGACCAGTGGCCTCTAGATCAATTTTTAAGGTAAAATAAATTGTTCGTTCGAACCGTAAAGATGATTCATGCATGGGATGGACCGTTATAAAGGGGATTTAGATCCCTTTGAATATTTATTGAGCTTTTACTTAGATGAGAAAGTTGACTAGAGTCTAATGGGGGCTCGAAAGCGCCAAGTGGCCTCTAAATCGGTACTCGGAGTGTGACCTAGGGTTTACAGTGAATGAGTGAGTGCTAGGTACCTAAGGAAGTGCTTAGGGGGTCCTAGGATGGGGTGTCTAGAGGTGGGGTTTTGAAAGATTTATTTTTTTATTGAATTTTGTTTGAATAAAAGGGAGGATTTAGAAGTGTTTTCACCACCACATTCCACTTTCTCTTCTTTGTAGCCTTCTTCCTCTCTTGTTCTGCAAATGGATCTTTTAGTGTTCGAAGCCTTTTTCCATTACCTCAAAGGTTTAGAGGAAATATGCCTCTACAGTGTCAACTACGAAGTCTTTGATCTGCGCCAAGTCTCTTTGTGGAATAATTGTCCCATAGACTGGAACCTCTTGAAAGAAACGATACAGTTTTGGTACCTTGAAGACCATATTTTTCAGTTTGGCTTATACAAGGTGTGTCCTATATATAAGGATTTTTTAGCGATTCTAGGCATCAACCCTAGTGTAGTGGAAGTTATGTCAAATTAATCCCGTTCTCCCCGGGGGATTTTGGCAGAGTTGCTTCACATTTTTCTTTCAGTTTCTCGACTACTAGTTCATGGAGGAAACATTGTCCTCCTGACAATCATGAATTTGGTATGCTAGAGGGATTTTACTGAGAATGGCTTTGTCGGTGCTATAGCCCTCGAATTTACTTCCAAGATTTTATTGGCGATAGACGATCTAAAGACTGACCCTCAGGTATCCATGATAGCATTGTGGTTGTCCTACCACACTATTCCTGCTACGATGGTATTAGAGAAGGCTCTGAATGACTTAGATGACTGGAAGGAAGGTCAGGCTGACTTTTTTAGGGAAAGCCCTATCATATTGTTCATGTGTCTTTCTGAAAGACTGCACCTCATAGCTCCTCATGAGTACTCTCTTTCGAGCATTCCTAATTTCTTTTTTAGGCCCTTTTTCAGCTTCATCCCATCAATGGATAATTGAATTAAATAGCTTGTGAAGGAAGGGGCTCGATGCCTTCATTGGTCTGTACCATAGTGGGGGGACTTGCAACCCATTTTTTAGTTGGGGGAATACCGATTTGTGCAGTTGATTGAACTTCACCAGACTTCCTTATACTTTCCCTGAAAACTTCTGCGTCAAGTAAGATAGGAGCAAATTGTTCCTTCCCGCATAACTAACTTTTTCTAGTGGAGGATTTGATCGAGTCCTTAAGGATGATATTGGGGCCTTTATGGCAACGCTTCTAACTGTCTACCCATCCATCACAATCTTTTGGATAGGTTGGTTTTATAATCGAAGATTATTTAAATTGGTTATGGAAACAGGTGGCTGAGAAGATTTTGGTGGAGAAGACTGGGCAAAGATAGCTTGTCATGTTCGACAAATTAGAAGAAGGTGTCATAGTTTCATCAAAGCTCATTAAGGCCTACTGTCGCATGGAGCACATTCGAAGGAATAATCAGGAGTGAGATACCTGGGGGCCTCTAGGGCATGTAATGATGATAAGGCATGCCCATTTGGAAATTTAGGGTAAGGTTTAGGAAGATGGTGTAGGGTTTTGGGAAATTATGCTTTATTATGGGTAGGTGTTTGGTAAGTTTTTGGATCTTTTTGTGAAGTTGGTTATTGGAAGGGATTTAGTGGGTTGTATGAGGGTAAGGAAAGGAGTGGTTTATTTGACACCCACCTCTGATACTTTATGTAATAGTTATATTCCTGGTTAAAATAAAAGTGATTTTGATATATTTTTTGTGTCTTTTGATGAATTTTTTATTTGAACTGTCTATACCAATCACAAAGGCATACATAATCCTTTTGTTCATTTAAATGGTGAGAGATATCGTCATTCTCGGGGGAAGAAAATAATATCATTTTGTGAGAAAGAAAGTATCATTCCCATTTGTGTTTTATGGGTTATCTATATACCTCTGTGGGTTTCGAAAGTGCACTTTATCTATTTAAAAGGGTGAATTAAGAGGATCAGGTTCCATATAGTTCTGAGTAGGGGAAATGAAGAGATTTATTTGGCATAGAAGGGGAATGAGAAGAGCCTTAGCGCGACGAGGGTTGGATTAAGGTTAGAACTTTTTCAGATGGTCCAGGTTGACTGGACGCGCCATTTTCTCTTCGTCGGGATATGTGAGCATAGCAGCGCCACCTGATAGGATTTTCTTCATAATGTGGGGGCCACTCTAATTAGTTTTGAACTTTCTTATTGGATCCCAAATAAGTTTTACAATTTCTTTGAGGGAAAGATCTCCTACTTGGACACCGCGGTCCTTAACTTTCCTATTAAATGATCATGCGATCCGGTGATAGTACCCTTGTATGTGGTAAAGAGATTTTAATCCATTTTCATCTAGGATCGAGAGTTCATCATAGGGCTCTGATGCTGGTCTTCCTATCTGACCTTACTTTCTAGCATAACTCACAAAGAAGGCACTTTTAGTTCGACGGGGAGAAACACTTCCATGTCGTATACCATATAATAGGGGGTAGCCGTAGTGGGTGTCCTGATAGAGGTACGGTATCCTAGAGGTCATATAGGATTCGATCAACCCATTCTCCGTATATTTTAGTCATCATATTAATGATGGTCTTGAGGCTCTTATTGGAAGCTTCTATAGGCCGATAGGGAGAAGACTTGTGTCATTGAATTTTATACTCGTCGACTAATTCTATGACCTTAACCTCTAAGTGGAGTCCATTGTCTGATACAAACTCATGGGGAACTCCATAGCAATAGATAATATTCTTTCTAATGAACTGGGTTACTTTCCTCACAATCAGTATCGTGTATGGCTCAGCTTAAACCCATTTTATTAAGTAGATAAATACGACCTGGATGAATTCGTGCCAATTTGAATCTTTGGGAGTGACCTTCCCTATAATATTTATGCCCCAGGTAGAGAAGGGACAGGGATAGGCCATGTTGTATAATTCTCAGGGAGGTGGGTGTTGAAGGTTATCAAACTATTGGTATTTGAGGCATCTCTGAACATAAGCAGTGCAGTCTTGGACCATGGTGGTCAAGTAGTACCATTGACAAATAATTTTCTTGGTAAGCATGTGACCGTTCATATGGGTCCTTCATTAATCGTTGTGGATTTCCCCATTATTTCCTCAATTCCAGACCCTGTTATGCAATGCAAATGGTTTTATCAAAGTTTCTCTTGAAAAGCACTTTATCACAAATAATGTACTAAGCGTCCAGTTTGGTAAGGGTCGCACGATCTTTCTTGTTCGCATCTTAAGGATACTCACCATGTTTGAGAAGGCGCCAAATGTCATAATACCACAATCCCACCATGTTCAGATCTTTTATATGATGAGATCGATGCGGTAGAAGTGGGTGGGTGTAGTTTTTTTAACACAGAAGGAGGCCATTGTTATTCCCTACGGAGTGTCTACCAATGAGGCTAAGGTTGGTAGGCTATTCCTTTAGTGAGGGAGGTAATGGAAGGTGACATCTTTGGATTGGGAGGAAAGCTCTTCTAAATGGGCGTGGAAAGGTAGGAGCTTCTCATCTCTGACTTTCCTTTTCCTAATAATTTTCTAACAATAAGGAAAGAGTCCCCATAGATGTCAATGAGATTGATTCCTTTCTAAAGGGTGATCTTGGGCCCTAGAGTGAATGCCTCGTATTCAATCATACTATTAGGGCAAGGGAAACTCGATTTAATAGCAATGGGGGTGTAAGAGTCATCGGGAGCGAACAGGAATATCCCAATACCATATATTTTCTTATTGGCGACTTCGTTAAAGAATATCTGCCACCTGAGGTCCTCTTGAGACATGCATAGGATGTCTTAATCTGGGAATCTGAAGACCCAACTTTGGTTCCTTCCATGGAATGGTCGATAATATAATCGTAAATAGTTCTCCCCTTCATAGATCTCTGTGTGGCATACACAATGTTGAACTCGACTAGTAACATTAACCATCGGCCATTCATCTTGATAGAGCGGGTTTCTCAAGTAGTTATTTTATGGTATCCATTCGGAATACAAGCCTGATGAGGAATACAAGCATTTAGTGTCGTAGTTTTTATGTGACCAGGGCAACATGTGCGTTCTCCAAAGCAGTGTAGTTGACTTCCTACTCGGGTAGCTTTTGACTAGCATAGTATATTACTCTTTCCTTTTAAGATTCTTCAATATATTGGTCTAGAAAATCCCCTGCTGGAGTATCGGTGATAGCGAAGTATAAGAGAAGGGACAAACCTGACTGCGGAGGTATAAGTACCGGAGGTCGGGTGAGGTATTGCTTGATCTGATCAAATGCTTTTTGATGCACCTCATTCCAATGTTTGGTTAACTCCTTCTGGAAGTCACAGATAGAGGTCAGTTGGCTGATGAACCAAATGATGTATTCTATCTTACCTAAGAATCCCCGCACTACTTTCTTCGTTCGGGTTAGTGGCATCTTGAATATGGCTTATAGTTTGGGAACGTGTGCTTTAATCCATTACTCGCTAACCATAAACCTAAAGAGCTTTCCTTTAGTGATGCCGAAGATATATTTTTATGGGTTGAGTCGCATCTAGTATTATTGCAGTCACTCAAAGAATTTCCTTAGGGCAAGAATGTGACCTTCTCGAGTTTTGGACTTGATAATCATATCGTCGACATATATCTCAACTTATTTATAGATGAGGTCATGTAAGATGGTTGTGATAGCCCATTGGTAGGTAGCTCCTACATTCTTGATCCCAAACGATATGACTATGTAACACAAGGTTCCCCGTGGGGTGATAAAGGCAGCATTCTCCTGATGGTCAGGGTGCATTTTAATATGATTATGACCGATAAAACTGTCGACAAATGACTTGAGAGCGTGATTAACTATTTTTTCTACGATCATGTTGATATTGGGTAAATGGCAATCATCCTTCGAGGATGCTTTGTTCAGGTCTTGATAGAGGATACACATGCGGACTTTCCCTCCCAATTTCGATAGGACAAAAGCATGTAGCATATTCAACTACGTGAATGAAGCCTACGTTCAACGGTGTCGCTACTTCTTTTTTAATCTTGAGGGACTATTTTGTTCGAAGCTTCCTTAATTTTTGCTTGACGGTTTTGCTCTCCGAGAAGGTAGGAATCTCATGTTGATTTATCTCTCGATCAAGATCAGGCATGTCGTCGTAGGACCATGCAAATACGTCCATGAACTCTTTCGGAATCTCTTTGAATTGCACCCGCTCATGCTTAATGAGGGTGGACCCTATCCTAATCTCGCACAGATGGCTACAAGAATCGAGATTAAGAACAACAATATCATCATCATTAGTTAGAACACGGTTATGTTGTTTATTATTTTCCTTATTAAGATAAGTTAAGAAATATTCATTTACTAAATCATCATCATCCAAAGTTTGATTAGAATAAAGACAATTAATGTGATTCACAACAAGATCTCAAAATCCTCGTTTATTTCATTTTCAGGAAATACAACATTGATAACCTTATCAAAAGAGGCCTCGTTTATAATGATATCATAAATAGGAGAAATAGTAATAGGTTCAGGCATCTCTTGAAGAGAGTGGATAATAAGGTTTAGATTGGCTTGAGTAGGTTGGACTAGAATGGCATGCCAGTTAAGGAGAGGTATTTCATCAGGGGCAATCTTTGCAGATGGGTCAAATCGTGGAGAGACTTAACCCCAATGTGTTTAGGTTGAATGACTCTTTGGTGTCGCTTTCCTGAGAGGTTTCAGGGCTTTTTAAGATTTCTTCAGTCAGAGGTTCCACCTCATGCTTCTACTTCTCATTCCAAGTGTTGTCATCTTTGAAGAAGATCTCCATCTGCAACTTTATCATTTTGTCAGTGGGGTCATACCATGGTTTAGGGAATCGGTAGAATGGGAAATCCTCGCCCTCTGATTCGTTGTTTGAGATTTTAACATCATCACTCCAGCACGAGGTGAAGATAACATCCTACCAAGACTAGTTTATGCATTCAATAAATTTTACAACTTCATCATATAAGTCTTCCCCCGTAGCGAGGAAGTGAAGGAGTGAGGTATCAGATGCCTCTGAAGTTTTAGAATTATGAGCAACTCAGGGATGCTACATATTTCCCATTCCTGGCAGAACACATCTGACATGGTTTGTTTGACATCATCCAAACTGAGCTCTTCTATAGGCACAACCCATTCATCTGATTCCCAAGCCCACTTTTGGGCTTCCATAAATAATCCACTAAACCTTCCACAATCGATAGTCATTTCTATGGGAAATTTTAGCCCAAACCTCTGGAGTTGGTCCAAAATTGTCGCTCATTCCATGCCCCCCTCTAATCGGGTGTGGACGATAATACAAGCTCTAGTGAGGAGTGACAGAGCTTGATTAGCGAAGCTCATGTGATGTAAGAGAAAGGATGGGAAAATTTAAAAGGGTCTGGGTAAGATTGTATGTTGGGTTTTTGACAGACACGATTTTCGTAGAGGGGTCAAATCCTGGGTGGTCAGTCATGGCACTGAACTGAGCTAGCATGGTCATTAAATCTGGTCGGACATTCAGAGCCTCATCCGTGCTTTGCATGAATTAATTGGGAAGGTAGGTTAGAAACTTGGTGAAAGAAGCAGAGGAAGTAGTGGAGGTTCGGGGTGGTTTGACGGAAGATCGGAGCCAATAAGGAGCTTGGCTACAATTTGGGTATGGGATCAGCCTGAGAGGGAAAATGATTTTGGTTTATTTTTTAAGGAAAAAAGGGAGTATTTTCGGTATTTTATTTTGAAGAGGAAAAAAATTTATTTTTGATATTTTTTTAAAAGAGGGAAAGAAGAATCCTCAGGATGGTTATTATTATTAGGTTCCTCTTATATTATGTTTGTCTAAATGCAAGAAAAATGTCGGACAAAACCTGATCTTGGGGAAAAGATATGGTATAAGATGCAAGACACGATTTGAACTTTTTCCAGACTCACGAACAAGGCCCTGATTTTAAAAATGGGTGAAATAATATGAAAATTTGGGTGGTATGGTGACCCAAAATTTCGATAGAGTTTCGCAATGTAACCAAGAAACTAGTTATGCGTGTCTTAAGGTAGAGGCCGAAATGAGGTTGATGCATTTGGTGGGTCAGTTGAAGGGTTCCCCTCTTCGACATGACTTCCACAATATACCTCTTATCTATGAGGGCAATCATTTATCGGTACATGTGGACAAGTCATTTGATATACCTGAGTGTACATAAATTGCCTCATGATATACCTTGTGGGGACGGTACGTGTGAGAGTGAATTCGATATACTCGATGTACATAAATGAGTCCCCTGAATTATACCTCCTTTCATGAGTTCGTTCAATAATTACGATGCAGGGGAAACGTTCGATATAGGTCGAAGGTACGAGGCCAATGTTAGGTGAGAATCATATCGCTTAGGTTAATTATGCCCCGCAGGATCAGCACCCATCACGAAGTGACCCCCCAATACGGGATAAAATTTTGGTCCATATTGCCATGCTCAAGTGATGTGGTGTGCAAAAATACATGAGTCTTAATTAGTATCTTATGGGGAATTTTATGTATGCTAAGTAAAGGGAATACTAACAAGTTGAGGGAGAATATACAAATACCATGAGATAAGAGGGATAATCATAGAGAGCAAAGCTAGCAAGTATATTCATGGAGCATGGAGACTATATAAAGCATGGGGATGAGTGTGTACATGTGAATATATAAATGAGTGAGAGATATGTTCAAAGTGATAGAGTGAAATGAGAATAATGTGAGTGAAAAAGAATGGAAATATATACAAGTTAAATAAATGTGGAAGTGTGTGCTAGTGAGACTAATCATGGACAATTTACAAGTGGTGTGTGAAGCATGTGTAAGTGAGCATGCAGATATATATAAGTGAGTAAAAAGTGAAGTATGTGACAATAAGGTGATATATACATGAAGAGAGAGCATGGTAAATATAATCATCATGATAAGAATGAGATAAATATGCAAGATGTAAGCATAGGAGTGTGGATAACATACAAGTGGGGGCATATGTACACATGTAGAAAAGTCGGAGAGCAAAAAAACAACATCCATGTGAAATTAGAGTCTGGTCCTCTAAAAATTCCTAGCAAAGTAGCCACTGTGACCATCCAGGTCGAATTCCTTCGGCACGGGTCGACCCTAAATCATGACGGGGGGAAAACTTGGAGAAGACTCCCTCTCTTCCCCACCATGCGTGTACAGGTGATTCTAGGATATGTGGCTCTTATTTTTGCTACTCGAGCTGATGTCTTTGCAGGTTGCCTCGGATATAAAAATCGGTCATCGTCAAAAGGGGGTAACACGAAGGAATGGAGTCGCCAACCTATTTTTCCTAAAATAGGCAAAAGAAATGTAGTCGCCTTAATAGAACGGCATTAAGGTCATATTGATGCATACAAAGATAAATGAATCGAGGTTTTGGGGACTAATTTACAAAATGGGAAGGTGTTAGGCACCCATTTCGCCCTTTTGGTATCTTATGGGCTATGTTAATATTCTCCTTTTCTCCAAATCATGATGTATGTACATGTGTGTAATGTAAATAATGGGAGAAATGCATCATCTGACTCATGTTATGGGAAAGGCGAGAGGAATCATCCGGAGGAGTGTACCCAAAAATAACATAAACATTTGATGTGAGTGTTCGCCAAATCACGGGTCGCTATGGAAAACTGAATGTGCATGTTGGATAAGAAACAAATATATGGGTGTCCGTGGCACATAAAATAGATATAATATAGTATAAAAGAATAAAATGAAAACAGGGGACTTGAATACCAGGATTGGTTCTGGATGCCTACGTAGTTTGTCATATCATGGAGGGTGGGGTTTAAATTATAAACCGATATTTAAGACTCCTCTTTTGAGTGTTTTCGAAGAAAGTGTGCTCAAGTATAAAAATGTGAAAAAGTGAGGAAGTCTTACTTTTGGAATTTAGAAGTAAACCCTATTTTTTGTCGTTTTGAATTTTTACGAAAATAAGTTATGTGACTACTAAAAATAAAATGGATATTAGTTTATGTGAGATAATGAAAATAAAACTAAAACTAAAAGAGATATCAAATGGAAATAAAGTGAGTAAATAATGCTAAATGAATAAACTAGAAAAGATTAGTAATAGACCTCTTAGAAGGCTTCTGCTACTAAATTTGGAAGGTATGTAGGTTGAGGTAAGTGATTAAAGGTGGTAGGAAAGTGAGGTAAGATAAATGGAGAGAATGTTAGAAAATAGGGTTTTGAGGGAATGACGATGCTCTAATTTTAAGAGAATGTTTCTGATTGCTGAAAAGGGACCCCTCTAGGAGTGAGGTCATGGGCTCTTTATATAGTGTCGCTTTAGGGCTGGGGTGCCGATTGGCATTGCCCCTAGCCTGCCTATTAGCACAGTATCTGCCTTTTTGGGCAAGGAAGGTACACACTGTCGATAGGCAGGGGGGCTGGGCTGCCTATAGGTAGTTCGAAACGGACTTTTTCAGAAAATAGGCATAAAATACAAACTTTAAGTCCAAATTTCGCACACACATGGCCGTTAGAAAGGGAATTTAGATCCCTTCAATAATCCAATGAGCCATTCTCGGGTTATGGAGTTGAACAAAGTCAAACGGGGACCGAAAGTACCCGGTGGTCTCCAGATCAATGCTTGAAATAAAAGGGATAGTTCATGAAAACTGTGAGGCCAATTTGTGCACAAAATGGACCTTTAGAAAGTGGATTCAGAGCCCTTTAAGTTTTCATTGAGATTTGATCAGGTTAGAGAGTTGATCAGAGTCGAGCCGGGCTTGGAAGCGTCTAGTGGCCTTCATATCAGTACTCATAGTAAAAGGGATCATTCGTGCGAGCTGTGGGTCAATTCATTCACGAAATAAACCATGTGAAATGGAATTCAGATCCCTTCAAGGTTTCATTAAGATTTTCTGTGTCTAGAGAGTTGACCAGAGTTAAACGGAGCCCAAAAGCACCTGATGGCTTCTAGATAAATACTCAGAATAAAAAGGATTGTTGAGGTCGATTCATGCATGGAATGGGCCGTTGGAAAGGGGCTTCAGAGCCCTTCAAGGTTTCATTGAACTTCGCTCAGGTTGGAGAGTTTACCAAAGTCAAATGAGGATCGAAAGTACTCAGTGGCCTCCAGATCGGAACTCAAAGTATGATATAGGGTTTACGAAGGGAGGATGAGTGTTAGGGACCTAAGAAGATATTATTGGGGGGTATTAGGATGGGATGTTTTCACTATATATGACACCTTTCATTTATCACCCAATACCCCCCTTCTTATGATTATGGAACATGCCACATCTAAATAGGCATTAACAAGCCCTCATAGACCAGGGATGTATCCCGAGGTAAATTATGTTTCCAAGCCTTGATATATTAGTAATCTAACCCATCCCAAATATATTATATAACTCCAATGCAAACCCATTATTTTAGATAAGTTAATGCATGTATAGACCAATTCGATGAGCTCCAAATCATAAAGTCATCAGCTTCGTAATTATATTTTATTCTAGAGTTATTTTATGAATTTATCGACTCCCAAGTAGTTTGGTTCGGTCTATATCTGGAGAAAAAGGCACTTTGGATTTGGAAGTGTTAAGTGTTTTATCGACCACTAAAAAGGGAAGTGTGTATTAGGAAATGTGGGACTTAGTTATTCATACTTCTAAAATTAGCATTCATTCTATTTATCAATAGATTTAAAATATATTGTTAAAGTGATATACAGTCACTAATCTAATTATGACTTATTAGAAGATAAAAAGTCATTAACAACTAGGGCTCCCCCTCCCCCTGGCCAAAAATAGATAAAAAGTCATTTTAATATTTGCTAAAAATGCATATAGTCCCCTTAGATATTTAAACTGCCCAGTAATTATATATTCTTCTGATTACATGTAGAACCTAGATATCGTTTTTTAATTTATGTTTTATTACAAAAAAAATCAGCAATCTATATAAATGATCTTAATTATTCAAAATAACAATAATTTTATTTTACAATTATAATACTATTTTTTATATAACACGCGTATTGAGTTTGCCAATATACCTAGTACATATAGATAAATATAAATACATAGATGTAATTAAAAGTGTTATTGATTTATGTCACACTAATTTGTACAAAACAAATTGTAAAATATATTTTTAAGTGTAACATTACTCATTTTTTATACCTCTCAGTCCATCCACAATGGGATGGTTAAATCGAGCAAAGTGCTTTATTTGTTCTCAAAGTGGGTGACCAAAAGTGTAGTTAGTGATATTAAAAAATAGGGTCCTGATAAAATATGTCCTAAGGGCACACATTAAGAATTCAAAAATAGTAGGGACATAGTTCCGACATATATTTAGTAGGGTACAAATACTCGTGTGAAGCTCTAATACTTGCTATTTTAAGGCTCATAACATGTGCCCTAAGGGCACAAGTTATCATTTTCCTAAAACATATAACTATGGTATATATTCACATCGATAATGTGTAAACGGGTTCCAATGTTTTATTGTGCTAAAGACTTTAGCACCCCAAAATGCTGACTGATTTGGGTGAAAAAGTTTTTAGTGCCCAATCTTTTCTTAAAAAGCAAAAATTAAAAATCCATTCAAACCCTTAAAAATCCAATAAAAAAAAACCTTCTGCACAGGAAGAGAACTTTATTTTTCAGCATCATTGTCCACGCTAAAAAGATTTACACCCTTTACACTATCCCATTGTGGATGTCATCATGAGTAATGCCACGCCAATACAAAAATTGGATACAAAAGTGTGACACAATTGATATGTTGCACCCTCATTCACTCGTGTCGGGGTTCCACAAGACTACTTTTAGTGGTGCCCGAATATGAGCGAATGAGGGTACAACACGTTAATTATCTCACACTTTTGTTTCCAATTTATGTATCGGCGTGGCATTCTCCTATCGTATCATGAAGTGATACTATTTACATAAATAGTTCAATCATTATTACTTATGAGTTCTGAACACTATTTGCCAACGATACCACGAGAAATAGTATCATCTGTGGCGCGCACCATGTGTCCGTACTCAACACAAATAAAGACACGATACGTATGCGCATTCATGATTCTTGTTTGTATAGTGGGATACATGTGGGACACGTATCGCATACGTGCCGTGTTTTTAATTTTGTTGAATGCTTACATTTGGTACCCTCAACACATGATACTATTTCTTCAGTAACACTAAACACCTAAGATTAAGTGAAACCAGATTCAAAATCATGACTCGCCCGACCAATTATTTAATTATACAACGAACATTAAAATTTGTAGATGTATATAGATATGGATTTTATGTATATATGCATATTTTGTTCGGTTTTACTGAAAGAGTAAATCCTACCACAATTCACTTCAAATTCTTTCAAAACATTTAAAAAGAAGCAAAATCTATCAAACTCCAATAAAAATTCAAAATTTTATAACTTTATTTACTAAATTGTTGGTAATAAATTTCTAATATCTACATTTATCACTTATCAATTATTATAAGGATCAAATCTTTTAAGCATAAAATATTTTTAAAAAAATAAGGGCCATTTACTGTTTGGGATCCAGTAGATCTCATTATTTTGGGATTGAGTCCATCAGTTTGCATATTAGATCGTTAGGGTTCAAAATTGATGAAAATCATCAGTTAACCTACTTTTTCAACTATAAGAACGTTTTACCCTTAAGTACATTATTATACTTGAATGTATTAAAATAAATTTATGTATTAATATATTTTTAATATTAGATGTATAAATTAAACATATAAATGTATAATGTACAAGTATATATATATATATATATATATATATAACGCTTTTGTTTATGATTTCTTTTTGTAAAAAAAAGTTTACATATAATTTTTTAACCTTTTCAAAAATAATTTCTATTTAAAAAACGTCATATCATAAAAAATAAGTTTTAAATTTTTTTATCTACAATAATGTGTTTTAAAAAAGTGTTTGTTAGTTGAACCTCTTTTTCAACTAAAAGACCGTTTTACTCTTAAGCACATTAATATACAAAATTATACTTATATATTATATATTTATATGTTCAGTATATACATCTAATATTGAAAAATACATTAATATATAAATTTATTTTTATACATTCACATTTACATACACACACACACAAAATATATATATATATATATATATATATATACAAAATACATTAATATTTAACCAAACATTTCTTAATTATAAAATGATTTTATAACTAAACACTTTTTTTAATGAAAAAATCATTTTTCATATAAAACAATTTAATGTTTTTATTTATAATTTTTTTTTGTAAAACACAATTTATATATAATTTTTTAAACCTTTTTAAAAATAATTAATATTTAAAAAAATGTTATATCATTAAAAATAGTTTTTAAATGTTTTTACCTAAAGTAACGTGTTGTAAAAAAGTGTTTTATTATTATAAAAGTGTTTTAAATTGAAAGGTAACCTCCATCTTGCTACATGAATTTTGAGCAATCTCTACATTCGCATTGTATATAGAAGTAAATTTTTGGGAAGGAGACCAATAGGATCTCTAGAAAAATGGTTGTTTATAGCTTTACTGAATAAGAGATATATTTGGATCGGAAAGATTTTGATGGCATTCAAAGTAAGAATATTGGATGTGTAAACTATTATTTATAATTCTTATAAGATATTTATCTTAAAACATATTTAAGATATAAAAAAATACAATGCATTGTCCATAGAACATTGATTAAACGGGTTTATTAATGTCATTTTCAGGTTATTCATGTTTGACACTAAACCAGTCCGTTTATTATTCGGGTTGTCACTTTTGGGTTTGTATCGACAAATGTTCAACTCCAACTAGCTGACTTCGTGCCGAATTTGAGTCGTATTATCAGTGCTCTCAAGTGCATCCCCTATAATTAATGATAAGAATTCTATGTAACAAAATGCCAATCATAAAAAATCCAAAACTTTGAACTCTATTCTAATAAGCATTTAGATCATGAAATTGTAACTAAAGTTGCATTTATTTTTTCATATAAATCTAAAAAATATGTTTATTTTTATGTCTGAATGGACTTCTAAATGAAGAAAAAATAGTTGTTAACCTCTTAAGCGTTATTTGTTTTTACCTCTTAAGTATGAATCTGAATCATTCAGACTTAAAATGTACCAAATATTATTTGTTTTTTTAAATGATTAAGCGGTTAGCGGTTATTTTTGCCTCCGAATGATTAAGAGGTAAATGTATATCTGAAGTATAAATCAGTTTAAACACATTCATTCAGAGATTCATTCAAATATAAAAATAAACATATTTTTTAAATTCAGACTTCAGATTAAGACTTCAGATTTCAGATTCGGACTTCAGATTCAGATGTAAAAATAAATGCAATCTTAATCATTTTAAAAAATAAACACTATTTGATACCTCTTAAATCTGAACGGTTTAGATTCAAACTTAAGGGGTAAAAATAAACACTGCCTATGTATGAATAAAATATATGTAAGCCGTAAGCATAGTTGCAAAAGTCAAAACCTCATATATACACAAAATACACAATTCATCAACAATTTTATATAAAAAATGGGCAGGTAATGGTTTGTGTTTCTACCTTAGTTGGGGGTGTTCGTGGTACGGTAAAAACCCGCACCATTCCGTTTTGTACTAAAAAAATTGGTAATGATTTACATCTTTTATTTACCAAAAATCGAAACTACCGAAACCGGAATTACCGAATTTTTTGTGGTTGGTTTTGGTTTAAACATTTCAAAAAATCGATTTAGCGAAATTACTGCTTATAAATTGCTAAAACGTAATTTTTCAAATTTACCCTACTAATATACCTAAATTATAAACTAGATATACCACATTTTTGTATGTAATATACTTGAATTATTAGACATGTAATATTATATGATTTTTTTTAAACTCTCATGATTAAAAGCACCAAAATATTGAGAGGGAAAAAAACAGGCATGGCTAAACCAAAAATAAACATGGTTAAATCAATAAGTATGGAAAAATATTGAGAGGTAATGATGAAGTAAAATCATCCAACAGGGAGAGGGTCAAAACCAAGATGTTTGTTAAATTCTTAAGAAATGTTTTGTCACATGGAAAGGAAGTGTAAGCATATAAAGGGACAAAATGTTTATCTATTAGTTTTTCTTAAAGTCCCACATAGGTTTATAACACCCCGTATTTTTTAGGATATAGGAATTTAATTATTTTGGGTTGAAATAGAATTTTTAAATTAGGAGAATTTATTTAATTTAGAGAATTTAGATTTTTAATTAATTCGGATTATTTTTATTTTAACGTGTGTCATATTTTGAGGTTGAAAGTGAAATTTTTTATAGAATGATTCAGATGGAAATTAATAGGTCACGGTTGAGTCCGGAAGGGTCGAGATAGTCGGAAAAGGATACCCGAGGGTAGTAATTGGGTCTCGGAGCATTTTTAGGAATAATCGGGCCCACACGGGGGTGTTCGGGTCAAATGTGGCTTGGCCCATTAGTCTAAAAATGGGATTAGCACTTTAAAATCTAAGTTTAATAGAGTTGGGCAGCAGTTAATAACATTCTGAACCCTAACTTTAAGAGAGGAGATAAAGAAGAAAGCAGGAAGAAGTAAAGGGACATTCCGGACAAATTTCGAGAAGATATCATCGGATTTAATCCTTAGAGGCAAGTATTTTCTTACTTTAATTTGAGTTGTAGTTAGTGAAGTTAATAGTTGAATTTATGTTGATAAATCTGAAAATTTGGATAATCATAGTATATGAATTTAAATTGAAAGTTATTGGGTTTTAAGTGAGGAAGATGAAGAATAAACTGTTGATGGTGGAATTACAAATATGTGAAAAATGGGGTCAAAAGTTAGGTCATACATTAAATTTGGGGAGTTTATTCACGTGAGAAAATTTTGTTTATAAAATTCCTTCATGATGGTTGTAGGGTATTGTTGATGTAAAAAACTAGACTATGTCTAATTAATTAATCACGGATAATATTTTTAAGTAAAAAAAAGAGGCAAAGAGGTTTTTAAAGTGGTTCGGCATATGAAGAAAAGCCTACATCCACTGTGCTTGTTATTGCCTAGTATTTCTCTTTCAATCACTTACCCTTGATGAAGAGATTACAACGTATTTATACCCCAATAGGGAGACAAAGAGATAGAATGTTAAAGGATAGAATGCCTTTATAAATTAGGCATTTACATTAGTACAGAAGGTCTATAATGTTTCTAGTTGTTGGTGTTTTGCTGATAGTGTTGATCGTCCTCTCTACCGTTAGTCGGGCTTCATGGCGTTGGTTGTCATCCTAGTATGATGGTCGGCATTCTAGGCCTTGGTAGGTGGTTATTCCTTGCTGACTAGGGTTACTACCACAGTGGATGACACACATCTATTTCTGATTGGTCCGCGGAATTGGGTAATTTTTGGTATCAATGGGTTTATTAATGATGATGGAGTTTTGGTCTTAAAAGGGATGAGAAGAAAGCTTTAGAAAATGGATAAATCGCACCTGTTACAAGGCATTTTGCGTCAGGCTAAGGGGGACCGGTCGACCGGGTGTGTCCTTCGACTGGGACGCGTGGCAGTAAGGGGGTAAAAACCTTTTCATTTTCCATATATTTTGGTGTAATTTAAAAGGCCATAACTTGAGCATACTAACTCGGAATTATGTGTCGTTCGTGGCCACGCATAACTTATTGAAGGGAGTACACATTCCATTATTTATACTTAAAAATCAAAAGGTCTAAAATACCCTTGAAGTTGTAAATAGTGACGGAACGTTCCGAAAATCGAAACATAAAATTGTAGGGACCTCGTGGCACTAATAGGAACATATCAAAGAATATAGAAGGTGCAATATAAAATTCTATAGTTAATAAAAATAGCGGGGTATAGCTAACTAATGCGGGACAGGGAAATTATGAACAAACTCGTGAATAGTTGGTTTATATATTTATATATAAATGTGTGAATTATATATAAATGTATGCATGTGAGTTGAATGCAATTGTGTGTAATTATTTGTTACTCGAGGATGCTATCCAGGAGATTGCACGTAGAGGGCGGTACCACCCTGGCGATTCCAACGGGGTCTGGACTGTGCTCTAGGTTATAGTACTCGGGTGGCTCCTACCGTGATGAGAGGGGGATGTCACGCAGGTCTTTAAGGAAGGCGTATAAATAAATCCTAGGGCCTATGTATGTATAACCACCTCCATTATTTATTTACGATTTAGAATTAGTGGTGATATTCCGACTCGGTGACCAGTGGTGACACGAGATGTGCCTGGCACCTGATAGCATGTATGAGGGATGCATCTTAGAGGATTAAGCTATGAAGATTTTGTGTATATATACTCATAATGAGTGATATGTGTATATATCAATAGATAATGTGTGACTATCTATTGACAATATAAATGTAATATTTAGTATATTAAGTGATATGGGCATATATCTTGAGATAATGTGTGATTATCTATTGATGGTATCAGTGTGATGTTTAGCATATTTATATAGATGATAATTACGTACCTTATACGAATCGAAATAATGTGTTTAATTTACAACGGGATGATTAGCAGGCTAGTTAAGATAGCTAGTATGGTCATGTTTGTTTGACTAATAATTAGATGAAATAAATGAATGCGATAGGTGTGCACTATAGAAAAGAGGCGAGATGGTCTTCAAGTGATTGTGACTGTAAAATCAATTATGAACATTATATACTACGCATTTCATTTATTGCAACAAAATTTTCGCTAAACACTTTTTATAAATCGGGCTCTGACCCGTTTCCAAAATATTTTCTTTTCTTAAAAATCTTTCCAATTGTCCAACCACAGGGACGCCAGACTTGACTTATCCGTTTTAGGGTTACGCAGCTGCAACGTGTGTAGATGGTTGCAGGATTTTAGCTAGACGCATAATTTCTTTATTCCTAGATTAGGAATCTTACTTTAGTTGCAATTTCACTTAGGGCATGTTGCCCATTTACTTTTAGACTCAGTATTTGGATTTTGTATTCATTTGTTAGATTATTGTTCTGAGATTTTTGTCGATGGTTTATTCGGCGAGTCGTTCATTTATTTATTCACTATTGATTTAGATTCATTAATTTTGTGAATGTTTCAAATTTATATTTAAATTGTTGTTGTTGTTTAATTAAAAAGATTAAAATTTTGACATCAGCTTTTTGAATACTAGGTGGTTAGTAAATTTTAAAAAGTTTTCGATAGTGATGCTAAGAATGAACCAGATGAGAAACCTCCTTTAATTTAATAAAGGACTGATCATCCTGTATTTTATTGAGTGGGGTGTCACACATGGTATCAGAGCACCAGGTTCTAGTGTCCTTAGGATCTGTACGACTTTTGACATTTCAGCTTAACGTCCTTTGATGTAGAGCCTTAGGATAGGATTATTGTATTCTTGTACATACGCTCATTTATATTCTTCCGCTATTATAGATGTAATAACTGTGAACTCATAAAACACATTTTACATTTTTGGATGCCACCAAAGAGAGGACATCTGTCTAGAGCAGCAAAGAGAGATGAGGAGAGAGAGGCTTGTCAGGAGCCAATAGTTTTGCAGCCACAACCACGACCAGGGATGATGACGACTACTCAGGTGGCTAAGATAGTGGCACAGGTGGTCAACACGGCTATGACAGCTATATCCGTCCATTTTCCACAGCCACAGCCACAGCAGCCAATGGTTCCAGTTATTCAGGCCCACCCGAGGCCATCGGATTGGCAGAGAGCTACTGAGGACTTTCAGAAGGGACACCCACCAGAATTCAAGGGAAGTTCAGAGGTGATATTAGTGTGCCAGTAGAAGAAAGACATGCAGCACCACCTACGCATGGTCGACTGCAATGAGATACATAAGCAAATGTTAGCCACATTCAAATTAGTCGAGGCAGCCTTACAGTGGTGGGAGTCTGTGACCATTGCCGAGGAGAGGGATACGATGACTTCCATCAAGTTTTAGGTGTGGTTCGACCGCAAATATTTTTCACCAGCAATTGAAATCGAGATGCGAAAAAAGTTTAGTGAGGTGACCCAGGGCGACTGTTCCCTGGCAAAGTATGAGGAGGAGTTCACCCGTCTGGATAATTTTATTCCAAACGAGGTGATCAATGAGGAGCAAAAAAAAAAGCAAGGTTCATGGATGGATTGGCCTAGAAGATCAAGAAACATTTGATTGGTAACCCAGCACTGGTGACGTACACTGATGTCATTAATGCAGCATTATTGCATTGCTTGGATCAGTGTTTTCATATGAAGAATAGTAACAGTGAGAATGGGCCCAGTAAAAGCAAATGGGAATGGTTTCAACGGGGCGCAACAACAACAAGAGCAGGATATTCATCCAGGGAACCAGGCCAAGAGGTTTAGGTTTGGGGGTTACCAACCCAAGGGTGTTAGGTCTAGGTAGGGTCAGTAGGGTTCTCAGCAGCATTTTGCTCCTCAGGGTCATCAGGGCCAAAGAAATGGAGGGGGAGACCAGTCGGGTCAGAACCAGGGACAAGGAGGATTTACTGAAAAATATTTCTTTTGTAAGGATATAGACCATAGGAGGAGAAATTATCCCGAGAGAGGAAGAGGGAAAACACAGGAAGAGGTTCTAGATGTACAACCACTACAACATTTCATGGGCCAGTTCAGACAAGAGAATTTCGATTAGGTACCCAATGACGAGGCAAGGCAGTTAGAATATGGAGGTAAAATTCTTATTATCCTATGAGTATGGGGCATGCTTTGAGAGACATTAGGGGGAATCACACGTAAGATTGTAATCACTAGAATTCCTGAGTAAATTGGATTGCGTGGGTGCATTAGCCGTAATAGCCATATTATGTATATATAATTACCGTGGGGTAGCGGGGCTCGTTAGTGTCTCCTGCGAGAGAGAGGATGGATACACTAAGAGGATGTTTGCATTACATGTGATATTTCTACTTTCGAGAGTGATGAGAGTAAAGTGGGTTGTTTTCTAAGTTTCGGCTGGTTAGCGATAGTTCGGGGCAATAGTAGATAAATATAGTAAGACTGTGTGTTCGTTGTACCAGGATATGACTTATTTTTGCTAGGTATCACCTGAAATAGGGTCTAGCTTATATATATATATATATATACATATGTGTGTGTGTGTGTGTGTGTTATAGTGTGTTGCATATTGAACTTATGAGAATATTTGTGTACTGTTATTTATCCTGGTGAGTAGGGAGGTTTACTAATGTGATTCAGGGTAGTCTGGCTAATTATCGAGCGGGGAGATATAGCTCATAAATTTATTCACGCTGAGAAACTTGTTATTGTAAGAGCGTTGTGATGTGTGTTGTCTTTTGTAACATAGAAGTGGATGAGTATACTCTTATATCAAGAGACGGGGATTTAGGGGTACATGTTATGGACTAAGGGCCTAACGGATCTCAACGACCGACAATGTTAAGTAGTAGTGTATCGGGGGGTTCTTTATTTGGATTTCACTTTTCGAGATGTCCCACGCATGAAACTTAGCGCAACGTTGGAAGTGGGTAGATGTTTAGCCATTAGTACATGGATTTGGTACCTCGATTATTATACATGTATGTAGTTATAACCGTGAGTTGGAAGTTATATTACGATTTAAGGCTAGTAACTTCGGGTAACTATTGTGCAGATAATCACGGGTATATGGTTTATGGGCGCCCTGGTTAACTAATGAAATTTTAAGATAATTCGCAATTAGAAGTAGGAGAGGTAGGTATAGCAATTATAGGGGTAAATTTGAGACTTGGAGTAATAGATTTATCTGAATTTCGAGAACGAAATTCCTTTGTAAGGGAAGAAGTATGTAACACCCAGTATTTTTTAGGATATAGGAATTTAATTATTTTTGGCTGAAATAGAATTTTTAAATTTGGAGAATTTAGATTTTTAATTAATTCGGATTATTTTGATTTTAACGTGTGTCGTGTTTTGAGGTCGAAAGTGGAAAATTTTATAGAATGAATCGGATGGAAAGGGTCGAGATAGTCGGAAAAGGATACCCGTGGGGTAGTAATTGGGTCTCGGGGCATTTTTAGGCATAACCGGGCCCACACGGGAGTGTTTGGTTCAATTGGGCTTGGCCCATTAGCTTAAAAACGGGATTAGCACTTTAAAACCTAAGTTTAAGAGAGTTGGGCAGCAATTAATAAAATTCTAAACCCTAAGTTTGAGAGAGGAGATAAAGGAGAAAGCAAGAAGAAGGAAATGGATATTCCGGACAAATTTCGAGAAGAGATCGTTGGATTTAATCCTTAGAGGAAAGTATTTTCTTGCTTTAATATGAGTTGTAGTTAGTGATGTTAATAGTTGAATTTATGTTGATAAATCAAGAAATTTGGATAATCATAATATATGAATTTAAATTGGAAGTTTTTGGGTTTTAAGTGAGGAAGATGAAGAATAAACTATTATTGGTGGAATTACAAATCTGTGAGAAATTGGGTAAATAATTAGGTCATAAATTAAATTTGGGGAGTGTTGATACCAAATTTAGTCTGCTGACATGGACCAATCACCTGAAGACACGTGTCAACCACGTGGCAAATACACATATGTTCCGAGCAACTTAATCATACCGAGCAGCCTAGGCGCCCCGAGCAACTCATAGCTCCGAGCAACTCAAGCATACCGAGCAACTCAAGTGTACCAAGCAACTTAAGCGGTCCGAGCTACTTAGCGTGCAGAGCATCCAAATCAAGAGAATCAAAAAGACAACTACACATTAAATACTCATTATTATCGTACAGATGTATATGTCTACTAGATAACAGCGCATTGTCCTTTCACATGTACAGCCTCAAGGCTATAAATACATTGTAACGTCCTCATTAGAAGGGGACTCTGGATCTCTTGGTAAACCTATTATCGAGAATTCCAGGAAAACAGACAACAATACAAAAACAGTGGACGTAGGCCATTCTCCTAAGGCTGAACCACTTTAAAAATCCATTATCTTTTATTTATTTATTCATTTTTATTTGTGATTAAAATAATTAGATCGAATCTAGTTTTTTACATCAACAGATTGGCACCGTCTGTGGAAAACAACAGTACTTAGCATTTTTCACCAAAATAATTCATCATCAATGGCCGATAATTCAGAATCCAGTAACCGAAATGTTGGGATCCCTCCAAATCCATCTATTCCCCCAAATGTTTCAGATCTAACTGGCATAAGGGCTAAATTAGCCCAAGGCCAAACGGCCATGCAAGAAACCATGCATCAACTTATACAAACTGTTCAAGGTGGAGTGCTGGCCCAATCAGGGCAACAAAGTGTTCAGATAAATACCCTTTTACCCTCTTCGCGAACTAGGTGAATGTTATTCCCAAAGGAATCTCGATCTAGACGCACCGAATCGTATCGTACGGAGAGATCTAATGATCCTTCTTATCAATCTGGTCGGACTTCCTCAGTACGAGCTACAGATTCTCAACGAAACGTCACTCTATCTCCAGAAAGGACTAGTGCTCTAGAAAGGTTGAGTAGAGTCTCTCCTTTTAATCGTTTGGGCCCTAGGAGGAATAGAAGTCCTCCTAGGATTGCGTCGAGGAACTCTCAACGACCATCTGATCTGAGAGAAGGCTCTGCCCAATCACGACCAACAGCCCATAATGAAAGATCCCAAGAGAAAAACGCAGCGCGATCAGTTGCTCGAATAAATAGGCCCGATGTGGGAAACGATGCATAAAAGCCTCTATTTAAAGGTTGAAGGACAGATTAGGGGAAATGGTTAAGGCCAAGAATCCTCTACAAAGAACTTTTGTCCAAGGGACACCATTCGTACAAGCAATTGTGGATTTTCCCACACCATCAAAATTCAAAGCTCCTGTGGTGATGCCTAAGTATGATGGAAAAACTGACCCTGTCCTTCATATAGAACAATACCAAGGTGTTGCCGATATTTATGCAGTTCCAGACGAGATAAGATGCATGGCATTTTTAGGAACTCTTACCGGATTAGCTCAGATATGGTACAACAACCTTCCTTGGGGGAAGATTATGACTTTCCTTCAACTGGCAGAGCTCTTTATAGGGAACTTCTGTTTTGGAGCAAAACCAGTCAAACAAGTAGCACACTTGCTGAGTGTTAGACAGAAGGCAGGTGAAAGCACCAGGGACTATATTACTCGTTTTAATAACGAGAAACTTGAAGTTATTGATTATGAGGAGAAAACGGCAATTATTGCTCTAATGAGTGGACTGTTGCTAGACAAGTTGTACTATACTCTAGTCAAAGATCCACCTAGGACCATGGAAGAACTAATGGCAAAGGCAACCAAGATTATGAATGCCAAGGAAGCTATGGGTGCGAAGAAGAATACAGGCACTAAGGAAACCAAGGTCGAGGCTGACAAGACTGAGAAGAAGGATCAGTAGAATAATGGTGGCAACAGGCAGTCGAAAGCAAAGCAAGCACTGGAACAGTAGAAGAAATTTGGAAATTATACTCCTCTGAAGGTAGATATAAACCACATTCTGAAAGAGATCAAGAACAGCGAGGAGTTAAACTGGCCAGAAAAAATGAAGGCAGATCCTGACAAGAGGAATAAGTCCAAATATTATGAGTTCCATAAAGACCATGGTCACACGACCAAAAGTGGCATAGCTCTCCAGAATGAAATTGAAGCACTCATCATACGAGGAAAACTGTCTAAGTACGTTAATCGCCAGAATGGTGGAAAAACCAGCGACCGAGGAAAGCAAAGAGCTAAATCTCCTCGTCGAGTAAAAGAAGATAAGAAGAGCGATCACGAAGATGACCAAGATGACCCCGATATCCCCAAAAGGCCAAGGCAGTCAAAACGTGAGGTATTTTCAATCCATTTCGGATCATTTGAATGTAATGTTATTACAGGTGGAGATGCAGGTGGTGAAGATCTGACTGCGTAGAGAAAAGCTAACCTCAATGAGGCTCAAGCTTTCTCGTACATTCAGCGAATAAATCTGGCTGAAGATGATCGCCTGAGGAAGGTGAATAAAGACAAACTGGTAATTGATTTCTCTAAGAATGACCAGGAAGGTGTACTATATCCTCATAATGACCCATTGGTGATCAAGATGAGAGTGAAGGAAGTGGTGATTTCACGAGTACTGGTGGAAAATAGTAGCTCGACAGATATCATATTTTATACATGCTTTGACAGTTTGAATCTGAAGCTAGCCCAATTGGAGCCATATCATAGGCCCCTCCTTGGCTTTACTGGCGAGAAGGTTTTTCCACTTGGGATGATCAAGTTGGATATGCTTATCAGTACATGGCCTGCTTGTCGAACAGAAAGAGTACGCTTTTTCATAATAGATAAAAATGTCCAATCAGCTTATAATATCATCATGGGAAGGGTAGGTCTGAAGAAGTTCGAAGCAGTACCATCTACTATACATCAATGTTTAAAATTCCCAACCAACTTTGGAGTGGGAGTAGTGAAAGGTGACCAGAAAGTAGCTCGGGAATGCTACTATTCATCTGTCGAATAGGAGGAACGCGAAGAATCAAGAAAGAAGACTACTACTTATCAAGTGGATGAAATAAAGATGCAGAGATTGAAACGTTAGACCCTAGAGATGAGTCTCAGCTTGTGAAGGGTCAGGTAATGGAAGCTACCGAAAATATCATTTTGGATGACGAGCATCCAGAACGAACAACTCAAATTGGGGCATCACTGGATGTATTGATAAAACAGGAATTGATAGCATTTTTAAGGCGCGGAAAGCAGACTTTTGCATGGAGTCATGAAGACATGCCAGGGATAGACCCAAGTTTCTTGTGTCATGATCTCAACGTGAACAAGAAAATCAAGCCAGTAAAGCAGCGAAGAAGAGTGTTCAGTCCTGAGAAGAACCAAGCCATACAGGAAGAAGTAGAGAAGCTACAAAAAGCCTTTTTTATTGAGGATGTCAAATATCCTGATTGGCTAGCAAATGTGGTGATGGTAAAGAAGAAAAATAACAAGTGGAGGATGTATGTAGACTTCACTGATCTTAATAAGGCATGCCCAAAGGATCATTTTCCTTTGCCCCGAATCGATCAACTAGTGGATGCTACCTTGGGGCATGAATTGTTAAGTTTCATGGATGCTTATTCTGGTTACAACTAGATTAAAATGAAACCTGAGGATAGGGAGAGTACCTCTTTTATCACCCAAGGGGAACTTATTGCTATAATGTTATGCCTTTTGTACTTAAAAATGCAGGTGCGACATATCAGCGGCTGATGAATAAGGTGTTTGCAGGGCGAATCAGTCATAACATGGAGGTTTATGTTAACAATATGCTGACGAAGAGCAGGAAAGCTGCTGATCATCTAGTTGACCTAGGTCAGACCTTTAATCAACTAGAGAAATATCAAATGAAGCCGAATCCCACCAAATGCATATTTGGAGTACGAAAAGGAATGTTTCTCGAATATATTGTTAACCAACAAGGAATTAAGGCAAACCCTGAAAAGATCAAGGCTCTATTGGAGCTACGATCTCCAACCATGAAGAAAGATGAATTTATTAGGGCTTCAAGCTCCTCGAGTGGAGTAGAGGAAGCTTTTTTTGGGCTGACCCAATCTCTCGGGGCATGAATTATTAAGTTTCATGGATGGTTATTCTAGTTACAACCAGATTAAAATGAAACCTGAGGACAGGGAGAGTACCTATTTTATCACCCCAAGGGGAACTTATTGCTATAATGTTATGCCTTTTGGACTTAAAAATGCAGGTGCGACATATCAGTGGCTGATGAATAAGGTGTTTGCAGAGCGAATCAGTCATAACATGGAGGTTTATGTTGACGATATGTTGACGAAGAGAAAGAAAGCTGATGATCATCTAGTTGACCTGGGTCAGACCTTTGATCAACTAGAGAAATATCAAATGAAGCTGAATCCCACCAAATGCATATTTGGAGTACGAGAAGGCATGGTTCTCGGATATATTATTAACCAATGAGGAATTGAGGCGAACCCTGAAAAGATCAAGGCTCTATTGGAGCTACAATATCCAACCACGAAGAAGGAAGTGCAAAGTCTCACAGGGCGAGTTGCAACACTTAATAAGATTATGTCACGAGCAACTGACAGATGCCTCCCCTTCTTCAAAACACTCCGAAAAACTTTTGAATGGAATGATGAATGCGAGAAGGCTTTTCAAGAATTGAAAAAATATCTGGGGACACCTCCATTGTTATCTAGACTAGTGATGGGAGAAAAGCTATACTTGTACCTGGTAGTTTCAGAAAATGCAGTAAGCTCAGCATTGATAAGAGTGGAAGATAGAGTACAAAAACCAGTCTATTTCAACAGCAAGGCTTTTCGAGGAGTAGAAATCAGATATCCAAGGTTGGAGAAGTTGGCACTAGCACTGATCGAAGTAAGCAAAACGATGAGGCCATACTTCCAAGCCCATACTATAGTGGTGTATACCGATATTCCATTAAGACAAGCTCTGCATAAACCGTAGAAATCAGGAAGATTGATGTACTGGGCAGTAGAACTTGGTGAATATGTATAATTTGTGAGCCTAGATTGTCGCTCAAGGGGCAGGCAGTAGCGGATTTTATCGCAGAGTTTACTCAGAAAAATACCTCCGAAGAATAGGGGTTTAATACAGACCACCCTGTGGATGTTACAGGATCATCAAATTTAAACTCCAACCAACTTACGTCGGTAGACGAGAAAGAGAAAATGATCGACGAGTAAGAGAAGATGATCAACGAGCAGCGAGAAGTGCCGGAGGAGGACAAAAGGAAGCATAAAATATTCCACTAAGGAACTCTGACTGATCAAGAGTTTGATAATGAAGTACCTATATGGAATTTGTATGTGGATGTCTCTTCGTGCACTACGGGCAGTGGAGCAGGAATTATTTTAAATAGTCCAGATGAGATTAATATGGAGTATGCTCTGCACTTTCAATTTAAAGCTTCTAATAATGAGGCCGAATATGAAGCTATGATCTTGGACTTAAATCTGGCTAAAACCATGAAGGAAGAGCAGGTCATTATATTCAGTGATTCTCAGTTAATCGTAAATCAAATTCTGGGGGTGTATGTAGCAAAAGGAGAATTAATGGTCATGTATCATACAAAAGCAATGGAGGTGGTATCGAGTTTTACTACAGTTCAGTTGTTTAGAATACCTAGATTGGAGAATGCAAGAGCAGACGCCCTAGATCGATTAGAATTAGACACATGCACCGAGCTACGAAGAGCAATACCAATAGAAATCCTAGCTGGTGGGAGCATAGAGCTCGATTTGGGACCATCTTGGATGGATCCCATCAGGGCCTATATTGAAGAGGTGGCTTTACCAACTGATAAACTCGCAGCCAAGAAACTAAAGTTTAAAGTTGCTCGTTATGTATTGACTAGTGGCATTTTATATAGATGAGGAGTTATAGCAGGGATACAAAGATGTGTCCATCCCTCCGAAGTAAAAGATTTGATCGCAGAGGTTTATGAAGGGTCTTGTGGAGCCCATGTAGCAGGTCGGACGCTTTTGTAGAGAATAATAACGCAGGGGTATTACTGGCCAACGATGAGAGCTGATTGCATAGCTTATGCTAAGAAGAGCGATAAATGTCAACGCTTCTCTTCGATCCGAAGAACTCCCCAAGCATTGTTAACACCCATAACGTCCCCTTGGCCATTAGCCATGTGGGGGATAGACTTGGTAGGACCACTCCCAACGACCAAGGGAAGATTCAAATACCTCGTGGTTGCTGTGGATTACTTTACCAAATGGGTGGAAGCTGAGCCTCTCATTGATAAGACATACGACAAAGTCTATCAATTTATTTGGAAGAATATTATCTGCAGATATGGTCTCCCACATGCATTCATTACTGACCATGGAACTCGGTTTGATAACGAGGAGTTTGTTGCGTATTGTCATCAATCCAATGTACTGAAGATCCACTCTGCACTAGGCCATCCCCAAAGCAATGGGCAAATTGAGGTGACAAACAAAATGCTATTGAATGGTTTAAAAAAGCGACTAGATGATGCAAAGGGAAATTGGATTAACGAGCTACATTCTGTGTTGTGGGCTTATCGTACCACACCACGAACAGCGATAGGAAAATCTCCATATATGCTGGCATTTGGGAGTGAGGTTATCATACCTGCTGAATTAGGTCTACCCACGCATAGGGTGCTTAATTTTAATTCTCCTGTCAGTGACTTGATGAGAAGATTAGACCTGGATATGCTTGAAGAAGTTAGGGAAGAAGCAGCAATCAGGAATGCGGCATACCAACAACGAACAACTTTGTTCTATAACAAAAGAGAGAAGAAGTGTGATTTGAAGGAAGGGGATTATGTGTGAAGAAACTGATCCAAAAGCATAACAAACTGGAAGCCAACTGGCATGGACCCTACAGAGTAACAGAAGTTGTTCGTCCAGGGACATATAGGATCGAAACCCTGAAAGGAGAAGAATTCAAGAATGCATGGCATGCAGAGCATCTGCTCAAGTATTATCAGTAGTTCAAATTCATATGTAACGCAGTTTTTTCAAAATGAATTAAGTGATGTTTCACCCCCCATTTATTTTTGTTGAAGTTTTTTTTTGGAGTATTAGTGCAACACATTACCACCAACTCCGGTTGGTCAGGAATCAATTCCACCAACTACGGTTGGTCGGGAACGAATTATCACCAACTCCGATTGGTTGGGAATCGATTACCACCAACTCTGGTTGGTCGGGAATCAACTACCACCAACTTCGATTGGTCGGGAACTAATTACCACCAACCCCGGTTGGTCGAGAATCAATTACCACCAACTCCGGTTGGTCGGGAACTAATTACCACCAACTCCGATTGGTCGATAAACCAGTTACAATCAACTCCGGTTGGTTAGTACCAAACTAGGCAAGAAGTTGGACGACCTCCCGAGGCATCCACTGTCTAGGCAATAAGGTAATCCATACGAGATTACTACAACTAAGCAGGAACATGGGATGCAAATCATGCCATTGCTTAGGCCCAAAGAGTGACAAGTCACTATAATCAAATAACAAATGGGACAAGTATAGTATATATATTTACCAACCAACAAGCAAAGGCATCCTACAAATTATTTAGAAGAAAATGAAATGGCAAAAGACTAAAAAAAATTTCATTCAAATCAAGAAAAATTACATAAGATGTGAAAAGTCTAATTCATTACATAAGAATATCCGACTCTATAGGTTTCTTCCCCTCTGCTTTTGAAATAGGTTCTAACCCGGCTGGAGGATCATCTAATGCATAAGGATAATTTATAAAGTTTACATCTCGCAGCATTCTAACATTCATTATGGAGGGCCAATCAAGCAAATGCTCTGGGAGAGATATCTCAAAGTTTGCATGAAGACTGTAATCATCGAGATACTTGGAAATCAAGCATTGAGGAATTGCACGAGTAGGAATCCAACTGATATCAAGCTTAAAAGGAGGAATGGGCAAATCGAGCACTCCAGGATCATAATAATCCCATAAGTAGTGGCCCTGCCCCAATTTTATCCCACACAAGGCATTCAACCACCCTTGCTTATATCCCTCATTATTTTACTGCTGTAATCGAGCATCGAGATGGTACAGAGCTTCGTTATACCCAGTCATCCAAAATTCCCTGAGCTGCTTGTGGAACCGATAAGTTAACCTCTCAAATTGATCATGGAGTTTCTTCACTAGAATTTCTTTACTTTCCAGAGCAGAGCTTTGATTAGAGAGTTGTTCGATGAAGTTCAGAATCTTCTTAGACATTTTTACCAAGGCTTGGTTGTTCGCCATTAACTGAACGACTTGATTCTCTAAAACCGACTGCATTATAGCCTCTTCAATTATGACCCGACCAGCCCTCGCTCGTCTATGAGAAGATCTGGAGGGTCCAACTCGTTTCAAGGTTTCTAACTCATCCCTTAAGTTAGCATTTTCTACTTCTAGAAATGAAAAACCATCATCATTTACTGGGACCAAGGCTCCCGAAGAAGAAGCAGCACATTTAAGTTGCTTTATCTCCTCTTCAAAGCAATGTTCTCCTATTTTAATAACTTGGCGATAAGCCTGTGCTCTTCAACTTCAAACTTCAGAACACTCTCCTTCTTCTCATGAGCAAAGATAAATTTTTCATATCCTTTGTCATCACTCAACTGTTGATATTTTTCACGTATCCTTGATGCAAAAGGGTAGTGGATTCTTTATATTGTTGTTAAAGTTCCTCGATCATTCCTTGAAGGTCTTCAATCATTTCGTAGTAGGCCATATTATTGGCCGCAACACGATCAAGTAAGCACTTCAAGTATTGGTAAGCTTTAACTATGCGTTCAGAAGCATCTGAACCAAGGATATTAATGATTTGGGCCTCATTAAGATCTGCATGACCAGCTTTAAAATAGTCATTGCATTTCTTCATCAATTCTGTATCATGAGCTGATAAGAGCTCCATCCTGGCAATAAACTAGCAAAGAGAAGAAATAAAAAGAATTAATAACGATGCAGATAGAGAAATTAAAAGAGAAATTTAAGACGAAAAACCAAAGTTCAAATTTTTATTCATCATAAGAGGAGATACATAGTTACAAGTTACATTCAAGAAAACAATAAAATAGAAAACCCGAACAACTTTACACCTTCTCCTTATTTCCTACAACTTCCTCAGAAGTTTTGGATAAAGGGATTAGTTGCTCGAAAGACAATGGTAGCTGCTCGGTAGAAGTGCTAGTTGGTTGGAGTTGCTCGGAAGGAAGAACAACAGGTATAGTAGGGTCCTGATCTCCAGTCATCATGGAAGATTCATCTGAAGAAGCTTCATCCTCTTCTTCTTCTCCAGGAGAATGAGGAGGGCCATGAGTGTGCTGCTGGAATAACTCAGAATTCTCAGCAACCTTCAGCTCCTTCAAGGCTACTACCCATCCATCTCTAAAATATTTAACACCTGCATACTCCATTTGAGAAGACATGACAGCCAAACCTTTGTTCCAGCCTTTATCCCAACCAGCACTGAATGATTTTTTAACCGCAGTTTTCCTTTTTGCCTTCTCCGAGGAGATCCTTTCCCTAAGGAGCTCCTCGGCAGTCTTTAACTTTTCTTCCACCTCAATTTTCTGTCGCTCAACATCTTGAAGTTTAACAACTTTCTCTTCGGCAGACTTAAGCTTAACCTCAAGCTATTTGTTGCTTTGTTCAAACTCCTTGTTGCTCTTTTCACATTCCTTCAACTTCTTCTCCAATTACTTGGAGGCATTCACAGCTTGATCACTATCTAGCTCAACAGACTTAAATTGATTCTCCCAAGCACCTTTATCTTCCTCATACTTTTGATGAGAATATTTTAGAGATTGGGTCATCCCAATAAAAGATTCCTCTACTCCACTCGAGGAGCTTGAAGCCCTTATAGCTTCATCTTTCTTCAAAATATTGTTGAAACGCGTCACCAGCTGAAAAAGAAAGAGCTTTAAGTCAATGTATGAGCATAATATTAGAAAGTAAAAGACTCAGGCTAATAATACTTACTGAGGCAATGTGTTGAGAAGCCAGCATAATAATTCTCTCACGAGAAAGAGTATCTTCAAGGCCTTGGACTTCTGGGATAGTCCAAGATCTTACCAAGCCCACAGCGGAGCTCGGGGGAATAAGAATTGGAACACTACCTTTAACGTTTGAAGGTTGAGAGATAGGTTTAGCAGGTCTCTCAGAAGAACTTTTCTTTATTCTCCTCAGAGGAGCTGGAGCATTTTCAATTAAAGATGTTGTCTTTATTGGTGATATGATAACTGATTCATATCTAATATTGCATATTTCCACCCGTTATCTTTACGCATTCTAGCTCTTTTACGGTCCTAAATGCCTATAATTATGCTCATTAACCATACAACCTTGCATTTGGATATATACATGCTTTGCAGGGGTTATTTGTGCTTTTGTAGGTATTGGAACGCTAAAAGTTAGGTTCGGTTGAATTTCGAAGAAGTTTCATCGTCAAATGCTACTTTAAGGGAAATTTTGTCTTTTCAAACTCACTATTTTTTATGGAATGAAGTTACCAACATTTAGATCATCAAATTATCTTTTCGTGGCCACTAACCGCGCGTAATTCTGACTCCGTATGTGGAAGTTATGCCCATTTCCGAAAAGTTTTGGTATTTTCTTCTATTTCAAGGGAATTTTGTTAATTTCATACTGTATAATTTTGAGGGTTTAAAAACAAAATCATGTAGAGAATTTAATTATCTTCGCTTCGGTTCCAACCACGCCTCATTTCGATTTCGTATGAGGGAGTTATAGTCGTTTCCGTGCAACGCGTCAAAATTGGTTCGGAGAGGAAAAGGGGGATGTGAACAGCCCAAGGAAAATTCCAAAACTGCGGTCGACTGGTCCCAAAATAGAGGTCGACCCATCCTATCAGATATGGACGAAAATTGACTTATTTTGGGTTTTTTGGCTTGGTTTTATTTGGGGTTTGTTTTGGGGTATAAATAGAGTGTTAGGAGCTTTTCTTTGGATATATATTTTCATTTTAATTAGGGTTAGAAGACTTTGGGGATTTTATTTTTGGAGATCCCCTCTCCTCCATTTCTCTTTGGGTAATACCCATTAATGTATGCTTTACTATTCATCTTCTTCCTTATGCTTTGTTTTCCTTTATTTTTCATGCTTTGTAATTTATTTCAAGCCTGTAGATTTGTTGTAGTTAATTTAATTCTTGTTTGCTTTAATTAATTAGTAGTTTTAATTAATGCTTTTATATGTGTGTAGTGGCTAGTTTAATCTAGGTTGTGTTGGATTGAACTCACCTAGGGTTGATTTGGTTGCTTTTCTTTGGTGATGGAGTTTTACGAGTCTATTTCGAGTGGGTTCTCCTAGTCATTACGCCTAGGAGATTTGACGGGGCATATCATGTATGCTCCGTGCTTACGACCTTATGTGCGTAATTTCCGGGGTATTTGTTGACGCCAAAATCTTATTAGACTTTTATGCGAATTTAGGGGTGTGACAACTCTTGATTTAATTAACTGTCGAAACGACACTCAATCTTAATAACTCGTCGACCCATGTAACCATTTTATACTAATTAACTCGGGTGAGGGATATTCGACGCAACCTATAGTTTTTACTCGCTTTCTTAATCTAGCTTTATTTTTCCTCGCCTAGATTACGATTTCCATTTTATGCATCTTTTTCCTTTTTGTGTATAATCATCTTTTACTCTTTTATTTAGGAATATTAAAGCTTATAAATTCTAGCAACTCGTCTCTGTGGATTTTCGATATCCTACATACCGCTATACTCACCCATTGAGTGTAGTCGTAGTTTAGGTTTTTGTATAGTTCAGGTGAGCCGAATTCAAAAGGACCGGCGCGTAGGTGACTCTTGCGCCGCGGTGAAACCCTGTTGATCAAATTGCATCGTTGCCGGGGATGTGTTTATTTTAGACTTTATTTGATTTAGTATTTCATAGTATTTTCTTTCTATTTGTATTATTTGCTAAAATTTTGCAGGACTTTCACATTTGAGAACTTAGAAACGCTCGAATTCTTTTCGCGCGCACTTACTTTGTGGAATCCGCCATTCGAGCCATTTTTGGGGTAAGCATGTCTTATTCCAATTCTTTCGGTAATCCTTGTTATAATTCTCAAAATTCTAGGCCTATGACTTTCGGTGAATACTTAGCATCCCAAAGTAAAACAAATTCAAATATGAGTTTGGGCGAGTATAACGAAAGTCAAAACTTAGGTTATTGGAATTTTGATGATGATGACAATGATTTTGGGCCTTTCCCTCCTTATAATAGGAGTTTTGAAACGAATTCGGATAGTTTTCAAAATTCCTATAATAATGAGTTTCCGTCTAAGTCCGATAGTAACTTTCAAAGTTCCCATTTTCATGCATCCGCACCTCGACCCATGACATTCAGTGAGGGTTTGCGTATGTATGAAAATGAGAAAATTGAAAATCGTTATCGGGAGGAAAATCATTCGTGGGAACATGAGTTGGATTATTTATATGAGTCCAACGACGATTTTGCTTCCGAGACTTTCGAAATCGAGGAATATTTTGAACCAAATGAGGTACTTGTGCCTACTTTGGAACAAACCATTCTAGACTTTTCCCATCGCATAATAGATATTGAAAGCGAGGATGAAAATGATGTAATATCTATTTGCAATGAAATGATTTCTTCTTTGGCCCCCAAAGAAGAACATTTCATTGAAAATGATATTATTTCATTCGAAACTCAAACTTCATGCGATGATGATTCATCTCATGAGTTTGAATTTCATTCATCACCATTTTCATTCTCTACTACCACACCGTCACAAGTACCCGATGATTCGGTTTCAAACTTTAATGTTTTAAACCCTATCGCCGATGAGGAATACTTGCTCGAGTCGCCCTCCACGATCGTATCTTTGTCTTTGTGTGTGCCACCTCCCATTACACTTACTAAATCTTTGGGAGGATATTCGGATTTCCTCGGTCCACACATGTTTTTGTCGCCCGTTCAATCCAAACCCTCATCGTCCCTCCAAAACTTTTAATTGGCAAAGGTTTATTTCTTCCGCCTTACACATGCCTTCCGTTTTTCAAATGGAATTCATATTTTTCGGAAGGCATGCTTGTATGTGAGGATACACCGGTTATCCTCCAAAGTCAAATCGTTCTTATGGTGAACCCTCACCTATTTAGACTTCTAGTGTATAGTTAGTGTGGAGTCTAAATAGTAGGTTGTATATAGTTAGATTTTTTATCATTTCTTTCTTTTTATTTTTTATTTTCTTTTTAATTTAGTTTAGTGTAATTAGTTAACTTTTTATTATTTGTTTTTTCTATGCTCGGTACTAACTTGTTTTGTAGATTCTTTGGACTTATTCTTATGGGGATCGCTTCATTTTTGGGTAATATCGTTATTTTCCTCTCTTTGACTTGGTTCTTAATTTACATTGAGGACAATGTCAAGTTTCAATAGACAGCCCAATGATGCATCTTCTCAATTTTAGAAGTTATTATACTTTAGTCTCGATTATTGATATTATGAATAACTTCATGAATTAAACTTTAATCCCATGAGCACATGCACTTTTATTGCTATATTGATTTGGTTTAAGATTTTTATAACTCGGTAATCTTTTGTTGCATTGTATATACTTACACCGAGTAAGCTTTGTACCTTTCGTCGCTTGTGAGTGTTATACACTATTCTTTCCTCTTTGAAAATGTTGAATTCGTCGGTAATCTCACTATTCTTTCATTTGATCGTTCATTAATTGAGTTCATACTTGAAATGTGTTACTTGAGCATGATTTTCATATATTGTTTTGATTCGATAATTACGTAAACTTTAGGAAATGATCATAGGCCATCATTGTTATATCACCCATATTAACCTTGACCTCACCTTATATGTTTACCCTCATCAACCTCTTTGCAATGTTACTTGGGATTGAATGTTGTTGTTATGATGTCGGTTGCAATTTGGGCATATGAGAGTTTGAAAAGTAAATAAAAGAGAAGTGAAGAAAAAGAGTGAAAAAGAGAAAGCAAAAAGCAAAAGAAAACAAAAGAGAAACATGAGAAAAAGAAGAAAACAAAAGAAAGAAAAGTTGTAAATGTTGTGTATATAGTTCAATAAGCTTTGATTACTCTCCCCGATGATATATTCGATGCCTTTTGGAACTTGTTTTCCAATTTTGATATTGCCCACATTTTCTCATTATCCCGAGTTTTCATTCCGAACACTTTGAATCCGTACATACATTCCTTCGTTTCGCACCCTAGCCATACCTACATTATAACCCTATACATGTCCTATGTGATCTTAGGTCGATGTAATTTAAAAGTCATAATAGTTGTGATAATCTGTGAAAATTCATTTCGCCTCTTTTAGTGTGCGGTATCCTTTCATTGAGATTACAATTTTCAATTTATATATAGCATTCTTCTTTTGTGACATGTGTCTGGCCTAGTTTCCATTTACATTTACTCTTTAGCCCGCATGTTCCGTGTGTTACCTCCCTGTTTCAAGTGAATTTCATTTGATGAGTGTAATACCCGTGAGGATTGAATATATACTTGCTTTAATGTTTATCCGGTCTAAATAAATTTTTGCCAAATCACACTTTGCATGTGCTCGCTCCCCTCCCACATTTTAAGGTTTCAATTCTATGAGGTGCATTCTATAATGTTAATGATTAAGACTTTTGTGTGAATTCATTCACTTTGCTAATAATGCATATGAAATCTTTTTCGATTTTATTGGGCATGTCGCATGTTGGTTTGGGCATATTTTGAGGAAACCATATGATGTTTGTGGGTATCATCCCTGAAAACCCTCACGAGACGACACTCGTCCACTAGGATAACCTAGGGGTTTAACGACTTATTGCATATGATAAATGCAATCGTGTTCCCTACGAAAGTGGCAATTATATTTCGATGCATATATACGTTTTGTATTTCCTTCTGTGGACTAGTTTTGTTTGTTTCATCACTAGGGACTAGTAATGTTTAAGTTTGGGGGTGTGATTCTATCGAATATTGCATATTTCCACCCGTTATCTTTATGCATTCTAGCACTTTTATGATCCTAAATGCCTATAATTATGCTCATTAACCATAAAACCTTGGATTTGGATATATACATGCTTTGCAGGGGTTATTTATGCTTTTGTAGGTATTGGAACGCTAAAAGTGAGATTCGGTTGCATTTCGAAGAAGTTCCGTCATCGAATGCTACTTCAAGGGAAATTTTGTCATTTCAAACTCACTATTTTTTATGGAATGAAGTTACCAACATGTAGATCATTAAATTATCTTTATGTGGCCACTGAGCGTGCGTCATTCTGACTCCGTATGTGGAAGTTATGCCCATTTCCGAAAGGTTTTGGTATTTTCTTCTATTCAAGGGCATTTTGGTAATTTCATACTGCATAATTTTGAGGGTTTCAAATCGAATCATGTAGAGAATTGAATTAGCTTCGCGTCGGTTCTGACCACGCCTCATTTCGATTCCGTATGAGGGAGTTATAGCCGTTTCCGTGCAACGCGTCAAAATTGGTTCAGAGAGGAAAAGGGGGCTGTCAACAGCCCAAGGCAAATTCCAAAACGGAGGTCGACCGGTCCTACCAGATATGGACGAAAATTGACTTATTTTGGGTTTTTGGCTTGGTTTTATTGGGGGTTTGTTTTGGGGTATAAATAGAGTGTTAGGAGCTTTTCTTTGGATATATATTTTCATTTTAATTAGGGTTATGTAATACCCCGTACTTTTATTGATATTTATTTATGGGATTAATTAAATTAAATGTCAATTAATTGAGAATTAATCCGGATAAAATACTAACGAGATGTGAGTTGGTATTTGATTATAATGTGTATAAATGGCAATATATATGAATATTGAAAATATTGGATTTGTCGTGAGACTGAAATACGACAATTTGAAAAATTTTGTTGGGACGCGCGTGACAGTCGCGTCAGGAACGTAATTATTTTAATTAAAAAGTGAATTTTATTTTTATTAACCGTATGGTCATTTTGAGTGCGCCAACGTGTCCGAAAGGGTCGAAATAGTCAGAAAACACTAGTCGGGGGTTTTGTTTGGGTCCCGGGGCATTTTTGGGCCATACCGGCAACTTAAAAGGGTATTTTGGTAATTTTAGAATTTTGGGATTTATGACCAACGAATTTGGGGAATTAAAAATAGGATATTTAATAACCCACTAAGCCATTACCAGCACTTAACTGATTAGAGGGCAACGGGAGTTAGAGGAGGAAGTTAGAAAAGTTCCCAAAGAGAAAACCTTAACCTCCATCTTCAACCTTCAACCTTGGGAGGAAAAGAGAGAGAGAAACCTTCATCATTCAACACCAAATTCAGAGAATAATCCAAGGCAAGTGGTTTAATTACGTTAATTTCAAGCGAATGCTTCTTCCATGCTTAGAAATCTATATAATTGTATTGTATTGGGAGATTTAGAAAAACCCATGAAATTGGAGTTTGAAATTCAGATTTTGACATAGGAATTGCATGTACTATTGTTGTTGGGTGATTATACTAAAAGAATTACGACTTGTTATGTTACAAAAACGGATTTATTAAAGGAAATTGATGACTTTAAATTTCTAGAGTTCATACTCATAAGGGTTGGGTAAAATTGGGGATTGATGATAATTTCATGTTGTTTAGGAAGATTTGACCCCATATATATGTTAAGATACGACCTAAGTATGTTTAGGAATGATTAGGAACCTTAAAACACTGTTGGGATAATTTTTGGATGAGTTTTGAGAAGAGAAAGTTTGAGGAAAAACGATTTAGGAATTCAGGGCTCGAAACTGTCACCTCGTTAGAAGACCTGCCCAGGTCGTTCGAACGAGCTCGTTCGAACGAGCTTCTAACGAGTTGACAGTTTGCCTTCTAACGAGTGGGAAGTTCGTTCGATGCCTTTCATTCGAACGAACTCTCGTTAGATGCCCACTTCGTCCGAACGAACTCTCGTTCGAACGACCTCATTCGAACGAGACTTCTAACGAGTTGACAGAATGGCCTTTTTGTCCTGATTTGATTTCTAGTGTCCCATAACCTTGTTTAATTGATGAGATAACTTTCACTTGTTAACTAATTGGTATATTTGGTAGATTTGGGATATATTGAGGAGTAACATATAGAAGAGTGACTTGAACCAAATAATATTTGTGGATTAGGACGCGAGTGACTAATCACGATGTGAGGATAATTGATGACTTAAATACATATAAACCGGGGATATGTGATTTGTGTAATACAAAAAGTGGGTATAAGAACGAGAAGTATACCACAAATAAAAGATGGAAATTACTAAGACGTGTGCATGCTTAGTATATATGATTTTATGTGTATGCCATACCTACCATACTTGCTATCACGGGAGGTTTGCGTTCGTTTGGGGCCATCTAATCTTTGTGTGCCTACGGGGGAGATATAGATTGGTACCTCGAGGACATAGGTCAGAGAAGGACTTATTGAGAAGTTAATAAGTCTGCTGATCATGGGAGCGTAGGTATGTGCGTGACCCATGTGATGTGAACTATGTTCGCCTCCATTGTTTGTGATTTGCTATTATCTGAGAACGATTCCTGAGAGATTCGGAATGCGTGATCCTTATGTACGTGATGTACCGGGATGGATAGCAGAGTATGTGTGCACCGCAGCTTAGTCCCGGGGTGCTAGTATTGTATATTTATATTGAGAATAATATACGGTTAAATGAAAAGATTTGTCATGATTGAATTGTGAGAATAATTATGGTAACGCATTGAGAAGATAAATAGGGGGATGACCTCCAGTAAATTTGTATTGCTAATAAATGGGAATTCGAGAATTAAAGTAAAGCTCTCTATTTAATTGATAACGTTGGAACTTATAGTACGAATCGAGTAGAAAGGTTAGAAGTTATTTTGGTCTAGATAGGTATGAGAATCACTTGAATGGGTACGATACGTTAGGGGTGCACAATTAGTCGAGAGGTGAGTATTTCATGTGAGTGCACGTCCTAATATGTATTTTGCATTCATTGTTTTAATGTTATTAAAGCACTTGTTGTTTTTAAAATACTCTCCACTTTCAGGCTCTGACCCGTTTGCTTTCAAATCTATTTTTTTTGTAAAAACCTTTTTAGGTGCCCAGCCATAAGGACACCATGCATAGGATTTCTATTCAGGTGACGAGCTGTAGCTGTTGTGGAAGTTACAGGGCCTTGATAGTAGACGCCTCCTTTTCTAGTCTTGACTCCATATGCAGTTTCATCATTTGTAGGGCATGTCGCCCATTTCTTTTAGAGACATTTTATATTTCAGTCATTTAGACTTTGGTTTGTAATTAATACAGGACGCAGACTTGTTTCTTTTATTTTCGTATTTGGAATTGTTGTGAGGAGTATTTCCTCCAGACTCATTATTATTTGTTGATTACACTATTGCTACTTTATTGTGGTTGGTTATGTTATTCTTTTATATTTCCCTTATTGCATGCTAATCAGATTTAATTTAAAATTTGACAACTTACTTCTTAAATACTAGGTGGTTAGTAATTATTAAAATGTTTTCGACAATGATGTTATTAACTGAACCAACTTGACATTTTGTATTAATTTAATAAAGGAGTAGCTACCCGGTATTTAATTAGTCGGGGTGTCACAGGTGGTATCAGAACATCAGGTTCTAGTGTCCTTTAGAATCTGTACGGCTTATTATGTTTCCGCTGAGCTTTCTTTGTTGTATTCCTTTGTGTATGCTTCGCTCTTCAGCTATTTTGAGTTTATAACTGCGAACTTATAGACTTTACTCTTATTTCAGATGCCTCCACGACATGAGCAACGGGTTCCTAGGGATGCACATCCAGAACCACAGCCTGCACCAGTACAGGGCATCATGAATGCCGCTGAGGTTGCAGCTATTGTAGCCCAAGCGATAAATGTCGCCCTAGTCGTTGTACAGTAGGCACCGCCCAGGCGCAGGTAGCCGCTCCAGTTCAGGCACATGCATTCCCGTCTACTTGGGAACGCGTTCGTGATGCTTTTCAAAAAGCACACCCTCCGGAGTTCGCTGGTAGCTCCGATGTTGTGGTATCCAGTCAGTGGAGGAAAGATATTCAGAGGCACATAAGGATGTATGAGTGCACCGATGTTCAGAAGCAGATACTAGCTACTTTCAATCTAGTGGGATCTACATTGCAGTGGTGGGAGTCCATTACCACCGCAGAGGAGAGGGATACTCTCACGATACAGGAGTTTTGGGTGCGGTTCGACCGCAAGTATTTTCCGTCAGCTGTTCACACGGAAATGAGGAGAAAGTTGATGAATCTCAGACAGGAGGGAAAGACTGTGGTCGAGTATGAGGCCGAATTCACTAATCTACTGAACATTGTTGTGGATGAGATACCGACAGAGGAAAAGAAGATTCAGAAGTTCACCGATGGATTGACTTGGAGGATCCGTCAGCATTTATTGGGGAATCTCTCGTTGGCCACTTATTCTGATGTGGTTAACGCTGCACTACTACACTGTCAGGATCACCGCTTTCACATGTCTGAGAGCAAGAGGTCAGGAGAGTCTAGCCATCAGGGCAGGACTGGGGGAAACGGTGCCAGTGGGGCACAATCTGCTCAGGGACAGAGGCAGGGTTCCCAGCAGGGGGATCATAAGAGATTCAGATCGGGGAATTTTAGAAATGGACAGGGAGGTTTCAGGCAGGGCCATCAGGGTCCGAACGGCCATCAGAATGGTCAACAGCAGTTTCAGCAGGGCCAGCATGGCCAGGGGAAGAATGGTAACGGCCACCAGGGCCGAGGGCAGCAGGGACAGCGAGGGGGAAACTTCCCGAGGAAGTGTTATGTGTGTGGCAAGACTGGCCACAAATGCCAGGATTGTCCTGATAGGGGCAGGGCCCCACAGCAGCAGCAGTAGGGTGCTCGACAGGAGCCGCAGAGGCCTATGTTTCCTGCCACCCTCCCAGCACCACCACAGATGGCAACACTACCACCCATTACAGCGGTCCCAGTTCAGCAGGGACAGCTTCAGTATGGGAGAGTGTATCAACTCCATCATGCCGCAGCCCCGCAGGATCCACCAGCCATTGAGGGTATGTTCTCTATTCAGGGGACTATGGGGCGTATTTTATTTGACACTGGGGCTACACATTGTTTCATTGCTATGAGATTTGCACGCACTATTGGGTTGTTAGACACCGCCGAGAGCACGGTTACTTGTGTAGATTCACCGTTGAGTAGGGGTTCCGTGATTTCCCTTGTATGTAGAGGCGTGAGTATAGAGATCGGGAGGTTTACTTTACCCGCGGATATGTTAGTGTTAGAGATGACCGAGTATGATGCCATTATTGGTATGGATTGGGTAGTTACGTACCGAGCCATGATTAACTGTTTTAGTAGGAGTATTATCTTTGCCATTCCCAGGCAGGAGATGTTTTTAGTGGAGATGCCTCGCCCTGAGGGAGGATCGTCCACTCACTTGTACTATATAGAGGAGGAGACCTCTAAGGAAGTGGTGATACCACTTGATTCGATTCCGGTTGTTCGAGAGTTTGTCGACGTATTTCAGGATATACCTGGATTACCTCCGAGTAGAGAGATAGATTTTGTGATCGATTTGACGCCGGGCACTCGGCCTATTGCCCGCGCACCTTACCGTATGGCTCCAGCTGAGATGAGAGAGTTACGGGATTAGATTGAGCAGTTGTTAGGTCAGGGGTTTATCCGGAGGAGTACTTCGTCGTGGGGTGCTCCTGTGTTGTTCGTAAAGAAGAGGGATGGATCATTGAGGTTGTGTGTAGATTACCGGGAGTTGAATAAGGTCACGATACGGAATAAGTATCCGTTGCCCCGAATCGATGACCTATTCGACCAGCTGAGAGGAGCTTCTTTCTTCTCAAAGATTGATTTGCGATCAGGATACCATCAGTTGCGTATCAGGGAAGAGGACGTCTCGAAGACTGCTTTCTTAACGAGATATGGTTCCTACGAGTTTCGGGTTATGCCTTTTGGTTTGACCAATGCTCCAGCCGTGTTTATGGACTTGATGAATAGGGTGTTCATAAAGTTCCTAGATCAGTTCGTCATTGTCTTCATTGATGACATTCTAGTCTACAACCAGACAGAAGAGGAGCACGCCGAGCATTTGAGGCAGGTTTTGCAGACACTACGTCAAAACGAGCTGTATGCAAAGTATGCGAAGTGCGGGTTTTGGTTTAAGGAGGTTCAGTTTTTGGGGCATATTATTTCCGACCGGGGGATATCTGTTGATCTGAGGAAGGTATCCGCGGTGAGGGAGTGGGGACAGCCCACGACACCGACTGAGATCCGTAGTTTCTTGGACCTAGCAGGATACTACAGGAGGTTTATTCGGGGTTTCTCAAAGATGGCGGGTCCTTTGACACATTTGACTCGTAAAGGTGTACCGTTCATTTGGAGTGATGCGTGTCAATTGGCATTCGATGAGTTGAAGGACAAGTTAACCTCAGCACCTGTGTTAGCATTGTCGAGACCGGGAGTTGAGTATCTAGTTTACACTGATGCGTCCTTACAGGGACTTGGAGGTGTATTGCAGCAGGAGAGTCAGGCCACAGCTTACGCTTCTCGTAAGCTTAAGCCTCACGAGAAGAATTACCCCCCTCATGACTTGGAGTTAGCGACAGTTGTATTTGCCCTTCGGATTTGGAGAAATTATCTTCTGGGGGAGAAGTTTCGATTGTTCACGGACCACAAGTCCCTACAGTACCTATTCACGCAGAAGGAGTTGAACATGCGGCAACGGAGGTGGCTTGAGTTTGTGAAGGATTATCAGTTTGATATCTAATACCACTCGGGGAAGGCTAACGTGGTAGCAGACGCGTTGAGCCGTAGGCCAGTAGATGAGGTGGCAGGGGTGTGGAAGGCAAAGTGGAAGGAGTTGGGACACCAAGATGCAGTGGCCCGATCGTTCATGTCTGTGATGATTGTTACACCGCAGATTGTCACGAAGGTGGTAAAGGCACAGGCAAATGACTCGTTCTGTCAGGAGCAGATAGTTCGATTACTAGCAGAGGGAGCCGAGTCCTATACCGTTAGCTCAGACGGGGGATTACGCTTCAATGGGAGATTGGTAGTTCCGAAAGGGGAGGAATTGCGACACGAGGTGATGGCAGAGTCACACGGCTCACGGTTCGCGGTACATCCCGGTGGGGACAAAATGTACCAAGACATGAGACGTCAGTATTGGTGGAGCAGGATGAAGAGAGATATTTCCGTGTTTGTTTCTAAATGCGCCACTTGTCAGCTGGTAAAAGTGGATCATCAGAGATCGGCAGGACTTCTACAGCCATTAGAGGTCCCGATGTGGATGTGGGAGAGCATCTCCATGGACTTTATCATGGGGTTACCTACGTCACAGAGGGGTCATGACTCCATTTGGGTAATTATGGACAAGTTGACCAAAGTCGCTCATTTTCTACCCGTAAGGACAGACTACACTACGGGACAGTATGCCCAGATTTTTATTGCACAAATAGTGAGACTTCACGGTGTGCCCCTAAATATCGTGTCTGACCGAGACAAGATATTTGTTTCGCAGTTTTGGGAGAGTTTTCAGGAGGCCATGGGCACGGAATTACGGTTGAGTACGGCTTATCATCCGCAGAACGATGGGCAAACCGAGCGTACAAATCAGATGTTGGAGGAGATGTTGCGTATGTGCATCATTGATTTTGGGGGTGGATGGAAGCAGTATCTTCCACTGGTGGAGTTTGCTTACAACAACTCCTACCAGTTCACCATTGGCATGGCTCCATTTGAGGCGTAGTATGGTAGACCTTGTCGTTCCCCAGCATGTTGGTTGGAGGTGGGGGACAACAAACTACTTGGGCCGGAAGTGATTCAGGATACTTCGGCAAGGATAGAATTGATACGGAGTCCTATTCGGGTAGCTCAGGATAGGCAGAAGAGTTATGCTGATGCGAAGAGGTTCTTCAGGGAGTTCAAAGTGGGGGACCAGGTTTTACTCAGAGTATCTCCTATGAAGGTATTATGCGTTTTGGGAAGAAGGGGAAGTTGGCACCGAGATATGTGGGGCCATTTCCTATCATCGAGCGGATTGGGTCTGTTGCGTATAGACTTAGGTTACCGGAGCATTTGCACAGGATTCATGATGTGTTTCATATTTCCTCGCTAAGGAAATATCTTAGAGACGATTTGGATCATTCTCACATTGCTTTGGAGGACATCGATCTCCAGTCTGATAGCTCCTACGAGGAGGGGCCGATTGTAATTTTGGACCGAAGTGAGCGGAAACTGCGGTCAAAGATAGTTCCGTTAGTACGTGTTCAGTGGCGGCATCATAATGCCGAGGAGTCCACATGGGAGCGCGAGGATGAAATGCGCGAACGTTATCCAGAGTTGTTTTTACCAGGTACTTTCTAGTTCCGAATTTCGGGATGAAATTATGTTATTAGGGGGGAAGTATATAATACCCCGTACTTTTATTGATATTTATTTATGGGATTAATAAAATTAAATGTGAATTAATTGAGAATTAATCCGGATAAAATACTAACGATATGTGAGTTGGTATTTGATTATAATGTGTATAAATGGCAATATATATGAATATTGAAAATATTGAATTTGTCGAGAGACTAAAATACGGCAATTTGGGAAATTTTGTTGGGACGCGCGTGACAGTCGTGTCAGGAACGTAATTATATTAATTAAAAAGTGAATTTTATTTTTATTAACCGTATGGTCATTTTGAGTGCGCCAACGTATCCGGAAGGGTTGAAATAGTCAGAAAACATTAGCCGGGGGTTTAGCCTGGGTCTCGGGGCATTTTTGGGCCATACCGGCAACTTAAAAGGGTATTTTGGTAATTTTAGAATTTTGGGATTTATGACCAACGAATTTGGGGAATTAAAAATAGGATATTTAATAACCCACTAAGCCATTACCAGCACTTAACTGATTAGAGGGCAACGGGAGTTAGAGGAGGAAGTTAGAAAAGTTCCCAAAGAGAAAACCTTAACCTCCATCTTCAACCTTCAACCTTGGGAGGAAAAGAGAGAGAGCAACCTTCATCATTCAACACCAAATTCAGAGAATAATCCAAGGCAAGTGTTTAATTACGTTAATTTCAAGCGAATGCTTCTTCCATGCTTAGAAATCTATATAATTGTATTGTATTGGGAGATTTAGAAAAACCCATGAAATTGGTATTTTGAAATTCAGATTTTGACATAGGAATTGCATGTAGAATTGTTGTTGGGTGATTATACTAAAAGAATTATGACTTGTTATGTTACAAAAACGGATTTATTAAAGGAAATTGATGACTTTAAATTTCTAGGGTTCATACTCATAAGGGTTGGGTAAAATTGGGGATTGATGATAATTTCATGTTGTTTAGGAAGATTTGACCCCATATATATGTTAAGATACGACCTAAGTATGTTTAGGAATGATTAGGAACCTTAAAACACTGTTGGGATAATTTTTGGATGAGTTTTGAGAAGAGAAAGTTTGAGGAAAAATGATTTAGGAATTCAGGGCTCGAAACTGTCACCTCGTTAGAAGGCTTGCCCAGGTCGTTCGAACGAGCTCGTTCGAACGAGCTTTTAACGAGTTGACAGTTTTCCTTCCAATGAGTGGGAAGTTCGTTCGATGCCTATCGTTCGAACGAACTCTCGTTAGATGCCCACTTCATTCGAACGAACTCTCGTTCGAACGAGACTTCTAACGAGTTGACAGAATGGCCTTTTTGTCCTGATTTGATTTCTAGTGTCCCGTAACCTTGTTTAATTGATGAGATAACTTTCACTTGTTAACTAATTGGTATAGTTGGGATATTTGGGATTTATTGAGGAGTAACATATAGAAGAGTGACTTGAACCAAATAATATTTGTGGATTAGGACGCGGGTGACTAATCACGATGTGAGGATAATTGATGACTTAAATACATATAAACCGGGGATATGTGATTTGTGTAATACTAAAAGTGGGTATAAGAACGAGAAGTATACCACAAATAAAAGATGGAAATTACTAAGACGTGTGCATGCTTAGTATATATGATTTTATGTGTATGACATACCTACCATACTTGCTATCATAGGAGGTTTGCATTCGTTTAGGGCCATCTAATCTTTGTGTGCCTACGGGGGAGATATAGATTGGTACCTCGAGGACATAGGTCAGAGAAGGACTTATTGAGAAGTTAATAAGTCTGTTGATCATGGGAGCGTAGGTATGTGCGTGACCCATGTGATGTGAACTATGTTCGCCTCCATTGTTTGTGATTTGCTATTATCTGAGAACGATTCCTGAGAGATTCGGAATGCTTGATCCATATGTACGTGATGTACCGGGATGGATAGCAGAGTATGTGTGCACCGCAGCTTAGTCCCGGGGTGCTAGTATTGTATATTTATATTGAGAATAATATACGGTTAAATGAAAAGATTTGTCATGATTGAATTGTGAGAATAATTATGGTAACGCATTGAGAAGATAAATAGGGGGATGACCTCCAGTAAATTTGTATTGCTAATAAATGGGAATTCGAGAATTAAAGTAAAGCTCTCTATTTAATTGATAACGTTGGAACTTATCGTACGAATCGAGTAGAAAGGTTAGAAGTTATTTTGGTCTAGATAGGTATGAGAATCACTTGAATGGGTACGGTACGTTAGGAGTGCACAATTAGTCGAGAGGTGAGTATTTCATGTGAGTGCACGTCCTAACATGTATTTTGCATTCATTGTTTTAATGTTATTAAAGCACTTGCTGTTTTTAAAATACTCTCCACTTTCGGGCTCTGACCCGTTTGCTTTCAAATCTATTTTTTTGTAAAAACCTTTTTAGGTGCCCTGCCACAAGGACACCATGCATAGGATTTCTATTGAGGTGACGAGTTGTAGCTGTTGTGGAAGTTACAGGGCCTTGATAGTAGACGCCTCCTTTTCTAGTCTTGACTCCATATGCAGTTTCATCATTTGTAGGGCATGTCGCCCATTTCTTTTAGAGACATTTTATATTTCAGTCATTTAGACTTTGGTTTGTAATTAATACATGACGCAGACTTGTTTATTTTATTTTCGTATTTGGAATTGTTGTGAGGAGTATTTCCTCCAGACTCATTATTATTTTTTGATTACACTATTGCTACTTTATTGTGGTTGGTTATGTTATTCTTTTATATTTCACTTATTGCTTGCTAATCAGATTTAATTTAAAATTTGACAACTTACTTCTTAAATACTGGGTGGTAAGTAATTATTAAAATGTTTTCGACAGTGATGCTATTAACTGAACCAACTTGACATTTTGTATTAATTTAATAAAGGAGTAGCTACCCGGTATTTAATTAGTCGGGGTGTCACAGGATAGAAGACTCTGGGGATTTTATTTGTGGAGATCCCCTCTCCTCCATTTCTCTTTGGGTAATACCCATTAATGTATGCTTTACTATTCATCTTCTTCCTTAAGCTTTGTTTTCCTTTATTTTTCATGCTTTGTAATTTATTTCAAGCTTGTATATTTGTTGTAGTTAATTTAATTCTTGTTTGCTTTAATTAATTAGTTGTTTTAATTAATGCTTTTATATATGTGTAGTGGCTAGTTTAATCTGGGTTGTGTTGGATTGAACTCACCTAGGGTTGATTTGGTTGCTTTACTTTGGTGATGGAGTTTTACGAGTCTATTTCGAGTGGGTTGTCCTAGTCATTACGCCTAGGAGATTTAACGGGGCATATCATGTATGCTCCGTGCTTACGACTTTATGTGCGTAATTTTCGGGGTATTTGTTGACGCCAAAATCTTATTAGACTTTTATACGAATTTAGGGGTGTGACAACTCTTGATTTAATTAACTGTCGGAACGAGACTCAATCTTAATAACTCGTCGACCCATGTAACCATTTTATACTAATTTACTCGGGTGAGCGATATTTGACGCAACCTATAGTTTTTACTCGCTTTCTTAATCTAGCTTTATTTTTCCTCGCCTAGATTACTATTTCCATTTTATGCATCTTTTCCCTTTTTGTGTATAATCATCTTTTACACTTTTATTTAGGAATATTAAACCTTATAAATTCTAGCAACTCGTATCTGTGGATTTTTTATACCCGACTTACTGCTATACTCACCCGTTGAGTGTAGTCGTAGTTTAGGTTTTTGTATAGTTCAGGTGAGCCGAATTCAAAATGACCGGCGCATAGGTGACTCTTGCGCCGCGATGAAACCCTGTCTATCAACAACAGGATCACTCAAAGGAGAGATAGCAACAGTCTTACTTGGGGCCACGGGGGGCTTCTTGCCAGCTTCCTTGGCAGCAGTAGGAGGGGGCACATCTATAATCGTTGTCCCTTCTTCTAGGACATCTTGTTTACTTTTCTTTGCCTCCACAGTGGTAGAGGCAGACTTGTCAAAAAAGTCAGGAGCTCTTATCCTCTTCATCAGATCAGTGATAGGAATATTCAATTCAGAAGAAGAACCTTCCACACTAGTCTCTAAGGCTGGTACTTGGTCAAGATCGACCACCACTGGACAAGGACGAGCAGTGAAAGATGAAGTGTAGCTTTTGTATTGCAACAAGTAAGAAGCAGATCTAATATGCTCTTCAGCAACAGATTGGTGCAAGCTCCAGATAAGTTTTAAATGATTTATATTAACATCAGTTTCCTTTGGAGGTTTTCTTTTATTGTCAACTGTAATAAACAAAAATCAAATGTCAGTGATGCATTTTATCAAATACAAAGAAAACAAGATTTTAAAAATAAAAACAACCTATCCCATTGCCATAAAGTGGACACCTGGGATCTTGGTATACATCATCTCGATTTAATGGAGGGTGTTGCTAATTTTTCATCATAACCCCATGATCAAAATATTCCCTATTGGCATTAGGAAGATTGACAACTAACGCTCTATTCAAAAACCTAGTTTTTAAATAGAAAGTACTGTCACTGGTAACCCATCTGTAGCAATACATAATCTCTGGAATCCCTAAACAGGTTCCATGAAGTTTATTCAACCTATGTACACCATTAACTATCCTCCATGTGTTTGGAGTTATTCTTGCAGATACAACATCAAAATATTAGTAAAACTCCAAACACAAGGGATTTGGCGGGAAAGAAAATCCACATTCGGCTACAAAAAGACTTGGGAACCAGTGTCCCTCAGCCAAAGAAAAATAATCAGAATGACCAAAAATTTCTTCCAAGATAACCCACGAAGGGATTGAAAATTGAGATCGAAATTTGTCTAACGATTCAACAGGATAAACCATGGCGAATAAAGAAAATAAAGAGGAAGGAAGAAAATCTTATAGAGAAAATAGAGATCAGTTATCAATGAACGATGGAAAGAATGAAGGCACAAGATAGAAAGAAGATGAAGAGTTCAAAGATACAGATTTGAAAAGTGAAAAATGATAGTATTTCTATCACACTTAAATACTTTACCTCGGGAATAGAGAAAAATAATGATTACATGGAAAGACGTTTGCATTTACGACGACTAAAAGAAGAAAAGGGCACAAGTATCGAAGCGATCGTGAAAATTCAAAATATTTATGAAGCTTGATATTGTGCGCTCAAAAAGGAATTTTGTACAAGGAAAATTTTCCTAAAATCCATGAGGACCAGTAATCCAAGAAGTTTTCAAACAAAATGTTCCACACTCTCATTCAACCTCAACTGTGAAACATTAGGGGCTTCTGTTGATACCAAATTTAGTCTGCTGGCATGGATCAATCACCTGAAGACACGTGTTAACCACGTGGAAAATACACATATGTTCCTAGCAACTTAATCATTTCGAGCAGCCTAGGTGCCCCGAGCAACTCAAGCGTACTGAGCAACTCAAGCGTACCGAGTAACTCAAGCGGTCCGAGCTACTTAGCGTGCAGAGCATCCAAATCAAGAGAATCAAAAAGACAATTGCGCATTAAATACTCATTATTATCGTACAGATGTATATGTCTACTAGATAACAGCGCATTATCCTTTCACATGTATAGACTCAAGGCTATAAATACATTGTAACATCCTCATTAGAAGGAGACTTTGGATCTCTTGGTAAACCTATTATTGATAATTCCAGGCAAACAGTCAGCAATATAAAAACAGTGGACGTAGGCCATTCTCCTAAAGCTGAACCACTTTAAAAATCCATTATCTTATATTTATTTATTCATTTTTATCTGTGATTAAAATAATTAGATCGAATCTAGTTTTTTACATCAACGGGGAGTTTATTCATGTGAGAAAATTTTGTTTATGAAACCCCTTCATGATGGTTGTAGGATATATTAATGATGATGGAGTTTTGGTCTTAAAAGGGATGGGAAGAAAACTTTAGGAAATGGGGAAATCGCACCTTTTACCAGTCGTTTTGCGTCAGACCGGGGGAACCGTCCGACCGGGGTCCCAGGGCTAGTCGACTGGGTGTGGCCTTCGCCTGGGACGCGTGGCAGGAAGGGGGTAAAAACCTTTTTATTTTTTTATATATTTTTGTGTAATTTTAAAGGGCCATAACTTGAGCATACGAACTCGAAATTACGTGTCATTTGCGGCCACGCATAGCTTGTTGAAGGGAGTACGCAGTCCTAGAAAGATTATTATTTATACTTAAAAAATGAAAGGTCTAAAATACTCTTCAAGTTATAAATAGTGACGAAATGTTTCGAAAATCGAAACATAAAATTGTAGGGACCTCGTGACACTAATAGTAACCTATCCGAGTCTATAGGAAGTGAAATATAAAATCCTATAGTTAATAAAAAAAGCGGGGTGTAGCTAATTAATGCGGGACTAGGAAATTACGAACGAACTCGTGAATAATTGGTATATATATGTGTGTGTGTGTGTGTGTGTGTGTGTATGTGTGTGTGTGTGTGAGTTATATATAAATGTATGCATGTGAGTTAAATGCAATTGTGTGTAATTATTTGTTACTCCAGGATGCTATGCAGGAGGTTGCATGTAGTGGGCTATCCCACCCTAACGATTCCTGCGGGGTCTTGACTGTGCTCCAGGTTATAGTACTCGGGTGGCTCCTACCATGATGAGAGGGGGATGTCACGTAGGTCCTTAAGGAAGGTGTATAAAAAAATCATAGGGTATGTGTATGTTTAACCGTCTCCATTATTTGTTTACGATTTGGAATCGGTGGTGAGATTCTGACCCGGTGACCAGTGGTGATACGAGATGTGAATGGCACTCGATAGCATGTAAGAGGGATGCATCTTATAGGATTAAGCTATGAAGATGCCACGTATATATATATACGCGTAGTGAGTGATATGTGTATATATCAATAGATAATATGTGACTATCTATTGATAATATAAATGTGATATTTAGTATATTGAGTAATATGGGAATATATCTAGAGATAATGTGTGACTATCTATTGACTGTATCGGTGTAATTTTTATCATATTTATATAGATGATAATTACGTACGTTTTACTAATCTAAATAATGTGCTTTATTTAAAACGGGGTGATTAGTGGGCTAGTTAAGATAGCTAGTATGGTCAAGTTTGTTTGAGTAATAATTAGATGAAATAAATGAATGCGATAGGTATGCACTATAGAAGAGAGGCGAGATGGTCTTCAAGTGAGTGTGATCGTAAAATCAATTATGAATATTATATACTACGCATTTCATTTATTGTAATAAAATACTTGCTAAATAGTTTTTATAAATCGGGTTGTGACCCATTTGCAAAATATTTTCTTTTCTTAAAAATCTTTTCAGTTGTCCAGCTTCAGGGATGCCAGACTTGACTTATCTATTCCAGGGTTACGCAGCTGCAACGTGTGTAGACGTATCATTTCTTTATTCCTATATTAGGAATCTTATTTCAGTTGCAGTTTCACTTAGGGCATGTTGCTCATTTACTTTTAAACTCAGTATTTGGATTTTGTATTCATTTGATAGATTATTATTCTGAGATTTTTGTCGATGGTTTATTCGGCGAGTCTTTCATTTATTTATTCAATATTGATTTAGATTCATTTATTGTGTGAATGGTTCAAATTTATATTTATATTGTTGTTGTTGTTTAATTAAAAAGATTAAAATTTTGACATCAGCTTTTTGAATACTAGGTGGTTAGTAAGTTTTAAAAAGTTTTCGACAGTGATTCTAAGAATGAACCAGATGAGAAACCTCTTTTAATTTAATAAAGGACTGGTCACCCGGTATTTTATTGAGTGAGGCATCGCAAGGTTAAGCTTTGAACCTTCTTCTTATTGCTTTTCTTTAAACAGACTTTTGAGTCCACTTACTAAAATCAGTTAGTTGTCAGCTCTAAAAAGTGGACTGGCTTTAAGTTCAAAAGATTTGGTGAGCACTATTAATTTAGTTGAAAAAATTAACTAAATATCAAACAATATTAAGCCTAACTTTTTAGTTTAATTTTTAGTGAAATCTTATTTCTTTTATTTCAAGTTGTAATGAGTAGGCCTAATTTGAATTTTTTTGTTATTTAAGAATTTACTGAAAAAATTGGTTTTACCACGGTTTTACCGCAAACCGCATGGTTTGGTTTTGTTTACATTTGGTTGTACCATGCGGTAAAAACGGTAATATTGGTTTTAGTATATGAAAATCGATTTGGTATTGATATGTGCGATTTACCTACCAAATTGATCGATACCCAGCCCTAACCTTAGTCATAAGGGAATTCTCTAACCAACAAAATTACATTACCTGATCCTGTTTTACAACCAACTCATTCCGCATAGCAAGCCAGTTTTTAACAAATAATGGCAATACAATACATATCTTAAATAAGGTAATGTCAGCTCATTGTGAAATTGGACAAAATAATTCATTTTCAACCAAATTCAAATAACCTTATAACCAAATTATAAACAGTTCATTGTGAATTTGAACCATATAGTTCATGTGCATCCTAACTGAAATCACCTTAAAACCAAATATTAAACCAAACTATTATGATACCCCGACTAATTAAACATTGGGTAGCTACTCCTTTATCTCATTAATACAGAATATCAAGTTGGTTCAGATCTAACATCACTATCGAAAGTATTTTTAAACAATTACTAGCCTAGTAATATTTAAAAAGTGAGTTGTTAAATTTACTAAATTAAATTGACATACAACCAATTAATTAAGCTAGCCATAGAACATCCACATCACAGTCACAACAGAATAATAATGAAATAAATAAAATGAGTCTGAAGTAACACTCCCCTGATTCCCAATACAAAAGTCTGAATAAATAGATAAATCCAAAACTGAAATAAAACTGAGAGTCTGAGAATGTTATCTCTAAATGGAAATGGGCGACATGCCCTAACTGATGAGTAACCCTGAATAGAATCAAGTGCAAAATGTGGAGGCGTCTAATACCGAGATCCTGTAGCTTCCACAGCAACTACAGCACGTCAATGTAATGGAACTCCTATGCTTGGCGTCCCTGTGGCTGGGCACCTAAAAGGTTTTTTCAACAAAATAGATTTGGAGGAAAACGGGTCAGAGCCCGAGTTGAAAACAGTTTAAAAACAGCAAGTGTTTAATTGCGTTAAAGAGTAAATATCATATACATGTTAGTTGCGTACTCTCACATGAGTTTCTCACCCCTCAACTAATGTGCATGCTTAACGTATACTCTTAACACTTCCTAGTTATGCCACTATCTAACTAGTCCGTACTAACCCCTGCTTTCACATCCTAATATAAGGTGCCTATTCCTATTACCCAAACAAGTTATATTTATATCTCATATTCACATTCATTAAATTACTTATCACAGGTGTTATTTAAATTCTCATACTCGTAGCCATTATTCACATCTACTAAGCAACAGTGAACCAGTCATAAATATATATATAAATTACTCAGTACATATATATATATATATATGGCACCCCTAGGCTAAGTTGTGGTGCACGCATACTCTGCTATCAAATCCATGTAAATCACATACGTAAGGATCACGAGTTTCGAATCACTCAGGAATTGTCTCAATACAAATCACACATATTGGAGACGAACATAGTTCACATACCCATGGGTCACGCACATACCTACGCTCCCAGGGTCAACTGACTTATCAACTAACAAATAAGTCATTCACAGTCCTATGTCCTTAAGGTACCAATCTAAATCCCCCCCGTAGGCACACAAAGATCAGATGGTCTTTTTTCGAAAGCCAACCTCCCATGATAGCAAGTATGGTAGGTATGCCATACACATAAGAAATCCATACACTAGGCCTTCACACAACCTAAGTAATCATATATCAATATAGGTATTCACACATTCCATCTTATAAGTCTCATACGTAATAAGCTTATCCCGAACATTCTACGTAATATATATTTAACTTGATAACTCTCTTGTCGTATCAATTTGAGTACCTAAACCTATCCCAAAAGGTTACTAGGTCTCCTATTAGTTTTTAGTGTTATCTCAGTAACTTAAAGTCCCTTCGTTACTGTTCTTATCCTTACATTATCATTCATTCCCATTATAATCTCAATTTGAACGATTTCTAACCGTATCCCACTCGGTAGACCCTCGTAAGTGATAATATTCAATTCCATAAGGTGAACCATTTTTTTCCGGGCATCAACTAAGACCATACTGACGTTAACTAAGTCTCACAATACTATAGTAATCACCCTAAGAATCATTATAGGTTTGGGATTTATGTTAATCTTTAAAGGGGAAAAGTTTCAAAAATCAGGAGGGGTTGATCGATCGAAGGCAAATGGTCGATCGATCAACATTCTTGAGTCGATCGATCAATCAAGCAGGTGTTTGTCCAGAAATTCTTTACACAGTTACGGGTTCTCTAAATTTACACCCCAAATCGTCCATTACAACGTCCCAAACTCCCAACCAAGTATACTACTCATTACACCAACATGTTTCCACAATCTCTAACGTTTTAGAATCATAAAACCATCATGAATTAATAGTTTCTTGGATCAAAAGTCATAAACATTCCTCTAAACCTAGTTCTTCAATATTTCTTCAAGAACATCAAATTTCTCAACATTAATTTATGAATTTGTACACATGGATTATGATTTCGTTGTCTCTACATACCAGAAGTTCATCTACATGCAAAACCTATCCATATTCAATGTTTAATTCTCCCAATTTATAAAATTCTCAATTTTCCAAGTCTAGTGAAACTACATGGATAATATATTTGCTGAATCATAACAAGTTAAATCACTTGCCTGGGAATGAAGATTCTGATCCTTTGAAGATGATAAAGGTTGGTTCTCTTTCTTTCTCCGATCACAATTTTCGGCGATAGTGGTGGTGTGTGGTGGTTATGGCCTTGGAAACCCTTGTAACTTCTCCTCTCTTCTCACGTTGCCCACTATTTGATTTTGAAAGATAATGGCCCTAATGTCCCTACGATTGGCTGATAAACAAAACCCAATTTTCGTAGGTTACTATTCATCCAAAATTAAAATGACTAAAATACCCTCGCCGATTAGGCCTAAAAATGCCCCGGGACCTAAACTAAACCCCCGGCTAGTGTTTTCTGACTATCTCGACCCTTCCGGACAGGTTGGCGTACTCAAAATGATTATACGGATGACATAAAAAAATAAATTACTTTTAAATTCATTTAAATTGATTCCTGACGCGACTGACACGTGCGTCCCAACTTAATTATTGAAACTGTCGTATTTTCAACTCACGACAATTTTAATAAATTCAATAATCATATATTACCATATCCACTCTATAATATTCAACATTATCATCATAATCAAATACTAACTCTCGTCTAGCTAGTTATTTAAATCTGAATTAATTTTCAATTAATTTTTTCAAATTAATTTAATTAGTCCCATGATTGAAAGCAATTTCATTTAATTAATCTCATAATTAAAAGCCATACAATTACGGGGTATTACAACTATTATATAAGTTTTTCTTAACAATGTAACATATTAAAAAGAGGAAATCAAAAATTGCTTATGAAGCACGGACACGATACGGGTGTCGTATTCGACACGATATGGACACGCTGACACGGTAAATCTAAAAATAGGACACGACATGACAGAGACACGGCGGAAAAAAAAATATACACACACACACACACACAGAGCTCAAATAGCGGATTTTTTATCGGATCCTATAAATGACATTGTTTTGCATTAAAATGAGGATGTTTTTTTTTCTTCTTCATTTTAATGCAAAATGATGTTTTTTAGGAGTCCATTTTAAAGTCCGCTATTTGAGTCCTCCGATCGGTTTAGTGTGTGTGTGTGTGTATATATATATATATAGTTGTCAAACTAATATATCAAAATTAACATGGTTAAATATTTCATAATAATAATTAAACCGTAAACTAAAACTCTTCAATGTATCAAAATTAACATGGTTAGTCTTTGACTCGATTTCAATGTATACTTTTAGTCTAAAAGTATACATTAAAATCGAGTCAAAGACTAACTTCATTCATTTTAAACTTTTTTTTTACTATGTATAAATTTAAAAAAGATTTACATTTTACACGATGAGACTAAAATTTATTGAAGTTAATTAGTTTTTGGCGCTTAGTCGTGTCCGCGGAGTGTCTTAGTTGTGTCTGTGAAGTGTTCTCAAAGTGTCTTCCTTCTTTAAAATGTCAAATAAGTCTGATACGCCACGTGGAGTGTTAGACACGCGTCCGCGAAGTGTCGTACGCGTGTCGGAGTATCCGACACGGGTACCTCACCTCCGGAGAAGTGTTCGTGCTTCATAGAAAATTGCAAAGAAGAAAAAATTAATCGAGTTGAGAAGTATACCAAATTTTAGAAAGGAGAAAAAAAAACGCAACATCAACGTAGTGCAATAAAATCGGAAGCCAATATGGTGCCACTCGAGTCCAAATTTATTGACCCTCATTAAGGAGCATTAACATGACACTAAAATATAATGGATTAAAACATGACAACTCATTAAAAATTAGGACAATTCCAGGCTAGTGCTATTTATTAGGTCAAATATGCATCAAATCCTATTGACTTGTTTTGAATGCATCAAGGCCTTTTTCATTATAGAGTATATATATTTAGACAAATGTACCCTCACACATACTCATTCTAAACTCACTTAGTCTCTATATATATATAAAAATAAACACATAATCCCACTATTTCTCTCTCTAGCAGCCCACCTCTACCTCTACCCCCACCCCCACCCCATCCCACCAGAAACTCGCCGAAAACAGCCCATTGAAAAATCTCGTTGGAAGCCGCCGAAAATCTCGCCAGAGTGTTTCTTCTCTCCTCGTTTCTTCTCTCCTCGTTTCTCTCTCTTCGTCTATTTCTTTATTTTTTGCTCCCGCCCACTGCACTATTGTCTGAGTTGGAGAGACGAGTTTTCACCGTAAAATGGAGTTTTCACCGAAAAAAATGGAGATTTTACATAAATAGTAAATTTATCTGTTTCGATTTTTTCGTCAAAAAATATCGACTATGGGTGTTATTTGATAGATCTTGAAAAGTAGATTCCAAGTATATAAATTTTTTGAATTTTGGGTTTGTAGATTTGAAGTTATGGACTTTTAAAGATTTAATGATTTTTGGGGGCAAAAAATGATGTAAAAGCCCTCAAAGATAATTTGAGGGTGTATATGTTAATTTAATATGCCAAGTTGGTAAAATAGGACATTTGAAACCATTGATTCAGTCAAAAGATCTATTGCCTCATTGATAAAGTGAATAGAACTGTTAACTATTACCCCTAAAGATTATGGAATCAATGGTTAAGTTATTCGTATTAAGCTAATCACAATAAATAATAATGTTAATCCTCATTTGGATATGGCAACAAATTTGTATTCGTGCCACTACACTTGACCCAAAATAAGTTGGGAAGATCCTCAGAAACAAACAAAGAAAAGGGACTATCTACCATACAAAAACTAAAAGTGTATAAGAAATATTTATTAACTTTTAAGTATAATTCAAGTATGATACAAAAACTGTATTAGAAATTAGAATGCCCATAATTGTTTGCCAATAATGGAAGATAGTGAAGCCACGAGTTTAATAACCAATAACAGAATAGAAGCAGACAGAAAAAAAAAAATAGATTTGTTAATATGTCATTTTCTGATGCCTTGAAAGGAGGTAAAATATCAAATTTGACCAACTAACAAAAACTGTGAAAATGGTCCCCAAAATACAATGATTGAAACTTTGTACCCCAGGTTAAAATAAGAACTGGTTGACCTATAGTATCAGCAAGAATACATATATTTGCTGGAGGGATATAATCAGACTATAGAGGAAAAAATAAAGAAAAGAAAACTAAACATGAAAACTGGACAAGTCAGTTTTAAGTGATACTGTATTGGATAAAATTAAATAAATAATTGTGTAAGCCAGTAATAAAGTACATTGCCTATATTAAGTGTATTTAGAAACTGAAGAAATTCATAATATAAAACTTTCCCAAGCCAATGTTGTGTCATAACCAGCCAAACTTGTTCCCAGAAATGCCTAATTCCTTTCTGTCTCACATAAATTAAAATTTGTTGAACTCCAAATGAGGGTTAACATATCCCTCAATTGTGATTAGTTAGTGGATCTCTCAATTTTTAATGAGTTAACAAATTTAAATTTGTAAATCTTTATTAGACTACCAGTAGTCCCCACAAGAACACTTGCCACCACTAAAATGGTGAAACCTATAAGGATCTCTTAGTACAATTTCTCGCCCCACAATGCCACTTACGAATTTATAGACAGAGTGACAATCTCCACAAACTCTAAGATTCTTAAAAACACGAAGCGTTGAACCTCGCGGCGAATTCATCAAACCATACGCGAGCGCAAGTCTCTCGCTATGTTTCCAAAGATTATCCTCCTTTTGCTCTTCATCCGTGTCTTGCAATGCAAAACTTGTATCTGCGACATAACCGGCTTCTTTACTCTCCTTCATGAGCTCCCCCAACTTCGCGTATATTTGTTCTGTCTCTGGGTGGGACCTATCTCCCATCCCAAAAGTACTCACTTTGTTTTTTAACCGAACCCAACTGCAAGCCGGTTTTTTCTTTACATTTTTTGATTCCATCCTCTTCCTGACATTCTCTACATCGCCCCATCTCCCGGTAGTGGCACATACATTTGAGTAAAGAACATAAGCCGAGTCATCTGAGGGGTTTGTTTCAAGGAGATGTTTAGCAGCTTTCTTCCCCAATTCGGAATCGCCGTGGGTTTTACAAGCTGCCAACAAACTCCGCCACACATAGTCGTTTGGGGGTACTGGCATTTTGGCAATAAAAGCTTCAGCCTCGGAAAGTCTACCCGATCGTCCAAGAAGGTCAATAACGCACACGCAATGCTCCACACCAACCGGAACCCCAAAGTCGGTAGTCATTGAAGAATAATATGCAAGACCCTCATCTACTAATCCCCCGTGACTGCATGCAGATAAAAGTGAGACAAAGGTGACGTGGTTAGGTTTCAATCCTAGTTTCACCATTTCACGAAAAGCGTCCCTAGCTTCGTGAAAACACCCGTGTCTAGCAAAAGCCGATATTAATATATTCCATGATAAGCTTGATCGCCTGTTCTGTTCCGGAAGCATTTTCATTACATCAATTATCTCCCCGCTCTTTCCGTACATATCCATTGTCGCGTTTGTGACATAGAGATATGCCCTGAACCCACGTTTAATAGCCGAACCGTGAAGTTGTTGGCCTTCTTCCACGATAGCCAAGTTTGCACAAGCGGCAAGAGCTGCAGATAAGCTGAAATGATCCAATTTTACTCCGGCTCTTTGCATTTCCACAAAAAGTTTTAAAGCCTCCTCGCCGTGGCCATGATGGGCATTTGCAGCAACCATGGTGTTCCACGTCGCCGTGTTCTTGTTAACCAATTCATTAAAGATGTAGTTACTTGAACTTAGATCGCCACACTTAGCATACATTGTGATGAGTGAATTCTTCACATACTCATCCAATTCGAAACCAGTAAGAATTATATGGGCGTGTAAGGGCGTCCCGTGTTTCAACAGGTCACTGGGAGTCAAGCAAGAACCAAGAACATTCACCATGGTAATGTAGTTTGCAGGTTCACCTTTATCTCTCATCAACTTAAAAAAATTGACTGCCTTGTCCGGTTCCCCATTCTCAGCGTAACCACCGATTAGCGCATTCCAAGTAACCAAGTCTTGTGCACGCAATTTTAAAAACACCTGTCTGGCTTCTCTCATCATCCGACACTTCCCGTACATGGTCACTAACGCGTTCCCAACAATCGTATTGTCATTGAGGCCCGATATTACTACAAGTGCATGTACAATCTTGCCTTCAACAAGAAACTCCGGATCTGAACACGCGGATAATGCACTTGCAAAAGTCACAAAGTTCATATGTTTTCCTAGTTGAATTAATTCATCCAACACTTTTAAGGCATGTAGACTTTTCCCCTCCTGAACATAACCAGCCATCATTGAATTCCACGATATCAAGTCTCTCTCCGGCATTCCTACAAACAAATCCACCGCATCCTCATATTTTCCAGCCTCGGAATACATAGTCAAAAGAGTATTACATATGCACACATTTGACTCGAGTCCAAATTTAAGTACCAAGCCATGAATCCCTCTACCCCATTTCAGATTCTCCACAGAACTACAGACCGATAACAAAGCGGAAAGTGCAGTGGGATTTAAATCATCATGAACACGACGCATCATTTGAAAACATCTTAACGATTCGCCACAAAGCCAATTACGGGAATACCCTGAAATCATCGAATTCCACGAGATCGTGTCGCACTCACTCATGTGATCAAAGACATAGCAAGCCTCTAGCACACTACCAAAGTTACCAAACATCGATATTAGAGAATTCGCTAAAGAAACACTAGTTTCAAATCCAGACTTCACCACATGCCCAATAACTTGATAACACAGAAATTCATCCTCAAGAACCCCACAAGAACTAATCACTGTTGTAAATGTGTTTTGGTTACAACCAACACCTTCACCCCTCATTTCTTGATAAACATTTATGGCCTCATTTGGATCCCCATTATCCGAATACCCAACCATCAATGAAGTCCAAGAAACCACATTTTTTTCAGGCATCTCATCAAAGAGCCTCCTAGCACTACAATCAAACCCATAAACCCCATAAAAATGCAAAAGCGCAGTCCCCACAAACACGTCGTATAACAACCCATTTTTCAAAACCATCCCATGAATTTGAAACCCTTCATATACCATATCCCCCAACCTACTATATGCAGTCAACAAACTAGCAACAACAAACCCATTTGGCCTAACTCCTCTACCACCCATTTCATAAAACAACCCAATTGCACCATTGTACAATCCCACTCTCACATAAGCAGATATCATGGTATTCCACGAGGCTACATTTCTCTCAGGCATTTTATCAAACAAGTACCTGGCAGGTTCAATTTTGTTGAACTTTGAGTACATGTTTATCAATGTATTTGTATGAAATATGCCTAAATGGGTACAACCCTTTATGCAAATTGTGTGTAATGCTTTACCCACAATCTCATTTTTAATTTCTGAAAACCCCTTTTGTAGAAACCCTGAGATTTCAGGGTTTGGGTGTTCAAAAAGGAATTGGATTCCATAGTTTGTGGGTTGTTGTTTAATTGGGACTGAGATGGGTTGTGGCTTAAAGTGGTTTTGGGGGAGAAATATTGATGAACATGAAGTGGAGAATTTAAATGGGGACTCATATTTTAAAGCTGGGAGCTTGTGATTACAGTACCTAGCCAGCTTTAGTTTTGTGTTTATTGGGGGCGTTTACATGTAATTTGAAAGTGAAACTCTGCTGCTAAACATACTTTTTTTCTTATGATACCAACACAAGGTAGTAAATACAATCTGATGTGACTGGGAGTGTTCACGCGTCGATCCGTTGGGTTTTGGACCTTATTTTCCGGCCGAACTAACCAGTTTGGTTTTGGGAGAAGTCAGCCCGAAATCGAACCGAACCGAGAACTAGAAAAATCGTCAGTTTCGGGCCACAGTGGTTTCAGGCCACATCGGTTCGGGCCAATTTTGGTCGGTTTTTGAAGTCCGTTAATGGTTTTTGGAATAAAAATTGAAGTCACTTAAGAGTTTTTTTAACATAAATATTGATGTTAGTTTGGTTCAGTTCGAATCGTTTTTTCCTTGTCTAAACAGTCGACCAAACCTCCACGGTCGGTTTTCTAAATCTTTCAACCATAGATCGAATCGGGCTAAAAAAAACGTTGATTTTGGCTCGGTTCGAGCCGGAACGAGCAGTTTTTTTCACACTCCAAGATATGACACTGCAATAAAATATTGTGCATTGTCTTTAAGTGAGTGATGTACAATACTAAATTGCAATATCATATCAACTTGTGTAATTTAGTTGTACTCGTACCATTACTCTTAAAAGTGATTATATATATTGATAACGGAACACAGTTACGATATTTGTCGCTTCTACAGAGCGCCACGTGGAAATTTTTAATTAATGTAATTATTTAATAAAACTATACATCTTCTTATATTTTAAAGGAAGGAAGAGAAGGGGGTATGTTAGAAATATGAAAAGGCAGGGGAGGAAGTTGAAAGGGCTCTTTCATATGATTTTTATCATATCTTTTGACTTATCCATAATTAACATTTCTAGCCATTATATCTTTAGCCATTTGTTTATAGATCTTTCGCATTCTTATTATCTTTTCGGTCTCTTGGTGTATCTATTCCATCTGTACCCATCTAATTTCTCATGACCACCATAATACAGATCCTCACGGATATGAAACTATTTTCCGTCTCTAATTTTCTCTTTATGATCGTATTTGAATATTTTACTTCTTTCACGGTTTTTCTCTTCCAATGACTTTAATTCAGGTCTATTTATCCCCCCCCCCCCCCCTCTCTCTCTCTCTCTCACACACTTTCGCTCTCTTTCTCTCTCTCTCTCTCTCATTTCCTATTCAGCCCATGTTTTTATGTTTATATTTCTATAGTGAATTCCCGTGTTTTTTTATTGTCAAAAATTACTCATTTATTTGCAAATCAGGTGCTTGTTATTATGTCCCAATGATTCTAATCGGGTCTTTAAATTGAATCATTGGGTCTTCAACAATCTGAAGATTTATTTTAGATCCAAATTCTATTTCTATGTGTTTTTCGATCCTCTTTCTTCCTTTTTATCTTTATTCTTAAGATATGCCTACAACTTTTTTGTATTTGTTTATTTTAGTCATGAAATAAGTTTGGTGTGGAACGTCAACGGTTCATGCCCTACATATTTTTGGAGGTTCATTGATATAATAAACTCTCTTTTATAACAAAATGTACAGACCTCCTAAATCCTTTGTTTTGCACTTTGTGGTGAGATTGATTTTAAGAGCATCCACAATGGGGTGTGTCCATGAAAGGTAAAGTTACCAACCCAAACTGACCATCTGCCTTTCGCCTGGAGGAAGACATGTAATGGGGGAGACTTCCTACGAACTTCAGAAGTTCGTAAGAAGTCCCAACGACTATTAATGATAACTTTTGATCCGTGTATAAGTAACGGCAGAAACCCATTCCATCCATCATTCTTCTTCAACCTTCTTCTTCTCCACTATATTTTACTGTATTCTCACCAGATCATCATACCTCTTCTCCTGAATCAGTCATATAATTCAATAAAACCAGTCCCTTTGATCCTCCAAAAATAGTCATATTATTTAATAAAAAAAACCACCCATTTAATCCTAAAAATTATTTCTATAATCATGGACGGACGGAAATGGAAAAAATACTTGAATTTCCAAAATTTCAAAAAACACGACTCCACCTCAGCGTCAATCCTACCCAAGCTGCGTTGAGTGAACCTTCCGATATCATGTACAAGCCCCAATTATTGACGAAAATAAGTTTGAATTTTGGGATAATTGGGCGGGCCCAATGAAATTATACAAAATGATCAGAGAAAATAAATTGTTGATAAAGAAATTATCGACGGTGTCGGTTATATGTCAAGTTTATTTTCGAAGGTGATCCCGAATTTTGATCAATGCATTGTGACAACGATGATCGAACGTTGGCAGGACATGACGAATACATTCCAACTACCATATGTTGAAATCGCGTTCACTCCATTCAACCTCACGATGATTTTCAGTAATTATTATTTCTTATTAAATCCCTTATTTAATATTATTTATATTAAATTTAAATTAATTAAATGTGTTACAATAATTATCGTATTATTTGTGTACATGACAACTAGTTGTAATTTATATACAGGCATCCCGATTGGGCGATAAATACACAAATTTTGAAAATAACCTAAATGAATTTTTCCCACAAATGCATATACAAAGATTTACAGATGCGGAAATTTCTATTTCCAACCTTAAAAAATACATTGAAATTTTTTTGAAGGAATCAAATCTACCTAATTACATATGATCAGTCATCGCTCGGGTATTTTGGTTTTACATTATTGGCAGTTTATTTTTTTCAAATGTCAAATGTCAATTCCACCTCCGACCTCAGGTATTTGCATTATTTGGAGGACATTATGATGATTGGGGCCTACGATTGGGGTTTGGCTATTTATGCCCATATTATAAACGTTGACGAATTTTATGTTTCCTTAAAAGAGTAGTTAACATATTCTAATTCGTTTAATGTATTTACATATTTTGCAGTACTTACATCACGAATACATGGCGACGGCATGCCCGATTCTTGTTGATCCGTCCTTAGATTTATGGCATGAATATTTCGTTTGTCAAAGTCGAACAGGATTCGGGTAAAGGACGCTCAACGGCTCAATATCGCAGGCAGCCAACATCAACTTGAGATGTGGTCACCCGAATCCATCATTTGGAAGTCGTACGAGACATCGATTATTTGGGACCCCATATTAAAGGGTTTTTGGTACTTAGGCGATCGGGGCATCCGCCAAGTGATGGGAAAAATATGTATACCAGATACCCCCCCCCCCCCCCGGTAATTTGGGCTCAGTCGCAGAACAGGAATTCCAAGCCGCCTTTGTCTAGAATTGACCGGTAGCAAACGACCACATATTCGTTGTGTCCCAAGAAGAGTATGATGCCTATTGGAAGGCAATTGCGCAGGGATCGTTACCACCGGCGATGGCACGATACGTGAACGTAGATTTGATTGTAGTTGGTGAAAAACCTTACTAAGTTATTTAACTCTTAGTTAAAAGATTAAGTAAGTTTCGAATTACTGTTTTAGGAAACTCTTTTTTAAAAAATCTCAAGAATAACACAAGTTGTGTTTAATACAGAAAATATGAACCGGTTATTTCAGAATCTTGGAAATAGGTTTTAAAATTAAACACACACACAAGAGGTAATATTTTTTATGTGGTAAAACCTCAAAACTAGGGGAAACATCCATGATGACCTCTATGCCACAAAAAGAAAAATAAACTAAAATCAATCGATATTACAAGATTACAAGCACTAAGACTGCATTCAAAATCCTAAGTTTAAGATGAGAATTATACCTACACGAGTTTGTAATACCCCGTACTTTTATGGATATTTAAATTACTTAAGTGACGTAATTTGGTAATTAGAGGAAATTACTATGAATAGTAATTTTGGAATTTATAAGTATAAATTTAATAATTGATAAATTTTAAAACGAATAGTAAATATTAGTTTGTTGGTGTCGGATTAATATTTACATGGAGTACATCTTCTTACGGGAGTAAGTATATGGGTTGGATTATTTTATTATATGTCGTGGGTAGGTGAAGCGACAAAAGACTAATATTTTATTCGGAACACACGTATAGAGTTGTATTGGGTTCAAAAAGTAAATTTTTGATAAGTGACTCGGATGGTGATTTTGAGCGCACTGTTGATCCCGAATGGATCGAAATAGTCAAAATGAAGTACCCCGGGGGTAATGTTTGGGTTTCGGGAGCTTTTTGGACTAATTGGGACTCGCATTTAAGTACACGAGTCATTTTACAATTGGGTATACACTCAATTTTGGATTTAAAATGGGGAGAAGCCTTATTTCCCCAATTAAAAGCCCTAAGAGAGAGAAAGAGAAGAAAGGAAAGAGAGAAGGGAAGAAAGGAAGGAAAAGAGGAAGAAGAAAGGGGATTTTCGGCCAAACTCCATGGGATTCAACTCGAGGTCATCGGATTTTATCCACGAGGCAAGTGTTTACTTGCTTTATTCCATTGGGTGTGTGTATCTCATATTATAGTTGGTATTTTGGGTTGAAACCTTTGAAATAAATTTGGGAGATTTGATTTTGAGTTCATTAATTGATGTGTTGTTAACTCTTTATGAATTCTAGTGTTAAACCTATGCTAATGGTGTGTATATATGGTTAGAAATGGAAGATTTAGAAAGTTAGGTTTAATTAAGTTATTGGTTTAAATCTTTGATTAAATGATTGAATCCCTTGATTTTAATTGATGGGGGGGTTATATCATTATGTGGAGATGTATATATTGTTGGTTGGTTGGATGATGATGGGAGAGATGATAAAAAGCTTGGAGGTGCATTAATGGAGATTTATAATTTGGAGAAGATAATGAATAGTAATGCATCACCCTACGGAGACGATTTGGCCAGGAAGAAAGTCGATTCGGCTCTTGGTCAAAAAATAAATTTGTAGATCTTTTCGATACGGTCGCGTGGGTGCTAACCCCGTATTTTTTTTATTTTTTGGATTTATAAAGATTTTTTATGGAAGACTGTCCGAGATCGAAATCGTTAGTCCGGAAATCAAACCGAAAATTGGGAGAATTAAGGATAGAATTACTTGGAGATAAATATTAGGGGTTCCTAAATAAATTTTTAGGACTTCTAAATGACTTGAGGAAATATAAAAACCCTGGGTTCGTAGAAATAAATCTGGGCAATAATTTAAATGACTATTTACGATGGGTAACGTTCGAGAGAAGTCTTCGGTAAGTGTGTTTATATATTTATGCGTAGAGAATAAATATGGGCCAATTACATTTGAGTGAATTCTAGAATGAGAGTATGATGGAATTTAATATATGGGCTAAATAGGTTTAAGTTACTATCCGGTATGTCTTTATTGATAATTATTATTATAGGTGATGCGGTACCTATGGAAATCAAAATAAGTAGTTAGTATACTTATTTAATTATTATGAATTGGTATATTCGGGTTTATATTATAGTCCTTAAAAGTGAGTAAGCTGCGAGTTATATTTTAAGTAAGAGAATACTTGTGGGCTTAGTATTTTAAGTGTATAAATACTTATATACTATTACGAATGGGAACATTCGAGGTTTTGGCTATCGCTATAAGAGTTTATCAATTATAGCCATATATATTGGGAGGTGATATATACTATTTACACGGGAGTTGTTACAGTATATAAATGATATAATTATAAATATATCTGTGCGTGAATGGTATATTTGTGTGAATTATACCCCTCTAATTCTATCATGGAAAGTTACGCGATGTGGGGGTGAGGCCCCTGGCTTGAGGAGCAGGGAGCGTATAGTCCTTAGGCCATAGCGTCCATTTTATATTGTGTGATTTTTATCAGGGGTGAGACGTGGTGGGTATGTTTCGTTCTCATTTCCGGTGAGGAACTATGACCGCTTCCCATACGTTGTTATTTGTTTTTTACCAAGTCGGTCTGAGAGTCCGACCGCTGGTACCCAAGATGATGTGTGAGTAACTCCCTGGAAGATGATAGCATTGAGAGACTACATCCTCGAGTTATAGCTCGGTGGGATGGTTATTATACTTATGATTGTGATAGGTATAATTATACTTGTTGTGTATAGTATATTATTTGTATATGAAGATGAATAATTATATAAAGTAAACTTGTGTAAAGTGTAAAGATTTAATAAGAGTGATTCCCTTTCCGGTAGATTCATATTCGGATTTATATGAAAATGAATTATAGGTTCTAGTAAGAAGTATATATATATATATATATATATATATATATATATTTATTTATTTACGCGAGCTACATATGTATATCCGCATTATGTGCTGAGGGCCTAATGAATCCCTACGATCAACATTGCCAGGTAGTAGTGTATCAGGGGGGTTCCTTGTTTGGATTTTGCTTCGCGAGACACCCCACGTACGAACGTAGAGCAAGGTTGGGAATGGAGAGAAGTTTAGCCCTTAGTACTTGGGTACGAGGATTTTTAGAGGATGGTTGAATGGTTTAGTTAGGCAGGGTAGCTTAACTAGGTTGTTTAAAAGATATGCGATAGGTGTGCACTATTAGAAGAGGGGTGAGGGGTATCTCATGGGAGTGTGATACCAATTTAAATATGAGATAAGTTCATATTTTTTAAATATGGCATTTATGCACTTGCTAAACATTTACAAAACTCGGGCTCTGACCAGTTTTCTCCATTTTTCCCTCTTTTGCTATATACGTATATATATTAGGTGTCCAGACACAGGGACGCCTGGTTGATGATTCTTTCGAGTCAGACGTTCGCTGACGCAGCTGTGGATGCATGCAGGTTTACTTTAGACGCTTTTATTCTTGTGATCTATATAGGAAGCATTGTAGTAACATTCGGGTCGATAGCCCAATTATATTCATTTGTTATTTTACCGCCTTTTAGTGCGGCATTCGATTTGGATGTATTATGTTAATCGAGTGTTCGATTATTTTTATCTCATTTCAGTTCGTGTATATAAACTGTTGTGATTGATTTATTTGAATGGTTTGGTTAAAAAGATTAGTTAAATAAAATTTTAACGCCAGCTTAATAGGTTATTAGTAATTAAGTTGGTTTTCGACAGTGATGCTGAAAATGAACCATATGAGACTCTTGTTTTAATTTGGTATAAGATTGATCACCCGGTATTTTATTAAGCGGGGTGTCACAAATGGAATCAGAGCATCAGGTTCTAGTGTCCTTAGGAATCTGTACGGACGTACTATGCTTTCAGCATTGCTCTCGATTTGATATAGAGCCTTATGATTAGGATTGTTGATTCCTCTTGTGAGATTTTGTTCTCCTGCCATTATATAAAATTATAGTAAATCTTTTGTGCGCTCGTTCAAGATTAGTGTGTTGATCGATGAAGGGAGACCAGGAAAGCCGTGATGAAGGCAGCAGTAGACGGGGCTTAGTTAGAGCTATAAGTTAAAGTTGGGGACGAGGACCACAGTAGAGGTTACTCCCTTCGTGGCATTTTTGTGGATTGCTACAACGACTACTAAAGTATAGTAGTTATATTTATCCAAGTACCGCTATAGTAGAGAGTGGTGCTAAACTTAAATTACGTAGTGAAGTTAAATTGGGAAAAAATTTGAAAGGGTCTTTGATAAGGACCATTCGTTGAAGTTTAAATTACGCGAAGTAAGTGTAGCATTACTTAGTGGAAGTAGAAGGCTCAGAAGCTTTAGGCTTAGAGCAGGGTATGGAAATGCCCAGATGTGAAAATTTGAGGAAACTTTTTCACTCGTGGGGGAAATATTAACATGGTAAGAATGGTAGTCACCATATTTAAGAGAGAGCATGATGTTTTTCTCATAGAGGAATCTTACAGACGGTTTTAATCGCAAATTTCTTTAATTGATTAGGAAGGAAGAGATTATAGTTTCTGGATTATTCATATAAGGATCGGTCAGAAGCTGACAGTGAATAAAGAGTTATAGGGATAAGTGAACTTTGTACCGAATTAAGGTAGGTACAATAAAGAGAGAGTCATTCAGAGGAATGATAGGCTCATTGGATACGTGTTCCTAACAATTATGGAGAATTTGTGTTCGTGAAACCCCATTGGTGGACATCGACCTGGGGAATTCATTAAAACAAGGTTGTTGAGCCCGATAGTGGAGTTTCCTTTTGACGAAGAAGTTAAGGGGACTATGAAGGAAATTGTTAGGATCGAAGCTAAGAGTATGAAATACTGATAAACTTAACATGGTCAGGGTGGCAGAGATGGAGAAATGTTGCAATGTGGAGTGTAGAACCACACGGTTAGTCCTTGCCTAGTAGGTATTAAAGGACAAGAATATGGTGTCGGAGTGGGGCATCGATTAAAGTAGTTATTGGTTCAGTTAGGGCAAGTGTACCGTGTCCGGGAACCATTTGAAGTGACAGGAGTAATTACTAAGAATGTTGTAAGACTGAGTCGCAGTATTTCATGTGTGTGATTCGAGTTTACTGATAGTATCGGAAATATTATATAGTGTATGTCTATGTGTTTTTTCGCAGTAGTGGGGTTCTATTTTCCTTCATTCACTGTAAAAGCGATTTTTGATATTTTGAATTTATATCTGGTCTGCACTGCTCGTTTTGTGTGTGTTATACGAGTATAGTACTATGATGAGTACAATATGTTCTTGGTTGATCGGAGCGATGGAAGGCTAATGATTGCAAGACTATCATACCCGCGGTTCCAAGGTGGAATTGGTTATTTTTGCGATATCTCACCTGGATACGGGTTGAGCTCCCATTTATTATATGTTTAGATGGAACTTCGATGAGTAGATGTTTCACTAGCGTGATTTTGAGTGCATGGATATATGTAGTATTTATTATTTTACATGTTTTACGCTGACATACCTCCACGGCCGACAAAGTTAAGTAGTGGTGTATAAGAGGGGTTTGTAAGGACATTTTTCTCATGTCCAACATGTTACATTTATGTATGTCGTACGCCGCTACATTTGGCACGTCACCTCAAGATGTCACTCGACGGCCTCAATCTGAATTCCAGGAATCAATCATTCAACATCTCCATTAATGTGTCCCACATCTGCCTCAACGACTTCACGTTCCAAGATTTTAGGGACTTAATGCAAGTGGTACGCAAGGGAAGTCAAAACAGTGAAAAAAAGGCACGATAGGAGAGTTCAAGGGCATTTTCATAATTTCACATCCATAGTTCGGAGGTCTGGTCAACTAGAAAGTTGAATATCTCTCCACAATGAAGATACTGGAAAAAACGGCACCTCAATCCGAGCTACGGTGAAGGAGTTATGACCTTTTGAAGATAGAGAAAATTCCTTAAAGAATGCTGTTTTTTTTGTACGTTGGATAGAATTTTAGAGTTTTAAGAATGTGGGACTCTTCATATTTTTTCCTATAAATACCAACTTCGGGGGAGTTGTTTTGCAAGACTTTAGAAGACGTTTTTGAGAGTCCAAATTACTCTAGTCTTCATATTTTTTGAGTCCCAAGACTCATGTTTTGATTCACACAATTGCCAAACCTTTTTTAATCTTTTTGGTAACCCAAGAACACAACTTTGGTTTGTTCAACCCTTGTGGAGAAGCCGTTCTCTTCTTCATTGCTGCCCTCCTGGAAAGGAAAACTTTCAGCCGCCGACATAGGAACCGACACCTGCGGGTATTTCCGTGTCACACTGTTTCTAGCCGTTGCTTTGAAGGTTTACCGAAGACACCGTGCGTTACACTTGTGGGAGATTATCAGGTTGTATGTAAGTCAATGGTCTTGTAAATTCTTTAAAGTTCTAGAAATAAAAGGTTTTGCCCTTCGGGGATTTTTCCTGAACTTTGTGTCGCATGCTTTATATTTTATGGGTTGATTTAAATGCATGTTTAAGGGTTGATTTTATTTGGCTTAAAAGTATACGCTAATTAAATAAGGGTTCTTGGAAACTTGCGAATTTAATTTAAATCGATATTACACGCGTTCTCAAATTGGTATCAGAGCAGGTTACGCTAATTTATCGCGTATTCCTATTTTTCGCAAAAATTTGTGTGATATTGATTTTTTAAAATCAGTTTTGTGAAAAATCGCAATTTTTCCAATGGAACGCCCATTTAATGAGGAGCCTATTTTTGAAAAAATTCACGACCATGCTGAAAATTTAAAAAGTTTGAATTTGAAACTTTGCAAAAGAATTAAAGTTTTGGAAAAAGAAAATTCTCTCTTTAAAATTAAGATTGAATATTTGCAAGAGTTCCAAACTCAAAGTAATATTTGTCGTGAGCACTTTGGTAATTTGTGTATTGATTTTGATTCTTTGAAAATTGCCAAAAAGGAGAGTGATGATAGGGTCCTATTTTTAGAAAAGGAATTGGAGGACCTTAAAAATTCGATGGTTTATGTTTGTGCCAAAGATGAAAGAAATATTTTAATCAATGAGTTTGTGGCACGTGAAGAGACTCTTAGGGAAAAGTTTGCTTTAATTGAGGGGGAGAGGGATACCCTTTTAGAAATTGTTGAAAATTTGAAAAAGCAATCCCTGTCTTGGGAAGAGTCTAATTTGTTGCTTGAATAAAATATTTTGAAGATGAAAAATGATTTAAACGATTCAAGTAGGTTTGATTGTGATGATAATGGCTCATCTTGTTCTCATGCTTCTAGTGCTAAAGCCAAAACCATTATTTGTTTTAGAGGGTCAATCAATCCCAAGGACATTAGAAAAGATCACACTTTAGGTAACATTCCTTCCGTTTACACATGTTCACATTGTGGTAGGAAAGGTCACCTTAGGAGATTTTGTTTTGATCTTGGAAGAAGTCCTAGGATGTCGAAGTCTAGTGTTACCTTGGTTCCTAAATCCCCAACACGTTGTTTCACATCTATTTGGGTTAGGAAATCACTTTTGGATACACTAGATTTTAGACAAGTTGATTCTCGTTTGCTTGCACGTGATTCTTCTCTTGCCATATCATATAGATGATTGTGTTCGCATGTGTGTCATACGCTAGTTATGCTTTTTGACATATGTTTGCTAGCGTTGTGACATGTACTTTTTGTACAGATTTTTTATTTTTGGAAATATTTTGAGAAAATCCAAAAAGATTTTTCTATTTTGTTTGCACCATTTATGGATGAACACTTTGGATGACCGAGTCACAACTTCATTCCATTATTTTCATGTGACTATTTGATAGTTGTTAATGTAAAAAATTAGATCCATCTAATTATTAAATCACAGATAAATAAATGAGACAAAGAATTTTAAAGTGGTTCAGCCTTATATGAATGGCCTACGTCCACTGTTATGTTATTGCTGAGTGTTTGGGAATTCTCGATTACAAGTACTATCCAGAAATTCCGGTCCCTTTGAATGAGGGTCATACAAGGTATTTATAGCCCTTAGGCTGTGTATGAAAGGGTGATACATTAAATGATATACATATGAAAGGGTAACTCATTTAATGTTCTTCAAGCGTGTGCGTCAAGATGATAAGCATTCAATGAATAGTTGAACTGTTGATTATCTGGCAATCAATGTTGTGGTCGAGATGCAGCTCGAACCGCCTTAGTTGCTCGTCGTTCAAGAGTTCCTCGGAGAGTTGGAGCTCCTCGGAGAGCTAGTGTTCCTCAGAGAGCTGGAGCTCCTCGGAGAGCTAGTGTTCCTCGGAGAGCTGGAGTTCCTCGGAGTATACTTGTTGCTCGGAGTGAGTCTGACTTGGTCGGGAAAATAGACTTCCTCGTTGCTATTGTGCCACGTAGATCGACACGTATACTTGTTGATAGGGAAAATAGACTTCCTCGTTGCTATCGTTCCTCGGAGTATACTTGTTGAAGGACTTACTTGATCGAGTTGTGGCCAATAGCGTGGCTTACTATGACATGATCGAGGAGCTTCAATATACTTTAGAAGATCTTCAGACTCAGTACAAGGAATCAAATGCCCTTTTTCACGAGGGGTATGAAAAGAGGTATCAACAGCTTTCTGCCGAGACAGGCCACAAAAAGATCCTCGTTGGGTACGATATCAGGGAGAGAACCCTAAGGGGTGAAGTTGAAGCATGTAGACAGATTGCCGAGCTACTGGAGCAAGAGAATAACAATTTACAGAAAGAACTAGCACAGTATAAGTCTGCAGCTTCTTCTTCAACAGCTGTAATCCCAGTGACTGACGAGGGATTTTCATTTTTAGAGGTTGAAAATGCCAAATTAAGGCAAGAGTTGGATACCTGGAGAAGGTCGGGTGCCTCTACTACTACTCGGGGACGAGGAAGAGGTTCTCATGGTCGAGGAAGAGCTGCTCAGAATGTTGTCGAGGAACCAAGTTCTCGACCTGCTCGGGGAGGATCAGGAGCTCTTAGTCGTAATGTTGAAGAAGCTCATACTCGATCAACGTTGGAAAATCAAGCATTCCAATTAATGGCTAAGAACCAAGCCTTGTCTGAGCTGTCCAAGAAAGTTAGAGAATTGGAACAATAACTCTATTCAAAGGAATCAGTTTTGAAGAATAATGAACTTTTCATCCAGAGTCTTAACGAGAAGATTGCAAGGTTGACATTTCAATTTAATAAGCAGCCCAAGGAGTTTTGGATGGCTGGATACAACGAAGCTTTATTCCATTTAGATGATCGTATCCAGAATGCCAATAATGAGGGCTACAAACAAGGTTGGCTGAATGCCTTGGGCGTGCTAAAGCTCGAATAAGGGCACTACCTGTGGGACTATCATGATCCTGGGGTATTAGACTTGCATGTGCCACCTTATAAATTGGACATGGAATGGATCCCAGCTCGTGCCATTCCTCGGAACTTAATTGCAAAATACCTCGGTGACTATAATCTTCATTCTCAAATCGAGGTATCTTGTCACGAGCATCTACTGGACACTCCTTCAATAATGAACGTCAGAATGCTCCGAGATATTAACTTCATTAATTCTCCCCTTTGCCTGGAAGATCCTCCTGCTGGCGAGGCCTATTTCAAAAGCAAAAGGGAAAAGACCAGTAGAATAGGAAATTCTGATGTAATAATTAGTACACAATTTAATATCAATGTAATAAATTTGTGTAATTCATTTTGACTTTAATGAAAGAATTTCATTTTTGTTTGCAAATTTGTATTGCTCTTGTATTTGTCAAACACTTTATATTTGTTCTTGCATAACAATATTGTGTGGTTCATCGACCAACTTAGTAAAAAATTACAAGTATTAGTAATATTACTCGATCACTTAATAATAAAGTAATGAGTATAAAAATGTTGAAAATTATTCCAACCAACCAAGGTTGTCAAATTGTGCTCGTCAACCAATTATAGTTAGTGAGAGTTTTTATCCCCGACTAATTATACTTGGTAAATTTTTGTCTTTTTCATAAAATGTGCCCGACCAACCAAGGTCGATGATTTTTCCTCGTCGACCAACTACAGTTAGTGGGTTTTTATCCCCGACCAACTATACTTGGTTCAGTTTTGAATATTTTGTTCTTCGAGGAACTTTTGTATTTTCTGTAATAATCTCACCTCCCGACCAACATAAGTTGGTATTTGAGAGCATATCTTGTTTCCTAACCAACCGAGATTGGCCTTTTTAGGAGTCTCGTGTTCTCGCTCTTTTACCAACCGGAGTTGGTCTGAGTTCGAACTATCATGTCCACTAGTTCTTTTACCAACCTGAGTTGGTCACGCTAGTGTACGCCTCCTAACCAAATGAGTATAGTTTATTCTCGCCCTTTTACCAACCGGAGTTGGTCGTGGGTTTGAACTATCATGTCCACTAGCTCTTTAACCAACCTGAGTTGGTCACGCTAGTGTACGCCTCCTAACCAAAGGAGTATAGTTTGTTCTCGCCCTTTTACCAACCGGAGTTGGTCGTGGGTTTGAACTATCATGTCCACTAGCTCTTTTACCAACCTGAGTTGGTCACGCTAGTGTACGCCTCCTAACCAAAGGAGTATAGTTTGTTCTTGCCCTTTTACCAACCGCAGTTGGTCTGGGTTCGAACTATCGTCTTCTTTTTACTGCCGATCAGCGTTGTGTGCCGAGCAGCGTTGTGTTAAACACACTAGTATTCCCCGAAAAACTTTCAATAAAAGGAGAGAAGATTGTGAAATATCATCGTTTTATTCATATTGATGGAACTGCTTTACATTTTACATCACTGATAATACTTGCGTAGGTGTTCAGCATTCCATGCATTCTTAAATTCCTCTCCTTCTAAAGTTGCTATTCGGTAAGTTCCTGGTCGGATAACTGTAGTAACTCGGTAAGGTCCATGCCAGTTTGCTTCCAACTTATTGTGCTTCTGAATGACCTTCTTTAGCACGTAATCTCCTTCTTTTAAGTCGCATTTTTTCACCCTCTTTTTGTAGAACAGGGTTGTTCGCTGTTGATAAGCAGCATTCCTAATGGCTGCCTCTTCTCTAACTTCCTCGAGCATGTCCAAATCTAATCTCCTCATCAAGTCGCTGACTGGGGAATTGAAATTCAGCACTCTGTGTGTTGGAAGACCCAACTCGGAAGGTATTACAGCCTCACTTCCAAATGCCAGCATATATGGTGATTCTCCAGTTGTTGCTCAGGGAGTTGTTCGGTAAGCCCACAATACTGACTGTAGCTCATTAATCCAATTATCTTTAGCCTCACTTAGCCTCTTCTTCAAACCATTTAGTAATGTTCTGTTCGTCACTTCAGTCTGCCCATTGCTTTGAGGATGGCCTGGTGCTGAATGAGCCTTCAAAATGTTTGACTGATAACAATAGGCGGCAAACTCCTCGTTATCAAATTGTGTTCCATGGTTTGTGATGAAGGCATGAGGGAGACCATATCGGCAGATGGTGTTCTTCCAAACGAATTGGTACACCTTCTCGTATGTCATATCAATCAGAGGCTCAGCTTCTACCCACTTAGTAAAATAATCCACTACGACGACGAGGTACTTGAATCTTTCTCGGGTCGTTGGCAGTGGTCCAACCAAATCCATTCCCCACATGGCGAAAGGCCAAGGGGAAGTTATGGGTGTCAACAATGCTTGTGGAGTTCGTCGGATGGAGGAAAAACGTTGGCATTTATCACATCTCTTAGCATAGGCTATACAATCAGCCCTCATCGTTGGCCAGTAGTATCCTTGTGTCATCACCCTTTGTAAAAGTGTCCGACCTGCTACATGGGCTCCACAGGACCCTTCATGGATCTCTTCAATCAATTCCTTCACCTCGGAGGGATGTACACATCTTTGCAAACCTGCCATAATTCCTCGTCTATACAAAACACCATTAGTTAGTACATACCGAGCAGCTTTAAACTTCAATTTCTTGGCAGCGATATTATCCTCCGGCAATTTTCCCTCCTCAATATATGCCCTAATGAGATCCATCCAAGATGGTCCTAAATCAAGGGTAATAACATTCATTGTCAGATCTTCATCTATGCTCCGAGCTTCTAATAATTCAATTGGTATCGTTCTTCGCAGCTCGGTACGAGTAGCTGATGCTAGTCGGGCCAATGCGTCTGCTTGTGCATTCTCCATTCTTGGTATTCTGATCAACTGAATGGCATCAAATTCTGCCAATAACTCCATCGCCTTTGCATGATACTTGACCATTAATTCTCCTTTAACTGCATATGTTCCCATCATCTGATTCACAATAAGTTGAGAATCACTGAATACCATCACTTGTTGCACTTCCATAATCTTTGCTAAATTAAGACCTGCTATCAAGGCTTCATACTCAACCTCATTACTGGAGGCTTTGAATTGGAATTGCAAGGCATATTCCATGTCAATCTCGTCTGGGGTTTTCAAAATAATCCCTGCCCCACAACCTGTTGTGCAAGATGACCCATCTACATATAATCTCCATGTAGGTAACTCTTCTTCAAATTTCTTATCTGACAGAGTTCCTCGGTGAAATATCTATTGTTTCCTTTCATCCTCCCCTGGTATTTTTTGCTCTTCGTCGACCATCTCTTCTCGCCCTTTTACCAACCGGAGTTGGTCTGGGTTTGAGTGATACGGCGTAAATATTGCGTATTTCACCTGTTAACCTACGCCTTATTAGCCCCCTCGGGTATCTTAATCCCTATATTTATGCTCGTTAACCAGACAACCTTGGATTTCTATGTTAACATGTTTTGCAGGGGTTAATTGAGCTTTTGTAGGTATTTGGATGCTTAGTATGAAGTTCGGACGCTTTTCGAAAATGTTTCGTCGACTTTTGCAGCTTCGGGGGCATTTTAGTAATTCCATCATTCGGGTTTGAATCCTGAGCTCTTCACGGAAGTTGAATCCCTTTGATTTCTCTTCGCGTGGCCGCCGACGGTGCATGATTCCGAGTTGTATCGATGGAGTTATGGTATTTTTAGGATGGTTTTTACTTCAAATTCACACTCAAGGGAATTTTAGTCATTTCATAATTTGGTTTTTTGGCCCAATGTCTTCTTGGATGTTGTAGTCCTCTGAGTTATCTTCGCGTAGCCTCCGACCGTACCTCATTCCGAGCTATAACGAAGAAATGGCGGCATTTTCCGTAAAACAGGACAAAGCTGCAGAATTCAGACATGTAGCTTGCGAATCGATTCGGCCCAAAACCGAATCGATTCGGAATGCTGCAGAATTGCAGAAATGAACTTCCCCTGTTTCCGAATCGATTCGGACCATTTCCGAATCGATTCGGCCCTCCAGATTTTTGGTTTTCTTCCCTTTTATTACAAGTTTGCCATAGGATATTTGATATATAACACTTTCTCTTCATTTTGAAGAGGAATATACACGTTTTTAGCTTAGTTTAGCTTAGGTTTTGTGGGTTTTGAGAGCTTGGCTTCATTTCTCTTTTGGTTGACAACCATTTGTGTATGTAAGTTGAACTTTTCTTCACCCAATCCATTAATCTAGTTGTTCTTGCTTACTTTCTTGCTTTCTAGATAGTTTTCATGCTTTCTAATTAGGTTTTCTTGCTTTAATTTATTTCTTTTCTAGTTTAATTAGTGTAATTTAGTTTAATTATGCTTAGTCCCTAGATAAATAGGGTCGGGATTGCATTTCTGCCATTTTCGGGTTCGGACCTCGAAATTTAGGGTTTCGTGTAAAATTGCATTTAATTGAAACCTCGCGTATTAAAGTCGGATTATTATGCGTCTAACTTTCTTTGTCATGAAACGTTAGTGTTTATAGCGATTATCCGAATTTAATCCGCGTGTGACCGTTTTTCAGTTAAATGTTTTATCTCGCAACTTTGGGTTAAATTCCTTCTTGCGTGATGTTTATGCTTAATTGTAAATGCTCGATTAAATTGCTTTCGAGCCTTAATTCTAATTAGTAGTTGTTTCGATCCGTTTGGTTGGATGCGATCCCGATCCTCGCTTTACTTTATTTAGCGTTAACTTATTCTTTTCTTTATTCACGATAACCACCCTTTCACCTTTTCGTTTATTTATTTTACACCCTTTTATTCCTGAAGTAACTAAAACAATTAAAGTCTAAAATTCAATCACTCCCTGTGGATTTCTTACGATACCCGACTTACCGCTGTACTTGCTTGTCAAGTGTAGTTGTAGCTTAGGTTTTTTGCATCGCGGCGGCGAAACACACGACGATTGTGTCCTCACACGAACACACGTTTACCGCTCGATCAAAATGGCATCGTTGCCGGGGAGTGTGTTTTAGATAGTAATTGTTTTATTATTTCGTAGTATTTTTCCTTTTGTATTTGTATTCTTTGTTTTAACCTTTTTTGCAGGATTTGCATACTTGAGCGCTAAGAAACTTTGATTCGCGGTTGCTCACTTTCTTGCTCAGATTCTCCATCTGCAAACAACGACGTAATCATGTCCTACTATTATAGTTATTACGGTTATTCTAATGATTCATACTTTGGGTATAGTTTTCAAGTTTTCCATTTTCAAGATTTTCTTGAAAATGAAAGACTTGAAAACATTTATCGGAATGAAAATCGTTATTGGGAGCTTGAGTTGGATTCATTATTCGAATCCAATGACGATTCTTATTTCATTACTTTCGAAGACGAGTTTCAACCAAATGAGGAGTCCGAGGCTCTTGAGCCGAGGAAGCCTACTTTGGGATAAACTTTGCTTCTTTACTCCCAAGGTTTGGAAAGCCTAAATGATGCTGGAACGAGACTTGGTGCACTTTGCGATGAGATGAATTCTTATGCACAAAACAACGAGGAGGTGGAAACTTGTGTTTCACCTCAATTTTTCAAAGAATTTATCATCGAATGTGAATCTTTCTCCCCCGAAATTCAATCTCCTTCCGACGATGAGTCGATTGAGATTGAATTTGTTTCATCACCATATTCTTTTTCCGTGCTTGAACCATTAGAATTACCGGTTGATTCCTATGAGTCGGTAGAAATTAAAATTTCTACACAATTTGCCGATGAGGACTCTTTGTCGACTTTGTTTGCTATGATGGATTCTATCCCCGCGTGTGCACCATCTCCCATTCCATTTGAAAAATCTTTGGGAGATGAGTCGATTTTTCTTGGACCTCAAGTGTACATTTCCCCCTTATTATCCAAGTCCCCCATCGTCCCCCAAAAATTTCAAATTGGCGATGGTTCACTTTTTTCACCGCCCACATGCCTTCCGTTGTTCAAACGGAATTCTTATTTTTCGGGAGGCATGTTCTCTTTGGAGGGTCCACCGTTGATCTTTCAAAGTCAAATCCCTATTTGGGTGGACCCTCAACTATTTAGACTTCTAGTGTATAGTTAGTGTGAAGCCTAAATAGTAGGTTGTAAATAGTTAGCTTTTTAATTTTCTTTCTTTCCTATTTTTCTTTCCTTTTAATTTAGTCTAGTGTAATTAGTTAACTTTTTGTTATTTATTTTTGCTATGCTCGGTACTAACTTGTTTTGTAGATTCCTTTGGACTCGTGCTCATGGAGATCGCTCCAATTTTGGGCAATATCGTTCTTTTCCTCTCTTTGTGTTGTGTTCTTAATGCGCATTGAGGACAATGCAACATTTAAGTTAGGGGGTGTAGGATATTCTATCCATTTCATGTGTAGTCCATTGATTTGCTTACTTTTAGTTACTAAGTATGCCTTTTTGTGAAAAATTTGAAAATTTTCAAAAATATTTTCTTTCTTTTTTCTCCTTTGTTGGGTATTTTGCCTTGTTTCCAGTGATAAATTTCAATAATTGCCCGATCCAATAGACAACTCAATGATGCATGTTCTCAATTTTAGAAGTTATTAGACTTTAGTCCTCAAATCATTGATATTGTGAATACTTCATGAATTAAACTTTATCCCATGAGCATATGCACTTTCCTTGTTATATTGATTTGGTTTAATATTTTTATAACTCGGTAATATTTTGTTGCATTGTATATACTTACACCGAGTAAGCTTTGTACCTTTCGTCGTTTGTGAGTGTTATACACTATTCTTTTCTCATTGAAAACGTTGAATTCGTTGGTAATCTCACTATTCTTTCATTTGACAGTTCATTAATTGAGTTCATACTTGAAATGTATTACTTGATCATGATTTTCATATATTGTTTTGACTCGAGAATTGCGTAAACTTTGTGAAATGATCATAGGCAATCTTTGTTATATCACCCATATTAGCCTTGACCTCACCATATATGTTTCCCTAGTGAACCCCTTTGAGCCTAAATACTAGCCTTTCGTTTCATTACCCAAAATCCCATAACCAACTCCAAATTGGAGTTTTAAGCCATACATACACCTTACATACCTTTGTTTGGAATGTTACTTGGGATTGAATGTTGTTGTTGTATTGCGGTTGCAATTTTAGGCATATGAGAGTTTGATAAGCAAAGAAAAGAAAGTAGTGAAAAAAGTGAAGAAAAAGAGAAAGCAAAAAGCAATAGAAAACAAAAGAGAAAAATGAGAAAAAGAAGAAAAGAAAAGAAAGAGAAAGTTGTATATGTTGTGTATAGTTCAATAAGCTTTGATTACTCCCCAAATGATACATTTAATGCTTGTTTTGGAACTTGTTTTTCCAATTTTGTTATTGCACGCATTCTCCCATTATCCCGAGTTTTCATCCCGAACACTTTGAATCCGTACATACATTCCTTCATTTCGTACCCTAGCCTATCCTACATTACAACCCTATTACAAGTCCTATGTGATCTTAGGTTGATGTAATTCAAAAGTCATAATAGTTGTGATAATCTGTGAAAATGCATTTCGCCTCTTTTAGTGTGCGGTATCTTTCATTGAGATTGCAAGTTTTTCATTTCCTATATAGAGTTCTTCTTCTGTGACATGTGTGCGGCCTAGTTTCCATTTACATTTACTCTTTATGCCCGCATGTCCCGTGTATTACCTCCCATTCCGAGTGATTTCATTTGTTGAGCGTAATGCCCGTGAGGATTGAATGTATGCTTGCTTTGATTAGTATACGATTTATATAAGTTTTTTGCCAAATCATATTTTGCATTTGCTCTCCCCCCTACCACTTTTAAAGTTTCAATTCTATGAGGTGCATTCAACTTGTTAATAACAACGGACTTTAGCTTGAATTCGTTCAATATGCTAATAACATGTTTGAAATCTTTTTCGTTATTGTTGAGTTTGTCGCATGTTGGGTTGGGCATATTTTGAGGAAACCATGTGATGTTTGTGGGTACCATCTCTGAAAACCCTCACGAGACGACACTCGTCCACTAGGGTAACCTAGGGGTTTAACGACTTATTGCATTTGCTAAATGCAATCGTTCGCCCGCGAAAGTGGCCTTATCTTTTTATTACTTTTTTATCCCATTTTGTACTTGTATCCTGCTTTTGATTTGCTTGTAGTTCTTGTTGTTTCCTATTTCATTGCTAGGGACTACCAATGTGTAAGTTAGAGGGTGTGATACGGCGTAAATATTGCGTATTTCATCCGTTAACCTACGCCTTATTAGCCCCCTCGGGTATCTTAATCCCTATATTTATGCTCGTTAACCAGACAACCTTGGATTTCTATGTTAACATGTTTTGCAGGGGTTAATTGAGCTTTTGTAGGTATTTGGATGCTTAGTATGAAGTTCGGACGCTTTTCGAAAATGTTTCGTCGACTTTTGCAGCTTCGGGGGCATTTTAGTAATTCCATCATTCGGGTTTGAATCCCGAGCTCTTCACGAAAGTTGAATCCCTTTGATTTCTCTTCGCGTGGCCGCCGATGGTGCATGATTCCGAGTTGTATCGATGGAGTTATGGTATTTTTAGGATGGTTTTTACTTCAAATTCACACTCAAGGGCATTTTAGTCATTTCATAATTTGGTTTTTTGGCCCAATGTCTTCTTTGATGTTGTAGTCCTCTGAGTTATCTTCGCGTAGCCTCCGACCGTACCTCATTACGAGCTATAACGAAGAAATGGCGGCATTTTCCGTAAAACAGGACAAAGTTGCAGAATTCAGACATGTAGCTTGCGAATCGATTCGGCCCAAAACCGAATCGATTCGGAATGCTGCAGAATTGCAGAAATGAACTTCCCCTGTTTCCGAATCGATTCGGACCATTTCCGAATCGATTCGGCCCTCCAGATTTTTGGTTTTCTTCCCTTTTATTACAAGTTTGCCATAGGATATTTGATATATAACACTTTCTCTTCATTTTGAAGAGGAATATACACGTTTTTAGCTTAGTTTAGCTTAGGTTTTGTGGGTTTTGAGAGCTTGGCTTCATTTCTCTTTTGGTTGACAACCATTTGTGTATGTAAGTTGAACTTTTCTTCACCCAATCCATTAATCTAGTTGTTCTTGCTTACTTTCTTGCTTTCTAGATAGTTTTCATGCTTTCTAATTAGGTTTTCTTGCTTTAATTTATTTCTTTTCTAGTTTAATTAGTGTAATTTAGTTTAATTATGCTTAGTCCCTAGATAAATAGGGTCGGGATTGCATTTCTGCCATTTTCGGGTTCGGACCTCGAAATTTAGGGTTTCGTGTAAAATTGCATTTAATTGAAACCTCGCGTATTAAAGTCGGATTATTATGCGTCTAACTTTCTTTGTCATGAAACGTTAGTGTTTATAGCGATTATCCGAATTTAATCCGCGTGTGACCGTTTTTCAGTTAAATGTTTTATCTCGCAACTTTGGGTTAAATTCCTTCTTGCGTGATGTTTATGCTTAATTGTAAATGCTCGATTAAATTGCTTTCGAGCCTTAATTCTAATTAGTAGTTGTTTCGATCCGTTTGGTTGGATGCGATCCCGATCCTCGCTTTACTTTATTTAGCGTTAACTTATTCTTTTCTTTATTCACGATAACCACCCTTTCACCTTTTCGTTTATTTATTTTACACCCTTTTATTCCTGAAGTAACTAAAACAATTAAAGTCTAAAATTCAATCACTCCCTGTGGATTTCTTACGATACCCGACTTACCGCTGTACTTGCTTGTCAAGTGTAGTTGTAGCTTAGGTTTTTTGCATCGCGTCGGCGAAACACTCGAAGATTGTGTCCTCACACGAACACACGTTTACCGCTCGATCATTGAGTTTGATGATCTTTCTACATCCACAAGCCCTTTTACCAACCGGAGTTGATCTGGACTTATGTCTGTTGATCCTGTAACATCCACAGGTTGGTCAGCGAGCAACTTTTGTTCCTCAGGGGTATCAGGATATGTAAATTCTACTATAAAGTCTGCTACAGCCTGCCCTTTTAATGATGATCTGGGTTCATACACAATATCATATTCACCGAGCTCTATTGCCCAATACATCAGTCTCCCTGATTTTTCTGGCTTATGAAGGGCTTATCTCAATGGCATGTCGGTATACACGATGATGGTATGGGCCTGGAAATAAGGCCTCATTCTTCTACTTGCTTCAATTAATGCCAATGCCAATTTTTCCAGCTTTGGGTACCTGATCTCTGCACCTCGAAAAGCCTTACTTGTGTAATAAATTGGCTTCTGGACTCCATTCTCCATTCTTATCAATGCCGAGCTGACTGCATTCTCTGATACTGCCAGGTACAAGTACAATTTTTCTCCCATTACTGGCCTGGACAACAGTGGAGGTGCTCCTAGATATCTCTTCAAGGCTTGAAAGGCTTTTTCACATTCATCATTCCACTCGAAAGTTTTCCGAAGTGTTTTGAAGAATGGGAGGCATCTATCAGTTGCTCGGGATACAAATCTGTTGAGCGCTGCAACTCGTCCTGTAAGACTCTGCACCTCTTTCTTCGTCGTTGGAGATCGCAACCCTAAAACAGCTTTGATCTTTGCTGTATTTGCCTCAATGCCTCGCTGGTTGACGATGTACCCGAGGAACATTCCTTCTCGTACTCCAAAGGTGCACTTCGTCGGGTTGAGCTTCATTTGGTATTTATCCAGTTGATCAAAGGTATGACCTAAGTCAACTAGATGATCAGCAGCTTTCTTGCTCTTTATCAGCATATCGTCGACATAGACCTCCATATTGCAACTGATTTATTTGGCAAAAACCTTGTTCATCAGCCACTGGTATGTCGCTCCTGCATTTTTCAAACCAAAAGGCATAACATTATAACAATAAGTTCCACTAGGGCTAATAAAAGAAGTGCTTTCCTTGTCTTCAGGTTTCATTTTTATCTGGTTGTAACCAGAGTAAGCATCCATGAAGCTGAGCAGCTCGTGTCCCGAGGTAGCATCCACTAGTTGGTCAATTCCGGGCAACGGAAAGTGATCCTTTGGGCAGGCCTTGTTGAGATCAGTGAAATCAACACACATTCTCCATTTATTGTTTTTCTTCTTTACCATCACCACATTTGCTAACCAGTCTGGATATTTCACATCTTCAATGAATTGGGCTTTCTGGAGCTTCTCGACCTCCTCTTGTATGGCTTGATTCTTCTCGGGACTGAACACTCTTCTTCTCTGCTTTACAGGCTTGATCTCCTTATTCGCATTGAGCTCATGACATAAGAAGTTTGGATCTATTCCTGGCATGTCTTCATGACTCCATGCAAAAGTTTTCTTTTTGTTTCTCAAAAAAGTTATCAACTCATGTTTTATTGAAACATCCAACGATGAACCTATCTGGGTTACTCGTTCAGGGTGCTCGTCGTCCAGAATAACATTTTCTGAAGATTCCACCACCTGTCCTTTTACAAGTTGGGATTCATCTCTGGGATCAAGTGTTTCAATTTCTGTACCTTCCTCCACCTGGTAGGTAGTAGTCTTTTTCCTTGACTCTTCAAGCTCCTCTTGCTCGGCAGACGAATAATAGCATTCCCGAGCTACTTTCTGATCACCTTTCACAACTCCTACTCCGAAATTTGTTGGGAATTTTAAGCACTGATGTACTGTAGATGGGACTGCTTCGAACTTCTTCAAACCAACTCTTACTATGATGATGTTGTAAGCTGACTGCACATTCTTATCCATCACAAAGAAGCGTATTCTTTTTGTTCGACAAGCAGGCCAAGTTCCAATGAATATATCCAACTTGATCGTCCCAAGTGGAAAAACTTTCTCGCCAGCAAAACCCAATAGAGGTCTATGATAAGGTTCCAATTGAGATAATTTCAAATTTAAACTGTCAAATCATAAATAGTACATGATGTCTGCCGAACTACCATTATCTACCAGCACCCTTGAAATCACTACTTCTTTCATCCTCATTTTGATCACCAAAGGGTCATAGTGAGGGTAAAGAACACCTGCAAGGTCGTTTTTTGAAAAACCGATGACCAGCTTCTCTTTGTTTACCTTCCTCGGGCGATCCTCTTCAGCCAAATTTATCCGTTGAATGTATGAGCAAGCCTGAGCCTCACCGAGGTAAGCTTTTCTTTCTGCAATAAGGTCTCCTCCTCCTGCATCTCCTCCTGTAATGACATTACAATCAAATGACCCAAAGCGTATTGAAAATACCTCTCGTTCTGGCTGCCTTGGTTTCTTGGGAAGATCGGGGTCATCATCTGGATCATCTTCATGGTTTCTCTTCTTTTTCTCCTCTACTCGATGAGGAGATCTAGACCTTTCTCTAGTTCGGTCATTATTTCTTCTTTTGCCTCCCCGATCAACATACTTTGCTAGCTTCCCTCTTCGGATGAGTGTTTCAATCTCGTTCTGAAGAGCTATGCAATTTTTGGTCATATGGTCGTGATCCTTATGGAACTCGCAATATTTCTCCCTATTCCTCATGTCAGGGTCTGACCTCAGTTTCTTTGGCCACTTTATTTCCTCGTTATTCTTGATTTCTTCCAAGACATGATTAATACCCATTTTCAAAGGAGTATAATTATCGAATTTCTTCAGGACTTCCCATGACGATTTATTATTCTTGGAATGCTTGTCACCGCTACTCCCCTTATGCTCTTTCTTCTTGGATTTGTCGTCTTCCACCTTGGTTTCTTTATCCATATTCTTCTTCGCAGCCATAGCCTCCTCAGCATTCATGATTTTGGCCGCTTTTGCCATCAACTCTGACATAGTTGTAGGTGGATCTTTGGCCAAAGTGTAATACAACTTGTTAGGCAATAAGCCACTCATCAAGGCGGTGATTGATGTCTTTTCTTCATAATCTATGACTTCCAGCTTCTCGTTATTGAAACGAGTTATGTAATCTATAGTACTCTCACCAGATTTTTGTCTAACACTTAACAAGTGTGCTACTCTTTTTACTGTTTTTGCCCCAAAACAGAAATTGCCGATGAACAACTCGACCAATTGAAAGAAAGTTGAAATCTTACCCCGAGGAAGATTGTTGTACCATATCTGGGCAGATCCTGTAAGAGTTCCCGAGAATGCTCTGCATCTCATCTCGTCGGGGACAGCATAGATGTCGGCGGCAGCTTGATATTGCTCTATGTGTAGAACTGGATCTGTCTTTCCATCATATTTGGGGGTCACCACAAGTGATTTAAACTTTGACAGGGTAGGAAAACCCACAATGGCCTGGACAAAAGGTGTCCCTTGAATAAAAGTTCGTTGTAGGGGATTCTTCGCCTTAGCCATTTCTCCCGATCTATCCTCCAACCGCTGAATAGAACCTTTCCACGCATCATTTCCCTCATCGGGCTTGTTAGTTCGAGCAATTGATTGCTCTGAAGTGGCCTCCTGAGATCTATCTTGTCGAGCAACTGGTCGTGATTATGCTGATCCTAGGGGTGTTCGCGGTCCGGTCCGGTTCGGTTTTAAGGTTTTTTTTGGACCGGACCGACTTGGTCGGTCCTCTAAAAAATGGACCGAGACCGGATCGATAATGTCGGTTGACCGACCCTAGTCGGTTCAGTTTTTTATAGGGTCGGTCCGGTCTAACCCGTCGGTCCTCACATTAATGAATTACATCATTTATAATAGTACAAATATACCCGAGTCTATTTTTTTCAAACATTAAAAACTAAAAAATATCAAAATTTGCGATTAAAACAAACTTACTATTGGTTTAAACTATAATTTAAACTAATCAAATATTGAAATATATATTTTTACTATTTATTTATCTTATATATATACATATATATGTAAAAATAAATTATTTTATATACAGTCGGTCCGGGTCTGTCCTAACAGGGTTTTTAAAATTGTAAACCATGGACCGGACCGACTAGGTCGGTCCACCAAAAAAATAAACCGAGACCGGACCGATTAAGAAAAAAGATCGAAAAAAAGGGTCGGTTCGGCTCGGTTCGGTTCGGTCCGTCGGTCCAGTCGGTTTTTTGAACACCCCTAGCTGATCCTTCTCTGAGATCTGATGGTTGTCGAAAACTCCTCGACATGGTCTTAGGTGGACTCCTATTCCTCCTAGGGCCTAATCGACTGAAAGGAGACACCCTACTCAATCTTTCCAAGGCACTGAGTCTCTCTGGAGAGAGAGTGATACGTTGATCAGTATCTGTAGCCCTTATTGACGAAGTTTGCCCAGGTTGATAAGAGAAATCATCAGATTCCTCATTACGATATGACTCAGTACGCCTGGATCGTGAAGAAAGTAAATAGGTTTGCCTCTGACCACTTCGTTGTCCCGAACGTGCAGGTGCACCGCCATGAAGGGTCTGTATGAGTTGTCGCATGTTTCTTGCATGGCGGTTTGTCCTTGAGCCAGATTCGTCATAATCCCAGCCAGATCTGGAGGTGCAGAGGGATTTGGAGGATTTCCAGTATTTCCAGCATTTTGATTGCTGGATTCCGGATTATCTGCCATTGATGATGAATGATTTTTGGTGAAAAACGATAATAACAATCGTTCCCACATACGGCGCCAATCTGTTGATGTAAAAAATTAGATCGCTCTAATTATTCAATCACAGATAAATAAATGAGACAAAGAATTTTAAAGTGGTTCAGCCTTATATGAATGGCCTACGTCCACTGTTATGTTATTGCTGAGTGTTTGGGAATTCTCGATTACAAGTACTATCCAGAAATTCCGATCCCTTTGAATGAGGGTCATATAAGGTATTTATAGCCCTTAGGCTGTGTATGAAAGGGTGATACATTAAATGATATACATATGAAAGGGTAACTCATTTAATGTTCTTCAAGCGTGTGCGTCAAGATGATAAGCATTCAATGAATAGTTGAACTGTTGATTATCTGGCAATCAATGTTGTGGTCGAGATGCAGCTCGAACCGCCTTAGTTGCTCGTCGTTCAAGAGTTCCTCGGAGAGCTAGTGTTCCTCGGAGAGCTGGAGCTCCTCGGAGAGCTAGTGTTCCTCGGAGAGCTGGAGTTCCTCGGAGTATACTTGTTGCTCGGAGTGAGTCTGACTTGGTCGGGAAAATAGACTTCCTCGTTGCTATTGTGCCACGTAGATCGACACGCGTCTTCTTGTGATTCGTCTATATCAGCATACTAATTTTGGTATCAACAATAGTGTTTTGAGACAATAGGTCAATTCATCCATGTGCTTTATAATGTTTGGAGTCATTAAGATGCATTTAAGTGTTACTTCCTACATGTTTGACTCATAATTTCCTTTATTGCACACATGCACGAATTTTTTTGATTATTGTGCTTGTCTTATCACATGTTGGTTGAGTGTTTTCACTTCAATCCTGTCCTTAAAACGAACCAAGCGCGATAAATTTTTGATAAGGAAACTGTGCATATAAAAACCGTTTTGTGAGTTTGTGTGCTTTGTTTAAAAACGGGGAGGGGTTGCGAAAGGTACATATCTATCCTTTGCGCAAAAGCCACCGTTAAAAAGGACCTAAAAAATGGTGGAATTTTATTATCCGGGGTCCAAAGAGGTTTAAAAGAGCCCGAAAAAATTGAAAGGCAATAAAAAGAAATTCATGCCAATTATGGGCCATTTAGGTTTTTGCACCAATTCTCCAAAGTTTGAGAATTTAGATTACCTCTAAAAGAATATATATATATATGAGGGAGTTTGGTTGGAGAATTTAAAACGGGTTTGCACGTCCTTGAAATGCTTGAAAATGCGATACATAGTTTTGGACGTTATTGGTGTGGAAATCACTTTGACTTTGATTTGTTGATTTGCATAAGACGATGTCATATAAATTCAACAAATTTTTTTTACACCTAAGGATACTTTTGATGATCATTCGTTAGGAGTACACATATGCATCATGCACATATGATTGAATGAGTTGATTTACCTATCGAATGTGTTCACACCCATTCATTCCATTTCCATGACTTGGTTGTTTGAGTCTAAATCCATGGTGTGATTTTGGTATCATGTTTTACATTTTTTTTCAAAATGGTATCTATTTTTTGTATAAAAAATTGAAAAAAATCAAAAATAGTTTGCGAAGATTTTTTTTAGCATCTCCTTGCAAGAGCACGTTTGTCATTTGATTGATGCCTTGATTTGTATACCGTGACGCCCCGATTTTGCTTGCTTGTTTGATTCATTCTTCTTATTTGTCTATTTGGGGACATCATAAAAAGGGGGAGAAAGAATTATCTTATTTGGGGGGAGTTTGAATTTTGGGGGAGTTTTTGAGATTTGACTTATGCTTATCATATATTGGTATCTATGTTTATCTCATTTCAAACTCGATACGTCACTTGGTATTTTTCTTTATCTCATGTGTGTAGGTACTACATTGATGATCTCTGAATTGCACACCCTGATGAGAAAAGATTTGAGATTCCTGAAGATTTGAAGAACAAACGATGAAGACTATTCATTTGTACCTTTTCCAGTTTTGGGTTCATGGGAGGGTAGATTTGTATAGGCAATTTCATATTTGATAATTCGGATTTTTTATGTATGTACCGGCATAGACATAGAGGGAGATTTGTAAGGACATTTTTCTCATGTCCAACATGTTACATTTATGTATGTCGTACGCCGCTACATTTGGCACGTCACCTCAAGATGTCACTCGACGGCCTCAATCCGAATTCCGGGAATCAAGCATTCAACATCTCCATTAATGTGTCCCACATCTGCCTCAACGACTTCACGTTCCAAGATTTTAGGGACTTAATACAAGTGGTACGCAAGGGAAGTCAAAATAGTGAAAAAAAGGCACGATAGGAGAGTTCAAGGGCATTTTCGTAATTTCACATCCATAGTTCGCCGCAACGAAGATACTGGAAAAAACGGCACCTCAATCCGAGCTACGGTGAAGGAGTTATGACCTTTTGAAGATAGAGAAAATTCCTTAAAGAATGCTGTTTTTTTTTTGTACGCTGGATAGAATTTTAGAGTTTTAAGAATGTGGGACTCTTCATATTTTTTCCTATAAATACCAACTTCGGGGGAGTTGTTTTGTAAGACTTTAGAAGACATTTTTGAGAGTCCAAATTACTCTAGTCTTCATATTTTTTGAGTCCCAAGACTCATGTTTTGATTCACACAATTACCAAACCTTTGTGAATCTTTTTGGTAACCCAAGAACACAACTTTGGTTTGTTCAACCCTTGTGGAGAAGCCGTTCTCTTCTTCATTGCTGCCCTCCTGAAAAGGGAAACTTTCAGCCGCCGACATAGGAACCGACACCTGCGGGTATTTCTGTGTCACACTGTTTCTAGCCGTTGCTTTGAAGGTTTACCGAAGACACCGTGCGTTACACTTGTGGGCGATTATCAGGTTGTATGTAAGTCAATGGTCTTGTAAATTCTTTAAAGTTCTTGAAATAAAAGGTTTTGCCCTTCGGGGATTTTTCCTTAACTTTGTGTCGCATGCTTTATATTTGATGGGTTGATTTAAATGCATGTTTAAGGGTTGATTTTATTTGGCTTAAAAGTAGACGCTAATTAAATAAGGATTCTTGGAAACTTGCGAATTTAATTTAAATCGATATTACACGCATTCTCAGGGTTCCTTGTTTGGATTTCGCTTGCAAGACACTCCACGCATGAACCTTAACGACGTTGGGAGTGGAGAGATGTTACTGTATGCTAGGATGTTAATTTTGGGTGAAATTTATCGAAAGTCATGTGATGATTAGGGGTTAATAAAAAGTAGATGTGCGGTGGAAAAGCACTGGAAATGTTCCTCTCACCGCAAGTATGTGGGTGAGGAAGGAGTTAGAGAAATTGATTTGAGACTTATAGCCATATCTTAAATAGAAGGCAAATTCAGAGGAAATGTGTTTTGGGTATGATGTTCGTAACACTTTTGCAGAGAGTAGGCGCCCCGGATAGTTAGACTTTCCATTTCGTCAAGATGGAAAGACAATGGTAAAAGTACGTTAGTAGGTTAACAAGGTAGTATTTAGAATGTTTTATCGGTGTGCCTTAGACCGTATTATCTCGATGACCGACGATGCGAGGAAGTAGTGTAACGAGAGGGTTCCTTATTTGGATTTTACTTTGCGAGACATTCCACGCATGAAACCGAGCAAATGTCGAAAGTTGAGAGAGGTCTTGGGCACTAGGGATATAGTTAGGATTGTACTCATTTTACGTGTGTAGGAAAACACACCGATCTTAGGACTATTAAGAGATAAGGTCAGTAGGTCAAGTGGCGCTGATATAAGAAGAATTGAATTTCGAATTATTCGTGTTAGGAATGCCCAGGTGTTAGTACCAGGCCAAAAATAAAGTGAGGCCTATTTTTAGAGAGAGTGTTACGTCCATGACGTTTGTAATAGTGTGCTAATAAGCACGGATTAAAGAGTGTGTGGACACCTTGGTAAGTTGATTTTATATACCGCCCGAAATGGAAAGGGTGTAGTATATAAAGATGAAGAATATGCTTTGGGAAAGTTATAAATGAGATTGGAGTTGTCGGATGGAATGTCGTATGGGGTACGCAAGAATTTAATTATATAGGCACAATAAGAGGTAGCACGCCCAAGCTAAGCGATGAGACTGACGGGAGTAGTTAAGCGTTAGTGTAATTAAATTAGATATCCTGATGTAGATGAGTGGACGCCTAGTAACGGAACTCTAATGGGATTAATAAGTTAGAACGACGAGTATGAACTCGTTTTCTTCATTTTCGGTAATAGAAACGCTAGGTGCAATGTGACGTTATTATAGTCAACCTTACGATCGAGGTCGTGTTGTAGCATATGGAGCCTTAGATAAGCTTGATGTTAAGCTAGTGCATTAAAGTATAAGTCTTGATATAGGTGGGTACTGTGAACGAGCATATGGTAGGGTACCATTTGGCTTAGTACCTTTCGAATTGTGTGTACCAGAATAAAGTGTGATTATCGATCCTAGGTTGGTAGTACCGGTCGTATCCGAATTTTGGGGACAAAATATCGTTGTAAGGAGGGGAGAATGTAATCCCCCCTAATTTCATGGATATTTAAATTACTTAAGTGGTGTAATTTGGTAATTAGAGGAAATTACTGTGAATAGTAATTTTGGAATTTATAAGTACAAATTCAATAATTGAGAAATTTTAAAGTGAATAGTATATCAGTTTGCTGGTGTCGGATTAATATTTACATGGAGTACATCTTCTTACGGGAGTAAGTATATGGGTTGGATTATTTTATTATATGTCATGGGTAGGTAAAGCGACAAAAGAATAATATTTTATTCGGAACACACGTATAGAGTTGTATTGGGTTCAAAAAGTAATTTTTTGATAAGTGACTCTGACGGTGATTTTGAGCGCACTGTTGATCCCGAATGGGCCTAAATAGTCAACATGAAGTACCTAGGGATAATGTTTGGGTTTCGGGTGCTTTTTGGACTAATCGAGACTCGCATTTAAGTACAAGAGTCATTTTACAATTGGGTATACACCCAATTTTGGGTTTAAAATGGGGAGAAGCCTTATTTCCCCAATTAAAAGCCCTAAGAGAGAGAAAGAGAAGAAAGAAAAGAGAGAATGGAAGAAAGGAAGGAAAAGAGGAAGAAGAAAGGGGATTTCCGGCCAAACTTCATGGGATTCAACTCAAGGTCATCGGATTTTATCCACGAGGCAAGTGTTTACTTGTTTTATTCCATTGGGTGTGTGTATCTCATATTATAGTTGGTATTTTGGGTTGAAACCTTTGAAATAAATTTGGGAGATTTGATTTTGAGTTCATTAATTGATGTGTTGTTAACTCTTTATGAATTTTAGTATTAAACCCATGTTAATGGTGGGTATATATGGTTAGAAATGGAAGATTGAGAAAGTTAGGTTTAATTAAGTTATTGGTTTAAATCTTTGATTAAATGATTGAATCCCTTGATTTTAATTGATGGGGGGGTTATATCATTATGTGGAGATGTATATATTGTTGGTTGAGGTTGGATGATGATGGGTGAGATGATAAAAATCTTGGAGGTGCATTAATGGAGATTTCTAATTTGGAGAAGATAGTGAATAGTAATGCATCACCCTACGGAGACGATTTGGCCAGGAAGAAAGTCGATTCGGCTCTTGGTCAAAAAATAAATTTGTAGATCTTTTTGATACGATCGCGTGGGTGCTAACCCCGTATTTTTTTGATTTTTTTGGATTTATAAAGATTTTTTATGGAAGACTGTCCGAGATCGAAATCGTTAGTCCGGAAATCAAACTGAAAATTGGGGGAATTAAGGCTAGAATTGTTTGGAGATAAATATTATGGGTTCCTAAATAACGTTTTAGGATTTCTAAATGACTTGAGGAAATATAAAAACCTTGGGTTCGTAGAAATAAATTTTGGCTATATTTTAAATGACTGTTTACGATGGGTAACGTTCGAGAGAGGTCTTCGGTAAGTGTGCTTATATATTTATGCTTAGAGATAAATATGGGCCAATTACATTTGAGTGAATTCTAGAATGCGAGTAGGATTGAATTTAATATATGGGCTAAATAGGTTTAAGTTACTATCCGGTATGTCTTTATTGATAATTATTATTATAGGTGATGCGGTACCTATGGAAATCAAAATAAGTAGTTAGTATACTTAATTAATTATTACGAATTGGTATATTCGGGTTTATATTATAATCCTTAATGTGAGTAAGCTGCGAGTTATATTTTAAGTAAGAGAATACTTGTGGGTTTAGTATTTTAAGCATATAAATACTTATATACTATTACGAATGGGAACATTCGAGGTTTTGGCTATCGCTATAAGAGTTTGGCAATTATAGCCATATATATTGAGAAGTGATATATACTACTTACACAGGAGTTGATACAGTATATATATGATATAATTATAAATATATCAGTATGTGAATGGTATATTTACGTGAAGCATACCCCTCTAATTCTATCATGGGAAGTTGCGCGATGTGGGGTGAGGCCCCTGGCTTGAGGAGCAGGGAGCGTATAGTCCCCAGGCCATAGCGTCCATTTTGTATTGTGTGATTTTTATCAGGGGTAAGACGTGGTGGGTATGTTTCGTTTTCATTTTCGGTGAGAAACTATGACCGCTTCCCATACGTTGTCATTTGGTTTTTACCAAGTCTGTCTGAGAGTCCGTCCGTTGGTACGCAGGATGATGTTTGAGTAATTCCCTCGAGGATGATAGCATTGAGAGACTACATCCTCGAGTTATAGCTCGGTGGGATGGTTATTATACTTATGATTGTGATAGGTATAATTATACTTGTTGTGTATAGTATATTTTTTGTATATGAAGATGAATAATTATATAAAGTAAACTTGTGTAAAGTGAAAAGATTTAATAAGAGTGATTCCCTTTCCGGTAGATTCATATCCAGATTTATATGAAAATAAATTATAGGTTCTAGTAAGAAGTATATATATATGCGAGCTACATATGTATATCCGCATTATGTGCTGAGGGCCTAATGAATCCCGACGATCAACATTGCCAGGTAGTAGTGTATCGGGGGGTTCCTTGTTTGGATTTCGCTTCGCGAGACACCCCACGCACGAATGTAAAGCAAGGTTGGACGTGGAGAGAAGATTAGCCCTTAGTACTCGGGTATGAGGATTTTTAGAGGATGGTTGAATGGTTTAGTTAGGCAGGGTAGCTTAACTAGGTTGTTTAAAATATATACGATAAGTGTGCACTATTAGAAGAGGGGTGTGGGGTATCTCATGGGAGTGCGATACCAATTTAAATATGAGAGAAATTAATATTTTTTAAATATGGCATTTATGCACTTGCTAAACATTTTCAAAACTCGGACTCTGACTCGTTTTCTCCATTTCCCCTCTTTTGCTATATATGTATATATATTAGGTGTCCAGACACAGGGACGCCTGGATGATTATTTTTTCGAGTCAGACGTTCGCTGCAGCAGCTGTGAATGCGCGCAGATTTTTTTCAGACACTTCTATTCTTGTGATCTATATAGGAAGCAATGTAGTAACATTATGGCCGATAGCCCAATTGTATTCATTTGTTCTTTTACCGCCTTTTAGTGCGGCATTCGATTTGGATATATTATGTTAATCGAGTGTTTGGTTATTTTTATCTCATTTCAGTTTGTGTATATGAATTATTGTAATTGATTTATTTGAATGGTTTGGTTAAAAAGATTCGTTAAATAAAATTTTGATGCCAGCCTAATAGGTTATTAGTAATTAAGTTGGTTTTCGACAGTGATGCTTAGAATGAACCATATGAGACTCCTGTTTTAATTTGGTATAGGATGGATCACCAGATATCTTATTAGGCGGGGTGTTACAGAGTTCCCCTTTCAAAGGTAAATATGATCCGACTTTAATCTTCCTAGCAGCTTCTTTGCCTTCCTCCTTGCTCCTTGTTTGCAGTGGATCAAACAACCCAAAATCTCTCGAAAGAACCACACTTAACTAGGTGTTCGTGTGAGACAGTTGTGATAGTGATGCGACTACAACTATATGAAAATAATGCTGCTCACACCTCTCAAGATTTATATAAAAAAATCCTACAAATTTCACGTAATCTATATGACATTCAAATCGTTCAAATCTCTTTGAAAATCGGACTTCAAAGACTATTTTCAGATCTGAAAAAGAATCTTTCGAAAAAATAGATCTTATCGTTTCAAAACTTATTTATGTACGTAATAATTTCACAAACTGTAAACTTATATTTTTGAAACAACGTTTTCAGATATGAGTCTTTAGACTGTTGGAAATCTCTTTTTCAAAGTATTTGAAATAGAGAGTGGGTCTATAAACATAGAAAGTAAAAACACAAGATCCAACTGAAAATAGTAACAGAAACCCTAATATACTAAATGAAGTATATCTCTTAGCAAATCTCACAATTTTTAAACAGAACAGTGAGATCTACAGTGAGAAGAAGGTTCCTACGAGAGATAATGATTGAAGAGGTTCTTCAAATGACAAACCACACCCCAAACTTATTGGAAAATCTAGAAATTCTAACTCTCGAGAAAAGAGGTTTTCTCATTTGAATAACTATGAAGGAATTGGTGTTTGGTTTGTGAGAAGACCTAAGGGTTTAAAAAATATGGACGTTTGGTTTTCTCTCTCTTTCTACTCTCTTTTTCTTTTCTCTTTTCTCTCTTCTCTCTACTCTTTTTCCTCTCAAATGAGACGAATGACCAAAGTCTTCTAATGGCTGACCCAAAGAGCTTATTTATTCAAGTCTTAAAAGGATCTGGAGCATCGAACACTTTGGACGGCTTAGATGAGGTCTGACTGTTTGACTTAAGATCTAATGGATATAAACACACCGCACAAAAGATTGCTCTCATTAATTCATTTAACCCTCACAAGGATTGACTCTAGAGATATGCAGATCGTAAATTAAAATGATCCAAGGGTTGATATTACATCTCACTTCTAAGACACATAGAAAACACAAAAACCAGCCAACACAATGTCAACACTTTTGACTAAAAAAAGCGTGTTTTTGAATTTTTTAAAATTCAATTTGCACCCACAAATGTCTCTCGCAATTTTATATTCTACCCTGTCATATTTTTAAGGAATAAAATAATTTGATTTTTAACCCCAACACTTTAATTAATTTTTAAAAATCATTTTAAATGATTAAAAAAAATTAAATGTCTAAAAAATCCTTAAAATATGTAAACACTTGTGCACACACTTATACACCTATATGCATGATTTATGTTCTACAATATATTCAAGAGATAAGATTACTTCCCTTTTTAGTAGATGTGAGGTTCTTGGGCTGGATAAAAATTATTGGTGAAGCTTGTATACCTTGGAGGGGATGCTCAAATAAAATCTACCTATTTTGTTACCATATCCAAACTAGTTGGAGCTCCTATATGGTACAGACTCAAGTAAGTCAACCATATAGTGTGTTATCGGTTGGTTCAGTGTCACCATCAATATTATGCATCCTACGAGCCCCACCACCGATTAACCAACCATTTGAGTATCAGACATAGTTTGCATCGGATGGTCCTACACAAATACATGTGCCTAGGCAAGATTGGAGGGTAGACGTCGGCCTACCCCAGGGTGCTTCATTCGTACGGAATGTACCGCGATCGGAGTTCCCAACCAACGCTCCTCCAGCTCAGTTGTTGTCACAGTTAAAATGGAGTGGGAATACATCGATGCAGTAAATAATATATGTGGTCTCCGTCAGTTACTATTAACTGAGACTCGGGAGTGTGAGGATATCATCAAAGCACGTGATGATCGAATTGAGGAGCTAGAGCAGCAATTTGCCTCCTTAAATGTGCGTGGTATTGGACCTGAGGTTAGTGGGCCTAGTTACACCCGTGAAAATGTTTACTTACCACAACCAGCCCCACCATCTGACCCATACACAGCATATCAATCGCAACAGAGTTGGGGTAATTCGTTTGGTGACGATCTGATGATGGGGTTGCACGTGGATTTGGGTGAGTATTTTGAATTTGGTTAGGGGCAATAGTGACTTTAATTGTAATCATAATATATATTATCAATGGATGGATTCATTTTATATTAAAATCAATACACGAATTTCTTTCAATTCGATTTCATTGTCACAATCTATTAACTTATTAATATGTTTTTAAGTACCAAGTAATTGAAATGTTTCATTGTCATAATTTATTACCATATGTAACACCCCGCTTAATTAAATACCGAGTGATAAGTCCGATAGCTAATTAAAACAGAATTTACAGTTGGTTCATTATTAGCATCACTATCAAAAAATATTTTCTTTTTATAATTCACCTAATATCCAACTAAGCAGGTGTTAATTTTTTTCAAGATTTTAATATAAATAAAATTTCCACTTTTAAAACATAAAACATTTAACACAATCCATTCACACAACGAACAACAACAAAGTAATATCAAAACTGAATTAAATACAACTGGAATAAAACTCTCCAGTTTAAATATCTCAATACAATAATCCCACTAAAATTAAATGTACCAAAACCAACATAAGAACTTATTATGTCTATGATAGGAAAGAAATAACTAGACACCCCTTGGGCGACATGCCCTAAATGAAATATCAACTACAGAATATGAATCAATGAATATGAAAGGGTTTAAACAAATTCCATGACTCCATAGCATCCATAGCTCGTCAAAATATCAATCCTCTATGGTTGGCGTCCCTGGGCTAGACATCTGATATAGGAGATACAAGAGAGAAGAGAATATGCAAGAAAACGGGTCTGAGCCCGATGTAAAAATAGTTTAGAAAACAGCAAGAAAATAATTCTCACCTCTCATCTAGTGTGCACACATAATGTACCTTAAAATAATACTAGTTACTATTCCCATGCTAACTAGATAATATTAGTGCCAACTAACCATAGCCCATATCTTTCCCACGTATTTCTCTCGCAATACAGGTAATACATACACACACACACACACACACACACACATATATATATCCAATTTATCTATAATATGGATAATCCTTTTTACAATTCAATATAATTAAGTATTCACCTACTTAATTCACTTCAGATGTTATTATCTTTTATGTCTACTTAATTCACACAGTAAACACAATCACAAGTATATATATATACATTCACTCTATTATATATATACTAAACTGCACCCCGAGGCTCAGCTGCTGTGCATGCGTACTCTACTATCATGTCCCGGTACATTTCGTCACTGTATAGGGGACTATAGGTTCGGTAAAGATCCCTCGAACCATAAATATTAAACACAAGTAATGGAGGCGAACATATTCCTAAGACTTTAGGCTACGCACCCAAAAGACCGTTCAATACCATTGTTCTCAGTAATGGCAATCCAACCTAAGTCCTATGCTCTCAGGCAACAAGTCAAAGATCCCCTTTAAGGCTCATCAGGATATGACTAACCTCTACGCGTAAACCTCCTGTCGATAGCAAGTAGGCCACTTATGTCATACACATAAATTAAACAAGCAATAGGTATACACATCAACCTATATAAAATTTGGTACGCACTCGACCAATATCATAGGATTTCATCCTATTCCAAGTACCCGTCGTATTTCTCGAATACTACCCGTACTTGTTAATCACGATTATCATCGTATTTTTATTTTGTATTTATCACTCACATAATGTCTTCCGCACTTTAATATAATTTTTCAACATTAACCCAGGTCTCTCACTCCTTGTTAATGTACCAAAATTATTCAAATATAATTCCCCACATTAATTTATTAAATTAACACTCGTTTATTTACCCCATTGAATCCCATACATAATATAACCTTTTGGGTCTTAGGTATATCCTACTGCCCTACTCTAGGTCCTATTATGTTCTAATAATCATCACAAAAATTTCTAACCATTGGGTTTTAATCATAAATTTAAAAAGGGAATAAATCACTTTTCCAGGGGAAGTCGATCGATTGACTGTCTCTGGTCGATCGATCGACATTCTTGAGTCAATAAATCGATCGATCAGTTTTCTGCCCAGATTCTGCATATGTTTAGCTATGGGTTTGAACATTTTAAAACATAAAAACAATCATCAATCGATCCCAATCTCCTCATTATTCAAACCCAAAGTTATAACATGATATATAAATGATCTCTACTAATCAAAAAACCTAAAATCATCAAGAAGGTTGGATTCAAACATGTTAATTCCCTTAAATTCCAGAAATTCATATTTTATCATTTTCTCCAAGAAACTCGAAATTTCTTCAACAAATGATTCCAATTTCATGGATTAAAATATCTCTTCAATAAAAGATTAATCCTACATAACTCTCATTTCAAATATTCAATTAAAATCAACTAAACCCTCTTAATATCACCAATTCTCAATTCTCCATTGATATTCAAAATGAACCCAAAACTTAGTTCTTGATTTAATCTACAAATCATCATTTCAATATCCTCTACATGTGTATATCTCATCTACATGCAATACCCATCCATTTCAGTTAGTTTATCAATCAATTTTCAAACCCAATTACATAAGTTTCATGGATGTTTATAAATCCTAATTTAACGTGGATAATATAAGCACTAATTAAAGTAAGAATTGCACCTGCCTCTTAGTGTAGGGCTGAATCTTTGGAGAAGATAATGCTAGAACCTCCTCTTCCCTTCTTTCGGCGACTTTTCAGTGACTCTGCGATGGTGGTACAAGGTGTATAGATGGTGGTTGGCCCTTGGTTTCCACTAGATGACTTTTCCTCTTCACAAAAACCCTTTCACTTTCTCTAGATGACTTTTCACTCTCACTCAAAAGTCCTCACAAGTGATTTGATGAAATGAACATTATGTAGAGTCTAAACCCACATATATAACAAGTCTCCAAGGCTAGCTAAAAGACAAAAAAACGTGTATATTGTTCATCTCCCAAGCCAAATGACTAAAACTCCCCTTCGGGGTGTCCTTTCATCTTCCAAATGACCCAAGACCCGAATCAAACCTCCGAGTAGACTTTTCTGCCTATTTCGACCCTTCCTAACTCAATCGCACACTCGAAATCATCATTCGAATGACTTAAAAATAAATCTCATGTTATTTCCCAACTTTAGTCCTGACACGACTCATAAGCACGTCCCGACTTAATTTCCATTATTGTCGTATTTGTAGCTCCCGACAATAATTATTTTCACATATTACTTTTATATCACTAAGTAATATACAAAATCATATATTACTTTTATCTCTAGTAATATTAAATCCGAATTAATCCTAATTAATTTTTCACAACTAATTCCAATTAATCCCCATTGATTTAGCCTATTAACTTTTAATTAATCTTATATTAAAAGTCATTAAAATTGCGGGGTATTACATACTTCCCCCCTTATGACGGAATTTCATCCCAAAATTCGGAAAATAAAAGCATACCTGATAAAAATAACTCCGGTTATTTGTCGCGCATCTCATCTTTGCACTTCCAAGTAGACTCTTCAAAATTATAGTGCTCCCACTGGACACGCACCAATGAATCTACTTTCGATCTCAACCATCTCTCGCTATGGTCTAAGATTGCCACCGGTCTCTCCTCGTAAGAGCTATCTGGATAAAAATTGATCTCCTCTAATGCAACATGAGTGTGAGCCAACTCATCCCCGAGATATCGCCTCAGCGAAGAAATATAGAACACGTCATGAATCCTATGCAAGTGCTCTAGCAACCCTAATGTATAAAAAACTGGTCCAACTCTCTCAATTATATGAAATTGTCCTACGTATCTAGGCACCAATTTCCCTTTCTTTCCAAATCTCATGATCCCCTTCATAGGAGATACCCGCAATAACACGTGGTCCCCCACACTGAATTCCCAAAAGAACCTCTTCGCATCGGCGTAGTTTTCTGTCTATCTTGGGCTACCCGAATATGACTCCGAACCGTCTCAATCCTGGCAGACGTGTCCTGAATTACCTCTGGCCCAAGTAACTTATTGTCCCCCACGTCTAACCAACATGCAGGCGAACGATAAGGTCCACCATAAAGTGCCTCAAATTGAGCCATGTAGATGGTGAACTGATAGGATTTATTATATGCAAACTCCACTAGTGGAAGGTACTGCTCCCAACCTCCCATAAATTCTAGGATACACATATGTAGCATATCTTCTAACATCTAATTTGTACGTTCTGTCTACCCATCTATCTGCGGGCGATAGGTAGTACTCAAATGCCCCTAGGTACCCATGGCCACGTGAAAAATCTCCCAAAATCGGGATACAAAAATCTTATCCCGATCAGACACAATCTTAAGTGGTATCCCATGTAACCTCACTATCTTGACTAGAAAAAGTTGGGCGTACTATCCCGTAGAGTAATCAGTCCGAACTGATAAAAAGTGAGCTACCTTAGTCAACCGATCCATAATCACCCATATGGAATAGTGACCCCTCTGAGAAGTAGGTAACCCTATGATGAAGTCCATGGAAATGCTCTCCCATTTCCACATCGGGATCTCTAATGGCTGGAGAAACCCAGCAGGCTTATGATGGTCCACTTTCACTAACTGACAAGTGGCACACTTAGAGACGAACTCAGCAATGTCTCTTTTCATCTCGCTCCACCAATACTGCCGTAGCATATTTTGGTACATCTTATCCTCACCGGGATGCACTGTCAATCTGGATCCGTGCGACTCTATCATCATCGCATGTCACAAATCCACACCTCCTGGAACAATCAATCTACCGTTGAAGAGCAAGCCCCCACTTGAACTCAGTGAGTAAGACTCTGCTCCCCCGGCTAAAAGTTATCAAATTTTCTCATGAAAAAATGGATCTGTTCCCTGAGTCTGAGCTACCCTTGTCACAATCTAAGGTGTAACAGTCATGACTAACATAAATGATCGAGCAACTGCATCCTAATGTCCTAGTTCCTTCTATTTCTCCTTCCACATCGCGGCTAACTCACTTACCGGCCTTCGGCCCAACGCGTCTGCTACCACGTTAGCCTTTGTTGGGTGGTACTGTATCTCAAACTGATAATCCTTCACGAACTCAAGCCACCTGCGTTGAAACATGTTCAACTCCAGCAGAGTAAACAAACACTGAAGTGACTTATGATCCATGCATAGGCAAAATTTCTCCCCCAATAAATAATGTCTCCATATTCGAAGAGCAAACACAACTTCTGCAAGCTCCAAGTAGTGAGTGGGCTAATTTTTCTAATGAGGTTGAGCTTTCTAGAGACACAAGATATAGCCTTCTCTTTCGACTGTAATACTCCACCGAGCCCTTATAACGATGCGTCAGTGTGCACCAAGTACTCCACTCTTGGCTCGGGTAGTACTAGTACGGGTGTTGAAGTCAATTTATCATTTAGCTCGTTGAATCCCAACTGACACGTATCAGATGTAATACGCCGTATTTTTGTGATATTTATTTATGAGATTAATTGAATTAAATGTGTATTAATTGGGAATTAATCCGGATAAAATACTAACGAGATGTGAGTTGGTATTTGATTATAATGTGTACATACGACGTTATATGAATATTGAAATTATTGAATTTGTCGTGAGATTGATATACGGCAATTTGGGAAATTTTATTGAGACGCGTGTGACAGTCGCGTCAAGAAAGTAATTATTTAATTAAAAAGTGAATTTTATTTCTATTAACCGTATGGTCGTTTTGAGTGCGCCAACGTGTCCGGAAGGGTCGAAATAGTCAGAAAACACTACCCGGGATTTTAGTTTGGGTCCCGGGGCATTTTTGGGCCATACCGACAACTTAAAAGGGTATTTTGGTAATTTTGGAATTTTGGGAATTAAAACCTACGAAAATTAGAGTTTAATTATGATTATTAATTAAACCCACCAGCCCATTATCACCACTAAACTAAGTAGTGGGCTACGGGAGAAGTTTAGAATAGAAGTTAAAGGTCCAAAAATAAGCCCCCACCTCCATTGTCATCATCTTTAGAGAAGAACTTGTAGAGAGAGAGAGAGAAGAGAATTCTGCATAGAGAGAGAGCAATTCAACCTTCAAGATTCAACATCAAATTCAGAGAAAGATTTAAGGCAAGTGGTTTAATTATGTTATTTTGCAAAGAATGTTTCTTCCATGCGTAGGAAATTGATATACTTGTTTTGTTCTTGGAGAATGATAAAGACCCATTGAATTGGAATTAGAAAATTACATTTTGATGAGGAGATTGCATGTAGAATTGTGTTAGGGTGAGTATTCTGATAAAAATACATCTTTTATATCACCAAAAACGGATTTAATTATGTCTATGGATGACTTTAATTTTCTAGGGTTCATGTTCATGGGATTTGGAGAAAATTGGGGAGATTTGTTGATTAGATGATGTTAGGAAGATTTGGCCCTATATAAATGTTTAGTTATGACCTATGAATGTTTAATGTGAATTAGAAACCTTAAAACGTTGTTGGGTTAATGTTGGGATGAGTTTTGAGAAGAGAAAATTGGCGAAAAATGAAATAGGAATTTTCTGGGCTCGAACTATCACCTCGTTAGAAGACCTGCCCAGGACGTTCGAACGAGCTCGTTCGAATGAGCTTCTAACGAGTTGACAGTTTGCCTTCTAATGAGAGGGATGTTCGTTCGATGCCTTTCGTTCGAACGAGATCTCGTTAGATGCCCACTTCGTTCGAACGAACTCTCGTTCGAACAGCCTTGTTCGAACGAGACTTCTAACGAGTTGACAGTTTGGTCTTTTTGGCCTGATTTGACTTCTAGTGTTCCGTAACCTTGTTTAATTGTAGAGATGACAATTCCTTGATGACTAATCGATATAGTTGGGACATTTGGAATATATTGAGGAGTAAAACATAGAAGTGTGGTTTGAACCAAATGATAATTATGGGTTAGAATATGAGTAACAAATTACGACGTGAGGATAATGGATGATGTGTATATATAAACCGGGGACACGTGTATTGGTATAAGAATGAGAAGTATACCACTAATAAAATATGTTAAGTACTAAGATGTGTGCATGCTTAGTATACGTATATGATTTTATGTCTATGACATACCTACCATACTTGCTATCACGGGAGGTTTACGTTCGCTTAGGGCCATCTACTCCTTGTGTGCCCGGATTTAGATTGGTGCCTGGAGAACATAATGATAGAATGACTTATTTGTGAGTTAATAAGTCAGCTGACTATGGAGCGTAGGTATGTACGTGACCCATGGATATGTTGAATTATGTTCGCCTCCATTTTCGTGTGTTGTGCTTATTCTAACAATTCCTGAGAGATTCAGAATTTGTGATCCTTATGTACGTGATGTACCGGGATGGATAGCAGAGTATGCATGCACCGCAGCTTAGCCTCGGGGTGCTTGTATTGTATATTTATGATGTGAAAAATATACGGTTAAATGAAAAAAATTGTTATGTTTGAATGTGAGAATCACTATAGTAACGCATTGAGAATATAAAATGGGGGATAACCTTCGGTAAATTGTACTACTAATACTTTGATATTTGAGAATTTAAGTAAAGCTCTCTATTAAATTGATAACATTGGGACTTATAGTACGAATCGAGTAGAAAGGACAGTAATTGTTTTGGTCTAGTTAGATATGAGAAACACTTGTATGGGTACGGTACGTTAGGAGTGCATAAATAGCCGAGAGGTGAGTATTTCATGTGAGAGCACGTCCTAACATGTACTTTGCATTCATTTTTTTAATGTTATTAAAACACTTGCTGTTTTTAAAATACTCTCCACTTTCGGGCTCTGACCCGTTTGCTTTCAAATCTACTTTTTGTAAAAACCTTTTTAGGTGCCCAGCCACAAGGACACCATGCATAGTATTTCCAGTCAGGTGACGAGCTGTAGCTGTTGTGGAAGTTACAGGGCCTTGCTAGTAGACGCTTCATCTGCCTTGATTCTATATTCAGATTTCATCAGTTGTAGGGCATGTCGCCCATTTCTTTTAGAGACATTTCATTTATTTCAGTTATTCAGACTTTTGGGTTGTAATTAATTCAGGATGCAGACTGTTTTATTTTCTTTCCATATTGGGATTGTTGTGAGGAGTATTTCCTCTAGACTCATTTTTACTCATTGATTTATTATAGTTGGACTTTATTGTGTATGGTTATGTTATCCTTTACATTTCACTTATTGCATATTAATCAGAGTTAACTTAAAATTTGGCAACTCACTTTTTAAATACTAGGTGGTTAGTAATCACTAAAATGTTTTCGATAGTGATGCTATTAACTGAACCAACTTGGCATTTTGTATTAATTTAATAAAGGAGTAGCTACCCGGTATTTAATTAGTCGGGGTGTCACAGGTGGTATCAGAGCATCAGGTTCTAGTGTCCTTTAGGATCTGTACGGCTTATTATGTTTTCGCTGAGCTTTCTTTGATGTAGAGCCCTATATTTTAGGACTGTTGTATTCTTTTGTATGCTACGTTCTTCAGCTATTTTGAGTTTATAACTGCGAACTTATAGACTTTATTCTTGTTTCAGATGCCTCCATGACGTGCACAACGGGTTCCCAGGGATGCAACGCCAGAACCACAGCCCGCACCAGTTCAGGGCACGATGAATGCCGCCGAGGTTGCAGCCATTGTAGCCCAAGTGGTAAATGCCGCACTAGCCTTAGTTCAGCAGGCACCACCTCAGGCGCCAGTAGTCGCGCCAGTTCAGGCACTTGCATTCCCGTCTGCTTGGGAACATGTTCGATATGCTTTTCAGAAAGCACACCCTCCGGAGTTCACAGGTAGCTCCGATGTTGTGGTATCTAGTCAGTGGAGGAAAGACATTCAGCGGCACTTGAGGATGTATGAGTGCACCGATGTCCAGAAGTAGATACTAGCTACCTTTAAGCTAGTAGGATCTGCACTGTAGTGGTGGGAGTCTATTACCACCGTGGAGGAGAGAGATACTCTCACTATACAGGAGTTTTGGGTGCGGTTCGACCGCAAGTATTTTTCGTCAGCTGTTCACACGGAGATGAGAAGGAAGTTGATGAGCCTCAAGCAGGAGGGTAAGACTGTGGCCGAGTATGAGGCCGAATTCACAAATTTGTTGAATATTATCCTGGATGAGATACCGACAGAAGAGAAAAAGATTTAGAAGTTTACAGATGGATTGACTTGGAGGATCCGTCAGCACTTGTTGGGGAATCTATCGTTGGCCACTTACTCTGATGTGGTTAACGCTGCACTGCTCCATTTCCAGGACCACCGCTTTCACTTGACAGAGGGGAAGCGATCAGGAGAGTCCAGCCATCAGGGCAGGATAGGGGGAAATGGTGCCAGCGGGGCACAATCAGCTCAGGGTCAGTATAGGCAGGGTGATCAGGGTTCCCAGCAGGGGGATTCTAAGAGATTCCGATCAGGGGGTTTCAGGCACGGACAGGGAGGTTTTAGGCAGGGCCATCAGGGTCCGAACGACCATCAGGGCCAGCAGGGTCAAAATGGTCAACAACAGCAGTTTCACCAGGGCTAGCAAGGCCAGGGCAGAAATGGTAATGACCACCAGGGCCGTGGTCAGCAGGGACAGCGAGGGGGAAACTTCCAGGGGAAGTGTTTAATTTGTGGTAAGATTGGCCACAAACGCCAGGAGTGTCCTGATAAGGGCAAGGCCCCACAGCAGCAGCAGCAGGGTGCTCGACACGAGCCACAAAGGCCTATATTTCCCGCCGCCCTACCAGCACCACAAATGGCAGCATTACCACCCATTCCAGCAGTCCCAGTTCAGCAGGGACAGCTTCAGTATGGGAGAGTGTATCAGCTCCAGCAGGTCGCAACCCCACAGGATCCACCAGCCATTGAGGGTATGTTCTCTATTCAGGGGACTCTAGGGCGCATTTTATTTGACACGGGGGCTACACACTGTTTTATTGCTATGAGATTTGCACGCACCATTGGGTTGTTAGACACCGCAGAGAGCACCACTACTTGTGTAGACTCACCATTGAGTAGGGGTTCCATGATTTCGATTATGTGTAGAGCTGTGGGTATAGAGATCGGGAGGTTTACTTTACCCGCTGATATGTTAGTGTTAGAGATGACCGAGTATAATGCCATTATTGGTATGGATTGGCTAGTTGCGTACTGAGCCATGGTTGACTGTTTTAGTAGGAGTATTATCTTTGCCATTCCCGGGCAGGAGATGTTTTTGGTGGCGATGCCTCGTCCTGAGGGAGGATCGTCCACTCATTTGTACTATATAGAGGAGGAGACCTCAAAGGAAGTGATGATACCACTTGATTCGATTCCGGTAGTTCGAGAGTTTGCCGATGTATTTTAGGATATACATGGATTACCTCCGAGTAGAGAGATAGATTTCGTGATCGATTTGACGCCGGGCACTCGGCCTATTGCCCGCGCACCTTACCGTATGGCTCCAGCTGAGATGAGAGAGTTACGGGATCAGATTGAGCAGTTGTTGGGTCAGGGGTTTATCCGGAGGAGTACTTCGCCGTGGGGTGCCCCTGTGTTGTTCGTAAAGAAGAGGGATGGATCGTTAAGGTTGTGTGTGGATTACCGAGAGTTGAATAAGGTCACAATACGGAATAAGTATCCGTTGCCCCGAATCGATGACTTATTCGACCAGTTGAGAGGAGCTTCTTTCTTCTCAAAGATTAATTTGCGATCTGGTTACCATCAGTTGCGTATCAGGGAAGAGGACGTCTCGAAGACTGCTTTCTTAACGAGATATGGTTCCTACGAGTTTTGGGTTATGACTTTTGGTTTGACCAATGCTCCAGCCGTGTTTATGGACTTGATGAATAGGGTGTTCAGAGAGTTTTTAGATCAGTTCGTCATTGTCTTCATTGATGATATTCTGGTTTACTCCCAGACAGAGGACGAGCACGTCTAGCATTTGAGGCAGGTTTTGCAGACGCTACGCCAGAACGAGCTGTATGCAAAGTATGAGAAGTGCGGGTTTTGGCTAAAGGAGGTTCAGTTTTTGGGGCATATTATTTCCGACCAAGGGATATCTGTTGATCCCAGAAAGGTATCCGCGGTGAGGGAGTGGGGATAGCCCATGACACCAACGGAGATCCGTAGTTTCTTGGGACTAGCAGGATACTACAGGAGGTTTATTCGGGGATTTTCGAAGATAGCAGGTCCTTTGACACATTTGACTCGTAAAAGGTGTGCCGTTTATTTGGAGTGATGGCTGTCAGTTGGCATTCGATGAGTTGAAGGACAAGTTAACCTCAGCACCTGTGTTAGCATTGTCGAGACTGGGAGTTGAGTATCTAGTTTACACCGATGCGTCCTTACAAGGACTTGGAGGTGTATTGCAGCAGGAGAGTCAGGCCATAGCTTATGCTTCCCATAAGCTTAAGCCTCACGAGAAGAATTACCCCACTCATGACTTGGAGTTAGCGGCAGTCGTATTTGCCCTTCGGATTTGGAGACATTACCTTTTGGGGGAGAAGTTTCGATTGTTCACGGACCATAAGTCCCTACAGTACCTATTCACGCAGAAGGAGTTGAATATGCGACAGCGAAGGTGGCTTGAGTTTGTGAAGGATTATCAGTTCGATATCCAATATCACCCGGGAAAGGCTAACGTGGTAGCAGACGCGTTGAGCCGTAGGCCAGTAGATGAGGTGGAAGGGGTATGGAAGGCAAAGTGAAAGGAGTTGGGACACCAGGATGCAGTGGCCCGATCATTCATGTCGGTGATGACTGTTACACCGTAAATTGTCACGAGAGTGGTTAAGGCACAAGCAGATGACTCGTTCTGTCAGGAGCAGATAGTTCGATTATTAGCAGAGGGAGCCGAGTCCTATACTGTTATCTCAGACGGGGGATTATGCTTCAATGGTAGACTGGTAGTTCTGAAAGGGGAGGAACTGCGACACGAGGTGATGGCAGAGTCGCACGGCTCACGGTTCGCAGTACATCCCGATGGGGACAAAATGTACCAAGACATGAGACGTCAGTATTGGTGGAGCGGTATGAAAAGAGATATTACCGTATTTGTTTCTAAATGCGTCACTTGTCAGCTAGTAAAAGTGGATCATCAGAGACCGGCAGGACTTCTACAACTATTAGAGGTCCCAATGTGGATGTGGGAGAGCATATCCATGGACTTTATCACGGGGTTGCCTACGTCACTGAGAAGTCACGACTCCATTTGGGTAATTGTGGACAGGCTGACCAAAGTCGCTCATTTTCTACCCGTAAGGACCGACTACACTACGGGACAGTATGCCCAGCTTTTTATTGCAGAAATAGTGAGACTTCACGGTGTGCCCCTAAATATCGTGTCTGATCGAGACAAGATATTTGTTTCACGATTTTGGGAGAGTTTTCAGGAGGCCATGGGCACGGAATTGCGGTTGAGTACGGCTTATCATCCGCAGACCGATGGGCAAATCGAGCGTACAAATTAGATGTTGGAGGACATGTTGCGGATGTGCATCATTGATTTCGGGGGTGGATGGGAGCAGTATCTTCCACTGGTGGAGTTTGCTTACAATAACTCCTACCAGTTCACCATTGGTATGGCTCCATTCGAGGCATTGTAAGGTAGACCTTGTCGTTCCCCAACATGTTGGTTGGAGGTGGGGGACAACAAAATACTTGGGCCGGAAGTGATTCAGGATACTTCGGCGAGGATAGAATTGATACGGAGTCGCATTCGGGTAGCTCAGGATCGGCAGAAGATCTATGCTGACGCGAAGAGGTTCTTCAGAGAGTTCCAAGTGGGGGACCAGGTTTTACTCAGAGTATCTCCTATGAAGGGGATTATGCGATTTGGGAAGAAGGGTAAGTTGGCACCGAGATATGTGGGACCATTTCCTATCATCGAGCGGATTGGGTCTGTTGCGTATAGACTTGGGTTACCGGAGCATTTGCACAGGATTCATGATGTGTTTCATATTTCCTCGCTAAGGAAATAGCTTAGAGATGATTTGGCTCATTCTCACATTGCTTTGGAGGACATTGATCTCCAGCCCGATAGCTCCTACGAGGAGGGGCCGATTGCTATTTTGGACCGGAGTGAGCGGAAACTGCGGTCAAAGATAGTTCCGTTAGTACGTATTCAGTGGCGGCATCATAATGTCGAGGAGTCCATATGGGAGCGCGAGGATGAGATGCGCGAACGTCACCCAGAGTTATTTTTACCAGGCACTTTCTAGTTCCGAATTTCGGGACGAAATTCTGTTATTACGGGGGAAGTATGTAATACCCCGTATTTTTGTGATATTTATTTATGGGATTAATTGAATTAAATGTGTATTAATTGGGAATTAATCCGGATAAAATACTAACGAGATTTGAGTTGGTATTTGATTATAATGTGTACATACGACGTTATATGAATATTGAAATTATTGAATTTGTCGTGAGATTGATAGACGGCAATTTGGGAAATTTTGTTGAGACGCGTGTGACAGTCGCGTCAGGAAAGTAATTATTTAATTAAAAAGTGAATTTTATTTCTATTAACCGCATGGTCGATTTGAGTGCGCCAACGTGTCCGTAAGGGTCAAAATAGTCAGAAAACACTACCCGGGGGTTTAGTTTGGGTCCCGGGGCATTTTTGGGCCATACCGACAACTTAAAAGGGTATTTTGGTAATTTTGGAATTTTGGAAATTAAAACCTACGAAAATTAGAGTTTAATTATGATTATTAATTAAACCCACCAACCCATTATCACCACTAAACTAAGTAGTGGGCTACGGGAGAAGTTTAGAATAGAAGTTAAGGGTCCAAAAATAAACCCCCACCTCCATTGTCATCATCTTTAGAGAAGAACTTGTAGAGAGAGAGAGAGAGAAGAGAATTCTGCAGAGAGAGAGAGAGCAATTCAACCTTCAAGATTCAACATTAAATTCAGAGAAATATTTGAGGCAAGTGGTTTAATTATGTTATTTTGCAAAGAATGTTTCTTCCATGCGTAGGAAATTGATATAATTGTTTTGTTCTTGGAGAATGATAAAGACCCATTGAATTGGAATTAGAAAATTACAATTTGATGAGGAGATTGCATGTAGAATTGTGTTAGGGTGAGTATTCTGATAAAAATACATCTTTTATATCACCAAAAACGGATTTAATTATGTCTATGGATGACTTTAATTTTCTAGGGTTCATGTTCATGGGATTTGGAGAAAATTGGGGAGATTTGCTGATTAGATGATGTTAGGAAGATTTGGCCCTATATAAATGTTTAGTTATGACCTATGAATGTTTAATGTGAATTAGAAACCTTAAAACGTTGTTGGGTTAATGTTGGGATGAGTTTTGAGAAGAGAAAATTGGTGAAAAACGAAATAGGAATTTTCTGGGCTCGAACTGTCACCTCGTTAGAAGACCTGCCCAGGTCGTTCGAACGAGCTCGTTCGAACGAGCTTCTAACGATTTGACAGTTTGCCTTCTAACGAGAGGGATGTTCGTTCGATGCCTTTCGTTCGAACGAGATCTCGTTAGATGCCCACTTCGTTCAAACGAACTCTCGTTCGAACAAGACTTCTAACGAGTTGACAGTTTGGTCTTTTTGGCCTGATTTGACTTCTAGTGTTCCGTAACCTTGTTTAATTGTAGAGATGACAATTCCTTGATGACTAATCGATATAGTTGGGACATTTGGAATATATTGAGGAGTAAAACATAGAAGTGTGGTTTGAACCAAATGATAATTATGGGTTAGAATATGAGTAACAAATTACGACGTGAGGATAATGGATGATGTGTATATATAAACTGGGGACACGTGTATTGGTATAAGAATGAGAAGTATACCACTAATAAAATATGTTAAGTACTAAGATGTGTGCATGCTTAGTATACGTATATGATTTTATGTCTATGACATACCTACCATACTTGCTATCACGGGAGGTTTACGTTCACTTAGGGCCATCTACTCCTTGTGTGCCCGGATTTAGATTGGTGCCTAGAGAACATAATGATAGAATGACTTATTTGTGAGTTAATAAGTCAGCTGACTATGGAGCTTAGGTATGTACGTGACCCATGGATATGTTGAATTATGTTCGCCTCCATTTTCGTGTGTCGTGCTTATTCTAACAATTCCTGAGAGATTCAGAATTTGTGATCCTTATGTACGTGATGTACCAAAATGGATAGCAGAGTATGCGGCCTCGGGGTGCTTGTATTGTATATTTATGATGTGAAAAATATACGGTTAAATGAAAAAAAAATTGTTATGTTTGAATGTGAGAATCACAATAGTAACGCATTGGGAATATAAAATGGGGGATAACCTTCGGTAAATTGTACTACTAATACTTTGATATTTGAGAATTTAAGTAAAGCTCTATATTAAATTGATAACATTGGGACTTATAGTACGAATCGAGTAGAAACGACAGTAATTGTTTTGGTCTAGTTAGATATGAGAAACACTTGTATGGGTACGTTAGGAGTGCACAAATAGCCGAGAGGTGAGTATTTCATGTGAGAGCACGTCCTAACATGTACTTTGCATTCATTGTTTTAATGTTATTAAAACACTTGCTGTTTTTAAAATACTCTCCACTTTCGGGCTCTGACCCGTTTGCTTTCAAATCTACTTTTTGTAAAAACCTTTTTAGGTGCCCAGCCACAAGGACACCATGCATAGTATTTCCAGTCAGGTGACGAGCTGTAGCTGTTGTGGAAGTTACCAGGCCTTGCTAGTAGACGCTTCATCTGCCTTGACTCTATATTCAGATTTCATCAGTTGTAGGGCATGTCACCCATTTCTTTTAGTGACATTTCATTTATTTCAGTTATTCAGACTTTTGGGTTGTAATTAATTCAGGATGCAGACGGTTTTATTTTCTTTCCATATTGGGATTGTCATGAGGAGTATTTACTCTAGACTCATTTTTACTCATTGATTTATTATAGTTGGACCTTATTGTGTATGGTTATGTTATCCTTTACATTTCACTTATTGCATATTAATCAGAGTTAACTTAAAATTTGGCAACTCACTTTTTAAATACTAGGTGGTTAGTAATCACTAAAATATTTTCGACAGTGATGCTATTAACTGAACCAACTTGGCATTTTGTATTAATTTAATAAAGGAGTAGCTACCCGGTATTTAATTAGTCGGGGTGTCACATCAGACCAAACAAATGGTACACCCTTACGAGTTAGATTTGTCATCAGAATCGTAATCTTTGAGAAACCCCGGATAAAATGTCTGTAATAACCGACCAATCCCAATAAACTGCGCACCTCTGTCGGTGTCATGGGTTATCTCCACTCTCTCACTGATACCTTGCTAGGATCCACCGATATTCCCATTTCAGACACAATATGCCCCAGAAACTGAACTTCTCGAAGCCAAAATCCACACTTATCATATTTCGCATACAGTTGATGCTCACGTAGTGTCTGTAGTACCTATCGCAAATGCTCGGCGTGCTCCTCCTCATTCTGAGAATAAATCAGGATGTCATTTATTAAAATAATGACAAACGGGTATAAGAACTCTTTGAACACCCTATTCATCAAGTCCATGAAAATTATCGGCACATTAGTCAGCCCAAAAGGCATAACTCGAAATTCATACGATCCATATCAGGTTAAGAAGGCAGTCTTTAAAACGTCCTACTCCCTGATACGTAGTTAATAATAACCAGACCTTAAATCTATCTTCGAGAAGTAGGTTGCTCCTCTCAGCTAATCAAACAAGTCATCCATTCTAGGCAACGGATACTTCCGTATTGTGGCTTTATTAAGCTTCCGATAATCCACGCACAGTCGTAAAGAACCATCTCGCTTCTTTATAAACAACACCAGAGCACCCCAAGGTGATGTACTCCTACGAATAAACCCCTGCCCCAAAAGATGTTCTATTCGGTCCCTGAGCTCCCTCATTTTTACTGGAGCCATACGGTAAGGCGAACGAGCAATAGGCCGAGTGCTCGGTGCTAAATCAATTACAAAGTCAATCTCCCGACTCGGAGGCAATCTTGATATCTCCTGGAATATAGTCGCAAACTCACAAACTACTGATATCGAATCAAGGGGTATTACTACTCTTGTGGAGGTCTCATCCTCTATATAATACAAATGAGTAGACGACCGTTCCTCAGAACGAGGCATAGCCACAAGGAACATCTCATGTCTTGGAATAGTAAAAATAATACACCGACTATAACAGTCAATCATGGCCCTATATGCAACAAGCAAATCCATACCGATAATCACATCATACTCGGACATGTCCAATATAAGTAAATTCTCTAGTAAAATTAGACTCCCAATCTCTATACTCACATTACGACATATAAAGAAAATAGGCGTCCTACTACCCATCAGTGAGTCTACATAAGTAATAGCGTTATCGGCCAAGTCTAGTAACCCTATGGCCCGTGCAAATATAGTGGCTATAAATGAATGTGAGGCCCCCGTGTCAAACAGAATGTGCCCCATAGCCCCATAGATAGAAAATATACCCTCAATTGCGGGCGGTGGCTACTGAACCACTGCCTGATGGACGTTATACACACGCTCGTACTGTCCCTGTTGTACTGGAGTTGCTGGAATAGCAGGTAATGTTGGCACCTGAGCTAGTGTTAGGAGAGCAGCTGGAGGAAATACTGGTCTCAGTGGCTCCTGACGAACTCCCTGCTGAGGAAATTTTCCCTTATCAGGACAATCCTGTCTCTTGTGGCCAGTCTTGCCACACACGAAACATCTTCCAGTAAACTTTCCCCCATTTTGTCCCTACTGGCCGTTACCACCTCTCCCTTGGCCCTGCTATTAACCCAGATGGCCCTGGTGCACCTGCCTGTTACCCCCTTGCCAAAAACACAATCCTCTGGATCGTGAAAGTTTAGCATAGTCCCCCGATTGGGAACCCTGCTCACCCTGACACTGCTGACTCTAGCCTAGCTGTGTCCCGCTAGAACTGCCTCCACCATTCTTGCCCTACTGTCTCGACTCAATCTCCCGCTTGCCACCCTTATCATGTAAACGATTATCATGGCAGTGAAGTATCACAACATAAAGAACATCTGCGTAAGTATATAATGAAGGATTGCCCAATAAGTGCTCGCGAATCTTCCAATTCAGGCCATCTGTGAACATCTGAATTCTCTTTTATTCAGTAGGCACCTCTCCTGGCACCAAATTAGTCAGCCGAGTAAATTCCTCCTCATATTCTGCCACTGTCCTCCCTTCTTGGGTTAAGTCGAGTGGTTTTTACCTCATCTCAGTCTGAACGGCGAAGGAAAAGTATTTATCGTCAAACTGCACCCAGAAGTCCTGGATAGTCATAGTATATCTCTCCTCGACGGTGGTAATAGATTCCCACCACTATAGAGCTACCCTGACTAGCTTAAATGTAGCTAGTATCTGAGGATGAACCTCCATGCATTCAAACATTCTCAAGTGCCTCTGGATGTCCTTTTTTATTGGCTAGCCGTCACAACATCAGAACCTTCCGAAAACTCAGGTGGATGCGCCTTCTGAAAAGCATCCATAACACATTCCCAAGCAGTAAGATACATCTGCCCTGATGCGGGTGGCACAATTGGTGACTGTGCTGGAGCCTGTTGAATAACACTTAAAGCTGCATTGACTGCCTGAGCAAAAATGGCAGCAACTTTTACAGCATACATTGTACCCTAAGCTGGGGCAGGCTGAGGTGCACATCGAGGAGGCCTCTGGAATGACAGAAAAAATTTCATCAGTATTCAATTTAAATCCCAAAGAATAACTGAAGATCGTATATGCGCAAATAAGGATACAACAGTCCTAATAATATGGCTCAATATCAAAGAACGCTAAGCAGAAAGCATAATAAACCGTTCGGATCCTAAATGATTCTAGAACCTGATGCTCTGATAACACCTCTAACACCCCACTCAATTAAATACCGGATGATCAGTCCTATACCCAATTAAAACAGAATTTATAGTTGGTTCATTCTTAGCATCACTATCGAAAAATATTTTTAATCACCTAATATCTAAATAAGCATGTGTTAAATTATGCAAATTTTAATATAAATAAATTTCCACTTTTAAAACATAAACCATTTAACACAATCCATTCACACAATGAATAATAAGTGAGTAACATCAAAACTGAATTAAATTCAACTGGAATAAGACTCTTCAATTTAAATATCTCAATACATTAATCCCAACAAAATTAACGTACTAAAACCAACATAAGAGCTTAATCTATCTATGATAGGAAAAAAATAACTAGAAACCTCTTGGGCGACATGCCCTAAATGAAAGATCTACTACAGAGTATGAATCAATGAATATGAAAGCGTCTAAACAAAGTCGAAGACTCCATAGCATCCGTAGCTCATCAAAATCTCAATCCTCTATGGTTGGCATCCCTGTGGCTGGACACCTGATATAGGAGATACAGGAGAGAAGAGAATATGAAAAAAAAGGGTAAGAGCCCGATTGTAAAAATAGTTTAGAAAACAGTAAGTGAATAAATGCTATATTCAACAATTATTATAAACATGTTAGATTATCGGACTCTCTCTTCAAATCATCACCTCTCATCTAGGGTGCACACCTAACGTACCTTAAAATCTTACTGGTTACTATTCCCATGCTAACTAGTTCATATCAGTGCCAACTAACCATATCCCATATCTATGCCACGTATTTCTCTCGCAATACAGGTAATACATATTTATCCAATTTCTCTATATCATGGATATGCCCTTTTTCAATTATATATAATTAAGTATTCACCTACTTAATTCTTTTCAGATTTTATTATCTTTCATGTCTACTTAATTCACACTATAAACACTATCACAAGTATATATACACATTCACTCTATTATATATATACTAAACTACACCCTAAGGCTCAGCTGAGGTGCATGCGTACTCTGTTATCATATCTAAGTACATCTCGCCACTGTATAAAGGACCATAGGTTCGGTATGTCCCACAAACCATAATTAACAAATCACAAACAGTGGAGGCGAACATAGTCCTAAGCCTTTAGGCACCACACCAAAAATAATGTTCAATACCATTGTTCTCACTAATGGCAATCCAACCTAAGTCCTATGTTCCGAGGCAACAAGTCAAAGATCCCCCTTAAGGCTCATCAGGATGTGACTGCCCTCTACGCGTAAACCTCCCGTCGATAGCAAGTAGGGTAGGTATGTCATACACATAAATTAAATAAGCAATATGTATACACATCAACCCATATAAAATTCGGTACGCACTAGACCAATATCATATTAGGATTTCATCCAACCCTAAGTACCCGTCGTATTTATCAATACCACCTGTACTTGTTAATCACGATTATCGTCATATATTAATTATGTAGTTATCACTCACATAATCCCAAGTACCCATATATATATATATATATATATATATATATATATATATATATATATATATATATATATATATATATATATATATCACTAATATTAACCCGTACTTGATCATGACGATTATTTATCTCTTAATCGTATTATTATTATGTAGATATCTCACACATAATTTTATTACTCAATTTTATATAATTTTCCAACATTAACCCAAGTCCCCCACTCCTTGTTAATGTACCAAAATTATTCAGAACCTACTGTGGGCTAAAAATACAATTCTCCAAACTATTCTGGGATAAAACAGAAATTTTGGAATCTCATCAGAAACCCAGAAATCTCGTTCAAACACGATGGCATCTCGTTCAAATGATAACATGTCTCGTTCGAACGAGAACAACATCTTTCCAGTTCGTCTTCAACCTCAGTTTTCTATGTTTTTCTTCAAGTTCTTACACCCAAACCCTTCTGGATTATATTTTACCCAAAACCCAGATTTGTTAATAGTGTTGAAACATGTTCAAGGGTGATTTCCACATAAGAATAACATTAAATTCATATGTTCATAAGGGTATTACATCAAACCCATTAAATCCTTAAAATTCCAAATTTATTTAAACCCTTCATTTTTATACCTCTTAAAAACCCAGAATTTATAATTATCATTTCATAACTAAATCATTAAATTTTCATATTCAACAAGGGTAGAATTCATGTACATGCAATAACTAACATCATTTTTATATCATCAATAAACAAATAAATCCTCTACATGTAAAACCTATCTATTTTCATGTTCATAGTCTCTACATGTATATCCATTTTCATGTTCATAATCTCTACATGTATAAATATCCAACTACATGAATTTATCTATCCATTTAACTTGATTTATTAATCATTTTAAATCCCAAATTCATAAGTTCATCAATTCAAAAAGAAATCCTATTCTAACATGGATAATATAAGCACCAAAATAAAGTAAGAATTACACGTGCCTTGTGTGTAGGTCTGAACCTTTGGTGAAGACAAGTGTTTGGCACGTCCTCTTCCTTTTTTCGACGATAATTTGGTGGTGGTGTAAGGCGTAGAGATGGTGGTTGTCCCTTTAGTTTTCCCTAGACGACTCTTCCTTTCCAAGTAACTCTTCCTCTTCTCAAGATAACCTTTCACTTTATCTTTAAGGCTTTTCAGTCTCTCTCAAAAGACCTCACTTTGTGTTTTGATGAAATTAATCTTACGTGCATCTAAACTCACATATATAATAAGTCTCCAAGGTTATCTAAAATACAAAAAATTTAGGTACTATTCATCTCCCAAGTAAAATTACTAAAATGCCCCTTCGGGGTATCTTTTCATCTTCTAATTGACCCGAGACCCAAAATAAATCCCCGGGTAGACTTTTTTGCCTATTTTGACCCTTCCAGCGCACTCGAAATAATCATCCGAATGACTTAAAAATAAATCACATTTTATTTCCCAAATTTAGTCCCGACACGACTCATAAGCACATCCTGACTTAATTTCCATTATTGTCATATTTGTAGCTTCCGACAATAATTATTATTCTCACGTATTACTTTTATATCACTAAGTAATATTCAAAATCATATATTACTTTAATCTCTAGTAATATTTAATCCGGATTAATCCCAATTAGTTTTTCATAATTAATTCCAATTAATCCCCATTTTATTTAGCCCATTAACTTTTAATTGATCTCATATTAAAAGTCATTAAAATTTTGGGGTATTACACATGTGTCAATGGAATGATATCCCATGCCTCTTTAGACGTGGTGCACGTCATAATACAGCGGAACTCATCATGGGTGATGGCTCCAGAAATAGCGCTCAGGCCACGGGAGTTAAAATTTTTCCATTAAAAATCTCCTCAGTCTAATTAGACATAGGTTTGAGACTCGTGACATTATCCACGGTGACAGTGGGAGGAATCCACCGTCTTTCACACATAATCTAGACACGTTCATCAATATCCTTTAAACCAGATTTCACGTGGGCTTTCCAATAGGCATAATTTGTGCATCAAAGACTGGCAACTGATTATATAAGTTCTCCATTGAAAAAATTGTGAAATTCTTCAAGAAAAATTGATATCACAAAAAATTTGTATAAAAAGAATCTCACGACAATTTGGTGAAACCTGCTCTGATACCAATTTGTACAAAAATGGTATCAGTAAAAAGTCTGTAAAAAATTAGGATCATGCAATAAATCAGCTTAACCTGCTCTGATACCGAATCGTAAATGGGGTAAACACGAGCTAAAGCTCTGATACCAATTTGAGGATGTGTGATATAGATTACTAGTTGGATTTGCAAATTTTCAATTAAACTTATTTAATTAGATTTAGTCTTAGATCCAAATTAATTCCAAATTTATTTAAACCCTAATCATGCATCTATGTGAATAATTATTCCATCATAAACAATCACAAATTATTGGACAAACAAATTTCAGGAAAAATCCCCCGAAAGGGAAAAACCTTTCATTTAAATAAATGTTTGCAAATCGTAACTTACAACACACTTACAAAAATTTGTAATGAATCTTCTGCAGAAAACTCACATAGGCCACAACCTAGATCAGCAATGGACTCCCGCAAGAAATTACAAGAACCGCGGCTTTCCTCAGCAAGGAATACCCTCGAGTCTCCCCAAGTGATCGTTATCTTCAGCAAGCAACTCCCTCAAGATCTACCAATCCAGCAGTAGAGATGGCACTCCAGAAGAATAAGCTTTAAATTAAGTGATTGGGCTCCACAAATGATTCAAAAAATGATTGGGATGTTTTTGGTGTATCAAAACTAGGTTTTTAACCTTAAAAGATGAAGACTAAAAGGTCTGTCAAAAGTAGTTTTTGTGTATCAAAAGTCTTAATGAAATAGGTCTCCACAACAGGTAATTAGAGCTAAACAAAAAGGTTGAGACCACGTAGGTCCTTAGAACGACATCTTCAGGCCGTTCGAACGACATTGAATGTCGTTAGAAGTGACTTCGAGCGACGTAAGAAAAGACCTTAGAAAAATTAAAATAATATGGGTTCATTTGAAGCAGTAAAGAAATGACCCTTTGAGCGACCCCTCAGATGACATTGCTTATCGTTAGAAGCTTTCGTTTTAACGACATTGCCTTATCATTTGAATGACAGGAGCGATAAAAATTATTTTAAAAATTGGTCTGCTGACCACCTTTTTGTTGTACCAGTCCCAAATTAAGAAGGAAGCTAGCACCATTGAAGACCTCATGGCTCGTATTGAGAAATACGCCAAGTTGGAAGTTGTGATTCACTCTAATGTAGGGGATAACGATCAAGCAAAGGCGAACAAAGAAATAGAGAAGAGTGATAGTCCAAAGAAGGGAAACAAGAGCGGGGGTAAGAATGGATCCAAGAATGGGAACAAGGTTGATACCTCTAAGGAATTCTAGGCTGTTAACACAGTCTTCAAGGAACCCATTTATAAGATTTTGAGTAAGATAAAAGACTAATCATTCATCAAGTGTCCTAAAAAGATGGGTGGATAGGACTGAAAATTATAAGGATCTAAAGTCACACTTCAAGGAGCTAGCCCAAGTTGGGCACCTCAATGAGTACATTAAAAAGAAGGTAGATAAGGTCACAACTAATTACTACCAAAAGCTGAACAATGTCCTTGATAATGATATAAGGCATGAGTTTGTGGTAATCTATGGGGTATCAGATCTTAAGCAAATCCAAGGAAATGTTGTTCGAATGGAGTTGGAGTCGCCGTCATAGAGGCATTTCAAATTGACCTTGCCAAAACCCAGGCCGGTAAGCGTCGGCGACTAAAGAACATCGAATACACCAAGCATATTGTCTTCATCAAGGAAGATTTGGTTAGGGTGAGAACCCTACATCATGATGCATTAGTGATCACACTCTAAATAGCCAATTGGGATGTTAACAAACTGCTCATGACCCAAACAAGTTCGCTAGAAGTGATGTACTTAGAGTTGTTACACAAGCTGAAGCTGAACATTGCTGACCTCAAAGAAGCCACAATTTCATTGGTCGGCTTTGCAGGAAGGATCATGATGCCGCTAGGAATGATAGTCCTGCCCGTGAGGACAGGTAACGTCTCAAAGCTAGTCGAGTTCTTAGTGGTAGACATTGATTCCCCATATCACTCCATCTTAGGTAGAGGATGGTTACACGCCATGAAGGTCATACCATTCACTTACCACCAAAAGTTGCAGTGTGTTATCGACCGGGGCATGGTTAAAATTTGTGACAACTAGGTCATAGCTAGAAAGTTCTTTATTATAGCCATTATCCCTAGGAAGGAAAAGAATAAGGACTTAAAGGATGCTCATGAGGAAGTCTAGGAGGGGATTGTACCCTCAAAATAGCAACTACGGTAAAAACGACTAGGGGTGGAGGAGACCAGGGTTCACCCCCCCGATAGGGTCATTGAAAGCCTGGAGGAAGTTAGGGTCGATGATAACTTTACAGAGATGAAATTTCTTATCGAAACCACCTTTTATCGATCAAGAAAATAAAGAACTGATTACCTTTATCTGAAGTAAACTATATGTTTTTGCTTGGGAACCATATGACTTGCCAGAGATTGATCCCAGCGTAGCCTACCATCGCCTGCATGTTGATTCAAAATTTAAGCGGATCACTCAGAAGGCTGACCGAACAACCATAGAGAAGGTCAAAGCAGTGGATAATGAAGTAGGAAAACTAGTGGATGCAGGATCCACTAGGGAGGTTCCATTCCCCGCATGGTTATCCAACCCAGTGGTGCTACACAAGAGCAATGGCAGTTGGAGAGTTTGTATTTATTTCACGGACCTCGACAGAGCATGTCCAAAAGATAGCTTCCCACTCCTTAAAATAGATCAATTGGTTGAAGTTATAGATACACACGAATGAATGAGCTTTCTGGAAGCATACTCTGGCTACCATCAAATTCCTTTTTTCGGACCCGATCAGGATAAAATGTCCTTTATAACTCCTATCGGGTTATATTTCTATAAGGTTATGTCGTTCGGTTTAAAGAACACAAACGAAACTTATCAGAGGTTGGTCACCTAGATGATCAAGAGATAAATGAGAGACGTAATAGAGGTATACATGGATGATATGCTCGTCAAAAGCAAGAACAAGGGCGACCACCTCACGAACTTAGCCAAAACAGTTGAGATCCTTAAGAAGTGTCGAATAAAGCTTAATGCGAGTAAGTGTTCACTCGGTGTCCAGTCAGGGAAGTTCTTAGTTTGTCTAGTCAATAAAAGAGGAATTGAGGCCAATCCAGATCAAATCGACGATATCACTAGGTCCAGCCTCCTCAGACGTTAGGAGATATTCAGAAGCTCGCTAATATGCTCGCGACACTCAATTGCTTAATCTCCAATCTTCAGAACGTTGTTGATCATTCTTTCAGCTCCTAAAGAAGGACAAAGGCCTCATATAGAATGATGATTGTTCAAAAGCTTTGGAAGAAATCAAATCCTACCTTAGAAATCCACCCTTATTGGTGATTCCAAATGATGAATACCCACTGTACCTTTACCTTGCAGTATCAGAACACGTTGTAAGAACCGCCTTGGTATGTGAAAAGGAAGGAGGTTAGCACCCATTATATTACGCCTTGCAAGACACTTCTAGACGCAGAGCAGTGGTACCTGCCTTTGGAGAAACTTTCCTGTGCGCTGGTGGTCTCCTCGAGAAAGTTGAAGCATTACTTTGAAGACTATACAATAACTGTAATCACTTCATATACCTTTAAAGATATTATGCGAAAAGTCGATCTCTATGGACGACTTTTAAAATGGTCGGTCTGGCTTGGGATATTTGATATCCACTTACAATGAAGGACGGTGATTAAGGGATAAGTCTTAGCAGACTTTATTACTGAATTTATAAGAGACTAGCCAATCGAACAACTGAAAGGAGAGCATTCAACAAATGAGGAAGAACAATTTAAGGACTGGGACCGATACATTGATAGAGCCTCTAATTCTAAGGGGTGGGAGTAGGGATTGTTCTCATCAGTCCAGAAGATACTATGATTGAGCAAGAAATCAAATTAGGAATTAATGCCTCTAACAATGAAACTGAGTACAAAGCACTGATCGCTGGCTTGTGCAAGGCCCAACTGTTAGGGGAAAAGGGCCTTCATGTATTCAGTTACTCTAAATTGGTCTCTAAGTAGGCGAGCGGGGACTTCAATGCCAAAGATGATAGAATGGCAACCTACCTCGCTGTGGTAAGAGGATTTATGGCAGAATTTGAGAAAGTAGACATTTAATTATTCCCCTAAGGACAGAATAGTCATGCCGATGCCTTAGGGGCCCTAAGCTCAGAAATTGACTCTGACCTAAAGAGAACTATTCAGATAGAGTTCCTTACACAACCAAGTATTGACCAGATAGTCGTAGCTGAGTAGGTCCTACTCTTAAAAGGCTCCTAGTTAGATGGATCCCATCGTTAATTATATATGAAGTGACATGTTGCCCGATAACAAGAGGTCGACCCATCAGGTAAGGGTCAAGGCTACCCACTTTTATCTCACCCCGGAAGGGAAGCTCTACACAGAGTCATTAATAGGTCCTTATCTCTAGTGAGTCCACCCAAATGACATTGAGCAAGTACTTAACGAACTTCATAAGGGCGTTTATAGAAGTCACGCAGGAGGGAGATCTCTGGCCTTCCGAGCAATTAAAGAGGGTTACTGGTGGCCTCATATGCAAAAGGACGTAGGCATTTATGTTCGTAAGTGTGAAAAATATCAGAATCACTCTCTAATGATCCACCATCTCGCCAATGACCTAAAGTCACTAATAAGCCCATGGGCGTTCACGCAATAGGGGCTAGACATAGTGGGACCACTACCTACCACATCTGAAAATTAAAAGTATTTGCTGGTGGACACAGTTTCCTAATAGTTAGAAGCAGAACCACTGGCGAACACTCGTGACTCAGATATGACCAAGTTCATCTAGAGAAACATCGTGATAAGCTTTGGGGTGCCAAGGCCTATCATCACCATCAACGACACGCAATTTGAAAGTACTTTCTTTCAAGGTTTTTGTAATGAACATGGTATCAGGCACCACTTCAATTTCGTAGCCTATCACTAAAGTAATAAACAGACAGAGGCTTATAACAAAACCATGCTCGATGGACTAAAAACGTGATTGGAAAGAGACGAGGATGCCTAGGTGGATGAGTTCCCTCATGTTCTGTGGACTTACCGTACGACCCCGAGGAGACCAATCGGGAAAACACCATTCGTGCTCGCGTACGGGTTGGAAGCTATCATCCCACTAAAGGTAGGTTTCCCCACCGTGAGAACCGCCTTGGTCGAACAAGTCCTCAATGACGAGACTTACACACTGAGCTTAACTTGGAAGATGGGTGGAGAGAGTTGGCTATAATCAAATTAGCGTTCTACCAACATCAATTGACCAGGCATTACAGATAAGAAGTCAACCCAAGGAAGTTTCTAGTAGGAGATTATAACCTATGGAAAGTCTCCGATAGCACCGTAAGACCATCGAATGGAAAACTGAGACTAAACTAGGAAGGAACCTTTAGAGTAATCAGGATCGACCTTTAAGGAGCATATCCCTTGGAAATGCTGGAGGGCAGAGAGATACTAGGAGCCTGAAACGCAACCAATTTTAAAAAGTTCTACTTTTAGTCTTTTTTATCTTTTATTAGTACATTTAGTTTAAGCAAATTTTCATTTTCAAACTTCTGTTGCTTGTCAGACAATATAAAATAAATAAAGGCCCGTTAGCCCCTGCACTTTTATATTATGCATTGGCTACTTAAAATTTATTGGTTACATCTCATTAATATGCACCTTTTCCAAATGATAACTCCTACTTAAAATTTCTTGGTTGTTTAACTTTTTTTCAATCAGGGAACCTCATGAGCTGAGCAGGGTTCGTAGTAGTTATAACAAGTTAAAACAAGTGTTTCAATTACTACAACGCTTAGGTCCTTGTTAAAAATGTAAGAGACCTCATGAGTTGCCCCGACAATAACGAAAGCCCTACAGGGGATCCTTAGGCAATAAAGACAACTTAGGTTGGTCTCCAACTTTATTGGTTGTAAAAAGCCTGCCCGGGTGAATGGCCCATCTACCAGGCCCATTCTTGCCATCATCTTACTAAAGCTTAAGGAAGTATGACGATATGACCTAAAAGGTAAAGTAGATGAAATAATACTGCTAAGGCATATTGGACTGGGAGAATATTCAAACACATAACAACGTGTGACTAAGGTTAATTCGTAATACCATTTAGTTAGCTACGAAACTCAAAGTGATCAAACCTAAGTACTAGTCCACTTGAACAACAAAGGACCCAAGCACAACTATGTTGATTAGAAAATCAAAAACACATGTTTAGTCAGAATAGGCTCAAAACATCAAAAATTGGTAAATAACACTTTTTCACTAACTTGAATGATAAGTTACATTTACATCAAACCAAAGTATACAAAAGACTTATGATGGCCTAGGATGGCGAGTAAGCTATACTGCAGCACGCACTCTCGGACCATTTTCTGGGTGTGGGACGAACTCCTCTTCAGCGTATTCTAAGTAATGCTCTAAATGTTAAACAAGGATAGCGTCTATTGGTATCCACCTTTCATTTTTCGAGAAGGGATTATGACGATAAGCTGGACAGTCGATTTGGTACTTGTACCACAGGTTATACCTTAGGCATTTTCACCTTCCTAATGGCACTAAGACATCACAGGGAAAATAATAAGGTCCTCTGTTTCCTTCAATCTTATCGGGGGGTCAGTTCAGTTGTGGTCATAACCATCTACCCAGGCTTATCGAGGTCCTATTAGGAATAAGTGCCTCAGCCTTGTCACATCTCTTTGAAGTCCGACAGCGATCACATAAGCTCATTGGACATCTCCTTTGAGCTCAAGAACCTCTCTCTGCAGAGCTTGATTTTTAGCTCGAGCTATCCCAATTGATAATGACGAAGGTCCTCGTAGCACTAGAAAGGACCTTGATGGAATATTCTCCTTTAGTCGAGTAACTTCCCTCTTCAATTCATCATTCTCTCTTTGGATTAGCTCTTCCACTTGATTGACTTTAGTGGCATCTAGGAGCCTATCCTTCAAGGCATCCACTCCCCTTAAACTCAAGCTTTAATCTCCTCCATTTCTTTAACTCTGTCTTTTAATTTGGCAACCAACTCAGCCTGATCCTTATATTGTTGGGTTCTTGACTTCAAAGATTTGCAGATTTTCATGAAAGCTCTATGAGACTGGTAACTAATGTTCGATCCTAGGATCGGAGGAGGAATATATTCATCTAGATAAATGGGATATAATCAATAAAAATAAGTAATGGATTTGGCAAACATAAGTAACAGAGATCACCAGATGAAAAATGACACAAGGAGGAAATGCAAGCCTTATTTTCCATTAGATATAAGTCAGACGTAAGTCAGTATAAGTCTGGGGAAGTTATAACACAACACTAACAAAAAAAGAGAAAAGATAAAATCCTACAAACTCTAAGACCTACACATGCTAGGAAGAGGCTGTCCCTTTCCTCTTCCCAATATCCCCGGTACCCTGGTCGCCAGCAACCATGATCGCATTAAGGTCCTCCGTAGCTTGATCAATAGGGAGACACCCTGCAGCTGGATCAACGAGATCCATCTTAACTCAACCAGTAGGTTAACCGACTGAAGGCTCCTCAACATCCATGGTAATGGTGCCTGGCATGTGTTGGGTGAACATGTAAGAATTCGTAGGAACTCCAACAGCTACCAAGGCCTAATCCTAACCTTTCTTTAAACCTACCTGCCGAACATAGTTTATTTAGTGCAGGGCATCATCGTATGCTGCCTCTCAGCCTTCATTTTAACCATTGTCTTTAATGATCGCAGTTTCTCCTGCCATCTTCCTGACTTTGGCAACCAGCTCCTTATTCTCTTCAGTAACCTTCAGCTTATCAGCGACCACCAAACTATAAGTAACTTGGAGGTCAGCTAAATCTTTTGTTGACTTCTCCTTGAAGAAAGATAAGGCCTTCTCCTTCGCCTGATCAAAAGTGTCCTTAACATCAACTAGGGTCTTCTCAGAGTTCTTCAAGGCTGTCTCCAAGTCAGAATTTCTCCTCGACTGGATATCCCAATCATGCAATATTGTGGTAAAATAAAAAAATATAATACAAGAGGAAAGAGAAACACGAATTAGTTTACAGAAATTAGAAAAAATATTCAGAGAAAAATAGAGAGAGAATAGGGGACGTACCAAAGCAAGCCCTTGAGCGAACTTGAGGGCCAGCTGGTCGGACCCTATCCTCACCGACCTCCCACGATTGGCAACAAGCACAATCCTCTCTAGCAAGTGAGGGGAAATCAGGGGAGTGTCATCTAAACTTGAACCCTCGGTAACCTAGAGGAGAGAAGTCACAGACTGGGCCTTTAAAGCTTGTGCCCTCTTCCTCTCCTCTTTTATTTCTCTCTCTCTATCTCTCTTATTTCTTCTCTCCCCATCCTTTTTTTCTTTCTCTCCACCTCGTTCTCCTTCCCCTTGGTTCCTGGTTTGGAACCACCAGCCATAGGGTAGTCTCCTTCCCTCCTCTTCAAGGACTTGATTCAATCAGACAGTGATTCATCATCATCATTTTAAATGATCAGACACCTTCTCTTATGTGGGGCCATATCTTCTTCTTCTTTACTAGTTTTCTCTTCATTTCCCTCCTCGCTATCCTCCTCAGATTCCTCCTCATCCTCCTCCTCATCTTCTTCCTCTCCTTCCTCCTCCTTGCTTTCTTTTCCCCTTCTTTTTTTAGCTAGATATGTTCAGATGGACCACTAACCTCCCCCTCTAGAAGCTCCTAATTGGGGATTTTATCCACTATCCGAGCAATGAAGCTGGTAGTGGTGTTCTTATATTCAAACAGATATGCCACCGTGCGAGAATGCTCGCCATTAGATAGCCTCTCCCTAACTTTCCAAGCCTTCAACATGCTAACAACCCTTAACTCACGAGGGGAAGGTTCTCGATTCTTATCCTTAGCTGAAAAATAAGAAGAAAAAATGAAATTAGAAAAACAAATAAGATGAACGAGCAAGCGAAGAACAAAGAAAGAGATAGTGTTATCAACCTATGTATTCCTCCCTAAAGGTAGGGATTCGAGGTCCCCTATACCTTATGCCCTCAGACTGGGGATAATATGGCCAATTACTAATAATTAAGCCTTGGTTCTAATAGTCCTTGAGGGAATCAGGTAAATTCACCACCATGACTCCGTCAGCGCTCCTCGCCTTCAAGGACAAGATTCCTTCAGTTGTGCGCAAAAAGACATAACAAAAGCAAATTTTAGTGAGCACTAAGTTAGTTCCATATAATTCATTTATCCTTTATACCCCATTCATAACTTTCCAAACATGTGGAGTACACTGAGTAGGAACAATGTTAAAATATTTTAAGAATCTTAGAAAGAGAGGATTGCGGGGGAATGTCAAACCCCTTGAGAAATTAAAAGAGTATGAATCCAGTGACCATTGTCTATGGTATGAACATTTCGAGGAATTAGGGCACACTCAATATCTACCCAGTCATGTATATTATAACACTTTCTAATCATAAATTGACTTATTTTTATGTCTCACCATTAGTACGATAGAAGAAGGAAAACCCTAGATACAGTTACAAACTAATTTGAAAACAAAGAAGAAAAACTGAGAAAGTGAAAACTAGAACTTACATGTACTAGCAAAGCTTTGAGAGAGCGAAAAAGAAGAAAAACTCTGCTATTAAAGTAGAGAACGGGAGGGGAAGCTTAGAGGCAAAGTGTACGGAAGAACGACCAGAATCAGTGAACTGATGATTAAGTTACACACAAGCAAGTTTCAAATGTCTCAAATGATGGATCGCACTTTCCCAAGAAGATCTCAATGATTTATATTCTCATAAGGACAAGCGTACCCCCATTAATCCTCATTAATTACAGATGTGCCATGCTGATTTTTATACTATTCTAAGCCTTGGTCCTTGGACTCATTTAAAATCTATTAGCCCAAACTGTCAGCCCAAAGATTTTAGGGGTAATTGTGGGGACCCATTTAACATGGACCATGAGAGTAGCCGACCAAGTCGGATTAATCAAAGCGCTGCCTAGCCCAAATCATGATTTAATTCACGCATGATTAATTCAAATACACTAGAACACTTACGGATATAGACAAATCAGTTACCAATAATCTCGAAAGAGATATTCAAGTACTCCTTGATATATTCACATGCTATTTGAGTTCCTTGTATAACTCAATCTCTACTTTGATGCACCTATAAATTGTACACCCTGACCCGGGGTAAAGGGATGCAACCTAGAATATTAAGAGACACTATAATAAAACATTAACCTCTCCATGGATGTAGGTGTGATACCCCACCTATTTTATTCACAGATGATCAGTCCTTTATTAAAATAATTAGAAATCTCATTTGGTTCATTTTTATCATTATTATCGAAAACTTTTTAAATTACTAACCACCTATGTTAAATTAAGCTGGTGTCAAATTTTATCTTTCATTAATATACAACATGCGGAATATAATTCCAATAACCAAACCATCCAGACAATTAAAATATTCTGAATTAACCATACGATAAGTAGATAAGTAATGAGTTCCGAATAAACCATCAGGTCCATAACTAAATCCAAACCATAAGTCTAAAGAAAATAAAACTGAAGGCAACTACCTCGTCCAATAAATAAAACTGAAATAATGTATTAACTGAAAGGGGCAACATGCCCAAATGAACTACTAAATCATCAACCTAGTATAGGAGTGAATAACAAAAGCATCTACACAAAGTCCTACAAGCCTCCACAATACTGTAGCTACGTATCCCTAGAATGAGTCATCAAGCTTGGCGTCCCTATGGTTAGACACCTAAAATATTTTGGTAAATATTTTGACACGTGTCATAGCCCAAAACCATTTGAAAAATATTTAGCAAGTAATTAAGATTCAGCACTTAAAATGCATTAACACTTTTCATATTTAAGCGGGCGTCGTGCTCTCTTGGGATATTACTCACCCCTCAACTATTGTGCACACCTAACACCTACCTTCTAACCCAACAAGTTATACTACCTCACCTAACTAGTCCTGTTACAACCTTTCTATCACCCTACTCTATCCCGAGTACTTCCTTATTTTAGTTCCTAAGTTATTTTATCCTTTGACTTAGTTAATCATTTCTGCTTTATTTAATCATATAACTTTCACACTGGTATAACCCGTATATAATTACTCACTCTATTATATACGTATAGATATACTACATCAATTTACACACATGTTGCGTATAATAATCATCCTTCTCGAGTAATGACTCACTGGATGCTTGTTTATACAATGCTATCATGTCTCAGTTATGCTCACTCTAACCCGGTTACCATAAGTCGAACTAGCTCACACCCAACTTTGGTAAAAATATCACAAACGTAGTGGAGGCGGTCATATTTCCCCAAGAGAGAGATCGAATTATACCCAAACTGTCTCACCTTAAAAAATAAACCACACAATAAAATACCGGACGATGTGACCTAGGGACTATACTCTCCTTGCATTCACTAGCCAGGGGATTCACCCACATTGCGCAACTTTCGATGATAACACCAAAAGAGTATGCTTTCACATAAATATCATGCACACCAATATTTATAAAATACACACACACACACACACACACATACATATATATATATATAATTAAAAAATGAACCTGGTTAACCCGTGCCTAATACCCGTGGCATTAGCCCATAATCCTCGAGTCTACTTCATGACTCTTAATTAACTACATTCTCATATTTTAATTCAAATACAATAACATCACCATGCTAAAATGCCCAGGCTTACCCAACAAGCGCTTCGTATAATCATTCAAGTTTATCAAGTAACATCACTTTGATAAAACACCCGGACTTAACCCAACCAGACCGTTCATTTATTCCAAAATTTAACTCATCGATTTGATATTTAACTTTATCGTCAATTATCTCTCTCGCAATTTCTAATTAAAATTTAATTACCCACTCACCCCTAGGCAATAAATCCCTTTAAATCACCATACTAAACTCTCTCTCACCTTTAAGGTTTATCAATTTCATTTGGAACTCACCGAAATTTACCTAATAACCAAATCCCAAAATTCTCCAAAAATCATCTTTCATCGATCAATAGATAATTACAAACTACTCAAGTAATGGTCCCAATAATTTATTTCAAGTTTTACACCAAAACTAACAAAATTCCCATTTTCTAAGCAACCGAATCGGGTTGTAAATTTTCTTGTAGATTAAACACCATGTAGTAAAATTACGATTTCTCCCTCTACAGAACTCCAAATAACCTCATTCAAAGCTCATTGGAATTCTAAGACATAGATATTTCCAAGCATATATGGAACTCAATATAATTCTAAGTAAAATTAAAATGGCATACATTTAAAGTAACATTAAAAATTATGGCAGATTGATATGTTGGCAGATTAAATACCCTATAGCAGAATTGCAATTTCTTCCTATACATAACTCAAAATGACCTCATTCAAAGCTCATTGGAAAGGTAAAACATAGACATTTATATACATCTATGGAAAGAAATCTAATTCTAAATAAATCTAACATGAAACAAGTTTAAAATAACGTTAAAAATTCTGGCAGATTGTCATCTTATGTTCATCAATTAAACCCTAAGTTATTCAAGATTCATGTTCTTCAACCAAGAACCCAACAAAATTCCATATTTATGTATCTTAAAACTCAAATTTCAAAATATAATCTAATTCCAACAATCATAAATAGTTTTACTTCATCAATTGATCATCTAAACTACACATGATATCAATTTCATCCTCCCAAAATTTCTTTTGTTATATACTTACCATGATATGAACATGAGTTTTTGTAATATAAAACATAAATAATTTAATTACTTACCTTTCTAGGTTCATAGGTTTGATTATAAGCTGTAGAATACGAATCGGTGATCGCACACCCAATTCCTCATTGGATTTGGCCTCTAAAGTCCCCTTATTTTCTCCCATTGAGATAAAACTCTGCCACATCACTATCACTCGTTATGACATAAAATAATTATTTACTATTCACTTAGAAATTTTATTCCATAAATATGAATCATTCTCTCCCAATTAATTATTTTTTTAATAAACACATAATAATAAATTCAATTAAATTACAGTACACGTGTGATTTAAAAATATCCAAATTAATTTAAATTATAAACAGTAAAAAATATGGGGTGTTGCAGTACGCAAGTTGTCGAACCACTTATATCGCTGTTGTGTGTGATCTTTACTTTCTGTTCTTTGTGATTGATTTTATGGATCTCTTTATTGTGATTTTTCTAGTACTCTCACTTGGTATATAAAGTGATGGGTTAGTAGCTATTTTCTCTCGATGACTGCCCAATCTAGACCGAAGTGTATTAGGAGGCCCTTATTTGGATTTCATTTATGAGACATCCCATGAATCGAGTCTGGAGAAGGCTATGAATTAGGACTTTAGGCGGTGTAAGTTGTGTAGTGGTTCTTAAGTAAATAGTTAATTGATCTATGTTTATTATGAGTCTTAACGACCACCTACCCTAGACAAAAGCGTATCGAGGGAGTTCCTTATTTGGATTTCATTTATGTGACATCTCATACATGTAGTTTAGGGAGGGGTGAAGTTAGACATTTAAGATGTTAAAATTCATGTAGGATGTTACGATTAGTCTCTCTTTAAGTACTAGGTATAGTGTTGACCGACTATGGTACATTATATGTGCGGGACATATACTCACTGACTATTATGACTATTATCAATGGTTTTGTATTGCTATTAGAGCGGTTTTATCATCGATTGTAAATGGAAATATTGTATTCGTAGGACGTAGATTATCTGGCATAGTAAAAGTTCAAATAGACCTGGTTTATGAGTATCTGTAAAGTCGTGAGTAAGACCAACTGACTATGTGATGAGATAAATACGATTATATATGTTGGATGTGGTTATAGATATTTTTTGAAAGATAATTATATTATATTGCGTGATGTTCAAGGCCGTGGGAGAGGACGATGGATTATAACTATGATATTGATAATTGTAATATGGGGTATACGGTGATAAGTTCAAGTGTCGTGAGAGAGGCCGGTTTATAAGAATTAAATTAATGGGATAAATATAACATAAATGAGATAAGAAAAAAGATAATTGGTTAATACTTGTGTAAACGTGATAATTGATAAGGCCGATTGGCTGGAATAGAAATGATTTATGAAACGATACGATTGAATGAAAGTTAAAGAATCTAATTAACATAACATGAAAGTGGAAAGTGGGGAGAAAGGATTTAAATGATATTTTGTAGTGAAGATTATGTGATTGTTTGAATTGGTTGGTAAACAGATAATTAAAAAGACTAACCTTATAAAGGGATGTTCTTAACACTTGTTAATGAGTATATGGTAGCGAATGATCTAATATTATATTACTAGTTGTCAAACCCTATTAGTAAATGGTTAGCTCTCTATACTCTTGATAACATATGGAACATTGAAATAACCCATTATTATTCTGATAGTCATTATGATATATTATATATTGGTTATTAATAGTGATTATAAGTTTGAACATTTGATGGTACATGAAAGACTTTATTGCGATATTGGTTTCATTTGGTACTTCTGGCTGGGTTTTGTTACCCTATTTGGAAAACATAGTTAGTATTTTTGCAGTGAGACTTGCCCCGCTGCGTTGACTAACATCACAGTTTAGGTTTGGGCTTTTGGAAAAGATTGGATCTCGGAGATCATAGTGTACTTTGAAAATTTATTTTATGTACGATTTAGTTTCCTTCCCACCATGTATTTCATATGAGATAATTTTTGGATTTATGAGTCACCTGTGACTCAACATTTGTATTTGGGATATTACATTAAGACTTTAGGATATTGTTGAACAAACGAAGGATGTTGTAGTTGGACTTTATATTTGGTGATCATTCATACTCTTATCTCTCACATTTTATATTGTTGGTTTTCTTTTAATAATTGTCTCATATTTTTGTCACTGCTAAGAATGAGATTTTGAGTTATAAAAATTTGTATATTCTAATATTTGGTCTTAATCACCCCATATATTAAAATATGTGGGTTGTTACATTCTTAATGAGATCTCTCAGGTCTCTATGGTCTGGTGCTATAGTCGGTGGGGGAGGGGAATCCACATAGGGGGTTTTAACAATTCTCACAAGACATTTCCCTTAAGCGATCTCTCATGATCAATAAACGAAAGTAGGCCTTTATATATGTTGACTCTATTCTTATGGGCTCCTAAATATTGATCCCCTACTATCGTTGAAAGACGATATGTTTTTGGGTGACCGCATTCTTCTTCGCTAATGGTGGATGGGTGCATAACCATTACCGTTTCATCATTAGCTCAATTAACTCTTAAGGTGGGAATTTTGTTCAACGCAACACTAGATCTCGCTATCATGTTGAGTTAGTTCTTCCTCATAAATATCGTCCAATTTTGATAGATTTTGAATGGAACGTGCTAAGACGGGTTGCATTGCGTCGATTATGATGACTGGGGCCAAATTAATGGGGGAATCTTATCATGGACCTGACATTGCCGAGGGAGGAGTGAGAATTAGTTAGTGAACGATCTTATCTCTCAATACACATCTTAGATCATATTCGATATCTTCCATGGGAGTGGTATGGTTGCACAACACTCATGATGGTAAGTTGGGTAAATCAAGCGGTGGGGATCGATAGATACCCTATAAACGGTGTCAAATTGGAAAGGAATCACATCTACAGTAGTGTAATTTACTAAATAAGCCACGAGTGCCCTGCAAAAGTTAAAGAAACATTGAATGTACGTAAGACAAACTTGGAGAGCTAGAGAATTCAAAGTCAAGATTACAAATATATATGAGGTGATAATATGTTAATGGATGTCATCCTCAAGATAAAAGTATTACATATAAAAATTCAGAATCCTAGTACGATTTGGTTATGAAGTTTTGTTGTGATTAACCTCTCTTCGAAATCATCTAAGTTCTCATTGAGTTAGCAAAGGACCACATTTCCCTTCAATAATCTGTAGATACCTAAATTTGTCATCACAACACAGCGTGAACATTTATTGTTCCCACACGACGACACATGTATACTCAATAAATGTTCCAATTCCTCCTAAATTAATGATACCCCACATGTACTACTTATTAAATACTTTAAATGCATAAGCCATCTATCTTCCTTAAGACTTTTCAATAACTGGTGGTATGTTCCAATTTTAGGGAATTGTGATTTTATAAGTTATCTCTCTTGAAAGACTAAATGACTTTAGGATTTTTTTAAGTTTTGTGTGTATCCATATATACAACCATCTTTCTTCTTTATATATATACAAATTGTTTCTTTTTTTTGTTCCACAACTTGCTCTCTATTTGTTGGTGGACCTGAAGTCTCTCATTTGGGTTGGGGGCCTTAGTATACTTTGAGAGAGCTAGAGGTGGCAATAAATGGGTTTGTGTATGAGAATGTGATTAGGAAAAGTGGATATGGGATTATTTATCATGGTGTTATGGAGGATAAAACTCAAGTTGTTGTTAAGAATTTTCTCAATAATAGGTAATATAGTGCTACTAATTTCTATATCTTTAGACTATATTGTAATTTGGGTGTGCTAAAATGGCCAAATATTGTTTCCACATCAAAACATGGTTATAGCTCACAAACTCAAAAACCCGCGGCAGTTGGGTTATCGCGCTAGAGTAAGAAACAAAAGACTAAGATTAATGCATGTCTTTTTAACACAAATCGTTGTGGTATTTTTTTCACCCAACTTGGTGGAAATGACTTTCGTAGTAAGAAGATGATCTTCGTAGTGAAAAATCATAAAAAATTCAGTCGTTGAGTGGGTGAGTCAACATCAAAAGTTTTATGGCAAAAAAATGAACACAATGATCAACTTTAAAATTCACCCACTTTTAAATTGAAATTTTTAATGTAATTATTTTGCAGATGAGATCATTCGGTTAAAAAATTCAATCTTTTATTATTTTAAAAATTCGTATGCACATAACCTACAGAAATAACACACACACACACACACACATATATATATATATATGAAATTAATTTATATAAAAAAATAATGTGAAATCTTATGTGGAGTTCAAACCTACATGTGTAATTAGGATAGGTGGTCATTAACCAAGAGAAGAGATTTGATGAATCAATAATAGTTTTCCCACAATGGTCAATAGTTGTTATATTGTCATGGACTCAATTATTAGGATGTTGTATGTTGTATATATATATATATTTTAAGCAGCATGAAGTTTGATTTGTCTCTGAATGATAGAAAAACAAATGATTTATGATGGACGTTATTGTTATATGTTATTTTGAAAAGGGCAAGATTGAAGTTAAAGTAGTTGGACGTGTTAGGCATAAGAATTTGTGAGGTAGCTTGGGTATTATGTTGAAGGTGCTCACAGCTATTGACTTGAATGGTGACTTGAATGGTGATTGTATTTAATTCACACGCTTCAAACTGAGATGAAAAATCTTAGGTCATCTAAGGAATAGTTGGGGATGCTAAAGACATGTTTAAGGTCAATAATAATCTCACTTTAGTTAGTGGCATTTTTTATATATAGATTTTACTTTAAATAAAGGTGTTCGTTTTACTATGTTAAATATGTTTTCAATATGCCTTAATTATACTATCTTTTACAAGGCGAGTCTTCAAAAAGTAATATGTTACGACCACGCACGCATGCGCTACAAGCTAGCATTACATAAAATAAAAGGTTCCAATTCCTCCTAAATGAATGATACCCCACATGCACTACTTATTCAATACTTTAAATAGATTATGCATTTTTAGGACTTAAAATAATATTGATTATGGATATAGGACAACAAATATTCCATTTCCATTTTTAATCCCTATTTTCAGATTATCGACTGGCGTGGCATCATATGATTGGTTGACGTTTTATGGATATGGGTCTGCGCCAGCGACTTTATTAAAAAATAAGGACTAAAATTATAAACAAAATGATTGTTGTCCTATTTTCGGAATACGTATTACAATAGGTCTTAAATCTGCAAAATGCCTACTTTAAATGTATAAGCTATCTATCTTTCTTAATACTTTTCAGTAACCGGTGGTCTGCTATCATTTTTAAGAATTGTGATTTTAAAGGTTATCTCTCTAGAAAGACTAAATGACTTTAAGGTTTTTTAAGTTTTGTTTGTGTACCTATATTTATAAACATATTTATAAGTTATTTCTTTTTATTGTTCTACAACTTGCTCACGGTTTGTATTTTTCCACGGTATGATAAATGGCTTTGTGATTCTATAGGTTATCTCTCTTGAATAATAAACGACATGAGTGTTTTTTAAGTTTTGTATCTATCTATCTATCTATCTATATGTGTGTGTATATATATATATATACACACACACACACATATATATATATATATATAGAGAGAGAGGCAGATTCCTGTGAACACTAAGTTTGCATATGTGGTAGCGCACACCTATTTTTTTTAAATATTAAAAAAATATTTTTGAGTTGATTTTTTATGTGATATTTAAACATTTCAACGGACCAATATAAAAAAAATCAGCTCAAAAAAAGTTTTTTTGCTATTTTAAAAAAATCGATGAAACTTTTGCAGCTTTTAAGTGCTTTAAAAATTGCGAAAGTTTGACCCTTTTGTTTAAATAGTAAAAAAAATATTTTTGAGCTTATTTTTTTTAAATTGGTTCCTTGAAATATTTAAATATCATACAAAAAAATCAACTCAATTTTTTTTTACTATTTAAGAAAAATAATGTGCAAACTTAATGTGCATAGGACCTTGACTCTCTCTCTCTCTCTCTCTCTCTCTCTCTCTCTATATATATATATATATATATATATATATATATATATAGAGAGAGAGAGAGAGAGAGAGAGAGAGAGAGCCATTCTCTTAAGCGGACTCCCTTAAAGAACGGATTTACGGACTTTTGTCCTTATCCGGTTGCGGTCCCCTCGTGGTCCCCTAGACCTTTTGTCATTTTCTCCAGAAGGTCCCCTCCTTGTCTTATACTAAACCCTATTTTAAGACTATACATTTAAAAGATTTGTAATTTAGACCCAAATTGGTATCAAGACCTTAAGAAATTTAGAATCTCACTAAATTCCGACCAAAACCCTAATTCTGGTATCAGAGCCATAAGACGTTCCTTTTAGACATACTACTTTAATGCCCTTGGGATTTATCCCTCGCATTTACCAAGATATTTTTGGAACCAACCCAGACTACCAACCTATACCCATAACTGATTTAGACTCAGAAGGTTATTTAACCACACACATAGACGGTTGTTCACATATTGAACATATCCCAGCCAAACACGCAGACAGTAGACAAGTTACTGCTAGTGCTATTAATAGCATAATAGACCAAAATAAGTGTATACTTATTATATTAAGAAAATTAATAAAAGACACTCAAACTTTAGAAACAGATATAAAAAATATCTCTAAAAGATTATTAGACATAGATAATCAAATCCCAATAGACTTAGTACACGTGTTACAAGAAATAAATATTAAGACTAATCATATAGAAGTCCTTAACAAAGACATTTTAGAAATTAAGACTTTAATTAAAAATCAAGACAGTGAATTAATTAAACTTACTAAAGAACAAGCTAAGCTTATCCCTAGACTTGATAGTTATCTTCCTAATGGAGATAGTTAGATCAGACTAGAATGAGGTATCAAAAGACCTCTCCATTCAGACCTTATCAGAATTTTATCAAAGAATCTTAGAAAAGATAAATGATGATAGATTTTATTACAAGATAAATGAAAATGAGATTGCCAACGCAGCTAAGGCAACTAGACTTATATTAGAAAGACTAAATTTAATTTCTACATCTATAGCAGCTACCCAAGACTATAATAGTAGCTTTGTTAAAGACTTGCATTTAGACTTAAAGGCTAAGACAGAAGGATTAACTACCTTCTACACAGACTTTGTTAAATTCCAACAGAATTTAGCAAATTACCTTAATAATATGGAAAGACATAATCTATCTAAAATGGATAGCATTATTAATGAACTTAGACTAGACATGGCCCAAGTAGAAGAAAAATACGGTGAAATTATAAACGGAATTAAGGTCGTATATAATAAACCTTCCCAAGCAGAAATAGACTCTCCTTTTATTCTAACTAGGTTAGATAAAATTGAAAAGACTGTAGAATCCATAGAAGTTAGAACTATGCAACAATTAGAAAAAGATAATGAAGTAAAAGACTATATCACTAACGTTGGTAAAACCATTGTTAATTCTCTAGCTAGACATAGTGAAGAAACTTTTGAAAAGACTAGAAAAGAGAATAAGAATTTTAAAGAAGAAACCCTTAATCAAATAAAAAGACAAAAAGATTATTCAGACTTTTTAGAAAGAATTGAAAAAGGACTTGAACAAAAACAGGTAACCACCTGTAAGTATAAAGAATCCCCTCCCATAGAAACTAGAGAAAAGAATACCATAGGTAGACGAGTCATAAATGACGGATTAGATAAGACTAGCAAGGTAGCCAGCTCTATCCCAAATATTGGACAGAGTAATCATATGCTTCAAAGACTTAAGGTTTCATCCTCCAATATTAGGACATGGTGGAAAGAAAGGAATTTCACCAATCCCCTCCAATGGAAAGAGTGGGGTGAAGTAGACTGGAAGATTGTTGAAGACTCCATTCATAATGGACAACTTCCAGCCGTTAGATATATAGATTTGTTTAAAGAAGGTGCCACTCCTAAGACTCCCAGTTATAACATGACCTACCATTCTAGAAATCATGTGTTAGACAAATCCTATACTGAGCTCCAAGTATTTGACTCAAATGACTTAGATCTAGAGGAACTGATAGGAAGTTCCAATTCCTAACCTTTGGACTCTTTCAAGCAAGAATCCAAGGATTACATAGACCTCAGAATAATATTAACATATTATGCTGTTTAGTAGACAAAAGATGGAAAGACTTTGAGAAAAGTCTTATTAGAATAGCCCAATTAGAAATGTCAGACAACATAGGATACTTTAATGTCATTCCGGCATTTACAGTAACCGTAGACACAGCCAAACATTTTAAGTTAATCTTATATGCTAGTGGCTATGAAGATTATAATATCCCAGACGCTAATATAAACATATAATTTCAAAGCTATGTGAAGTTCTCCCAATTTCCTTATGAAGGAATGCAGTCAGGAATTCCTAGCGGTAGACTTAATGAAGAAATCTTAGTTAGAACCAATGTATCAGGCTATAATCATACTTACAGTATTAGGAATACTGGACCTATGAAAGAGAAAGCTAAGACTCTCTGGCAATTGCCAGAATTTCAAGAGACTAAGACTATACAGAATAAACCTTTGTTTATTAATCAAGACGACGTCACTGGAAATGTTACCATCCAGTTTGGTCCCCCTAAGATTGTCAATAAGAATATCCAGACCGAAGAAATTAGATTTAGAAATATGGGAGAAGCCATAATCAATGATCCTTCAGAAGGAGAATGTAGTAGTAAGACTAGTGCTAGTTTACTTAGACAAGCTCCAATAGTTAGACCTAGAAGATCATTTGAACAAAAAGACTTAGTTAAAGAAAAAGCTAGGATCCAAAACTTTGGACATGAACCCTCAGAATTGGATATGAATACATTTAAAGACAACCTTAAGAAAAGTCATTATGTTAGGTTTCAAGAAAGAGAAAGATTTAATATGATAGCCCAAGACCGCATATTAAAATTAAAAAAATCTAAGAACACTAAAGAACTTCGTAGAAACTTAAGACTAATAGAAGAAGGTGAACAAAGACTAATGCCAGCTACACAAGTAGAGCCTAGCAAACAAGAAATAGGAAGTAGTAGTAGGCTAGAAGATGCTCCTAGACTTTTTAGTAAACCAATAGGAATAAATATTCCTATATACTCTAGCACCGTAGTTAAGACTAAACCTGATTATATAAAAGACTTCCCAAATAGTGACAAGAGCTTCACTCCTGTCAAGACTATGGCAAGCCAAGCCATAAATCCAGTAGGTATATACCTCAACCTAGATAATGTGCAAGATAGGAAGAAAGCCTTAGACGAATGGCGTGATCAGATGAACATGTGTTTTGCATCTAATGAACAATGGGATGCAAGTTCATGTAAGAAGTACGCAGAGCAATCCATTAGAGGTATTGCAAAAGACTACTTAGATAGTTTAAGAAAGGCTACAGATGAAGACTCCTTAGCTAAGATTGATAAGATAAAGGAAAACCTATAAGAACGATCAATTGAAGAATACATTTAATTGTTCACTGCAGAATTCATTGGAGCCGGACATCTAGCTCAGATCAATGAACAAGACCTAGCAAAAACTAAGTTAGCCCTCCTTAGCATTTGCAAGTTAGATAAGATAAATGAGTATAGCAATAATTATGAACAACTATATTACGAAATTAAAGAATTTGGAGAAACCTTAAAAGACGAATACTTTAGAAAGATACCAGCCATAGGACAAATCCTAATTAATGAATATAGAAATTGGCCAGGAGTATCTGGAGTTAAGAATAACTCCCTTGGAGAAAGAATCAATTTCGCCAAAGACTATATCATATCTAAGAGACGTGATATAATTGGGGATGTGGAAGTGAATCTAAGAAATTCAAAAAGAAGGTAGAATGGAAACATAGGAAGTTTAAGACTAGACCTTTAGGATTTCCAAAGAAATACAAATTTAGACAATCTACTACCTTTAGGGAAAAGAATCCTAAGACTAAGAAAAATAGATTTAATCAAAGAAGATACTTTAAGAAGAATACTAGTAAGTATAATAAGGTTCCTAATTATAGGAAAGAAAAAGACGTAGCTCAATCTAAGACTGCCACCAAAGAATGTTGGACTTGCGGCAAGGAAGGACACTTTGCTAAAGACTGCCCTAATAAGAAAGATAAAGAAAGTATTAAGATTATTAATACAATATTAGACTATGCAGATCAAGAAGAATTAGATATCCTATATGCTATAGAAGTATCAGACATAGAAAATGATGATAACACTAGTATCTATAGTGTTTACACAGACAGCGATTCTGAAGACTATAGTGATACTGATGAATATGAAGACTCTCAGGATACTCTAGACTTATATATGATGCAGACTGATCAAGATAATCTAGAGGATGAATATATAGACTTTGAAGACGCTTGGTATAAATGTATATTAAGCCCCCTTCTGAAGAAAAGATGGACTGTTAGTAATCCTGAACTACTAACCTATATACCTATATGTTACTTTGATGAAAGACATTATTGCACGTTTGAGATGAAATGTTGCAAGAAAGACTTTAGATGTGTAGAATGTTTTGAGACTATACAAATAGAATTATTTATGGTTTGTATCGTTTGTCAACTACACTACCATGAAGACTGTTGGAGAACTAGATTTAGAGCAATTTATACTAGCCAGTATGACGCTCAAATAGACTTAGATATTAAAACCTATTATCAAGACATTGATAGGAATATAGCCAAAAGATTGCAAGAAGATGAAGACTTCAAAGGAAAAGGAATTTCCCATGACTTAGACGAATACCATTCTGATGATAGTTCAGAAGACCAAATACCCTTAGATTTTATAGATAACCCCAGAAAGGAATATCTATTTTAGAAAAGAATAATTTAGGAATTTCTACTAAACCACATGTTTGTTTTGTAGAATTATTTGTTCAACATAAAGACTATCCTAAAAGACTTTCAGCCTTTATAGACACAGGGTGCTCTCAGAGTATTTGTAAGGCTAATGCCTTCCCTAAAGACTAATTTTTAGAAAGTACTCAAGAAATCTATGGTAAAGTGGCTAATGGAGATCCATTTACCTTATATTTTCAGACTATTCCTATTTACTTTAAATTAGGAAATCAGACCAACAAAACCGTTAATCATCGGTTTTGGATAATGGATCCTCGTCCTAGTTTCACAGGAAACCTTATTTTAGGACAAGACTTTATAAGTAAATATCATCCTTATACTCAGTATAACGATAAGATATTAATTAGTGATCAAGAGGAATTTAATATTAAAGCTCCTCTAATAGATCATAAGACTGCCTTTGACCTTATGCAGGTCAAGCCCAATTATAAACCCTTCAAACATCAGAGTTCTTCAGCTGAGCATGGTGGACCTAGACCTACAACCCAACAAGAAGCCCTAGATATTACCAAACCCTTACAAAAAGGAGTGTAAGTGTCCAGACCTAAAGTGTTATAAGCAAATAGCGCTTATACAACAAGACATTTTAGATCAAGCCCAGCAGACCTTATTGCAGATTTAAGCCATATCCAAACAGAAGAAAATGGATATAGAAGCAGAAAAAGAAAAGATTAGGCAACTAGCTGAGCCTACCTTAGGAGAAAATCCCATTTCTAAGTGGGATAAAGACCAAAGCTATTGTGAAATTATCCCTATTAATCCAGACGCCACTATCAATGGTGGAACCTATAAGAAAGGATACTCACAAGAAGATAGGGAAGAATTCTATAAAGACATAGAAGAGATGCTTAAGCTAGGCATTATTAGAGAAAGTAAAAGTAGACATAATAGTTTAGCCTTCTATGTTCAAAATGAAACTGAACGTAAAAGAGGAAAAAGACGCATGGTTATAGACTATAGACAATTAAATAAGAATTGTGAATTTGATTCTTATAAGATACCAGACAAGAACAATCTGATTAATCTAATTGAAGACAGAATTATATTCAGTAAGTTTGATTGCAAATCAGGCTTCTGGCAAATTAAGATGCATCCAGATAGTATTACTTGGACAGCCTTTAGTGTGCCCCAAGGGAAATACGAATGGCTAGTCATGCCATTTGGATACTTGAATGCTCCTCAAGTTTTCCAAAGAAGAATGGATAATATATTTAGACCTTATTCAGAATTTTGTCTTGTTTACATAGATGATATTCTTGTAGCTAGTAAGACTGAGATAGAGCATGTAGACCATCTTAAAAAGATTGTTCTAGAATTAGATAAACATGGTATTGTTATTTCCGAAAGGAAAATGCAATTATTTCAGACTGAGATAGACTTTGTGGGAATGCATATTAATAAAGAAAAATTATCCTTAGCAGAACACATAACCAAAAAGATTCTTGAGTTCCCAGACCAACTCAAAGATAGAAAACAATTACAATCATTTTTATGATTGCTTAATTGTGTTGCAGACTTTATCAAAGACCTTGCTTAAAAAAGACAAAGCTTAACATCCAAACTAAAAGAAACAGACAAAACTAATCCCTTTTATTGGACTGAAGACGATTTTAAAGTAATAAGACAAATTAAAGATGCAGTCAAGAACATTCCTTTACTTGAACTGCCTAATGCAGAAGATTAGTTTATAGTAGAAACAGATGCCTCTGATAAGTAATGGGGAGCAGTATACTTTGCCATTGATCATCAGACAAAAAAGAAGAAACTGTGTAGACATAGTTCTGGAACTTTCACAGACCCAGAAACAAGATACACTGCCCATGAAAAAGAAGTTTTAGCAATAGTAAGGGCAATAGAAAAATATATGTTGTTTCTTAGACCTAAACATTTTACTGTTTATACAGACTCTTCTTATGCAGTAAAATTCAGAGACTTAGATTTATCCAAATTAAGGACTAATAGACTCATTAGATGGCAGCAACTGCTTAATGGTTATGACTTCTCTGTTATTCATATTAAGGGAAGTAAAAATACCATTCCAGACATTATATCAAGAGAGCCAATGTTTGCTAACACTAATATAATTTCTTATTTATGTTGCAAACAGAAGACCTAGAAGACATGAGTTCCTCTGGAACAAATAGACTAAACAAAGACGATGTTGCAGACTATCTTAGACGCGTAAGACCAAATGCTGGTGTAACGCAAAGACAGATTCATATTCAAGACTCTCAAGAAAGACCTATCCTAGAGAGCTTCGACGATATCTTAGTTCCCCCTGGAAAATCTAGACAAGAGATTATTTCTCAAAATAGACTCATTGGGAAGATGTATTTCCCCCAATATAGACCCGATCAAAGATACCCAGACTTGATCAAATTTAGACGAGAATTCTCAGAAGACGAAAATACTCTTGTAGATGCCATATGGTGGAACGTGAAGAATAGACTTTGGATTGAGTTCAAACAAAATTTGGTAGCTATTGCCAGATTTATGAGGACCCAAAGACTCGCAGTTACCCAGCTCAGTTGTAATACTGTGCCTAGACCTCAAAATCAGACTTATGCTCAGACTCTTGGAGAATCCTCCAAAGCTAGACCCACTGATGATTTTTGTTATCAGAAAAAGACTTTTAAGACTAAGATTGTTATACCATTTGGTCATAATAATCTTCCATTTACTGAAGACTATTTGAAAGAATCTAATAGCATTATTGAACATTTCAATATGTTATTATCTGAGACCAATAGAGATGCCTTAATAATGAAAGGCTTCTTCAAAGAAGTTCCAAAGATTTATCTTGCTGGGAAGGCAGAAATTGCCCAGATAACCCTAGCAGACTATGGGTTCATTGGACTCATCATAATTGAGACTATAGAAGACTCTGTTGCTCTTGGAAAGATTGTCCATGAGTATGTTAAAAAGGTAGAAGATTTCCTTCCTTTATTTGCTAGAATCTATCAGATTGCTCCAAGTTCCTGTGGAGGAATGAGAGTGGAAGGATTTAGACTTGTTAGATTTTCTAATTATACTTTTGAAGATGTTGAGATCTTATCGGAAGACGAGTTTAAAGATTTAATTATTGATAAGTCCAAGATTCAGATCTCTCAAGTTATGGAGACAATTGAAATCATGGAGTTATTAACAGGGGAAGACAGGTGGTACACTGCCTACCATAAAGAAGACTTGATAATCCAAGCTGATGAGCCATTCAAGGAAAGGCTCAAGAAAGAATCCAAAGACATGGTGGAGATAGCTTTGCCAGCCAGCCTCAGAACTGTGGGCCTTATTGACGAATTTTTCAATAATACCCTCCCAAATAAGACAGAAGAAGACACAGACACGACAAAGAAGAGCCCCTCAGTGGTAGATGAATTATTAAAGACTGAAGAATCATTTGCCTAGACCTTATCCCACAGGGACCACTAGAAAAGACGAAGACTTTAATTATCATAAAGACGACGAAACTCAAGCACGCCTATCCTGCTGGCCTGTCTTTTTCAAAGGACCCCCCATTATTAAAAGACATCCAAAGTTGTAGACCCGATTGAAAAAGCAAAGATTCGAAGACTGTAGACCTTTAATAATTATGTTCTCAAACCGGATCTCTTTTACTTACCGGTTGCCAGTCATTGTATGTTCCCTTGATCTATAAAAATGAGTAGTAGGAGTTGAAGAAGATATCGAGAGTAGGAGAAGGAGAGATATCTAGACATCCATGCTTGTAATAAATGATATGTATATGAGTGAGTAAATCTCTCATAGTTAGGGGAAAGGGGAGAGTTGTAATTACTTATGATATGCAATAAAAGTATTTTTTTTCAGAAATCTCTTATGTTAAGTTGTTATTATTTTCCAAATTGTCTCCAACTTTCTGTTCATAGAGGACTATTGTGTGGAACCTTTGGTGTAGCACACAAGGTGTTATACTGGTGAACCGCCGTCAGGTGCCGATTAGCCGTGAGCCGTTAGCCAGGTGGGCGTTAGGCGTGAAGGCGTACAGGCAGGAAACGGGTCAACCGCTAAAATAGTGGATTAAGGTGCGACACATAAAGAGAGAGTTGTAGGAGGCCGAGACCGGAGAAAAATAGTAGCAAGGCTGAAGAGACAAAGGGAAGAAGATAAAGATACTGCAGACCAAAAGGAAGGTATAACTCGAACCAAACCCTTAACTATTTTTTTACATATTATTATTTCAAGAAAGATCTTATATGAGTTTACAAATCACTAAAGACTTTTTAGAATTCGTTAATCAAACAAGTTTAGACTTAACTAGAGAAATTCAAGACTGGACTCTTACAGACCCTAAAGATAAAGAACTTATAGAATCTGCTTTAATATACGCAGGTGGTACGTTTAAATACATAGACCAGATTATTGAGTGGCTAGGAAGAGAAGTACCTAGAATAGAAATAATTAGAACAGGAATCCGTGATCTCTTTAGACAAAAATTAAGAACTGAAGAATTTGCAGAAGAATTGTCAAGACCTGAAAAGTATCAAGAATACACTAGGATACTTGAAGATAGTATAGACGTATTAAAATTTGTTAGACGTAAAAGGTTAGCTGAAACAAAGACTACTTTAATTAGAGCCGGAGGAATCCGTCCTCTCATTAAAAACGTAGAAACAGCTGCCCCTAGAACATACCGTAGATTTTTATCATCTTATGGTGATAATAATTTAGACGAATTTATAGATAACGACATAATTGATATTATTAATCAAATATATAAAGAAACTAGACAAATAAACCCACGATACCGTATAAGGTATTTAAGACTAGAATATTTTCCATCAAAACCTCTTCCAAATTCTAGACTCCCTGAAGAAACTATTTATATAGATAATCCTCGCTATTCAGAATCCCAGTACGATAGTGACGGAAGAAGCTTAAGAAGTAGCAGTAGCCCTGAAACTTCTACACTTAGACTTCCAGATTAATTAGGCTTTAAAATAAGCTTAAAAGACCTTAGAAACCATTGGGGTAGAAAGATATATTCCTAGAAATATTAAGAAAAGACAAAGGCATAAAAAGACAAAACGGTCCCCCCAGGTGGTCCAAGACAATGATAGCGGTCCTAAAATCATGTGGATGATATTAAGCCCGTCATTTAAGCCCGTTAAATAAGCCCGTCGGAGAGACGTCCTGTATATATATATATATAGATATATAACCATCTTTAATTGAATTAATCAAACTTGGTTGGGAAATCTCCCCACAGTTCAAATCGGCCTTTTTTGACGAAATTCACAATTGCCAATGCATACACAAGATCAAATTTTATTTGTTAGCCTAAATTATTGTTATTATAATTAGGGATAATTCAAAGCTAGGCCCATTTATTGGGTCAAAGATGCACCAAATTTCATTGACTTTTTTTTAAGGGGCATATACCAAATAGTCCCTCGAACTTTTTTTAATACACGTTTAGTCCAAGTCTTTTTATTTTGTACCAAAAAGTCATTCACCATGCCGCTGGTGCGAACCTTTAAAGATAAGAGAATAAGGGACTTTTTGGTACAGAATAAAAGGTTTGGACTAAATGTATATTAAAAAATGTTTGAGGGACTTTTTAATATTTGATCATTTTTTTAATACACTAAGTCTTTTTTCATTATAAACTACATATATTTAGACAAATATACCCTCACATGTACCCATTTTAAACCCACTTACTCTCTCCCTAAAAATAAACATATAATCTCTCTCTCTCTCTCTTTAACAGCGCCAGCCTCACCTCCACCCCACCGGAGACTCACCGAAAAATCTCGCTGGAGTGTTTTTCTTTCTCTCTTTTCGTCTAATTTTTTATTTTTTTTTGTCTACGCTGGTGGCACCATCACCCGAGCTGGAGAAGAAGAGTTTTTGCCGAAAAAAATGAAGGATTTACAAAAACAGTTAAATTTATCTGTTTCGACTTTTTTGTCAAAAAATATTGAATATGGGTGTTGTTTGATAGATCTCGATGTGTAGATTCCAAATATATAAATTTTATGAATTTTGAATTTATAGAGTTGAAGTTATGAACTTTTAAAGATTTTATATTTATTTTTAAAAAACATTAAAAATTATAAAGAGTTGTGAACGTAATTTTAAAAATGTATTTATCATTTTAATATATTAAATTAATAAAATAAAATCTTTAATACCATTAACTCACTCAAAAAATATCTTGTATCATTAACTATGGAAACGAACCTTCGAATTAATTAGAGCAACCCTTACGGGTAGGGTAAACTCGCATATATGCGGTATATGTGTATGTTATCGGTAAGGTAGAATTCCAAATATAGCCGTGGATAGTGTAAAAAATAACAAAGATGCAATTGGACTAGTTGGTTTTTTGTGGGACCCACTCTTAAAACGGAACATCATGTTCCGCGCAAGGAGGGAAAAAAAAGGCTTAAGCGGAACATCATGTTCCGCCCAAGCTTTAACTCCTTTCCCCCTATTTATGTTTTGACCCCAAATTATTCAAACAGTTTGAACGACTAAATTATCCAATGTTTTTTTTTTATATATAAATAGGAGGTTCAAAACTTTCTTCATTTTCAATTATATTTTTATATGGTGGTTGGGTATTAAATTTTGGGTTAAAAAGAATAAGATAAGAAAGTTGGGGGAGGAAATTGGAAATAGGGTAACTCCTTAAGCGGAACATCATGTTCCGCCCAAGGGGGTCCGCTCACCAGCCAATCCAACGACGTTTCAAGCCAATCCGAAGATGTTTTCATTTAGTATACTATATATGACTTAAGCCTATAACAATTTCTACACTTTCTCATCCATAAATTCACACTACTTTATTTCATTTATACCCTATGCATAAGGTATAAATCCTATGACATTCAAAAGCGGCAACTATCTAGATATATAGTGTACCTACCCAAAACCGTGTTCCACAACAACACGCATTCCTACCCCCGCCAACGACTTAACAACACGCGTCATAAATCCATTGGCCACAACTTGAACTACTTTCCTTTAAAGTTGGTCATCTTTTCCTTTAAAAAGGCCTTCCTATAGCCAGTATTTCTCATCCAAAAAATTTCATTTCTTCAGTGCAATCATCTCTCTCTCTCTCTCTCTCTCTCTCTCTCTCTCTCTCTCTCTCTCTCTCAAGGTATGTCTGTTTCTGATATTCATCAGCCTATTTGATAGATTTAGGTTTTAGAAGCTAAATTAGTTATTTAGAAGCGAATAATCAAATTCCTCAGCGAATAATTTTTTTTCTATCAGATCTATTTGAATCTCCAGGTTTTGAGATCTTTGTAGTTTGTAACCTGTTTTTAATCATAGTGATTTTAATCGTTGCTGTTAGATCTATCATCTGTTTCTGAACTCTTTGTAATTTCAATTTTTTGTGAGATTCGTAAAAGAATACGTGTTAATTAATTAGCGAAGAACGTAATAATATCAATAGTTGTTAGATATGTCAGCCGTACTATATTCTGATTAGTTTTTAAACTCATCGTAGCTTCATTTTTTCGTGAGATCCGTGAAGAACTTGTTTGGATCAATTAGAGAGCGTAATAATTATAACAGTTGTTGTTAGATTGATCAGCTGTATTGATTCTGATAAGTTTTTAAACTGTTCGTAAATTCAATTTTTATCTCTTATAAAACGCCATAGAACTGAAACAATCGGTTATTAATATTTTAGGGATTAATCTGTATGAATGATTGGTATTTGGTTCTATTATGTTTGAGCGCTCGCATATACTATTTTTGAACTTGTTTTAAATCAATTTTACAAATAGATTATTCAATTTTAGGAGTTAAAATAATATTGAATATGGATATAGGATAAAGAACATTGTTTTCAGTTTTAGTCCATATTTCCTATTTTCAAATTAAAGGGACACGTGACATGCTTTGATTGGTTGACGTTTTATGAATATGGGTTAGCGCCAACGCTTTTATTAAAAAAATAGGGACTAAAACCATAAATAAAATGTTTGTCCTATTTTTGGATGAACAAAACTTGATTCAACTAAGTTGAAGTGTGATAGGTTGTTTTCACTCATATATGTTATTCGTGAGGTTCCTAGTAATCTGTAATTGAAATTATACTCATCTGTAAAGCGGAAATCTCATACGGTATTGTTATTTGTTATTCAGATGCAAATCTTTGTGAAAACTCTCACCGGCAAGACCATCACACTTGAGGTCGAAAGCTCCGACACCATCGACAATGTAAAGGCCAAAATCCAGGACAAGGAAGGAATTCCCCCGGACCAGCAGAGACTAATCTTTGCCGGAAAACAGCTCGAAGATGGCCGAACCCTAGCCGACTACAACATCCAAAAGGAGTCTACACTCCATTTGGTACTTCGTCTGAGAGGTGGCATGCAAATCTTTGTCAAAACCCTAACTGGCAAAACAATTACTCTTGAAGTTGAAAGCTCTGACACCATTGACAATGTCAAAGCCAAAATCCAAGACAAGGAAGGAATCCCCCCGGACCAGCAGAGGTTGATCTTCGCTGGTAAACAACTTGAAGACGGCCGAACCCTAGCTGACTACAACATCCAAAAGGAGTCCACACTCCATTTGGTCCTCCGTCTCAGAGGTGGCATGCAAATCTTTGTCAAAACTCTAACCGGCAAAACCATCACTCTCGAAGTTGAAAGCTCTGACACCATCGACAACGTCAAAGCCAAAATCCAGGACAAAGAAGGCATCCCCCCGGACCAGCAGAGACTAATCTTCGCCGGTAAACAGCTCGAGGACGGAAGAACCCTAGCAGACTACAACATCCAAAAGGAGTCGACTCTCCATTTGGTCCTCCGTCTCAGAGGTGGAATGCAAATATTTGTCAAAACCCTAACCGGCAAAACCATTACTCTTGAAGTCGAAAGCTCTGACACGATTGACAACGTAAAAGCGAAGATTCAGGACAAGGAAGGGATCCCCCCTGACCAGCAGAGGCTTATTTTTGCTGGAAAACAATTGGAAGATGGGAGGACACTGGCTGATTATAATATTCAGAAGGAGTCCACTCTTCATTTGGTGCTTCGTTTGAGAGGTGGAATGCAGATCTTTGTTAAGACGTTGACGGGGAAAACTATCACTCTGGAGGTGGAGAGCTCGGACACGATTGACAATGTCAAGGCGAAGATTCAGGATAAGGAGGGAATCCCACCGGACCAGCAGAGGTTGATTTTTGCTGGGAAGCAGTTGGAGGATGGGAGGACACTTGCAGATTATAACATCCAGAAGGAGTCTACTCTCCACCTTGTGCTCCGTCTTCGTGGTGGGCTCTGAAGGTTTTCCGCTTGTCTGGTGTGTGTTTTTATGAGCAGCTTTGTTTGTTGGATGGCTGGTTAAAAATATTGGTTTTCATTCTCGTATGTCTGTGAATGGAGTTATTCCAAATGTCTGGTTAAAAATGTTGGTTTTAGTTCCCATCTCAATAAAGATTGAATTCCTGTAATCTACCTGCGCCTCTTTGGTTTTCATTTTCTGTTCAATGGATCATGTTCACATTACTCTTAAGCGTTATCTACGAACCTAGTCTCGTTAGTGAGTTCAAAATCCACAACGTTGCCCGTTATCTTGACATGTGAGATTAGAGAAAATATACATATATGCGCGGGCGAGATGCAATGTTATAGCATAAAAAAAATCTCTCTCAACTCTTCTGATAAAAATATCCCTATTATTTACATTTGCCTAAAATCACAAGTTTTTAATTAAAAATACAACTTGTGATTATTTAATTACAACTATAATAGGGTAAAATTATGACAACTAATATTTATATAAATTATTAAAACAATCAAATTTTATTTTTATTCCATTTCTAATACTTAAATAATATTATCTAGAAAGTAAATGGGGGTACTTTTAAAATAAATATGGCCGTCATTGGTGTTCCGGTTGGGAACTTTTCGATCGGCAAATTCGCCTAAATGGCGGTAAAATGTTATGTCCGGGCATCTAAGCAAAGATTGTAATCCAGCTTGAAATATAATATAAGGATCCATGTATTAAGTGGTACCACCTTCTACAAATAAGACAATAAAAGATCCAATATTTAGCCCCAAATGTTTTATTAAGAAGCGAAGAAAATAAAAGTACATTGGATTCCTTGGCATTAACTGGAATACAAAGCTAAAAAGTGTTAAGTGAGGTTGAGGATTTTATAGTCATAAGGAGAAATCGCCGACTATTTATGGGTATAAGCAAGATCTTTTCAACTTCAAAAGACGACTTATTAAGAAAAAAGAGGCATTAGAGACTACACGAATAAATAATTTAGATCATTTAGATATTTTTTACCACCATCTTTGAGACATTTATTCAAAAGTACATGAATAATATGAAGTTAGGAAAGAGTACAACAATCTATTAGATATGAACAAAAATTTTAAAATAAATACAGAATAAGTAGTGTGGATTACATAAAGGATAAAATCCAACTTTCTAATAATAAACAAAACTTAAAAATAAATTAAACTTGACAACACCCAATTTCTTCGTGCAAATTAGCAGGCACCATTAATAAAAACTCAAAACAAGCTTTTCCCCAGATCAACTACATTAAAATTCACCATGTACATAGATGCATAAATAAAAAACATAGATGAGTAAAAATGGTACAAACGTGAAGATGTTGTGGCTTGGAATATTGAGTGTTGTTGACATAGTGTGTTACTGGCAGGGGCAGGTGCCCTGCTCAGGAAAAAAAAGAAAAAAAAGAAAAAAAAAAGTTGAAATAAGAAAACACGCGGACTCCACGAAAGCAACAAACCCAAAACTCAAAAACATAAATACACCCAAAACAGCTAAAGCTAACCTCAAAACCCAAAACGACCGCCTGCTAGCCGCTCTCCCCTGTTCGAAATTTATCCTCCCCTGAGGATATTCCGGCCACCTGCTAGCCGCGCCTGTCGGCCTCCCCTGTTCTGGCCAGCAGGCTGCTAGGCTTCTTATGATGAAGGTATCTTATAGTTTATTCATTTATTTGTACTTTGGAGTTTATTCATTTGTTTGTAAATTGTAGTTGTTGCTTGATGATTGTTGTGTGATTTTTTGTGTGATTTATTTAATGCTTGTGATGAAGGTATCTTGTGTATATTTTTTGAAGATGGGTTTTATTGACTTTTTTGACCATGGGGTCCAAACATATGATTTTTTGAAGATGGTTTCAATTAGATTTTACATTTCTAAGAATTTATTGATTAGTATTAATGTGTGAATATTTATCTTTATCTAGATATTTGAATAGCCCTCAAAAAAAAATTTGGGGGCGGTAGCTCCCGAAGCCTCGTCTTTTCCCTTGAGGTGCCCCACCCATTTCAAATTCCTAGATCCGCTACTGGTTGTATCAGTGATCATCATTTTCATCCCTGGGTTCACAAGTGGAGAAACCCCAAATGCAATGGAGTTCTCCCACCAGGCCATATGTTTACCCCTAATTGGGTAGACTCTTCAGTTAATTTCTCCTAGTTATTATTTCCAACTTTCACCATTCATTGAGAAGAGATTACAAAGGTACTTTAATTCTAATGCTAAACATATTATAAAAAAATTGTTCAAACATTTGGAGAAACTAATACGACGGAAATAGAAACGAGGAGACAACAAAAAGAACTACATGTGTGGATCTTAGTTAGTATGTACCACAGTGTCAGTTTTGAAGTTAAAAATAATATAGATTTTCAGTAGGGACCGAACAAATATGAGAAAGAGAAAGTTGAAAGATACGAAAGTGTTATATAAAAAGTGGATGTGGGCATTGGAAAATGTAGGGGTGGGGAAGAGGAAACGACATTGGAAAATGGAGGGCTGAGGAAGAGGAAACGTGCAAGAGAGGAGAGAGAGAGAGACGTGTGGTTAAATGAGGATAGACGGGATTAAAGTTTCACATTACTAATAACACAATCATACGTGTACACTCTAAACAAATTGCATAATTAATTCTTGTAGAGCATTTTAGAAGATACTAGCATGAAACTCGCGCGATACGCGGACGTATAATAAAATTTATTAAAAAAAATCAAATTCAAAACCAATCAAATTCAAAACCAAGTACAAATAGACACGTTCGTATCATAAGAATATTATTAATCCAACACTTAAGCAAAATAAGTTGTAATCATATACATTAATAAATAGAGCAAGTTGATGAAAAATTTGATGAAGACCTTGATTTTAAAATAGAGAAGTTAAATGGGTGATGAAAGTAGAACAAAGACAATAGAGTAGACACAAAATCAGTATAGACTTGACTTAATATTACAACTTAGAGGATGAATGTCATATTCATATATTCCAACCGGAGTAGTAGTGGCTCTGGCGCTTACATTTAAAACAGAGAAAAAGAGAACTAAAAATACAATCATGTTATACCAAACAGGTTAGCCACTAAGTGCAAGGAAAAATAAAGATATGACAAACCAAGTACTTATCATAACTTAATATTAAAGAATTTAATTTTTTTAAAAAGAAAATCTAAAAGTGTGTGGGTGGCTTTTAATTTATAATATCCATTTTATACTTTTTGGTAACACATACAAATTGTGGCACAAATCGATGGGGGCTGTGAGACCAAAACCAACTCGATGATGATCCAAAGACAGCCAAAAAAATCTAGGAAAACAGTTACACAAAGGAACCCAAATAATGATCTTTTCAAAATTTAAACGTCCTTCCACTTCCGCAACAAACCAAACGATGCCCCAGTACTTAATAGAGCAGTCAATAGTGGGCCAACGGAAGCCAAGAATCGCGAATGAGAATTAGTCGAGGTGCGCGTAAGCTGGCGCCTCATGGTATGCTACCAAAAAAAAAATAGTGGGCCAACGTCAACCAAACAATTATAAAACCCGTATAACTCATAAATTCTTAGTGTCATAAAACAGACTGATATATTTCGAGAGATTCATCTGATGTCATCACATGGTTAATAAAAAGCCCTAAAATTCATCAATCTCTAGTTACACTTACCAAGTAAACTCTCATATCCAACACAAATTTCCAACTTTACTCAATTCCTTCAAGGAGTAATTTATGCTGACAGTTGAAACATCCATGCCCCAGTCACAGAAAATGAAAATATTTTATTGTCAAAAAACATGCTGGGATCAACTACTAAACACTTAATAATAATTTTAAAATAATAAGACCCTTTTCCCCCCTTTTAATCCCAATGGCATATGCCCCAACTCACCCCATTTGTATTAAAACATACAAGTTGCGTAGATCTTGTTCTTTAGATTCTTTTCATACAAATGATTCCAATCCACATAAGGAAAAATCTGACTTAATCTCAATTCAAATCCATTGGTGATGTATTAAATCTAGAAAGCACAATTTTATAAAATCATTTGGCAAAAGATAAAAATAAAATACAAATTGGAACCACAATACGCAAATGAAACATCCAAGACATTTTCAGAAAACTAAACGTTCTATACTAAATTCGTTGTTGATTCATAAAATCAACCAAGGTAAATTTAAGAAAACGTTTCTCAATAACAACAGATATGCCCAAATGCTTCACTACCAGAGCAAAAATTTATACATACATACATACATACAATTGAAAATAAGAAAGGGGCTTACATGTGAAGAAAAGGGCTTTCTAACCGATCACGGGGGAAGAGAGAGAGAGAGAGAGAGAGAGAGAGATATGGAACTGGCGGGTAAGGCTGTTAGAAGTAATGTTTTTGTTTGGTATTAATGGTCGGTCACACAAACCTCCGAATCTATTTACATTCTTCTGTTACAGAGACAGCTGGAAAAAATAATTAAATGGTTTGTTATTAAAGTCTCAATTACTTGTCTAATACGGAGTTGAGAAAACAATGAAGACGACATAAGACGATGATCGTCATCATTATTTTTTTTTTTTGACAAAATAACTCTAGTTTAAACAACTCACAAAACTCAACATAAGCCAAATATTGATATGTAACAACAGCAGATGCAGTTCAGTAAACTAACTGTCTTGCATCAATTCAATCGAACTACCTGCACTAAATATTACATACAATCCATGGAAAACCAAGGCAGTTGAAAAAAGGATTAAAAGAAATATTATCAGGTCAATATTAGCAGGGATTCAATTTAAATTCAAAAATGTTAACATGTTATGCGTACTTGTTTTGAGTTTAAAAATTGAGCTTCAAAATAGTAAATATAAAATATCTATACGAGTATTTTGTTCTTCTTATTTTTTAAGTTTAAGTAAGTCTTAAGGACACATATTATCAAGACTCGTTTAACTTTTTGGTTAGTGGACAAAACTCCTTGCTCCGACTTGTCCCAATGAGTTTAACCCATATTTAGAATGACGCCCACCCATGTGTAGCTAAGTCTATAAGGTTTTCGGATTTAATTTTTGGCTTGAGAGTTTTAATTTTGGGTCTTTCGGGTTAAGTTTATTGTCGTGAGATTAAGGTTATTTCTAGTTTAATCATTCATTCCATTGATCAATGCATTTCATTGATATTTTTTAACTCTAAAAACCTTGATTTTTACATCAATTTGGTAATAGTGTTTAGGGTGCAGCTAGAGGAGCTCCCCAAATTCTGGAAACCCACCAATTTTTTTGTCAATTGACAACATTACCCTTTATACCATACAAGACCCATTTCACTTGTTCTTTTTCTTCTGTCCCGTTCACTACCATTTCACTTCTTCCTTTCAATATTTTAGTTTTTTTTTAACTTAAAATGGATTGAACTTTGTTTAGAGTTAATTATAACTACAAGTTATTTATAGTTTGTTTTTTTACTTTGGATTTTTGATACTTTTTCTAGGAATAGTCTACCTTATTTATTATTATTTTTTTTTAATGTTTTTAAAAGTCACTTGTTCATTATTGTTGCATTTTTTTGGGAAAATATTTTAGGATTAAGATTAATTTTTTTCTTTTCTTTTCGGGTTTAGGTTTGTTTAAGATTTTTTTTTATTTCAGGGTTAGAATGTAAGGTTTAGTTTTTTCTTAATTAAATCGCAACACGCGTAAAATCATATGTATAGACGGTCCGACCACCTATACATACCACTGGCGCGTACCATTTTATCTAATATGTTTGTTCGCGCCAACACTATATATAATTGGTCAGATCGCCTATACATATCGCTGATGCATAACATTTTTTTTAAATAGTAAAAAGATTATTTTAAAATAGTAAAAAATGGTCTGCGACAGCGGTATGAAAAAAAATACGACTCCATGTCACGCCGCGTTTAATTTGGATTGTGATCGTGTGAGTTAAAATAAAATATTCATAATCACAATGTGCAATTTTTTAATTGCTTTTTGTTAAGTGAAAAAATAGGATTTCGCGTCGCCTTGTTGTATTTTAACACATAATTTTAACATATATATATTTTTACATATATTTATAGTCTTACTCAAAATTAAGAGTCGTGTTAAAATCATGACTCGCGTCTCTTCGTGCTCGTGCTGTAAATAAGACTCGTGTTGTGTCATGCACTAGTTAAAATTATGACTCTTGTCATGGTGTGTTTGTTTCAAAATTATAACTCATGATTTCGACACATTATGAACGACACGTTAACTAATGCGATAAAATCATTAGATAGAATGATCCGCGCCAGCGGTATGTATAGGTTACAACATGAATTTTTTAAATGAATTTTATGTCACGACACAAATTGTATTTTTATATGTTATAGTAACCAAGTAAAACATGACATAACATGAATTTTTTTAATGAACACGAACCATACGATGACAATAAACCGTAATTTTTACCTAACATGCGCACAAACTAATTAAAACGCAACTAAAAGCAAAATATTTTTTCTTAACTTAACAAGAATACGAAGCAAATATATTGAGACATGATTTTATTTTTTTTGTACCTAATACGAACAATTTTTTTTATATAACACGAACATGACCTTATTAAAAATACGACATGATACGAGACATTTTCTTTTTATAAGACAAACACAAACTAATTAAAACGCAAAACGTTGTAATTGTATTTTTTTTTACCTAACCGGAAATAGGCCTGTCAATTGATCGGATTTTATCCAAAATCGAATCCCAATTCGATCCATTGAAGTGGATATGGATCATGCGTAAAATCCGATTACCTGTTTATTAAATGGAGCGGATTTGGATTCATATACTCCGATCCTTTAATAATCCGATTCGATTAATATTTTTAATATATATATATATATATATATATATATATATATATATATATATATATATATATTAATTAATATATATTGTATTTAATAATATTTTAAATATACATCATAATAGTTCTTTATTTCATTAACTATTTTTTGAAACATTTGAAAAATAAATTTATGAAATAAGAGTTGGAAATAAACATATTGCAAATAAAGTTTAACATAAACGGATAATCGGATAAACGGATCGGATCTGAATCCGTTTGACATAAACGAATATGAATTTGGATTTGCCTGGTCCGGTCCGAATCCGATCCGTTTACAGGCCTAACCGAAAATACTAATCAATTCAAACACGACACAATCATGCTTTATCATATTTTAAAAGGATTGGGTTTGTATTGGATACAAATAATAATTATTTTTATAACTTTAAAAAATATCTTTTTTTTCTTCACGGTAAACAAATTGAAGGCAAAGATGAAAAAGAACTTATGTCGTGCACGGGTTACATTTTAACACGTGCAAGACACAACACGTGTTTTAATTATAGCACGAGCACAAAACGACGCAAGTAATGATTTTAACATGACTAATAATTTTAACAGGAGAACTATACGACATGAAATATATTTTATATTTAAAACAAATATTTAAATATACGTAAATATTTTAAATTTATTTTTCAATATTTTATTGAAAATTTAGTATTATTTTCGAATAAAATAAACGGTTTAAATGTTTTTTTTAAAGTAACACTTTTTTTATATTAAAACATTTTTTTTTAACAAAAGAGTATTTTTTAATAAAAAAAAAAGCTTTTTATAACAAAACAATTTATATTTATAAAAAAATGGTTGATAGTAATTTTTTTTATGTGTCTCAAGTTTGTAGTAAATTTTACTTTTTATTTATGTGTATAATTTTGAGGTAGTAAAATTGTTTATTCTTTTGTATGAGAGAGAAGGATGGAAGGATTGATAACAAGGGTATAAAAGTCTTTTATTTATATTTGAAAGAAAATGGAGTGTGGGAGAACTTTGTTGGAATGTGGATAGTGGTACCCTAGAGTTTATTGTTATATTTTTGTTGATTTGATTGGTCATCTGTTTGTTCGGTTTTAGTTTATGGTTGCAATGATGGCCATGGATCTTGAAATTGACGACTCTAAGCGAGTCTCGAGTGCATTCAACATTCGAGATCATTTTATGTTGTTCGGCCATGAGTAAGATAATGGCCCTTACAAATTCAAAGTTAAGATTTAATGGCTAGTGATTCACAAAAATAAATATACACAAATTAACTTAATTTATTGTCAAACTATTGAAGGGTTATCTATGTAATCTATATTCTATATAACTATATAAAAATTATAGACCAAATCCTCTGAGGATGACACGTGGCAATAATAAAGGCTTATTATTATAACTTATGGAATTTTCTTATTTCTGTCGCTTTTGCCTATTCAATTAATGTCTATTCAGTTGGAAACCTTTTGTTTTCCCAATGTCCTTTCATTTTTTTTTCTTTTACCCAATGGGCAAAGAGTAGCTGAGGAGTATCTATCTCTCCAAAATTATAAATGACCAAATCCTCTGAGGATGACACGTGGCAATAATAAAGGCTTATTATTATAACTTATGGAATTTTCTTATTTTTGTCGCTTTTGCCTATTCAATTAATGTCTATTCAGTTGGAAACCTTTTGTTTTCCCAATGTCCTTTCATTTTTTTTTCTTTTACCCAATGGGCAAAGAGTAGCTGAACAGATTCTTTGAATCTCTTCTTCTTTCTATCTATCTCTCCAAAATTATAAATGACGAAATATGTATAGTAGAAGTTTTCAGTATTGTTACACGATTTGGTCGATTATGGAGACTTCATCTTGCTATGGAGGCTTCATCTAACCCATCATAATCAACAGCCAAACTTTGCATTACTTATTTTGTGGGTATTTGAGGTGAGTTTTTTCAGTGTTCATATAATATGTTTTTTCGATTGGGCTTCAAAGTTCTATGTAGTCTAAAGAATTTGTGGTTGCAGGTACTTAAATAGGTTAAAATTTGTGTTTGCACGTACTTGAATAGGCTAAAAATGATGTGAGGGAATGGACTGTGACAAACGCACTACATTGTAAAGATATTTTTCTTAATTTTTTTTTCAGAATGGGTTGGTAAAGGAAAACTGATTAAAAAGTTTTATTGTTTATGTTTCTTTTCTATATTTTGGTGAGTTTAATTTTAGTTGCGTAATCGGAGTTGAGGGTGCTGAGTCTGTTTAAGGACTATAACCATGACTTTTCATATTCATAATTTGGTTTTCTATTATTTCTTCATCTTCTTGGGTAGTTATGCCATGCTATATTTTATCAACAACAAATGAAAATGAAAAGACACTTGGGCGTTATTGCACTTTTTTGTACATATTTTTTTTTTAAATAATTGGATTTCACATGCCATGAATGTGAAGGTGATAAATGGTATCAAAGACTTAAACAAAAGATGGTGCAAGCTATACACATAACATTTGGATATTATGCTCTAACTGAAAGTTATGTGTATACCTAAAAATAAAAATTGCTCGGGATATTGTCTGGAATATATGTTATGTGTGAAAGTTGTTCTAAAAAATTGAGTTCATATTAAATTTTCAATGGTATGAACTAAAGAAGTGCGCGGTGAGTTTGTTTAATAAGAATTTGTAGTTTTTTTTTATATATATTAAAAATCTTATGTGAAAGTATGATTGTGCTCATTAGTTTTGTCAGATTCCATCTTTATAGATATCTTTATAGATATTTTGTGTTTACTTTTCCATGCATCTAATTGGTGTGAATCAAATTTCACAAGTCAATATATGTATGTCATTACGCCCAAGCAATGTTACAAGCGAGGAAGATTTTTGTACGGAATGTCTAAAAAATAAAGTAATCAAGTTTATATAATGAAATATATATATATATATGTATATGTATATGTATATATATTCGGTCACGCATCGGGTGGTCTTCATGTTAATTTTTATATAAGTCCCATAAGAATATAGTTTTCTTAACTAACCATTAAATATGCCATATTTTTAATTATTTGATTTTTTTTTTCTTTCACAAATTTACCTTTTTAAAATCAACCATCCGTAACTTCTTGAGGGAAGTTACATTAAGTGGTTGAATTTTTTGTTCATCGTATTTTTAATCTTTAAATGATCATAACTTTTGATTGACAAATTCGTTTTTTGCAATATTAATATTTTTGAAATTTGCTCGGCGAGATCTATCAAACAAGATCCATGAAGCTTATAAAATTTTAAAGAAAAAAAATTAAACATAGTAAACTTTACTGTATGCACTAAAAAATGAAATAGTTTTATATCTGTGACAATTTCACAAACAGTAACATTTACTGTGTAATCATAGACAATAAAATTTACTACGTTCACAAGAAAATGAAATCCATATATTTATCAAACAAGATCCATGGACTCCGTAATATTTCAATGAAAATATTACACAGACAGTAATATTTACTGTGTACACCTTTAAAAATAGAACTTAATGGATGGTTTAATAGTCAATAGGACTTAATTAAAAATAAATCTCAAAATAGGAATTACATATAATAATACATAATAACTGGGTTGTCACATTAGTTGTTAGGATTGAACAATAATACAAACAAATTATAAACATAGTTGTGATTCATGTGAGGTTAATTATAAACATATTGGAATTGGATTCATCCCTCTGCAAATTTAATGAGATTGAGAAATATTTTTTCTCCTGTTACAACCATAGAAAAATCATGTTATACATGATTATTGTTTGTTGATGCGTTTGGGTAGTACAACAACGATTTGTTTAAGTTAAATTTTACGGGAAAAAGATTCTAAATATAATTTGAATGTTGTTCTGAGTGGGTTAACTTTCTTCACACCCTCTGTTATATCTCTTTTTAAGATTCAAGGTCACTCCCACGTTCATCCCCATATATACGCCACATCAACCCTTTTGCATAAAAATATGTTTTTATTATAATTTTATTTATTTATTTATCATTATAAATTTGAGTAGCTCTATAGGTATTATATATGTATTGCAGAAAAATTGTAATGCGCTCGCGCATCACGCAAGTTGCATGCTAGTTTATTATAGGGGCTTGCATTAAAGAAGTTTTTCTATTATGATATTATATGAATCCTATATAGCTATTCAGATCCAATGCATTGCAAAACCCAACTCACCTACCTTGGCTCCATACCCTTAACCCTGATGGATGTAAGCTTGTTGCTTTTAATTTTTTATTTTTAAAAGGGTCCTATCTAAAGTCAGCTACAGCGTTATATTCTTAGGCAGGTACTATTTTTGAAGGCTACTTTGTTTCTTTTTCCCTTACATATGATATGCTACGGTTCAATTGTTGTTTTCTAATCTCACAATACCCAAGGATTTCAAATTGGTTGCTACTCATTTTGGGATTAATTAAAAAGAGGATTTTGTCTCCTTTTCCGGTCTTATGGCTGCCGTCCACTTACTCACTGAAATACCGATTTCCTTCTCTTTTGGTTTAGTTTACCTTTATTGGTTCCTCTCGTGTATTTTTTTATTTACTTTTATGAACAGATAGTCAGTCCACCTCAGCTTTTCAATATTGTCTTAGGTTAGATACAATAAAAGTAGTTTGTACAATTTTTTTTGATAAATTTTAATTCTCATTAATTGAATAATAATAAGAAATACAAAATACATGACACAACATATCAAACAAAGATACAACACAAAAACCCTAAAACAAGAGGCACAACTAAAGTAATGTATCATAACAATAAAGAAAGATTTCTCAACACCAAAAAGTGCTTAACGGTCAAAATTCGATAAAATTGACTCTTCGACTACCCATAACACGGGGTCGGAAAAATATACACCATACATTTGGGAGAAAATGACTATTGGTATAATAACCTTTAAAAAAGCGAGAGTCAATCTAGATAAGTTTCACTTAATCTCGTTCCCAGGATAGGAGGAGCACCAACTGAGATAGAGAAGATAACCGTTCTTAGATCTAAAAATTTCACTGAATCTCATCCCAAACTGACCAGGATAGACACCATAAATGATAACTTCGGAAGCAGACACATCACTAATCTTCCAGTAAGAGAAGAAAGTACACAAAGGATGAACATCTTCCACACACAACCATTCCAAAAGAAGGGACATAACTCTCATTAAGAGTCCGACTGGTTCGTGTTAAAATATCATTCACTGTGTTAAAATATCATTCACCTAAGTAAAATATGTGTGTTGGTTGGTCATTTAACTTGGTGAAATAAAATGAATATGGTAAAAAGTGAGATGAAACTCAACCCAATTTAAACCATGGGTAAAGTGAATCTTTTAACGCGTGTTAAGAATTAAATGATTTTATATCCAAAATACCCTTACAACACAATAAATTCAAAAACCCTCACGTCTTTACAGGTGAAAAAATTTGGTCTCTCCATTTTTCGAGAACTCCGATTAACTCCAATCTATAAGAACGTGATCTACAACTCCGTCCGATCCGTAAGAACTCCGATCTACGACTTCGATCGTTTTGAATAGAATCCGACTCCGATATGTAAGATCCAAATACGGGCGGACCCACCCTGTCTCGAAGGGTGGAGGCCGCACCCACAAAGTTTTCGGAACTTTTTTTGTTTATATTGTAAAAAAAATTATGGACGTGTGTAAGTTTTTAAATGTAAGACGTGGAGATGAAGGTTTATCAAACTATGGGGCCGATATTGTAAATAACCTAAATGAAGAAATCAAAACCGAAACCAAACACGCTTCTACCCTCTTTTCCTCCACTTCATTCACAAAAAAAAAACCCTACCCTCTCTCTTACTCCCCTGCTGCTGCCACCCCCTCATTAATATTCACAAAAAACCAAACACGCTTTAGCTTGCCGGCGCCGACCCTTGTCCGGTCAGCAGTGCCACTGGTAAGTTTTTTTTTTTAACTTTTTTTTTCTTCTGTTTTTTGTACAGAATGGATATGTTAATTTTTTCATATTTTGTGGAATATTTTATTGCCACTAATATTGGAAATCTCACAGTAACAAAGTTAATGTTACTAACAGTAATGATGCTGGTGATTGTGGTTGCTTTGGAAAATAGATTTAGGCCCTATTTAGTATAGCTTTCGTAGTGTGTGTGAATATTTTTTGTGAATAAATTTATATTGTTGTCATATTAAATGAATTGTTGTCATATAATTGCTGAAGATCTAATTTTATTTGTTGAAACATATTTTTATTATCAATTTAACATTATTTGCTAATGGAATTAAAATATTTGTTGCTTATCGGCTAATATATTATATACCCTTTGTTGGGTTGTTAAAAATATTGGTTTATATGCTTGTTAAAAATTGCAAAACATGTAAAACTAATCCAAAAAACTCACATCGGGGGCTCCCGGCCCCGGGCCCCTGACATTTATAAAAAATTCCCCCACTCACATACCGAAAATCCTGGGCCCGCCACTGGATCCAATCTCCGATTACTTCTGATTTTATTTTGTATTTTACTCATGCAATGGAAGAAACAGTTAAGGTTTTGGACTAACAGTTATGAACTTATGTGCCTATCAATGGCAGATTTGGGACATCACTACTGTTTATATGCGACTGTTTTTGTGTTATTTGGGACTGGTTTTATGTGTTTTTTGAGGCTATTTTTTTACAATTGAGGCTGTTTTCTTATTCAAAAGTGGGAACTGTTTTTTTAAGTAGTAGGGACTTTAAAAAAAAAAAAATAGTTGGGATTGTATTTTTTTTATAATAGTTGAGATTATTTTCTACAAATGTGTTCGACGTGAGCATTTTAAGAAATGCAATGTGGAAAAATGATAATTGTGTGTGTGTGTGTGTGTGTGTGGGGTGGGGTGGGGTGGGGAGGGGGGTGGGGGTGTTAGTGTGCCAAATTTGAGTTCATGATGCATGAAAATGTTATTTTTTTTATAAACGTGACGTTTGAGTGAATTAAATTAAAAAGTTAAATATAATCATTTTTAGTGTGCATTTTAAGTATGAGGGTAATATGGTAATTTTATTTTTTTACCATATTATTCTTACCCATCCATACAACAAATGGTGAAAAAGTTAAAATTTTCACCTAATGAAAAGTGGTCCATCCAAACGGAGATGGTGAAAACAAAATAATCAAGTTAATCATTCAACCTTTTCTTTTTAACGTGGCGAAAGATATTTTGACACGAACCAAACGGACCTTAAAGGGAGACCTAAAACTCTCAATAAGGAGAGAACATTTTACATATACTAAAAGTAATTTATTGGAAGAAAAATAAAGAAAGGAGGTAGTCCTCACCCTCTCCCTCATAGAGGAGGAAGAGGGTGTGGGTGGTGGTGGTGTGGGTAGGGTTCTGTTTTAAAGAGAAGGGGGAATTTGTACATTTTATTTGTAAGTTAATCACTACTCTCTATCTCTCGACCTCTCCTTGACACCTACAACATGTACTTTGTTTCATTAGATGAAGTAACCATCGAGACTCGCGTCATATCAGGTTCTCTTTATTATCACTTCTTTGAACATTCTTGTTAGGGTTTTGTGGTTCCGGTTTGAAAAGGAATTTATGATTTAGGGTTTCTAATTTTAAATATCTAGCTATCTCTATTTTGCCTTGATTGCTTTGGCTATGTAGGGCCGTTTGGAAGTAATTTCTAATATACGGTTGAAGCGGGATGGGGCATTATTATTCTCTATTTATATTCTATGCTTGATTTGATTGTTGCATTGCTTTCCCAACAATGTCACACTACTCATATTAAAATTTCAGAAACAGAATAAAGTTAAAAAAATGAATCTTTCCAATCACTTGAAATTTCGGTAAAGATAGTGTAGAGACAAGTGTCAAAAAAAAGTAGTAAAATGTTTGCTAGGTAGAAAATGAAGCAAAAAAAAAAAAAAAAAAGAAGCATCATCGTAACTTTTCCAGTATTTCAGTAGCAAACAGAAGATAAACTTGTTGGTTTTTATGAAGTTTAGCCTTATATATAAAATCAGTTTAGGAGTTGTATTTAAAATACCAAATTAATGGAAAAGAATTAAGCTTCTTTGTGACTTAGGCGGGGCCGATGAAAACCAACCTCTATTTGGTGATAGTGAATAGGATCTTGGGTCAAATTTGTATTGACAAATTGTTTCTTTTATATGATTTGCTCTTTATTTTGAAATTTTGATTCTATGTAAGATTCTTTATCATCAAGTGTATGATCCATATTGATTTGTACGGATCGTACGAAATTTATGACTATGGTGTATTGTTTTGGTACTTACAAACATTATTTGAATTGTGCTAGTGATTGTTGATACATTTTAGCGAGATGGTTTTTTTGTCGTGGGCTCGTCCGTCTCCTCAAGAACAGAAAGCGTGCCTTGACAAGTAAAAATGAAGTCAATTGAGCTGCAGTTTTCTACTGTGACTGCAAAAAATTAGACCCATTGCTAAAATCTGTTATCCTCATTGATAATGCATTACCAGGTCTGGTACCTTTAACTATGATAGTAAATACAGAGGAGCTACTGCTAAGCCCGTGTCTTCACTTCAAGAAGATGGGGAGTTCTCAAAAAATGGTTATTTGTTTAACCATTCAAAAGTTTTAGTGGGTTCAGGTCCGGAGACCTACAAGAAAGGGAAGATTGCTCTTCAAACTTGGAGGTCTATATTTTATATCATAGATTTATAAAAGTCTTAATAGAGATGGAGATTCTAATGCTACATATGAATTTAATTCACAGGCATTTTGGAATGAATTGGGCATTTGTTGATCCCAAGACTCCAATTCAAACTGGGGTGAGGTTCTGCGCTTGTGTAAAGGAATTCTTCCCATGGCTCATGATGCCTCTACAGGTGGTGTATGTGAACGAAGACAAGAAAACTAAAAATTCTGTGGCTTCTTTCAGTTTTGGTAGCGGGACCCTTGAGGGACACTTACTGGTTAGATCTCTATTTTATTTATAAGTTATAATATTATATATTGTAAACAATCCATTGTTAGGGAATGTTTCTGTTCCATGGGACCGGGAACAAATATGCACTTAGAGTTGGGAGGGTATGGCTTTGATCTCTTTTATTGCTTCCCCGAACTAAGTAAATCTCTATGTTACATTAGGAATATTTGCCCTATAGTGCTTGAAAGTGCACTCTTGTTTCTGTATGGCCCCTCTGTTTTTTACATTTTATTTTTCTTTCCTCCTGTAATACTTCCTCATTAACAAAACATGGATTTTGCTTCAAAATTTCTTCAATATAACAGAATACAAGGGATCATGTGAATTTATCTTTGATATTTACATTACTTGCCATAGCTATACATTATTTATGTAGGAAGTTAACTGCTGTGAACACGAAATAACTATAGTAAACTATAATTAATATTTTAATGAATACAAAATGAATTTATAATAAAAGAGTCCCAATCTATCGCCTAACTAGGGATGCAAACTTGCAAACGAGCTGTTCGTGAACAACTCAAGCTCGGCTCGTTTGTTAAGCAAACGAACCGAGTTTGATCACGATTTTGAGCTCGTTTAAAAAATTGTGATCGTTGAGTTTAAGGCATAAAAGAGCTCGACTAGACCCCTTAAAATTGAGTTGCTTGGGTTCGGCTCGTTTAAAACTCGTGTTTATCTCGTTGAACCGATACCAAACATGATCTCAAGCTCGTTTAGTAAACGAGCTTAGCTAAGCTTGGCTTGGCTCGGCTCAGTTCGTTTGCAGCCCTACATCTAACTAAGAGATAATCATAGATAAATAAGGGATGAATTAAGTAAATCTACTAGGCTAAGGATAAGCTAAAAATAATAACAAAATATTAACAAACAATAAATCTCTCTTTTTACAGGGCAGACAAACTAGTGGGATAACATTAGTTCACATCTTTCTGCTCGCTTGCAAGGAGTTTGACTCGATTACAAAACGTATGAACATTGGCTGGTCTTCATCATCCTTCATTGGCTCCCCTGCTCGAAAAATGAAGCATACATGCTGGAAAGACTTTGAACAAGGGGTCGCCACACGCTCAAACCAAAGTTGTCTGGCTAAAATCTTTCCCCGAAATACCACAGTTTAAGCCCATAACTTCAACCCCATGTGTCGAATAGCCAACTCAGCATGGTACGCAAATGCGCCCCAAGTTGTGTCCATATACCCATGATCAACCAATATCAGCAGAATGAGTAACCACTGAATTTCATCCGTTGTCTCAAAGAGTGGGAAGAAGTCAACAACTCAATATGACTACATATTTTGGAACCTCGTACGAGTGACCTGACCCTTTCCACAAAGATGTCTAAGAAATCCATAATAAAGGAGAATCCTCCGCAACCACAACACTGAGAAACGTTGGCCAGAGCAACAAAAGAGGAGGGTAGATGGTTGTCCACGTTGTGGCAAGATGACTAACGACGACAGTGAATGATACAAAGAGTTCGGACAAATGCGTCTTACACTCGATCCTTTATGCTCGGATTTGTAGTGAATTGTCTCCCTGTCGCATTCCTCAATCTTTCCACAATGTTCCATATATCGGGTTGTGCTGAGTCCGTATTGGTACCCCGTTGCCTTATCGTACCCATAAGAACGTTTACGGCCTGTTTGGTTCTCTATTCTGAAAACTCGATTTAAACACTGTTTTTAAATACAGTTTTAAAATTCAGTTTTTTGTGTTTATAATTATTGGCGTGCGTTTGGTAAACTTGTTTTAAATACATTTTTTTTAAAATTTGACAAAATTAGCAAACATATATATTTATATCATACATGTGTGTGTGTGTGTACGTATGCATTCATATATCATGTATGTATGAAAGTTTTATGTATGTATGTATGCATAAACATACATAAAGCTCTCATACATACATGATGCATGAATAAGCTTTATGTGTGTTTATATATTATATATAAACATACATGAAGCTTATTCATGCATCATGTATGTATGAGAGCTTTATGTATGTTTATGCATACATACATACATAAAACTTTCATACATACATAAAGCTTATTCATGTATCATGTATGTACGAAAGCTTTATGTATGTTTATATATACATATACATAAAGCTTTATGTATGTTTATATATACATATACATAAAGCTTATTCATTTATCATGTATGTATGAAAGCTTTATGTATGTTTATATATACATACATAGATACATGAATGTATATATATACATACATATGTATATATATACATTCATGTATCTATGTATGTATATATAAACATAAACATACATAAAGCTTATTCATGTATCACGTATGTATGAAAGCTTTATGCATGTTTATATATACATACATACATAGAACTTTCATACATACATGATACACGAATGCATACATACATACATACACACACACACACACACACACACACACACACACACACACATCATAAATTATATACTTACATTTAATATCATGTATTTTTAGCTATATTTAATTAGGTATGTTGGGGAGTTTAACTATATATATATATATAATGATATTGCATATATAATTCACTATAAAATTGTATACATACATGAATTGATAATATTTTTTAATACATATGTACTATATGTATATTTTATAGTATTCCATACATTAATAATACATGTATAAAACTATATATAAGTATCATGTATCTATTAATAATATTATTTAACTTTATATTATTTCATACGTAATATATATATATATATATATATATATATATATATTTTATTTATAAGAATTACACATATATTAATGTATTATGTATGTATACTATATATTAAGGTATGGTTGCATTAAAATATTAAGAATGAATAGTTCCGAGTTGAAAAATAAAAAACAGAAGTTATAAAACACCCTAAACCTGTTTTTTGAAAAACTTGATTATAACACATAAATATTATAATTCTGTGTTTAAAAACAGGTTGCCAAACGAAATTTTTTATCAGAATTGTATTTAAACCCAGAAAACAGAATTATAGTTGCAAACCAAACAGGCCCTTACTCTCCCATTGTTCAACCTTTCCTAAAATTTCTAGTGTGTCATCTCCTTGCGGTCATCTCCTCTAGTCATTTTCCTATCAGGCCTCAGCCTCGTACTATTCAATCAAAGTTGTACAGAGCTAGTGAGATCTTTAAGTGTACGACCATTCATGCCTCATAGCTACTCTTACTCAGAGTATATTGGAGATTGATCTCATACCCGTGGATGTAGGTCTCATCAAAGTTGAATCACGTATATTTTAGTGTTATCTCTCTCACCTCCCCCTATTTGTGCATTGTTAAATCGTTTAATTGTTGATGGCATAACCTCATCCCTTGGCCGTAATCTTCATCATTAACAATTCTAGTGCATAACTAAGTTCATTTCATTTTTAATTTAATATATTGTGTCCATTTTGTCAGTTTGGTGGAAGCAATCTTATATAGGCGTTAAATCTATTTTAGGCTTTCTCAATGTTTAGTAGCAATCTATGAAGCCCGGACTAGACACGAAATACGGAATGCACATGACTCAGGATACACTTTTTCAAAATGTTGGATATAATACGTTATGATACGTATTATATAGTTTTAGAATATATATTAGTGAAATAAATGTAATTTGTTTTATAGATTACATAATTGTTACATACTTATCATGAAATTCAATAAAATCAAATACGACAAAAATACAAAATTTACAAGAAACAAATAAAATTCAATAAAACCAGAAATATGACTATCGTCATGACAACTTTTCAGTCGTGAGGCTGGTGAGTATTGGGTGGGCTGGTTTGCAAAACTAGGATTTGATTGAAACTTGAGTCCAGATTTATTTTTTATTTTCCGTGAGTGAATATGGTTTGTTATTTTTCTTTTTATATTTTACAATCAATGCTTTTAAGTCATTAACCATTTTACCACATTTTAGGTTTTCAAAGTACTAAAAAGTACTCCTAGTGTGCCCAGAAATTGTGTCCCTGGTGAATCCTAACGTGTCCTCAGCGTTGTCGTGACGTGTCCTCTGGATGACGTATAAAAAATTAAGCTACTTTGTCTGATGTGTGTCAAATCATATTTGCTACCTTAGGCAGAGTGTCCATGCTTCATATCTATGAAGCACGAACACTCTCCCGGAAACCAACGTGTCGTGTCCTACAACGTGTCGGATACCTATGAAGCACGAACACTCTCCCGGAAGTCACGAGCCAACTTTGACTCAAGTGATGGTTATTGTGCTTTATTTATGATTCTTAAGGTCGAAGTGTGTTTGAATTTTTTTGTATGGTTCATTTTCTTAATTTCATGCTAAGAATGCTCTAATAATGTATTTTATGGAGAAAATCTGTTTTATTTCATTAATATATATTTAAATATGTGTTATATATTGTACGTATCATAGCGTGTCGTATCCTAGTTTTTAGATCAATCACGTGTCGCGTGTCGAAACACATGTCACGTGTCCGTGCTTCATAGCTTCATATCCAACAATTAATCATTTAAAATTTTCATGTGACTCAATTCAGTTTTGTGAATTCTTGTAGAAAAATTTGATAAACATCATGTTCATTACTTTTGTAGATTTTATATTGCAAATGCTCCACATGACAAAATATAATGACAACTGATTTGATTTTTTCTAAAACCCTGTTAGGTTAGTTGTATGAACTGAATTTCTCAACGTTTCTATTTTATTTATCAACATTTTTGGCACTTATTTGAAATTGGTTAATACTTTGTATACCATACTTGCATGACAATTGGAATTTGTTGAAAGCAGGCAGGGGAAGAATGTTTCTCAATTGAGCTGGATGAGAAGAATCATGTTTGGTTTGAAGTACTTTCCTTTTCAAAACCAGCCCACTTTCTCTCTCATATTGGGTACCCATATGTTCTTCTTAGGCAAAAATATTTTGCTCATCAATCTACTGGTGCAGTTCGAAAGTATATTTCTACCAAGTAACCTCCGTGTATATGCAAATATTAATTCTACCTCCTTGTTACTGGAAGGGAAAAGATGCAAAGAAACAGAAAAACAAGTACTGTTCCACTGTTGTAGTTCATTGTATATGTTTTAATGTTCTTCAATTTTTTGGTGTTATACTACACTGACTTGAAAAAAGGTAAATGGGATAATTTGGTTAACTTAAAGTATAGGGAAATTGAGCTTTGTTGTAGTGGAAACATAAAATAGGAAGAAGAATCATCCTCTGAATAGTTTTGATTGTTTTGGCCATTTATCAAGTAGACGACTACATTATTGGGTGCCTCTAATCCTGATTTTCACAATAGTTTATTTCTTAGGTGTTGATCAAATTGGTGGTGGACGTTTGTCTTATCAAGGATCACTAGTATCTAGACTATTACATAGTGTAATTTGTTTTGTTGCATAGTTACCATTCCGAAGATATAGCTTTAGTTTGGAAAATTTTTCCTGTAGCTTTGCAAGTAAATCTTCTAGGTTTTGTGGACAAAATCAAATTCTTCTCTCCAGCGAAACATGGATGGTAATCCCCAATTCCAATGCCTGTGGGAATATATATATAGTGGTGGAACCGCCTTGGCCTGGTTAGGGATGACAATTTAATCCGACCCGATTTGACCCTAATGGGGCGGGTTTTAAAACCAGATTAATGAATTAGGAGCGGGTATGGAGTTTTAAAAAAATCCGTTTATTAAATGGGGCGGGTTAGGAGTCTAGTTAAATAAAATTGCACCAGTCCGACCCGACCCGTTTAACTTATGTCTACATATGTATGTTAATTACACATAAATCATACACACACACACACACACACACACATACACACGCACACTAAAAAAGACCATTTGTATATTAATTTTGTAAAAGATCTATGTGAAAATATGGATTGACAATTGGGATTTTGTCTCACATATTGAAATATGAACCCTTATAAGCTTCTAAGACTAATGTAATAATTTTAATTTTACTATTTTAAAAATTAACCAAACTCGTAGGACCCTTGCCTCGCCCCCGTTTATTAAATGGGACGGGTTAGGGTTTTGTCAAACCCGTCCCGTTGCCATCCCTAGCCCTGGTGAGTGGTTTTATAAGATACATTTTCAGGACCTTCAACATACAAATAATTTTCTTGACTTTCAAACATAAGGTAATCCTATATCTTCTTTTTACTTTCTATTTTCCTCGAAGATGACGAGAAATATATGCAACAATCCCCATTTTCTCACGTGCGGTTTTCTATAAATGAAAATGAACTCTCGCTGGAAAGAGATGCCTATTTCGTTCGATTGTCCTTCCAACGAGAGTTAAACAGACCACCTTTCGTTTGAAGTTCATTATAAGTCCGTTCTAACGAAAACAACAATACGTTCCAATGAGATTTGATTTCGTTCGAATGAGATTGGAATCTCGTTCCAATGAACTAAAAATTAAAAAAAAATCAAAATCGATTAAAAAAATTCCTTTTGTAAAAAACACACATCCTAAAATAATTTGACCTAGTAAAATCAAAACCATAAGTTTGTATAACTCCATAAAGTGTTTGTGACGATTCCAACAGCTTGAAATCCGAAAACAATGCTCGGTCACTAACAAGTCTTCAAGGGTCGTGGAGGTTAACGCAGATCCAATGTTCGGTATGTATCAACGGTTTGTAACGGGATATGCCAAAATAACTGTACTATGAGCAATTATAAAACCTCTTACAAATCTACTCCTTTAGCTATTCTGGTACAAAAATAAAAACCAAAACCAAAACCAAATTACAATATAACCCTCAAGATAATGTTCTAATGCCCTCCTAAACCCAAAAACCGAACGACATTTGAGACTTTGTCTGTAACTGAAATTCTTCATCTTGTGTAGTTCATTAGATCATCATCAAAGCGGAAGAGACCTACACACATGAAACAAAAGAATAATGTGACGCATTCAAGTTTAAAAAATAGACAAACTCCCCCTCAATTTGTTCTCCCCCCTTTTGTCTGTAATAGACAAAGGGTTAGAAACTAATCATGTATAATAAGCATCGCATGAATCCAAAATAAATAACATCACAAAGATAATCAATTAAGCATATGCGATGAGAATTCTAAGAGGCAAACCAATTATTTTTGCAAAATTTTCACATTTTTTTTAGTATAAAGTATATGTATAAAGAGTACATATAGATACAAAACACATAGCACCATATAATAACACTAAAATATCTGAATCATGAAACCAATATGTAATTGTGTGAATCAACATAGGCATTCATAATATATGCGCACGAAGTCATGATATACTTCTAAAGAAAGAAATCAATTTCAATTTTAGGTGTAAAAATGTTGAACATAAATGAAATTGAGTCAACTTATGCAACATGTCATGAATTCAAATTCTTCTCAAATCAATAACGCCAAACTATTTAATGTTTTTCAAGAGAGCCCGTTGTGCAAACCCAATGATCTTCTACTTTATAACACCCTCGAAATCTCATATAAGAATTCATTATCTAATGTTTTTGAAGATATCATAATTCTCATATGTAGTGAAGCATCAATGAAATATAAAATTGGCTTTGGCACTTCTGTTTTTGTGTGTCGTTAATCTTTTAGGCTCTTTTTGCAAATGATGGCTTTTAACGCAAATGGGCTGAAATTGCCCTATGAAATGACCATTGACTGTCGAAAATTCAGCGCACTACTTTTGGAAGTTCGGAAGTGGGCTCGAGAGTCAGATAATTGGGTGGTACCTGCCGATGAAGTCAGTTTAGATAATCTCGTCCAGATTATGGCAGACTTGTTCCGACAGACCGGTGAAATTTGTAGTATCTCCGAGCTACTCTATGCTTTAAAGATACAAGGGTGGTTGGTCTCTTCACTTCTGCATCTCCTCGTTGAGTGGGAAGATCTATACGAAGAGGCCGTTGAGGTTGTAAAATGCATTGACTTCTCGTGGAAGGATGACATCGTTGCCATCGAATGGGGGGACGAATTCGATAGTTCAGATGAAGAGGAAAGCCAAGAAAAGACTAATACAGTGATCAATGTATTCGGGATGATATCGTTTGAAGATCTGTTATGAGAGATCAACAAAGTGATCGAATAACCCAAGATAGATGAAGAAACACGGTTTCTGTTTTCCCCCTCTTTTGTGAATTATAAGACAAGATCTGGAAGCATTACTAGGTTTCGAACCCTCAATAGGCAATGACAAATATGGTAAAAGGTGTTGAGAAACTCCCTATGATAGAAATGACCTTCGAGAGAACAAGATCCTCGATCAGTTAAAGAAAACTCAGCCTAACATCACTTTGTGGGGACTCTTTATGTCTTCCCAACTGCACTGAAATGCCTTGATTAAACTGCTCACCTAGCCAACTGTCCCTCCTTCACCACTCTGGAAGAAGCCATAAACTTGGTCGGGTCTTTAATCTCTACTAGAATGCTCTCCTTCTCTGAGGAAGAAATCCCTAAGTTTGGTTCAAACCACAACTATGCTCTCAATATCTCTGTTAAGGTCATAGGGAAGACATCCCCAGTTTCGCTCGTTGATAACAGATTAGCACTTAATGTTTTCCCGTTAAGAACCCTCAACTGCTTGGGTTTGAAAGTAAGCGACCTTTCTCCAACTTCCGCCGTAGTGCGTGTGTATGACAAAACTCGTCGATAGGTGATGGGATCAATAAAGTTTACACTAGGGGCGGGCCCTATAATCCTCCTTATTAAATTCCAAGTCATCGACATACTGACTTATTTTAACCTATTACTCGGTCGACCATGGCTTCACAACATCAAGAGGGTGTCTTCCTCTCTCCATCAGAAACTGAAGTTCTTCGCCAATGGGTTGGTCATCACAATCTTGGGTGATGATGATAACACTGAGAATGCAAGCACCAGTAACCCAGTACTAGAGATACAACATGGGGCGAATGATATGCTTCTATATGGTTTCCAAGGCGAACCACTTCCACTCCCAGCAGGGGATGATTTTAAAGATAGAGTTTGTCCAGAGCACAACCCTCATGTCAATGTCAACGTGATACATATGTTAAAAAATATGCACTTCATGCCCAGACTGGGGCTGGGACGACTACAACAAGTGATACTAGAACCCATAATATTGAAGAAGGCCTTTCCTCCATATGGCCTGGGTTATCAGCCATCACTAAAAGAACTCAGAATGCTTCGTCAACCTCGGTTGAAGAGAAGGTTAGAAAGTGCCAAGGCTGAGGAGATTCCTTGAACGGAAGATTCATTGAAGATAGTGAAGATTTTCCCTTTTGTGGCTTTTTCAAACCGTGGTATGATCACGTGGACAAGAAGATGAAGCCAGGAATGGAGATCTTCTTTTAAGACAGCTACTCATGGGCCGAAAGTTCCCATCATCATGTACAACCACTCATGGAGAAGACCATAATTATCACCGAGAATTCTGAGGGAAGTGATTCTGAGGACTCATTCAATCTGCAGACACTGGGGCTGACACTCTGCATGATCCACTCAGGCACTACATCATTGGATCCATCCAACCTGATCATGACTGCTGATGCACCCCTCTTCAACTGGAATGCTATACCAATTCCACCCGCTAAAATACAACCCAACCCTGATATTTATCATATTTCTTCTTCTTCTTCTTCTTCTTCTTCTTCTTCTTCTTCTTCTTCTTCTTCTTCTTCTTCTTCTTCTTCTTCTTCTTCTTCTTCTTCTTCTTCTTTTGTTATTCCCTATTCTGATCATAATGTAATCCAGACCTCCATTGATGAGGTTCTCACCGTTTTTCCCAATAATGAAATAAACGAAGATTTTGAGTATCTTGCTGTGCTTTATATTAATTGTCTTGATTCTAGTCAAACTTTTGATGGTGATAATTTTGCAAATGAACAATTCTTCACTGATCTTAATAAGGTTAACAACAAACAACATAATTGAGTTCAAATAAATGAAGATGAAACTATTGTTATTAATCTCAGTTCTAGTAGTCAGCTGCGCGAGATTAGGATAAGGTCCACCCTTGATGAGCATGAGTGTGCGCAATTTGAAGAACTGTTGAAGGAATTTATAGACGTCTTCGCATGGTCCTACGATGACATCCCGATATTTATCCCGAAATAGCTCAACATAAGATTCCAACGCTCCCAGGATGTAATCCAGTCAAACAGAAGTTGCGAAAGATCTGCACCGAATGGTCACTTAAGGTTAAGGAAGAGGTGGTCAAACAGTTAAATGTAGGCTTTATTCGAGTGGTTGAATATCTCATATAGTTAGCCAACATCGTACTCGTGCCGAAATCAGGAGGAAAGGTTTGCATGTGCGTCGATTATCAAGATTTGAACAAGGCTTACCTAGTGCCTGTAGACAACATGGCCAGTCACGCTCTCAAGTCATTCATTGATGGTTTTGTCGAATACAATCAGATCAAGATGCACCCAAATCATCAAGAAAAAATCGCATTCGTCACCCCTTGGGGAGCCTTCCGTTACACAGTTATGCCATTTGGTCTAAAAAACACAGGGGCTACCTACCAAAGGGCTGCCACAACCATCTTGCATGATCTGATACACAAACAAGTTAAGGTCTACGTGGACGATATGATCATTAAGTCTAAGACTCAGGAAGGTCATATTCCCGCTCTCCAAAAGTTCTTTGAACGACTGCAGCGATACCAAATGCGACTTAACCCACAAAAATGTGTCTTTGGGGTTACCAAAGGAAATATTTTAGGATTCATAGTTGGAAAGAAGGGGATTGAAGCAAATCCTACCAAACTAAAAACCATACTCTAAATTCCACCACCCTGAAAGGAGAAGGAAGTTCGGGGATTCTTGGAGAAATTACAGTATTTCAGCCAGTTAACTTCTATTTGTGAACCCATCTTCAAACTCCTCCAAAAAGTTTCTACCAAAATTTGGAACGAAGCTTGTCAGGAAGCCTTTGACCGAATCAAGTAGTACCTTATCCGATCTTCGGTACTCATGCTACCACAACTTGGTCTACCTCTACTTCTATACTTGACCGTGACAGACATTGCAGTTGGGGCTCTACTAGCCCAATACATTGAAGAATCTCGCAAAGAGAGGGCCACCTACTATGCCAATCGCAAGTTGGTCGAATATGAAGTCAACTACACTGCCTTGGAGAACGCATGTGTCACCCATGTCTGGGTCACTCAAAAATTACGACACGACATGCTCGCTTTTCCCATGAGAGTTGTATCCCGGATGGTACTTATCAAATACCTACTTGAGAAACCTAACCTATCTAGCTGAATGGCCCGATGGTTAATGCTGCTGGTCGAGTTCGATATTGTGTATGTCACGCAGAAAGCCATAAAAGGGAGAGCTATTTCTGACTACCTTGTTGACTACCCTATGGAAGAAGCCGACGTTTGGATCTCTGAATTCCCAGACGAAGACATCCTTTGCACCTCTCAGGAAGACCTCCGGTGGAAAATGTTCTTTGACGGCGCTACCAACAAGAAAGGATATGGCATTGGGATACATCTAATCGCCCTTGATGACTCTCACACTCCCATTGCCATCAAGCTAAATTTTCCCTGCACCAATAACATGATCGAATACGAGGCATGCGCAGTAGGCCTCAGAGTCGCCCTCAAGAAAGGAATCAAATATCTAGATGTCTACGGGAATTCTGCCCTCATCATCGGCTAAGTCCCTAAAAGATGGAAAGTCAAAGACGAAAAGCTCCTATATTTCCACGCCCACTTAGATGAGCTGGCCTCATAGTTCTAACATCACCTTCCACTACTTACCCCGAATAAGGAGTAACTTAGCCGATGCCCTTGCTACCTTAGCCTCCATGGTCGACATGCTCGAGGGAATAACGATGGCCCCTTTCCTAATCCAAAAACAAGCTAAATCGATCCATTGCTACCACATTGAGCTCGTCACAGATAAGGATCTTGATATAGCTGATTGTTGGTACTATGATATTTGACACCTCTTCAAGAACTATAGGTATCCCCAAGACACCAATAAGAAAGATCGAGCTACCCTCCGTAAACTGGCTGCCCAGTATATTATCTACTGTTCTAGAGGAACTTCGATGGAACCCACTTGTACCAAGAGTGCACGTGGAGAAATTCCACCAATAGTGCCCGAGGAGGCCGAGAGAATTCAGGCATGTTTGCCGCCACACTGGGATTTACCCCCAACATAGCAGAAAACTCTTCGTAAGACGGGTAGGCTTCATCCAAGCTAAAACGAAAAACATGATCCTCGTGGTACCAGAATTGTATTGCCACCGTCAGTATGTTCCAGTAAATGGGCCTGTTGCGCCACAAAGAAACCCGACGCAGGTTAAAGGCACCGTAGTCTACGTTGTATGAACACATAACCTTTAAAATTTTGAGGTAAGAGGCAAACTTGGCACTTATGGGAAGATCCAGGACACAAAGCAAGAAATAAGCAAGAGAACGAAAATATGGATAAGTGAAGAAAAAACTCTCCACCTTACCCCCTTTTATACTTGAAAAACTTGGCTAAAGACAAGGATCCTGCAAAATCCGGATGGAACTCTACCCCATCAAGGGCAAAGTAGCTGAAGAAAGTGCAATCAAAGCCTTGGGTGATATGATTGGACTGACCCGCTGATAAGCAGGACAAGGGGTATGCCGATTGGCATCTCCCCTTTTTTTAAAATTCCCTTTTTCCTTAATTGTCAAAATCCAAAACTTAATAAAAGTAAATTTTATTGTCAAAAGAATTTAGAATTTCTCACCTTATATTCTTAACTCACTCTGTTTTAAAATAAATTCTTTATTAAGTATTTTAAAGGATCACATACCAAAAAGTCCCTCAAATATTTTTTAATACACACTTAGTCCAAGCCTTTTATTTTGTACCAAAAAGTCCCTTATTCTCTTATCTTTAAATGTCCGCGCCAGCGGCATGGTAAAATCTTTTTGGCACGGTGAAGGACTTTTTGATGCAAAATAAAAAGGCTTGGACTGAACGTGTATCAAAAAAAGTTTGAGGGACTATTTGGTATATGCCCCTATTTTAAATCCTTTTTATGGTCTCAACAAACAAAGTAAAAGTTCATGTAGATTAAGTCATTTAAAGCGCAGATAAATAAATAAAATCTCATTCATTATATATATATATATATATATATATTGCCATCATTGCATCCCTTTTGCAGAAAAAAGAAGAAGAAAAACAAATGGGACTCAATTCGACCCCCCAAAACTTTCTCTCTCTCTATCCCTCTACGATCCCCCGTCCTTGCGACGCATATGCTTCCCCCGACGACGAGTTGAGGATCCTCCACTACGTGATCCAGATTCCTCCTTAGAAGAGACAGATGGCACAAAACAGGAAGGAATCGGGATTGAATCTCGAATATGAACTGTCACGGAAGCCACTTAGTCTTGAATGTCCCTCAGTCAGGTAGTCAACACCCGGACATGCTACAAAGGAAATACAAAAGAGAGAGCAAATCATTCAGTATAAAGAGAAAGAAGAAATCGAAAAAGAGAAAAGACAAAAGGCAAAGGACAAAGATATACCTCTGGCTGGAGGACATCCTCCGTCAGCCCCAACACCTTCGGGTACATCGAATTAGGGCGATGCATTATACTCACTGATACTCCCCTTAGATAGTCTGATGTTGTAGGAGGGAGGAGCAAGCCAAAGAAGCCGAACCTCCGATGTCGCCACCGCCATTGACGTCGACGCACCAACAATAATGTGGGAAGATCCCACTGGCTGACTTGTGCCTCTGCCTGAAGCCGTAGGAGGTGGAGGCAAATTCACCATGTTGTAGATGCACGACGACACCAACTAGCTCATCACAAAATCGAGGTAGTTGTAGGTCGCCACTGTGTCCGTATAACAAGAATGGGGTTCGTCGATCATCGTTGCTACCCGAGCATCCTCTGACATCTCCCGCACCCACCTAATATACCTTGGGGGCATTACTGGTGGGATCGCCACCTCGGCCTCCATGATCTGCCGGACTACTCTCTCTCCTAGATACCAGGAGTAGCTAAACTCGTGCGCTAACAGCTAGCGCATCTGCGCATTCCCCCCAGTCACCCACGTATGCTGAATGGCCGTCCCCCAGGGATAAAAGGCCACCTACATTTTACCAGGATAAAGTCAATACTTGCAAAAAGGAAATGCAAAAAATAAAGGGACTAAAAAAAAAGAAAAGATCACTCCTTCACTCGTTAGGTCATTCAAGACCCGACGCACCACCGCCAAGTAAAGAGATCGCCTCGACTGCGGTTGGACTTCCGCTAGTAGTAAATCCGGCGAAAGCCCCCCATCGACTCATCATGCAAGCTAATCAAACGAGCATTGTGCCCGATCACATCATAGAACCACGTATGCAAAAGTATAAGAGTCAGCAATCAAAATAAAAAAAGGAAATAAAAGAAAATGCGTAAAGGAAAAATGTAAAAAGAAAAATACCTCCAAAAGATACATGGCGCTAGTAAAAGTCTCCCGATAACACCGACTGAAAGCATCCAAAGATGAATAAAGGGTCGCCAAAGTTAGGCTCCCCCAGTCAAAGAAAGGGATATTCGAAAATACCCTCAAGTATGGACAAAATCATAAGTGGACGATATCGCCGCTCGACGCCATAAGAAGACCCCCAACAACAAAAGAATAAATAAATGATCCATTTGACGAACCTGCAGCCCGTTGGTCTCATAAATCTCCCGACTCAGCAAGACCTCCCAAAGAAGAGATATACAAATAGAATTTTCGAGACTATCCGTCCAACATCACCTAGCCCCGCCTCAACAACCGCCAGCGTTATTCTCACCGTGCGATCCACCTCTATCTGGGTGCCCTCACAATCTATCCCCAACAACTGCTGCACATCAATAGGGGTCACCGTCATCTCCCCCAAATCCAAATGTATGGTGTGGGTAGTATCTCACCACCTATCCCCCAAAGCACATAGGACAATCGTCGAGCGGGATGTCTCATCCAATACAGACGCCAAACTACCAAAACATGTGGAAGAAACCACCCAACACACCTTCAAAGGAAGGTGCTCCCACACATCTCTAAACCCCATCGTCCCCCTGGAGCGAAGATTTGACGTAGTAATATCAGTCTATCAAAACAAAAGAAAACGTTTTGTTAAAAAAACTGAGAAAATTACAAAAAGGAATACCAAGAGTCACATAATACTTACATAACCCTCAGGGTTCCGCACCCTAGATAATCGATGCTGGGAAGGCTCACGAAGAAGGGTACGCTCGTCAGCAAAAGGATAAAAAAGATCAAAGGCGTTTTCATTGCCCAATGCTAAAGTACCCTGGCATGTCACTCCAATTTTGCCCAATTGTCAACCCCTAGCCATGCCATGTGGGTCTCACTGCTTGAAAAATCCGCCATTTCTTGGAAAATAGGAAGGGGAAAGATTAGAAACGAATTGCAGAAAGAAATGAAAATAGCACATGGAATGAAAGCTAAGAACTGTGAAAAATGAGCAGAACTCGCCCCTTTTTATAAGAGGCTAAGGGGTATGCCGATCGGCAGTCCCCTAACCCCCGCCGATAGGCACTGTCCCTTCCCTAAGGGTTCCAAAAGATCGTGCCACTGCAGTTTGGCAACCCCAAAAACATGCCTGACGACAACCCCCTAAAATTTTGTACAAAATGTCCCAGGAAATGCCAGAAAATTCAAAAAATTCCTCAAAATACAAATAAATATTAGGACATTCCTTTAACAAGAAAATCATTTTTCAAGTTCACCAAAATCCCCACCCGAATTGATACCATATTTTATCTCCAGCTTAAAACCCTAAAAATCAGCGCACCTGCGGAATTTTGAGAATTGCATCTTCAGCAAAAATAAGTGCTTCCTCACAGAGCTACCCAGTTCCCCAGCAGGAATTCCTGAATAAAAACTTTTTACCAAAAAAATTCCAATTTCCCAAAGCAGAGCTAGAAGCCCTAACCAGACATCTCTCCCCAACAATGCAATCCCCAGCGAAATCCCAAAATCCTCAGAAACCAAAATACTTCCCCAAGCAGGGGTATATAAATTCATCAACACAATGCCCAGCGGAATCCTGAAACCTCAAGTTATCAAATGTTCCCCTAAGTAGAATTTCCAGACTAAGATTTTCAGTTCTTCTCAAGAAGACATAATTCCCAGACAGATGTTAAAAAAAACTTTGTTTACAAGATTAATAACAAAAAGTTATAAGTTGAGTAAACTCCGAAATAACTTGTTGAGCAAAACTCTTTTCAATAATCTTGACTTATGGATGTTGAATTCGATAGTCAATAAATTTTAGGTTTTAAGGATAAAACCAAAAACTATATCCTTTTGTATGAAATTGAGCATATAAGAGGTATGAAAATTAAAGCAAATTTGACACGCGATTTTTAACGTGGTAAAACCCTAAAATAAGGGAAACATCCACGCCCCCTCTACGGAGCAAAACAAAAAATCCACGAGAATCACAACCCTGTTACAACACTAAAGCATGCAACTAAGAACCAAAATACAAGATCAAAAAATTTACCTACCCGAGTTACTCCACTCTTAAAGGCATTCTATCTTGATTTTTTCTTCTCCACGCATCTTCTTGTTTTATACTTGAATCCTGGATTCCAGCAGCTCCACAAACAAAATATCTCACCAAGAACCACAAATCCTATGTGTTTGCATGAAAGTGATAGTGTTTGTGAATTAAACTAAATGCAATAATGCTTCTCACGCCTCTAAATCAAATACAAGCAATATCCTATGAATTTACAAGGAACTTCTATATGCAGTGCAAATCATCTCAAATATGCTTTGAATACAAGACTTCAAAAATTTCAGATTTGGAATAAAAAAATTCAATTCAAGTTTTGTTTCAAAATTATTTATGTCCAAAATTTATTTCACCAATTTGTGAAATTAATTTTTGAAACAAACAAAAACCTTTCTCAAATCTGAATATAAGCCACAACAATAAGTCTTGTGTTTCAAATTTATTTGAAACTATATTCTTGGATCAAAAAAATATCAACAACAAAAACACACAAATGATCCAAGAACAAATCCACAACAATCCTAACAATTAGTGTACTAAAAAGGTCCCTAAGAGATATAGGGTTTGAGGGGTACACAAATCTGAAAGTGGTTCAAAAAAATTTTCGACGAGTTTTTCGGCGACGTGATCTATTCAGCTCCGGTGTCATTTTCTCTCTTGATCTCGTTATGAATCCGACGACGGTCCAATTGAAGCTCTCAGTTTATCCAAGTTCCAACGATTTTTCTTACGGCTTCGGTGGTGTTTTCTACTTCTACCGGCGAGAACTCTCTCTCTCGTGATCTCGCTCTCGGTTTTTCTCCTCTGGGAAAAAATGAATGTTAATACCAAATTTAGTCTGCTGACGTGGACCAATCACTTGAAGACACGTGTCAACCTACATGGAAAATACAAATACTTTCAACGAACAACATACTATCACCGAGATACTCAGGTGCTCCGAGCAACTTAAGCATACCGAGCAACTTAAGCGGTTCGAGCTACTTAGCGTGCAGAGCATCCAAATCAAGAGAATCAAAAGACAACTACGCATTAAATGCGCATTATTATCGTGAAAATGTATATGTCTACTAGATAATAGTGCATTATCCTTTAATATGTACAGCCTCAAGGCTATAAATACATTGTAACATCCTCATAAGAAGGGAACTTTGGATCTCTGGGCAAACCTACTATCGAGATTTCAAGTAAACAGTCAACAATACAAAAATAGTGGACGTAGGCCATTTTCATAAGGCTGAACCACTTTAAAAATCCTTTGTCTTATTTATCTGTGATTGATTAATTAGAGATAATCTAGTTTTTTACATCAACAGATTGACGCCGTCTGTGGGAAACGACTGTACTTAGCGTTTTTCACCAAACAACTCATCATCTATGGTTGAAATTTCGGAATCCAGTGATCGAAACGCTGGGCTCCCCCCAACCCTTCTAATCCACCAAATGTTCAAGATCTGGCTAGCACAATGGCTAATTTAGCCCAAGGGCAAACGACCATGCAGGAAACCATGCGTCAACGTATACAAACTGTTCAAGATGGAGTGCCGGCTCAATCAAGACAATAAAATGCTCAGAGAAATACTCATGTTCCATCTTCAAGAACTAGACGAACGCTATTCCCGAAGGTCTCTCAATCTAGACGTACTGATTCATATCGTACTGATAGATCTAATGATCCTTCGTATCAACCTGGCCGAACCTCATCAGTATGAGCTACAGATTCTCAACGTAACGTCACTCTAACTCCAGAAAGGACTAGTGCTCTAGAAAGTTTGAGTAGAGTCTCCCGTTTTGATCGATTGGGCCCTAGGAGGGATAGAAGTCCTCCTAGGATTGCGTCGAGGAACTCTTAACGACCATCTGATCTAAGGGAAGGTTCTGCCCAATCACACCCAACAGTCCGTAATGAAAGATCTCATGAGGATAATCCAACGCGATCAGTTACTCGAACAAATAGGCCCGAGGTGGGAAATGATGCATGGAAAGGCTCTATTCAAAGGTTGGAGGACAGATTAGGGGAAATGGCTAAGGCCAAGAATCCTCTACAAAGAACTTTTGTCCAAGGGACACCATTCGTACAGGCAATTGTGGATTTTCCCACACCATCAAAATTCAAAGCTCCTATGGTGACGCCTAAATACGATGGAAAAACTGACCCTGTCCTTCATATAGAACAATACCAAGCTGCTGTCGATATCTATGCGGTTCCAAATGAAATGAGATGTAGGGCATTTTCAGGAACTCTCACCGGGTTAGCCCAGATATGGTACAAAAACCTTCCTCGGGGGAAGATCATAACTTTTCTTCAATTGGCAGAGCTTTTCATAGGGAATTTCTGTTTTGGAGAAAAACCAGTTAAATGAGTAGCACACTTACTGAGTGTTAGGAAGAAGACAGACGAGAGTACCAGGGACTATATTACTCGTTTTAATAACGAGAAACTTGAAGTAATTGATTACGAGGAGAAGACCGTAATTACTGCTCTGATGAGTGAACTGTTACCAGACAAGTTGTACTATACTTTGGCCAAAGATCCACCTAGGACCATGGCAGAACTGATGGAAAAGGCAGCCAAAATCATGAACGCCGAGGAAGCCATGGCTGCGAAGAAGAATACAGACACTAAGGAGACCAAGGTTGAGGCTGGTAAAATCGAGAAGAAGGATCAGAAGAACAATGGTGGCAACAGACAATTGAAAGGTAAGCAAGCTCTGGAGCAGATGAGGAAGTATGAAAATTATACTCCCTTCAAAGTAGACATAAATCACATTCTGGAAGAGATCAAGAACAACGAGGAACTAGCCTGGCCAGAGAAAATGAAGACAGATCCTGACAAAAGGGATAAGTCTAAGTACTGTGAATTCCACAAGGATCACGGCCACACGACTAAATGTTGCATAGCTCTTCAAAATGAAATTGAAGCTCTCATCAGGCGAGGAAAACTAACTAAGTACGTTGATCGCCAGAATGGTGAAAAAACTAGTAACATAGGAAGGCAAAGATCTAAATCTCCTCGTCGAGCAAAAGAAGACAAGAACAAAGATCACGAGGATGATCCAGAAGATGATCCCGACCTCCCCAAAAGACCAAGACAGCCAGAGCGCGAGGTATTTTCAATCCATTTTGGGTAATTTAAATGTAATGTCATTACAGGTGGAGATGCAGGAGGTGGAGATCTAATTGCGGAGAGAAAATCTTACCTCAATGAGGACCAAGCTTGCTCTTACATACAACGAATAAACTTGGCTGAATCTGATCGCCCGAGGAAGGTGAATAGGGATAAACTGGTCATCGATTTTTCTAAGAACGACTTGGCAGGTGTACTATATCCTTATGATGACCTATGGTGATCAAGATGAGAACGAAGGAAGTGGTGATTTCAAGGGTACTCGTGGATAATGGTAGGTCGGCAGATATCATGTTCTACCCATGCTTTGACAGTTTGAATCTGAAGTTAGCCCAGTTGGAGCCATATCATAGGCCCCTCCTCGGTTTTACTGGCGGAAAGGTTTTTCCACTTGGGACGACCAAGTTGGATATGCTTATTGGTACATGGACTGCTTGTCGAACAGAAAGAGTACGCTTTTTCGTAATGGATAAAAATATCCCATCATCTTACAACATCATCATGGGAAGGGTAGGTCTGAAGAAGTTCGAGGCAGTACCATCTACTGTACATTAGTGTTTAAAATTCCCAACCAATTTTGGAGTGGGAGTTGTGCAAGGCGATCAGAAAGTAGCTCGGGAATGCTACTATTCCTCAGCAATAGCAAGGGAATAACGCACAACAGGGACTTTAAAGCCTGTGCCCTCCTCTTCCCTTCTTTTCTTATCCTCTCCTCCTCTCTGTTTCTTTTCTTTTCTCTTTTTCTTCTCTCCAATTCTTATCCACCTCACTCTTCTGCCCCGTTGTTCCCGTCTTGGAACCACCAGCCATAGAGAGTCCCCTTCCTCCCTCTTCAAGGATTTGATCCGATTAGATAACATATCATCTTCATCATTGATACCGAAAATTATCCATCTACGTGGACCAATCAGAAGTGGACACTTGGCTCCTTACGTGACATCAATTATAGTCAGCAGTCACTTGGTCGGCCAGAAGGTTGACCAACCTAAAGAATATAAACCATCAATGTAGATGAACAGCTATAAAGAACCAAGAGTTATTTTACACGTGTTCAAGACTATTAACAGTCACATTCATAATGTACGGGTATAAATAAATAAATATATAAAGGCATTCTAACCCTTGATCTCCGAGTCACTATAAATACATTGTATCCCATTCACAAAAGGCACAAGACACAAGACGTAATAATCAGTACTAGGTTATTCTTATTGACAAGAGTACCTAGTTTTCTGTAATCACCAACAACAATACAAAACACAGTGGATGTAAGCTTTTTCATAGTTGAACAACTTAAAAACTCTCATGTCACATTTATTTCACTTTACTATTTATCTGTGATTATAAATTTGGCATTACATAAATCACTACCAATTTTAGACATCAATATATTGGCACCATCTGTGGGAACGTGTGTCTAGCAATGTTCTCTACCATATCTTTGTTATTTCTTTATCTTTAACATATAATATAAATGAATGATCTAGAAAGTAGCATGATGAATGAAGGTAATGCTCCCATTCCATCTTCTCCACCCACCTCAACCGATTTGAATGGAATTTTGGTTAATCTCATTAGGGGACAGGAAGCGATGCAGGAAATGATGAGACAACTGGCTCAGTCCTTACAAGACAGATATATTATTCTATATAGGCAAAATACTTCACCTTCTCATGAAAGAGAAATGCCACCTCCCCCTCCAAGAAATAATTAACATAACTTTTCCCGGTCCTCACGAGATCGATCTTATTTTCCTAGAGCAAGTTCATCGATTAGATCTTCAGTATTTTATGATGGTCATTCTTTTTTTTTCTAAAGCGGTCGAGTGCCTTAGAAAGACTAAGAAGAGGATCGAATGTTAATCGTCTAGGACCTTGAGCAGGTAGGCGCCACTATAGAGAGTTATATCGATCACGTGAACATCCTGCCGATCAACGTGAGGGATCAAACATAACAGGGTCAAGCGTTCGATGATCTACGCATGCCGAGCAGACTTCTCATAAGAAAAGCTCAACACAATCGCATGGAAGGGATAACCGAGCTGCTTTAGATAAGTCCAGAGCTGAGAATCCTTCATGGAAAGGATCAATCCAACGATTAAAAGATCGGCTAGGAGAGATGGCTAAAGAGAAAAATTCCTTATAAAGAAATTTTGTCAAAAGGTCACCTTTCATTCAGACCATTGTGGATTATCCCACACCTTCCCAGTTCAACACACTTGTTGTTACTCCCAAGTATGATGAGAAACCTGACTCGGTCCTCCACATTGAGCAATATAAGGCAACAGTTGACATTTATTATGTACCCATAGAAATGAGGTGCGAGGATTTTTCTAGTTCTATCATGGGTCCATCATAAATTTGGTACAACAATATCCCTAGAGGTAAAATTTCATACTTCCATCAACTGGCTGAATTATTTGTTGATAACTTTTTCTTCAGGACTAAGCCGATTAAGGGTGTTACTCATCTCTTGACTATACGTCAAATACCTGGAGAAAGTACCCGAGAATACATCATCGATTTCAACAATGAAAAGTTAGAGGTGGTGAATTATGAAGAGAAAACAACAATTGCTACCCTGATGAGTGGATTATTGCCCAAAGATCTCAATTATTCCCTAGCAACCCCTCCCTAATTAAAATGACCCAATTGATGGCTAAAACTGGAAATATTATGAACACCGAGGAGACGATGGCAGCTAAGGATATTTCTGAGACCAAAGGGGAAAATCATAAAAATAACTCCAATTCATTAAAAAGGATCAAAAGGACAAAAAAGAGTGATCAAATCAAAAAGTTTGATGAATATACTCCACTTAATAGAACTATTCACTAAGTCCTGGAAGAGATAAAGGGAAGTCGAGATTTGAATTGGCCTGCAAAATTAAAGACACCCTTCTACAAGAGGGATAAGTCTAAATATTGCGAGTTTCATAAGGATCATGGGCACACAGCTGATGATTGCATTCCATTGAAGAATGAGGTTGAAACCCTTATTCATGAAGGAAAGTTGAACAAATTGGTTGATCGTGATGATAGTTGAGGAACTAAAAGAAGGTCGGAATCCCACAACAAACCTAGAGATAAAAAAAAGAGGTCTCGAAGATAATTATGTTGATGATCTGAACTTACCAAAAAAAACTAAAAATAACTAGAAATTGAAGTAGGTATGATAACTTTTGGTTGTTTTAATTTCCATGTCATCTCAGGAGGGGGGATGAGGTCTCTGAGAGGAAGGCTTACTTGAATGAGATCCACGCTTACTCTTACATACGATGCATCAATTTGAATGACAAAGATGATGGTTAGCCCCAAAAAGTGAATAAAGATAAGCTCGTTATTAGCTTCTCAAAAAATGACCTATCTAGAGTATTAGGTCCTCATGATGACCCTTTAGTTATCACGTTCAGAATCCATGAAGCGAGATTTGCTAGAGTTTTGATTGATAATGGAAGTTATACTAATATTATGTTTTACAATTACTTGGAAAGTCTGGAATTGACACCAAGCCAGTTAGGGCCATACCAAATACCTTTGATCGATTTTTCAGGGGAGAAATTCTATCCACTAGGGAATGTTATCTTTGAAGTGTTGCTCGACATTTTGCAGATAAGCTGAACTGAGAAGGTACGTTTCTTTATCCTTGATAAGAATGTCCCATCAACATACAACATAGTCCTCGGTAGTGTAGGACTGTAGAAATTTAAAGTTGTACTATCGATCATCCACCAATATTTGAAGTCCCCTACCCAGTTCGGAGTCGGAGTAGTAAAGAGAGATGAAAAGGTGGCTAGGGAATGCTATTACACCTTAGCCGAGTAGAAAGACTTGACGAATTTAAAGAAGAAAGCCATAACATACCAAGTTGATACTTTGGATCCCCAAGAGGAAACAGAGCTGGTTAAAGGGAAGGTATTTAAAATCACAGAAAGTATCATACTTAATGATGAAAAGACGAAGAGAACTAAATAAATCATCTCCACATTAACAACATCAATCAAATAGGAATTGATCACGTTCCTAAAAGATCGGAAAGGTGTATTTTCTTAGAGTCATGAAGACATGCCCATAATTGATCCCAATTTCATTTTCCATGAGATCAATATTAGCAAGGATGCCAAACTAATCAAACAAAGATGCTAGGTATTTAGTCCTGAGAAAAATATGGCTATCCAAGAGGAAGTTGACAAGCTATAAAAAGCACGTCTCATTAATGATGTCAAGTATCCCAATTGGTTAGCAAATGTAATGATAGTTAAAAAGAAAAATAATAAGTGGTGGATGTGTGTGGATTTTACGGATCTAAACAAAGCATGTCCAAAAGATCATTTTCCTTACCTCGGATAGATCAATTGGTCGATGAAACATCATGTCATGAATTGCTCTATTTTATAGATGCTGATTCTGGTGGTAACCAGATAAAGATGAATCCTGAAAATAGGGAAAGCACTTCTTTCATTACAAGATGAGGATCATATTGCTAAAAAGTTATACCCTTTGGGTTAAAAAATGTAGGGGCCACTTACCAGAGGTTAGTCATCAAAGTGTTTGAAGAGAAGATCGGTAAAAATATGGAGGTGTATGTGGATGATATGGTCACCAAGAGTAAGAAAGCATCATATCACATCAAAGATCTAAGTCAGACATATGACCCACTAAAAAGTATTAGATGAAGCTCAACCCGACCAAGTGCGTGTTCGGTGTACAAGAGGTAATGTCCCTTAGTTTTATTATAAATCAGCGAGGGATAAAATCAAAGCCTGTCAAAATCAAAGCCTCGATCGAGATGAAATCTCCATCTTATAAAAAAGATGTTCAAAAACTCACTGGAAGGGTAGCTTCTCTTAACTGGTTTGTTTCCAAAGCAACCTATAAATGCTTAACTTTGTTTAAGGTACTTAGAAAGACCTTCGAATGGAATGAGGAATGTGAAGAAGCATTCCAGGAACTTAAAAAGTACTTAGGATCTCCACCGCTATTGTCCCGACCAACTCTAGGAGAGAGGTTATATTTGTATATAGTTATTTCTGAGTCTGTAGTTACCTCGGCACTAATCAGACTAGAGGATGGAATCTAATAACCAGTATACTACACCAGCAAGGCGTTCAGAGGAGTTGAAATTAGATATCCCCACTTGGAAAAATTAGCTTCAACTCTTATTGAAGCCTCAAAACGAATGAAGCCTTACTTCCAAGCACATACCATAGTGGTATACACTGATTTACCTCTAAGACAAACACTTCATAAGCCAGAGAAGTCAGGAAGATTGATGTGTTGGGCAATAGAATTAGGAGAATCTAATATCATTTATAAACCCCGATCATCATTTAAGGGGCAAGATGTAGTAGAATTTATTTTAAAATTTACTTATCCAGAGGTAATTGGACAGCCAAATTTGCCTAACGAGCGGACCTCTTAAAAATAGAGCTCAGCTCCCAAGCAAACCGAAGCTGACGCCAACCAACTTGAATAATCCATTATACAAGAAATGACACATAAATTTTTCTGATATGAGGATCTGGATGCTGATCAAGTTGACACTTCTAGTGCCTAGGCTTACGTCTCATCCGTTAGGGATCTTGACCTCTTGTTGTGGAGGCACACATTTGGTATACAACCTAACATAACTATGAGGGTCCCAAATTCAGACGAGAGAGTCTTCCAGGGGAATAAGGGGGAGGTTGCTGTTTATGAGCAAATGCTCAGGGTAGGTGTTAGGTTCCCTCTATACCCTGCAATAGTTGACATACTATCTGCCCTTGGGGTTGCTCCTTCTCAACTTCCTCCCAACTCTTGGAGAATCATCCTCGGCTAATATTTTTATAGCCTGCTATAATATCATTTCCTTGTTCAAGTCACCTGGGTATTTTCATCTAGGGGCGAGGAAGTCTGACAAAAGACTCTTTCACGTGGCCCAAACTTCAAACCACTATTGGAAGAAGATATTTTTCTTCATCTCTGTGGATTGGGAATTTTCCGCCAAAGTAAAGCCTTTAGAAGACAACCCAAGGGTTCCAAGGTCATGGTCCAACCCTTCAATGAGAGCACGGTCAGACCCTGGACTCAGCTTGGATGAGAGGGACATTGTTAACTATCTGAGGGAACAAGGGAAAGGGGTAAACTTCACAAATTTAAAGATTTGATGACCCCTCGTTTTCTCAAAGAAGTTGGTATGAGGGTCGGCCCCCTTACAGAATTATGTGAGTTGATTTCTGCTCCATTCTTACTTTTCTTCAAGTGTTTCCTCTTTGCCACTGTATCTTTCTGATGTATCGTCTCCTTTTTAGGTCATCCTATAAATATATCTGATAAAATCATGGAGATGACTACCCCAAGTTTATTATCTGGCTTGGGAAAGAAAAAAGACAAAGAGCCTCAGCAGGCTCAGAAGAAGACAAAGGCCGTGGGGCCGATAGAAATGGAGCCGACCTCCGACAGTCGTAAAAGGAAGGAGCTCAAAGTTCCTAGGGGCTCTCGACCTGACTCACGGACGAGGGCGAGGATAGAGGTGTCTCAAGAACACACTGAGGGGACCAACTCCTCTTCCAGCATGGGTGCCTATTGGTCTCAGAATCTCACTTTCCTCAAGGCTGAACCCTTGTCCCTCATAGCCAACCTGAGGGCGACCAAAGCCTCAATGTTTTCTACACCCTCGGTCATAGGTTATGAATTCTTATAAAAAATGCCACCGGCTAAGGTCTATGATTACAGTTTGCACACTTTAGCTCAGGTACCTCTTTCGACTTCATTCTTTTTTATTTACCAATATTTCATGAACTATTCCCTCGACCCCTTTTAACATGTGTTTATCTGTGCAGTCTGTCTGTGCCTTCACCTCTGCTACTAAGTGGATGGCTGCCAACTAGCAAAAGTTCCATGAGGCCGAAAGAGCTATTCAATATGAGGCCGAAAGAGCTATTCAACATGAGGCCGACTTGAAGACTGAGCTAGAGACGGCCAGGGCTGAGCTGAAGAGTGCAAGGACTGAGCATGCAAGCATCATGGATGAGCTGGTGAAGCAGCACGAGGCCGACGTTAAGGTGAAGGACACCCTCATCATTGAGAGGGAAGAGGCCTTGACCAATCAGGGGGTCTAATTCAAGGCATAACTTGTTGAGGAAGTAAAAAAAGCCGAGGTCGATGCTGTGGAGGTTTACAAGCTTTCGGACGAGTTTCAGGGCTTCGTCCTTGAGTATTTGGTATGGGGAATCAGGACGGCCTATTGGTGGGTCATTCTGAAGTTTGCTGATGCTGTGTCGTCCGTTCGCCTCTCTCTGGAAGCAGTGGAGTTGGATGGCCCACTTATCGCTGAGGCTCTGGCCCATGTGGACTCTCAAGTGAACGTTGAAGGCACGACACTTCTGAAGATTGGCCTGTCTTGGTCATTAAAGAGACTCCTCTAGCGGACGTTGAAGCCTTGCCTGCTGATATTTCCCAATAGGGTGGCTGTTTGTAGCCCATACCCTCTTCTTGTAAAAAATATTTTTGTACTTTATTTTTGTTGGACAAGCATTTATAACACGATTTATAATATAATGTCTCTTCCTGTCTTCTATGCTTGCCTTAGCTTATGATATTTGAATTAACCATCCTATGAACTCCCTCCTCGTCTTTCTTGAGAGTGAATGGGCAGTCGTCCCCACCATTCACCCTCATCATAGCCGGTGGTGGTCTCCACCAACTTAATGATGTTTCTTAATTTCAAGTCCCCTTCGTCTTTCTTGAGAGTGAATAGGGGGTCATCCCCACCATTCACCCTCATCATAGCCGAGGGTGGTTATCGCTAAATTAATGATGTTTTCAATTATTTCAAATCCCCCTCGTCTTTCTTGAGTGTGAATGGAGGGTCGTCCCCACCATTCACCCTTGTCATAGACGAGGGTGGTTACCACCAAGTTGATGTTTTAAATTTCAAGTCCCCCCTCGTCTTTCTTGAGCGTGAATGGAGGGTCGTCCCTACCATTCACCCTCATCATAGCCGAGGGTGGTTTTCACCAAGTTAATGATGTTTTCAATTATTTTAAGTCCCCCCTCATCTTTCTTGAGTGTGAATGGAGGGTCGTCCCTACCATTCACCCTCATCATAGCCGAGGGTGGTTGCCACCAAATTAATGATGTTTTAAATTATTTCAAGTCCCCCCTCGTCTTTCTTGAGAGTGAATGGGGGGGGGGGGGTCCCCACCATTCACCCTCATCATAGTCGAGGGTGGTTACCACCAAATTAATGATGTTTTAAATTATTTCAAGTCCCCCCTCGTCTTTCTTGTGTATAAATGGAGGGTCGTCCCTACCAATCACCCTCATCATAGCCGAGGGTAATTTCCACCAAATTAATGATGTTTTCAATTATTTTAAGTCCCCTTATCTTTCTTGAGTGTGAATGGAGGATCGTCCCCACCATTCATCCTCGTCATAGACGAGGGTGGTTACCACCAAGTTGATGTTTTAAATTTCAAGTCCCCCCTCGTCTTTCTTGAGTGTGAATGGAGGGTCGTCCCTACCATTCACCTTCATCATAGACGAGGGTGGTTTCCACCAAATTAATGACGTTTTAAATTATTTCAAGTCCCCCTCGTCTTTCTTGAGAGTGAATGGGAGGTCGTCCCCACCATTCACCCTCATCATAGCCGAGGGGATTTATTAAGGATAACCCCAATCACACTAGAATCAAACACAAGATGAGGGGCCAATATAACAATCTCATTAACATTCCATATGTTTTGTTGGGGCAACACATTCATTACAACTATGGTCCGATAGGACATTACAACATTATTGATGGTATTTATTCAAATGATCTGCATTCCAGGGGTTGGAAAAGGGTTCCGCTTTGAGGTTCTCTAGTCTGTAGATTTTAGGGACAACTTCATCAATGACCCTATATGGGCCATGCCAATTTGGGTGGAGCTTGTTAGGATTTTGGCAAGTCTTTTTGAGGACTAGGTCCCCCACAGCGATTGGCCTTTGATTCACTCTCTGATTGTAAAACCTGGCAGTCCTCTACTGGTAGACAACTTGCCTTATCTCAGTGTTTTCTCTTCGCTCCTCGATCAAGTCTAGGTCAAGTCTCCTTTCTTCCATATTTCTCTAGGGGTCATACATTTGGACTCTGTGAGTAGGAAACCCAATCTCGGTGGGGATGATGGCTTCTGAACCATACGCTAGCATGAACGGGGTTTCCCCGATAGGAGTTTTGGTCATCATCCTGTAGGCCCACAGTACAACGTACAACTCCTCAACCCGTCTTCCTTTGGCCTCCTTGAGTTTTTTCTTGATCCCATCTAGGATTGTTCTATTTATAACTTCAGTTTTCCATTAACCTGAGGTCGGCTTGGGGTAGAGAAGAATTGTTTGACACACACCCTTTTGTAGTATTTCTCCAGGGATGCATTCTTGAATTGAGTCCCGTTATCTGAGATGAGGGTGTTGGGGAGACCATATCTATATACAATGTTTTTACCAAGGTTCTAAAAAACGCGGGGCGTGATCGAGGCGTAGAGGCCAAGCCTTAAGCCTTAGAAGCCTAGGCGGGCCTTGGCGTAAAAAGGCGTGAAAAGGCGTTTAGGCCTTTTTAATATATTTTAACCATAACAAGGCTATTAAAATACTAAAATTGTACATATCATAAAAATATGTCTGAATATTTGCAAATAAAAATACTATTTGATTATTTTGGATGAGATAATGGTTCGATTTGTAAAAAAATCTTTAAAAGGGGATATCGTTTCACTAAAGCATTGTTGTTTTTTGAGAAAAAGTACGCCTTAAGAGTTTTACCAAGCATAAGGCGTCAAAATCTTAAGGCGGGGCGTTTCTCCCAAGCCTCAAGCCTAGGCGTGCCTAGGCGGGTTTTTTAGAACAGTGGTTTTTACAGATAAACTAAAAGGTCTTCTGCTCGGTAATCGTGACCATCGGCTCCGCTTCCACCCATTTTGAGAAATAGTCAATTACTACGATCAAGTACCGATAGTTATTGACGACCCTATGCAAGGGTCCTACTAGATCAATTCCCCATACTACGACTGATCATGGGGATGTGATGGAGGTAAGAGGCAGATGGGGCTGGTGAGGGATGGTGGCTAACCTTTGACATTTATCACACCTTTTTACGTATGCCGTGGCATCTTTCCCCAAGGTCGGCCGCCAGTATCCCTGGGTTACTATCCTCTTTGCTAACGACCTGCCCCCAATATGGCTTGAACATGACCCCTTGTGGACATCTTATGAAATGTGTGGGACTTCAGACGGGTGCACACACCTGAGCAAAGGGAGAAAGAACCCCTTTTTGTACAAGGTGTCTCCGATGACAGTGAATTTCGCGGCTCTATATCGTAACTTATTCCTATCTTGTTTTTCTTCTGGCATCTCCCCCTCTTTAATGTATCTGATTAGAGGGTCCATCCATGAAGCTTCCCTGTTGATATTTAAGCAAGATCCAAGTGTTCCCTCTGCCTCTTCAATCGTTGGTCGAAGCAAAATTTCTACGGGGACTGTCCTCCTAATATTTGTCCTAGTTACTGAGGCCAGCCTAGCTCGTGCATCGACTCGGCCATTATCAAGCCTTGGTATCCTCTTCAACTTTACTTCTCTGAAGCTCTTCAATAGTGCCTTCAATTTTTTAAGATATTTGGCCATTCTCTCATCTTTAGCCTCGTACGCTCCTAGTATTTTATTCACCGTAAGTATTGAATCACTATAGACCAAGATCTGGCCAACACTAAGAGACCTATCTAAGGAGAGGCCTGCTATTAGGGCTTCATATTCAGACTCGTTGTTGGAGGCTTTGAAGTTGAACCTCAGGGTTTACTCTATGTCTGTGTCGTCAGGTACTGATACAATTAATTCGACCCCACTTCTTCTTTCGCTAGAGGACCCGTCAACGAAGAGGTTCCACACAGCTCGTTCCTCTGAGAAGTTTTCCTCAGTGATGGATCCCTGTTTAAAGAGATATCTTCCCTCTTCGTTTTTGGCAACTTTTTCTCTGGCGGTGCTTGTCTCAGCCTTATCTGTGGTTGGTTCAATAATTCTGCCTTGTCGGGTATCTGTCTTATTGAGGCTCTCATCTTCAGCCTCATCATCTTCCCAAGTAACTTTAGCCACGAAATCTGCTAATACTTGACCCTAATGTCCACCCTAAGTTGATATACAATGTCAAACTCTCCCATCTCTATGGCCCAGGCCATTAGCCTCCCTAATTTTTCTAGCTTGTGCAAGACTTGTCTAAGAGGGGAGTCAGTGAGGATGACCATTGTATGGGATTGGAAGTACGGCTTTATCTTTCTTGATGCATGGATCAGGGCATAGGCAAACTTCTCCATCCTTGGGTATCTTTGCTCAGCCCCCTGGAGTGCCTTACTGTTGAAATACACGGGCTTATGTACCCCATCCTCTTCTCTCACAATGGCTGCGCTGATGGCTGATTCTGAGAGGGCTAGGTACACATCTAGTCATTCACCCTGCACTGGCCGTAACAACAGAAAGGGAGACCCTAAATATGACTTCAATTCTTTAAAATCCTGGTCACACTCTTTGTTCCATTCAAAGGCCTTTCTGATAATTTTGAAGAACGATAAACACTTGTCTATGGCTCTGGATACGAACCTATTCAAAGCAGCCACTCGCCCTGTGAGCCTCTGAACGTCATTAATGGTCCTGGGGGTCTTCATTTCTAGGAGGGCCTTTATCTTCTCACGATTGGCCTCAATTCCTCTTTGATTAATGATGAACCCCAAGAATTTACCTGCTTCGACCTCGAAGATACATTTGGCCAGGTTGAGCTTCATCCGGTACTTGTCCATCGTGTTAAAGGTTCTCTCGAGGTCGGCCACATGATCCTCGGCCTTTAAACTCTTAGTCAACATGTCATCTACATAAACCTCCATAGACTTCCTAATTTGGTCTTTGAACATTTTATTCACAAGGCATTGATACGTTGCCCTCGCATTTTTTAGGCCAAAGGGCATGACCCTATAATAGTATGTCTCCTTGTCTGTAATGAAAGACATTTTTTCTGAGTCCTCAGGGCTCATGAAGACCTGGTTGTAACCTGTATAGGCATCCATGAAGCTCATTAGCTCATGGCCTGCGGTATTGTCTACCATCTGATCAATACGGGGGAGAGGGAAGCTGTCTTTGGGATAATATTTGTTGAGGTTGGTGATGTCTATACACATCCTCCATTTCCCGTTGGCCTTAGGGACTATGACCGCTTTAGATTGCCACTCGGGATATATGACCTCCCTGATGAACTCGGCATCTTCCAGCTTCTTGACCTCATCCCTAATGACCTCACACTTTTCTCGAGAATAAATCCTCCTCTTTTGCTTCATTGGCTTTGCGTCCACTACCACGTTGAGCTTGTGAGACATGATTTCAGGGTTAATCCCCAAAATTTATGCATGACTCCATGCAAAGACTCTCTGTCTCCTCCTTAGCAGCTTGATGAGATCTTTTTTATTTCTATCTTTAGAGCTTTTCCAATTTGGAAGGTTTTTTCTGGCTCATCCTCAGTGAGGATGATGGATTCTACCTCTTCTGCGGCTTCTCCTTTCTTAAATTTTATCGCATCCTGGGGTCAAGGGTATCAATATTATAAGTAGTCGTTGCCTTCTTGTGCGCCTCTCTTTCTTCAGCAGAGTTGAAGTAACATTCCCATGTCGTCGTTTGGTCTCCCTGAACTTCCCCTACCCCGTAAGGGGTCGGGAATTTTATTATTTCCTGAACCATGGATGAAAAGGCCTCAAATTCCTTGAGGGTAACTCTCCCTAGTATAATGTTGTAGGTTGAGAAGACCTAATCATCGATCATAAAAAAGTTGACCTTTGGGTGAGCCATCTCGGCCACTCGTCCCCCATTCTAACATCGGCCTCATACACTCCTAGAGGATGAACTTTTTCCCCACTGAACTCAATCAATGGGTGATGGTATGGGACGAGCCTAGTGCGGCTGAGGCCTAAGGCTTTGAAGCACGGCCAGAACATCACATCTGTAGAACTACCCCCATCTACCAAGATTCTCGGCACCTTGCATTCGTGTACCCTGGTAGTGATGACAATAGGGTCATCATGTGGAGCTAAGAGGCCTTTAAAGTCCATTCTCGAGAATCCCAATATCAGAGTATCCATATCAACTTTCTTCCTCTTCTCTGACTTTACTTCAATTGATGTTGAATGCAAAGCTTTTGTCACTGCCTTGGCTTCAGCTATATGGGCCTTCCTGTCTGCGACCTCTGAACCTCCTCCAACTAGTCCCCCAGAGATCATCCCAACATCGAGTGAGATCATATTAAGTCTTTTTACAGGGCCATGGTCGTCTCTCGGTGGGAGATTAGGGTTGTCCACATCATTTGAAGGGTCGTCCCTTCTGTTTGGAGGATCTTCTCTGAATGTATCACCTCTCTTCTTCCTGGGCTCGTTCCTTCGTCCCTTCTTGAGGGCACTCTTATCAACGTATTTCCTTAACTTCCCTTATTTTAACATTTTTTCAATTTCATGTTTCAGAGCAAAACACTTGTCGATCACATGGCCTTGGTCTTGGTGAAATTCACACCACAGGTTTTTGTTTCCCTTGTGAGGGGCCTCCCTCAACTTCTCAGGCCACTTCAAGGATCTGTCGCTCTATATCTTTTTCAGAATGTGTTCACAGCTGACTTTCAGAGGGGTATAATCAGCAAATTTGTCATCTGCTAGCCTCTTCTTCCCCTCTTTATTCTTTTTCTTGTACTTACCCCCATTAGTGCCTCCTTTTTCATCTTAGTATTTGGCGGCCATCACCTCTTCGGCGTTCATTACCTTTCCCACTGTGTCGAGCAATTCAGCCATCGTCTTCGAGGGGTCTTCGACAAGCTTCCATAATAACTTCCCCTTCTAGAGTCCCCCAATGAGGGCTGTCATGGCTATGCTTTCCTCATAGTCTTCGACCTCCAATGTTTCTTTGTTAAATCTAGCTATGTAGTCTCTTAGGCTCTCGTTCTCCCCTTGCTTAACATAGAGCAGGTGTGTGGTCTTCTTCTATGGCCTCACTCCAAAGCAAAAGTTATGGATAAATCGGTATGCTAACTGCTTAAAGCTTTCGATAGTGTTCTTTGGAAGAGATATATACCAGACATGTGCAGCTCCAGTCAGAGTGTCGTAGAAGGTATGACACCTCATCTCATTTGAGATAGAGTATATGTCTGCCGTTGACTGGTACATCTCAATATGATGGACAGGGTTGGTACTTCCGTCATACCTTGGGGTGACCACATGTGGCTTAAACTTGGATGGCGTTGGGAAGTTGATATCTTTGCCAAAAAGGATGAGCCTATGGAGTATCCTCTTTGAAGAGGGTCCCGAATTTTTATGATATCACCATTTTTATCCTCCAGCCTTTGGATCGAGCCATTCCAGGGCCTCGTAGGGTCGGCCTGACCGATGTTATCCCCTCTTTAAGGTGAGCGGAGGGTTCTGCTGTGGTAGGTCTGTGTCGGCATTTTACTTCTCCCTAACCGTCGTCCCGTCCGTGGGGTCGGCCCCCATAGGGTCGGGCATCTACTGCCTCCCTTCTGGACCTCATAATACTTCTCGATCGGGATAATTTTTCTCGCAGGTCATTTACGGGGCCAACCTCTCAAAGACCGACCCCCTGATCAAATGATCGAAAGCAGAGCCTCTCGGGAGATCGTCGAGATTTTTCCTTCCACACTTCCCTCTGCTTTCCTGGATAGGTCGGACAGTATTATTGGAGACCTCATACGGCTCCCAGCACTCTATGGGGGATTCTTCCACCTCCAGATCATTATATCTGTCTTTTGGGAAAGGATTTCCTTGCCTCCCCAGGCGTAGACGCCGGGGGTCAGCAACATCCCTCTGCTGCTGTGGAGGTGGAAAGTCTTTGCGTGGTTCCTGGGGTGGTCCCCTAGCCTCATGCTACCCTGAAGCTACTTTCGTGGTAATCATCTCCGGTGAGACTCCTGGTGGTCTTAGTATGTTTTGGCTAAGAGCTGTAAATTGCTCCTTCATAATCCGTTGGCTTGATGCCAGAGACTTCAAGGCGACATCCATATCGTCCATATCAGACTGAGGTGCTGCATGACTGGAACTAGGTCCTACTCCACTATTCGGTGGAGGAAGTGGTGGTGGCATCTCTGGTGCCATGTGTTTGAGCTATAGAGAGATGAATGATCAAAAGACTGATGATCTTGAGAACCTTAATGGGTCTTTTTTAATGGTGAAACAACTCTACAAAGGGGGAGAATTGGTTCACCACCAGAGTTCCCGGTGAGGTCAAGTTGTATAAAGGAAGAGATGTCTTCTCATTCCCACAGACGGTGCCAAACTGATGATGCTAAGATTTAACACCACCAGATAAGAGGTGGATAGCTCAAACAGTAATAACAATGGCAGCAATAGAGTTATATATGTCTATAAGTGTATAGAAGGGGATGAGCATAAGAGGAATAAGACAATGATGTATAGTGGTTCAGCCAATTAGGCCTACATCCATTGTGAGTGTGTGATCCACTAAATATGGGCACTAATAGCCTTGGATACAATGCACATAGGCTCACTCTTTCTCTACTGTGTACAAGCATAATTTTTTCTAGGGTTACAATTATCGATCCCTTTATAAGGCTGAAGATTACCAGTATATATAAGGCTTGGGAGGTGTAGTGTACCCCCAAGCATACATGATGCCTGTGAATGATGATCTAGCCAATCCCCTGCTGACACCTGGATGTGCCACTTGCAATTAATGATGACATAATATTCCCTCAGGTGAGGGGATAATATTATTGTAACGGTTTAGTCTACATGCTATATGAGTCCCACGCGCACTGTTCCATGCGTCTCCTAAGTCACGCGCTGTGATGATGTCACCCTCGGCCTAGGATGCCTAGTCGAGGGTAAAGTTGATGCTGACATTGAGCCAGGCTGGTTATGAACCTCGTACTGTTATCCCCTCATAGGGTCGTCCGGCCCATGATAAGGGGTCGGCCCCTTGTAGTGTCATTTGGCCCATGATGAGGGGTCGGCCCATTGTAGGGTCGTCCGGCTCGTGGTGAGGGGTCGGCCCCTTGAAGGGTCATCTGATTGGACTCGTCCTAGATATGAGCCCTCGTTTGGGTAGAGCACACCCTCGGCTTGGCCGAGGGTATATATGGGTATATCATGCATAAGAAAGCATAAAAGTATTTTAGCGAGGAGTCTTAACTACAGAAAGCTTTAATATAGAAGTTCCGTTATGGAAACTATATGTGGATAGATCTTAGTGCTCAACTGGCAATGGTGTTGGTATTATACTCTAACACTCCTAACAATATTGATGTGGAATATGCTTTTCGTTTTCAATTTCAAGACTCAAACAATGAAGCTAAGTACGAAGCATTGGTTACAGGTCTTTAATTAGCTGTATATTCAGATATATGGAGCCAATGGGGATTTGATGATCAAATACTTAGCCAAAGTCATGGAGGTCATCTCTAAAATTCCAATAGTCCAAATGGTTCGTATACCCAGGTTGGATAATGCCCGAGCAGATGCACTTACTCGACTAGCCTCAACAACTATAACGAAGCTCCAGAGAAGTATCTCTGTGGAGATTTTATCATCCAGGAGCATAGATGAAGATATCATGATTGGTTTTGTTACTATAGACTTGGGGCCATCTTGGATGGATCTAATCAAATAATACATTGAAAAGGGTATCCTATCAGCCGATCAAAAGGATGCTAGGAAGCTAAGATACCAATCAGCTGTATATGTGCTTGAAAGAGGAGTCCTGTATAAAAAAGGGATATACTATCTCTTTACAATGATGTGTTCATCCCATGGATGTAACTGAACTGATCCAGGAGGTACACGAAGGCTCTTGTGGATCTCATTCAGCTGGTCAGTCATTGGTTCGGAGAATTAATATGCAAGGATATTATTCGCCAACTATGCAAGCAAATTGTAAAAGCTTTGCTAAAATGTGTGAGAAGTGTCAAAAGTTCACAGCCATTCATAAAATGCCTGGAGATGCACTAACACCACTTACTTTTCCTTGGCCTTTTTCTATTTGGGGAATTGATCTGGTCGGCCCACTATCGATGACTAAAGGCATATTCAAATACTTGTTGGTATTTGTGGATTACTTTACAAAGTGGGTGGAAGCTGAACAATTAATAGATATGCCCTATGAGAGAGTATTCCAATTCATATGGAATCAGATCATTTGTAGGTATGGGATGCCTTATGCTTTTACCACTGACCATAGCACCCATTTTGATAATGATGATTTTGAGACGTACTGTGTTCAACCTAAGATCCAGAAGCTTCATGCTGACCCAAGACATCCATAGTGCAAAGGCCAAATAGATATCACAAATAAAACCTTGCTTGATGGGTTAAAAAATACTGGACGATGCTAAAAGTAATTGGATAAATGAATTGCACTCAGTTCTCTGGGCATACAGAATAACTCTAAGGACAACCACTAGAGAAACTCCTTATATTCTTGCTTTTAGGACATAAACCATAGTGCCAGCCGAGATATGCCTACCAACTCATAGAGTGTTAAACTTCGATTCCCCAAAGGGAGATCTCATGAGACGACTGGATTTGGATCTGGTCGAAGAAGTTAGAGAAAATGCAACCCTCGGAGTTTTTGACTATCAACAAAGAACTGCATGATTTTATAACAAAAGGATCAAGACGACCAACTTAAAAGAAGGAGATTATGTCCTTAAGAAGTTCATCCATAAGTGCAACAAGTTGGAGGCAAATATGCATGGTTCTTATCATATTTCAACAATCATCTAACCAGGAACTTTTCGATTGGAAACTCTTGATGGGGAGGAATTCAAGAATCCTTGGAATGCCAACCACCTGCGCAAATACTATCAGTAAAAATAAAGACTTTATGTACTACTTTATTCATATTAAATAAAATTTGGATTTTTGTTCCATTTATGCTTCTATTTTTCAATTTTTTTCAGAGCACGGTGATACATCATCCCCAACAAAAGACAAGCTTCAATCTTTTTCTTCTCTTGGTCTTTAGCCCTTGCCGATCAAGAAATAACAGATACTTAATCACGTTAAACTTATCAAATTCCAGATGCACCAACATCTTTCAGCACAGCTGATACCTATACTTCATGGACATGACTTCGTCTTTGACAAGTCATAAACAAGAAGCCCGTAATACTTCATGTGCAAGATGTAAGAATATTTACCTGACTAAGTTAAATACTGGAATACATGTATACTTTTCCATATACTGGAATACATATATACATTCATAATACACTTTCACCACTGATAACTAATGTAAACACTTAGCATAAAACTATTTACAATTTTATCTAAGAAACAACATTAGTAGAATCTAAGCTCGTGCAATTATCATAATCACCAATGATAACTAATGTAAACACTTAGCATAAAACTAGTCAAAATAAGCTGATTAAAATTCAGTGTTACTTGTTAAATAAGTTGATTATCTAGTCAGTTACCCGATTAACTAATCAAAATCTTCACAAACAGGTATCAATACTTAAACAAAACATGTATGAAAGATCAAATCTTTTATTTCATAAAAAGGTGTTACAATCAGAATTGAGCAAATATAAGAAAATAAATTATTCTGCTAGATGTTTCCCTTATGCCTTGTCCATCTTCGCAGGAGCTTCTTGCACTTTGTCCATACCAGTAGGAGGATCATCCAGTTGATAAGGAGAACTTATATAATTTAAATCGCCTAATATTCGCCTATTGCTACTGCTCAACTGATTGATAAAATGGGGAGGATAAATTATCTCAAGTTCGTCATGGAGATCATAATCCCCTAAATACTTTCTTATTAAACCTTGGGTTATAGCATCGGGAGGAATCCATGTGGTGTCCAACTTGAACGAAGGCTTATCTCAATCCAAGAAGTTGGGACCATTTCAGTGCCATAACTCACTACTTTGATCATACTTCAACAAGGTCAGTAAATTGGTCCATCCCCATTTATAGCCTTCACGATGACTCTGCGTGAGATGGTCATCTATATGACCTAGGGCTTCATTATAACCTTACATCCAAAGCTCCCTGGTATGTTTGTGAAACTGGATGGTCACCCGATCAACTTTATTTTTAAGCTTCTTGAGAACTTCGCTCTTAATCTTCAGTTGAATATAGTGATTAGCAAGGGCTTTATCTTTGGCCTTCAACTGAGTGGAAAAATTAGCAATAGCAGTACTTTTGTCTCTTAACTGGGCAGCTTGGTCATGTAGAGTTTTCTTAGTCCTCTCCTAATCAATAGTTGGTCGGACAACTATCCTCTGCCTAGAAGTTTGACCAGATTTAGTCTTGGACTTTTGCAATGTCATTAACTCTTACAACAGTCTTGCATTTTCATTCCCAATAAAGGAAGCACACTCATCAATCCCACTATTGGATGATTTCTTCCAACTGTCAAGTTCATCCCTCAAAGAATTATTTTCCTTCTCCGGGATAGAAATAATTGCTTGGGCACTTTCCATATCTTTCTTTAAAGATAATCCCTTCTTATCAAAAGAAGAAATAATGTCCTTTAGTTTTTTGTCAAAGCCCCATCCTTAATTTAATGATTTATACTTGGCTTCATAGTTGACATGGAGCAAGGTTTTAGACCATTTATGATCTTCTCTTAGTTTCTCAATCGTTTCATAATATGCTATGTTATTGGCCACAGCTTGGTCTAACAGACAATGGATATGAATGTATGATTCTTTAACTTGGTCGTATACATCAGAGCCAATTAACACGACCAAGTATTCTTCGGATAAGGGAGCACGACCAGCTTCTAGAAGGTTTATACTCCTCCAGAGTAGGTCAGATTCAGTAGAGACTATACCGCTTTTCCTAACATCAAACTGAAATTCACAAGTGTAAGAATGAAAATATTTCTGCCAAGCAAAAGCACACAAGAAATATAACTTCAACCAAATACGAAAAAGAAAATAGGCCAAACAAAATGCAATTACTCAAAAGAGGATCTTTTCATTAATGAAGAAAAAGGGATTACAAAAGTTCATTCCTATTACAATATGAAGAGAAATATCCAAGAAGACTACAAAGACAAAATAGCAAACTAGAAAAGGATAGAACTTATACTTATCTTGGGGATTAAGTTGATATGGCTGGTCGGAGGGGATCATAGGCACCAAGGTGGATTCCACAACTACTACAAAGGATTCCCCTGAGCCTTCTTCACCATCAAATTCTTCCTCCAATTTTGGAGGGGTACCTAGATCATTCCTTTGAAATGGTTTAGAGGTATCAGTAGTTCCAACCTCTTTAAGTGCCTCCGACCAGCCATCCTTGAAAGATTTCTTCTTGGCATAACTGATTTTATTGGAAGTAGCCAAGAGTGCCCTCTCCCAGCCTTTGTCAAAAGAAGCTTCCTTTATAACTTTGTTTTTGGCCGTCTCTATAGACAGATCAGCAGTTAGATCTTTGATTTTCTCCTCGGTGGCTATAAGGAGAGTGTTATTTTCTAATAGCTTCTCTTCGACCACCTTGGCCCTGTTCTCAGTAAGGCTCAAATTGGTTTCAGCCATCTTTACTTTTTCTTTAGCAGTAGTGACTTTCTCATTAGCCACTTTCAAATCATTCTACTAAGACTTTTTCATGGACTCCAGAGCTCGTCGGTACTCCTCTAGAGATTTCCTTAGACCTTTAAAGGCCTCTTCAACTTCTCCCAAAGAAGAACGTAAACTCTCATCCCTCTCAATAATTTGATCAAATTCAGCTAAAAAGTGTAACAATTGAAAATAATAGACCAGAAGAGGAAACATAAGGTATTGAGTATGAGAAAAAAGAAGAAAATGATTACCAAGGCCAAAGACTGTTATGCCCTTTTAGTCAACTTTGATCAGGGCACGTGTACAACAACTTCCCTATCAGCAGGGAGTATGCTTTCTCTAAGAAACTTCCTAGCCAGACCAAGATTTCCAGTCACAAAAGATGACCCAACACCATCCAGGTTAGCTTGGATTTTGTTGACCAACTTCAGTTGGTCAGAAGAAGTTTTCTTAGGAAGACCTTTTTTCAACGTCTTATATTGAGGGTTAATAGTATCAATTCCCTCAACATTGGTAACTTGAGGGACTTTCTCAACAACCCTAGAAGTCTTCTCAGTCACTTTATACTTCTGGGCACCAGTTGAAGTAATGTTCTTCTCGATATTGTTCTTTATTGTGGGATAAAGAGGTGTATCCATCAAGTTGGGAATCTTTCTTTTACCCATAGCAGCTGACGGAGAAGTGGGAAGAACATAAATGTCTACAAACTCAAAGGAAGAAGAAGTACCAAAATTTATCCCTACTCCAACAGATTCCTCAACCGAGGAAGTAGGAACTGGTTCCTCTTCTAAATTAATGGGAATTAAAGTCACTGTAAGGTTGTCCTTGCAACAAAGGATGTAATAGAGATCATATATCTCAACAAATAAGAAGTTGATCTTGTATGTTCTTCATAATTCTTCTGATGAATAGCCCACGATAACTTGAGTTCGTCAAATCTAATATCACCTTCCTCAGGGCATTTCTTCTTGCTATCAACTGCAGAAAAATAAGGCAGTATTGTTACTCAACATATCAATAAATAGTTAATCAACATAAAGAAAAATAAATAAAAAGCTCTTCAACGTATGCCTTGGCCTTCCTAGGTCCATTTGGGTCCATCATATACTTCTCCTCCTTGAAGAGGAAGATATTGCCAGTTCTTAACTATGACTCCATAATAAAAATAGTCTTTATTGGTGTCTGGAAGGTTAACTACTAAAGCCCTATTGGGAAGCTTGGTTTTTAAATAATAAGTGTCACTCATCGTGGTCCACTAATAGCAAAACATTAATTCAGGTATACCAATATGGGCCCCATGAATTTGATTAAGCCTCTGAACCCCATTCACCATCCTACGAGTATTGTGGGATATTCTAGCAGGAACGATATCAAAATATTGGCAAAAACCAAGGAAAAAGCGAATGGGAGAAAAAGTAACACCACACTCAGCTATGAACAAAGAAGGTATCCAATGGCCTTCAGCTAATGCTAAAACGTCAACTAGAGGAATGGCTACTTCTAAATTCTACCCAGTTAGGAATATTTCTTTCTCGCTTAAAGTCATCTAAAGAACAAACAACATACACCATGATTACAGTAAAGAAGGAAATTAAGGTCAAGGGAAAAATAGAGCTTATAGAGAGAATAATGGAGGAAGCAAGAACGACGATGAAGATGGATGCATAAAGAAAACTTGGAGATGAAAGAAGAGTTCGAAAATTTAATGTGCAGTGAAAAAACCAGCAAACAATTCGTTTTTTATAGCTCACCTAGAAAATAATGCAAGAAATGATTAAACTACATCAACAATTGACATTTTGACGGTTGCACAACTTCAAAGATGAAAAATACTGATATATCCTTTGGCGGTTCATGAAATTTCAAATTATTCATAAAATTGCCATCACATAATCAAAACATGAAAATTTTCCACAAAGTTCTTAAGTCATTCGCTGACTAAGACAATAGAAGATTGTCGAGAAACTCTACATGAATCATACTCCATCCTTTCAACCAAATATCAAGAATGGATCATTGTGGGATTTTTTTATACCGAAAATTATCCATCTACGTGGACCAATCAAAAGTGGACACTTGGCTCCTTATTTGACATCAATTATAGTCAGCAGTCACTTGGTCGGCCATGAATATAGTTGATCGGTTAGAAGGTCGACTAACTTGAAGAATATAAACCATCAATGTAGATGAACAATTGTAAAGAACCAAGAGTTATTTTACACATGTTCAAGACTATTAACAGTCACATTCATAATGTATGGGTATAAATGCTTAAATATATAAATGCATTCTAATCCTTGATCTTCAGGTCACTATAAATACATTATATCCCATTCACAAAAGGGACAAGACACTAACCGCAACCATCAGTACTAGGTTAATCTTATTGACATGAGTACATAGTTTTTTGTAATCATCAACAACAATACAAAACACAGTGGACGTAGACTTTTTCGTAGCTGAACCACTTAAAAACTCTCGTGTCACATTTATTTCACTTTACAATTTATTTGTGATTATAAATTCGGCGTGACATAAATCACTACCAATTTTAGACATCATCAATCATCATCTTGGATGATTAAACACATTCTTTTAGGTGGGGCCATCTCTTTTTCTTCACTGATTTCCTGTGCACTACCTTCCCTGCTATCCTCTTATGGACCCTCCTCTTTACCTTCTTCTTCCCCTCCTTCCTCTTCAGAACTTTCTTCTCCCCCTTCTTTTTCTAGCTGAATAGACTCAGAAGGGCCACCAGCCTCCTCCTTTGGAACCTCCAAATAAGGGATTGTATCCACGGGCAGAGCATAAAGCTGGTAGTAGTGTTCTTTTATTCAAGCAAATATGTCATTGAGCGGGGCTGCTCACCGTTAGCTAAAGTATCCCTAATTTTCCAATCTTTCAATAGTTCAGTGACACTAAGTTCACGAGGAGCAGGTTCTTGGTTTTTGTCCTTAGCTACAAAGCAAGTGGAAGAAATATTAGAAAAAACACAAAGAGAAACAAGCAAGCGAAGGACGAAGAAAAAGATAGTGTTAGCAACCTATATATTCCTCCCCAAAGGTAGGGATCCGAGGTCCCCTGTACCTTATGACCTCTGGTTGGGGAAGATATTGCCAATTCCTAGCAATAAAACCTTCAAACTAGTAATCCTTATGGGAGTCAGGCAAATTCACCACCAGGGCTCTATCATCACTTCTCGCCTTCAAATACAAATTGCCCCCACTTGTACGCAAAAAGTAATAACAGTTGAAAATCTCAGCAAGCCCTAAATTGGTGCCTTAAAATTCATTTGTCCTATATACCCCATTGACGATCTTCTAAACATTTGGAGAACATTGGGCAGGGATGATGCCAAAATATTTGAAGAATCTTAGAAAAATAGGATTGTGAGGAAATGTTGAACTTCCCTGAGAAATCAAAAGAGTATGAATCCATTGACCATCTTCTAAAGCACCAAGATTTTGGGGAATTGGGGAACACTCTATATCCACCTAATCAATAGTACCATAACATTTTATAAACTCAGGAACTGATTTATTGTCAAGTATCGCCATTGCCAATAAAACCTTAGCTACAGTTACAAGATATTTTGCAGAAGAGAAGAACTAGAGAAAAGATAGAGCTGGAACTTACAAGTGTTGACAAAGCATTAAGGAAACACTAAAGAAGAAAAACTCTGATTTTGAAGTAGAGAATAAGAGGGGAAGCTTGGAGGCAAAGTGTGCACAATGACGACCGAAATTAGTGATATGACGATTAAGTTGCACATGAACAAGTTTCAAATATCCCAAATGATGAGACGCGCTTCCCCAAGAAGATCTCAACGCTTCATTTTATTTTGAGGACAAGCGTACCCCCATTTGCCCTCACAAATTACAAACGTACTATTTCAGTTTTGACACTGCTCCAAGCCTTGGTCTTAGGACTTGATTGAATTCTATTGGCCCAAACTACCAGCCTAATGATTTTAGGGGCAATTATGGGGACCCATTTAACTAAGCCCATGAGAATAGCTGATCAAACCAGATAAGTCACGACGCTGCCTGGCCCAAATCATAATTCAATCCGTGCATATGTATTTCAAATACGCTAGAACACTTACGAATATAGTCAAATCAGTTACCAATAATCTCAGAAGTGATATTCAGGTGCTTCTTGATATATTCAATGTGTTAATTGAGTTCCTTGCACAACTCAACCTTTATTTTAATACGCCTATAAATTATACACCCTGACCCGGGGCAAAGGGGATGTAATGTGATATATTGAGAGACACTATAATATAATAGTAACCTCTCCGTGAACGTAGGCAAGTTGCCGAACCACGTATATCGTTGTTGTATGATCTTTACTTTCAATTCTTTGTGATTGTTTTTATGGATATCTTTATTGTGATATTTCTTGTACTCACAATTGACGCTGTCCGTGGGAAAAGATTTTATTCCTACAAAAACCTTTGCAAACATAAAGTACGTGATGTATTACCATAATAACAATATTCCTCAAATTGGCAATGTGAAAGAGAAACCAATTGCTCCTAAGGTTAGGTCACAGATTCACCAGCAGACGAACCGCAAGTTTCGCCAAGAGAAGCAGCCATCTGAAGAAAGCCAAGGTCCACCTAGGTTTACAGAAATCTCTAGGTTGGTTGTTGCTTACAAATCCAGGCTTTAAGAATAAGAGGAGGCTACGAGTCACTGAGTAGGAGAGAATTCTCGCCTCAAGAGGCGACTTGAAAGAATGGATAGAGATCTCCACAGGACTACAAGGCAATGTCGTGATAGGACTCCTAGTCCTCAGGTGAGTAATACTCATAGCCGAGGAAGGAGCTCCAGGCATGATAGGTCAGAGCATGGTTCATTAGAACGTGTCCAACCAGAGAGATGCCATGGGAGCCATGATCGAACAAACGATGAGATTAGGACTATAGTTCGAAGAGAGATGGACCAACATCCAGCCCACCATGGAGCCAGGTCCACTAGAGAGTTAGACATGAGGGCTCTCAACACTCAGATGAAATCCCCTTTCTCAAGGGCGATCGAAGAAGAGGAGCCCCCTAAAAAAATTATTGTTCCCAGGTTCAAAATTTAAGACGAAAGTCAGATCCCATAGACCACGTTCGGCAGTACAGACAAGGAGGACCTTATGGAGCCACAATGATGCACTAATGTGTCGCATTTTCCCTTCTAGTGTACATGATGTAGCACATAAGTGGTTTGAGAGGCTACCCACAGGTCGATCAGAAACTCCAGGGCTCTAGTAGAGGCCTTTACTCCTTGCTTCATAACCATCAACTCCCACCTAAGCATATGGATGCACTTCTTATGATGAAGTAGAATTCACAAGAAAGCCTTTGGAATTATGCCAAAAGGTATTGGGAAATCTTTAATGAGGTTGAGGACTGTTTGGATTAAGTTATCGTGGCATCCTTCAAAATTGGTCTGCCGACCACCTCTTTACTGCACAAGTCCCTAACTAAGAAAGAAGCCAGCAACATTGATGACCTTATAGCTCGTATTGATAAATATGCCAAGGTGGAAGATGTGGTTCATTCTAATGCAGGGGATAATGGTCGAGCAAAGGAAAATAAGGGAACAGAGAAGAGTGATACTCCAAAGCAGGGAAATAAGAACTGGGGCACGAATGGCTCCAAGAACGAAAATAAGCTTGATCCCTTTAAGGCGATCCATGTTATTAACACAGTCTTCAAGGAACCCATTTACAATATATTAAGCAATATTAAAGGTTAGTTGTTCATTAAGTGGTTTAGAATGATGGGTGGAGACCTAACGAAAATAAACAATGTGCAGAGATACGCATTCCACAAGGAAGGAGGCCAAAGGATCGAGAAATTCAAAGCTCTGATGTCACACTTGGAGGAGATGACCCACGATGGGGACCTCAATGAATACACTGAGAAGATCACAGATAAGGTTGCAGCTAGTGGCGACTAGAAACCGGACAACGTCCTTGACGATGATACAGGGCATGACTTTGCAGTAATCCAAGGGTAATCAGATCTTAAGAAAATATAAGAAAATGTTGTTCGGATGGAGTTAAAGAAGGTTATCGCTATCATGGAAGCATTTCAGATTGACCCTAAGCGGCATTAACCAGAGGACGTTGACTACACAGAGCATAACATTTTCACCGAAGAAGATTTGGTTGGGGTGAGAACCCCACATCATGATGCATTGGTAATCACACTCAGAATAGCCAATTGGGATGTTGACAAGCTGCTCGTGGACTAGGGGAGTTCATCAGAGCTAATGTACCTGGAATTGTTCCACAAGCTGAAGATGAACATAGCCGACCTCAAGGATGCCACAGTTCCGTTGGTCAGATTCAAAAGAAAGATCACGATGCCGTTGGGAAAGATAATCCTGCCAGTTAGGGCAAAAAACATCTCAAAGTAATTGAGTTCTTAGTGGTGGACATTAAGTCCCCATATCATGCCATCTTAGAAAAGGGTTGACTCCATGCCCTGAAGGGCGTACCATCCACCTACTATCAAAAGCTAAAGTGTGTTACTGATCGGGGTGTAGTCAAAATTCGTGATGACCAGTTCATAGCCAGGAAGTTCTTCATCACGGCTATTCACTCCAGGAAGGAAAATAAGAAGAAAGTAAATGATGCTCAGGAGAAATCCCAAGAGGGGGTCGTACCATCCAAATAAAAATTATGGTACAGCCGACCAGGGGTGGAGGAGACCATGATCCACCCCACCGATAGGGTCATTAAAAGCCTAGAACAAGTGGTGGCTGATAATAACTTGACAGTGAGGAAATTTCGGATCGGGTCCACCCTTGTCGATTAAGAAAAGAAAGAATTAGTTTCCTTCCTCAAAAGCAGCCTAGATGTTTTCGCTTGGGAACTATATGACTTGCCAGGGATTGACCCAAACATAGTCTGCCACCGCCTACACACTGATCCAACCTTTAAGCCAATCACCCAGAAGGCTCGCCGAACAGCCCCTGACAAGGCCAAAATGGTGGAGAATGAAGTAGGGACGCTACTGGATGTATGATCCATCAAGGATGTTCAGTTCCCCGAATGGTTGTCCAACCCAATGGTGGTACACAAGGGCAATGAAAGTTGGAGGGTCTGTATCAACTTCATAAACCTTAACAAAGCATGTCACAAGGATAACTTCTCGCTTCCTAAAAAAATCAGTTAGTTGATGCTATGGTAAAACATGAAAGCATGAGCTTTATGGACGTATACTCGGGATACCATTTGATTCCTTTGTTCGATCCTGATCAGGAAAAAACGTCCTTTATAACCCCATTGGGTTATATTATTATAAAATTACTAGGTATAATCCCCGCGCGATGCGCGGGCGCATTTAAATATATTTTTACATATAGTTTTGTGCATTTCAATTGAATAAAAAAAATTAACCCGATTAGCATTCCATTACAACCGGATTGCCAAATATCATTAAAAGTCTTTCTAAATACCAAATACCATCAAGAAATATTCTATTGATTTAAATATAAGTTCCTTTGCTGTACATTGTAATTTTGAGGAAAATAGATTGAACATGATGTACATTGTCAGGTTGTAGGAAGTTGCATCTCCAGATCTGATCTTGATCCGATGATAAAAAATAGATTTTCATTGGATTGTTTCACCGTAGGTAAAGTTCATGAAGGAAGTCTGTGTTACTGAAAGAGAGGATGAGTATATCTTCTATATCATATGAATGCATCCCATTAATTATCCAGACATTGTGTATAGTCATTTTATAGATTAAACATCTCTTGCAACACGTTGTAATGATGTTGAGATTTTGAGCGGGTTTGGAATACAAAGTTGTTTAATGCATACATTGTGATTGCATAAAGCAGCTGCCTGATGCTTGATGTAAATGTCCCATGAATAACAGTTGAATTTGTTGCGTAACCGAGTATAAGATCCCCGAATGCGCTGCATAAAAATAATCAATGTAAGCAACTACTTAATCGAACCAGACATCAATGAATTTTTTTAAAATTAAGTTAAGAACGAAATTCACCTTATTTTGTATATACATTTCTTTTGTTGATGGTGGAGTATGAATAATTTTCCATGTTTCCTGCGTGTTGAAATAACACCGAATAGTTGTTTTTTCTTGTTCAATTACGATGGTATACATCATCTCCACGGTTATTCATGAAAAGATCCCATGAATAAAAGTTAAAATAGTTGTGTAACTAAATATAAAAGAACTCTGAATGATTTAACACCATTAAATGAAGCTAATTTATGAATCAGATGAACTTGCATATGAAAACCATATACGAAAATAAGAAGTCTGTGTAAAAATATAATAATTATTACGATATTGTACCTGAAGTTATATGTGAGTATTTACATGAAACTTTTATCACATGAACGTTGATGTAGATGATATATGAAATTCACCAAGTATCGTTCCATGTATCATATACGATGACCAAACATTGAGTAGTTGTGCTTCTATAAGCATGTCCATCCCCAAGTGTGTTATTTTTTTTAACTGGCTGAACCAATAATCACGAATAGTTGTTGGATTAGTACAAAATAGTTGCATCTCAATTAAAGTTGATACCAATAATAAATAAATTGTTCGAAATTTATTTATTCATCTGCCTCAAATTAACCAACATGTAGGCTACTTGTTTAAGTAAAAATCAAAGAAGCAATATGTCAGAGCAGTTTGATATGATACAGTGTCTATTCTTCATGAAATATATATATTTTAATGCATTTCTATTTTGGTGATTCCAGTATGAGCTTGTATTTTCTGAATTTTTGCGGCGAAGATGATGATATAAGCCCGAGGAAAAACAATTTAAATAGGATGAATATATTTGGCGTAGCCCAGAAAAAGATCTCCATATGTTATATGTATTCAACGTCTTTATGTAATTCGTTTGTAAAAGTCCAACTATTGGGACTGAGAACAACGAATATGTTACAGTATATGGAAGTGAATATCCTTATCATATTTGACCGAAAAACAGATACATTAAGTGATGTTCGAATCATTTTTTAAATAAATAATTTTTAACTGTGAATTTTGATTATTTTTTAAGCGTAAACAGTCAAAATCTGACAATAAAAATAGCATAAGAAACACTATAGTATGGATGTAAATTAAATGAATGATAAAAACATTGTATATTGGATGATATACAATAAAAATGTTACCATACCAGCAGTAGGTGCATTGTCTCACCTTTGTATTTAGTTATCAAGTGCAGCAACATTCGCCCGCAGCACTGCTCCGCTCATCAAATCGGCTTGTCGAATTGATGATAATTTAATCAGTTGTTATTTCAGTAATGATTTGAGGGAATGTTACTATTATACAGTTGTAGCAACTAAAGTTATAAAATGTGTAAAATAAGATCAGTCCCCTTAAACAGACCTTTTGTCTCAAAAACAAAAATCACTTTGCCTAACATAGGTTTTGTAAACAACTTGAATGCATCTAAACTAAGTAGAAGAGCAAATTAAATAAAACCTCATGAAACAGAGGATTTGTTATCTAAAAAAATGGACCATCAAACAGAGGTTTTGTTAAACAACTATAATGCTAACTGCCCCACCAAATGGAACTTTGATCAACAAACTATAATTGATTTCGAAAATGGGAAGGTTCAAAATATCCCTACAATTAATTCATTCAAAAAATGAAGACATCAAAACAACCGAGTTATCTATTTCAAATATTTACCTTTGAATAGATAGTAATTGGTCCAATCCATTTTTTGTGACATTGACTTCTAATGAACTCTTAGTATATATCTCCCAAAGATGATGCCTGAGAATTTTAAAATAACTAAATGGTCATACGGTGAGGGGAACTAATGAAGAATATATATGATAAAATTTGAAGTAAATGCTTATACCATTTTCCCGGGCATCTGTTGATTTATAGTAGGTTATACGTCTTTGGATTCTACCAGCAAGTACATGACAACTACGCTGTTCAAATTTTTACAGCATGTTTTTCACAATATACAGTAGTGTGGACACCCAATAAGGATTACCCAACTATCCCCAGAAGTTCTACCTTGCTTTTTACTATAACTCTAATGGGAGGATATTATGGCAGAGCTTTGATCATCCACCGATAGCCTTTTAGGCAGTGAAAGTATTTTAAATGGGCTAGAGCTATGATAGTAGTAGAGTAGTCGATCTAATCTCTCGCGTGGGAGGCTAGAAATGCCTATAGATGAGGAATAAAAAAGTAACAGATCAACGATCAATCAGGTGCAAGGAGTACATTCATTGAAGCAGGCTCCAAACGAAATAATAATAAATGCCATTGAATATGGAAATCCACATGATATTTGAAACAATATCAAACTTAAAACAAAGGAATTCCTTTTACCATCTAACTGCATAACTTGATTTAATACCATAGATTGGTAACTCAAGTGACCAGAAATGTGGTGAATATATATTTCTAAGATAAATGTTATAGACATCCGAATATCTATTTGTCACTTATATATATCCTCTTAGTAGAAAAGAGGTTTTAATGTTTACCCTAGTATAAGTTGACGTAGGTATTATTATTCGTCATTACTTGGAAACTCGCGCGATGCGCGGGCAATACGCCAAATGCGAACTTAAACTCGAGGAATTGTCAAAGGAAATATTAAAATATTTAAGGGAAAAATAGAGTATGTTTCTTAAACTATTAGGTTTTAGCATTATATCACATTAAATTTGTTAATAAAATAACCCCCAAGTGAGGGGTTAACTGACAATGAATGGTGAGTTTTTATTCCAAATTTAAAAAATAATTTTTTTCCATGAAATGTTTTACTTTCAAAAGCTCTTAATTTGGTACAGTTTATTTGGGAAGGATGCAGTAATTCAACCTGAGGCTAAAGTTATTTACTAATCTTGTACCGGGAAGAAACAAACTTACAGAGGAAATTTTGGGCAATCAAAAGCACTATAAGTAGAAAATTATGAAATCTTTTGTATTTTCCATAAAAATATACCAACCAGTCGCACTATAAATGACATAAGTAAGTGAAAAAGCGTGTCCTATTACCTGTACCGTTCCACCCCCGGTAGAACTTTCATAATCATTAGACACACACGCAATTGTTCATGGATAAGTTTCATTCCAGTGGAAGTCAACTACCTTTTCCCTGCATTCACAAACAATAAGAATTCACTCCATATGTAGGAATATAAGAAACGGAGAAATTTGACAATAAAAGAGCCGAGGTCGTGCATATAATTAAAATTCAATATTCAAATAATATTTAAGTAAAAAAATATCACACCCTCTTTACAGAAACGTAAAATTTCCACACTTTCGGGTATAAAGAATTGATAGCAATTGATGTATAAAAAACACAAAAATGCTCAACTCCACAAAAGCCCAAAACTAGATTTCAATTCCGGCCCCCACAAAGACCAAGGAAATCTTGGAAGCCTCCAGAAAAAAACACGTGGCAGCACAGAAAAACCTTTCAAGACATGCGGCCAAAACCATTCGGACAAACTAAAACCACATAAAGCAACAACAGATAACAAAACCAACAACCGCAGACAGAACAAAACCACCAAACTCTACCTCTACCAAAGAAGAAAACCCCAACAACTCAACACCAGAAAGAGGAACGAAAACGAATGGAGAGGGGCATGGATCTAAGGATATAAAGAAAGAGCTGGAAATCGAGGAGGTTGACGGTAAAACTTTTAATTGAGAATATGTATAGAATGAGACGAATGTATTTTTCAAGGAAGTAATTATTGATACAATCGTGATAGCTGATGTGGCTGCTTATGTGGATAGCTTGGATTCTTAATGCTTGTATAGCTATGGCCACAATAAATCCTTATTGTTTACAGTGAGTATCCTACGTGGACAACCTTAGGATTGAGGTTCCTTTAAGAGGAGAGAGAAAGAGAATTACATAGTCCACGTGGACACTCTCAATGAGGAGGAGTCATAAATGCTCATAAATGCCTTATTTTGCATTTTATAGTATATAGAGATGCCATTTAGTCTAAAAAATGTTGGGGCAACCTATTAGAGACTGGTCACCAAGATCAAGAGACATATGGGAGACATTATGGAGGTCTACATCGACGATATGCTAGTCAGAAGAAAGGACAAAGGCGACCACCTCAAAGACTTATCTAGAACTTTTGAGATTCTCAGGAAGTACCGAATGAAGTTTAATGCAAGTAAGTGTTCATTCGGTGTCCAACCAAGAAAGTTATTGGGCTTCTTAGTAAGTAAGAGAGGAATTGAGGCCAATACAGATCGGATCGACGCTATCCTAAGAGTCCATCCTCCTCAAAAGTTATAAGATGTTCAAAAGCTCACTGGTATGCTCACAACATTTAACCGCTTCATCTCCAAATCTTTGAAACGTTGTCGATCATTCTTTCAGCTAATAAAGAAGGACAAAGGCCTCACATGGGATGATGATCATTAGAAATATCTGGGAGAACTCAAGTCTTATCTTAAAAAACAACCCATGCTGGAAATTCCAAATGACGGGGACCCATTGTATCTTTACCTTTCAGTATCCGACCACACTGTAAGATCCACTCTGGTACACGAAAAAGTAAGGATTTCATCACCCAGTCTATTATGCTAGCAAGACGCTTCTGAACGCCGAGCAGTGGTACCTGCCTCTAGAGAAACGTTCTTACATGATCGTAGTTGCCCCGAGGAAGCTGAAGTTTTACTTTGAAGCCCATTTAATAACCATAATCAACTCCTACCCACTCAAAGTTGTTCTTCAAAAGGTCGACCTCTTCGTACGACTTTCAAAGTGGTCGATCGATCTCGAAAGATTCGATATCCACTTTTAATCGAGAATGATAATTAAGGGGCAGGCCTTAGTGGACTTCATTGTTGAATTCATAGGAGTATAACAAAGTGACCAACTAGAAGCGGGGCAGTCAGTAAATAAGGAAGCATAGTCTAAGGACTGGAGCCTATATGTTTATATATCCTCCAATTACAAGGGGGTGGGAGTAGGGGTCGTTCTTATCACTCCAGAAAATACCATTATCGAGTAAGGAATCAGATTGGGATTTGAGGCCTCCAACAACGTAGCTGAGTACGAAGCCTTGATCGTGGGCTTGCGCAAGGCCCAATTATTGGGGGCAAAGCATATTCACGTATTCGGCGACTCCAAACTGGTCTCTAAGCAAGTAGATAGGGACTTTAATTACATATATGATAGAATAATAGCCTCCCTCACTATAGTGAGAGGACTTATGGCGGGGTTTGAGAAAGTAGACATTCAATAGTTCTCCCGGGGGCAGAACAGTCACTCCAACGCCTTAGCGGCCATGAGTTCAACAATCGACTCTAACCTAAGGAGAACTATACAAATAGAATTCATCGCGCAACCAAGTATTGACCAAACAGTGGTAGCCAAGAAAGTCTTCCTTACAGAAAAGGCCCCCTGTTGGATGGATCCCATCACCAATTACCTATAGAGCGACATATTACTTGACGACAAGAGGTTAGACCAACAAATAAGGGTCAAGGTTGCCTGTTTTTACCTTTCCCCTAGAGGTAAACTTTAAAAGAAGTCATTTAGGGGAACCTACCTCTAGTGCGTTCACTCGTATGATGCCAAACAGGTACTTAGTGAGCTTCATGAAGCCATTTATGGGAGTCACACAGGCAGAAGATCTTTGGCCTTCCGAGCAATTAAGGAAGGTTATTAGTGACCTCATATGTAGAGGGACACAAGCGCTTATGTTAGAAAGTGTGAAAAATGTCAGAAGCATTCTCCTATGGTCCACTAGCCTCCCAGTGACCTGAAACCCCTGACAAGCCCATGGTCATTCGCACAATGGGGGCTAGATATTATGGGACCACTACCTACCTCATCTGAAAACCGTAAGTGTCTGCTGGTTGGCATAGATTACTTCACCAAATGGGTAAAGGCAGAACCATTGACGAATATTAATGATTCTGATATGACCAGATTCGTCTGGAGGAATATTATAATTCACTTTCGGATACCAAAGACCAATGTCATCGATAACATCACACAATTTAAAAGTGGTTTATTTCAAGATTTTCATGATGAACACACCATCAAGCACCACTTCAGCTCTATGACATATCCCCAAAGCAATGGGTAGGTAGAGGCCTCTAACAAAACCATGCTCGATGGACTGATAAAATGGTTGGAGAAAGTAAAGGGTGCAATAGTGGACAAGCTCCCTCATGTTCTATGGGCCTACTATACTACTCCTAGGAGACTAACTGGGGAAACAACCGTTGTGCTCTCTTATGGGATAAAAGTCATCATCCCTCTAGAATCAGATCTACCTACTATGAGAACCCCCTTGGTCGACCAGGGCCTCAATGATGATGCATTACGCACCGAGCTTACTTAGCGAACGAGCGAAGAGAACTGGCCTTAATCAAATTGTCCTACTACCAATAACAATTGGCCAAGCAATATAATAAAAAAGTCGATCCGAGGAAGTTTCTTGTAGGGGACTATGTCTTAAGAAAAGTCCTTGGCAGTGCCGTGAAACTATCAGATGGTAAGCTAGGACCAAACTGGGAAGGACCTTTTAGGGTAATAAGGGACGAACTTCAATGAGCATATCATTTGGAAATGATGGAGGGAAGGGAGATACCAAGAGCCTCGAACACAACCAATCTCAATAAGTTCTACTTTTAGCCTTATTTATCTTTTTGTTAGCACATTTAGTTTAAGCAAATTTCTATTTCTAAACTTATGTTGCTCGTCAGACAATATTCAATAAATAAAGGCCAGTTGTCCCCTGCTCTTTTATAATCTTTATCTGATTAATTGTTCTTTATGGCATCTTATTAGTACGCACCTTTTCCAAATAATAACTCCTTTGTGCACGACTGAACTCTCGAGACTACTGCAAGTGGATCAACTTTTTTTCAATCAGGGAACCTCACATGGCGAACATGGTTTCAACTACTAAAACCCTCAGGTCCTTATTACAAACACAAAAGACCTCTTGAGTTTACCTGATAATTAAAAAAGCCTTACAGGATATCCTTAGGCAGTAAAGCCAACTTAGGCTATTCGATAACTTTGTTGGTCACAAAAAAAAACCCTGCTCCGACGGATGGCCCATTTACCATGTACATTCTCGACATCATCTTACTTAGGCCTAGGGGAGTGTGTTAACACAACCTAACAGGTAAAGAAGGTGGAATGATACTGTTATAACATATTGGACCGGGAGAATGTTCTAACACATAACAACATATAGATAATGCTAGTTCTTAAAACCATTCAGTCGGCTAAGGCACTCAAAATGATAAAACTTAAATACTAGCCAACTTGGATAGAACAATAACACATATTTAATCAACAAAGGCTCAAAACATCAGAAAATGATAAATAACATTTTTTCATTTACTATAATGAGAAGTCACATTTACGATAAAAAATAGAGTAAACAAAAGACTTATGATGGCCCTGGATGGCGAGCAAGGTAGTCCGTAATATGTTCTATCCGGCCATCGTATGGGTGAGGGGAATTTTTTTTCCACCATCTTTTAAATAATGCACCAGATGCCGGACAAGGATAGCATATATCAGGATCCACTTTCCATTCCTTGAGAAAGGATTGGGATGGTAAGCTGAATAATCGATCCGGTACTTGTACCATATGTTGGACTTCTTAGGTGTTTTCACCTCCCTAAGAGCACCGAGCCATCCCCGTGTAAAAGAAAGGTCTTCTATTTCCTTAAATCTTGCTTAGGCATTAATCCACCCTGGTCATAACCATCTGCCCAGGCATGTCGAGGTCCCATTCAGAACAAATTCCTCAACCTTATCACATATTTTTGAATCCTAACAGTAATCATATAAACTCATTGGACATCTCTTTTCATCTTAGCAACCTCCATCCGTGGAGTTTGATTTACAGCTTGATCTATCCCAATTGATGATGAAGAAGATCCTCGTAACACTGGAGAAGACCCTGAAGGAAGGTTCTTTTAGTAGAGCAACTTCCCTCCTCAATTCATTATTATTTGTTTGAATTAACTCCCCCACTTGATTGAATTCACTGGCGTCTAAGAGTTTGGCTTTTAAAGCATCCAGTTCCTCTTGAACTGAAGCTCCAATATCCTCTATCTCTTTAACCCTTGTCCTTTAATTTGGCAACCAACTCAACCTGATCCTTGTATTACTGAGTTCTTGTTTGTAAGAATTTAAATATCTTTATAAAAGCTTCGTGAGCCTGGAAGTTGATGTTCGATTCTAGGATCTGCCTTAATCGGGAATCGAGAGGGATATATTCGTCTAGATCAATGGGCTACAACCAATAAGATGAGAAATGGATATTGGCAAACATCACTAATAGAGAACACTAAGCGAAGGGATAATATTAGCAAAAGAGGAAATTTTTTTTCCATTAAACAAAATTTAGGCGAAAGCCGGTACAAGTCTAGGAAGAATACAATGCAACATTAATAGAAGAAGAAAAACAAAAACCCCACAAAACTCAAGGATCTACACCTGCTCAGAAGGGGTTGGACCTTTTTCCTTTTTAGCCTCCCTAGCAGCATGGTCGCCAGTAACTACAATCATGCCAAGGTCCCCCACAGTTTGATCAATAGGAAGATCTCCTAAGGCTAAATTTATGGGCTCCATCTCAACTTGAATAACAGGTTAGTCGATCAAAGGCACCTCAACATCTATGGGATTGAGGCCCGACGCGTGCTGGGTAAATAAGAAAGAATCTGCAGGAACTCTAGCAGCGACCAAGTCCTGGTCCTAGCTTCCCTTGATACCCATCTGCCGAACATATGTTATCTGGCATTCGACATCATTATTGCTGCTTCCCAGCCATCATTGTACACACCTTCCTAGACAGTCACAACCTCTCCCTCTAACTTCTCGACCTTAGTGGTCAGCTCCTTATTTGCATCAGACACATTCAATTTGTCAGTAACCACCAGATCATAAGTGGCCTGCAGGCCGGCCAGCTCCTTTACCTACTACTCCCTAAGGGCATCCAGGGCCTTCCACTTCTCCTGTTCAAAAGTGGTCTTATCATCATCTAGAGCCTTGTCGGAGTTTGTTAAAGCCTTTTCCATCTTAGCATTTCTCCTCAATTGGCTGGCTCGACTATGCAACAACGTGGTAAAATAAAAAATAAGTTGTAATATGGAGAAACAGGTACAGATTAATTCACGAGAATTCGAGAAAAGTATTAAAGAAGTGTAGATAAAAAGGGACATACCAATGAAAGCCCTTGAGAAGACTTAAGGGCTAATTGAGAAGACTTAAGGCCTTAAATTCCCTTGAGAAGACACTTGACCCCTTAATAATTGCAAGGTAAGAAGGCACAATAAGGGCCTTTAAGGCCCGTGCCCTCCTATTCTCTTCTTTTCTTTTTCTCTCCTCCTATTTTTTTTCTCCCTCTCCTTTCTTTTCTATTTTTATTATCTCCTCTTCTTATCCACCTCACTCTCCTTCCCCTTGGTTTTTATCTTGGAACCACCAGCCATATGAGAGTCCCCTTCCTTCCTCTTTAAGGATTTAATTCGATCAGACAACAAATCATCATCACCATCCTGAATAATTAAACTCCTTATTTTGGGTGGGGCCATCTCTTCTTATTCTTCATTGATTTCTCGTGCACTACCTTCCTCGCTATCCTCTTCTAGACCCTCCTCTTCACCTTCTTTTTCCTCTCCTTACTCTTCAGAAATTTATTCTTCCCCTTCTTCTTTTAGGTGAATAGACTCAGAAGGGCCACCAACCTCCTCATTTGGAACCTCTAAATGAGGGATTGTATCGACGGACATAGCAATAAAGCTAGTAGTGGTGTTCTTGTATTCAAGAAGATAAGCCCCTGAGCGGGGATTCTCGTCGTCATAAACAATATCCCTAATTTTCCAAGCTTTCTGTAGATCAGTGACTCTAAGTTCAGGAGGAGCAGGTTCTTGGTCTTTATCCTTAACAGCGAAGCAAGTGGATGAAATTTCAAAAAAATCACAATAAGAAAGAAGCAAGCGAAGGATAAATAAAAATATATTATTAGCAACCTATATATTCCTCCACAAAGTTAGGGATCCGAGACCCTCTGTACCTTATGCCCTCTGGTTGGGGAGGATATTGATAATTCCTAGCAATAAAACCTTCAAACCAGTAATCCTTATGGGAGTCGGGCAAATTTACCACCAGGGCTCTATCAGCATTTCTCCGCCTTTAGATAAAAATTGCCCCCACTTGTACGTGAAAAGGAATAATAGTAGAAAATCTCAGCAAGCCTTAAATTGGTGCCATAAATTTCATTTATCCTATATACCCCATTAACGATCTTCCAAACATTTGGAGAACATTGGGCGTGGAAGATGTCAAAATATTTGAAGAATCTTAGAAAAAGAGGATTGGGAGGAAATGTTAAACCTCCCTGAGAAATCAAAAGAGCATGAATTCATTGATCATCTTTTATAGCACGAACATTTTGGGGAATTGGGGAACATTTTATATCCACCCAATCAGGAATACCATAACATTTTCTAAACTCAGGAACAAATTTATTGTCAAGCATCTCCATCGCCAATAAAACTCTAGCTACAGTTACAAGATGTTTTGCATAAAAGAAGAACTAGAGAAAAGATAGAGCTGTAACTTACAAGTGTTGACGAAGCTTTGAAGAATCGCTGTAAAAGAAAATATCTGATTTTAGAGCAGAGAAAAAGAGGTGAAGCTTGGAGGAAAAGTGTGTTGAATGACGACCAGATTCAGTGAACTGACAGTTAAGTTGCACATGAACAAGTTTCAAATATCCCAAATGATGAGTCGCACTTCCCCGAGAAGATCTCAACGCTTAATTTTCTCCTGAGGACAAGCATACCCCCATCCGCCCTCATAAATTACAAATGTTCCTTTCCAATTTTAGCATTGCTCCAAGCTTTGGTCTTCGAACTTGATTAAAATCTATTGGCCTAAACTACCAGCCCAAAGATTTTAGGGGAAATTATGGGGACCAATTTAACTATGCCCATGAGAATAGCCGACCACCCTGGATAAGCCAAAACACTGCCTAACCCAAATCATAATTTAATCAGCACATATGTATTTCAAATACACTAAAACACTTACGGATGTAGTCAAATCCGTTACCAATAATCTCGAAAGAGATATTTAGGTGCTTCTTGATATATTCTACATGTTAATTGAGTTCCTTGCATAACTCAATCTCTATTTTGATACGCTTATAAATTCTACACCCTGACCCAGGGCAAATGGGATGTAACCTAAAATATTGAGAGACACTTTAATATAACAATAATCTCTCCGTGGACGTAGGCAAGTTACCGAACCACGTATATCGTTGTTGTGTGTGATCTTTACTTTCTGTTCTTTTTGATTATTTTTGTGGATATCTTTAATGTGATATTTCTTGTACTCATAATTTCTATGAGTGGTTAGGCCTCCACCCATTTTATGAAATAATCTAAAGCTACCACCAGATACCTGAATATTTTTTTGGACTTTGGTAGTGGGTTGACTAAATCCATATTCCATATGGAAAAGGAGAATGTTATGTGATCGACAACTTCTCGACTCTTGGTCTCTTGTATATCACTCCGAACCTCTGGCATTTTTTGTAGTTGTACGTGTATTGTTCATAGTCTTTCCTCATTATTGACCAATAATATTCTTGGATGACTATTCTCTTTCCCAGTATCCGACATGCTGTGTGCGCACCACATGATCCTTAACATATATTTTTTACTAGGTTTGGCACTTCTGTGGGGTGAATACATCTCGTTATTGAGATTGTAAAACCTATTTTGTACAACACTCCCTTATCCACCACAAACTTGGCCGCTTTGTAACGAAGTCTTCTCGCCTCCTTCTGATCGGTTGGCAGAATGCCTTCTTTTAATTATCTTATAATTGAGTCCATCCAGGATGGGCCCATGGTTAACTCTAGAAAAGTTACTTTTTTTATGTCAATATTCCTTTACAATAATATTTTTACAGACACAATTCTCCTCATATACGAGCTAACGCATCTTCTCTAGTATTTTTAATTTTGGGTATTCTGATTACTTAGAGTGATTTTAGCTTTAGCAGTAGCAATTTCACCCTTTTAAGATATTTTAGCATGTTACCTTCTCTTGCTTTATACTTTACCATCATCTGGTTTAGCACTAACTATGAGTCACTTTGATCCATTATCTGTCGGCTCCAAGTGATGCAACTAGTTCCAATCTAACAATCAAACCCTCGTATTCTGCTTCTTTTTTAGATTCTTCAATTGTTTAGCGGAGGCCATATTCTATGTCACCTCTATCAGGCGTGTTGACTATAAAACCATCTTCGCTACCATTTGCACATGATTATCCGTCCATAAATATCTTCCACACTGGAAGCTCGTGCTAAAAGTATCCTTGTACTAAATAATCGCCTTTAAACAATAATGTAAGAAATTTTCCCCTTCAGTCAATCTTATCTTTTTAGGATAAGGACTCCCCTGAATTTTAAATCTACTTGGATGGAACTGTAGTACGTTGCTCGACTCATTTTAGGGTATGCTCGGTTGGAATAATAGTTGCTGCTTTGGCTGGTATTTTCTCCTTATAAATGAATTTTTCAATGAAATCTTCTATGACTTTACCTTAATTTGCAATCCTTGGCTCATATGTTATTTCACATTCACCCAGCTCTATTGCCCATGCCATCAATCTATCAGACTTCTCAAGTTTGTAGATGGTTTTTCAAAGTGGGAGATCAGTTTGGACCACTACAAAATAGGGTTGGAAGTACTTCTTCATCTTCCTAGTTGCCACTAGCAAAACTAGAGCCAATTTCTCCATTATGGAATATCTTATTTTTGCACTAACAAAAGCTTTGCTAGTGTAGAATAACTACATCAAAAATACAAAATGATCATAGTAAATTGGCCACAGTCCAAAATTGTGAACCCTAGCTATTTGCCGTGACCAAATAAATGACCAGGATTTAGGGTGACCTCATTAAGGGGATGATCACGATTAGGATCCGTGACAAAGGGGGCATGGTTCAAAATCGTGACACGCTCGTGACCCATTATGGTGCCAAGTTTCCCTCTCTTTTGGTCACACTAATGGTCATGGTCCAACACCGTGACCCACCCGCGACAATATACAATGAACCTTGGTTATGGTTTGGAACCGTAACCCCAAAACCCATTTTAAAATTGTCATGTTCCATGGTCATGGTCCATAATCGTGACCATTTCTCGAGCTTTCAATTGGTCACCAATAGGATCATGCTCGAGAATTGTGACCTTGTTTTACTCATTAAAGGGCCACAAAATGGGTTACGATTTTAGATCGTGACCCCATTTTAGGTATAAATTAAATCAGAGCCCTCTATATTTCATTTCTCCCTTGCCCAAAATTCATAACTCTCTTTTGACGAAACCGACGAAACCCAAACTCTTTCTCCCCCTTTCATTTTTTACGGCCTCTCTCTCTCCACACAAGGTACATTTGTTTCATTTGTGTGTGTGTGTATGTGTGATTCACCATGTGTGTGTGTGCGCACGATTCAAGATGAGTGTGTGTTTCAGCTTGTGTGTGCGTGTGTGTCATTAATAATTTTTATTGATGCTAACGATTAATGGTTAAGAATTTTTAGGAAATTATATATATTGGTTGTTGTTATGAAATTCAAGGCATGAAATTACTATTGAATTAATGAGTTATGAAATTCAAGGTATGAAATTTCTATTGAAATAATGAGTTATATATTGGTTGTCGTTCAAATTTGATTAATGATTTTTGGGAAATTTCTCCATTTTATTGGGTATTGTTATGAAATTACTATTAAATTTATGATTAGTAACATTTAATGTACTATTTTTTTTCACATAACTAATTTTTTAGCAACATTAGGCCTTTCAAAGAAAAATACTTTAGCTTAGTCAAAGAAAGTAATTTTTTAGCAATATTAGGCTTCAACTAATTTTTTAACATGATGAATATTTTTAATTATATATTTTAATCCTTATAATGGGGGTACATTGTCATTGAAGATCGTAGTTTTTAATATTTTAGTCCAAGTGGGCTATTCATCATGTTTATATGTACAGTGTACATAACAAATGTGTGTGCATTTATGTGTGTGTGTGTGTTTGATTATTCTCACATGTTCTACATTGAAATATGACCCTATTTATAATAAAAAATTGTATATGAAACCCTTGATGTAGAATTGTATATGAAATCTCATGCTTTATAACTAATGTCTTGGAAATCAATCAAGTAAATGATTTAGAAGGAGTACATGATAAACTTGTGTTGGATTGTTCGGTTGGTGGTTGTTGTGGCTTGTGTTGAATGATCATGGTTTGATGTGAATCATGAATACTTAAAATGCTCACTCTATTAATTCTTCACAATAAACCTTTAACAAATAATTTGTCTTAACGACTACCATATCTAAACGACTACATGTTTAGAATAGAGTCATTTGGTTAACTTATTATGGTTGTGTTCACCCATTCCTTAAGTGGTTGTTGTTTGGGTGAACACAAATTGGTGGAAGGGCTTGCACAATTGGAGAACAGATAGTAATTTTAGGTTTAATTAAATTAAGATGAACTTAAATTTGACTTATTATGTCTGATTGATCAGAAGGAAAATCATAATTTATATAGGATTATTTAGAGCCATTACCTCTACGGCTCATACCCTCCTATATATTTTCTCAGGAAAAATTAGTCACGGTAGTAATTACTGGAAAGGGTAGAATTTGACCGCACTAAGAAACCTTTCATTAGTGCGCACAATATAGAGGTAACTACTATTTATAAGTACGGTAATAGGAAAATTGAACAATTTAGTTAACTTATAAATCGTGGAGTTAATCTCTCGCAAGAGTACCTATTCGACCGTATTCAGTTTTTCTTACTAGAATGATGGGATGAGACAGTTAAGAATATATTTTGCCTGCATAATCCCGACAGGGCATTGATATTGGTAACGCTGATAGAAAATGCTGAAAAAAATATTCATCATTTGTGGATACAATTACGTAAAGAGAGCATTCACCCAGATTGTGATGTCTCGCGACACATGTATATTAAAAATGAGCTTGCAAATAAGTTGAATAAGAAAGGATTCAAAGTTCATGTCACAGACCTTTATAAGTCAATCATATATATGCTTCTACCCAGTTGGCCGCGTGCAAAATTTCATAGATTTTTAAAAAGTAATACTGATTGGATGGAAATCAAACAGATCAAGTATGTTTTAACAGTTGTTGAAAAGGTATATACATATATATAGTCACAAATCGTACTTTCTTACAAACGTCACTATTTTTTTTTAATTTTAGGAAATATCAAAGAGAAACGACAATAATCAATAAAATAGTGGAACACCGCCAACTAGGCTCTCTTCTACACGTTAAGCTCAATTATCATCTCCTCCTGTATATCAATACTTTACTTTGCCAGAGATTCATTATACTTCATATTTGAGTCATAAAACTCAAGAAACCTAATAATTCGACACCCCCAACTGCTGTGGTTGAGGGATCCCAAGCTAACCCTAAAAAGAGCATTGGGTTCTTGGTTGGCGGGGATAATCCAACCGGTGATAAAGGTGATGTTAATCTTCTTAAAAGTTGTTGTTTTCCTCTCAGAAAGATAACTGTGGGTTTCAGGGGTGCAAATAACTAGAAGAAGGTTGATCCTTCCTTTAAGGATGATGTTTGGGAGAAACTTAATAAGAACATTTTCATTCCCAATCGGTTCGAAGCCAAAGGTTCTTTTCAAAGTAGCTAATGCTTTGAAAAACTATCGGAGGAACCTTTGGAACAATTTTTTCTCGAAGGAGGCAATGAGTTTAGATATTTTAGGGCTGAAAGACAAAGTTCCCTAAAATATAGAATGCCCACTAACCAATGGAACGACTTCTTAGAGAATGAGGCAAGGATGGGAAAACTGAATGAGAGGGTAAGAAATAAACTGAACATACCAAAAATGGTTGATATCCACAAACTTCGGGAAAAATCTTATGATGATATTAAGGGTGAATTGGTATAATAGACCAAGAGGACTCCAGAAGAAGGTAAAGATGCTAATCCGGTCAACTTGTACTTGCCTCACTCGTGATGATTAGTCTCTATAATTATTTTTTGTTTTTCGTTCAATATATGAAGAGAAATCAGTGGATTTCAACTATTCGAGGAGGCCCCGAGAAAGATTATTTTTTATCAAGCATATCCAATACTAATTTATTTATATTTTCTCCTTTTGGTGTAGCGAATACATCTATGGTCTGTGAGTTCTTCGTGAACCTCATAGTATGAATAGTACACCCTTTGACATCATCTTCCTTTGTTTGTGATATATAGATTCTTCTGACTGTAGAGTACTTGATGGGTATTTGAGATTACCAAGATATGATCATCCCAATTTTGTACCTTTTTCTATGCATGGCATGGAACATCATTCCCTTTCTACCTATCTTGTCAATAGAGATCTTCAGTGGGTAGGGAGTTTCTTTAGACAACTTGATCTTCATTTGACATTTTTTATTTTACATTAAATAGTCATCTATTGTTTATTCCCTATACTTAGGACTCATGACATACCTTATAAGATTATCAGATTTATGCATGATTTGATTGAGTGATATTCTACCGATATTCCTATGCTTATTCTAGACCTTATCCGACGTGCTCGAGTGATGATTATCATGATGCTTTGACATTTGGTCATATGATGATAGGATACTTATATTCTCTTAATATTCCCCAAATCTATGGAGATATTTTTTCCAGAATAATAAGAGGAATCGTGATTACTTATGTTTCTCTTTTAAGGGTCAAACAGTGCAGAAATCACCTATTTCGTCATCGCTGGTTATTAATTTATTTACTGATATTTTTGCTCAGTATGGAGATGCATATGTAGTAAAACCTAAACAATAACAACCTTCACTTTCTCTTGATCATTCCCCATCTCTTAATCACTTGTTCGCCATTCATCACGAGCTTATATAGAGACTTAGTTCACCATGATTAGAGAGACTCGGGATGTTATTATGTAGAGATTGGATGATATGAAGGAGACTTCCAAATATTATCATACTTCCCTCCAATGACACATTATTTATATTCTTCACTATATTGGTGCTCCGTTGAAATGTGGAGATGCTCCACTTTCCCCCGTACCAATTGTTCCTCCTGAAGCTCCTATTGTTGATCCAGGGATATTGATGCTGAGGATGATAATGAGAGTGATGATTTTGATGGTTCCAATGATGCAAATTTAATCATTTATGATGTTTCTGATTATGGTAACAATGATGAGGCTACCTAGTGATATTCTTTGTCATTTAAGTCATGATTATTTATTTTGATGGAGGAGAGTATTGGTGTATGTTATGATATTTTTTGAAACTTTTGGTGGACTTTGTTTATAGTTTATTGATATCTTTGGATACCTAATTGGTAATAGTTGTATACTTTAATGGCTACTCTTATATTATTTTGGAGTTTTGGTTAGATACCTTTGGATGTTGACAAGTATTTTTGATGATAACACATTTAACTCCTCAAGTATACTAAGGGTTTTTAACCTATTTCTCTCCCTCGCATAGTGGATGAGGTCCCAAGGCCTACAAGTTCTTAGTGACCATGGATATACTAATAAAGGACCCCTAAGTGGAGTAAAAGCTATACCAATTGTCATAAGGCTAACAACTTCTCACTCATGTGTTCAAACCTTGAATACCAAGATTAGAGACCTCATAATGAATAACATCAGGCTTTAGGCGAATCTAACGGACCTACACATAACGAAAGCTGACCTCTGCCTAGTTATAATCCTCTTTAAGGATAAAATCCCCCATTTGACAAGGAAACAAGCTCAGATTATCCCAAAGTTCATCTTAACTACCTCATGATACCTCAGACGTCTGACAAAGCTCTTGCAACTCATCTGACGGGTAACTGAAAAGTACAAATGTTATTATACGTACCACCACCACTTGATACAACTATAATTGAATGAATAAATCTTCATTTAATGATCATATCAACTATATGACATCACCTTCAAGCCTTTAACTAACACTTTATCATGTTACTATAGCCATTAGACCTCAAGGCAGCTTTGCCAATACACCTGCAGTCCACTCACTCTTTTTAAGGGAGTGACTATATATTGAAGACTTGTGAAGGGTTGAAGATCATCGAGAAATCATTATAAAACTACCAGATCAGATAGAGAAACTCTGTATCCTAATTGTTCATTATATAAGTATTAGTTAATCCACTGTGTGCTATATAATCAAGAAGGATTAGACCGCTTCCATCCCCTCTTACTTATATTTTCTACTGAGTCCTAAACTAGTTAATCCACTGTTAGCTATATAATCCACTGTTAGCTATATAATCCTGGTTTATTTTTTTAAAAGTAGGAGGTTTTGATTGTGTTATATAGGGGGAGAGAAATCATTGATGTATTGATATGATTTAGTGTATTTTATTGCTTATAATTTTCATATTAATATTTTGTTATGGAGATTTTTCGAGTGGGGGAAATGTCGTATCTTATTGTCATACCTACGCGATCCTTTGGTGTTATTCATGTTTTTTAAGTATTGAATTAATGGATTTTAGACTCAACCCAGGCTCATTCTGGACTTTTTGTATGATCTTTTGGACATATATGGTGTTGTAGGTCTCATACACTATGCATCGGCTTATGTGGGGTTTATATGATAGCCAATTAAGATTTTTTTGGTGGGGGGACGGAATAGTCAAAGAACGAGATTGAAGATTCATTGTAATCCATTTTATAAAGATGTTTATTTTTAGTTGGCTAATCACGTGACAAAATATGAAGTTTTGTATAGAAAAACAAATATATTGTTTTCATATATATGTCAGAGCTGAGAGACTTGGTCCCATTGGTTAGCCTTGAACATCTTTCAACTTAAGAGGATTCAACAAATTTACTTTACTTTTGACCAATGCGTACTTTGATATCCTTTTTTAAGGTAGATATAACTTCACATCAAAGATTTGCGTGCACACACACATTTTTCAATACGTTTTTTTCAAAATGTCAAATTGCAAAATATTATAAGTGTTATGAAGTTTCATAAAAGAAAAAGGGTCTTTGTTCAATTGAAACCTTAACACATTTTGAAACATTGTTTTTGTGCATGTTTATACGCAAAACACCAAATTCAAGCCATGCGCACGATTTTAAATAACATGGTCAGATCTCCACATGGCACATTCTTGGCCAATGCCCTTTTCAAGGATACATCGATCTCATGCACATGACACCCAATTTTTTGAGATCACATAGAAATGTTTTTGGCTCCAAATCCTAATGTGAAATAGAGTTAATAGACTAGTTCGTTTCTGAGAGCTTTCCAGAGTCTCTTTTGCAATCACTAGTCCTAATATACTAGAGTATGTTTAGTTAGATATATACTCGATCTATGATTTGAGAGGTATTTTTAGTGAATTGATATTTCAATTCAACAAATGCTTAAATTCAGTTCAATTTACATCTGAATTCAATCCAAAATTAGAACTAATAGTAGATCTATTCAAGTCGAGCTGTTTATTAGGAAAATCGACTCAAGATGCAATGACTCAGAGGAGAATGTCACTTTCTCACCAAATTGACAGATCTCCAATGCGGTTTCTCATTCAAATAGGGAAAGGTTGAGACTTGCATAGATAACTACTTGTGAGGTACAAGTGAGAGGTACCTTAGTGCTTCTTGTAAAACACACACCTTTTCGAATTAAATAAGAAAGAGACATGCATTCATTTTTTTTCATAGGTGGACTTTTTCCTTGTATATCCGATGTATTTGTGATTAATTGTGGATGCTTTTATAGTTTAAAGTTTAGATCACACACTTGCACATCTAGATATATGATTTTTTTGTCATAATCGGTTGGTTAATTGGACCATTAAAGGCTAAAATTTAGCTCATCACTTCCATTTTATTGTAGATATATTCTTTAGAGTGTGAGTTCCAAATAAAGTTATTTAAATATGTTTTTGGTGTTTAAAAACTCATTTCACACTTGTTTAATTGATGTTTAAAGCATAAATTGTACTTCTACCCACTTTCAAAAAATTAGGTCACTAGTTTTTCAACTATAAAAAATGGGCATAATTTCACTCCCTCTAGGATATTAGAGGCATTTTATAGATCCTAAACGACCGCGTTCTCCCATATCCTACGAAGTAGAACTATAATTTACGGCTTCTCTTTGTTCCAATCCCATTGGAGAAAGAGGTGCAGAGCTGCAAATTAAAGGAAGACGCTTGATTTAGGTTACAAAAACAATGGCTGTGATTAAAATTAGTGTCGATTGTGAAGCATTCTTCATCTTTTGGCTCCTTCCACCGCGATATATATGGTTTAAAATTAGCTTTACTGTAAGTTATCTAGAAGAAGTGTAAATCATAGTTACTTATTTGTAAGTCCTACTATAGTTCATTTGTTATTAGTTCAACCTAAGATTTTTATCGTTGGGATTTTTTTTTCTCATATATATTTGTGTTGTGTGATTGGTTTATTTTTTCCGCATTAGACAAATCATCAAATTGTTCAATATTAAATTTGGTGTAATCTAGTTGGTAAATAATTTTATCACAAAGACATAAGTTGTCATATTTATTGCCGATAAATTTGATTAAAAAAAATATTACCTCAAACATGATAACTTTTTTAATTTTGGTAGTTTATCTTGACAAACGCTTTTATCCGACTTTTCATTAGTTTCATACGCTACATGCACACACTTATTTTTGTCACCAAATAGTCACTTAAAGAGAGTTTTTTTAAAAGTGGATTATAAATTCACTAAAAGTCATGCTATTTAATTTGCTAAAAAGTCTCGATAAAAGAATGTGAGATTCTGAAAAGAGCTCATTAGGATTGGTTGTTCCTGGACAATGGTTTATTTAATATATATGTTGATTTGACAATTTTATCATTCATTTTGTCAAATTTCATAGCTCAATTTAACGTGTTAAGTAGTGTAATCAAAAGGGTTGGTTGTGTGATTGATCATTCATGACTAAGAGTCTTACACCCTCAAGGTCATGAGTTCAAGTTCTCCGTCATCATAAACTTGGGATCACGAATTAAAGTGAGACAAAATCAAGTTTGGGACTAACAATAATTCATGAGCTATATAAGTATACTCCAAATTTTTTTTTCTTCATTTAAATTCTATCCATAAAGTTGATTGCAGGAATAAATTATACACAGTTATTTTTTATACTTCAATAATGTTTTTAAGATTTCATTGTGCAAAGGCTGAATTTTAAATGTGAATAAATAATGTACTTATACATGTAAGGTGGGTCCATATCACTATTTTATGTACATAATTTCATGTTGTATGTACATATTATTATATACACAAATCTTGGTAAATCCTTTTATTTTTAGAAGTACTACTTTCATTCAAAATTTGAATCTAGAATGAAAGATTTAATATTTAAAATCCAAAAAAAAAAATATGCCAGTCATATATTTGGGTTGTCTTCTTACTTTAGTCATTGTTAGTCATTGTGATGATGTGGGTCATACTTTTTCTAGAGTAAACTACCCTAGCAGTCCCTTACCTTTCTCTTGGTCTCCATTTAGTCCCTTACCTTTCCCTTGTCTCAATTTAGTCCCCTCGCTTTTCAAATTGGTTCAATTTAGTCCCTTAGTTAACAACCATCTAAATATACTAACGGCAAAGACCATTTTCAGGGGGCATTTGAGGTATTTTATGTATTATTTCATCCCTCTCTCCTCAACACTCCACTTTGGAAGCAAAAAAAAACTTAGACTGTTATATAATACATTCAATGCAACATTTTAGTTCATGAAAAATAACAGAAAATGGGGATAAAAGAATGTAAGAAACAGAACAAAATAGCCACATATCAAAATAGAGTGGTTCTACACGGACACATAAATTAGACACACATTGACTTGGCCCAATGTTTTGTTTAAAAAAAATTATACTACATTAATAAAAAAAATTAAATCGTTTTCTAAAAATAAAAACTGAAAAAAATTGTTAACCAATTTTTTAAAAGAGTTAAAAAATAGTTGAAGTCTTATTTTTTTTTCAAGAAAACAGTTTTTTTATTTCTTAAAAACATTTTCTCATTATAAAAAATTGTATTTTTTTTAATTAAAAGTATGAAAAACTATTTCTTAAAAGCTGGCGCGGACCCACATAATTGCGATTACTTAGTGCCGCTTGCGCGGACTCATATTTAATAAATGTGAGTCCACGCGAGCAAACTCCTTTTACCTAAAGAATTTATTTTTTATTTAAAAAAAACTCTACATTATTAATCTAATAATGTAGAATTTTTTTTGGAATAAAAAATATTAATATAGAGTTTTTTAACTACATTATTTTAACCACGTCATCCTATGTAAAATTACGATATATTTTAATCGGTATCAAAAGCATTTCTCTTAATTCAGATAGCAATACGATGAGCGGGAAAATTGAAGAGAAATAATCTTTCCCCATTTCATTTTCATTAAAATGATTACATATAGAGCAAAGTACCCCAGCAATCCCTTACTTTTCCCCATTACAAAAAAACTCTATATTACTAATCTAATAATGTAGTGTTTTTTTTGTAATAAAAATATTTTTTTATATAAAAGAAGATTAATGGTGTGGACTCATATTCATTAAATGATATGGATCCCCGCCAGCGGCACTAAATAATCGAAATGATGTAGGTCCACGCCAGCTGTTAAGAAATAGTTTTTCATTCCTTTAATTAAAAAAATACAATTTTTTTATAAGAAAGCGTTTTTAAGAAATAAAAAATTATTTTCTTGAAAAAAAAAGATTTCAACTATTTTTTAACTGTTTTAAAAAATTGGTTAACAATTTTTTACAGTTTTTATTTTTAGAAAACGTGTTTTTTTTATGAATGTAGTGTAATTTTTTTTTAAATGTAATATAATTTTTTTAATAAAACCTTGGGACAAGTTAATGTGTTTAATTTATGTCTTCGTGTAGAACCACTCTATTTTGTTATGTGGCTATTTTGTTCTATTTCTTACAATCTTTTTCCTCCATTTTCTGTTATTTTTCATGAAGTAAAAGGTTGCATTGGATGTATTATATAACAACCTAAGTTTTTTCCCCCCTGCCAAAGTGGAGTGTTGAGGAGAGATGAATGAATTAATACATAAAATACCTCAAATGCCCCTTAAAATGGTCTTTGTCGTTAGTATATTTGGATGGTTGTTTACTAAGGGACTAAATTGAACCAATTTGAAAGCGGGGGGGGGGGGGGGGGGGGACTAAATTGATACAATGGAAAGGTAATGGACTAAATTGAGACCAAGGGAAAGGTAAGGGACTGCTGGGATACTTTGCTCTTTTTTCTCTATATGTCTTGATTTTTTAGATCCTTCTTCTTCAGTCTTTTCACCCCCACTCGATTTAGGAATTTTGATTTGAAGCGTGAGCATGTAGTAGCCTCCTCCCCCCCCTTTTCTAACGGAATGGATGCATAAAATGAATAATGTATAAATGAAACAAAAATAAGAAACATGGCACAAAGTGACACATAATAGATTCTTTATACAAAGCTCATTAGTTTTGATGAAGAACAAACTGAATAAACTCTGTAACTGGTGAACATATAATCAAATAATCAGAAAAACACAAACTAGGTTGGATTCCCTTAAAATAAAGACACCAACAATACTCTATTACTCCATGAGATGTACTCACATAAGAACATGATCAAATAGACTCCTGAATAATCCATAAGAAAAACACATTATCTCATTCCCATTTACATTTTATCTGATGAATGTGCTTGAATTCATAAGTCAGTACCAAGTTCCCATCCATTCCTTTCAACACAAACCTTTCAATCAATGCATAACAGCCAAATTTTCTCCAGCCATCAATCCCTCCAAAATTCTCCTCTCTCTTTACCCTCGCTTCCCTTTCTTCCCCACCAACCCATCCACCTCTTTCTTGCTCCCATTTCATTCTCTCAACAATTTCTAAACTCAACCCCACCTTTACTTTGGCAGTACTAGTAAACCATATTGTCCCATCAACCACTTTTGTCTTATCCCAAACAACTTCCTTCTCACGAACAAATACAACTTCTTTTTTAACACCCACATCCACATTGACAACATTTTTTTCTTGACCCTTATTTTCGCGCGCAAAAATCTTCTCCCACTTTTGCTCTAGTGTCATCTCATAAAACATTGATCTCTTAATCTGCTTTTTCAATTGTCCGTCTTTAATAAACATAAAAGGACAATACCACTTCCCGACAATAACAACTTCTGAGCTCTGATGGGATAGCGGGAAGGTGAATTCAGGAAGGCGGTTGCGGAGGGCAGTGTTGAGCCCTGAAGCTTCACCTAATTTGTAGTTTTTTGGAGTTTCGTAATCAATTGTCCAGCCTTTTCTCCTCAAGAAACGTGGAGGATACCCGTCACGTGCCACCGACTTGGCACGAAATTTACCATTCTTGCCCCTCCAACATTTTTCTTGACGAGTAATCTCATATTGCTGATATATGTCTTGTGGATTTAATGGCCTGGATTTTACATCTCGAATGCACATACCGAAACAACAGGTACACAAGTCTCCGTCCCTCGAACAAGTGTATGCTTCCCTTAAAGATAAAAAAAAAAATCAAGGTAATTAGACAAAGCTCCTCAAGTTCCATCTACTCCCCTCCCCCCCCCGGGGCAATTAAGTACCTACTTGCCTTTTTTGTCCGCCCCAACCAAATTCCATTGAAGTTTAAGTAAGTTCAATTTTTTCCATTGATTATGTTAAATGTGATTTTTTTCTCAAAACAATTAGCATTCCAAAATGTGCTCTTAATTTTTCATAACACTATAAATGGATAAAATGATGCATGAAAATAGAGGGAGCAACACTCTAAAGATATATAATGACGTGTACAAATGAGTTCCTCAACGCAAATCCAACCTTTGGCGAGGGGGCATGAATACAGTGTATTGTTGTCTCAACAAGGGTTGTTCCTATTGTTGTCTCAATACCGCTACTTTGTATGTTTCTTAAACCAAGTCGATTTGTTTAAGAAAGAAAAATTAAGGGTCGTTCCTATTGCTGTCTTTTTTTACCAGTAAATAAAAAAAAATTAGATGTTATTTCCTATTGCTGTCTCAATACCAAATCAAAAAAAATAAAATAAGAGTTGTTCCTTGTTTGAAACACCAGCTAAAAATTAAGGGTTGTTCATACAACTAAAAATGAAAAAACAATCCATATATTTCCATTCCAAACTCATCAGAAATTAAATTAAAAATTAGATAATGGGTGTTTGGGCAACAACTGAGAAACATATTGTGGTTTTTGCATTTTTATGAGGTAACATAGAACTAAGAAAAAAATTAGATGTTATTTCCTTCTCATGTATACTTGGTTGTTAAGTGAAGGTCTAAGAAATTATTTTCTACATCTCATATATGGAACATTGTTTTGTATTTCTCCTATTTACAGTTGTCCAAGTTGAAAAAAATATTGTATTCATTTGAATAACACAGTATCCTAACCATAAATAATTTGACAGTTAACTATTCTGACATTTTTTTTGTCTTTATTTTCTTGTTTTCTTGGTTGTGGAAGGGGATTCAAGGTATCATTTATTTATAAATTTTTGAGTAAAGTATTCCAGCAATCCCTCACTTTTTCCCATTACAAAAAAACTCTACATTATTAATCTAATAATGTAGAGTTTTCTTGTAATAAAAAATATATTTTGTTTATATAAAAGCATTTTGGCGGCGTGACCTCATATTCATTAAATGATATGGGTCCGCGCCAGGGACACTAAATAATCGCAATGATGTAGGTCCACGCCAGCTTTTAAGAAATAGTTTTTCATGCTTTTAATTAAAAAAATACATTTTTTTATAAGAACGTGTTTTTAAGAAATAAAAAAATGTTTTCTTGAAAAGAACGATTTCAACTATTTTTTAACTATTTTAAAAAATTGGTTTACAATTTTTTTCAGTTTTTATTTTTAGAAAACGGTTTAACTTTTTTTATGAATGTAGTTATAATTTTTTTTTAAATGTAGTGTAATTTTTTTTTTAAAAACCTTGGACCAAGTCAATGTGTCTAATTTATGTGTTCGTGTAGAACCATTCTATTTTGATATGTGACTATTTTGTTATGTTTCTTACATTCTTCTCCCCCCATTTTCTATTATTTTTCATGGACTAAATGGTTGCATTTGATGTATTATATAAGAGTCTAAGTTTTTTTTCCTTCCAAAGTGGAGTGTTGAGGAGAGAGAAATGAACTAATACATAAAATATCTCAAATGCCCCTTAAAATGGTCTTTGTCGTTAGTATATTTGGATGGTTGTTAACTAAGGGACTAAATTGAACTAATTTGAATGGAGAGGGATTAAATTGAGACAATGGAAAGGCAAGGACTAAATTGAGACCAAGGGAAAGGTAAGGGACTGTTGGGTACTTTGCTCTAAATTTTTTATCTAATAATATGTAAGAAGTTTTTCCTTAATTGAATATTTCACTTTTGTATTTTTTTTCTAGATGATGCCTCTACGACAAATTCAAGGCACACAATTTGTGTTAAAGAGTTCGATCCGATGGAGGTTTAATGATATGATGAAGATGAAGTAATGGTATTCTTTAAATAAAGTATTAAAATCCATTTTAAATTTATTATCAAAATCTGTTTTATTCATTAAGTTTTATAAATATGTTTTTAAAATGTGTTTTTTTCTTTAGGTTTTAGTAGTTGACGAGGAGGAGATTGCAATGGCGATATGATGGTAATGACACTTGATAGTTGTGTTATTTTAAAAATATTTTGGGCATTTTAACTGGAGACATTTTACTTATTTTGTAATAATTGACACTTGGAGGAGTGCATTTGAGACATTTTACTTATTTTGTTGTATACAATAGTTTTTTTTGCTTGAGGAGCACTTGTTATATTTTTATATTTTGTTTGCATTAAAATATTGGATGTAAAATGTGGTTCCATTATTTGTTTGACAAATAGTTTTATATAATCTTTATTACTATTATGTATTATATAATAATAATAATTTAAAAAAAGAGTAAAATATGCCGATTTTAACCAGTCTTGAGCGGATTTTGAGCCATTTAATATAAATTGGGCGCGGAGGGAGCGGGATGGGTTAAACGGGTTTATATTTAGACGGGTTCGGGGCTTAAAAAAATTATCACGAGTTACGGGGCGAGTTCAAGTTAATTATTTTCCTCGCGGGCCAAGCTAGGAAACTGCATTAAAAAAAGATTTTGTTGATAATTTAGCTCCTAATACATAAAGTAATGATAAGCCACAAGTTATACATATTTTATTGCGCGAAGTTTTAAGACTCGAGTTATGTGGTGTAAAAATTTGAGAAACCAATATGTTAAAATAAAATTTTACGGGTTTTTTCTATTCTAATATATTCATAATTACATTGTTTTGAGTTTTGTACCTTTTGCTATTTTTTATTGACTTTAGTACATTTTGCGTCACTAAATGTGAAAATTTCGTCCAAGAAAATGATTTGTAATGATATTTAGCAATGAAAAATATAATAAAGTCGAATAAAAATTAGTAAAAGGTAACAAATTCAAAATGGGGTAATTATGAATGTATTAAAATAAAAAAATTTAGTTATTGGGTTTAACTATTTTTTTTTTTACGATTTGAGTTAACAATTTTAATCGAAAAAAGTCCTTATGTGCCAACTTTTTTTTTTATCAAATTTCTACCCCAAATGTATTAAAATAATGTATCCTAAATGTTGAAACAATTATTTAATGCCCGTAAAATCTAAACTTCGTAGAAATACTTTGTACTATAACATTAGTCTCTTGATCCCCTTGTCGAGTTCATAAAGGGAATCAAATGCAACTGCACTCCATTTGAAAAAAAAGGCTAAGGTCCAGAAAAAAGAAGAAAAAATGAAATGAAAGGGAAAAAAAATCACGAGGTTCTTGGAAAGAGGGACATCCACATAAGGAAAGGAAAATGGTTATGTTTAAGCAATCACTTTGAGTCATTACCCACTACAGAACCCATGCTTTGAAATTAACGGGGCCCACCTACGGTGCTATTTTTCCTTTTGAGAAGGAACAATTTCGGTCTTTACCCACTAAAGAATCAATGGGGCAGGTGGAGGGGCAAGAGTGGCTAAGGCCATCTCTAATGGGACACAACCACAAGATGTAAATCTACATCTTTTAATATACATTTTTTCGTTTGGTTTCTAGTGTGACGGGGTAGTTTCAACGTGGCAATGGAGGGGTCCAGTCCTACTCTGGGCGAATAAGCCTTTGGCGCCAAGGTTTGGGCGGATAACTTTTCCCCGTCCACCACTTATTCCTCAGGTTCCTGCCATTATAAGAATTTTTTTTATAATGGCTTGGGCAGACAAAAGAAACCCTTAGCCGTCCAACTGTTGAACCCATGTTTACACATTGTGTATCGACAATGCAAATTTACATTGTCTCTACGCTTTCTCTCACCGAAATCTACACATTCTCATACCCACTGTGAAGCCGTAAATGTGCAAAAGTGCACATCTACATCTCCCATTGGAGATGGCCTAAGACTGCCTAAGACCATCTTCGAGCAATGTTTGAATTTTTGTATGTTCAAATTTGTCAAATACACTTTTCTCATCCAAAAAATTAATTTGCTCAAGACAATAAATAAAATAGTTTTTCCGTGGTAACTGAAGAGTCTCGAAAAGAGTGTAAAAAAATATAATGTTGAAAATCATTGGAAAAAAAAAGATAAGACTTGCATGACAAGTGAAGATCTAACTTTGGCACTTCCGAATAAACAAAACTGATTGCATTGACAATTTTACAAATATATTGACTACTCTAAAAATTAAAAAATAAACACAAAATGAGTCAATAAAAATATATCCAAGGGACAAATTGCCTAATTTTTCAATATTCCTTTACTTTAAAAGCATTTACGATAATAGAATCTAGTGATATGTGATTATACTTAATTTTAGCCCACAATCTCCCTTCTAAAAAAAAATTACTGCTAAGTGGCACTGACCTTTTAAAAAGAAAAATAAACTTTCATGGTTGGAAAGGGAGAGAAATGATAGAACCTCGGATGTACCACGCTATTATAAGAAAACAATTGCAATTAAAATGATATGGTGATTATAAGACATACCCGTTATGCTTTCCTTGTGGGTTTATAGCGTAGTAACGGTTGGAAGACAGGGGCTGATTAAGAACGGGGATGAAGACAACATCATCCCTAAATTCGATGGCCTTTTGACGACTTTTAGTGAAGTCGTAGTGAACGGTGAGGTTCTGATTTTGAGGAAAAGGTAGATTTTTAATTCTACAGTCCTTGTGCAACCCAAAACAACAACAACAGCACCTCTCAGCTTCTTCATCCAAGATCACCAAATACCCCGAATTTGGACCCTCTGGGAGGACGGAAAGAGAATCAGGAAACTTTTTGTAGTGAGAAAGACGCCTGGTCACATACATATTTTTTATCTTTATATGCTCTTATCTATGTATCTATGTATATATATAAAATACGAGTCCCAAAGGAATATAAGGGGAGACGGAAAACCCCTCTTTAAACTCTCTACTCCTTTGGAGTGGCCTCTTTATTTCCTCTAATCTTTTTAGTTTTTTAATCTTTTTTTTAGGTCCACTCATTTTCCCTTTATTTATCCACCACGTAAAACACTCTATTCAATTAAAATCCATCCATATTCTCTTTCTTTTAATGAAATGTCTCTTCCCATCCTGTCTCAATTGAACCGTCCATTCCATTCCATGACCATTTGTTTTGGACCCTCTCCATTCCTCTTCCAATTGAAATGGGTTTTGTTAGCACTTGTCGATTGTCATTCCACAACTCCTAATTTTCTTTGCCTCTTGAACGTCCATAATCCTTCCTTGGTTAAATACCCCCTTTTTCTTGTATGTACTTCCTAACTGTACATTCCATTCCCCGTTAGGTCGGAGGTGCCATAGTGTTGCTGGCCGGAAAACGGGGAGAGGACTATGGTGGGTGAATTCCGCCATGGTTGTTATTGGGTCAACGGACTTGAGGGGGGTTTGGTAGGTAGTGGGTTTTGGTCCGGCCATGGCAGCAGCAGGTGGGTGTTTGGTAGTTTGAGGGGAGAGAGAGAGAGAGAGAGAGAGAGAGGGAGAGAGATTCACACGAACTTGATGAACTTGATTAGCATTTCGGGTACCATCGTTTGCTAGCTAATGATGATCCCACCACACCGTTACAAGAATGGGTGGATTTGTGCTTGGTTAGGCCTTCTCCACCTGTGAGTGGGTTACTGGGTGCGCACCGTATTAAAAACTACTAAAAGAATATTTTTTGGTTTATTTTTTTACGTGTATTTTAAACATTTCAGAGTATCCATAAAAAAAAATATCGCAATAATTTTTTTTACTATTTAAAAAAAAAGTCAATATTTGACAATTTTTGTACCCATTTCTTTAAAATATAAAAAAAAAATCATTTTCAGTTTGAGTTGATTTTTTTTGAGTATCCTGAAATATTTAAAATACATACACAAAAATCAATCCAAAAAACATTTTTTTAATATTTTTTTAAAATAAGGCTGTACGGTGCGAATCCATAAGTGAGTCTGCACCTGAGCCGCTCTCTTCAGACTTATATCATTATTCATTCCCGAAAAAGAATAATGATGTGGATTCTAAATAGATACCTTAAATCAACATCCAAATGATGCGATAGTTCAATAAATGTTATGAAGTGTTTTATAATAATGACATAGTACACCACTTCATGATTATGCCACATTATTTTTTGGGCTTTTTTAACTTAATCCCCGATGTTTAATGTGGTAGATTTGACTTGACCCGCAAATTGCTTATCTCTTTGATATTGATATACCCCTACAAGAGGAGGTTATCTCATAATATTGAATAAAAATTGGAAGTTAAGACTAATGATTTATTTGACTTTGCCCCCCCCCTTTTAAAAAGTAAAATTTGACTTAAGTTACCGCCCTATGATGGGGGCAAAGTCAAAGAATTATGAAAATGAGGAGTTAAGTCAAATTATGCATTAAAATTGGGGCTTAAGTCAAAATGACCTTTATTTTATTTTTGGATGATTTGGGGGATGGGTTTGATACTCATAGATTTATTCATGTGTGGAAAACTCAATTTAAGCTTAGGGTTTGTTTGATAGCACCAGATGGAAAAAATTGTCATGGAAAATTTTCAAAATGCGCATTGGTGTGTGGTACTTTTGTGTCAGCTGAAAATTTTTGCGATGGCAAATGAAGCCTATCAAAAAGGAAAAAAAGATGGCAATTTCAAAATATTTTTTATTTGCATTCTATCAACGGGATCCTTAGAGTAAGGTTACCATAGACAAATTCTTTTGTGAGTTTTCCATTTTAGCCTATGAGTATCCCTAAATTACACCATGCATGGTAAATTCCAAGAGAGAACTATCAAAAAGTAGTTCTTATCTTAGAGTATGCCGCAACGTTATGTGATAGCTTTACCATCCATGCTAAATGTAGAATAATTCTTTTCTACTTTATTACCAACAATTGTAAGGCCAAATAACCTCCAAAAAATGCTCGATTGTCTTGACGTATACAAATATGAGTGTATTTTATTAAATAGTTTCTCTACTAACTTCACTTGTGGTTTATTTACTGCTCCCCAACATTTTTCATATAAATGATTGCTTCAAATCTTTCACATTGTACCTATGAATGGATGATTGAAATCAGGCAGTGCTTAATTTAGTGCTTCTCAACATTTTGCATAGTAATAATTGCTCCAAATATGTCTCACATTGTATCTGTGAATGAATTTACTGTTTTACTGTTGACATTAATTACGCTTTTTGTGTTTGCTCCCCAAATTTTTTCATATAAGTATTTGTTCACATTATACCTGTGAATTAATCTAATTAAATTTAACTTTTTTTTATAGATCGTAGTGCGTTGATATGTCTTCTAAAGTTCTATACATTCATCATTCTTCATTTAAATGGAAATGGGATTATAAGTCTTTACAGATTTTTTTGCTATTATTCCTTTATTAACGATGTTCAATTTTTTTTGGTAAGGGGTAATTTAAAAAAACAGAAGATCTATCCTCCCTAGGAAAGACCATTCCTTTCATATCTTCATTCAACAACTCTTTGATCTCTCGAGGGACTCAGCACCTCTATGAACTTTTCAATTCAGCTGGGCAGCCAGTCTTAATATATGCACGATCTTCGCTTTAGTGTCTTTCATTAAACCTATGTAATAGTCAATTAGGATTCTAAGTGGGTGGTGCTCTTATTCTACATTCTGAATGAGCTTGACTTTAATTATCAAATCGGTTTCAATAGTCTCTGCTAGGATTTGTCTTTCTTTGCACGGATTTAAACCATGATAGATGCCCTCTAGCTTTGCTGCTAGACTAGTTCTGTTTTTCGTAGCTTGTCGTAGTGTGCCGTCACCGAAACTCGTTGGTTATTTCTCGTCGACCCTCCGTAGCTACCTTGCCTCGGGTTGCCATCGCAGCTACCATCCGAGCTGACTTTCAGATCACTTATAGGAAAATACCACGAGATAAGTGTTCCATTATGCCTCCGCACATGAGAAGCCGTTTAAATTAAAGCGTGCAAGATATCTCTCGCATACTCTGTCCTTGTTTTGGCTACCACGCGCAAACTGAAAACATTTCTTGCTTTCCTAATATTCCACGAAGTAGCCACAAGATTAAATACCATTGAATACCTTCCCTTTTCCAATTAATGAAACTCCTAACATTTAGAGGCATAGAAATCGAATGACATACCTGCCTCCACCGATCACTACTTGTGAAGATTATGCCAAGTATCCCTAGCTTTGTTACATTTACGGAGTAAGTTGTCATTGTTTTCAAAGGAGCCACAATGCTCTCAGTCCTCCACTACCGTAACCTTTATAATTAGTATCAGTCAATTTATTTAGAACTTCATTTTAATTTAATAGTCATTGAAAAGTGATGTGTTTTGGGGGTACCTTAAGTTTCCATATTTTTTCCCCGGGAATCGTCATTTCGAGCTCGGGTGTTGGAATCACTTGTGCAAGATCATAACTTTGTGCCTCAAAGCCACTGAAGTATTTGTAGCGGGATTGAATGGGGAAATTTTGTTACTACTTCCAATCCATAAGGCTTATTCAACCCTTTAGTGACCCGAGGGAGCTTAATGTTGGGTATGCTCTCTTTTTGATCATCTCAGAGGTGAGTGGGGGCCCCGGGGGGGGGGGGGGGGGGGGATCACTCAGTCTTCCAAGCCTTATCACTAATAAGGAACTACATTTTGGAGTTTTGAAACTCCAAACCTCCTTCCGTCTATGCTGCCATCTCCAACCATCCATTTGGTTTTCGTTGCTAATTCTTCTTAATCTTAGTCACGCTTTTCCTTGTAATCGAAGCTTTCTTTATAATAGGTAACATACAAAGCTTCATGTAGTGGCAAATGGGCGGTTATGGACGGTTATGGACGGGTCAAAAATGGATATGGATAAATTTGGGCGGGTCAAAAGCGGGCGGACATAATAATTTGGGCGGGTTTGGTCGGGTTAAATTCGGGTCGGGTCAAACCCGGATCGGGTCTGGTTGACCCGCTTTTTTTTTTTTTTTGAAAAAACAATTATTATACCATATACAAATAAATTTGGATAAATAATTTTGAAAAAAAATATACAAATAAATACTTGAATAAAAAAATCTTTTTAACTCTTTAGTAATTTGAGTTTTATTTTTGTGAGAGTCCAAAACCATTTTGACCCGCTAATGACCTGCCAACAAACCATCTTATTGGATCGTTCAAACCATTTTGACCCACAAACACAATTAATGGGATCCAAACACATTATTTTGGATGGATTATGGGCGGTTTCATCCTCAAGGGCCCATATTGCCGGCGCTACTTCATACCAACCACGTACTTTCCTATAAAGTTTTGGATCCAAAGGGCATCCAGTTCAGTCATGAGCCGCCATCCTAATTTCGAGACTATAACTTTACTGTTACCCTCATTTTTACAGACACCGAAGCCTCCCTCATCCTTAGGCTTGTAAATAATGTTTCAGTTAACTGGGCAAAACCCCTTTTGCTTCTTTGTATCTCCCCAAACAAAAGCCTTTATTTATTTTGTTTAGGGAATTAAGAACATTTTAGGCATAATATTACCAGATTCTGATTTTTCCACTCTAGTTTGGCCAAGATCCTAACCATGCTATTGTCTAAACCATGACGGCTGTTCGTCCAAGTAATTCTAGTCCCAGAGCAGCCGATGTCCCTCAAGCCACATTCAATGATGTTTTCAAGCATCTTAGAGAAGCTTCCGTTGCTTAATTGGGGTGAGAAACTTTTCTTCCGTCGCTTATACGTGGTCGTTGAAGTCCCCGGCTAGAACCCATGGAATGGAGATGGAATCAGCAACCTATCTCAATATAATCTAAAAGCTTAGTCCTAATGGCAGCCTTTGGACTCACATAAATGGCCGAGAAAATATAATCCTCATAGCCTTGGCGAGTGATTAGCCGGTGGATTGTTTATGGGTGGAGACGTCAGTGGTCTGGATAAATACTATTTGGGGGTTCCAAACCACCTAAATTGTAGAGGTATCTTTTGCGATAAACTCAAATCAGTGAAATAATTTTTGAATTAAACTTGTTACTTGTTATACTCTACACGGTTCTCATTGATGACCATAATTTCAGGCTTATACAAACTTTTAAGGTCACAAGTAGTGATGAGGAGGAATAGATTCTTTCCCACTCCTCGACAATCCCAAATTAGACAGTTGAAAAAATTTATGGACTGTGATTTACATTTCCACTTATTGCTTATCTCCTCGTGGCACTTTTCCCCTACATGCTTTCCCATTTAGGCTTGGCTCTAACTGAAGCCTATCATTTTTTTTAAAGAAGCTTTCAAGAGTTAAAACCACTGCTTAAAGAAGAAAACAGAAAAATAAAGCTTCCAGAGTGAAATCACAGCTTACAAAGTTCCCCGCCAATCCAGATTTATAAAATATCCTACACTTATGAAACGGTACAGTTCCAGATACACCAAATTATAGGTTGAATTGCAAAGACCCTTCAGTGTTGCAGATATCCCCCAAAACTATTAAATAAATGCAAACACGCCCCTTAATGTTTTTAGCAACACGTAGGGGGGAATCACAAACGATAGTGATAGTTCAGGAATCCTTTTTTAAGAATAATAGGATGATTTGGCCTTTGACACCCATTTGTTCAGTAAACTTTTCAATACTACCTATTGACTGTAAAAGCGTACGCATCATAAAAGATTATGAAAAGCATCCAAAAAAAAAGTCAGGACACTTTTGGGGTCAAAGGTATGTCAATGTAAACTCACCAAAAGTAATGCACTACAAATCTAATGGACACTAATAGCCAAATCACCCAATTAATAATTAGGGACATACTTGCAGCTAGCATGAAGTTCAGGGGTTTCTTGCAATTTACCCTATTATGGAACAAATGTAACTGGAACACCTATTTTGTAGTTGCAAAGATTCGAAATGATGTGCTGGCTGACCAAACTTGACAGAAACACCGCTCAATATCTCCTTCGCTTCTTTTTTTTTGTCCTCACTTTCACTCTCTTCGCTCGATGACGATCCAGATTCCAATGCAGAACTAGAAGAACCTGAATCACCAGTACTAGAGCTATCAGATTCCTCGTCCGATTGAGAAATGGGCTTTTGTTGTTGCATTATATGATGAGGCATATTCTTCAAATATTCTCTCAAGTTCTCTGTAATGCCGCTGAGCCCAATAGATATGAAGAAGTTGATGGAAAAACAGGTGTTCTTGGGATTATCCCTTGGGAAACTAGATTCGAAAGAGTCCTGCATTATGGGAACACTGAGATGCTCATGCAGTAGGCGGATCCCAAGGTGCTCTGACAATTCCTGAAAGAGAATCTTAATGAAGATGTGGGATGAGGAAGTAGTGTCCTCCTCAGTGAGGTGTATATAGGCTATAACATGCCAAGGAAGAGCATCGGTGCCAAGTAGATGGGCAAAAAACTTGGCCACATTACGCAACTTATTTGTCTCGAGCTGATAAATCATAGAATACTACTGAACAAAACATTTTTGAAATTTTTCTTGGTGGATTTTGGTAATCATACAAAACCGTTTCCCTAAAAGACCATAATAGCGGAGGTAAGTTCTCTCTTGACTACAGCATTCCAACATAATGCATAGTTCCATCTCTTGTCCAGGCTCTAATTTGATTTTCAAGAGCTTGTGGCCAGCTTCCTCAAAATCAACACTGGACATGATTGTTAAGTAAATCGTCCTCCGAAGATTCACAAGATTCGTCTCTGTTTCATCCTTTATTTTCATCTGCTCTTCATCCTCCGAATCGTCATCAATTATGTTTTTCTTCAGAATTTCATAACATTGTTCATTCTCAACAAACTGAGGATCCGGCTTGAAAATATCTAAAGTGATCTTCGGATTGATCTGATCGAGAGAAGAGATACATCATGGGTTAACTCTTCCTGCTCAACAAGGTCTAGGTCGGGACGAACAGCGGGGTATCCCTGAAACTTGGTTAAAAAATACCACAAGAAGGCTAAAAAATAACTGATCTTCCTGCTCAACAATGTCTAGGTGGGAACGAACAGTGGGCATCCCTGAAACTTGGCTGAAAAATACCATTAAAACGCTCAAAAATACCATGCAAACCTCGGGGAGAAAGGTCCTGTAGGATTGAACCGCATTCCATGACAATTCCAACAGTTACCTCAACACTGTCATCAGTGGGATTTTCCAAAAGAGTCGTGAGAAGTTCCAGAGAAATAAGCTCATGAAATACTTGCTGATTTACAAGATGGGCTATGAACTTAACAGCAGCAAGTAATTGAGGCTTCTTGGTCTAACCAACATTCATGGCATGGTCTTTAATTACATCTGTTTCAGCACTACTCGACACGGGTAAGTTGGGTTGTTCTCCTTGTCCCGTGTAATGTTCCCTCTTGCAAAGTTACCATTCGGAGCCCCGTCGGTATTCTCAACTCTTCTAGAACTATGTTCCCCATTGAAGGTCTACAAGCTTGAAAAATATCGTTTCTATTCCCTCTCACATAGTAATGAAACCATAGCGAGTGAATACATTTGTATTCTGGCGTTATTGTCTCACTGTGTCAATATATTTTCGCAGATGGTCTTAACATTCATTGATAAAACAACATTAAATATCTCTTCTTCCTTTTTCAGTCGCATCCAAATTCCTTTCTGAAGTTGTGAAATCAGAAGAAAAGTTACTGTTACATATTGATATACATATGTGCATAAATACATTTCTCTGCAAAGATTATCTGAAACAATTGGAGAAAACATCTTTATATAATCTTTTTAGTTTCTAATCACATACCTACCCCAAGAACAGAATATTAGATACGGATGGTCATTTGACCATTCTTTATTTTTGATTCTATCTTCGTTAATTATTTTGTAACCAATGACAATCTTTGATGGTATTGAAAGAGAAGGAAATGAATTAAGAATTCTTTGTGTGTGTGTGTTGGGGGGGGGGGGGGGGGGGGACAATGCTTGCCACATGCACAACATTATGTGACAACATTATTGAGACCTGTTCTAGATGAAGTCTTTGTATTTTTTAATATTAAAAGAAAATAACTTGTGATCCACATGTCTTTTTTTTTTTTGTAAAATTGATTATGATTTATATTTATGGGTTGAGTTCTATCAAAAATAGATATATAAACGATTGTGTATTTCGAATTTTTTTCTAAAAGTTCGTTGAGAAATTTACACTTCTCAGAATTGTGCATCACTAGGCTTAAATAGATAAATTTGCTATTTTTTGTTAAAACGACACAAATCAACATAACAAAAATTGAAGAGGTGCGAATTGGGGACAAAAATCCAGATTCATTGTTTATCAAAGAAATAAAAATCACCCTCTTCCATTCATTTTCTCATATTGATTTTTACTCCTACAAACTGTCAGATTCTACGAATTCAAAGCTCAACCAGAGTAACTCTGAACTCATTACTTTACCCCAACGCTCATGGCCAGATTGGTTATAATCGTCGCGTGAGCATCGGAAATAAATTACACAGAGCAGTCTGGAAACCATATACCTATAGATTTCAAGAATGCCGTTTTGTCTTAAATTTCATCCACCTAAGAACTTTTATTTCATTTCATGCACCATGAAGCAGCTTAAAAATCGTGGCTTAAAATCTTCTCTTGATATGCCCCATTGCCCACATTGAAACTAATTTTTAGTTCTCAATTTATTAGTTCCATGAATTATCAAAAACATACTCGTAACATTCTCAAGCATGCTATTTGTCTAGAACTTTTGAGTTCATTAACTTCATAATTTTTGGGTCATAATCCCGACAGTTTTCAAGTATAATAATTTTTGGGTTCATAAGATAATTCTCAAGATTCATATGTGGCATTGTGGCGATATTACGAGTTCTATATTTGTTTATTATGCTTTTATTAGAGTTTTTTCCATTAATTTTTCATCTCAGATATCTAATTATACATTGCACTGTTATTAATTTTTGATCTCAGATATCTAAAATATACACACAAAAATCAATCCAAAAAACATTTTTTAATATTTTTTAAATAAGGTGCGGATCCATAAGTGAGTCTGCACCTGAGCCGCTCTCTTGAGACTTATATCATTATTCATTCCTGAAAAAGAATAATGACGTGGGTTCTAAATAGATATCTTAAATCATCATCCAAATGATGCGATAGTTCAATAAATGTTATGTAGTGTTTTATAATAATGACATAGTACACCACTTCATGATTATGCCACATTATTTTTTGGGCTTTTTTAACTTAATCCCCGATGTTTAATGTTGTAGATTTGACTTGACCCGCAATTTGCTTATCTCTTTGATATTGATATACCCCTACAAGAGGGGGTTATCTCAGAATATTGAATAAAAATTGGAAGTTAAGTCTAATGATTTATTTGACTTTGTCCCCCCTTTTAAAAAGTAAAATTTGACTTAAGTTACCGCCCTATGATGGGGGCAAAGTCAAAGAATTATGAAAATAAGGAGTTAAGTCAAATTATGCATTAAAATTGGGGCTTAAGTCAAAATGACCTTTATTTTTTTTTTGGATGATCTGGGGGATGGGTTTGATACTCATAGAATTATTCATGTGTGGAAAACTCAATTTAAGCTTAGGGTTTGTTTGATAGCACCACATGGAAAATTTTCAAAATGCGCATTGGTGTGTGGTACTTTTGTGTCAGCTGAAAATTTTTGCGATGGCAAATGAAGCCTATCAAAAAGGAAAAAAAGATGGCAATTTCAAAATACTTTTTATTTGCCATGCTATCAAAGGGATCCTTAGAGTACGGTTACCATAGACACAAATTCTTTTGTGAGTTTTCCATTTCAGCCTATGAGTATCCCTAAATTACACCATGCATGGTAAATTCCAAAGAGAGAACAATCAAAAAGTATTTCTTATCTTAGAGTATGCCGCAACGTTATGTGATAGCTTTATCATCCATGCTAAATGTAGAATAATTCTTTTCTACTTTATTACCAACAATTGTAAGGCCAAATAACCTCCAAAAAATGCTCGATTGTCTTGGCGTATACAAATATGATCGTATTTTATTAAATAATTTCTCTACTAACTTCACTTGTGGTTTATTTACTGCTCCCCAACATTTTTCATATAAATGATTGCTTCAAATCTTTCACATTCTACCTATGAATGGATGATTGAAATCAGGTAGTGCTTAATTTAGTGCTTCTCAACATTTTGCATAGTAATAATTGCTTTAAATATGTCTCACATTGTATATGTGAATGAATTTACTGTTGACATTAATTACGCTTTTTGTGTTTGCTCCCCAAACTTTTTCATATAAGTAATTGTTCACATTATACCTCTGAATTAATCTAATTAAATTTAACTTTTTTTATAGATCGTAGTGCGTTGATATGTCTTCTAAAGTTCTATACATTCATCATTCTTCATTTAAATGGAAATGGGATTATGGGTCTTTACAGATTTTTTTGCTATTATTCCTTTATTAACGATGCTCAATTTTTTTTGGTAAGGGGTAATTTAAAAAAACAGAAGATCTATCCTCCCTAAGAAAGACCATTCCTTTCATATCTTCATTCAGCAACTCTTTGATCTCTCGAGGGACTCAGCACCTCTTTGACTTTTCAATTCAGCAGGGCAGCCAGTTTTAATATATGCACGATCTTCGCTTTAGTGCCTTTCATCAAACCTATGCAATAGTCAATTAGGATTCTAAGTGGGTGGTGCTCTTATTCTACATTCTGAATGAGCTTGACTTTAATTATCAAATCGGTTTCAATAGTCTCTGCTAGGATTTGTCTTTCTTTGCACGGATTTAAACCATGATAGATGCCCTCTAGCTTTGCTGCTAGACTAGTTCTGTTTTCGTAGCTTGTCGTAGTGTGCCGTCACCGAAACTCGTTGGTTATTTCTCGTCGACCCTCCGTAGCTACCTTGCCTCGGGTTGCCATCGCAGCTACCATCCGAGCTGACTTTCAGATCACTTATAGGAAAATACCACGAGATAAGTGTTCCATTATGCCTCCGCACATGAGAAGCCGTTTAAATTAAAGCGTGCAAGATATCTCTCGCATACTCTGTCCTTGTTTTGGCTACCACGCGCAAACTGAAAACATTTTTTGCTTTCCTAATATTCCACGAAGTAGCCACAAGATTAAATACCATTGAATACCTTCCCTTTTCCAATTAATGAAACTCCTAACATTTAGAGGCATCCACTCGGAGAAATCGAACGACATACCTGCCTCCACCGATCACTACATGTGAAAATTATGCCAAGTATCCCTAGCTTTGTTACATTTATGGAGTAAGTTGTCAATGTTTTCAAAAGAGCCACAATGCTCACAGTCCTCCACTACCATAACCTTTTTAATTAGTATCTGGTCATTTGTTTAGAACTTCATTGTAATTTAATAGTCATAGAAAAGTGATGTGTTTGGGGGGTACCTTAAGTTTCCATATTTTTTCCCGGGAATCGTCATTTCGAACTAGAGTGCTCGAATCACTTGTGCAAGATCATAACTTTGTGCCTCAAAGCCACTGAAATATTTGTAGCAGGATTGAATGGGGAAATTTTGTTTCTACTTCCAATCCATAAGGCTTAATCAACCCTTTAGTGACTTAATGTTGGGTATGCTCTCTTTTGATCATCTCAGAGGTGAGTGGGGGCCTGGGGGGGATCACTCAGTCTTCCAAGCCTTATCACTAATAAGGCACTACATTTTGGAGTTTTGAAACTCCAAACCTCCACCAGTCTATGCTGCCATCTCCAACCATCCACCTGATTTTCGTTGCTAATGCTTCCTAATCTTAGTCACTCTTTTCCTTATAATCGAATCTTTCTTTATAATAGTCAAAATACAAAGCTTCATACCAACCACGTACTTTCCTGTAAAGTTTTGGATCCAAAGGGCATCCAGTTCAGTCATGAGCCGCCACCCTAATTTCGAGAATATAACTTTAGTGTTACCTTCATTTTTACGGACACCGAAGCCTCCCTCATCCTTAGGCTTTTATACAGTGTTTCAGTTAACTGGGCTAATCCCCTTTTGCTTCTTTGTATCTCCCCAAATAAAAGCCTTTATTTATTTTGCTTAGGGAATTAAGAACATTTTAGGCATAATATTACCAGATTCTGATTTTTCCACTCTAGTTTGGCCAAGAACCTAACCATGCTATTGTCTAAACCATGACGGTTGTTCGTCCAAGTAATTCTAGTCCTTGAGCACCCGATGTCCCTCAAGCCACATTCAATGATGTTTTCAAGCAGCTTAGAGAAGCTTCCGTTGCTTAATTGGGGTGAGAAACTTTTCTTCCGTCGCTTATACGTGGTCGTTGAAGTCCCCGGCTTGAACCGATGGAATGGAGATGGAGTCAGTAACCCACCTCAATATAATCTAAAAGCTTATTCCTAATAGTAGCCTTTGGACTCGCGTAAGTGGCCGAGAAAATATAATCCTCATAGCCTTGGTGAGTGATTAGCCGGTGGATTGTTTATGGGTGGAGACGTCAGTGGTGTGGATAAATACTATTTGGGGGTTCCAAACCACCTAAATTGTAGAGGTATCTTTTGCGATAAACTCAAATCAGTGAAATAATTTTTGAATTAAACTTGTTACTTGTTATACTCTACACGGTTCTCATTGATGACCATAATTTCAGGCTTATACAAACTTTTAAGGTCACAAGTAGTGATGAGGCGGAATAGATTCTTTCCCACTCCTCGACAATCCCAAATTAGACAGTTGAAAAATTTTATGGACTGTGATTTACATTTCCACTTATTGCTTATCTCCTCGTGGCACTTTTCCCCTACATGCTTTCCCATTTAGGCTTGGCCCTAACTGAAGCCTATCATTTTTTTTAAAGAAGCTTCAAGAGTTAAAACCACTGATTAAAGAAGAAAATAGAAAAATATAGCTTCCAGAGTAAAATCACAGCTTACAAAGTTCCCCTCCAATCCAGATTTATAAAGTATCCTATACTTATGAAAAGGTGCAGTTCCAGATACACCAAATTATAGGTCCAATTGCAAAGACCCTTCAGTATTGCAGATATCCCCCAAAACTATTAAATAAATGCAAACACGCCCCTTAATGTTTTTAGCAACACGTAGGGGGGAATCACAAACGATAGTGATAGTTTATGATCCTTTTTTAAGAATAATAGGATGATTTGGCCTTTGACACCCATTTATTCAGTAAAGTTTTCAATACCGGAGGTAAGTTCTCTCTTGACTGCAGCATTCCAACAACATAATGCACAGTTCCATCTCTTGTCCAGGCTCTAATTTGATTTTCAATAGCTTGTGGCCAGCTTCCTCAAAATCAACACTGGACATGATTGTTAAGTAAATCGTCCTCCAAAGATTCACAAGATTCGTCTCTGTTTCATCCTTTATTTTCGTCTTCTTTTCATCCTCTTCATTGGAATCTTCTTCATCCTTGTCATCGTTGACTCCGCATCAGAGTCTTCTTCATCCTCCGAATTGTCACCAATTATGTTTTTCTTCAGATCTTCATAACATTGTTCATTCTCAACAAACTGAGGATCCAGATTGAAAATATCTAAAGTGATCTCCGGATTGATCTGATCGAGAGAAGAGATACTTCATGGGTTAACTCTTCCTGCTCAACAAGGTCTAGGTTGGGATGAACAGCGGGGTATCCCTAAAACTTGGCTAAAAAACCACAAGATGCTAAAAAATAACTGATCTTCCTGCTCAACAATGTCTGGGTCGGAACGAACAGTGGGGTATCCCCGAAACTTGGCTAAAAAATACTGCTAAAAAATATCATGCAAACCTTGGGGAGAAAGGTCATGTAGGATTGAGCCGCATTCCGTGACAAAGCCAACAGTTACCTCAACACTGTCATCAGTGGGATTTTCCAAAATAGTCGTGAGAAGTTACAGATAAATAAACTCATGAAATGGTTGCTGATTTACAAGATGGGCTATGAACTTAACAGCAGCAAGTAATTGAGTCGTTTCATTCCTTTTATAAGCCCTTTGGAGCTACAAGATAATCCTTCTTAACAAAAGATCTCCAATTTCAGGAAACTTAGTATTAACAATCGCAACTAATGCTGCAAACACATTGGTAAACCCAGGGGAAGCCATTTGTGACTTCATACAAGACCTACAGAACAAACCCCGTCCTCTAATGAAATTCTCGGCAAAAAGCTCTGGAATAATATTCTTGATATTTGTCGCATTGACCTTATTAACTGAACCATTAATACTCTTCCTCAAAGCATCCCATGTCATTCTCTGATACTCCACACTACCCTTATCCTCACCTCTTTCATCATCCTATCTAACTTAAAGGGCAGAATATAAACTCCCCTACTCCTCCCCATATTTTCCAAAGCGTCCATACTCAATTTAGTCACGTATTCTTTTTTGTGACTTTAAGTCTTCGTTCTCTCTTTCATATTTCACATCCTCAGGTTCTCTCCTACTATGCCTATTATCATCACTTCTTCTATCTCTACTTCTCTCGTGACCTAATTGTGGTTCTCTCGATTTCTGAAGACTGAATCTGAAGTCTGAAATCTGAATCTGAAAAATGTGTTTGTTTTTACGTCTGAATATACTTCTGAATGAATGTATTTAGACTGATTCAGACTTCAGACCTAACTCTACCTCTTAATCATTAAGAGGGAAATATGACCGTTAACCTCTTAATCATTTAAAAAAACAAACACTTTTTGATACCTCTTAAGTCTGAATGATTCAGATTCAGACTTAAGAGATAAAAACAAACGACCCCCTAGTTTCTTTCTTATCTGAATCTCATGAGTTTCCATTTATCGCCTTGTGCCAAAGGCCTGCTACATATTATTTTTGAGCTTATTGGCTGACCGTCCAAATTAGTTGAGACATTACTTACATTATAGACTTTCCTTCTTCTTGGTCTAACCAACATTCATGGCCTGGTCTTGAATTACATCTGTTTGGGCACTACTCGTCACGGGTAAGTGGGTGGTTCTCCTTGTCCCGTGTCATGTTCCCCCTTGCAAAGTTACCATTCGTAGCCCCGTCGGTATTCTCAACTCTTCTAGAACTAGGTTCCCCGTTGAAGGTCTACAAGCTGGAAAAATATCGTTTCTATGCCCTCTCATATAGTAATGAAACCATAGCGAGTGAATACATTTGTATTCTGGCGTTATTGTCTCACCGTGTCAATATATTTTCGTAGATGGTCTTAGTATTCATTGATAAAACAACATTAAATATCTCTTCTTTCCTTTTTCAGTCGCATCCAAATTCCTTTATGAAGTTGTGAAATCAGAAGAAAAGTTAATGTTACGTATTGATATACATATGTGCATAAGTAGATTTCTCTGCAAAGATTATTTGAAACAATTGGAGAAAACACCTTTATATAATCTTTTTAGTTTCTAATCACATACCTACCCCAAGAACAGAATATCAGATACGAATGGTCTTTTGATCTTTCTCTATTTTTGATTCTATCTTCGTTAATTATTTTGTAACCAATGACAATTTTTGATGGTATTGAAAGAGAAGGAAATGAATTAAGAATTCTTTGGGGGGATAAAACAATGCTTGCCACATGCACAACATTACGTGACAACTTTCTTGAGACTGTTCTAGATGAAAAGTTTTGTATTTTTTAATATTGAAAGAAAATAACTTGTGATCCACATGTCTGTGTTTTCTGTAAAATTGATTATGATTTATATTTAGGGTCAATTATTAAATATTTCCTACTATAAATATATATTTTTTAAAAAGGACACATATTTTTAGTTTAACCCATTTAGTCCCTCAAGCACTCAATATCCTCTTATTTTTAGAGGTCCGCGCCAGCGGCACTCCCTCTCCAAAATATGTGGCAAATGACTTTTTGAGGCAAAATAAAAAAGTTTGGCCTAAATGGGTATTAAAAAATGTCCGAGGGACTATTTGGTATATGTCCCTTATATTTATGGGTTGAGTTCTATAAAAAATAGATATATAAATAATTGTGTATTTCGAATTTTTTTCTAAAAGTTCGCTGAGAAATTTACACTTCTCATAATTGTGCATCACTGGGCTTAAATAGATAAATTTGCTATTTTTTTTGTTAAAACGACACAAATCAACATAACCAAAATTTAAGAGGTGCGAATTGGGGACAAAAATCCAGATTCATTGTTTGTCAAAGAAATAAAAATCACCCTCTTCCATTCATTTTCTCTAATTGATTTTTACTCCTACAAACTGTCAGATTCTACGAATTCAAAGCTCAACCAGAGTAACTCTGAACTCGTTACTTTACCCCAACGCTCATGGCCAGAATGGTTATAATCGTCGCGTGAACATCGGAAATAAATTACACATAGCAATCTGGAAACCATATACCTATAGATTTCAAGAATGTCGCTTTGTCTAATTTCATCCACCTAAGAACTTTTATTTCATTTCATGCACCATGAAGCAGCTTAAAAAATATGCTCGATGTATTGTGGCTTAAAATCTTCTCTTGATATGCCCCATTGTCCACATTGAAACTAATTTTTAGCTCTCAATTTATTTGTTCTATGAATTATCAAAAATATACGCGTAACATTCTCAAGCATGCTATTTGTCTAGAAGTTTTATGTTCATTAACTTCATAAATTTTGGGTCATAATCTCGATAGTTTTCAAGTATAATAATTTGTGGGTTCATAAGATAATTCTCAAGATTCATACATGGCATTGTGGCGTTATTACGAGTTCTATATTTGTTTATTATGATTTTATGAGAGTTTTTTCCATTAATTTTTCATCTTAGATATCTGATTATACATTGCACTGTTATTACTTATTTTTTTCGTGTTCCCTCTATTTTGCTTGCTTTTATATCCATTAAATTATCTCAAATGGATTTTGGAAATATTCGATGCATATGATGAAACTTAAATTGTGTGTGATAAAATTTTTATTTTCCTTCATTAGTCTCAGTAAATGTTACCGTACGTGAGATTGAAGTTGTATTTTCAATAACATTTTACATGTATAGATGAGCTTGATTTAAATAGCTATAATGTTGATGACTTTAGGTCTACACTTGTATAGACAAGCTTAATATAAATATCTAGAATGTTTGATATCAAATTGCCATGTGCGAGGACAAGATCCTTGGACGGTGATGATGCTGAGATTCAACACCACCAGATAAGTGACGATGAGCTCAAATAGCAGTAACCATGGCAACGATAAAGATATGTATGTATAAGTATATAGAAGGAGGTGATTATAAGAGGAACAAGATAATGATGTATAGTGATTCAGCCAATTAGGCCTACATCTACTGTGAGTGTGTGATCCACTAAGTATGGGCACTAATGGCCTTGGATATAATGCACATAAACTCACTTTCTCTCTCTACTGTGTGTACAAGCAGAGTTTTAGCTAGGGTTTTCAATTATCGATCCCTTTGTAGGGTTGTAGGTGATAAGTATATATAGGTATTGGGGGGGGGGGGTGTAGTGTACCCCCCAAGCATGCATGGTGCATGTGAATGATGATCTAGCCAATTCCCTGCTGACACCTGTGATTAATGATGACATAATATTCCCTTACGTGAGGGGGTGATATTGTTTAACGATCTTCCACGTGCCATGTGAGCCTCACACGCACTGTTCCACTTGTCTCCCAAACCACGCGCTGTGATGATGTCACCCTTGGCCTGTAATATGAGGCCGAGGGCAAAGTTCCTTCTGGTAGTGGGTCTGGCCTAATTTGGGCCTTGTACTTTCGTACCCTCGGAGGGTCGTCCAGACCATGATGAGGGGTCGGCCCCTTGGCGGGTCGTCTGGGCCTGATGAGGGGTCGGCCCCTTAGCGGGTCGTCTGAGCCATGATGATGGGTCGGCCCCTTGAAGGGTCGTCTGAGCCATGAGGATGGGTCGGCCCCTTGAAGGGTCGTCTGGGACTGATGATGGGTCGGCCCTTTGCAAGGTCGTCTGGGCCTGATGAGGGGTTAACCCCTTGGCGGGTCGTCCGGGCTTGATGAGGGGTCGGCCCCTTGGTGGGTCTTCTGGGCCTGATGAGGGGTCGGCCCCTTGGCGGGTCGTCTGGGCCTGATGAGAGGTCGACCCCTTGGAGGGTCATCTGGACCATGATGAGGGGTCGTCCCCTTGAAGGGTCGTCTATACCATGATGAGGAGTCGGCCCCTTGGAGGGTCATCTGATATATGTTGTGATATATGTTGAGAGGTCATCTTGACCTCGTCTAGGTGGAGTACGCCCTCGACCTGGCCGAGGGTATATATGGGTATATCAATCACCCCCAGCCCTTATCCATCGATGTTGTTGAGATGGCTGAGGGATAGTGTTTCCCTTGAGATGAGTGTATGGTCAGTTAGATGAATGACACCGGTCAAGCTGATGTGACACCTAGGCAGATATCCACTGTCGTTCCAGTTTCCCGGGCATGACGGCTGCACACTTTGCTTGGGACTTTGTGACCTAATGATTCCCTCCTCGTGGGCTGTCCTCTGCCTTGGTTAATGGGCCCACTCATTAAAAGATATTTAAATAATTTTTGAAGTCATTTCCCCTTCTTCTTCTTCTTCTTCTTCTTCTTCTTCTTCTTCGTGCTTGAACTCTCTCTCTCTAGCTTCTCAACAGCTTCCATAGCCATTTCTGCAACCTTTCTGTACCAAGCTTCATTCAGCCTTTGCTTTCGTCTTTAGGTACTTTTCTTTGCCATAAATCCCATTTTTAATCTTCGCTTTCATTTCATGCATTGGGGTTGACGCCCCTTGTAGTGTTTCTAGGGTTTTCTTCTTTTTTTCGGTGCCTTCTCCGATAAGTTGAGTTCTTCCCTTTCTCGAGTGTTCTTGATCAAAACCTTTTCCTTACCTTGGTTTTAATCCAAACGTCCAACTTAGTCAACTGTGAGATTATTTGTAGTTAGCTTATTCTTCTAAGTGTAGGGTCTTCCTTTTAATGCTTAGGAGGCTTTACAATTTAGCTGAGGAATTCCCCTCCCTAAGAGAGAAGTTCTTTGTAGAGATCAGACGAATAGAGGAAAAGGAGGAGAGGAGACGAGGGGCCGACCCTAAGGTACGACCCATTTTTCCCATTCCATTAGCCACTATCATACCCCCTGAGTCCTATAGGTCATCTGGTCATCCAGCCGAGAGTCAATCGTGCGAGGGAGAGATGGATGGGAGAGCATCGTCACCAACAGGTGCTGGCCCTTCTGGGTGGAGAGAAACATTTGATCTTAGCCCAGGCCTACAGGCCGAGGGAGTGGTCCCTTCCGAGGCTGTTCCTGTGACAACTTTATCCCCTCATGCCTTCCAGATGGCCTTTCCTCATGGACCTCTGACAGGTGATGAGGCCGAGGGAGAGGGGACTGAAGATGATGGTGAGGACTCAGATGCTGACCAAGTTGACACCTCCCATGCCTCGGCTTATGTTTCCACCGTCAGGGATCGTGACCTCTTGCTGTGGAGGCATACATTTGGTGTGCTCCCCAGCATAAGTATGAGGGTTCCCTCTGAGTCTGAGAAAGTCTTCGAGGGCGATGAGGGAGCGATCGCTGTATATGAACAGATGTTAAAGGTCGACGTTAGGTTCCCTCTGCACCCTTCCATAGTCAATATATTGTCATCTCTCGGCATTGCCCCCTCTCAACTTCCTCCCAACCCCTGGAGGATGATCCTCGGCTATGTCTCCTTGTGGAAGAATGCCTTCACTGACGAACCTTCAGTCGATGTGTTTTTAGCTTGCTATAATATCAATTCCTCGTCCAAACAGCCTGGGTACTATCATCTGGGGGCAAGGAGGTCTAATAAAAAACTTCTCCACGTGGCACAAACCTCTAACCATGATTGGAAAAATAGATTTTTCTTCATATCTGGGGAATGGGAATTTGCTGCTAGGGCTCGAACTTTGGACGATGGTCCGAGAGTTCCAAGGAGATGGTCTAACCCCTCTATGAAGGCTAGGCCAGACCCCAGACTTAGTCTGGATGAAAAGGACACAGTCGAGTATCTGAGAGAATGAGGGAAAGAGGGTGAACTTGTAAAGTTTGAAGATTTGATGACCCCTCGGTTCCTCAAAGAAGCTGGTCTGAGGGTCGGCCCCTTGACAGAGCTATGTGAGTTATTATTATTTTTTGCTCAATCTTTGATTTTTTCCAAGTGTTTCATCTTTGCCTCTATATTTTTCTGACGTGTCGTCTCCTCCTCTGCTCATCCTGCAAGTATCTCTGACCATCTTTGGGAAATGAGTGGCCCGAGCTTGTTGTCTAGTTTGGTCAAGAAGAAAGGCAAGGAGCCTCAGCAGACTCCGAGGAAGTTAAAGGCCGTGGGGCCGACACCTGTTGAACCGTCTATCGATAGCCACAAAAGAAAAGAGCCAGAAGTACCTGCTAACCCTCGACCGGATTCAAGGATGAGGGCGAGGGTGGATTCGTCTGAGGGGACTAGCTCCTCCTCCAGCATGGGGGCCTTCTGGTCCCAAAACTTAGCATTTTTGAAGGTTGAGCCGTCTTCCCTGATTGCCAATCTGAGGGTGGCCAAAGCTTCTATATTCTCTGCCCCCTCGACCGCCGATTATGATTTCCTGTCAAAGATGCCCCCGACCAAGGTGTATGACTATGGCCTGCACACTCTGGCTCAGGTATTTGTTTTCATTTCACCTCCTTAGTTTGAATTTTTCACCAACTGTTTCCTTGGCCTCTTAACAAGTGTCTTTTTCTGTGCAGTCTGTTTGTGCCTTCATGTCTGCTACCAAGTGGATGACTGAGAACCAACAGAGATTTTATGAAGTCGAGAGGGCCATTCAGCAAGAGGCTGACCTGCAGACTGAGATCGAGACTGTAAGGGCCGAGTTGGAGAGTGCCAGGACCGAACATGCAAGGGTCTTGGACGAGCTGACGAAGCAACATGATGCAAACCTAAATGCCAAGGACTTGCTTATTAAAGAGAAGGATGAGGCCTTGATCAACATGGGGGTTCAATTTAAGACTGAGCTTGAGGGGAAATAAAGAAATCTAAGGCCAATGCTGTGGAGGCCTATAAACTCTCAAACGAGTTTCCAGGCTTTGGTCTTGAGTACTTGGAGAGGGGAATTAGGATGGCCTGTCGATGGGTCGTCCTTAAGTTTGCTGATGCAGTATCGTCTGTCCGTCCCTCTCTTGAGGCAGTTAAACTGGATGATCCCCTTATTACCGAGGCATTAGCCCGTGTGGAGTCTTAAGTGCACGTCGAGGGTATCGGGACGTCTGAGGATCGGCCTGTCTTGGTCATAGAAGAAACCCCCATAATTAACGTTGAAACATTGCCCTATGATGTTGCTCAATAGGGTGGCTGTCTGTAGCCCATACCCTCTTCATGTAACCAATATTTTTATACTCTATTTTTGTTGAACAGGCCTTTGTAACACTTCGTTTATAATGTCATGTCTCTTGCTGTCTTCCATACTTGTCGCTTGTACGATTTGCATTGTGATGTTTTTCAATTAACAATATCACTAACCCCTCCCTCGTCTTTCTTGAGGGTGAATGAGGGGTCGTCCCCACTATTTACGCTCATTATAGCCGAGGGTGGTTTCCCACCAATTTAATGATGTTTTCAATTAAGTCCCCCTCATCTTTCTTGAGGGTAAAGGAGGGGTCGTCCCCACCATTGACCCTCATTATAGCCGAGGGTGGTTTCCCACCAATTTAATGATGTTTTTAATAAAGTCCCCCCTCGTCTTTCTTGAGGGTAAAGGAGGGGTCGTCCCCACCATTGACCCTCATTATAGCTGAGGGTAAAACCATCCTAATGATTTTTCAAGTCCCCCCTCGTCTTTCTTGAGGGTGAATGAGGGGTCGTCCCCACCATTGACCCTCATCATAGCCGAGGGTGGTTTCCTACTAACATAATGATGTTTTCAATTAAGTCCCCCCTCGTCTTTCTTGAGGGTGAATGAGGGGTCGTCCCCACCATTTACCATCATCATAGACGAGGGTGGTTTCCCACCAACTTAATGGTTTTAAATTTAGTCCCCCCCGTCTTTCTTGAGGGTAAAGGAGGGTTCATCCCCACCATTGACCCTCATTATAGCCGAGGGTGGTTTTCCACCAAATTAATGATGTTTTCAATTAAGTCCCCCTCATCTTTCTTGAGGGTAAAGGAGGGGTCGTCCCCACCATTGACCCTCATTATAGCCGAGGGTGGTTTCCCACCATATTAATGATGTTTTCAATCAAGTCCCCCCTCGTCTTTCTTGAGGGTAAAGGAGGGGTCGTCCCCACCATTGACCCTCATTATAGCCGAGGGTGGTTTCCCACCAAATTAATGATGTTTTCAATTAAGTACCCCCTCGTCTTTCTTGAGGGTAAATGAGGGGTTGTCCCCACCATCGACCCTCATTATAGCCGAGGGTGGTTTCCCACCAAATTAATGATGTTTTCAATTAAGTCCCCCCTTGTCTTTCTTGAGGGTAAAGGAGGGGTCGTCCCCACCATTGACCCTCATCATAGCCGAGGGTGGTCCTAACGAGTATTACCCTAACTACACTAGGATTAATCAAACACAAAATGAGGGACCAATGTGACATTATCATTAACATTCCAAGTGTTCTGTTGGAGCAACACATTCATTACAACTGTTGTCCGATAGGACTTTACAGAATTATTGATAGTATTTCTTCAAATGATCTGCATTCCAGGGGTTGGAATAGGGTTCCCCTTCTAGGTTTTCTAGTCTATAGGTCCCAGGGACAACTTTATCGATGACTCTATATGGACCATGCCAATTTGGGTGGAGCTTGTTCGGCTTTTGCCAAGTCTTTTTGAGTACTAAGTCCCCTACTGCAATTGGCCTCTGCTTCACCTTATGGTTGTAAAACCTTGCAGTCCTCTGCTGGTAGGCAACTTGCCTTATCTCGACGTCTTCCCTCCTTTCCTCAATCAGGTCTAAGTCAAGTCTCCTCTCTTCCATATTTCTTTGGGGGTCATACATTTGGACCCTGTGAGTAGGAAACCCAATCTCGGAGGGGATGACGGCTTCTGAGCCATAAGCTAGCATGAACTGGGTTTCTCCAATAGAGGTCTTGGCTGTCGTCTTGTAGGCCCATAGTACAACATATAACTCCTCAACCCATCTTCCTTTAGCCTCCTTAAGTTTCTTCTTGATCCCGTCTAGGATTGTTCTGTTTGTGACCTCAGTTTGCCCATTAGCCTAAGGTCGACCTGGGGTGGAGAGGAATTGTTTGATACTCACCCTTTCACAGTACTTCTCGAGAGATGTATTCTTGAATTGAGTCCCGTTATCTAAGATGAGGGCGTTGGGGAGACCATATCTGCATATGATATTTTTCCAGATGAACTGGAAGGTCTTCTGCTCGGTAATCATGACCATCGGCTCTGCCTCCACCCATTTTGAAAAATAGTCAATTGCTACGATGAGGAACCGATAGTTATTGATGGCCCTAGGCAAGGGGCCTACTAGGTCGATCCCCCACACTGCAAATGACTATGGGGATGTAATGGAAGTAAGAGGCTAATGGGGTTGGTGTGGGATGGTGGCAAATCTTTGACATTTATCACACGTTTTTTACATATGTCGTGGCATCTTTCCCCAAGGTCGGCCACCAATACCCCTGGGTGACCACCCTCTTCGCTAAAGATCTGCCTCCAATGTGTCTTGAACATGACCCCTCGTGCACGTCTTGCAAAATGTGTGGGACTTCAGACGGGTGCACACACCTAAGTAAGGGGAGCAAAAACCCCTTTTTGTACAAGGTGTCTCCGATGACAGTGAATTTCACAGCTTTGTATCTTAACTTCTTCCTTTCTTGCCTTGCTTCTGGCATCTCCCCCTCTTTAATGTATCTGATTAGAGGGTCCATCCATAAAGCTTCCTCAGAAACATTTAAGCAAGTGCCAAGTGTTCCCTCGGCATCTTCAATGGTTGGTCGAAGCAAAATTTCCACTGGGACTGTCCTCATGATATCTGTCCTAGTTGCCAAGGCCAACCTAGCAAGGGCATCAGCTCGACCATTATCGAGCCTAGGTATCCTCTTTAATTTTACTTCTCTGAATCCCTTCAACAGTGACTTCACTTTTTCAAGGTACTTGGCCATCCGCTCATCCTTGGCCTCGTAGGCTCCTAGTATCTGATTCACTACTAGTCTTGAATCACTATGGACTAAAATATAGTCGACACTAAGAGATTTGGCCAAGGAGAGTCCTGCTATCAAGGCCTCATATTCGAATACGTTGTTGGAGGCTTTGAAGTTGAACCTTATGGCGTACTCAATGTCTATGCATCGGGTGCTGATACTATTAGTCCAGCTCCACTTTCGTTGTCGCAGGAGGACCCGTCAATAAAGAGGCTCCACACAGTCTGTTCTTTTGAGAAACTTCCTTCGGTGAGGTACCCCTGTCTAAAGAGATATCTTCCCTCTTCATTTTTGGACACTTTTCTTCTAGTGGTGCTTGTCTCAGCCTTATCTGCGGGTGTGTCGATGAGCCTACCTTGGAGGGTATCTGTCTTCCCGAGGCTCTCATCTTTAGCTTCATCATCTTCCCAAGTAAATTCAGCCACGAAATCTGCCAATGCTTGCCCCTTGATGGCCGTCATAGGTTGATACACAATGTCGAACTCCCCCAGCTCCATAGCCCAGGCCATTAACCTACCTAATTTTTCTGGCTTGTGTAGGACCTGCCTAAGAGGAGAGTCAGTGAGGATGACCATTGTATAGGACTGGAAGTATGGTTTCATCTTTCTTGATGCATGGATCAAGGCATAGGCTAACTTATCCATTCTTGGGTATCTTTGCTCTGCCCCCTGAAGTGCCTTACTGTTGAAATACACTGGCTTCTGTACTCCATCCTCTTCTCTCACAATGGCTACGCTGATGGCTGATTATAAGATGGCTAAGTACACGTGTAGCTGTTTGCCCTGTACTGGTCGTGACAACAGCAAGGGAGACCTTAGGTATGACTTTAACTCCTTGAAAGCCTCATCACACTCTTCACTCCATTCGAAGGACCTTCTGAGAATTTTGAAGAATGGTAAACACTTGTCTGTGGCTTTGCACACGAACCTATTCAAAGCAACCACTCACCCCGTGAGCCTCTGAACGTCTTTAATGGTCTTGGGGGTCTTCATCTTTAGGAGGGCCTTTATTTTCTCAGTATTGGCCTTAATGCCTCTTTGATTCATGATGAACCCCAAGAACTTCCCTGCTCCGACCCCGAAGACACACTTGGCCGGGTTGAGCTTCATTCGTTACTTGTCTATCGTATTAAAGGTCCTCTCAAGGTCAGCCACATGATCCTCAGCCTTTAAGCTCTTGGTTAGCATGTTATCTATATAAACTTCCATAGACTTCCCAATTTGGTCTTCAAACATTTTATTTACAAGGCGCTGATACGTTACCCCTGTGTTCTTCAGGACAAAGGGCATGACCCTATAACAGTATGTCCCCTTATCGGTAATGAAGGTTGTTTTCTCTAAGTCTTCAGGGTCCATGAAGATCTGGTTGTACCCTGAATAGGCATCTATGAAGCTCATGAGCTCATGGCCTGCGGTAGCGTCTACCATCTGGTCAATGCGGGAGAGACGGAAGTTCTCTTTGGGACAATGCTTGTTGAGGTCGGTTAAGTCTACACACATTCTCCACTTCCCGTTGGCTTTTGGGATAATGACTGCATTGGACAGCCACTCAGGGTAGATGACCTCGCTGATAAACTCGGCATCTTCTAAATTTTTGACCTCATCCCTTATGACCTCATATTTTTCTCGAGAGTAAATTCTCCTCTTCTGCTTTACTGGCTTTGCACCCTCTGCCATGTTTAGCTTGTGGCACATGATTTCGGGGTCGATCCGTGGCATATCTGCATGACTCCATGCAAAGACGCTATGTCTTCTCCTCAACAGCTTGATAAGGTATTCCGACTTAGCTTCAACGTCTTGCCGACTTGGATGGTTTTTTCTGGCTCATCCTTATTGAGGATTCTGGATTCTACCTCCTTCGCGACTTCTCCTTTCTTCAGCTTTGTCTCGTTCCTGGGGTCAAGTGTATCAATATTGTAAGTGGTTATTGCCTTCTTGTGTGCCTCTCTTTCTTTGGCGGAGTTGAAATAACATTCCCGTGCTGTCGTCTGGTCTCCTTGAACTTCCCCTACCCCGTAAGGGGTTGGAAATTTAATCATCTGATGGATCGTAGATGGCACATCTTCAAACCCCTTGAGGGCTACCCGCCCCAGTATAATATTGTAGACCGAGAAGACATGTTCATCCATTACAAAAAAGTTGACCTTCTTAGTGAGCCATCTTAGCCACTCGTCCCCCATCCTGACATCGGCCTCATACATTCCAAGGGGATGAACCTTTTCCCCACTGAACCCAATCAATGGGTGATGGTATGAGACGAGTCTAGCACGGCTAAGACCTAAGGCTTTGAAGCATGGCCAAAACATCACATCTACAGAGCTACCCCCATCTACTAAGATCCTCGGCACCTCGCATCCGTGCACCCTGGTAGTGATGACGAGAGGGTCATCATGTGGGGCTAAGAGGACTTTGAAGTCCATTCTTGAGAACCCCAATATCAGAGTATCCATATCGACCTTCTTCTTTTTTTCTGACTTCGCCTCCAAAGAGGTTGAGTGCACAGTTTTTATCACTGCCTTGGCTTCAGCTACATGGGCCTTCCTGTCTGCGACCTCTGACCCTCCTCCTTCTAGACCCCCGGAGATCATCCCCACACCGAGAGAGATCATATTAAGTCTTTTGACAGGGTTGTGATCGTCTCTTGGAGGGAGGTCAGGGTCATCCTCATCATCAGAAGGGTTATCCCCTCTTTTTGGAGGATCTTCTCGGCATGCATCACCTCTTTTCTTTCTGGGGTCATCCCCTCGACCCCTCTTGAAGGCACTCTTATCAACGTACTTCCTTAGCTTCCATTCTTTTAACATTTTTTCAATCTCATCCTTCAGAGCAAAGAACTTGTTGGTGACATGGCCATGATCTTCATGAAATTCACACCATAAATTTTTGTTCCTCTTGTTGGGGGCTGCCCTCAACTTCTCAGGCCACTTCAGGGACCGATCACTCTTTATGTCATTGAGAATATGCTCACAGCTGACCATCAGAGGGGTGTAATCAGCGAACTTATCGTCCGTAGACCTCTTCTTCCCCTCTTTGTTCTTCTTAGGGTACTTACCCCCACTAGTACCTCCTTTTTCATCTTCGTATTTTGCGGTCATCACCTCTTTGATGTTCATTACCTTCCAGCAAGCTTCCATAGCATCTTCCCCTTCTGGAGTCCTCCAATGAGGGTGGTCATGGCTATGCTCTCCTCATAGTCTTCAACCTCTAACTTTTCTTTGTTGAATCTGGCTATGTAGTCTTTTAGACTCTCATTCTTCCCCTGCTTAACATAGAGCAGGTGTTTGGTCTTCTTCTGTGGCCTCACCCCAAAGAAAAAGTTATGGATAAACCGGTATGCCAGCTGCTTAAAGCTTTCAATGGAGTTTTTGGGAAGAGATATATACCAGACATGTGCAGCCCCAGTCAGAGTGCCAAAAAAGGCATGACACCTCATCTCATCTGAGATAGAGTATACGTCTGCCACCAGTTGATACATCTCAATATGATGGACAGGGTTTGTACTACCGTCATATCTTGGGGTGACCATAGGTGGCTTAAACTTTGATGGCGTAGGGAAGTTGACTATCTTCGCCATAAAGGGTGAGCCTATGGAGTATCCTCTCTGAAGAGGGTCTCGTCTCTTTAGTATATCACCGATCTTATCCTCCAATCGCTGGATCGAGTCATTCCAAGGCCTCGTAGGGTCGGCTTGGCTGATGTTATCCCCTGCCGCCTCTTTGAGGTGGACGGAGGGTTCTGATGCGGCAGGCCTGTGTCGGCTGTTTACTTCCCCCTGATTATCGTCCCGTCCTTGGGGTCGGCCCCCATGGGGTCGGCCATCTGCTGCCTCCCTTCTGGACCTACAGCACTCCTTGATCTGGACAATTTTTCCCGCAAGTCATTTACTGGGCCCAGCCTCTCAAAGGCCGACCCCCTGCTCAAGCGATCAAAAGCAGATTCTCTCGGGCGATCGTCAGGATTTTGCCTCCCACACTTCCCTCTGCTCTCTTGGAGAGGTCGAATAGTATTGTTGGAGACCTCATACGGCTCCCAGCACTCTGTGGGGGCCTCCTCTCCCTCCAGATCATCATACCTGTCCTCAGGGCAAGGGTTTCCTTGCCTCCCCAAGCATAGACGCCGTGGGTCAGCAACATCCCTCCACCACTGAGGGGGTGGAAAGTCTTTGCGTGGTGCCTGGGGTGGTCCCCTGGCCTCATGCTACCCTGGAGTCGCTGTCGGAGTAATCATCTCAGGTGAGACCCCTGGTGGTCTTAGTATGTTCTGGCTTAGAGCTGTGAACTGCTCCTGCATGATCCGCTGGCTTGCTACCGAGACTTCAAGGCTGTCGCCACATCAGCCATCTTAGACTGAGGTGGTGGATGACTGGAACTGGGTCCTACTCCACCATCCGGTGGAGGAAGTGGTGGTGGTGGCATCTCCGGTGCCATGTGTTTGAGCTATGAAGAACTGAAGTGAAGAAAAGACTGGTGAACTTGAGAACCTTAATGGGTCTCTTTCAATGGTGAAACATGTCCACACAGGGGGAGAACTGGTTCACCACTAGAGTGCCCAGTGAGGTCAAGCTGTATAAAGGAAGAGATGTCTTCTCGTTCCCACAGACGGCTCCAAACTGATGATGCTGAGATTCAGCACCACCAGATAAGTGACGATGAGCTCAAACAGTAGTAACCATGGCAGCCATAGAGATATGTATGTATAAGTATATAGAAGGAGGTGAGTATAAGAGGAACAAGATAATGATGTATAGTGGTTCAGGCAATTAGGCCTACATCCACTGTGAGTGTGTGATCCACTAAGTATGGGCACTAATGACCTTGGATACAATGCACATAAGCTCACTTTCTCTCTCTACTGTGTGTACAAGCAAAGTTTCATCTAGGGTTTTCAATTATCAATCCCTTTGTAGGGTTGTAGGTGACAAGTATATATAGGTCTTGGGGGGTGTAGTGTACCCCCCAAGCATGCATGGTGCATGTGAATGATGATCTAGCCAATTCCCTGCTGACACCTATAGATGCCACCTATGATTAATGATGACATAATATTCCCTCACGTGAGGGGGTGATATTGTTGTAACGGTCTTCCACGTGCCATGTGAGCCTCATGTGCACTATTCCACACGTCTCCCAAACCACGCGCTGCGATGATGTCACCCTCGGCCTGTAATATGAGGCCGAGGGCAAAGTTCCTTCTGGTAGTGAGTCTGGCCTAATTTGGGCCTCGTACTTTCGTACCCTCGGAGGGTTGTCCAGACCATGATGAGGGGTCTGCCCCTTGGCGGGTCATCTAGGCCTGATGAGGGGTCAGCCCCTTAGCGGGTCGTCTGAGCCATGATGATGGGTCGACCCCTTGAAGGGTCGTCTGAGCCATGAGGATGGGTCGGCCCCTTGAAGGGTAGTTTGGGACTGATGATGGGTCGGTCCTTTGCAGGGTCGTCTGGGCCTGATGAGGTTTCGGCCCCTTGGCGGGTTGTCTGGGCCTGATGAGGGGTCGGCCCCTTGGAGGGTCGTCTGGACCATGATGAGGGGTCGGCCCCTTGGAGGGTCGTCTGATATATGTTGAGAGGTCATCTTGACCTCATCCAGGTGGAGTACGCCCTCGGCCTGGACGAGGGTATATACGGGTATATCAGACGGGTGTGTTTGATTGACAACATTTCCATTGGAAAATATGGAAAATTCCATACATTGCAACTTTTGAACATTTTCCATGTATTCTTTTGGGGTGGGGGGGACTGGGGGAGGTAAGAAAAATTCTCTGGAATTTTGTCCACCCACTCCGATCAAGCACATCCTTCATATAAATAATTTAAGGGTCAATTGTGATACAAGATTTGATTGAATCATATTAGTGTTTCCATTGATCATGTATGATAATTCCATCATTTTAGTGTGCATTGAAAATGCTCTGACAAACAAAAATTATTATTACAAGTCATATGAAATAAAAAAGCATTCTTTCCTTTTTTTTATGAAGAAAAATGTGAGTTACCTTGTCGTTTTCTAATATCATTTTTTAAAATTGATTAGGATTGTTCATCTTCTTATAGTATCATTTAAATATTGGCAAGACAAGTATACATTGTGGGTTTATTTTATTTTTTGAAGAAAATGAAGTTTTTTGCGGGTATTTAATTTTTTTTGTTCCAAATTGAACGGTTGGGTTCATTAATATCATGAACCAAAGAAAGAATCCTCTTATAATTAATATGTTATATTTTTAACTGTTATATCAGATACTCGAGTTCTTTAACTTCACGAATCCTATATATCTTTGTAATGTGTTCCTGTCCTCTCATTTCCGCTGTTGTTTTTGTCTATTTAATCTGGCAGAATTTGGGTCTTCACTGGCAATTGGATGGGCACAATATCATTTATTCAGTTGTCACAGGATTATTAATAATTCCCAATGTATCGTAAGCATCTTTTTTCCCCCTATAAACTCACTAATCCCGTGACACCAGATAAATTTCTGAATTGATGATATGATTAAACTTCTATTATATGAGGAGCAATCCTAGGTAGCTTGATGGTTTCTCAATATGCCAGGCATTTGAGAAGAAATTCTAATACCCACATGACACACTATATTGTGGCTCTGTTTTGAAAAATAAAGGAGCATAATGGTTCTTTTATTAAGAACCCAGTTTCAGTTCCCATATTTTCATTGTTTTTTGGTGTTTGATAATGGAAAATTACATATCATTCATTTTTCTCCACTCCCATTTTGTTTGGAATTTGTTAATTCTAAGAGTTAATGAATTTCCCCATTATTGTTATTTGCATGTTACTTAGATTAGGTTTGGTGTTGTATTTGTATGTACCCCTAAGGAGTATTATAATAATTAGCCTATTCAAATCAGGTTTACTTGGGTAGCATCAATTTACAAGTGGTCTATTACTTCATAATTTACTTGGGGCACGCGGAGTTTATGTATATCGTGTAGAATGATGATAATACAGTCCAAGAAATGAGTGATTTTGTCTCGTGCAACGATTTTCTGACAAACAATATTATTTTGTTTTACTTATCTTGTTTATATTTATATATTTAAAACAAATGTTAATGACCAGGACTGTTGTTTTTGTTGATGCAGAAACATGAAAAAAATGATAAGCCTGACAATCATACATTGAACAGTTCGAGAAAGAAGAGAGGGCAGCCAAAATCACAAATTTGTTCCGCACAAGCTTCAGCATGAGGTACATTGGCGTTCTAATTTACATCAATTTCATTTGTAGAACCTTTTTTAAACCTTGTAAATTTTTTCATGATGTATTTGTTAGGAAAAACAACTAAAGCTTTTGAAACAAATTGCTCGGGGAAACAAATGAAAAATGCAAACATTGAGATAATATCCGATGATCAACCTCTTTCGACGTGGTGTCAAGGAATGACCTCTCCACCAATTTATATTGGCTCAAGTAAGGCCAATCCTGTTTTACAATTATGGCACTCCATATTATATTTGTTCAATTGATATGCATATGTATGTATGTATTTAATCTCTCTATTTTTCTCTCTAGGTGATACTGTGGGTTGTCTTGAGGCGAGCGAGATTATACCGGTTGAAAATCAGAATTTGCCATTTGTGAAGAAAAGTCCAGTATGGAATGTTGTTGAGACCATGGAATTGTTCCAAAAGATGCCTCAAAAGCCGCACTTTTGTGCTTTGGTCTCTCATAAGGAGATTTTTCGTGAGGGATTAGCTATAGTTAGTATGGTGGATTTTGCAAATGTGGTAGAGAAAACATCCAAGTTGCAATCTCACACTCCCAAAAGCATCATCGAGGACTATTTAGAAAAGCTTATCGAATTAGAAAATCATGGGTTTGATGTGAAAGAAGTACGTGATCATTTAACTGAGTTGCTACCACTAAAAGATAAACACGAACAACTGCACCGCGAGTTAAATGAATTTGAGAGTAAGGTAACGGAGCATAATCTCGAGAAACCCAAAATTCGTGAAGATATTGATGAGCTTGATAAGAAGCTAGGGGGTTTGGAAAAAGGACGCGCATTGGTCATGTCAAAGATGGGGATTAAGGATTCTGAAATTGGTTCTTTGGAGTTGAGGGTTCTCGAGGTCAAGGGTATGATTAAGAATGTCGGGATTGAATTTGAAGGCATAGCTTCTGCACCTTGGTAAGTGTGGCGTTATTTTTTATTGTCTATCTTTTCGGTACTTAATAAAGGATTTTGATGAACTTGTACATTTTTGTACTTGTAACGTTTTTGTATAACGTGTTGAATGGGTGCGTCGCACCACATGGACATAACATGTATTGCCCTTAATGTATATACCTAGTTTAATACTCTGTCTTATCATTGCTAAACTACCTAATGCTTATTTTTTTGTATCTTAATGTTATCTTTAATGAATATTATTGATTTTGCCACTTATTTGTCATCTTTTTGTGTGTTTGATAGCTGAAATTTCGATGAAAGTTTTTTCTCACTTAACAGCTGACAAGTGGTGGCCCTCTTTCACCATCTTTTCCTAAAAAATTTTCTTTTCTCAACGGCAAAGAAAAGTTTGCCAAGCTAAATGCTTACTTTGGCGAAATACAACGTTTTTTATTTGATTGAACAGCTATGAAGTTGTTCTAGTGAGAGATGTATGATATTCACTCTCATTTCCTTCTCCAATGCATAATACCACTAAGAGAGATGTCTTCAGTTGAAATATTTATTGAAATTTTCAGATCTGGTTTTGTTTATGAAATCTGGTAGACATCAGATCTTGTGATAATGAATTCCTTGTTGGTACTACCTCTGTTTATTAACTAAAATAAATATATATAATCCTTTTTGTGTCAATGCTGCTATGAAGAATGTGTAGTGTTAATTTGTTATGTAAATGGTTTTTTTAGCTTAAAATTGTATGTTTTAACATTTAGACAAGGACACAACACGACACCAATTTGTGTTTTTTCCATAATAGGAACGTGACATTTAAAAATTAAGCTCACCACGAAACACGATTACTAATTTTTACGCACAATTAAACACCAAATATACAAGAAAATACGAATTACACGATATGACGTGGCATTTAAGCTTAGGAGTGTTAGTTGTGAGGTTTTTTTAATTAGGGGATCACCCGTAAACTCAAAATTAAATTAGAATGTTTATGGCGAGGGCAATAACTCCCCTATATTTCTCTTGTGCTCCACTCCAAAACACTCTAAAACATAAATGACAATACAACCCTTTTAACAGAAAGAATAAAATTCACACTTATGTAACAATTATTGACAAATTACTCATTAATTATGATAGGGTGAAATACCCCAATTTTACAATTCAAATAAGGATGGTTCACTCAATATACCAAATTTTAATTTTTTTACAAAAAATAATCAAATTTTAATTTCTTCAAAAATTAAAATCAAATAAAACGTAAGCAAATAAATATTTGAATTTTTCTTTTAACCACAAACAAAAAAATTAATTTAATTCAAGTTCTAAACATGCTAAACAAACCTAAGCATGCATTTTACCAATTTAATTATGCCAGCTTAAATTAAATAAAGCTAAAATTACCCAGACTAAAGTACAACCAAGATTACACATGCATCTAAGTGAATTTTTGCAAGATAAAAATTAATTACAATCACATTATGCGGTGATGTACGAGGAAAACCCACATGAGGAAAAATCCCGAAAGACCCAGCCTATAAATCCACTAAGTGCGGTATTTTATAAAGACACGACAAGAGAACGTACAACAATGACTCGACTCTTTTCAATCCTTAACACACCTTCGCTCTTCAACCTCCGCCTAGTAGATACCTTAAAAATCCACCACAGTCTCGAAATCCACCGATGGCGCTCAGCTACTGTCAAACACGATTACCTTTCCGCCACATGCGTATTGTAAATCTTCAAACACGGACTCCTCCATTGGAAGCTTCTTTTTATGGGATGAGAAAAATAACCCGGTGCCAATATGGTGATCTTAAACAAATGGTGACACCCCGCCTAATTAAATACCGAGTGATCAGTCCTTTATTAAATTAAAATCAAAGTGAACGGGTGGTTCATTCTTAGCATCACTGTCGCAAAATAAAATTTTCAATTTAAACACCCTAAATAATTAAGCTAAGTGTCAAAACAATTTTTAAAACCTTATTTCCATTTTATTAAATCCAAATATGAAAAACTTTTTAAATAACCAACAATTTAAGAACTCTGACATACTAAAGATGGATAATAACACATAAGAATTAGATTCATCCATATAAACCAAATCAGTTTAAACTATAAATAAATCCGTCCTGAAAGCAATTAAATCCCAAAGAGTACCGACTAATGGAAATATAAAGGAACGTAAATCTCTGACAAAAATCTAAACTGAATAGAGAAACGGCGACACATGCCCTAACTAATAAGAACTAAAAGTAGGAGTAGAATCAACAACGAGGTCGTCTAAGCAATGGCCTGCAACTCCCACATAAGCTGCAGTGCTTTCGGTCCAAAGAACCTAAGCATGTCGCCCCTGTGGCTGGGCACCTGTATTATATACATATATATACAAGAGAGAAGAAATAGCAGGAAACGGGTCAGAGCCCAAGTGTAAAATAATTTTAAAATAGTTTGTCAAGTATTTAAAATGCTTACCGGCTAATGCAACAACCATGTTAGTATGAGGAACTCTCTTGAGAATTCTCACCTCTCATTCTAGTGTGCACACCTACCGTACTAATAAATCTCATAAGTTTCTCTAACTTATTCCATAAGGTTTTATCAGGTGACAAGTGAGGTTATGATATTTACTTTAGGAAATCATTCTCTTTGAGATTTCTACGTTATTTAGAACAACTCATTTCCCTTATAAAGTTTCCGAACGCTTATAATAATATTGAAGCATTTATTCATTGCTTATCTACTTATACGCACATTAAAAAGTTCCCATATAGATATACGTATATATATTAGTCACACATATAATATATATACTGACGACACCCCACATAAACCTATGGTGCTGACATACTCTGCTATCAAGTCCCCGTATCGCACAAACTAAGGGAAATACTAGTCCGGAATCACTCTCGAACTGTATTAACACAATACACAAACAAATGGAGTCTAATCATAGTTCCAGGTCCTAAGAGGTCAGTACATACCCTCACGTCTCTTAGAACACCTAACTATCATTTTTGGATAGCCTGTATCGAGGATACTATCTTCTAGGGTATGAGTCAATATCCCCCATAAAGGTCCAATCGAGATAAGACCATCCCGGCGCTAAAACCCCCGTGATAGCAAGTAGCCCGGGTATTATTTTTACACAGATAGATAATATGCACAATCACACAGTCATATATATAAATATTCACATTTTAAAATTAGGTGTGCCCACAACCCATAATTATAATTATCCGCTCATAGCACATTTTTATTTGATTATCTCGCATAACGGATTTGTCACTTTTATTCTCGTATATATATAAGTTACTCCATACCTACTTCTCGACTCTCGAAGTATTCTAACTCCCTAAGTATAATTTTAGTGGGCACTCTCACTTACCTTATAGTCTAACTTCCTTACCAGTCTCAACCTTTTATTAAATGTACGCGTGGTTTCATATGTGTGAATAATTCCCCATTAACCCTTAATTTTCTCTTACATGAAATTGGCACTCAACGGATTTTACCTAAACCCTACTGGTCCTAGTTATATCCCAAAATGTTCTAATAATAATACTCAAGGGTTACTATGCATTTTAATCGGAATAAGCCATAATAAGAGGAATATGTAGTTTTCTAGGAGGGGTCGATCGATCGATGGAAAGGGCTCGATCGATCGATCAAGCAGTTATGGCGAAAACTTCATTAACCCAGTTACGGAAATCCATCTCCAACCTCAACTAAATCTCCATATATGATTCCCAAAATCCCAACAAATGATACTACCAGCACTATATACCCAAATATATTATTTTCTACATAAAATATGTGAGTTTTCATCAAGTATAACAATTTAAAGGGGTAGAATCTACATAGACTTCAAGAACCCTAATATTTTCTTTAAATTTCAATTCTTCCAATTCTTTTCCATATTTTCTACTTCTAAATCCATGAAATTTCGTGGTGTATCCTCTACATACGAATTAGATGTCCAGAATATGATTACTTCTCCTACGACATATGAATTCTAGTCTCCAAACTACACTTTTTTTCTTGAAACAAGTTCTAAACAACCCTGGACTAACATAATTGAGACATTAAGTAAAAATAAAGCAAGATAGATACTTGCCTGGAAATTGAGTTTCTGATTTGTGGAAGAAAGTGGTACGGTTGTGTTCCCCATCGCGCGATCTACGACTCGGTGGTGGTGGGGGTGCAAACGGTTGAGTTTTCGTCCTTGAATTGCTTGGGAAGCTTTCCCACTTCTTCTCTAATGGCCGTTCTTTGATTTTCTGATTTCTAACCCTAGAAGGTAACTCCTAAAGACTGATTTATTCTTAGAAAATTCGTCGGTTTAATTACCCAAAAATGCCAAATGTCTATAATACCCTCCCGAGATGCTAATTAGGCCTAAAAATGCCCCGAGACCCAAACTAAACCCCCAGGTACATTATTTTGACTATCTCGACCCTTCCGGACACATTAGCGCACTCGAAATGACCATACATGTGACTTATAATTTATTTACTTTTAATAATAATAATTTAGTCCTGACACGATACAGGCGCGTCCTGACTTAATTTCCATAATTGTCATATTATTCCCTCGTGACAATTTTAATAAATTCAATCCTACATATTACTCTACTCAATAAGTAATATTTAACAAATCAACAATTTTTCAATAATTACTAACTCTCAATACGCTAGTAACATTTAAAACAAATTTTTGGATTAATATTAAATTAATTTATCTCAATTAAATTTAATAAATCCTTAAATTTAAAGGCAATAAAAATACGGGGTATTACATACTCCCCCCTAATAACGAAATTTCGTCCCGAAATTCGAAAAATAAGGCCTATCTTGTATCATGTGTAACAAGGTATAAAGCATCTAATTCCCACAACATCGAAAGAGAACTACAAATCTCACTCTCATCAATTTAATTCAACAAAATTCTCTTGAATAAATATAACTAAAGTAAATTTTCAATGCTCAATACAACAAAATAAATAAATACAAGTCGTCTCATCTTTTGTTAAAAATTCTGGATACCTTATCAATATGCAAACTATCTACATAGTTAGACGCTCAATCACTATATCCCCCGCCTCACAGCAAGCTTGTTTAACACTCTCATTAAAGATACTTCTCATTGTGCTTTTAACCAACAAAAATTGCATAAGACATGCCTATACATTATTAATTCCTTATTATTTCAATATCATTGGGAGGTCGTACCTCACTAGCTGAGAACCACTCGGATTTATCAAAACACAAAACTCCCATTCTGAGAGAAACCATACGAACATCTGACCACTTTTGTTCGCCTAAAACAGTCGTGGAATTCCACCATAGTCGTCAGACTCTAACTCACCAAATCTAAAATTATGATTATCCTCCCGTCTCTTAACATTCAGAGTAAGAAAAGTTAAGGTTTTTCCCCACACCAAATCCTCAATAAGCATCTTGTTCACAATAAGCAGGTGCGAGTAATCCTACGTAACCCTACCATTAGGTAATATCCTCTCCCAGTTACCGTACTATACTCCACTTGCTAGCTATAACCGTTGTGGAAAATAAATGATCACAATAAACCCAAAATTACTTTCACACTGCTCCACCAATGGTTAATCACCGCTCGCATACTCCCCCAATTATGGGTGATACAACCTTCTCAAAACGAAACGATATCCCCATTGCTTCCTGAAATCCCGTATTGAAGGTGGGATTCAAAAATCTTATCCTAATTCCAAAACATACTGTGTAGGACCACATACCGACGTGATTCTATTTCAAAGGAAGACTGGGGCACACTAGATAATATTGTAACTCACCCCAAAGGAATGTCAATCACTTCCTTCTTGGGAATCTTATTCCACACGTTCGAAGGAACTCTTGTTCTTACCTTGAGGTTGTCAACTCATCCACAAAACTTTATCGACTTTACCGGCCTCTTCCATTATAGGAATTGTTGATAGCCCCAAAATTCTTTGGTTGTTCCTCTTGTTCCAACCGATTTCTATTTATGAGTGGTGCCCGCGGAGACTACTCAACATGTCCCGCTCGACATCGACTTCTACTTGTTATGTCTCACATTAAGTGACACTTAATACTCCCCTTCTTTCCTTTGCGTATATTGAAAGTTCTGACCCATGCACTTTTCTCCACGATGTGCACTTCCGGACCTTTTTATACCATACTAACATCTTCACTCTTTGTATGCGTCAGTCGCTCTCAACATTGGACTAATTCTAACTCCGCTTCGAGTGTTCTCCATAATAATTTGAATTCTACCCTTCTCAAGGAATACCCCTTTTTAAATGGATTCCCACAACCTTCCAACTAGATTTAGTGTGCTACTCTGAATACAAATATATGGATTTATTGTCTTTCACATGGTGCACCATCCGCCCTACCACTTCCACTTCGTTATGTTAATACCACAAACATTTATTCCACACGTCTATTCCCATATTTATACAACTCAAGCGGTTCTAACATCATCTAACCAGGATGCTCACACACCCTATAAACCATGCATAATAGCGTAAGCATCACATACAGTTCACACATAACACCCAATTCTTTCTTTTCCTTGTGCTCAAAACGTGCTTACAACACGCGGGTACTCTCAATTACCCTAGAAATTGAAATTTTAAATCCTCTTTATCATCGTTCCACTCCTCAACTCGTGGTGATAAGACAAAACTTTCAATGCTTTCTCACTACCCAACCGTTTCCACTAGCCTTAATTCATAATTCAACTTCCAATTTACAGATATAATTACCTGCTCCTATTACGACCGTGGTACAAAACTCATAGACTAATGACCAAACATCTTCCTACTTCCAACCGTACGCTATGTTTCATGCGTGGGATGTCTCGTAATGAGAAATCCAAACAAGGAACCCCCCCGATACACTACTACCTAGCATTGTCGATTATCGAAATTTGTTAGGCCCTCTGCCCATAGCATGTACCCCTTTATTCCATCTCTTGACAAAAAAGTTATATCTCTTCCAGTAATTACACTTATCAAAGAACATTTCGTTAATTTCACTATTGTTCAGCATTGGTGGTAATCACATTCCATAAACCTCGAATACATACCATCGAGATTCTCAAAATCCTGTCCCCAAACATATGGGTATAACTCTTTAACTCTCACATCTCTAAAGGATAGATATATCAATGCGCTCTTCCTATCACCAAGTCCTAAGCTCTAAACATAATAATGAATTAAATCTTTTCGCTCAATAGTAATCCCAATACATACTGAATCATAACAACAAAGTTCCTACACACACCGGGATCGAATATCTCGAGTCCACTATCCCCTCCGAAGTTTCTAGAATAGAAAATATAAGTGCGAGTCCGACCCTCTCGCAGGTGAGGCCTCGCCAGAACAAAACATGCTGCACTAATGCAACCATCCCGATAGCCTTGCAATAACTGTCTACTATCGTACTACCTATTACTATAAAATTGTAACCAAGACAATATCATACTCGTTTATCATATCACTAAAACGAGTAATCTTAATAAAGTATATAACACTATTAATACACCCATTTATCCTCCGCGGATAGAACTAAGGATAATCCCGCTACACTAGGGAAAATATTCACATAATAATAATGTTTATAATTATACGAACTAACTCGTCTCACATAAAACACGCCTCATCCTCTGAGGATAAAACTCATACTCCTACCTTGTCAATCGTCTTGACTACATAAATGGCCCCCGAACTTTAACACGTCTGTCCAAACGAAAACAAAAACTACTTTAATCATTGTCCTTTACTAGGCATCCTACTCTTATCCCTTTACTCACTTCAGGGAAAACGTTAACGCATGTGAACCACTTTTCACAAAATACCTCTACCCATGATCCACTTATAACCTGTCATACTAACCATATTAAGATTGTCCTTCTTAGACTTTGGTGCGCTCAATTCCTGATGGCTACCACCGTTGTTCCCTTAGCTTTGGTGGACCTAAGGAACATGCTATTGGCTTCAATAACCCTTACTGAATTCACCATCGCTTGGTAAGAATTTAGATATCCAAATCATTTAAATAAGCCCCCCCATGGGTTTCCACCTGCAGTGTTTTACTAACTACTTTTCATCCAGACTCACTTTCCAATAAGTCCTCCGATTATGTTAGCTCCCTTCATAAGAGTGTTAAGATCTCTTCGGACGATGCATGGCATTGTCACCATATTGATCGAATGTCCAACCGAATTATCTTTAAGTGTTGTCAATATTTCCTCACGAGTCGATTTCCAACTTAAAATCTTCTCTACCATTGGTATCCACTCCCGTTGATACAAAATTTGCTAAAAGTCTAAATCCATTTACAAATGGACCCTTGTCCGGCCCTTTCGTAATGGGTTCAGTACGACGTTCATATCTTATCCTCAACAACTGATGAAATAATGTGCGGTTAAACTGTACCTATGGTCCTTTCATTGATGCAACATTTTCACTACTAACGGTGGTGGTTGACTCCCACTATTGTAACTTTTCTCCCCTGAGTCAAGAAAAATCTCACCCGAAATTTTCACTTCTAGTTAACCATACTCCACTATATTTCCAAGCCTTTAAATATATTGCATTCGTTGGGTAACACACACAATTCCCGCATGTCTAAAATCTCCGCTGATGACTCTCCTCAATTTTACCTTTCGACCCTCTCACAAGCGCACCACGTTGGGTGGGTCAAATTTTCCCTCACTTTCGATTATATCAGCACTTGAAATTTGTACGTTGCGTCATAGCCGCCTTTACAATCCTGGCCTCTTATTCCTTAATAGGGGTGATCTCGACTACGGTTATCATCCTTGAATATACTTTACAACCTCGACGGAGCCCTGCCTCCTGATGTCCGCCTAACGACCCTCGTCTGACATCCTTCATTGCTTGTCACACGCACACGTACGAACGCAATTAGAATTCAGTAATATACATACGTTATATCGGGAGAACGGAATCTCACCATAGAAATAAACAATCATAAACACAGGGCTCTATATCAAACAAAGCAGCGCTGGAAGCATAATAAGCCGCACAGATCCTAAAGGACACTAGAACCTGATGCTCTGATACCACCTATCACACCCCGCCTAATTAAATACCGGGTGATCAGTCCTTTATTATATTAAAATCAAGGTGAACGGTTGGTTCATTCTTAGCATCACTGTCGCAAAATAAAATTTTCAATTTAAACACCCTAAATAATTAAGCTAAGTGTCAAAACAATTTTTAAAACCTTATTTCCATTTTATTAAATCCAAATATAAAAACCTTTTTAAATAACCAACAATTTAAGAACTCTCACATACTAAAGATGGATAATAACACACAAGAATTAGATTCATCCATATAAACCAAACCAGTTTAAACTATAAATAAAGCCATCCTGAAAGCAATTAAATCCCAAAGAGTACCGACTAATGGAAATATAAAGGAACGTAAATCTCTGACAAAAATCCAAACTGAATAAAGCAATGGGCGACACATTCCCTAACTAATAAGAACTAAAATTAGGAGTAGAATTAACAACGAGGTAGTCTAAGCAATGGCTTGCAACTCCCACATAAGCTGCAGTGCTTCCGGTCCAAAGAACCTAAGCATGTCGCCCCTGTGGCTGGGCACCTGTATTATATACATATATATACAAGAGAGAAGAAATAGTAGGAAACGGGTTAGAGACCGAGTATAAAACAGTTTTAAAATAGTTTAGCAAGTATTTGAAATGCTTACCGGCTAATGCAAAAATCATGTTAGTATGCGACACTCTCTAGAGAATTCTCACCTCTCATTCTAGTGTTCACACCTACCGTAATAATAAATCTCATAAGTTTCTCTAACTTATTTCATAAGGTTTTATCAGGTGACAAGTGAGGTTATGATATTTACTTTAGGAAGTCATTCTCTTCGAGATTTCTACATTTTTTAGAACGACACATTTCCCTTATAAAGTTTCCGAATGCTTAAAATAAAATTGAAGCATGTATTCATTGCTTATCTACTTATACGCACATTAGAAAGTTCCCATATAGATATACGTATATATTTTAGTCACACATATAATATATATACTAACGGCACCCCACATAAACCTATGGTGCTGGCATACTCTGCTATCAAGTCCCCGTATCACACAAACTAAGGGAAATACTAGTCCGAAATCACTCTCGAACTGTATTAACACAATACACAAACAAATGGAGGCGAAGCATAGTTCCAGGGCCTAAGAGGTCAGCACATACCCTCACTTCTCTTAGAACATCTAACTATCATTTTTGGATAGCCTGTATCGAGGATACTATCTTCTAGGGTACGAGTTTATATCCCCCATAAAGGTACAATCGAGATAAGACCGTCCCGGCATGGAAACCCCCGTGATGGCAAGTAGCTCGGGTATGATTTTTACACAGATAGATAATATGCACAATCACACAGTCATATATATAAATATTCACATTTTAAAATTAGGTGTGCCCACAACCCATAATTATAATTATCCGCTCATAGCACATTTTTACTTGATTATCTCGCATAACGGATTTGTCACTTTTATTCTTGTATATATATAAGTTACTCCATACCTACTTCTCGACTCTCGAAGTATTCTAACTCCATAAGTATAATTTCAGTAGGCACTCTCACTTACCTTCTAGTCTAACTTCAATACTAGTCTCGACCTTTTATTACACGTACATGTGGTTTCATATGTGTGAAAAATTCCCCGTTAACCCTTAATTTTCTCTTACATTAAATTCTCACTCAACGAAGTTTACCTAAACCCTACTGGTCCTAGTTATATCTCAAAATGTTCTAATAATAATAATCAAGTTTTACTACGTATTGTAATCGAAATAAACCAAAATAAGAGGAATATGTAGTTTTCCAGGAGGGGTCGATCGATCGATGGAAGGGGCTCGATCGATTGATCAAGCAGTTATGGCGAAAACTGCATTAACCCAGTTACGGAAATCCATCTCCAACCTCAACTAAATCTCCATATATGATTCCCAAACTCCCAACAAATGATACTACAAGCACTATATACCCAAATATATTATTTTCTACGTAAAATATGTGAGTTTTCATCAAGTATAACAATTTAAAGGGGTAAATCTACATAGAATTCAAGAACCCTAATCTTTTCTTTAAATTTCAATTCTTCCAATTCTTTTCTATATTTTCTACTTCTAAATCCATGAAATTTTGTGGTGTATCCTCTACATACGAATTAGATGTCCAGAATATGATTACTTCTCCTACGATATATGAATTCTAGTCTCTAAACTACACTTTCTTTCATGAAACAAGTTCTAAACAACCCTAGACTAACATAATTAAGACAATAACTAAAAATAAATCAAGATAGATACTTGACTGGAAATTGAGTTTCTGATTTGTGGAAGAAAGTGGTACGGTTGCGTTCCCCGTCGCGCGATCTACGACTCGGTGGTGGTGGCGGTGCAAACGGTTGAGTTTTCGGCGCTGAATTGCTTGGGAAGCTTTCCCACTTCTTCTCTAATGGACGCTCTTTGATTTTTTGATTTCTAACCCTAGAAGGTAACTCCTAAAGACTGATTTATTCTTAGGAAATTCGTGGGTTTAATTACCCAAAAATGCCAAATGTCTATAATACCCTCCCGGGATGCTAATTAGGCCTAAAAACTCCCCGAGATCCAAACTAAACCCCCGGGTACATTATTTTAACTATCTCGACCCTTCCGGACACATTGTCTCACTCGAAATGACCATACGGGTGACTTATAATTTATTCTCTTTTAATAATAATAATTTAGTCCCGACATGACACAGGCGCGTCCTTACTTAATTTCCATATTATTCCCTCGTGACAATTTTAATAAATTCAATCCTACATATTACTCTACTCAATAAGTAATATTTAACAAATCAACAATTTTTCAATAATTACTAACTCTCGTCACGCTAGTAACATTTAAAACAAATTTTTGAATTAATATTAAATTAATTTATCTCAATTAAATTTAATAAAAATCCCTAAATTTAAAAGGCATAGAAATACGGGGTGTTACACAAATATATATATATATATATATATACTTGGATCAAACAATTACACGGTTGTAAACTTTGTGTTCTTTGAAAAATAAATCATTAAGAATGATGAACACAAAAAGGAACTTTCGAAGGAAGAATTTTTGCTCTCCAAGCCTTAAAAAAACTCTCGAAAGTTCTTTTAAAATATGTGTTCCCGCACACTTAAAAACTAGTAAAAAGTTAGTGAGGAAAAAGGGAAGTTAGAGGAAAAAAATTGCTAAAAAACTGTTCCCTCCCAGGTCGTTCGAACAACTTTAACTTCTAACCAAAAATAGGGTAAAAATGCCCATTCTCGTTAGATATCTGGGTCGAATGATGTTGTTCGAATGAAACTTCTAATGACATTTCAAGGAAAAAATGTCAAAAGTTCGTTTGAAACCTTGTTCAATGCTCATTCGAACGACCTCGTTTGAACAATAAAAAGTCGTTTGAACGACTTTACGAAAATCCAAAATTTCTTTTTTAGCCCAAAATTTTCATGCAAAGATTGAAAAGATTTTTTAAGAAATATGAAAAGATGATATGACATATAGTTATAAAAAGAAGACCCAGAAAAAATATCCAAGTCTTTCTATATATTCAATGCATCCATACGTTTAGAGACATTAGAATGCAAATGTTGATGACGTATACACTTGGCACGAAACCGGTAATAATGAAATCTTCACTATGGACTTGACTTCTATGTCTTTAACTTAAAGTTCAAACGCCATAGGCTTGGAAGGATACCGCAAACAACTATCCTGTGACTCAATTAATTTTGTCCGGAATTAAGCCAATACTACAAGTTGACTCGATTGGAAATTTACCTTTTCAAATCTCCCCCATTGGCTATTTCGGGACAAAATCCCAAATAAAATCCTATAAGACATCATGATCTTCTAAAAGGGAACAAACCCTCCCAAAATAAAAAATACAGACACTTAACTTGACACATGGGATCAAATACTTTGCCGCTTTAAAGGATGTCACTAAGGATGAAATCTTGCATACTTAAATACACCATTAAATGCATATAGAATGTAACAAGATAAATAGCATGATTAAATAAATACTCCCACTTTGTTTAACATGGTCTACCTAGGAAATACGTCTTCCCCTAAGTTAGATCTTTCCAAATTTAAAAGGTTTAGATACCATTTCTCCCCCTTTTTGTTCGGATTAGACAAAGATTAAAAATGCACAAATACACTTATTTCTCCCCAATTAAATCAAGTACTCCCCTAAATGAAACAAGGGTTATTAACAATAGAGAACAAGTATAAAATACAATGGTGAATAAAGTGACAAGTACAATGAAGCAATATGATAACAAGCAATCAACTAATCCACACAAACAGTAATAGATACCAACTAAGATGCGATAAACAATAAAAATGATACCAACTAAAATGTACTAAACATAAGCATGTGATATCAAACCAACGTCGCAACAAGATGGATACCTATAACAACAAGAAGCATATATGGACTAAATAATAAGGTAAGGACTTAAAAGCAAATGAAATACCATATACATACGCACAAAAGATACCAATAACGTACACACATATACATAGGTATAAGCATCATACATGACATAAAATACATTAAGCTTTCCACACTCATATGACAAAAATATGTCTAAATAACACATGGTAAATGCAAGTGAAGGGGTGTGAACAAAAGAATTAAGAACCATTCACTTAAACATGTTCACGGAGTTCTTATTTGAATGCAAAACTTTATCAAACTTAAATATATATCCTCATGTGACAAGACAATATGAACTCAATTAACAAACATATACAATGCACACAAACCTAGAATTTTGATGATACTGCAACCAATAAAATCATGAAAAAAATAATATAACTAGGATACATTGTCATTGTGCAAACCCGTTGATATATCCATCAAAACTCTCTCAATAATAATGATTATTTTCTTTTCTTTTCTTTTGAATGATCATATCAAACTCATCTACTTTTGACTTATCTAATTTTAGCAATGCCACATTTTTTGGCCATATTTTAATGGTGGCTATTTACGCAAAGTAATTTTGTCTTTCGCATCCCGATTCCATTGATAAATAACTACACTGGATTAAAATTATTCTATTTTTTTTAATCCAAGGCAACGTTTATTACATTCATAAATCCTCCATAGTCATAGCAACATGTAGATGACTAATTTGATAGGAGAACATATCACTTAACTCAAATATACACGTGAAGTTAAAGTTCATAGAGCTCGTGCATGTGTGAATCGAGGTATATAAAAAGAGAATCCATTAAGCAAGTCAAATTCAAACTACTCCATGCAAGCATGATAAAGAACACTTTAAGGATTTAAAATCTTAACCAAAAGTTCTAGCCACATGAAAGCAGGAATGATATTGGATTCAAACACAAGTATATGCCACATAAAATATTAAAACTAAACTACACAAAAATAGGAAATATTTTTGATCTTTTCAAAAAAATTTAACCAAACACAAAGATAACCCAAAAGACAAAACAAAACAAATCTTTTTGTATTTTTCAATTAAGACACAATAAATAAAAATAAATACAAAAGATACACAACTCATAATTCTAGCAACACATATATGATAAAACAAAGAGTAGAGAATGACAAATAAATACACAACTAGCAAAAATATATCATGAGGGACACAAGCTGGTGTATGCAAATAAAACTAATACAATCAACCTTTGGATTTAGCAAGTGAGGAATCATGTGAAAGTAAATGAGAATCATAATGTCTATCATGTAAAGCCTCCAAATTGGATCGCTTAACCCACATAAGTGAAACACGGTGCTGTCGGGATTTGGTTACATTGGCAATTCTACCTTTTGACTATTTATGATCATTTTTAAGATCAAAACAAAATTTCCTAAGGTTCCCCTTCCAACCACAATGTGTGCAAGTGAATACACGGCGTGAAGTGTTACCTAGGGATTGACCTTTTATAGTGTTCCTAGTTGATTCTCTCAAAATCATGATTTTGGTTTTTTTAGCGGAAGTATCTTAAGTATCGAAGTTGTAAGGACAAATTTTCAATCGAGTCAATTTGTCGTATTGGCTTAATTCCAGACAAAATATTTTGACGTCATTAGATAGAGTGTCCAGTTTATCCATCCAAGCCTATGACGAGTTTATTGAAGGCGTAGCGGCCGTTTGTTAAAGCTTCATCATTGTCAAATTTCTAGTGCCACGTTTCACGTCATCAACACGAGGATTCCATAGTCTCCATAAGGTTTGAATGCATTTAATATATAAGAGACTTGGAATATTTTAATAACGAAGTGTGGGAAACACATTTTTGTACATAACTTTTTATTCCCTCTAAGAAAGAAAGAGAGAAACATACTTGAGAGAAAAAGTTCCTTTTTGTGTTGATTCCAAAATGATTAATTCTTGAAAACACATACACCCATATCTTAGTTTAATTCCAAGCCTTCATATATATATATATATATATATATATATATATATATTGTGCTTGGAGAGTTGTTTGGCGTCGGGTTCTACTATACCATTTGAAGAGTTTATTTGGATTTGCTTCTATATCCCATAAAGAAGAAGATTTGTTTGCTACGACGTTCCCACTTGAAGAAAGGCTTCGGGTGCGGGTTGACCGAAACCAAAAGTCTCATTGGTATATTCCAATATTACGATGGAGTCCAGGGTTTTCAGGTAGGCGAAGGTATTTACAAGAAGACGCGTCAAGGCTTGGACAGAGTCGAGTCGAGGTAGTAAGTTATCTGCCTTGTAATTATAAAACTGTACTTAGTGGACTTAAGGATAGGGGTCGTACGAGATTTTTCCCATTTGGGTTTTCCTCATACATCATCGTGTAGTGGTTGTGATTTTATTTTATCTTGCAAATGACATAGAGAGCACGCGGAGGTTAACATTACACCAAAATGGTCAAATTGACACCCTTCAACTGAACAGCCTTGTCATGGCCAATGATCGTGACAAGGCCCGTGATAAGGCCATGACAAAGGTTTGTCATGATCATTGATCGTGACAAGGCCGTGACATTTACTGTTGTCACGGTCTTGTCACGGTCAATGACTGTGACAAACCTTATAAACTTGTCACGATCAACGACCGTGACATGTCCGTGACTATTCTATCAGTAAAAAAAACCTTCCCTCTTCTTTTTTCCCACCGATTTCTATTCCCTCCATTTCTCTCTCTCTCTAAGTGAATGCACACACTCTCTCTCTCTCTCTCTACGATTTTGGTACGTTTTCTCTCTCTATTTCTCTTCCATTTGTATATATGTGTGTGTAAATATATATATGTGTGTGTGTGTGGTGGATTGAGGGGGCAGGGGTGGGGAAGGGGATGAGGTCTCTATGTGCGTGTGTGTGTGTATATATATGCATGTGTGTGTATATGCGTGTGTGTATATGTGCACGTGTGTGTTCGTGTGTATGTATGTGTGTGTGTTCATGGCCGGCCCTGACCATGTGCCAAATGGGCAATGGTACAAGGCCCATTTTAGAGTGTGCACCTATATATGTATATTATAGGGGTTCAAAAATATTTTATGTATATTAAAAATATCAATTTTTAAAATAAGTTTAATTTTTTAGGCGCTCATTTTTTTAAATACCCCAAAACAATCTATACAAAGGATGATTCAACTACTCAAAAATCTCACCCAACTAAAATGGGGCCCTAAAAAATAAGTTTAATTTTTTAGGGGCCCATTTTAAGTATTTAATATCTTTGTACAATATTTTTTTAGAAGAGCCCTAAATTAATTTTCACACAGGGCACTCCCAATCTTAGGACCGACCCTGCGTATGTGTGGTGGGAAGTGACAGGGGGGGGGGGGGGCAGGAGGGGTGAATGGGGGGGGGGCTATGTATGTGTGTATGTGTGTGTGTGTGTATATGTGCATGTGTGTGTGTGCTTGTGTGTGGTGGGGAGGAAGGGGGGAGGGGGGCAGGGTGAAATGGGGTGGGGGTGGTGCTTGTTAATGTTTTTAATCAAATTTTGATTGGTTTATTAGATATTGCCACTCATATGCAAGTAGTGCCCCTTGTAAAAGAATTGATTGATTAAATATTGATTGGTTATTAATTTTTTAGTAAATTAATAATTAGTTCCCCTTTCATATGCAAGTAGGATTGCCTCTCATTGTAAATTGGTAAATTAATAATTGTATACTTTAATTATTAGTTTAATTGATGAAATGAATTAATTAAGTAAAAGAATTAGAAGGAGTACGGGATACACATTTGTTGTTGCTATTTCGGTTGGATTATAGTGAATCGATGTTCGGCTGGTTAATTTTAGAAGTGGCATGACCACTGGATTATTGTCCATATAGGGGTGGAATTTTTTAACTTTTTTTTAAAAGTACTTTGTATCACGAACAATATATATATATATATATATAATATTATAATTAAATGAAACATACTTGAAATTACATATAGTGCGCATAGATACTAGACTTCTAGTTCTTATGCGTACGCATTCAATAGCCCTTAGATCCGTTTGAGAGTCATTACCCCTGTAATGAGATCTCTCGAATTGTCCCATTTGGACAGTTTGGGACTGCATAATTTATGTATAATAATATTATTAATGGCTTAAAGTTGTTACTTTTGGAGGAAGTTCGGCAGTCATATCCTAATGTTCTCTGGGTACATACTGGATTGACAAGTGTGAGTGTTATTTCAATTGATCAACTGAAATAACACCCACACTTGCCAATATATGTCGTGTACTTGGAGAACTATGGGGATATGCTGCCGAATTTTTCTTAAATCGTAACAATGTGCATGATCTGCTAAGTATGTTACAGAAATATGCGGGCTTGAATGGGATATGACCACTCACCCTTTAGAGGAGATAGAGGAAATAGGAATTTCTATTATAAATTGAATTTGAATTTTAAATTTAAAAATCGAATATAAATAAGACATAATTAAATAAAACATACTATAAATATAAATTTTGTTTATACTCATCCAGGAATATACACTTCTTACCTTTAATAGGTGATTAGTTGTAGTAGTTGTGATTGGATATCCTAAATACAAAGAGTGGATGGGTGAGACAAATAGAATGGGGGATGTTTTCGCAGAGGTGCTAATGAATTTTTGAAATACGCAAAGAGATATCATAACGATGAAGAGTTTGCATGTTCGTGTGCTAGGTGTAAGAATGGTAAGGTGTTTGAGTGGAAAACAGTTAAACTACATTTGTTAATGTGGGGTATGCAAGATAATTATCGATTTTGGAGTTTTCACGGTGAATTGAAAGTTCCTTTTGTCCCCGAATAACCTTCACAACAACCTTCAACAAGTAGGATAGATGTAGAAGGGGACAACGTAGATCATAATATGTTAGAGGATTTAGTTGATGATGCGTACGGAGTTTATGAAGTGGAGGAGAATGAGGTCACTGATGATGTACAAGGTTCAGGTGCTCGTGAAGATATCACGATAAACCTTGATGATGACTACCAAAGTTTAAAATTTGAGGCAACCCAACCATTATACTCTAGTTGTGAGAAAGATTAAACAACTCTACATGCTATGGTTGGTTTGCACAGTTTGAAGATGCAGTACGATTTGTCTGTCAATAGCGTGACATGAATTCTAAATTGGATGAAGGGCTTACTACCCAAGGAGAATACGCTTCCAAATAGCTATCATGTTATGAAGAACAGTTTAAAAGGTTTTGGATTGAAGTATAAATTGATTCATACTTGTGTGTATGAATGCATACTATAACGAAAGGAGTATGAAAATATCGATCGTTGTCCGCTATGCGATAAACCTAGATATGTCCAATCTACCGGCAAGGAAGGCACGAGCTCAAAAGTTCCTCAAAAAGTGTTGAAATATTTTCCCGTTGTGCCTAGATTAAAGTAATTTTTCATAATACCATGGATAGTAGAGGCAAAGACTTGGCATGCTAGGGCATAAGTAGGGTGTAATCTCATGCGTCATCCTATTGATTCTACAACTTGGAGAAGGATGAATTATGAGTATCTTGATTTTACTCGAGAACAACGCAACATTCATTTGGCTATATGAACAGATGATTTCAATCCATTTGGAAATCTAAGCACTAATCAGAGTGTATGGCCAGTGATCCTAGCCCCACTCAACCTCCCTCCTTCAAAGTGTATGAGACCTGAATTTTCGATGCTATCTTTGTTGATACCTGAGCCAAAGGCACCAAGTGATGACCTCGACGTCTACCTAGCTCCTTTGGTAGAAGAATTAAATGAGTTATGGGCAGAGGATGTGCAAGCATTTGACTCTTTTAGAAAGTAACAGTTTACGCTCAAAGCTATGTTGCTGTGGGCAATTCATAATTTTCCAACTTATGGGACATTATTCGGTTGTGTAGTACATGGTTATTTGGGGTGTCCTATTTGTGGAGAGGACACTGAATCACTTCATCTATTCGCTAACTCAAAAAATGTATACCCTTTCCATAGGAGGTTTTTACCCTCGACTCATAGTTTCAGATTTGAGAAAGGTTCCAATTTTTTATTAGGCGGGGTTAAACATAGGATACCGCTGAAAAAACTTTCAGGTTCAAAAATTGAAAGTAAATCTTTTGATTATGGCCTTAATATTCTAGGAAATAATCCCAAATTTTAGAATGTCAATCATAAGAAGACTCCAACTGGGAATAAAACTGAGACAAGAAAGGCATAGTCTACGAGGTCAATTTTATTTGACTTGCCTTATTAGAAGAATAACCCAGTGCACCATGTATTGGATGTGATGCATGGAGAGAAGAACCTCGCTGAACATATTATGGACAATGGCTTTAGGGGGAGTCATTCGAAGGATGGAAAAAATGCATGAAAAGACCTTAAATCGTTAAAACGTAAGCCACAACTATGGTTAAAAGAAGATAGTAGGGGACGGACAATAATTCCCCCTGGTGCGTTTACGTTGAGGAGTGGGGAAAAGAAGGTGCTTTTGGAAATAATATATAATTTGAAGGGTCCATCTAATTTTTCGTCCAACTTGCAAAGGATTGTGAATTGTGATACTCATGATTTACATAGCTGTAAGTCCCACGAGTGGCATGTGATCATGCAATTGGTTCCTCTATTGTTTAAGCATTGTTTCTCTAGTCAATAGAGAACACATAGTCGCAACAAAATTGGCGGTGAGCGAAGCAATTTGTGTGTTAGAGAAGTACTTTCCCCCAGCATTCTTTGACATAAGTGTTCACTTATTGGTACACCTATGCGACGAGGCACTTCTTTGTGGTCCAGTTAGATATCGATGGATGTATATGTTTGAAATATTGATGAAAGTTTTTAAAGATTATGTCAAGAATATGCGATACATTGCAGGATCAATTGCATAGGAATACATCATCGTGGAGTCATCAATCTATACTCGGGAATAAATGCCCGATTCGACCAGCGTTGATGACACTGATGAGTTCATCGATGATGGTGGTCATGTGATGGGAAAACGAGTGAAATTAATGAGTTTGAAACATGAACAAGTAGCTCGTTATCTATTTGACACACATGAATATGTCAAAGAATGGAAAAGTAAGATTAAATTATTTTGAGTTTTACATTATTTTATACATGAATAATTTTGTAATTTGCAGAAAATATGAAGCCTGTGAGAACAATAACAAACGAAAACAATGATACAACGAATTTAGCTTATGGTTGTCACAAGAGGTAGTTATAATGACAATGGTCGTTATATAAAGTTACATTACAATAAAACTTTACAACTAACCTAATTAATTTATCTATATTCTCAACTCTTAAAGACGAGTGATGCAACATCAAGGCTTGCTCGTCTAGGCACTGGACCCTTGTTCATGGCACAAGAGTACAAAAAGTATCGATTGAACAGTTATGTATGCGGCGCAAGGGTGTACGAGGAAAGTACAAATGTACAGAACTCAGAAATTTCATACAAGGCTCTTACTTCCTTTCGAGCAAGCGCAAATATAAAAACCTCGTTGAAGTTGAAATGACTTACTATGGTGTAATTCCAAATATATTTGAATTGGATTATATAATCTTCAAAGAGGTTGTATTTTACTTCGACTGGGTAAGAGTTGAGGATAAAAATGCTTGTAAAGTTGACCCTGGCACCAATTTGATCATGGTTGACTTGTCCAAGTTGAAGAGCAACGACCATATTAGCGATGAGCCATTTGTTTGTGTATTTGAAAAGGTTAACCAAGTGTTTTACTCGGAGTATATCAACAACGATCCGTGGTCAATTGTCCTACATGAGCCAAAGCGTCTAAATAGTAGTGTGGATGACTTGGCTGCTCCTACCGAATATTAATCCATTTTTTATAATAACCCGAATTTGAAATAATTTTACAATTTGTAATAAATATTCCAATTTGTAATATATCAATCCATTTTTAATGCTTTTAATTGAATTGCACTTTATCATTTTCACTCGTGTAGTGTGCGTGTGTGTGGGCAGTAGGGGTGGGGGTGGGGGTGGGGATATTTCAGATTTTTAGTAATTATACATATTATGAGTTAGATGTTGTTTTGGAATTCAGAATTGAGGTGTTAAACAGTAATAATTCATTTAGATTTGTAGTAATTGTACATATTTGCATTTCTTCTTCTAATTCATTTGGATTTGTACTAATAACAACATTTTTTTTACAGAAAATGTCTCCTTCAGGTATTAAGGAGAGGATGCTGATGTTGATTATGATGATGTCGTCTGGGCTCGGTGGTAGCGGAGGTGAGGAGGGATCCTCGTCCCCTAGGCTCCCCAAATATGGAAAATTGGGGATGGACGCCGAGAATAAGATGGGAATATTAGCGAGATCCCTCGAGCTGGTAAAGACGATCATCGACGCTAGGTACACTAGTTGGAGGGAGGTGCCAAATGAGCTCAAGTTAGCTATTTAGGCGGTACTACAGGTAATGTATTTATATTTATATTTATATTTATAGGAATATTTCAATTTCAATTTCAATTTATATTTATTCTCAACTAACATTGTATTTGTTGGACAGGAACAATTCAGCCTGGCCCCAGAACTACGCGATTCCGTCTTGGAGCAGTTGAGGGAGCAACACAAGACGTGGAAGAAAAATTTACGGGGCGGTACTTTGGGAAGACCCGAGACTCCATTATCTAAATGCGTGACTCCGTATCCCCGAAGAAGCCGATCTCATTGGCACAATGGCAAAAGTCCATTGACAATGTGATCGAGGAGCGATAATTGGCATCTCGCCAATCGAGGAGGGAAAATAGGGCGAAAAAGATGGACGTGCACTACTCCGACCGGATGTCTTACGCCGAGGTGGAGCATAGGATAATGGTAAGATTTTATTTTTTATAATTACAGAAATATGTTATTCTGCATTATTTTGCTTTGCGGGCCAGTTACTAATTTTGCATTATTTTATTTCAGGGGACGGGGAGTGACCCTGGGGTAGGCCACATAGGCTCGATGCTTATGTGGCTGTTCAAACGAAGAAGGGGAAGGATAAGGAGGTGTCCCCAGTTGTCGCATCCAAGATTGTAAGTAATTCGACAATTTACTTTTTGTTGATTACGTTATAATTTTTTTATTTACTTATTTAACTAATCATGTGCTTTTTGTTGTTTCAGGCAAAGCTTAAGGAAGTGCATGAGTCGCGGTTTGATATCGACAAGGCATATTTGTCCACGGACGCACTCAACCAAGTGCTTGGCGCAGATCGCAAGGGGAGGAAAAGGGGGGTGAGTTGGCGGGTGGTTAAATCTAGGATCATCGGATTGGAGATGAGCAACACTAGGTTGTCTCGAATGAAGGACTCACATGACGAGAAGTTGTCCCATTTGGAGGCGACTGTCCAAGATATGTTCTCATTCATGAAGCGTTCGTTGGGCGAAAAGCATAAGGGGAAAGGGAAGGAGAAGGTGGCGTAGGAGCAGGACATGAAAGTCGCTACTTCATCGCCGACACATGCGAACTTTGATGATCCAGTCCCCAATTTAGCTCCCTTCGACCGACCTATCATGACACTTGGTTGGCCGAGCATGTTTATACAGGACATATTTGATGGCAAGCAGATAGGGAGGGGGTCGAGGGACCCGAATATCGTTCAGGGTATGCTAGTTCATGGAGGTGCCCTTCAAGACATCTAGGCCAAGATGCTCGTCACGCATGTGATACCTGGGAAGGAGAACTCCCCATTGTGGTTACGCGAACAATACGACATGATGCAAATTCAAGTGTGTATTAATTCGTATATCGTGTGGCCTATCCACCTCCTCAAACCTACCCTAGACATGTAGTGACATTATTTGAATTGTTTTGGATTGGTTTAAGTTGTTAAATTTGACTTGTTTTAAGTTGTTACATTTGAATTATATTTGGATTATATCGTGATGCATATTGTTTTGAATGTATATTTGCATTATCTCTATTTTATTTGGATATGTGATGTTTGAACAGGTACAACATTTCTATAACAGGTACAAATATACTGTTGGGCAGTAGCAGTGGCCATACTGCCCAACAAATTTTTTTCAATTCTTCCCAGAATTGTCATGATCATTGACCGTGACAATTTTTTTATAAAATGTCACGGGTTTGTCACGGTCTTTAATCGTGACAAATGTTATCGAGGTCAGAGACCGTGACATGACCGTGATAAGTTCGTGACAAAAAAAGTTGTCACCCCCATACTTGTCACGGTCATTGACCATGACAAGTTGAACTCGTTACGGGAAGATTTGGTATAGTGTAAAAAGATAAAAATTAGTTTAAAAATCACAATTCATATTATTTGGTGCTAGTTTATAATTTGGGTGAGTTTAAATTAATTCAAATCACAAGGTTAATTTGATAAAATTTGGTTTGGCCTAAATTGCAAAAATGAATTAATTAGTGTAAGCAAATTTTAGGACTTGGGTTGAATTAAGTTGTTTAAGTGAATTTTAAAATTTTGGGTTTTCCAACGTTCTCAGAAGCCAAAAAAGCCCACTTGTCTTTGATTTGGATGGTCCCTAAGATTTTATCAAATTTCTTCTACCTACACTCCAAATCAAATTTGACCCGACTTGAATCTTATAATTTCTCTTAAAGTTCTACTATTCGAGACTCAATTAAACACATACTCTCTTTAAACCCGAGAAGCTCTTTCTTCAACTAAAACACTCTCATAATTAGTCACGACATGCTCTCTCATTATAGCTTTTAACTTCAAATTAGCCCTTTTTAATTTCAATGATTTTGCAAACAACTCACGAAAGGCTACTTGAAGTTCACTCTCTTCAACCTCTTATTCATTCTCACTCTCTTCTTCACTCTCCTTACCACCAAATTCTTGGAATTCATAAATAATGGCCTCAGAAGTGTCATGTAAAGGAATATCTTCATGAGAAGATTCATTTGCAATTCTCACATGACTTGCCAAGAACAGGGTGAAGTTTTGCTCAATGGAGGAATCGGGTCCCTCTTCCAATTCACTATCACTAAGAGTGGCATTTTATGAAATCGGTTGCTTGCCCTCCTTCCTTAGTTTAGTGGAACACTCGTATGCCTTATAGCCATAACCCTCAAAACCATAACACCTATTTAACTCATCCTTATTAAGATCTTTATTATGATTTCTAGTGAATTTCTCGACTTTACTATGCTTAGACTTCTCAAATTTCTTATAATCATTCTTAAGTTTATATTTATTACTCTTAAGAAATTTTTTGAACTTCCCAGCAAACAAGGCCATTTCTTCCGAGTTAATCTCAAACTCATCATCTGAAACCGTTGTTTCCTCCTTTCGGTCTTTCAAATCTATGCCCTTATCTTTCTTCTTCTCATCCTTGGGGGGGGGGGGGGGGGGAAATGTTGGGTTCATAGGTTTGAAGATCACCTACAAGCTCTTCTATTTTCATAGAGTCTAAAGTGCCTAAAGAATTAAAAACGGCCACCTTTGGAATAAATCTATCAGGTTGAGACCTTAAAATTTTCTTTGTGACACGATTGTCGGGTATTTTTTCTCCCAAATTAAAACATGAATTCATATTATCTGACAATCTCACGTAGAACTCATCAAATATCTCGCTTTCTTACACCTTAATGGTTTCAAATTGAGTGGTGAGGTTTTGGAGTTTGGAAGCTTTCATGACATTTGTTCCCTTATGGGTCAGTCGAAGTATATTCCATGCCTCCTTAGACGTTTCACACATTACAATCCAACGAAAATCATTCGGTGTGAGTGCATTAAAAATGGCATTTAAACCATGGGAATTAAAATTAGCTAACTAAAGCTCAGACCCACTCCATCTTTCTATGGGCGTAGGTACACAAACCTCTCCTTCTAGACATGTTAGTGGGGTCCACCCTTTAACTAATGAAAAGTTAAACCCACTCCTCTAGGGATCTAAGCATCGACCTCATATGCGCTTTCCAATATGCGTAGTTGGAAATATTGCAAAAGGTAAATTTTTCATTATTAAAGCAACAATTGCGATAAAGGATCTTAACATAATAATTTAGCGTTTCTGCTCTGATACCATTTGATAGGGTGAAATACCCCAATTTTACAATTTTAAACAAGGATGGTTCACTCAATATACCAAATTTTAATTTCTTCAAAATTAATACAAATAAAACTTCAACAAATAAATATTTGAATTTTTTTTAAACCAGAAATAAACAAATTAGTTCAATATAACTTCTAAATATGCTAAACAAACCTAAGCATACATTTTGACAAATTAATTATGGGAACTTGAATTAAATGAAATTAAAATTACCTAAAATAAAGTAGCACCAAGATTACACCATTGTTGTGAATAAACCATTTTTTATCTTTTTAAACCTACACATGCATCTAAGTGAATTTTTGCAAGATAAATTAAAATTGTATTTTTCTATAAGACTCAATCTCCTCAATCAATCTCAGCCCTTAGATGATCTTTATCAACATCTTGCATGTGTCCATTTGTAATCTCCGTATTACCTTTTAAACCAATGAGATTAATTTGTTGACACCGCTCTTTATAGACCTTTGGATTGACAGTCAAATTAGTCAAACTCAATCTCAGACGTAGGATTGCCCAAGTCATTTGAGATCCTTCCACAGCCAATATAAAAGATCTCTAAGTCTCAGCCATTTGAGACTTTTACCATTTTGTCCAACCTGAGAGAATAAAGAGAGAAAGGGAGAAATGAGAGGAAAATAAAATAGAGAAGAGAGAGAGAGAAGAAACCCTAATCTTCGAATCCTCACACCTCTGAGTTATTTCCCTTCACCTAAACACCATAACCTTCAACGTTTCATATATTAAAAACCTAAACCTTGAGAGTTAGATCCATTTTAGGGTTTCTGTGAGATTGGTGTTGGGTTTATTCATCTTTTGAAGACATCTTCAAGTCTGAGTCTCTCTCAGAACTCATATCTAAGAAAATATCTAATTTCACTATTAAAACTTGCTTTTTTCTAAAAAGAGAATATCACACGCTTACTTTTTCATTCTCTTTTTGATCTTTTATTTTAGATCCATTCTGTTTGAAAATAATTTTAAAATAAACTTCAGTTTCTTCAAGGTTACTGTTGACACAAAAATTCTCCATCTACGAGGACCAATCAGAAAAGGACACATGTCATCCTACGTGGCAATGTTTGACACCTGAGGAGAGTTGATCGACACCCGAGGAGAGTTGGTCGGTACACGAGGGGAGTTAGTCGACACCCGAGGAGAGTTGGTCGGCACCCGAGGGGAGATAGTCGGCACCCGAGGAGAGTTGGTCGGCATACAAGCCAGGAAGATCAAAGGATAACTACGCATTTAATGAGCCTTAATGTACATTTCTACTGTATTAATAGATGACAACACATAGCATACCAAGCAATTCAAGGAAGACCAACCACCATAGAAGGCCAACAATTAGATTCATTATATGTAGACATAAATGTCTAAAGACATTGTATCTCTTTATCTCCTATCATTATAAATACATGTATTCCTTTAGCCAAAAGGGGGAGAGGAAAAACAATTGAGAGACACCATACACAAGATCCACATCTTTTTCTCTCTCTACACCGCATTGTGCTATTGTAAACCCCTGGGAATAAAATAACAGTGGACATAGGCTTTTTCTTATAACCGAACCACTTTAAAAATCTTCGTCTCTCATGTGCATGATTGGATTGCTTTTATCTATTTATATGTGATCATAAAAATGGGATTCGATCCAGTTTTTTGCATCAACAGATTGGCGCCGTCTGTGGGAGCGTGTTACAAGCTTTGTTCTCTATCAAAAGCTAAGTTTTTATTTTCTCTACGTATAACTAATCATATGCACACTTCTTTTTGTTCAAATCATGATTCTCATATGTTTATATCCATAAACTTAGAGATCAAATCAATTATATATTGTGCATACATCTTTTAATTTAATTATGATTTTATATTCACAAATTGTTGAATCAATTTTTACAAATCTGCATAAATGTATATTTTATAATCACAAAGTTTGAGAAATTTGTGTACATATTATATTATTTCTTTTTTTTAAGGAGATAAAATAATTTCTCTGTATTCATAAATCTCTTTTATATGAGTATATCCATATCTAATTCATTTGGAAATCTTTTTAGTCATAATTTTTATATGCATTAATCGTGTAGTCGATCTCAATTTGGGGATCTAATGAATTTTAGACTCATAAATATTATACAAATCTTTACATATATGGATCCACTTGAAAGTTTTCTAAACCAATGCGTTTAAAACATGGGTTGCATCAATTTTGGGAAACACAATATGTATCTAAATTTTCTCATAATTGTGTGAGGTAAAAAGGCAATTTTGTCTGAAAAGCTTTTCCTGTACGAGTATATATTTAATTTTATTCATTTAGGCACACCAGACCAGCTCTTCAAAAGATCATAAATTAATTAGCATAAATGGTGACAGAAAATGAAATTTAAATCTTTGATTTGTGCCGAATCGCAAAAACCATCACAGTTTACCCATTTTGGATCTAAATGGCGATGGTCGTTTTTAATATTGGACACTAGAAATAGCAGCATTTTAAATTAGGGTATGAAATCTGATATTTTGGGAAGTTTAAATTTTCTAGTATCACTGTTCCAGCCTTTACGGATTTGACTAATTCTGAATGATGATTAACTGCAAAAACCATTTTTACAAATCAACGACATCCAGCGCTGGTTAGCGACGCTTGAAACCGATTTCAATGCTGATCAGCAATATCTAATACAAGTCGGTAGCATTTATTTGTTGGTCGGCAACATCTGTTGTTGCTCGGAATCATCATATCAAGACATCTCCATCATTTTTTGTTGTTTAGCGGCACCTATTTCTAGTCGGAGACATGGCTACAGTAATCGGGCTCCATTAAATCAAGATTTGTACAGGGCAGGTGCTGGGGGATTCCCCATAGCTGATCGGCGACAGCTAGGTTCCGACCAACTCACCATTTACATCAAGAGGAGATCCTCAACCTCCTAAATGTTGGTTGACAACAGGTATTGAACATCCTGAAAGGTTCCTAATCCACTATTTGTTGGTTGGCAACGTCAATTTCATGCCCGGAAGGAAATCGCCCATGGACCATTTAACTGGTCGACACAAGTATAGAGCCAAAACAAAGGGTTTCCGACCTCCTATTTTACTGATCGACTAGATCTATTTCCACTCAGATGCGTTTATTTTTGGTTGGCCATGGTCGGCAACAAGTCTTCTTGGTCGGAGACTCATACCGTAAGTCGGTAGAACCAACAACTGATCATCCACTCCTATTTGTTGATCGAAAATATTTTTTCTATACAAGAAGTTGTACAGGTCGGACGGTATCAAGATCCAGTCTAGTGGTCGGCAACCACCACTACAACAACAAAGATACACAATTGTTGGTCGGTGAAGTTCTGGTCGACAATATCTAACACAGGTCGACGAATCTATTGATACTTATCGGTCGGCGATAGCCATTGCTGGTCGGCGATAGTTTGCTCACAATAAATGGAAGAACGAAGGAGTGAAAATTGTATTCCCCCAGATTTCTCATTTTGACTTTGTCCAAATCATCAGCAGGGTGTTAAAAAGACAAATTCACCCCTCCCATTTATTAATCCGTACCTTTCTAACATAATAAAAATTTAAATACTTCAAAACTAATTATTAAATATTTTGGAAAATCAACTTATTAAATTTTTTTTACTATAGTTGAAATAATTTTACAAAAAACTCTAGATTAAACTTTATCCCTTACATTTGGTACATATTTGATAAAAGGATGCTCGTTTAACACACATTTGGCGCAAAATATATTGTTTCATATTTTGAAATTTTTATTGCCTTATGTGTGAGCTAATACATATATTGTTTGGCTGAACAATTATTCTCATGATAATGACTATTTGATTTAGCCTTTGCAGATGTTCGAGCAAGTTATTAATTTTTACAGGTACAAGATTCAGTACCGACGAATGCTCGGAAACAATCTTAAACTTCTGGAAAATCTATATCCATTCTATATTCATCTCAGCATGGAGCTTGGCAAAATATTTATTATCATATATTCAGCTTCAAAGAGATCTGCAATAGTTATTATATTCCACGACTTACTATTTGTTGGTCGGTAGCATCTATTTCTACTCGGAAGTTCTCATACACTTAGTCGGCATCAAGTCAGCAATAATCCTCCACTGAATTTCAGTTTACCAATTCCAATCATCAATAAAGAACGATTGAAAAAATTCTGGCATAGGTCTGCTGTAAAAGGTAGCTCATGGTCGTCACAAAAATTTCTGGTAAGGGTCAAATTTTCATGGTCGGCGACACCTGAAACTGATTTCAGTACTGGTTGACATTTATAACGCTGGTCGGTAAATATATCACAGGTCGGGGCACCTCATAATTGCAAGTATGGCCAAATGATTGCTGGAGAACAAGTCGATAACCAATACTTCAACATTAAACATCACCAGCACCAATTGTGTTGGTCCACGATATATAGCTAGTCGGAAGAATCAAATGTTGGTCGGAGGCATTTCATTATGATCGGTGATGGGTATTATGCAGTTTGAGGAGTTCTCGAGCTCCCATTCATTGATCGGCTACATCTATTTCTACTCGGATGTACCAATTATTGGTCGACAACATCTCAACCTTGGTCGGAGGCAGTAGAAAGCTAATACCAGAATTGAAAATTGACGATTGCTTTGGTTCTCTCTTTTTGATTTTGACGAAATCACTACTTTGCTGCCAAAGGACAAAACTATCCATTTATTCTTATCCTTATCCTTTACATGAAACTCCCAATGGAAAATTGGCATGGAGAAAAATTAAAATGCATACTTGGTTATTTTCTGATTTATAAAGTCACAGAAACTTTATGTAAAAAATATTTCAAGACCAAAAAATTATATTTGAGCATTTACTGAATTTCAAATAATTCCTAGAGTGATAAATAATTTCTAAAAAATCAACGTACATTTGGTCTTTTACTTAAAATTAAAATGCCTAGCATTTTTTATAAAAATTTGTCCTCATTGACACACACTTGGCACAAAACATACTATTTCATATTTTGAAATTTTTGTTGCCTTATGCTGATACACATCACATATTGTTTGGATAAATAATTATTCTCATGAAAATAATTATTTGAACTAGTCTCAACAGGAATTCGAGCAACTTATTAAAATTCCATGGGGACATGAGTTAATCCCGACGAAAACTCGGCCACAATCTTAAACCTCTTATTGCTCGACATCAGGCAATTTTGCCTCGACAGATCAACCGCACATATATTATTTCATATTTTGAAATTGATATTTTTATTGCCCGAGAAAATACATATCATATATTCATTATATTGAATAGATTATTCTCATGATAACTAATCAATTCAGCCTACACATATGGTAGATCAAGTTATTAAACTTTACAGGTACAAGAGTCAACTCCGACGAAATACTTATTATCATATTCAGCTCCGAGGGAGAACTAAGAAATTTATTATATTTCACCCCCAACGGATAGTTGGTCGGGCATGGAGCTCGGAAAATTTCTTCTCTCTATATATATTCAGCTCTGAGGAGATCTCCAGTATTTATATTATCTTATTCCCAACAATCTGTTGGTCAACTCTGAGGATATCTCCAGTATTTATATTATCTTATTCCCAACAATCTGTTGGTCAACTCCGAGGAGGTCTCCAGCATTTATATTATCTTATTCCCAACAATCTGTTGGTCAGCTCCGAGGAGGTCTCCAGCATTTATTATATCTTATTCCCAACAATCTGTTGGTCAGCTCCGAGGAGGTCTCCAGCATTTATTATATCTTATTCCCAACAATCTGTTGGCCAGCTCCGAGAAAGTCTCCAGCATTTATTATCAAAAATCCACCAACTACGGTTGGTCGGGAATAAAAATCCACCAACTCCGATTGGTCGGGAATAAAAATCCACCAACTACGCTTGGTCGGGAATAAAAAATCCACCAACTTCGGTTGGTGGGGAATAAAAATCCACCAACTACGATTGGTCGGGAATAAAAATCCACCAACTACGGTTGGTCGGGAATAAAAATCCACCAACTACGGTTAGTCTGGAATAAAAATCCACTAACTCCGGTTGGTCGGTGAATCAGCAAATAACAACTCCGGTTGGTCGGACAACAGATAGCAGGTGGAGCAAATCTTATTGTATATGCAAAATAAGAAAATTTGTCAAATAACATACTTTAAGGCCGAGAAAGCATTCAAAGTTCACATTCCACACTTGGGGGCTTCTATTACAAATTCAGTTGTTCATTCGGTGGCACATTCTCATAACATCATACAGTTGAGCACCAAATTCAACTCCACAAACTTACATAGTCGGGGGCCCGACTAATTATCATTCAGAAGTTGTTTTTCTTGCTCGAGAATTAGTTTTGATATTGAAGTTCAGGAGGTATATTGAAGTTCAGGAGGCATATTCAGGAGTTATTATGCACATGTTATTGAAGTTCAGGAGTCCGATTCAACATCTACATCACTGAGATCTTTACTACTACTGTCCCGACCAATATTGAAGAAAATGTTTCGAAGTCCACCACTAGCTTGGTACATTGAAGAATTGGGTTCAAAAGCTAGAATGTTACTCGACAAAGTATTTAGAGGAGCATAAATCAGAAAAATCAAGCACCTGAAATTAGCACTCAGTTGCTCGGCACAGGAGGCAGTTGGTCAACTAGCAAACCAATCAACATACTTGAAGATTATGACAAGCTAAAAGTTACATACTATGGCATGGCTGCATCCAAATTCCCAGGGGTGATACACAGCACACGTTCACTTGACAAACAGAGTTCCTCAAAAGAGATATTAGCAACCATCGATCAACCTGCATCATATGTCATCCAGGAGATAGTGCACTTTATGTTGAACAAATCAAGAAGGTAGATCAAGAATTTCATGAGCACCGAGCAACACTACAGAATAAATACTCCATCCTTTCAATAAACCATCGAGTATGGAGAATTGGGGGCTTCTGTTGACACAAAAATTCTCCATCTACGAGGACCAATCAGAAAAGGACACATGTCATCCTACGTGGCAATATTTGACACCCGAGGAGAGTTGATCGACACCCGAGGAGAGTTGGTCGGTACACGAGGAGAGTTAGTCGACACCCGAGGAGAGTTGGTCGGCACCCGAGGAGAGATAGTCGGCACCCGAGGAGAGTTGGTCGGCATACCAACCAGGAAGATCAAAGGATAACTACGCATTTAATGAGCCTTAATGTACATTTCTACTGTATTAATAGATGACAACACATAGCATACCAAGCAATTCAAGGAAGACCAACCACCATAGAAGGCCAACAATTAGATTCATTATATGTAGACATAAATGTCTAAAGACATTGTATCTCTTTATCTCCTATCATTATAAATACATGTATTCCCTTAGCCAAAAGGGGGAGAGGAAAAACAATTGAGAGACACCATACACAAGATCCACATCTTTTTCTCTCTCTACACCGCATTGTGCTATTGTAAACCCCTGGGAATAAAATAACAGTGGACATAGGCTTTTTCTTATAACCGAACCACTTTAAAAATCTTCGTCTCTCATGTGCATGATTGGATTGCTTTTATCTATTTATATGTGATCATAAAAATGGGATTCGATCCAGTTTTTTGCATCAACAGTTACATCAGATCCTTAAGACGTTTGTGTCTCTTGAATCATATTTCATATTTTGTGAAATAAAGTTGTACAAAAGTAAAATGAGACACATAGGACCTTATTTAGTTTTAAAAGCATGGTTGTTTTTCAAATCTGTTCGTGATAATAGGATTATTTGTCAAAATGATTTGAATCAGAATTTTCATGTCATATAGAACCTATTGATTCATAGTAACTTGTCTGCATAAATAATTTGAGAGGGTGAGTTGCATAAATCTGTGTTGGAACACGAGACCCCCAATTTTTTATGCTTTACTACAAAACGTAATTTTTAATTTCCTTTTAAAGATGCGGAAGCGAGATGATTCAATTAAACAAATTAACAAACTTTAATTTCTTTTCAAATTAAAATTAAACACAACTTAAAGCGAAAATAAATTAATTAACAAATGAATATTTCACTTTAACACATTAACTCAACTCAACTCCTCCTAGAAATTTACCTAAGTCGTATTTTCAATATTTCCAAATTAGGCCAAACCAATTTTATCAAATTAAGTGATGACTTGAATTAAATTAACTTTTACCCTAATTCACTTAGCACCAAATTAAATAAGTAGTGATATAAACCAAATTTTATCTTTTTACCTAAGCATGCGTTCTAGGTGAATTATGCGAAAGATAAAATAAACAAATAAATCACTACGCCGCGATGTACGAGGAAAAACCCACAACGGAAAAAAACCTCGGACGACCCTAGCCTCAAATCCACTAAATACGATTTTACAAGTACAAGTCACGAAAGACTTACAACACTCGACTTGACTCCGTCCAAGCCCCGACGCTCCTTCTTGTACATTCCTCTTTCTAGCGGACAACCACGGAGCTCCACCGCGGTCTCGGAATCCACCGATCGAACTTTTTGGTCACCGCCACTCTAGCAAGGAGCCTTTCTCCAAGTGGGTATGTCACAACAAACAAGATTCTTCTTTGGGGGATGTAGAAGCAAACCCAAACTCTTTTCTTCTTAGGTAGAAAAGTGAACCAATGGTGCCAAACACTCCAAGAAAGATATATATATATATATATATATATATATATATATATATATATATATATATATATATATATATATAAAGGAACTTGGATAAACTAAACAAATGGGTGTAACACAAGTGTTTGAATATTTTTCTTGAAAATAAAACACTTAAACATGAACTTTTTCTTTTGGTTTTTAAAGCTCTCTACAACTCTCTCTAGGAGATGGAAATTTATGAAAAAGTTGGTTCTAAAAGTTAGTTCCCGTACCTTATCAAATCTGGCAAAAGATAGTGGGGATAAGTAGTGGGAAAACTGGGAAAATCGTCAAAAATTCTCCAAAAAAAATTCCCGCCAAAACTCGTTCGAACGACTTTTTCGTTCGAACGACTTTTGGTTCGAACGACTTTACTAACGAGTTTCTAGAGCGAAAATGAAATCTCATTAGAAGTCTCATTCGAAAAACCTGGCAATCTCGTTCGAACGAGATGCCAGTTCGTTCGAACGACATGGTAATCTAGTTCTAACGAGATACCAGTGCATTTCGAACGACATTCCAGAACATCAAAAAATAGTACAAATTCATTTTAAGTCAAAAACCTTTTTATGACAAGATCTAATAAATATTTTCTGAGTAAAACAAAGTCGATAAAAAAATTTATAAAAAGTTTATAAATTACACCCAATTAACTATTGTTCCAAGCTCATATATATATATTAAACTGCATTCATACCTTAGGAGCAATGGAACCATGTTGATGACATAGAAATGAGGCACAATACACACGGCATTTAATGAAGCTTTAATATCTTGGCCGCTACGTCTTCAACTACCTTGTCATAGGCTTGATTGAATACAATTAAAAACTATCCTATGACATAAACGTTTTTGTCCGAAATTGAGCCAAAACTACATTAAGACTCAATCGGAGAATTGTGACCTTACAATCTGCATTTAGTACACCTCACAGTCACTTTCTTACACACGAACACTTACTCACAGTGGTTCTGTTTGAGAGACTTGGAATTTGAAAGAGTTTATGCAATCAGAATTCAAAGAAAATGGGGTCAAGGAAAAGGCAAAAAAGCAACAAGAAAAGATCACCTCTAGTCAGAAAACCATTGGAGTAGAGTAGCTCATGTAGGTATAACTCTAAACTTAGATTTAATATCTTTGTGTGTTCGCTTAAGTGCTGTAAATTGATTCTTTATTTTAGTGGATTTTTTATTTGTGTCGTAGCGGGAACCATGGATGTTTCGCTTGAATAAGGTTTTTACCAAGTTAAAAATTCCTGTGTTCATTTCTTTGAATATTCTTAATTTCAGTTTTGATTGGAACTGCATGTAAAAATTAGTAGATAGTTTTTAATTTTTAAAAACTAAGGTAATCAACTATCAAATCTAGATCACATATTTAGAAATCTTTTGTAACGCATCTTGTGTTTTTATTCGAAAAGAGTTTTGACCAAAAAGTTTATTCGGAGTTTACTCAACTTACAAAATTTTGTTATTAACTTTGTAAATGAGCTTTAGTTTAAGATTTCTTCAACTGGTATCAGAGCAGGACCATCTTTTGTGATCCTGAAACTTTAGAATTTGTTTTCAAAATTTCTTTCAAAAATTTCTGAATATGGAAGAAACATTTGAGAAGTTATGTAACCTCTCCACACCACCACTCTTTGATGGAATTTTTTTTTCATACTGGAAAGTAAGAATAGTTATTTTCATTAAAGGAACCCTTGGTGATGATTTATGGGACATGATTGAAAGAGGGTATGAATATCCTACTAAAGCTACATCTAATATTGATCCAACAAGGATTAAAAAACTTTTTAGTGCAATTATTAAGCAAGAGAAAAAAGCATATCTTGATAATAACAAAGGAAAGAATGCCATTTTTATGTCCATTAATGAACATGATATTAAGAGAATATCTATATGTTCTACTTCAAAAGAGGCTTAGGACAAGTTAGTTATTGCTCATGAAGGTGATGGACGTGTCAAAGATGGAAAAACTCAAATGCTCATCCAACAATATAACATTCTGATTATGGATGACAATGAATCCTTTGATGACTTCTATATTAGGTTAACTGATATTTTTACAAAACTTCATGCAAATGGTATAACCTACGGTAGAAAGGAAATAGTTCAAAAGATTCTTAGGACACTACCTTCCAAATTTGACAATAAGAGATATGACATTGAAGAAATGGATGACCCTAATATGACTCCTGAATTGCTTAGTAGTAAACTGAGGACTGTAGAATTGGAATTAGACTTCAAGAAGTAACTGACTAGACAGAATATTAAACCCACTAGTTTAAATGTTGTGTTTTCTTCTAAATTGAAAGTGCCTGAAATGAACACTTTGGACTTTAAAACTAACTTTATTGATGACTGTGATTTGGATGACCTTGGCAATCAGCATTTCCAAAAGATTTTGAAATTTAGAAATATTGTAGCCTTTAAACAAGGCAAGTCAAATTATCAAGGTAATCAAACTCGCAGACCTCATGACAGAGACAATACCAAACACTCACATGAAAATACGAAGACATATGACCCTAACTGACCTAAGACAGACCTGAAAGATGTTAAATCTCATTAATGTGGTAAATTAGGTCATTATGCTAGCAAATGACTAACTAGTTTGAATAACAACAACCAGGCTATTATGTGTAAAACATGGGACGACTTTAGTGATTCTGATGAAGATGAAATAGGGTCAACCCAGAAAGATGAGTATTGCATGTCTTTCTTTGCCAATAATATATATAATGATGATGCATGCCTACCTGCTCATGAATCTTTAATTCCTGTTGATGTTGTTGTTAATATTGATCCCATTACTGCTGAAAATTTGTGTGTGAGTCAAAGCGTTGATATTAATGACGAATTGAATGTGTGCGTGAGTCCAAAAGAATCAATCAATAAATTAGGCAACACCTCACACGACACAGTTAGTGAGTCTGATGATGATCTTCCTGATTTGCATGAGTTATACACGAAAACGATTAAGAAGAGTGCTCGCCTAGAAAAAATGATAAAAACTTTAAGTGAGCGTATCGATTTACTTAACCAGGCCATTAGGAAGAATACTGAAGATTATACTGTCCAGTTTATTGCCCACGAGACTGAGATTGAAGACTATGCCTTGAAAATAAAAAAATTGACTAAAAAGAATTATGATTTTGAATAAAAATACAAGGGAACCCTTGTTGAACTAGAAGAGTTGAAGCAAATGGTTTCAAATGTGTTAAAAAAATGTCAACACTTTGAAACACAAACTAAATCTTATGAAAAAATTATTATTGGAAGCAAATTTAACTCTGAAGATAAGTTTGGCCTAGGTTTTGGAGAAATAGTGCACACCAGTAAGACCGAAGTTTCTCCTGAAAATGTTATTTTTGTAAAATAAGGCCAAACTTCTCAAAATGTTCAAAAAGGGGAATCTAGTCTCAATGTCTCCCAAGAAAAACATAATCAGTATAATCAATAGTCTAATCCAAATAGTCAGACCAAATATGTTTGTCCTCCTGCTAGATACCAAAGACATATACTTAAAACTACTGATCATTGGATTACTATACCCAATAGAGCCAAACCGATTTTCAAAGACTTTAGCAACAAAGCCAAGTCCTATAGCCATCAATACTGCTTTGACTGCGATGTTTTTGGCCATACTCGAGAAGAATGTTTCCAGAAAAGGATATATATGCCAACATACCTTAACTTTAACTATTCTAGAGAAAAAAAGTACTTATGTTCTCCCTAGACAGGACACAAACAAATCTAACTATAAAAATAAAAATGGGGTGTCCCAAACTAAGAAAAACCATTTAGAAAGACCCAACAGACATTTTCTAAATCAAAAGGCCACAAAACTTTTAAAACTCGCCCTATTTGGATTAGAAAGGAAGATCTACTACCCAAGGTCAAGTGCAATATTGTTATTTCTGCTTTAAAGTCACAAAGCACTTCAACTGGATGGTATTTAGACTCCGAGCATTCTAAACATATGACCGAAGACAAAACCAAATTGAAAAAAAGATAGACTTCCTTGGACGTAGTGTCATGTTTGGAGATGGTGTTTCATCTCAGATCATAGGTAAGGGAACATTGAGTGAGCATGGGCTTCCTGAACTAAATGATGTTATCCTAGTTAAAGGCCTTAAAGTTAGTCTCTTGAGTATATCACAATTTTGTGATTCCAATCATACTCTTACCTTTTCTAAAAGTGATTGTAAAATTATTGATGAAAAAGGTAATTGTATACTAACAGGAAATAAAACTCAGGAAAACTGTTATACAATATTCCCTGATTCTGAGTCTTGTCATATTGTCAGATTAGAGGATTTTGATATCTGGCATAATAGATTGGGACACATAAATTATGATAATCTTAGAAGATTAAGCTCCCAAGAAATAGTTAGAGGGTTACCCAAAATAATAAATTCTTTTAATCCTGTGTGTGGACCTTGTCAGGAAGGGAAAATAAATAAATCCCCTCATAAGAAAGTTAAGGATATCTTGACCACTAAACCTCTAGAACTTATCCATATTGACCTTATGAGTCCCTCAAGAACTGTTAGTTTATGTGGAAATTCTTATATCGTAGTTATAGTAGAAGACTATACACGATATACTTTGGTTGCTTTTATGAAACAAAAATCAAATACCTTCAGTGAGTTCTTAAAAATTCTTTTAAAAATAGAGAACAAGAAGGATACCCAATTGTGTACAATTATGAGTGATGAGGTGGAGAGTTCAAGGACTCTGGTGCTTCTGAGTATTGAGCCAATGGCTATAAACACGAGTTTAGTGCTCCCAAAACCTCGCAACAAAATGGTATAGCTGAGCGTAAGAATAGGACTTTACAACAAATGGCTAGAGTTATGATTCATGCTAAAAGTCTCCCTAGATACTTTTGGGTAGAATTCGTTCAAATTTCATGTCACATTATCAATCATGTCTACCTCGGGAAAAATTCCAAACTAACTTCTTATGAGCTTTGGTTCCATAAAAAGCCAAACTTAAAATATTTCAAAACCTTCGAAAGCATTTTCTATGTCTGTAAAGACATAGAGCAAATTTCATAATTCGATACGTAAGGAGAAAAGGGGATATTTCTTGGTTATTCCCAAAATAGTAGGGCTTTTCATGTTTTCAATTATCTAACCAAAACTATTATGGAATCATTTAATGTAATTATAGATGACACAAGTGTAAGGAGAAGTGACAGTCAACCACTACCATTAGATGAGGATAAAAAAAAAATTTCTATTGACCCTCCAAATGACACTGACTCACTCCCACTTAAGAGTCCCTCAGTACCCACTTGAGTTTCTAAAGACCATCCCATTGAAATCGTAGTTGGTAATCCTTCTGAACCTATTAAAATAAGATCCCAAATTCGAAAAGTGGCACAATTTTCTTATTTTGTGTCTCTTGAGGAACCTAAAAATATAAATGATGTCCTTTCTGACTCATTTTGGATAAATTCTATGCAAGAAGAGCTTGTCCAATTTTAGAGTCACGATGTGTGGAATCTTGTTCCCAGGACAAAAGATTCGAAGGTTATCAGCACACGATGGATTTTTAAAAACAAAACGGATGAAAATGGTGAGGTAATTAGATATAAATCTAGGTTGGTAGCACAAGGTTACTCCCAGATATAGGGAATTGACTTCGACGAAACCTTTGCAGCTGTTAAATGGAATCTTGACTAAGGAAGTATATGTAGAACATTCCCAAGGATTTGTAGATCCATCACACCCTGAATATGTGTTTAGGCTTAAGAAAGCCTTATACGGTTTGAAACAATCTCCTAGAGCTTGGCATGAGCGACTGTCTAATTTTCTAGCGTCTCATAAATTTATCCGAGGCGAAAATGATCAAACATTGTTTGTTAGAAAGGACGATAAATATGTTTTAATCGCGCAAGTATACGTTGACGATATAATTTTTGGTTCCACTTGTCCAAAACGAGTCAAGAGCTTTTCTGATATCATGCATGAAGAATTTCAGATGTCACTTATGGGTGAACTTCAATATTTTTTGGGCCCTTAAGTGAAACAATGTGATGATGGTCTTTTTATTACCCAGTCCAAGTATGCTGCAGAACTTGTCAAAAAATTTGCATTAGAAAACGTAAAACCTTCTAAAACCCCCACGAGTACTTCAACAAAACTTTTTAAGGATGATAATGGGAAAAATGTTGATCCCACACTATATCGAAGTATGATAGGGAGTCTCTTGTATCTTATTGCTTCTAGACCTGACATTTCCTTCGTAATTTGTATATGTTATAGATATCAAAGTAACCCTAATGAATCCCACTTATTAAGTGTGAAGAGAATTATTAAATATGTTAAGGGTACCTGAAATTTTGGAATTTGGTACACAAAAGATACAACTAGTTCTATTGTAGGGTACACCGATGCCGATTGGGCCAAATGTTCTGGCGATAGAAAAAATACATCTGGTTCAAGTTACTATGTTAAAAATAATCTCGTAGGTTGGTCATGTAAGAAATAGAATATTATTTCCCTATCTAGCACAAAATCTGAATACATAGCAGCAGGTAGTTGTTGTTCACAGCTTTTGTGGATTATACAGATGCTTAGAGATTATGGTATCACAAAAAATCAGTTAACCATGTGTTGTGATAACCAGAGTGCCATTAATATTTCAAAGAATCCAGTGTTGCACTCCCGAACTAAGCACATTAAGATTAGACATCACTTTATCCGTGACCTTGTATAATCCAAAGAACTCATCGTTGAATATCTGAACACTCAAAAATAGCTCGCACATCTCTTTACCAAACCATTAGATAACATACGTTTTGAGTATTTGCGAACAGCAATAGGCATGATAACTCTCACTTAGTTTTCATCACATTTTTATCATAACCTCAGTAGTATATCGCTTATAATTGGTTTATGAGGTTTTAGGGCATGGTTGTTTATTAAATCACTAAAAACACCTCCTAACACTCGTTTATGTAGGAGACTCTTGATTCTACCCTTGTCTATGATATAATTTGTGATTGACTTTTCTTTTATATACGTGTTTTTCACTATTTTTTACCCCATTGTATATTTGAGAAAAATTGGGGGAGAAGATCTTGAGTATTTACTAGCGATTTATATATCTATTCATGTTCTAACTAAACTAATATGCCATTCAGTGTTTACTTTGTTACAGGCATCTCAGACCCGTTGTATAATTTCTTACATATTTGTAGGGTATTGGTCTGCATATAGTTAAGTGATGTATTTTTTTCATCTTATTTTCGGTTCTAGGATGGGAATGGGTAGTTAGATCCTTTTGTACAGGACAACTATGATTTTTAACTTTTCACCCACGAGTTCAGAATACTCAAGGGAATTTTGCTCTAATATCCAAAGGGGGAGATTGATAACACACTATATAATTGACTTACTTGAGTCTATATTAATAGGAGTTCTAACTAGTTTGGATATTAAGACAAAGTATGTTAGTTTTCATGAGTTTCTCTATCTCTCAAAGGTTAAAAAAGAATGAAGAAATTTAGTCCAAGAGAACCTCAAGATTAACCTAAAAGGGAAATTAATTCTACCTTTAACCACTATAGGACACTTTCACTGCATATCATTTTATTCCTATGTACATATGTGGTTTTTAAACACTTTAACTATTTTTAAATCAATTTAATTCATTTATAACATTTTAAATAATTTTTGGAATTATTAAAATTTGGGTTTTAAAAGTGTTGGGGTTAAAAGTTGAATTTTAAAAAGTGTTTTCATTCATTGGAAGTTACTTTAGGTAGGATCTCAAAGCTCTAGAGACTTCAGGGGGAGTTTGTAATTATTTCTAAAACACGCATTTTACAGCCTATCTCCACTGTATATGTGTTGGCTGCTGACTATATCAATTTGTGTTTTCTATAAGACTCAATCTCCTCAATCAATCTCATCCCTTAGATGATCTTTATCAGCGTCCTGCATATGTCCATTTGCAATCCCTCTGTTACCTTTTAATCTAATGAGATTAATTTATTTCCATCGCTATTTATATACCATTGAATTGGTAGTCAAAGTAGTCAAACTCAATCTCAGCCGTAGGATTGCCCAAGTCATTCAAGATCTTTCCACAACTAGTCTAAAACATCTCTAAGTCACAGCCATTTGAGACTTTTTCCGTTTCGTCCAACCTGAGAGAATAAAGAGAGAGAAGAGAGAGAAGGGAGAAAAGAGAGGAAAAGAAAATTGAGAAGAGAGAGAGAGATAAGAAACCCTAATCTTCGAATCCTCACACCTCTGAGTGATTTCCCTTCACCCAAACACCTTAACCTTCAACGTTTCATATATTAGAAACCTTAACCTTGAGAGTTAGTCCCATTTTAGGGTTTCTGTGAAATTGATGTTGGGTTTGTTCATCTTTTGAAGACCTCTTCAAGTCTGAGTCTCTCTCAGAACTCATCTCTAAGAGAATCTCGAGTTTCACTGATGAAACTTGAGTTTTTTTTAAAAGAGAATATCACACGATTACTTTTTCATTCTCTTTTGTATCTTTTCTTTTAGATCAATTCTGTTTGAAAAGATTTTAAAAAATAAACTTCAATTTCTTCAAGGTTACATCAGATCCTTAAGAGATTTGTGTCTCTTGAATCATTTTTCACATTTTGTGTAATAAAGTTGTATAAAAATAAAACGAGACACATATGACCTTGGCTAGTTTTAAAAGCAAGGTTGTTTTTCAGATCTGATCTTAATAAGAGACTTATTTGTCAAAATGATTTGAATCAGAATTTACATGTCATATAGAACCTATTGATTCATAGGAACTTGTCTGTATAAATAATTTGAGAGTGTTGGATGCATAAATCTGCATTTAGTACACCTCACAGTCACTTTCTCACACACGAACACTTAGTCGCAGTGATACTGTTTGAGAGACTTAAAATTTGAAAGAGTTGCTGCAATCAGAATTCAAAGAAAATGAGGTCAAGGGAAAGGCAAAGAAGCAACAAGAAAAGATCAGCTCTAGTAAAGAAACCTTTAGAGTGGAGTATCTCATGTAGGTATAACTCTGAACTTAGATTTAGGATGTTTGTGTGTTTGCTTAAGTGTTGTAACTTGATTCTTTATTTTAGTAGATTTTTTATTTGTGCCATAGAAGGCACCGTGGATGTTTCCCTTGATTAAGGGGTTTACCACGTTAAAAATTCTTGTGTTCATTTCTTTGAATGTTCTTAATTTCTGTTATGATTGGTACTGCATGTTAGAATTAGTAGATGGTTTTTAATATTTAAAAACTAAGGTAATCAACTATCAAATCTAGATCACATATTCAGAAAGCTTTTATAACACATTTTGTGTTTTTATTCGAAAAGAGTTTTGCCCAAAAAGTTTATTCAGAGTTTACTCAACTTATAACATTTTGTTATTAACTTTGTAAACAAGCTTTAGTTTAAGCTTTCTTCAGATACAATAAGACACGAGTTAACGATTTTATATATATTACATTAAATACTTAGATTTTCCTGAGAGAGCACATTCGAGCAACCTTGATCTTGCTCGATTATCTACCACCCAGTTTTGGTGCCAAATTGAGTATATTTCTGTAAAAGAACTGAGTAACGTCATATCATACATAGACATGTAAAATCAACTAACCTCACACTATGGAGCCGCCTGACATAGTATATGGTCACTCGAGATTTCAATGTGCATTTAATGAATTTTCCATCTTGGGTATAGTGGGATGACACATAATTTAATGCACTTAAGATCCCTCGAGAGTATTTCATAGCCTATATATACCCCAGTTATCCTTTAGGAAAAAGGGTACTTTTTAGAGAAAGGGAGCATACGTGATCTTTTACCACTTCGAGAGAGCCATTACAACCCAGTGAGAATTTACTTCCCACCATTAATGCTTTACCTAGTTATGATCAAGAATGTAAGCATTTATTGAGCTTTGATCATTTTTTATTCAAACCTTGGTGTTTGTGCTACCTACCTGGGGTATATCTAAAGTTATTACTTTTCTCCCCTCTACCTAGTTGTTTCATAGGTTCATTTATTATTCTAAACAAATTGGATTTATTACTTGTTAAGGAGTTTACATAAGAGTTTCTGAATTATACATTTTATTTTATTCCTTATCATTTAAGAGTGAATTTCTTGTTGTGTCATTTCCATAAATACGAGTTATGCCTCAGTTTATCCTTATACAACGTAGCACTTAGAGAACTCTTCTTTTATATATGGAAATTTTGCTCAAGAGGTATTATCTTAGAAATGACCAATGATAACATCAATTGTATTCTCAAATTTGAAATTTTTCAACGTTAGGAGGAAGAAAATGAGTAGGTTCCTATGATTGCATCCATTATGCTCAAGTAGGATAAGCTTCCATGATTTCTGAGATATGGCTTATCCAGATGACCAACCTCATGGGCAACTTTATGGAGTTTTTACAAACTCAATCGGGGATGTCTTTGTTTGAGGAAATTATGGACCCTAACTATATCTTCACACCGTTGGCACCACCAATTTTTCCTTTGGTGGTAATGCCTATTCTACTTATAAGACCAGATGGTACCTATTTGATCAATCTTATCGACATACCAATCATTGAATCACCTGTTGTTATCAACTCCATGCCCGTAATGGCTCTACTATAGGACAAGGAAGTAGAACCAACTACCTCACCTCCTGTGGCCATTGAGTATCTCAGGATGTAGATGATGAAAATATTAGCAACGTCGTTATAAAGTGCTAGTAAGTTTTCCTCCATTTATGAAGATTTTTATACTCTTTACTCAGAGGAGTACAATGACGAACCTTACCCAGAGAAGTATATTCCCCTAGTTTTTTAGAATTTAAATGGGAAAGGGATAAATCGAGGGATAAAATTACTAACTTTGTTGATCACCTTAGTTCTAACTATAATAATAAGAAGCTATGTCTAAGGGAGATTTACAAATCCCTTATTGATAAATCTTACACTTGGTACTCCAATTGAGCTCTAAGGAGTATGGAAATATGGGAGGAGTCCAATTTTTCCAAAATTATTTTCTAAAAGGAGATAAGTTTACTTAACCGAACTTGTTTGAGAGAAACAAAGCCTAGGTGAGGACGTGATGGCCTACTTTAGGAGATTTAGAGAAAGAACTCTCGATGTAAGAAAAAATACCATGAAGGGAAAACTTCTATAACTTTGTATTAAAGGGTTGTTATAAATTTGGAACTTGATAGATTAAAATCGTGAAGGCACATTCAAAGCCTTCATGAGAGGAGATAGAAACATCTTGCAGGTTATTGTCCCAACCCTATTGTGTTAAGTATTGTGTTCAAATAACCAACAACTCAAACTGGAAGAGAATTTTAGGCTTCGAGATTTAATTACCCAAAATGGGGCAAGGCATCTCAGGGTGGAGAGAAGAAGAAGAAGAAGAAGAAGAAGAAGAAGAAGAAGAAACAGATATTTAACAAAGACCCACCAACCTTGCCATATACTATTGAGGAGACAATAAATTATTACAACAATATGGTCACATATGTCCTAGTTTATCCTCCAACAAATGCACTACCATATGCTCTTGGCATAGATGCTCAGGATGACCCTAAGTATCACCACATTCATTGGCGTGTTTTCCACACAACAACTTAATGTTGGACTTTGAAAAGGATTATCAATAACCATATGTTCCCTGGAACCTTATAAATTCATTAATGTAATGTTAATAATAATTCATTACCAACACCTGGGGTACACATGGTGGTGGAATTTTACGATGAAGATGAAGGAGAAATGAGGAGATAAAAGAGAAGAGGATGAATTAAAAAAAATTATATGAAATTTATGTGGCTGGAATGTCCAACATGGTAATTTCCTACGATGGACCTCTAGTTAGAGATACTAAACAAGTTTATAAGACGAAGGATTGTGAGATTGATCCTATCTTGGAGTACAAAGCTATTTAAAAATCAAAAAAATTTGTATAGTTCTTCAATTAGGTTTGGATTCCCCAAGAGATCGGGCTGGAGATCACCTAGGCAATCTTTGACATAACAAGGAAGAATATGTTTCCTTCAGTGAAATGGAAAGGTCCCACGGCTAGGGTGGTATTAAAATTTATGTCTAAAATAATCTTTTCAGACGTTGCTAGAGCAATCAGGTTCCCCTATGATATACCTTTATATGTAAAGTTGAGCATTGACGGGACCATTTTTCTTATGATTTCATGGATGGATTTGCCTTGATCAATATCATGTCAATTAAATCATTTTATTCTGCTAATATTTCTGAGAGTCGATTGATTGCAATGACACTTTCAATTTCTAGATATGACTACCAAACATCTAAGTCTTTTTGCTATATAAATATTGGGATAACAATAGGCAATAACACATCACACATCAAATTTTATGTGATTGAGCCTGTCACTTCTTACCATCTATTGATAGGAAGAGTTTGGATGTATAGTCATGGGTTACTGCCTTTAACATATCACCAATATGCTGATTACAATGTCAAAAAGACTAAAATCATCATTTGAGTAACTAATAAGCCATTTTCTAGAGTTGGAGACCATTTGGTAGATTCCTCTTTATATATAGAGATTAACAAAGACACACATTTGTAAGAGCGAGTTGTATAATTTCTATTATTTATTTTTTTGGTTTGGCATGTCCCATTACACAGACAAGGCACCCTACATGAGTTCTCGGTAGTCGAAGACAATGTTCAAGACCTTTAAAGATTGGAAGATTCGTTCGTCTCAACATGCATGGAAGAAGTTGTGATTGTGATTGATAAAATGGTTTTCAATCATTTATGGGGTTAGAGTTTTTAAGAGGTCATTTTATTTAAAATGCGTTTGAATTTTTATAAAACAAATTATCAGATTTTCAATACCTTGTTCGAACGAAAATTTGTGTCGTTCGAACAACTTTTTGTTTTTTCATTCGAACAAGATGGTTTAGATTTAAACAACCCATATTTCATCGTTCTCTGGAATGTCGTTTGAAGACTTTGTTCGAAGTCTTTCTAACGAGATACTGGATGTCATTCGAACGAACTCGTTGGAATGACCGGGTAAGATTTTTTGTTTTAAAATATATCTAATCCAAAACTTTTCTCTTTAGCCTTTTTAGCAAACATTCTTATAAAAAGTTTGAACGTGATTATACCTCTTAAGAACTCTTTCCACAAACAAAAACACCTTTTGAGTTATCCTTTTGTGATCAAATACCTCCAAATATATTCCAAACTCCATGGAATTATTAAAGATCACTTTACCACATCATAAAAAGGATTCTTACCAAATTACCTTTATAGAGACTTTTCCATACCGTTGATTGTGAAATTGGGTTTAGTTATTGAAGAAGAAGATAAGCTTGATCGGTGGATACCGAGGTTAGACCACTGCCTGTGGACGACTCTGGAGCCGAGTCGTATCTATTGACGCTTTGAAGACTCTATGCATCTAACGTAGTGTATCAAAGTTTTGTAAGTCGATTATATTCAAAACTATTAACAGTGCGAGATAAAAGGTTTTTCCCTTTTTAGGGATTTTTCTCATATCTTGTGTTTTTTCACAATTAACATAGAAATTGAAAATTGAAATCATCATATATGCACATTATAATTGAAAGTTAAAGTTAGTCAAAAATTGAATTTGTGTGTGTGGCAATTAATTATTCCAATCTATCCATTAGATCACGTGCAATCTCAAATTGATGTAAGAGAGGGTTACACTAAAATATCATGTGATCCTTATTTTCACAGATTTTCTTTTAAGATACCAAGTTTATCAAATTAATATCATAGCTATTTGCACTAATTTACTGTGTGATCCTTTCTGCAAAAAACACAAATTGATATATTTTTTTTTGAAAAATTGTTGATCTTTTAAAATTTTAGGATTTAATGGATAATATGTATAATTCAATGTCCATTTTTTATGGTACAAACTATGCCTATTGGAAAGCTAGGATGATGTCTACCTTAAAGGCAATTGATGAAAGGGTTTGGTTGGTTTCTAAAAGAGGGTGGAATCCATCCACAGTGATTGTCGACAATGTCGAAAGTCTTAAATCCGTCACTTCTTGGACGGAGAATGAATTTAAATGGATTACTTACAACTCTCGCAGGTTAAGTGCTATTTATGGAGTCTTCTTCCCTGATGAGTTTTACTATATCATGACATGCACCATATCTAAATAAGCTTGGAATATCCTCCAACTCACTCACAAGGGTACCAATGTTGTGGAAACTTCTAAGCTTCAAAACCACACCGCACCATACAGTTTGAGACTATTACCATGCTAGACTCCGAGTCTTTTGATGAGTTTTATGCACATTCATCGGACATAGTTAATTCTAGTTTTAATTTGGGTGAGAAAAATCCTGAGACGAGAGTTTGTAAGAAAATTTTGAGATCGTTCCCTGTCCACTTTATTCCTAAGGTTGTCATGCAAAATTTATTAGGGATACTAGATACTCTTAGGTTAGAAGAACTCGTAGAAGATCCTCAAATGTATGAGATAAATATGTTTTCCAAAATATTTAAACCTAAGGAAATAGGGATTGCTTTAAGAACCCAGAATAAGAAAAATAATAAAGATATAGTTTGTGAGCCCGAGTCTGAATTTGATTTCGAGATGTATGTTTTAGACCTTTTTGTGAAAAAAATCTCAAATTTTCCAAAGAAAATATTTTTTAGAAAAATAAAAATAAGAATGAGGGAGAGAAGGTTTTTGAGAAAGATGATATTAGATGCTATGAATATGAGCGGAAATGGCACAAAGCACATGAGTGTCCCACTATGCTTAAGAAATAGGCTAAGAAAGTTGCACATAAGGCCACTCATTGTGATAGTGATGTCGAGTCAGTGGATTCTGGGAATCAATAACCACATAAATTATGTTATGCGTTCATGACCAGTCACATTAGTACTTCTAGTTTGTTTCACGTCGATGAGAACATTTCTAAACGTGAGTGCCTCGATGATGTTTTGAACTATTCTAGAGAGAGTGAGAGTGAGGAAGAGAATTTAATTGAGGGAGAAGGTGGTCTTCAAAAAGATATTAGTGATATTTACACCGAGACTTTAAAAAGGAAAAAGTTTAATAAAGATATGTATCTTAGGGTGTTAGATTTGGAAAATGAGGTGAACTTTTTAAGAGAGTGTTAGGCATCGGCGAGTCAAATCGAGAAGGTGGAATTTTTTTTGTATGAGCAGTGGATTATTTTAGGTAGGGAAAAAACCGATTTTACTAACACCGTGGCTAGTCTTGTGAGAGATATTCAATATTAATTGAAAATACATGAGAAACTTGAAGCATGTGTATCCTAACTCGAGAGTGATCTCGAATGTACTCGAGAGTTCAATGTCACTTTAGAGGACACATCTAAGAAGATTGGAAATAAGCTCCTCAGTTTTGTGTTAGGTAACGTTGAGAGGCAAGAAATAGGTTATGACGGTGCATCCACTTCACATAATGAACCCGAGACGATTCCTGAGTTTGTGATGGATCCTTATGACCCTCGTCCTAACCAACCTAGGAGACCTAAATGTGATACCCCGTATTTTATGACTTTTTAATTGGGGATTTATTGAATTTAATTGGGATAAATTAATTTAATATTAATCCGGAGTTTAATTTAAATATTCACTAGCGTGAAGAGAGTTAGTGATTATTGGAAATTTATTGAATATTACTTATTGAGTAAAGTAATGTATAGAATTGAATTTATAAAAAAAATTGTCACGAGTGAATAATGTGACAATTTTAGAAATTAAGTCAGGACGCGGCTGTGTCGTGTCGGGACTAAATTATTATAATAAAAAGTGAATGAATTATAAGTCTTCCGTATGGTCATTTCGAGTGCGCCAACGTGTCCAGAAGGGTCGTGATAGTCAGAAAAGTGTATTCGAGAGTTTAGTTTGTCTCTCAGGGCATTTTTAAGCCTAGTCGGCACCCCGGGAGGGCGATTTAGTCATTTCCAAATTAGGCCTTAGTTAAATCACGAAAATTGGGAATTAATATTATATGTTAGGAGAATCTTCTAGGGTTAGCATTCTCAAAAGTTTAGAACGGAAGTGAGAGGAAGAAAGGAAAAAGCTTTCCAAAAATTCAAGGCCAAGAACTAACCGGATTGCACCACCACCACCACCACCAAAACGCAGATCGAAACGAGGGGATCAAGTCTATACCTATCAACTTCGTGGAGTCAGACCTACGATCTTAAGGCAAGTATCTATCTTGTTATTTCCTAGTTGATATTTCACCCATGTTAGAATAGGATTAAGAATATATGTTCTTATTGAAGAATTATATAATATGGAAGATTTAAATCGCATGTTTTAAGAGTAATTCATGAAATCTGGAAGTCTTGTCACATGTAGAGGATTACCTACGAATTGTAATGATTAAATAGAAATAAATCTTGAAGAAGAATGAGAATTTTGGAAATCTTTTCAAAACTAGGGTTCTTGATAATTCTGCTGAATTGGCCCTTTTAATTCGATGCCGTTGATGAATTTGTACATGCTTTACGTAGGAAATCATATAGATATGTGTATATAATCAATTGTTTAATTGTTTGGGAGATTGGGAGTCGTTAATGGTCTTTTGGAGAAATTTTATGGATGAAGCCCGTAGGTTGAATTAACAGAATCTGGTTAAGAACTGCTCGATCGATCGGTTAACTCAAGAATGTCGATCGATCGATCGACCCCTATTGGAATCTGAATGTTTTTTTATATTTTTGTTTAATTCGAATTAAATGCGTAGGAGTCCTTAAACTTTATTTAAAGAGCCTAATGGGTCATGAAGAGGACCAGTAGGGTCTAAGTAGGTTCCATTGAATATACTTTTATATGGATGTAACCATAGGATAACGGGGGTATAACACATATCAGGAATTGTGCATACGTTAACTAAGGAATTGAAAGAATTGTGAAGGACTTAGACCAGTATGTTAGTGAGGGTGTACCTACTGAATTTTACCTTTAAGAAGAGAAAAAGCTTCTAGGGACGAGAAGTAATTATAAAATGGTTATAATTGAGAATGAAAAGAGATGAGTTCATTTTGCGTAAGAATTGGGTAATTTGTACTACTTACGATTAAGCTATTGTTATAGGTCACGAGAGAACCAAATTGAAAGATGTGAATATTTATATATATATATATATATATATATATATATATATATATATATATATATATATTAAATATATCTCTGTATATAATCATGCCCGTGCTACTTGCTATCACGGAGGTTGCTGCGCTGGGACAGTCTTATCTCGATGGGACCTTTATGGAGGATATTGACTGGTACCCTAGAACATAGGATTCCTTGGTACATGCTATCTGAGAATGATAATCAGACGGTCCTAAGAGACGTGAGGGTATGTGCTGACCTCTTAGTAATTTGGAACTATGCTTCACCTCCATTTTGTGTGTATTGTGTTAATACAGTATTTTGCTTGGACGAGGTATACGGGGACTTGATAGCAGAGTATGCCAACACCATAGATTTCATGCGGGGTGCCGATTAGTATATATTGTATGAGTGATTAATATATATACCTATACTTGAGATTTTTCTACTGTGCGTATAAGAAGATAAGTAATTGAATATATGCTCCTAATCGTAGTAAGTGTTTGAAACCTCACAGTATTGAGAAATACATAATTGACTTCGATAACTTTTAAGTAGATGTTATCTTAATTTAATCATAGACTTATGATCTTGTGATTCAGAGCTTATGGGAGGAGTATAGAGTTAGACTTATCGATTATGTTAGTAGTACGGTAGGCGTGCACACTAGAGGAGAGGTGATAATTCTCAAAATATTTCGTGTACTAACATGGTTGTCATATTAGCTAGTAAGCATTTTAAATACTTGTTAAACCATTTTAAAACTATTTTACACTCGGGCTGTGACCCGTTTCCTGTCATTTTTCCTTCTCTTGTATATATATATATATATATATATATATATATATATATATATATATATATATATATATATATATATGTATATATATATCACAGGTGTGCTCAGCCATAGGGGCATCAGGTGTAGATTCATTTGACTGGACGTGCTGCAGCTTGTGTGGGAGTTATAGGTCATTGCAGTAGATTCTTCCTCCTTTGGCTCCTCAGATCTCTATTTAGATCTTTTAGTTAGAGCATGTGTCGCCCATTTCCAGGCTCTTGTTTAGACTTGATAGGGATTGCATACACTTCTATTATTTCAGTATTCTGTTTTCATTTGGGATTATTTTATCTATCACATTGTCAGTGGTTGTGGTTATTTATTTGGATTTGAGTAATCTAGTTGGCATATTTCGTTCGATGATCGGTATCTTTATCGTTTGTATTTTGAGAACGAGTATTATAAGCCCTCGAGGCTAATTGAAACATCTCGAAAGCTAAAAACAAGTATTGCGAACACAAACATCTCACACGTTTATATGCCTTTGCTATATGAGGGATTTTATAAGCTAATTAAGTCATTCTCCCCTTCTCCTCTATAGACTCTTCCTCCCGTAATAAATAATCTTCCGAGATAATTGGTCAATGTTCCCTTAAAATAAGATTAAGACGAAGGTCTTTGATGAGGTTTTAAACTAAGAGAACAAGAATTAACATGTGAATAAAAAATTTGATTCTCAGATATATATGCATCCTTAAGGAGCCGCTGAAGAATTCCCTGCCTAATCAGCCTCTCCATATCATTCTTCAGGGATAAGTAGTTTTTCGTGTCGTGGCCATGATCTTTATAAATTTCACACCATTTGGTCTGGTCCCTTTTGTGGAGCCGGGACCTTAGCTTCTCGGTCCATCGGGACAATTTGTCTTCTTTAATGAGCTCTAGAATGTCTTCAAGGCAGTAAATCAGAGGGGTGTAGGTCTCATTGACTTTTTTTTATTTTAGTTGCTCCAACTTCCTCTTTTAGGCTTTGGACACGGCCTCTGAGGCTTCTGTTGTTACGACCTTTTACATGGAAATAAAGGTTGTTAATTTTTATGCTGCAGCCTACGTTGAAATGAATGCCGTCCACTCCAATACCAGAACCTATGTGCCAGGAAGTTGACCTGACTTTGGAGTGTTTCCTAACATTCATACAAGTGGTTGATGTAGCTCAGCATCTGGGCTATCTCTTCATTATACTCTGTGCTTATCCTGCAGTATCCCTCCATGGCTTCTGTTATGTTACTCTTTAGAAATATATTCTCAGATGAACTAAGCAGAGGTGTGAAAACCAAATAAAGTGGAAAGAAATAAAGTATACTAATAGGGATGTAGTCTTTTAAGTTCCTACAAGTTTAGACTACTGTGGCAGCAGCTTGTTGTACACATGTAATAGCTTTTGTGGTCTTTCTAAGGGCAAATTCACCATAATTGAGTCAGAGGACAATCATAAGCCCTTTTCCCAGGTGGTGAACTGGAGGAGTGAAGCTACGCACCGATTGTAGGGGAAGGTTTGTGTCCTACAGACATTTAAACTGTCAAACTGCATCCTACTGGAGGGAATGGAGGGTGGAATCTCATAATTGGGCTCGAAATCGGAGTTTAGCCCACAGAAGATGACCGAAAATGGCCTACTAGGAGTCTACCAAAGACAAAACATTCCTTAAGTACAAAAATAGCACAAATTCGCTAGTAAACCCTAAATATTATGTATAAGAAGTAGAGTTGAGTGAATAGAACTCGTCCCTAGTTACCCACCTTAATGAAGTTAAAACCCTTTGTGTTTTTCAGCACTGACTAGGAAGGATAACATCAATTGGAACTGAGAGTAGATCTAGAAATAAGGAATTCCCTCAAGGGGTTTATATGTAAAAGTATGGTCTTAACGACCAAAACCTCACCCATAGGATGATGATCTGGGGGTTCCAGTGGATGAAATAAGGTGTTTGAAACCCAAAAATATAAAGGAAAAAGATTTGATACCTCGTTTCCCATAGATGGCTCCAGAATGATGATGCGAGAAATTAGACCTTAATCCTTCTCAACCATCATATCAAGTGTATAGTAGAAATAAAGCAAGTAAAGGAGATAAAACACATAATACGGAGTGGTTCGGCTCTAAAAGAGCCTAGGCCCACTGTGTTGACCTACTCTCATTATACATATTATGTAGTACATGATTGTGGTACTATTAGAGGCGTACAAGAGAGGTAAAAGTGGAGAATACATGATCGTAGTGAATTTGGGCAGCTTGGGATGCGGCCTGTAGAGGACAATCTGACTACGACTGCAACAAGGGATGAGCCCCTGAGTGTAATGTCTCCAGAAAGGGATAGGGAGCTGCGAGTTTGGCATGGCTTCTTCTAAGTGGTTCTCCTTTTGGTCCCCTAAATAGTGGCATGAGCACTTCTATTTATAGAAGTCATAAAGGTGGTAACATGTGCATAAAGCACGTGACAAAGGGATAAGTCAAATGAGAAAGGAATCTTTCTAGAAGAAGGACAACTGTCAAGTGTCTGATATGAGAGTAGGTGTCATGGCCTGTTTGGACCCATGTAGCAGTTGGAGCTTGGTTGATGGCCGCACTTTGTCTGAACCTAGGCAGCGGCTGCTGTTTATTAACTGGCCTAACTGCTCCCAGGCAGTGGTCATATTAGTACGTGTAGGGCCGCGTCCTGTCTATTCCCAGGCAGTGACCTTAGTATGAAGGTATCCTGTGTATATCAAATATCATTATTGGAATGGATGTATTGTTAAAACATCACGCTTATATCGATTGCCATTCAAAGAGAATATATTTTCGAGACCAAGGAAAATGTTCTTTTATGCTTCAAGGAATCGGTCATTTCAAACCTTCAACGTCCCAAATCTAAAAAAATCATTCTTCTTTAATTCTTAGAATTTTGGAGCAATTTAAGGATGTTTTTCCAAAAGAATTTCTTAGTATACCCCCTTCTTGAGAAATAGAATTTACCATCAATCTCTACCCAAACACTTCTCCTATTATGATACCTCCGTATTGAGTGTCTCCTTTAGAACTCCGTGAACGTTGTACCAAACTAGATGATTTTCTCGAAAAAGGTTATATTTTCTTAGTTTATCTCTTTGGGGAGCACATGAATTATTTGTGAAGAAGAATGATGGAAGCTTTAAATTATTCATAGACAACCGTAACTTGAACTCAGTGACAATTAAGAACAGATATCCTTTACCTAGAATTGTAGATTTATTCAATCAAATTAAAGGATCGAGAGTCTTTTGTAAGATATATTTACGATCTGGTTACCATTAACTACGAGTAAGAAAAGAAGAATGTAGAGTGCGTTGTGCGATACTGATTAAAAATAAATGCGAAATTTCCCAATTTAAAATTATTTAACTGGAGTCAATTTTACACAAAATAAAATCATCCTTTAAACATGCAACTACATGTGTGCGTGTATCAAACCATCATAAACATAAATAACCAACTCACGGATTTTAGGAAAAATCCCCGAATGGCAACACCTTTTATTTCACTATGAATTAAATCGCAATTTACAATCATAATGAAATCTGCAATAAGTTTACATCAGCAAACCTATATAGACACGCAATCTAGAGTCAACAATGGATTCCACACAGCAAACCCATACGAACCACAGTCCAATCTTCAGCAAAGGAACACCCTCAAGTAATCCTCAATGATGCGCATTTAAATTCAACCCAGTACCATAAAAGGCACCTAAATCATCAGCATAAAATTCCAGTAAAAATACGTCTTAGGTTCCATAAAATAACTCACATAAAAGTAATTGGGATTGTAAATTTAAAACCAACTTTGAACTCTTAAATGGGAGAAGAAAACAAAACTGCACAAGCAGTTATCGAAAAACAAATTCTCCCACTCTTAAAAAAAATTCTGATAAAAACTAACTTCTTCACCTTAAAAACTTCTGCCAGCCCATTATATAGAAATCATTGAGGTGATGGCTTGGTTGACAAAATAATGGCGTCACTCGAATGAGAGAGACGTCGCTCGAATGAAATTTGATTTTGCTCGAATGAAACACGTGTCGCTCGAACGACAGTGTGATCTCGCTTGAACGATCAGAGCGTCATTCCTAAGGTACGCCATTGGACTTAGAAAGAGTTCTGAAAATTTTAAAACCTTTTTGATCGAAACCAACAGGAATGATTTATAAATCCCTTTTTATAAAAACATTTCTAAATTTTTATATTTAGGAAAAAATGCCTATACAAATCTGAATTATTAAAACAAAAATGCCTATACAAATCTGATACCCTCCCATGAACCCAAAAATGAAAGGCACTAATTTGCAAGTCTCAAAACTTTTCTTAAAAATCTTCAAAGTTTTCTCATCAGGGTGTGCAAAATAATGATCTTCAATCTTTGTACCTACACACATGAGATAAAGCAAATACCTTCGCGGCACATCGAGTTTGAAATGATAAGCATAAATCAATAAATAATCAAATCTCCCCCATAATTCGTTCTCCCCCTTTTTATTTGTTCGAAATAAACAAGGAAATGAATAAACATGGAGTTGTCACGATAAAGATGCATTGAAAATATGGATCAAACTATGCTCATGCAAAGGAATCATCAAAGTCATCCACAAACTATTTTTTATTTTTCAATCTTTCATAAAAAATGTGAACAAAAATTCCAAAAAAATCACGCACCATGAATTTACACTAAGACAACCAAATCATGGATACGGAATGAATGGGTGTGAACATATTAAATAGGAAAATTAAAGCAATCAAATCATGACATATGTACACGATGCATACGTGTACTCCTATGGAATGAATCTCAAACTCGTCCTTGGGTGTCAAAAAAATATTGAATTTAAATGACATTGACTCAATCCACCAACACATCAAAGTCAAGAATGATTCCCACGCCAATAATGCCTAGAACTATGAATTTTTCAAGACGTTGTCAGGACGTGCAAACTCGTTTTTCATTTCTTTCCATCCAAACTCCCTCATAGATAGTTATACATTGTATTTTTATTTTGAGGTGGCCCCTTTTTGGCATATTTATCTTTTTATTGCCTTTAAATTTTTTCGGGCTCTTTTAAACGATGGCTTTCACGATGAGTTAATTTTGAACTCTCACATCCCTTTTCCCGTGATTCACTCATCATATTTTGTTGCAATTAAATTACTCACAATAAACGGTTTTTACATGCACTATTTCCATTGTCAATTTTTATTGTATATGGTTCGTTTTAAAGATAGAATTGATATGACAACACTCTAACCAATATGTGATAAAAAAAGTACAATAATAAAAAAAATGTGCAAGTGTGCATTGAAGGAACTTATGAGTCAAACATGTAGGTAGTAACACTAAATAATATCTCAATTACTCCAAACATTGTAAAGCACAAAAATGAAATGATGATGCATATCAAAACCCTATCAATTCATCGTATGGATATGGAATGAAATTGTGGCTAGATCATCCTAAATGTCCATCCATAAACGGTATAAAACAAATTACAAAACTCTTTTTGTCTTTTTCAAAAATTTTATCAAAATAAAATCTTTTCTTATTTTTCAAAATATTTCAAAAGTAAATAACTAATACAAAACTACATACTAGCAATAGGCCAAAAAATATCTTTGTGTAAATCAACAAATGCTAGCAAAAAAGTCTAAATCTCAATCGTTAGGTGCGGAGAAGTTTTTTAAAGGTGGTGACATCGTATGAAAACCCTCCATCAAATCATGTGAAGTCTTGACTAAAAACTTTACCTGCTCCCTAATATATGCAAACTCTCTCTTGTAATCATTCGGAGCGTCATGTGTGGGTGCGTATGGGTGAACACGTGTAATAGTAAAACGTGACACATGACCCCACTTAAAATAAAACTCTCTAGGTGTCCTCTCTTCTTCCAGTGTGTGAAAACATAAACAGACCTAGGTACACCTCTCTCAAAATGTCTCCCAGGCGATCTCCTATCAGGTACGGGAAGCCTAGGTGGGTTAGGTTGAGAGCAATGTGAATCAAACACTAAAGCGAGAACCGACTCGGGCTCAATATGTGAAGTGGATGCACCATCATGACTTATTTCTAAACTCTCACCGCTACCCAAAATGGGATTGAGAACCATCTTTCCATACTTCTTAGATGCGTATCTAAAGTGACTTTAATCTCTAGGGCATGCTTATGATCTTTCTCTAATTATGAGACGTGGGTTATAAGTTCACTCTTTTCCCGGCCTAAAGCTATCAACTGATCAATCAAGGAAACCTTCACCTTCTTGAGTTGACCCGCTTTCGACTCAAACTCTCTAACTCTCTCTCCAAATCAATCACCCTAAGACATAATTCCTTAGTCAACCTCTTTGTTTTCAAGGTCTCGGCATACAAATCTATAAACACGATCTGGAGCTCACTATCACCCCCACTAGCGCACTCACTCTCAAACTTGCTAGAAACACTCAAATCATCCTCAGGGGTCTCACGTGTACAAGTATCCTCATCTTCATGGGTTAAACTGGGTGTGCTCACGTGACAAGAAGAAAAGACAAAAAAAAATTCTTACGAAGACTCATCCCCGGAGTCTTTCACATCATCCTCACTATCACTAAGGGTGACTAGCATAGCAACGTTCTTGCCCTCTCTCGTAAGTCTAGTGGTAAACTTAAATGACTTGTGACCTTTGCCCGCACACTCAAAACATGTTACTTTTTCTAAATCTCCTCACTCTCTTTCTATTTCCCACCGCTTTCTTTGGCCTTGTCTTTCTTTTTCTCAAAAGACTTTTTATTAGAAGAATTTTGTTTTGAAAACTTGAGAAAACTTTTAAAGTTCTTTGCAAGCATGGACATATCAAACTTAGACTCATCCTCAGACTCGGACTCACAAAAACTCACTTTCTTTTTCTTTTTAGACTAGGATTTAAGTGCTATCCCTTTATCTTTAGGCTTGAAAGTGTTAGGTAACATGTCAATCTCATAAGTCTGGAGGTCTCCAACCAACTCTTGTAATTTCAGACAATTCAAATTACCCAAGTTATTTAAAACAGTCACTTTAGAAATAAAACGTTTTGATAGTGATCTTAAAATATTTTTAACCACTCATGCATCAAGTATAGGCTCACCAAGATTAAAGCTAGTGTTGACAATGTCAGACAAACGTGCATAAAAGTTATCAAAACACTCAGTCTCAAGCATGGTAATTGTTACAAATTGAGTAGTTAAATTTTGAATTTTAGACTCTTTGACCGCATTAGTGCCTTCGTGAGTGAGTTGAAAAACATCACACCCTTCTTTAGATGTGGTACACGTCATAATACGTCGAAACTCGTCAGAGGTGATGTGTCCGAAAATTGCACCAACCCACGTGAATTAAAACTTCTCCACCTAAACTCATCCTCAGTCCAGTCTGACACGGGTTTTAAATTCGTGACATCATTTGCGATGACAGTGGGAGGAGTCCAGCCTCTTTCACAAATTAACCAAACTCTTTCATCGATTTCTTTTAAATAAGATCTCATGCGGGCTTTCTAGTAAGCATAATTAGACCCGTCAAAAATCTGCTGCCGATTATATAAGTTTACTTTTGGAAACATTGCAAGAAAATTTAAAAATATGATTTTTCAAAAAATCAATATCACACAATTTTGTGGAAAATAGGAATGCATAATAAATTAGCGTAACATTCTCTGATACCAACTTTTAGATTGCGTTATGCGATACTGATTAAAAATAAATGCGCAATTTTCAATTTCAACTTATTTAACTGGAGTCAATTTTAAACCAAATAAAATCGGCCCTTAAAGATGCAACTTCATGTGCGTGTGTCAAATCATTATAAACACAAATAACCAACTCACAAATTTCAGGAAAAATCCTCGAACAGCAAAACCTTTTATTTCATTATGAATTAAATCGCAATTTACAATCACCATGAAATCTGCAATAAGTTTACCTCAGCAAACCCACATAGACACACAGCCTAGAGTCAGCAATGGATTCCATGTATCAAACCCACACGAACTACAGTCCAATCTTAAGCAAAGGAATACCCTCAAGTAATCCTCAATGACGCGTAGTCAATCATCCCTGTACCATAAAAGGCACTTAAATCATCGGCGTAAACTTCCAACAAAAATATGTCTTGGGTTCCACAAAATAACTCACATAAATTAATTGGGATTGTGAATTGAAAACCAACTTTGAACCCTTAAATGGGAGAAGAAAACAAAACTGCACAAGCAGTTATCGAAAAACAAATTCTCCCTTTCTCAAAAAATTTTCTGATAAAAACTAACTTCTTCACATTTTAAAAACTTATGTCAACCCGTTATATAACAATCGTTAAGGCGGTGGCATGGCTGACAAAATGACAGTGTCGCTCGAACGAGAGAGACGTCGCTCAAATGAAAGTTGATCTTTGCCGAACGAGACACATGTAGCTTGAACGACAGTGTGATCTCGCTTGAATGATCAGAGCGTCATTCCCAAAGTATGCCATTGGACTTAGAAATAATCTTAGAAAGAATTCTGAAAAATTTAAAACCTTTCTGATCGAAACTAATAGGAATGATTTATAAAAAAAAATTATAAAAACTTTTTTAAATTTTTATATTTAGAAAAACATTTCTAATCTCTTATTAAAATATCCAAACACTTGAAATGTAAATGGAACTTAAACATATTTTTACCAAAATCATCTCATTGGGCTTGAATGTTGAAGACCACTTGAAATTCGGATTCGTCTTTTGTAGATGTAAACTTCATCAATTCTTTGACGACTTGTAGCGGTATATGACATACTTAATTGTGACGGACATTTATAAAATTATGTCCTTACAAAGACATTCCAATTCGAACTCGTTATGGACATTTTGAATTTACAATGATGTCTTTTGGATTAACAAGGAGAGAAGTTCTAACTCTTCTACCCACAAATTTCCAAGAGCTTGATCACAAGTTTCATAGTGATAAGAGGATTCTTAAGTTACATTATGAGTTTTATATAATATTTTCAAGTTTAGAGGCGGTTAGCCCGACTCGGCACCCCTCGCGCTCCAAAACCTCTAAAATCGAGTTCTTTTCAACGAATCGTATGAACCCGTGAACTACGTTGACTTTGATTCCACTAAAAAACATATACATAGGCGCAACAACGTTGCTCAAGTATAAAATATGTTAGATGAGATACTTCCCCAAATATACACTACTCTCTTACATACAGTTTGTACGATATACACTTTGCTTGATGGAGTTGATTGATGAGATGTTTTATAAATGGAAAGGGCTAGAATTTGTGAGATAACATTGACTATAATTTAATTGTCTTCAATAGGCGTATACCAAATTGCGTGTCGAATCCACCGTAGAAAAAACCAAAATATGATGAAAATATCCAAATCCAGGTTCTAGAAAATTTAAGTCATAAAAAACAAGATAGGGTTTTTAATTCTCTTACATTGATAACATTTAGTATCTACTTACGGGATAAATGTTATAAGAGGAAGATATATGCTTAGAGTCTACCATTTATAAGAACTTGAAAGAATATTAATTAAATGATAAACTTAAGCTTACCTTGTAATTCTGATAACTCGATTATGTGCATTCTTTTAATTTTGTGACTCATATATGCTCATGGTGATGTCAAGATTAAAAAGGTCGTACCCAGTGCACATATTTTCTGCTTAACTGCAGGGTCTGAGAGAGGTGGATGTTGGTTGGCCTTACCCCCATATATAGGGAGGTTGCTCCCATGCCTCGAACCCGAGATACAAAAAATTACTTGATTTGATTTAATTTAAATTTTGTATATGTTATTGAAATGATTCATGTTTTTTTAAATGAGTTCTCAAACTATGTCACTAATTAAGTTTTAAAGGATATTTATTCATCAAATTGTGTTTATCACAAATTGCCTATTCATTGTCACACATTTCATAATATAGTATAGTTTATGTATATATATATATATGTGTGGGGGGGGGGGGTGAGAGAGAGAGAGAGAGAGAGAGTTATTTGATTTGTGCGTTTATCTCAAACATACGCTTAAAATGTAAAAAAAATGAATGTTTTCTCATACATTTGCATACATCGATATCGTACTTTCGAGTGTTTAGGATATTGGATTCTTTTTGCTCAAACTTATCTTAGGCTAAATCACCTTTCAAGGGGTGGGGGGAAACCCTTATTTGATGATATTTTAGTTTAATTAGTTTAATTACTTGAAAATTCCCTTTGAATGTTATTTTTGATCCCTCACCTTTAATTTACGCCTCGGGAGAGGGTAAATGATTTTCGAGAGAAAATCGAAATTCTAAGTTATAATACCCATTTTAGATTCGAACTAGAGATAGGGGTTTCTTAAGTGTGGTATTATTCCTTGAATTTCAACTCTATTTTTATTTTCTAAGATTTACATAAATTTTAATTGATCAATCCTAGCGGGTGATTAATTAAAAGGAGTGTAGATCTATTTTCTAGAGTTGTGGGGTGTTAAACTTAATTTTCTAAAAGATTACTATTAAAATTACACTTGCAACGAGAGTTGATTTGTAATTTTGATATTAATTTGGGAGAATTCAATTAATTAAATGAATTAGTTAGAATAGCTAAAATTTGTGGTGTAGACCCACTCCTTGATTGTTCTCATAATTATTTACCTCATTTATCTCTTATTTTAGTGTTAGAATTTATTTTTCACTTTTAGTCACTTTCTAATTAGTGGTTTTCATCTCACATTTTAGTTTAGTGTTATTTCATCTCACCTCACCTAATTGTTTTAATATTTAAAAAAGCTAAAAAAAATAGAAAAAGAAAAAGCCCAAAGAGAATAAAATTGAACTACATTTGAGTTTGTCTCTAGCTTACCCCTTTGATGTGGATTGATACCTTACTTACCTACACTTGAGATTGTTATATTTGTAGGTATTTGAAGTTTTGATTCGAGGAGCTTTTCAATCAATGACGAAAAATACATACCAAAAAGTCAACTTTATCAGTGTGCTTAGTTTATGTTAAAGAATTGCAGGACATTTCAATCCATTTGACTAATGGATCTATATTTAATAGAAATTGTGCTCGATCTACAGGTCGAGACAATAACTAGTTACCCCGAGGTAATTCCTTATTTGGGTATTTTGTATTTCAATTGAGCTCTTCAGGAGCACGTTCTTTTTAAGATATTTTTATAATGACACATTTTCTTATATAATTATTTATATGTTAAGACTTTGGTACCTATATCCATTTGGATTGGTTTAAGTTGCAAAGTGAGGTCTTATTCAAAGTGAGTACGTACTACTTGGCTTTACTTTAAGCAACAAAAATCCTTCTAGAATTTTTATATGTATTCTTTGTCTAAGTCCCCATAAATAAACAATTATAATATTCATGAGTCTCATATAATATATCCCAAAGAACTGCTAAGGTAGTCAGATATCTGAAGAACTATTTACGACCGTAGCAGATGGTATGTTCGTGTATAATCAATTTTTGATTTATTCAGGAAACCTTGTGTAATTATAAGTCAACTATCAAAAGTGAGAGAACAAATAAATTTTTATCTAGACATACATATAGAGATACTACCCCAATCTCATATATTCACTTAAAATTGTGTGTGAACTTTGAGGCTTTCCTTTTAAAGGATAATTTTGTATAAATGGGATAAGTATACTTTTGGCTATCCCAAACGTGGAACCATCAAATTAAGACAATGAAGAAACCAGTTACTCAAAATATAATAATCAGACGTATTGATTGACGGTCGAAAGCTACATTACGGAGATTATCTAGGGTTCTCTACTACCTTCCTTCTCACCAAATAAGCCCAAACTTCCTCCTCCTATAATATATCTTCCCTCAATGATTTTGTGTCGATGAAAAATAATCACAAATCGATTACATTTCTTCTCATTCATCCTGTCAAACGAAGTGAATATGACCTCACATCAATCAAAATAAATAGAGACATGAACCCATAAATTGGACCATTTTTGTAAATGGGATGATGTGTTGAATTCGTATCGAAAGGACTTTGATTAGGCACATATTCTTCGTATTTATCCCCTTAATTTCGGTATTTTTATGATCCCGTGCAGTGTAATTAGCTTGGATTTGTCTCTTATTTATGCTACTAACCCTTTTTGGCAAGTATTTCTTGTTTTGTGTATTTCTCATGTGTTTTATAGGTATTTCATGCAAGTTAGTGCGAAGGAGAACGCAAAACAGTGAAAGAAACCTAGAAATGGAGAGTTGAAGGGCATTTTCGTAATTTTTCAGCCTTAGTCCGGAGGTGGGGCCAACTAGAAAGTTGAAGAGCTCTAAATTACAAGAACACTGGAAAAAACGGCACCTCAATCCGAGCTACGGTGAAGAAGTTACGATGTTTTGAAGTTGGGCGATAATGAAGAGTCTGGATGTGCGGATTTCTGTCATTAATTATGCATTTAATGCAGTGCAACTCTTGGAAAACTTGTTCCACAAGCACTATTGGCTGTCAATTTCGAGATTTTGTGCTATAAAAGCCCATGACCTACATCATTTGAAGGGGAGTTGCTAGAGAGAGGCTAGGTTAGGAGTAGGTTAGAAGTGCTAGATTGAATTTTAGGGTTAGATTTTGAGAGCAAATTTTCTATTCCTTCAAGAGTTTTCATGAATCCTAGTTTGTAAGAATTTCTGAATCCCAATTCCGTTCTTGTTGCTGAATTCAAGTAATATCATTTCCATTCTCTTGTTTTATTATTTGCAATTTATTTATAATGTCTTGTAGATCCATAATTTTGTGTATGAATTTGTTTTTTTTACCAAATCATGAGTAGCTAAATTCCCAAGGGTTGGGGTACATGAACTCAATCCAAGGCAAATTATTTATGTAGAAAATAGAGGTTAAATTAAAATATTGATTGAATCGTGAAAGCTCCTCTTTATATTTCCCTTTGATTTCGTATGGTGCGGGCTTGAACCTCATATACGTAATGCTTAGAATATATAAAGACTGGATTCATTCACCGCTTTATATCTATCTTTGATTTCATATGATGCGGGCTTGAACCTCATATATGTAATGCTTAGAATGTATAAAGACCGGATCTAGTCAATAATTTTAATTTACAATTCCAGTATTCTGTACGGTAATTTGTTAAGGATTGAGGGATTGTACCCTACCCTATTTTCTCCCATTTGTCAGATCTAATTTCTTTTGCACTTTTCAGTTTGTTTTTCTTAAGTAATTTTTTAATAGAAATTTTCCCAATCATCATCTTTTTCATTTTTATTTTAGAAGTAATAAATCAATTAAATTCTATAAAACATTCCCTGTGGATTCGATACCCAGACTTACTACTATACTCCATAAAAGTGTAGTTAAAAGTTTAGGTTTTTTTTGTATTGAGGTTGGAAGCCGATAACAACGACTAACGTATTACACGGACGCTCGGTTTTTCCACTCGATCAGACTTTGTGATTCACGTGGGTCCATTATAAATACCAATCAATGTGTGCATGGCATATCAATGTGTTAAAGGTCCAATTCAAGGGTTCATGTAGAATGCTCAAATAATTATTCATTTTTTTAAAATTAAAATTTTTAGACACTAGGACATTTTTGGTTATAAACTATAACACTGTTTTTTGTATTTAAAAATAATTGTGACAAAAAAATTCGTTTGACACGCATATTTTTAAATATTGAATTATAATATTTTTATAATTCAGAAATAAGTAAACAATGAGACAAGTAGTTACTTGCATGTCTCAATTTAATCGTAGTTATTTATTTTCATGATATGAGATAAAAATATGAAAATTAAGATGTTAAAAAGAAACTTCGAGAGGAGAAGAAAGAGGACTCAACGCATCATCAAATTCGTAAAAGACTTCAGATTTTAATCCAATGCGACAAGTAGTTACTTGCATGTCTCAATTTAATCGTAGTTATTTATTTTCATGATATGAGATAAAAATATGAAAATTAAGATGTTAAAGATTGAAACTTTCTGTAATACCCCGTAATTTTAATGATTTTAAATGTGGGATTAATTTAATTAATTGGACTTTAATCTGGGTTAAAATAAATATTAATTGCATGTATTATGTTCATATGTTAGCGATCTATCTTGCTAAATTATGTGCATATGTTATCCTTGTTAGAGTATATTTGAAGAAATAATCATGTATCTATGAATTTGATGTTGAAATTGGAGAATTAAATTAAGTCTGGGTTAGGAATTGCATGTGGATGGAATTTTGAAATAATTAGAGGACTAAATCAGACCTTAATGGATGGGAAAAATCTGGACTTGTAGGTGTATGAACATGGAAGAACATAAAACTAGTGTTCTTGATGATAATCATGAATTAATCGGTTCTTGGGTAGTATGCTTGATGTTTTGATAATATTTTTACGTTGGAAATTACGCCTATATGTTTACAGGATGTTTGAAAACCTTGGTTTTTAATTTGGTATAGATCCATGATAAATTGGTTAAGAAAATGGGTCAAACTCGTAACTGCATAAGAAAGGAGACGATCTCAGGTCCACCGGACCGGTTCTCTGCACCCACCGGACCAGTTTGAAATGATGTTACTTACAGTTCGGAGGACCGGTTCGCTCTACCCACCGGACCGGTTCGAAATGTGTCTTTTTGCTTAAACGTTCTTAGGGATTTGTGTTGATAATTTGTTCCCAATTGTAGATAATCGTGTTGGGAACCTTAAGGTAGATTTGGATGTAATTGACCTCATGAGACTTTAATTGGGTTACGTAGAATGGTATCTAACTACGGGAATTATTTAATGTTATATAATATTATGGATATTTAAATGAACTCGAAGGTTACGAGTGAACCTACCCGGACCAGCAGTATAGGGACAATTTACCTATTGTAATAGTTTAAGGATTAGTAAGAATATTTCGAGTAGCGAGGCATACTCGGGGTGTACGGTGAGAAGTATAATTAAAATTAATTAATACGTAGAATATTTGGGCGATATAGATATGCTACGTATAGGAATGTACGATAGGTTTCCTGTATACCTATACTAATGATATAAATAGTTAAATGGTGTGAAACCTATTTAATGATTTATTATTTGTATGACATACCTACGTTGCCTACTATCGGGGGGAGGTTTTGCAATGTGGATGGTCTTATCTTGATGAGTCCATTGGGGGGTTTTAAACTTGTACCCAGAACATAGAACCTTGGATACGTGTTATCTGAGAGTATGATAGTTTAGACGATTGAATGGGAGTGTAGGAATGTGCGTGATCCATTTGGCTGGAAACTATGTTCGCCTCCAATATATGTGAATTGTTTTTAAGGTTCAAGTGAGTTACTGAACCAGTAGTCCTTTATTTAGTACGTGAGGTTCTGGGACATAATAGAAGAGTATGCATGCACCAGGAGGGCTCAGCCTAAGGGTGTAGTATCTTTATATTTATATCTGTGATGATAAATATATACACTGATGACTTATTCTACTGTCTGTGCCTAGTAGAAGAGAAAGATGATAATATTTAAGATAACTCTAGTATATGAGTATCTAATTATAAAATGAGGAATTTATAATTTACATATGGATAAAAAGAATGTTATAATGTATTGTATGGGTGATCCGGGTGAATGTTACAAGTTATCGTATATCGTAATATATTTGGGTTGGATTAATTTGATGCGGTAGTATAATCAGGATGGGTTACATATATACATTAGGCATGCACATTAAATGAGAGGTGAGCATCTCAAGTGAGAGGACGTAAATCTAACATGTATATAATATTTGCAAATTTTGCATTTAAACACTTGGTAAATTCTTAAACTGTTTTACTTGGGCTCTGACCCATTTTCTCCTAATCTCTATTTTTTGTAAAACATTTTAGGTGCCCAGCCACAGGGTTCATCTTTTGGCGTGCTGCAGCTGTTGTGGATGTTGCAGGTCCTTGACATTAGATGCCTCAGTATTCATTCAGTTCTTCGTATGATCATTTATTTCAGTCGGACATGTTATCCATTTTTGTTTTACTGTCATTCAGAGACTTTGGATTCTTTTATGATGTATTAGACCGTGGAGTTTGTTTTGGTTTTGGATTACTGTCTGTATATATTGGACTGAACTGTATGATTCAGTTTTATTTACTATTCTTTCATTATTCATTATGAGTTGTTACTTAAATGGTGGATTTGTGATTTAATTGATTATTTGGTCTATATTAATTATAAAGATAAAATTTTGACATCAACTTTTCAAATACTAGGTGGTTAGTAATTAATTGAAAGTTTTCAACGGTGATGTTAAGAATGGACCAACTGTATATTATGTTTTAATTTAATAAAGAATTAATTACCCGGTATTTAATTAAGCGGGGTGACACACTTTCTTAATTGATATAGAGATTCAAATTATAAAAGACTAGAGATTGTAAATGAATTATTAATAGAGATCAATCATACGTGAAATTCAAAATATATTTTGGGATTTATATGGATGAACATGTAAAGCTTGTATATAAAGATCGAATCTTTGATAATTAATTTGAAAAAAAATTATGTGTTGAATTAAGTGGAAGTTTGATTTAAAATCCTAGGGTTTGATTAGGGATTTGGGGTTAATTTTGTGATTAAATACCTCTGGAACATTAGGGTAATGTTGTAAAAGTTAATTTTTGTATTTGGAGTGGGTGGAAATCTCCATCAGGGGGTTTGTAAGAGAAAATCCCAAGTAAGAAGATGTTCATAAATTCGAAGAGGTTATCTCCCCTAATGAACCTTTTCGCCTTTAGAAGTTAGATAATATTGTGCAGAATCGAATTACGAAGGCGTGAGCGTTGATTTCGTATTTTTTAAATTTGTTATAAACTTTCTACTAAAAGGTGTATGATACCAAAATTTTATATTGGTGATTTTGGATTGGGCTTTCTTTTGAAAATTTTGATTTTGGGGGCAGCAAACCGGTTCGATTTGCCGGCGTGCCCAATTTTTGTTCATGTGTCGTTCTGGCTTGTTAGGACTTGAGAATTGACCGTTGGGGCTTTCGAGTACTGTGGGATTACTGGAAAACACTTTACAGAGATTCGGTACGTGTGATAGTCAAGTCCAACATAAGATGGGTTCGAGTGAGGAGAACTAAAGATTCATGTTAGTGACTATTTGTTTAATTAATCGGGAAGTTGGGTTGAACTTCGGGGTTAGGTGAACAGTGTGCGGTGGGATATGCGTACGAGTTCGGTACTTATTATATATATACATATTATAGTGATATATATATATATATATATATATATATATATATATATATATATATATATATATATATATATATAAGTGTATATATTATTTTGTTAATTGAACATACCTGCTCGTGAGTGCTATCATAAAAGGCTGCGCATAGTGGGCAGTCCACCCAGCTGGCATTGACCAGCGGGTGTTGGGTTGGTTCCCCCGGTCATAGTATTGTTGCATGGACACTATCTGTGTATGAGGATACATGTTGGTTTCAAGTCTGGTTGGGCGCGATGTGGTATAGTTTCCCCATGGATGTATGTTTATGACCGCCTCCATTGTACATGTTTTTTTTGGATCGGTGGTGAGATTCCGACCCGGTGTCTCGGTGTGAGGCGTGATGTTTGGAGCCGGATATCACACGAGGGATGCATCCGCTAAGTCTCAGCTCTGGGGATGCGGTTATACGTATATGTGTGTGTATATATATATATATATATATATATATATATATATATATATATATATATAAGTATCCATTTATAGCACGAGCGTAGCTATGTTGTGTTTATTATGTGATTATTTATTTACAGCAAGCGTGTCGCTAAATATTGATTTTGAACATATACCTAAAGAAGGTAGTTATACTTAGCTAAATAGAGGATATTAGTGGTATTGGGATTAATAGCGGTCATATATCTTAGTTAGATCTGGTAGTTTAATTAGAATAATAAATGAACACTTTAGGTGTGCACTATAGTTGCGAGGTGAGGTTTATCTCAAGTGAGTGAAACCGGTTAATTATGAAAGTAATACACTACTATTTTAGTCGATTTAAAACAATCATCTACTTGCAAAATATTTTCCACTTAAGGGCTTTGACCCGCAAGCTTTTATTTTTTCCTTGTTTTTCTTTTATCATCCCATGTGTATAGCAGCAATAGTCAAGACCGTGGGGATAGATTCATTCTTGTCATGCAGTACCAGTGAACGTTACATCTTTATTTAAATGCCTCAGTCTATTTTATCTAGATAGGAACTGTCATTTCAATTTCAGTTTGGGGTTGTTGTCCGTGGATGGATAGGCTTTTATATTACCGTGAGACTTTATATTTCGGTACTTTGTTTATTTATTCAATTATTGTGGATGTTTTATTTGGTGACCAATGGTTTATTCTGTTCACTCTTTTATATCAATTGATGCATGAGGATTATTCATTCATTTTCAATTCTATGATTTTATTAGTATTATTTATAGTATATTGTGATTGCGACAGTGATGCTGACAATGAACCATATTGAAATTCTTGTTTTATTTTAGTAGAGGATTGGTCACCCGGTATTAGAATAGTTAGGTTGTCACACCTTGTGCCATAGGTCGTGCACTTTTTAGTGAGTTTATAACTTCGCTTTCATATAAAAACCCATTCGTAACCTTCAAGGTTAACATCTTATGGGGTTTGTACTATAGGTCCAAATATACCATGTATATTAATAGGCTCGAATTATGCCATCATGGTATTTTCTCATTTTGACCAATATATTATTTTCCGACATTCATTTATAGTATGTGAATTTTTAGTATCATTGCCCTTTGATTTTTTTGTAGCTAAAACATATACAATTGTATCATCGATGATCATCTTTGGCGTCACACTTTTCTCTTTTATATGTATAAAATATAAATATCTCATTTAATATTAGGTATTTTTGCCTACTTTAGGGGCTTTATAGTCACTTCAGGGCCTCTTGTTTTTTTCATAGATAATAATCTCTTTTGGGATTTTAGAGAGAGTGGATCTTTTGTTCGTAACTTGTTATGGATCGCTATGTATAATCTCTTATGGAGCGTTATTTAGGCATGATTTTATTTAACCTCCACTACTAGGGAATCAAGTAGTTGAGACCTATAGGTTTTCTATGATTCTATCGTTCAATAAATATATTTGTTACCGAATTTATTTTTCCCTTACATGGACAATGATTGAGGCAAACACATTTGCAACTAGTTTATGTGACTACATCTTACATTTTTAGTTTTGTAATTATTTGATGCTACAATATCATTTTTCACTTAACTTTCGCATTAAGCAATACGGGAGATTAGATGAGACAAAGTGGAAGTATTCCATGATAATATCATTGTTCTTTAGGAGCGATTTGTACTTCAGGTACCATCTATCCTCCCCCTAATGGAGGGAAAAGTGTCTCATGAAAATAAAATTTCTCAAAATATAGGATAAACAGTACAATTATCAATGGTTCAATAACCATGGAGCTTCAAGCTCCTGACAAAGTGCATTTTCTTACAATAATAAATGTTCTATATTATAACCCGTGAATAATGAAATGAGGGTTTGCTAGTTTAAGTTTTTGGCTTCCAACACTTGAAGTAATACAAAATTACTTTTTTATTTTTTTATTTCAATACGTACCCATGTATTATTATGGCCATAAAATGAAGCAATTTTCTTAAATAATTGCTTCCATATAACTCATTGCATATGAATGGGTGGGTACCACATAACAACATCACATAGGCTCTTCTAGAGCCTTAAGTTCAATTTTGGTTGAGACCTTTCCTATATTATATACCAAGTCTGAAAAAACTTCTGGTTTTTTCATAATAGTGTGAGTTTTTCATTTAGCTAGATAAATGTCATTATATAACGATAGTTAATAATTGGCAATTACAAGATTCAAATAGATTGTAAATTGCCTGCGAGTCCAAATATGAATATGCACAATAGTAAAATAATTCATGTTATGATCAAGCGTTTGGTGATCAAACTTTAAGAAATTAAAGTATTTAAAAAAATCGTATCAAATAGTTGTTAGATATTCAAAGAATATGATGGATAACAAAAACTTTATGTTTGGTAGGAACGAATCTTGCATACTTAATAATCTCAAATTAATTTTATATTTGAGGATATAGATCGCTAATAATAAAAATCATCTAAAGAAATATGTCTAAAAAATTTGCATTGCAATGACTTTGGGTCATCATACATAATAATTTAATCATTATGATTAAGTACAAAAAAACTTTACTATACGGTGTACTGACATTATCCGTCATAATTAATTATGAGTCGAAGAATTGAGGAAGCTAACATCTACAAAAGACGATCCGAATTTCAAGAAGACTTTAAAATTCATGCCCAATAAGATAAATTTTGGTAAAATTATGTTTAAGTTCCATTTACATTTCATATTAAAAGTGTTCGGATATTTTTCTAAAAGATATTTTATGGTTTTTATAAAAATATTTTCTTATAACATATTTTGTTATAAAAGTTTTCTGATCCCGTAACAGTTTTCCTTTCTCAGGTTTCCAACTTTTTTCAAAGTCTAAAGTTTTTTTAGGATCAATTCCACTGTCGTTCAAACGACGATGCATCTCGTTCGAATGAGATGTTGTCTCGCTCAAACGACATCGTATGTTGTTCGAAGGACATGTCATTTAGTTCGACATGTCACCGCCTTAAATGCTACTATATATTGAGTGTCAGACTATTGTTTTTGGTGTGGAGAAACACTATTTTTAACAGAATACGTTTTTGAATGTTTGTTTTCTTCTCCAACCATTTAAAGGGATTAAATTGTTTGTTTTACAATTCACAAATCCCAATTACTTTTGTGTGAGTTATTTTGTGGAACCCAAGAAATATTTGCTGGGATTTTATGCTGCTGAACTAGGTGCCTTGGAAGGTACTGGGATGACAATAGGTACCGCTTGAGGGAGGTAATGGGTTGATCGACTGGGTGTCATAGGGAGTGCTGCGGTGTTCCTGGGCTGACGATGACGAACCGACACCTGTGAGTATTTCGTATGTCAATTGTATTTTCATTATAATCCGTGTAAACTGACTTTTACAAATTATAGTGGAAATAAAAAGTTTTTTATCCAAAAGGGTTTTTTTCCTGAAATCTGTGTTTGTCAGCTTAATCATCGCATGGTTTAGTTAATTGATTTGATTTGACACGTAGATGCATGTTTAGGGGATGAATAAAATTGGTGTTTGGTTTGAGAAAATTTAATTAAATAGGTTTGATTTGGAAATTTACGAATCCATTTGAATCAGTATCGCACTCGGCATTTTACATATTGGTATCAAAGTAGATTACGCTAATTTATCGCGTATTCCTATTTTCCGCAAAATTATGTGATATTGATTTTTTTGAAAAATCACAAATTTTCTAATGGACCACTATATTAATCGGATGCCCCCTCTTAATGACACGAGTTAGAATTTTGATGATTTAAATAGTTTGAATTTGACTTTTGCCAAAAGAATTGATTTTTTGGAAAAAGAAAATTCTCATTTTAAATCCGCGATGGATCTTTTGCAAATGATTCAAAATCAAAGAGATTTTTATCATGAGAAATTTGTTTCTTCTGACCATGAATTTAATGCATTAAAATTGTCCAAAAAAGGAGAGTGATGATATAGTCCTATTTTTAGAAAAAGAGTTGGAGGACTTTAAAAATTCTAGGGTTCCTGTTTGTGCCATTAAGGATAATAGTTCAATTAATGATTTTATGGCACATAAAAAGACTCTTAGGGATAAATTTGTTCTAATTGAGAGTGAGCGAGATAATCTTTTAGGCTTGATTGATGATTTGAAAAAGGAGTCCCTCAAATTAGAAGAGTCTAATTCCTTGCTTTAGTCTAAAATTTTAAAATTAAAAATGATTTGAAATACTCGAGTAGTTTGTGTAGTGATGGTAATGGCTCATCTTGTTCGCATGCTTCGAGTGTTATAACCAAAACCATAGTTTATTTTAGAGGTTAACCATTTCCAAGGACGTTAGAAAAGTTCAACCCATAGGTGTCGTTCCACCCGTTTACACATGTTCACATTGTGGTAGGAAAGGTCACCTTAGGCGTTTTTGTTTCGATCTTTAAAGAAGTCCTAAGAAGTTGAAGTATAGTGTTCCCTTGGTTCCCAAAACCCCCATGCATCATTGCACGCCTATTTGGGTTAGGAAATCACTTTTAGAGGCACTAGATGTTAGACTAGTTAATTCTCGATTGCTTCCATATGATTCTGCTCTTGCTATATCACATAGATGATTGTGTTCGCATGTTTGTCATACACCAGTTGTGCTTCGTGTTATATTCTTGATAGTGTTATGACTTGTGTTTGTTTTGTATTATTTTTTGTTCATTCATATTTTTTTGTCATATTTGAAAAATATAAAAATATTTTATTTTGATAAAAAATTTTAGAAAACCAAAAAGATTTTTTGTATTTTGTTTACACCGTTTATGAATGCACACTTAAGATGACTAAGTCACAACATCATTCCATATCCATGTGACTATTTGGTAGTATTTTGAGACAATATGTTGTGTCATTCATGTGCTTTGAGATGATATAGTGTTGCTACCTACATGTTTGACTCATTTGTCATTTATTGTACACATCCATGGATTTGTTTGACTTTGTACTTGTCTATCACATTTTGGTTGAGTGTTTCCATCTCAATTATGTCTATACAACGAACCAAATGCAATAAAACTTGACAAAAATAGTGCGTGATATAAATCGTTTGTGAGATTGTATCATTTATTTCGAAAAGCGGGAAAGGTCTAGGAAAGGTATTTCATTTCTTCCTTTGCGATAAAGCTACCGTTTAAATGGAGCTAAAAAGTAAGGAATTGAAAATTATCCGGGGTCCAATGAGGTTTAAAAGAGACCAAAAAATTGAAAGTTAATAAAAAGAAATATATGTCAAAAAATGGGCCAATTGGTTTTAGTTTCATCACCTCATAAGAAAAATAAAAAGCATTATCTTTTAATGAGGGCGTTTGGATGGAATTTAAAGCGGTTTGCATGTCCTTAAAAGTCATGAAAAAACGTTACATAGTTTTGGAAGTTATTGGTGTGAAAATCATTCATACTTTGATTTGTTGATGTTATTAAGACGATGTCATCTAAATTCAACAATTTTACACCTAAGGACTATTTTGATGTTCATTCATTAGGAGTACACTTATGCATCTTCAACATATGTCATAATTTAGTCGATCTTCCTATTGAATTTGTTCACACCCATTCATTCCATTTCTATGATTTGGTTATCTTAGTATAAATTCATGGTGTGTGATTTTTGTAACATCATTTTTACATTTTCGTATGAAAAATATGAAAAATCAAAAATAGTTTGTTTGCCTTGGTTTACCATGACACCCTAATTCGATTTATATTGTTTATTATTTTCCTTGTCTATTTTGGAGAAATAAAAAGGGGGAGAACGAATTATGACTTTATGGGGGAGTTTTAGTATGGGGGAGATTTGATTATGCTTTCATGTTTATGCTTTATTTTATTTCGAACTCGATACGTCACGAGGTATTGGCTTTGTCTCATGTGTGTAGGTACAATTGAAGATTTTTGGATTACACACCCTAATGAGAAAAGCTTGAAGTTTTGAAAAGTTGATTGTTGAAGCAAAGTTTGAAGACTTGTCATTTTATCTTTCCACTTTTGTCTTTGGGAGGGTATATTTGTATAGGTCAATTTTTAGGTGATAATTCGGATATTTTTTATTTTGTACCAGCATAAATATTGGGGAGATTTATAAGGAGACTATCTGTCAGAATTAATTATGTCGTATACCACTGCAAGTCATCGAAGAATTGAGGAAGCTAACATCTACAAAAGACGATTCGAAATTCAAGAAGACTTCAACATTCGTGACCAATAAGATAAATTTTGGTAAAATTATGTTTAAGTTCTATTTACATTTCATATTAAAGGTGTTGGAATACTTTGCTAAAAGATATTTTATGGTTTTTCTAAAAATATTTTCTTATAAAAGATTTTGTTATAAAAGTTTTCTGATCTCGTAACGGTTTTGCTTTCTGAGGTTTCCAACTTTTATCAAAGTCTAAAGTTTTTTTGGGATTAGTGCCACTGTCGTTCAAACGACGATGCATCTCGTTCGAACTAGATGATGTCTCGCTAAAACGACATCGTATGTCGTTTGAACGACTGGCCATTTAGTTTGATACGTCACCACCTTAAATGCTGCTATATATTGAGTTACAGACTATTGTTTTGGTGGGGGGAAACACTGTTTTTAACATAATACATTTTTGAGTGTTTGTTTTCTTCTTCAGACATTTAAAGGGTTCAAAGCCTTTGTTTACAATTCACAAATACCAATTACTTTTGTGTGAGTTGTTTTGTGGAACCCAAGACATATTTTTTAGGATTTTATGCTACTGAACTAGGTGCCTTGGAAGGTACTGGGATGACAATAGGTACCACTTGAGGGAGGTATCTGGTTGGTCGACTACGTGTCATAGGGAGTGTTACGGTGTTCCTGGGCTGACGACGACGAACCGACACATGCGGGTATTTTGTATGTCAATTGTATTTTCATTATAATCTGTGTAAACAGACTTTTACAAATTATAGTGGAAATAATAAGTTGTTTACCCGAAAGGTTTTTTTTCATGAAATTTGTGTTTGTCATCTTAATCATCTCATGGTTTAGTTTATTGATTTTATTCGACACGTAGATGCATGTTTAGGGGCTGAATAAAATTGGTGTTTAGGTTGAGCAAATTTAGACATCCAATTAAATAGGTTTGATTTGGAAATTTACGAATCCATTTGAATCAGTATCGCACACGGCATTTTACATATGGATATCAAATGACGATGTATATTTGAAGGTGAAACAAATTAACCAATTAACGTTTAGAACTTTGGGTTCATAACTGAAGAATCAAAATTTTATATTCTTATCTCACGTTAAAGACTTCAGTCTCAGAAATAAATAAATAAAACTTTGAGCTTCTAATATTGAACTAGGGAATAAACCTTTAGGTTTCTTCGGGCCTAGCCTAATATTAATAAAAAAAATTATATAATAAATAAATTAAACAGTTAAGGATATAAGATATATTATGAATCACTAAAATAATAATAACTCATATTCCATACGAAAAGTAATGAGAACTTCAGGTACTCAATATAGTGTTTTGAAAATTCAGGTAATTTCTAACTTCATCTTCATGGCTAAAAATTGATTCAGCATTATAGAAATGCACGTGCCATGTCATATTATATGTTTATGAATCTTAAAATCTATTAAATTGAAACCAAGGACTTTAGGTCCCAAAATAATTCACAAAGAGTTTGGTGTAAATTATGTGAAATATAAAACTTCAAGTTTTATCATTTATGTGTGAGAACTTCTAGCTCTACACAAGTAGTTGAACTTCATATTCAATATTGATAATGTTAAGGACAATAAATTCCTTTTTTTATATCAAAAATTTTAGGCCTAATTATGGGTAAAGATGTTAGATAGTGTTTGAAACAAGTGTCAATTAAAAAAATGAGGGGTTTAATTTATTTATTTTCATATTCTCTATAAATTTCCAAAACTCCAGTGTATAGTAATCTATAATATACCTCTAATACAATAGTATTAGAGGCATAAATACAGGTCTTCTTCCCATTAGTGCAACTGCAACTATTATTGATTGTCTTTGAGTACAAACCGTCACCTCCCTTGGAAAGCCAAACAACGGTCAAAACCAAATACAAAACAAAAGGACTCTTAACTCTCCATTTCCTCTACTCCTTTTAAGGTTCGCCTCCCATCTAGACAATGAGAAAAACATCATTTATTCCTTATTTAACACAATCGCAATAAAATTAAAAATGAGGTAGTTTCAATTCACATAACCCATCATCCATGGCTATTTCCATGGCTACCCTACTCACCTTTCACTCCACTGCCCCTCCTACACCTGCAATAGACCATGACCTCCCCTCGGATATTTCCTTGCCATGGGGGTAATGAAAGTAAAGCCATTAATTTATAGTAAAATGTAAACTGCAACTTCCTATTACACAAACCATGTCAATTGAAAATAGATGAAAAAAAAAAAAAATCCTACGTTTAAAAATTCCAAGCATTTTGCATGTACCAAGATGAGGATTAGTTCAGCAGGTGTATTGGATAAGGGAATCGGGTCAGAGTTTGGGTATGGGTTCGGGTTAGGTCAAACTTTGGATCGCTAAATTTTTCCTCAAAGCATGTGGTTTGTTTTAGGTTATGGAGGATTGACGGGTTGGCTTAGCAAGTTCGATTTTCACCGGATTTGAATTTGGGTATAGGAGATAAGTTCGGGTTGCTGTTGGTGGTGGTGAGTGGCCGATGGTTATGGGGTTGGATGGCTTGAATGGGTCGGGGTTGTGTTTGGGCAGAGGTCACCGATAGTAGGTCGGAGTTGAAGGGATAAGGGGTGTAGGTCCGAGCGCTACCGGGTTTGGCAGCCATGGGTTTAAACAGGTCAAGTGGGTATATGGGTTGGGTTTGGCTGGGTTCGTGGTTAAATGGTGGGAGCAAATCTTGGTGCCTTATGGGCAGGATGTGGTTGGGTCCGGAATTGGTCATCCATATGTTTGTTGGAGTAGTGAATAAAAATATGGGGTTGGGAACTCGGGTTTAGGAGTATGGTCGGTTTGGGAGGTTTAGAGAAGAGAGAGAGAGGTGTGTAAGTGGGAGAAGAAGTTAGGTGTGAGAATGTATATTATAGCTAGTGTGTGTGTGTGTGTGTGTGTGTGTCTTTAATTTGTACTAAAAAAATTGAAAATAAAGTTAACTAAACATGTAAGACTCAATTAAAAACATAAATTTAATGAAATAAAACTAACCTAATAAAATTAAAAATAAATAAGATAAAATAAAATAATAATAAAATTAAACTAATAATAGTAATAAAATTAAAAACTAAAAACAAATCAAATAAAATAAAATAAATAAAAATCTAAAAATCCATTATTATTTTATCGGATGAATTGAACGTTGGCCGAAGGTATTAGGTTAGTATTGGATGTCGGGAAGAGGTTTTTTAGTTTGGTGGTATACATAATTATGTTTTATTTGTTTGTGGTTTAGATCCGATTTTTGTGGTTGTAATTTTTTGAGATTTTGATTTTTTTTATTCCGTATATATGTTTTTTTGCCAACAAGATATTATTCCCAGATCCGAAAATAAGTGTTCTTTTTTCTGGAAATATGTTTTTATGGCATGAAAATATTTGTTTCCTCGGAATAAGGGTTTACTTTTTCGAAAAATAGGGAAATATGTTTTTTGGGGGGAAATAATTTTTTTTCGAGGAGCACTGTTTCTTTCTGGAAACATGTTTTTATTCAATATTTTATATTTTTTAAAAGTCTTTCAATATTTTTCGATTTTAATAGTTTTTTTCAAACTTTTAAATTTTTTTTATATTATTTTCAAATTTTTTGAAAAAAAATTCAATATTTTTTATAATTTGTAAGTTTTTTCACTATTTTTCGTAAAGTTCAGAATTTTTAATGCTCTTTACTCTCAAGTTTTTTAATTTTCTGTAATTTATAGTCTTTTAATTTATTGTATTTTCATTTTTTTATTTTCAATATATCTAATATTCTGTAATTTTCAATATTTTTGTTGTTTTTTCCAATTTTCATAATTTTTTTGTGAATTTTAGATTTTATAAATAGTTTTCTATAATTTTCAAATTCTGGAAAAAAAATCCTACGAGTTTCTTTTATCAAACTACCTCATTTTTTTTTATTTCGTATGTATAGCTACATCTTTATTTGAGTATTTTAATTTTTTTATTATATTTTTAATAAATATTATACTACACTCACGCATCGCGTGGGTTACATGCTAGTATTTAGAATGTAACGAGTAGTTTAAATTAAATGTCATTAAAGCGTAATTTAATACTTAAATGAACCGAAGGGTCAAGAGATGAAGTTTTAATGATGAAACCTTTAATAGGATAGCTAAAGAGATATTTAACCATTAAAAGAGTATTTAACAAGACATTTCATTTAACAAAGGACATGAAATCAAAGAAGTTACTAAGACTTGTTTTAATATCCAATCTCTTTTGAAACTTTTCCTACAAAAATATATTTGGACCTTGAGGTCCAAATTATAAATAATTATTTTGAAAATTTATACTACATTGCATAAATAATTAAAAACTTCAAGTTTTAATTTAGGGTATATTTTGTTGGAGCTTCAGGTCCAAATACTTTTTAAATAACATGCGAGCTTGATGCCTCATATTTTATATAGTGATTAAAAAACTATATCCAAATTACAAATAATATTTTGGGAACTTATGGTCACAATAATAATTATGGGTATCCATCTTATAAATTAATGATAATATTTGGACTCTTGGTCTATACCTTGTCAATTAGAATATTAAAACTTCAAGCTTGATTATGATATGTTTTTTTTTACACTTTAGGCCCAAATATTTTAGGAACTTCAAGTTTTAAATTTCAATGATTATTTGAAAAATTCATGTCTCAATTGTAAATAAATAAGGGGCCTTCCAGTCCTAAATTTATATATTTAGAGAGTTTTAGATCTCAGTATTGTATGATTTGAGAATTGCAACCCCCCAAAATAAAATAATTGAATGGGAACTTCAGACCCCAAAGTAAATTACTATACGATAATGCCAGGTCCCAAATTTAAAATACTAATTCACAACTGAAAGATCCAATTTTAATTACAATTGGAACTTAAGGTCCCCACTTTGAAAGATAATTAGGAACTTCAAATCCTAATAAATATATATAAATCTTCTAGTTTCATACTTTAAATAGTAGAGAACTTTTAATCCTAATTTTAAATAATTTGAAAACTTCGGGCACTAAATTAAAATATCTATATCGGAAACTTTAGGTCCCAAATTAAAATAACTTTTTGTGAACTCCAGGCCTCAAAACTATAAATAGTTACTGGAAACTTCAAGTCCTAAAATTTTAATAATAATTTGGAAACTTTGGACCTCAAATTTTAAATAATAATGGAGAACTTCATGTCCCGTTTAAAATAAAAAGCCACGCATTAATTTAACTAAGATATCACTAATTAATATGCTTATTTGACTTTGGTAGTAATAAAATCACAATCACCAATTATATCACTGTTCTAAAAAACCTGCCTAGGCACGCCTAAGCTTAAGGCTTGGTAGAAATGCCCCGCCTTAAGTTTTTCATGCCTTATTCTTGGTGAAACCCTTAAGGCGCACTTTTTTCTAAAAACAACAATGCTTTAGTCAAACGATATCGCCTTTTAAAGATTTTTTTTTTACTAACCGGACCATTATCTAATCCAAAATAATCAAATAGTATTTTAATTTGCATATATTTAGACATATTTTTATGATATGTACAATTTTAGTATTTTAATAGCCTTGTTATGGTTATTAAAATAATCCCTGCAGAAATCGGAGGGAATAACCCCATTATGTTACCCCCTAAACTCTCCTTAGGTCCCTAGCACCTCCCCTCATCACTACAGATCTAGGCCATACCCTGAGTACTGACCTAGAAGCCATCGGGCACTCCCAGGCTCCGTTTGACCAAAATTCAAACTCTTCATCTTGACTGAGGCTAAATGAATCTTTAAATGGCACTGAAACCCCTTTCCAACGGTCCATCCCATGCTCGATTCCGACCTACCATGCGGTCGAATGACCCATTTCCCCCGAAACTCAATTAGGAGGCCACCGGGCGATCCCTGGCTCCATTTGACCCAAGGTCAGCTCTTCAGATCGATCGAGACTGAATGAATCTTTGAAGGACACTGAAACCCCTTTCCAGCGGTCCGCTCCGTGCGCGATTATGACTTACGGCACGGACGAACGATCCGTTTAACTCTGGAAGGACACCGAATGCTTCCAGGGATCGATTGACCAGAGTCAACTCCCTTAACCTGATCAAACTCTTTAGAATGTTGAAGTACATCTCCTAACCTTTACAACGGTCCACCCCGTGCGTGATTCGGACTTACCATGCGGGCGAACGATCCGTTTGCGTCTGACGATTCCCCGTCCAATGGACTGACAAATGTTTTTGAGCCATATTTGACCCCGAGTCAACTCCCGAACCCGGGAGTAGTCCAAAGGACTTTCGAAGGTCTCTAAATTAACTTTCCAACGTTCCACCCCGTGCGCGATTCTAATCAACGGTTTGCGTTCTACGATCGATTTTCCAAAAAGGCCTGAAAGACACTACCAAACGGAAGATCCCAGACCCTGCCTATCGGTAGTGTGCCTAAACGCACCTGCCAAACGGCAGGAATAGGGCTATGCCTATTGGCAATACCCTGGTCCTATAAAAAGGAGGCCTTACCTCACTTGCAAAGGAGAGCCCAGATCTGATAGATATCACCCTCAGCAAACCCCGAAAACCTCTCTCAAACTCAATGTGATTTCCATACCCAAATCCCTTTCCAACCTTCACTTTTCATCATCCTTTTCATCAAATTTGGTGAATTCACTACCCTCCGTCATCATCCAAGTCTAAGGGTTGCTCTCCAACATTCAAGATCAATCTCAAGATCTTCAAGAAGGTTCAATTTTCTCAACTCTCTCCTTCAATTCTCATAAATTTGCAATAACTTGTTTTATTACTTAGTGTTTTTATTACCTCATCTCACACATTCTAATATACTTTTTATTTAGTATTATTGCACATCTCTTATTTTCATATAAATAAAAACCCAAAAAGTAAGAAAAATAGGGTTTGCTCGTAAATTCCAAACGGGAATTCTCATACTTTTCTTACACTTTTCTCACAACTAAAACACTTTTTCTACACACACACACACAAATAAGAGAATCCTCGACTGAATTTATGGGATAAACCCCACCCCTCGTTTTGTATGCGAACTACGTGGACTTTGATGCCTCTATAGGCTATGTAGTCATCTCAGGGTAAAACCCGAGACTCGAGTCGTATTTTTACTTTTCCTCCCATTTTCTATTTTCTCTAAACTCCATTCTCTTATACTATATATATATATATATATATATATATATATATATATATATATATATATATATATATATATATATATATATTTGTTTTTAAGGGCGTATTATTCCGTATACGTTATCGTTCCCTCATAACGATTAACGTAGTGATAATCGCCTAAATCCTATTTTCTAATACTTTTATACCTTCCTACGGATGACTCACTTTACCTCTTCCATGGTACAAGTCGATGATTCCTATCTCCATTATATATACACATGCACACATATCACGGGGAAAATAAAACGAAAATAGCAAAAACCCATGAGAGACCGAAAGGCCGGAATGGGTGCCTAACACCTTCCCATTTCGTAACTTAGCCTCCGGACCCTTTTCGAATCACTTTGGTTTCGTATGCACCAGTATATCTTTGGATGTTGTCCTTCGGTATGGCTTCCCCTTTTCTTTTATCTGTTTTGAGTAAAATATACTGGCAACTCTAATCTCTCTACATTTTTCACCTCACCTCAAATGACGTCGGCCGAAGCGCTCCCGAGAGGGACGCGCGGGACCTGAGGACCCTCACTCTCGCGCGGCCTGCCCACTGCGAGGATCTGGATCCGGGAGGGGATGGCCATAGTGGCGACTCTGCTGGGGATGTTCTTTTGAGGGCCAGACTCTATTTACATGGGTGTTTTGTTTGCTTATATTTTCCCCCAATTTTGCATGTTCCCCCTTTATTACTCATGTGTACCCCCATGCTTATGCTTCTATTAACACTCGTAGAAAATTATCCATGTACACTTCGCACCACGTGCACCTAGGATCACATATATCCACATGTTGCACGCATCACCCAGTCATACTTGGTGTACCATTAGTACTTGCACTTTGCTCCCTGTTTGGCATAATCAAGAAAGATACTCTCATCATAAGATACTAATAAGAGAATCATGCATGATTCACACGACATCACCAAAGAGCATTGTGATTGACCAAATTTTACCCAGTAACTGGAGGGTCACTTCGTGATGGGAGCTGGTCTGGCAGGGTGCAGTTAACCTAAGCGATATGACTCTCACCTTCCATTAGCCAAGTACCTTCGACGTATATCGAACGGTTACCCCGCATCGTACCGCTTGACCAAAGTCATAACGGGAGGTATATCGCAGGGAACTCATTCACGTACGCCGAGTATATCGAATTCGCTCTCACACGTACCATCCCCATGAGTTATATGGTGAGGTAATTCACGTACACTCAGGTATATCAAATGGCTTGTCCACACGTACCGATTGCCCGCAAGATCAAGACGTATATTGTGGAAGTCACGCCAAAGGGGGGAACCATTTCCGATTCACCCAACCAACTGCATACCCGCATATAGGTGTCAACCTTAGGACACACATGTTAGATTCCCGGTTTCAACCCGAAACTCTGCCAAAATTCTGGGTCGTCCTGCCGCCCGAATTATCGCGCATTTTTAAAATGGGACCCTGTCCGTGAGCCTGGTCAGAAGTCCAGCCATAGCTTTGCATATATTAAAAAACCTAATTTTTCCAGGCTCGGGTCCCGTCCGGCATTTCATTTTGCATTTAGGAGAATTTAATACAAGTGAGAACATAATAATCATAATAATCATGCTGAGATCCGTCTCCCAAAAAAATCAAAAAAACATTTCTCCCTTATTTATCAAAAATCCAAAAACATTTCTCCTCTCTTTATCAAAAATCCAAAAATATTTTGTCTTTTAATATCCAAAAAAAAAAACTTCTCCCCCTTTTTCTCAAAAATAAATCCTATTTTACGTCTTCTCTGGTCGATTGCAAACCCTTGGCCTGGCTCCTTATTGGCTTCGGTTTTCAAACAAGTCACCCCGGAATTTCGTCCGTTCCCCTATTACTCCTTCCGAGTCCGGAATCCATCCACTTTCCATGGAGAACACAGATCAAGTACCCGTTGTGCAGCCGGATCTGACTGCAGTTCTAGCTCAGCTTGTGTCCAAGATTGACAACCTTCAAACCAAGGTCTGAGAGATGCAACGAAACCAGGTTCCCATTCCTCAAGAGCCCGAGGCCCTATTTCCTCTTGTTATGGATCCACCCGCGCCTATCTGGGTTCTCGAAGAGTATCAGCACGCTCCACATTCTCCTCCTGCTAATGGGTCGTCGCCTGCCCAGCTTCCTATGTCGAATCTTGCCCAGCATGGGCCTAACTTGCCTATGATCACTGATCCGAAGGAAGAAGAGCTGAACAAAGTCAAAGAGGACCTCAAGATGATCACTAAGAAGTTTGACCAAGTCAGAAGTTCAGGAAATTATATGGACTAGACCCACATGTCTCCTTGTCCTAAAGTGAGGTTACTTGAGAAGTTTAAGATGCCAAATATCGAGAAATTCGAAGGAAGTGGACCCCTGATTGTTCATCTCCGTAGTTATCACCGTTCCATGACTCTACTAGGGGCTTCTGAAGAAGTGATGGCCCAATTGTTTCAACAAACTCTGAAGGATAACGCCCTCCGATGGTTTTTATCTCTCAAAGAATCCAGAATTCGTAGCTGGGAGGATGTAGCCTGAGAATTCATATCGCAATACAAATACAATGAAGAGCTTGAGGTCACCTGTCGTGATTTAGAACTTCTCAAGCAGAACCTTGGATAATCAGTTAGTAACTTCATAGCCCGATAGAGGGAAAAAGCAGCAACTATGACCAATCGGCCTTCCAAGGAAGAACAAGTCAGCATAGTAAAGAAGAACTTCTTACCCCATGTTCGAGCAACGATGGGAGGACAATACTATCCCCATTTTTTAGCTCTCAGAGAAGCAGGAGTAGAAATTGAGGAAGGTCTTGCCAAGATAGATGTCGAACCGAAGAAGGTGTCCCGACAGTTCACCCCCAGAAAATATGACAAGCCTGCCAGTGCTACAGTCGTAACCATCAATAACAACTCTCAATTAACCACATCATGGGCACCAGAAATCCACCCTGTCCTGGTCCGAAAGGAATACACTGATCTCCATGATCCCCTCTCTAAAGTTTATTAATCCCTGCTAAGCCAAAACCTTATCAAACCCTTGGATCCCCGTTCATTGCCAAATCCACTCCCAAGAAACTTCAAGGCAGATGCCCATTACGCCTATCACCAAACAGCTGGCCATACCACTGACCAATGCTTTCACCTCCGAAACATGATCCAAAGTCCAATTGACCGGGGTACCATCGCCCCACTAGCCAATCCTAAGCCAAACACTACTCACAACCCACTTCCAAATCATACCAATGCCATCTTTCTAGAAGATAACCCAGAATTCGATCCCTCAACTCAAATCACACCCATACACTCTCCTAAACCTCTCCAAATTTGCCCATATTTCCTCCTACACCCTGCTAGCCTCACTAATCAGGCACTGTCACTCCTCACCAGAGCATGCATCGTTGTCCGTACTCGTTCTGAAAATGGAGGTATGGAATTATCAGAAGTCTTAAACCAACTCCTAGAGTTCAGGCTAAAATTGCCCTCACAGATGATCATTGATTGCCAGAGATTTAGTACGCCCGTTCTTGGAAGCACGACAATGGGTCCGAGAGTCAGATAGTTGTGTAATACCGACCGATTAAGTCAGCATGGATGATGTTGTTTAGATTATAGCAAAATTATTCAGGCAGACCAACAATATTTGCAGTATCACCGAGTTATTCAATGCTTTCCCTTCACCCTTACACGTCCCCACAGAATGGGATAACCTGTATGAAGAAGCCGTTGAAGTTGTGGAATGCATCAACTTTACATGGAAAGACAGAATTGTTTCCACCAGATGAAGGGAAGAATTCGAAGATTTGAATAAAGAGAAATCTTCAGAGAGAACTGGCCCACTAGCCGACATGTGTGGAATGATATCATTTGAAGGACTCCTCGAAGAAATAAATAAGGTAGCAGAACAACTCGAGATCGATAAGGAAACGAGATTCATGTTTTTCCCTTCTTCAGTAAATCACATGACCAGATCAGGGAGGCATTGCCAGATTCCAAGCTCACTACCAACCAATGACAAAGGGAAGGGCATTAAAAACCTTCCTATGACAGATGAAAGCAAGATCATGTATAAACTAAAGAAAACTCAAGATAACATCACTCTGTGGGGGCTTTTTATGTCTTCTCAGCTACACAGAAATGCTTTGATTAAGGTGTTCGCTGGACCCACAGTTCATCCCTCTACCACACCAGAAGAAGCGATAAATTTGGTTAGATCCTTAACCTCTACCCGAATGCTATCCTTTTTCGAAGAGGAAATCCCTAAGATTGGGCCAAACCACAATCATGCACTCAACATCTCCACCAAAGTTATGGGGAAGGTTGTACCACTATCTCTTGTCAATAATGGATCCGCCTTAAATGTCTGCCCACTGAGAACCTTCAAATGTTTAGTACTGAAAGAAAGCGACCTAGCTCCGACTTTCGCCGCTGTGCGTGCCTACGATAATACCCTTCGGGAGGTGATGGGATCCATAAAGCTTGTAATAGGGGATGGCCCTATAAACCCTGTCATTGAATTCTAAGTTATTTACATCCCATCTTGTTTCAATCTATTGCTAGGACGGCCTTGGCTCCACAGTATCAAGGGCATGTCTTCCTCACTCCATCAAAAATTAAAATTCTTCGCCGACGGGCGAGTCATTACCACCTTGGGCGACGATGACAATGTCGATGGTGCAAGTACCAGCAGCCCAATCCTTGAGATACAGCACGGGTCAAATGATATGCTCCTATCAGGATTTCGAATTGAACCACTTCTACTCTCGGCAGGGGACGAATTCAAAAAAAGAGTTTGTTCAGAATATGACCCTTATGGCAATGTCAATGTGATTCAGATGTTCAGAAACATGCACTTCCTGCCTGGACTGGGGCTAGGACAAAGATAGCAAGGTATACTCTAGCCGATTGAACCGAAGAAGGCCTTCCCTCCTTGTGGTTTGGGGTATCAACCGTCAAAATAAGAGCTCAGAATGATCCGCCTGTCTCGACCAAAGAGAGGACTAGACTGCATCCAGACTATCTCAGGTGACTCCTTGAATGGACGATTCATCAAAGAGGGTGAAACTTCCCCTTTTGCGACTTTCCTGAACCATGGTATGACCATACAGATAAGAAGATTAATCCCGGAATGGAGATATTTTTCCAAGATAGTAACCCATAGGTCTAGAGTTCCCAACACCATGTACAACCACTCATTAAAGATACCGAAGAGACTGAGGAAAGTGACTCCGAAAATTCCTTCAACTTACAGACAATGGGGCTGACACTCTGCATGGTTCATTCAGGCACTACATCACTGGATCCATCCCAACTGATTAAAGTTGTTGATACACCTCTCCTCAATTGGCATGCTGCGCCAGTTCTACCTGCTGAAATCTTCCCTAATCCCAATGTTTACCCCATTTCTTCTTCTGTTGTCTATCCTTGTTCAAATGTAATCGAGTCCTCTTTTGACGAGGTTCTCAATGATGTTTTTCCTATCAATGAAATAAATAAATATTTTGAGTATCTTGTTGTGCCTTACATTAACTGTTTGGATTCTAATCAAACTTTTGATGATGATGATTTTGCAAATGAACAATTCTTAACTGATCTAAATAAGGTTAATAATAAACAACATAACCTCATTCAAGTTAATGAGGAAGAGACTGTTGTTATAAACCTCAGTTCTAGTATCCAACTGCGCGAGATTAGGATAGGAACTACCCTTGATGAGCATGAGTGTGCACAACTCGAAGAATTGCTAAAGGAGTTCGTGGATGTCTTCGCATGGTCCTACGACGATATTCCCGATATGATGGCCTAAAATAGCTCAGCACAAGATTCCCACTCTCCCAGATTACAAGATGATCAAGCAAAAGTTGAGAAAACTCCGCACCGAATGGTCGCTCAAGGTCAAAGAAGAGGTGGTCAAACATTTGAACGTAGGCTTCATTCGTGTGATCGAATATCCCACATAGTTAGCCAACATAGTGCCCGTACCGAAATTAGGAGGAAAAGTTTGGATGTGTGTAGACTATCGGGATTGGAACAAAACCTCTCCAAAGGATGATTATCCGCTACCCAATATCGACATGATCGTGGAAAATACAGCCAGTCATGCTCTCAAATCATTCGTCGATAGATTTACCGGATATAACCAAATCAAAATACACTCAGACCACCAAGGAAAAATCGCATTCATCACCCCATGGGGACCCTTTTGTTACACTGTTATGCCATTTGGCCTCAAGAACGCTGGGGCTACTTACTAAAGGGCTGCCATAACCTTCCTGCACGATCTGATTCACAAAGAAGTTGAGGTCTAAGTGGATGATATTATTATCAAATCCAAGACTAGAGAAGGTCATGTTCCTACTCTCCGAAAGTTCTTCGAACGACTGCTACAGTATCAGATGAGACTCAATCCATAGAAATGCATCTTCGGTGTTACAAAGGGAAAACTCTTAGGATTCATGGTCAGTGAGAAGGGGATAGAAGCATATCCCGCTAAGTTGGAAGCCATACTTGATATGCCACCTCCCCGAACAGAGAAAGAAGTCTGAGGCTTCCTCGAGAAATTACAATATATCAGTCGGTTCATCAGCCAGCTAACCTCTATCTGCGAACCTATCTTCAAACTCCTCCAAAAGGATTCAACTAAAGTTTGGAATGAGGCATGCCAAGAAGCTTTTGACCGAATCAAACAATATTTGACCCAACCCCCGGTACTCATGCCACCATATCCTGGTCTCTCCTTGCTCCTATACCTAACCATAACCGACACTTCAGCCAGGGCTCTATTAGCCCAATACCTTGAAGATTCCCATAAAGAAAGAGCCATCTATTATATCAGTCGCAAATTGGTCGGGTATGAGGTCAACTACACCGCTTTGGAAAAGGCGTGTATCGCACTTGTCTGGGTCACCCAAAAATTGCTGCATAATATGCTCGTTTTCCCTATTAAACTTGTATCCCTAATGGACCCCATCAAATACCTGCTTGAGAAAACTGCCTTATCCAGCCGAATGGCTCGATGGTTGATGCTCTTAGTGGAGTTCAATATCGTGTACGTCACGCAAAAATCCATGAAAGGAAGAAACGTCTCTGACTACCTCGCTGATTACCCCGTAGAAGAAGCCGATGTCTGGGTCCCTAAATTCCCAGATGAAAACATCCTTTGCACCGCTCAAGACAGCCGACGATGGCAAATGTTCTTTGACGGTGCTGCCAATAAAAAAGGATACGGTATTGGGATACTTCTGATCGCCCCAGATGACTCCCACACTCCCATCACCATCAAATTGGATTTCCCTTGCACCAATAACATGACTGAATACGAGGCATACACAGTAGGCCTCAAAATTGCTCTCGAGAAAGGTATTTAATGCCTAGATGTCTATGGGGATTCTGCCCTCATCATCGGTCAAGTGCTCAGAAAATTGAAACTCAAGGATGAGAAACTCCAACCCTTCTATGCCCACTTAGAAGAACTAGCCTCCCAATTCTAAGATATCACCTTCTATTACCTACTTCGAGCAAAGAATAACCTAGCCGATGCTCTCTCTACCTTGGCCTCCATGGTCGACATGCTCGAAGGAATAACTATGACCCCCTTCTTAGTACAAAAAGCAAGACAAACCAACCCACTATTACCATATTGAGCTCGTCAACACAGAAGATCCTAAGCTAGCCAATTGCTGGTACCATGATATCTGGTGCCTCCTCAAGCATGGTAGGTATCTTGAGGGTTCTAACAAGAAAGATCGAGCAACCCTTCGAAGACTCGTTACCCAGTATATCATCTGTCACAAATCACTGCTCAAAAGGAACTTTGATGGAACCCATCTACACTGCATCGCAGGGGCTAACGTTGAAAAGATAATGCAAAAGATCCATAGCGGGGAATGCTAACCTCACATGAACGGTCACATATTTGCTAAGAAGATCATCCGATAAGGTTACTACTGGACCACCATGACCCAGGATTGCACCGCCTATGTCCGAAGGTGCCTCAAATGTTAATAATTCTCTAACCTTCAACATCTGCCTCCGCGCGAATTATACAACATGACCTCTCCCTGGCCATTCTCCACCTAGGGCATCGACATTATAGGGAAGGTTACACCGAAGGCTTCCAATGGGCATGAGTTCATCCTAGTTTCCATTGATTACTTCACCAAATGGGTCGAAGCTGAGTCATATGCAGTGTTGAACGCAAAGAAAGTGACCAAATTCATCAAGAAAAATATTATCTGCCGATATGGGGTCTCGTACGAGATAGTATCAGATAATGGGTTACATATCGAGGAAGAAGTCACAGAAGTGGTCAACGAGTATGGGATTCAGAGACACAAATCTTCTCCCTACCGACCTCAGACCAATGGTGCATTTAAAGCCGCCAACAAGAACCTCAAAGTCATCATCAGCAAGATGACCGAAAGCTGTCGGGATTGGGCTGGCCGAATCCCGTACGCCCTCTGGGGCTATCGAACCTCAATTCAAACCTTTGTTGGGGCTACCCCTTACTCGCTAGTCTACGGCATGGAATCATTCCTACCCGTGGAGTTGGAAATACCCTCACTACGCGTCATTCTTAAAAGAAAGGTCAGTGAAGGAGACTGGTGCCAAAGCCGTCTTGACGAACTGACCCTCCTAGACGAAAGGAGATTAAAATCTCTATACCACATACAAGGCTACCATCACAGAATAGAGCGATCATTCAACAAGAGAGTCAAGGACCGTGGTGTCCGAGAAGGGGACCTAGCCCTCAAAGAAATAATTGAACCCATCTGGGACCCCAGAGGGAAATTCAAGCCCAATTGGAGTGGCCCCTACATTGTCAAGAAGATCTTGTCCGACGGTGTCGACATGCTCATCGACTTAGACGGGGAAAAGATGGCTCGTCCAGTCAACCTGGATCGTCTCAATAAATTCTGCCCCTAGTTCGAAATCTCGGTGCGCTACGACTCTTCTCATCTCCCTACTATTCTAAAAATTAAAAAAAAATCTCTCTTCATTTCCTTCTACCCAGAACTACGTGGGCCTGATCCTCTGAAAAAACCATTTTCAAACAAAGTATAAACTTTTCAAAAACCCCAGAGGTGCGTAGACAGCTCATACACCTTACATGAGCACGACCCTTTCTTTTTCACAAAATACTATTTATTTTCTTATCTCCGAGAACGATAGTCAATTCTAACATATATTTGAATAAAAGATTTGTGTATGCCTTAGCGATCGGTATGGATAATTCAAACAAACACAAAACTCATCAAAGGCACAGTTGGATGATCAGAAACTTGTTTATTTCACTAATAAGAAATTACGGTACAGATTATATAAGAAAAGGAACGGATAACTCCCTTCCCCCTACTTTCCTAAAAAAGTCAAATAAAATCCCCATAATAACTCTCCAAGAGTCCTATCCACAGCTACCAGAGGAGCCTTCTCCGTCATCATCATTTATATCCTGGGTTCCCAAGTTTCCCCTGCCTGAACAGAGTGTCACAAACACTCCATGGACTGATAAGCTCGAACCAGCTTCGAATAAACCACAACACCTCCCTCCATGGTGTCAAAAGAAACAAGCCACTTTTATCCAGTCTCCACTTCCAACATCTTGCTAACTACTTTCCTCCACAACCACTTCATATAATCCCCAGGGATATGACAAACTCTCCCAAAAGACTGAGAAGGACGGGTCGACGGACGTCGATTCTCCCACAGAGAGCCAAGACGCATGCCCAGACGCTCGGTCAGATCCTCTACCGGAAAGAAATTTAGTGTTCGAGGTGGCACGACCTGTGCCCAGCCAAATTGGCACAGAAGCCGCCAAGGGAAATAAAAAGAGGTCTGGCGGAGACCAACCAGACGCACATATGAGTATTCTCCTAGCTCTAGAACAGGCAGCAACTGTCCCCACCAAGGCACTGACCAGTACAGATTCCGAGCCCCATGCTCTATAAGCCAATTCTCCCAGCTCGTAATATCCAGGCCAACGAAAAAAAAGTGATGTGAAAAGAAGTTGGGTACAACCGACAAAGGATATTCAGGAAGAGTCACCAGGCGGAGTCTTTCAGATAACCACATGAACAACATCATGGGGATATCCCGCAGGAAGTCAGAACAACCTTCTCGCCAGGCATCTAGACCGTTTAAGCTCTCCTCTAGTATCACCGCTGCAGGATTAAGACGGTATGACATCCATGAAGTAATGGCTACAAGTTGCGGATCCGCCCGCAGTTCCCCAATCACCAGCAGTAATTTTGATACTAAGCCCAAAGCAACGGCTCCAGCATAACCATCATCGCCTACTTTCTGCAAATGTACGAATCGCAACACCGCCGGGAGGGAAATCATTCCTTCAGCAACCAGCGATCTAGTCGCCGAAGGAGAAAGGTGAAGCCCAACCTGCAAATCCCTGGGAGAATAAGAAAATTCAGGTAAAGCCACAGCAACACTGGGATTAATCCCCAGCATGGCGGAAAAATCCTCGTAGGTAGGACAAACTTCATCCAACCCAAAACGGAATACGTGGTCTTCGGGGTACCAAAATTGTATCGCCGCCATCAGCATGTTCCACTCAATGGACCGATTGAGCCACAAAGAGACTCGACGCATGTTGAAAGCATCATAGTCGACGTTATAAGAGCACATTGCTTCCAAGGCTTCGAGGTAATTAGCAAACTCAATGCTACCAGGGAGAGCCATCTTACAAGATTAAGAAATAGTAGATAAGTGAAGGTGTGATGGAAACACTCCACCCTTCCCCTTTTTATACTTGAGAACCCTCACAAGAGACATAATCCCTGTATAAATCGGAGGGAATCCTACCCCACAAAGTGCAAAAGGCTGAAGAGGGCACTAATCAAAAGCTTTGAATTAATGGGACTGGACTTGACTACCGATAGGCAGGACAAGGTGCTTGCCGATCGGCAACCCCCCATTTTTGGAAATTTTCCTTTTTCCTCTTTTATCAAAATTAAAATCCCAATAAAAACAAATTAATATTCTCAACAGAATTTCAAAAATCATTTTCCATCCTTATAAAATTTCCCATTTTTAACATTCCTTCGAAATCCCAAAAATATTTCTTTTTACGGTCTCAGCAGCAAAGTAAAAAAGCGCACGTATGCATTCATTGTTAATAAAAGATAATAAAAAAATCCCATTGCATCGCATATATATTTGTTCTCTGTGTACATCAAATTTTGCAGGAAATAAAAGAAAAGAAAAAAACAACGGGACTCAGCCCGAACCCACATTCTCATTCTCTCTCTCTCACCTACCCTTCACCTCTCCCTCTAAGAGCTTCCACCCCTGCGACGCGCTCTCTTTCCCTTACGGCGAGACGATGCACCCCCGCTACCCGAGCCAGAATCCTCCCCGAATGAAGAAGAAGGCACCAAATAAGAAAGAACATGGACCGCATCCCGAATATGGGCAGTCGTCGAAGAGATCCAATCTCTAATGTCCCTCAGCCAAGTGGTCCACACCCGGTTTTGCTGTAAAGAAAAAGCAAAATCAGTATCAAAAGAGGGATCAAAGTAGAAAAGGAACCAAACAGAGGAAAAGAACAAAAAGGTATACCGCGGGACGAAGAACCTCCTCTGTCAAATCCAATCCTCTGGATCCATCGCATGAGGACGATGTAACATAGGCACCATCCCTCCATCAGCTCGTCGAATGTTGTACGAAGGAGTGTGCAATCGCACGAAAGGAACCTCTGAAGCCGTCGTCGGACCACCACCGCTGAGGGAGGACCCCACCTACCGACTTAAACCCACAGGAGGGAAAGGCAAGGCATCATATATGCTGGGTGCCATCAACCAGCTTGTCATAAAGTCCATATAATCATACGGCGCATCCGTATCAGTGTATAAAAGGTAGGACTCGTCGATCATCACTGCGATCTTCGCATCCTCCTGCAGCAGCCGCTCTCGCCTCATAGACATAGGAAGCATCGTGGGTGGCACCACCTCCTCCTCAGTAATCTGTCGAACCACTCCCTCTCCCAGATACCAGGAATGGCCGAACTCATGCGCCAGCAAACGCCTCATCTGCGCGTTCACTCCGGTCGCCCCCATATCCTGAATGGTTATCCCCCAAGGATAAAAAGTCACCTGAAAATACCAAGAAGGCATAAGTCAATGCAAAATTAGAACATGACAAAACCAAGGCTAAAAAGGAAAAAGTTTTACCCTACCACTGGTCAGTCCATTCAAGACCTGACGCACCGCCTCCAAAGAGAGAGATCCCTTCTACTGCTTATTGGCCTTCCGCCATCAATACAATTGACAAAATTCCCCAACAGTATCATCCTCCAGAGAAATCAGCGGGGTATTGCACCCAATCACCTCATAGAACCACGTCTGCCAAAGACAGGAATTCACAATCAAAAAGAGATGCATAAGGAAAATGCGAATGCATGAAAAGAAAATGCGCAAAATTAAAGAATACCTCGAGGAGATACGTGGCTCTAGTAAAAGTTTTCCGGAAGAACCGGCTGAATGCATCCAAAGAAAAATTGAGGGTCGCCAAAGTCAGGCTCCCCCAATCATAGAGAGGGATGTTCAAAAACATCCTCAAGTACGGTAAGAACTACAAATGGATGACGTCGCCACTCGACACCACCATAAAGCCTTCCAGCACCTGCAAAATGAACACCCAGGCCATCTGCATCACCTGCATCCTGTCCTCCACATCAACCACCCTCCTCAGCAGAACATCCTTCAGCAAGGACAATCGGATGGAATCCTCTGAAACTATCCTCCCTACGTCACCGAGCGCCGCTCTCATCGCCTCCGGCCTCACCCGTAAGGAGCGATCCACCTCTATCTGCTCCCTATCGTAATCCAGTCCCAACAGCTGCTGCACGTCTATGGAAGTCACGGTCATCTCCCCAAAACCAAAATGGAAGGTGTGGGTAGTATCCCACGATCACTCCCCCAAAGTGCACTAGACCGCTATCGACCGAGGCGTCTCATCCAGCGCAGACGCCAACCGCCCAAAACCTGCTGATGATACCACCTAATGCACCACAGGTGGAAGATGCTCCTAGACATCCTTAAGCCCTGTCGTCCCGCGGGCACGCATGTTCTTCAAAGAGATATCAGACTATCAAAAGAAGAAACCTTATCAAAATTCAAGTAAGAAAGAAAAAATCACCAAAAAGAGAAGAATGCCAAAAGTCAGGTTACTTACATAACCGCCAGGGTTCACCACCCTCGAGGAGCGATGACGCGACGGCTCCCGTAGCAAGGTCTGCTCATCCGTAACTGGCTCGAACGCATCAAAGGAGTTCTCGCTCCCCAAAGCAAGAGGTGCCCTGGCCCTCCACTCCACGTTCGCCCAGTCATCAACAGTCAACCATTCCCTATGCACTGCAGTGCTCACGAAGGAGACCATTTCTTAGAAATCGGAATGCAAGAACAATTTGCAGAGGAAAATCGCAGAAAGAAAGAAAGCAAGAAGCTGTGAAAAATAAGGGGAATTTGCCCCCTTTATATAGGATGCTAAGCGTCATGCCGATCGGCATTGACCCCTCACCCATCGATCGACACTATATCCTTACCTTCCCGAGGCAGTCCAAAAGTCTGTGCCACTGCCGAATGGCACCCTCTAAACCGTGCCGACCGGCACCCCCTTAAAATTTCGTATAAAAATTCCTAAAAAATTCGAAAAAATCCTCTAAAAATTCCTGAAAATCCCGAAAAGGATTTATAACATTTTCTCCAAGAAAATTTCACACTCCCTTAAGAGAAACCCCCCATTTCCCCAGCAGAACTCTCAAAAAACCAAGTGAAACTCCTCCAGGTAACGTCCCCGGAGGATCTCTAAGGATCACCTCCTATCCCCCAAAGGTCTTGAAATACGTCCAATCTCTGGACCACCTAATCGCTTCCCCAGTGAAGTTTATGGCATCAAACTTGCCTTTCCTCCACGAAATCCCTAAAATCACAAACGCTTCCCCAAAAATTAGCTCCCTGGCTCAACACAACATCACGAGGTAATTTCCCCAGCGGAACTCCAAAAAGTCATTTTCCCCAACTCATTCCCCAGCAGAACCAAAAATCCAATCTTCACCACTTTTAGGTCAGAATTGACCTCAGTCTTGGATCGTCACCTTAGTTAGGTCAGAATTAGCCTCGGTCCTCGATTGTCACCTCTATTAGGTCATAATTGACCTCGGTCTTGGATTATCACCTTAGTTAGGTCAGAATTGACCTCGGTCCTCGGTCGTCACCTCTCGTAGGTCAGAATTGACCTCGGTCTTGGATCGTCTCCTTAGTTAGGTCAAAATTGACCTCGGTCCTTGGTCATCACCTCTCTTAGGTCAGAATTGACCTCGATCTTGGATAGTCACCTTAGTTAGGTCAGAATTAACCTCGGTCCTCGGTCGTCACCTTTGTTAGGTCAGAATTGACCTCGGTCTTGGATCGTCACCATAGTTAGGTCAGAATTGGCCTCGGTTCTCCGTTGTCACCTCTCTTAGGTCAGAATTGATCTCGATTTTGGATCGTCACCTTAATTAGGTCAGAATTAACCTCGGTCATTGGCCGTCACCTCTGTTAGGTCAAAATTTACCTCGATCTTGGATCGTCACCTTAGTTAGGTCAGAATTGACCTCGGTCCTCGGTCGTCACCTCTTTTAGGTCAAAATTGACCTCGGTCTTGTATCGTCACCTTAGTTAGGTTAGAATTGGCCTCGATCCTCAGTCATCACCTCTATTAGGTTAGAATTGACATCGGTCTTGGATCGTCACCTTAGTTAGGTCAGAATTGACCTCGATCCTCGATCGTCACCTCTCTTAGGTCATAATTGACCCCGATCTTGGATCCTCACCTTAGTTAGGTCAGAATTGACCTCGGTCCTCGATCGTCACCTCTGTTAGGACAAAATTGACCTCGATCTTAGATCATCACCTTAGTTAGGTCAGAATTGACATCGATCCTCGATCGTCACCTCTCTTAGGTCAGAATTGGCCTCGGTCTTGGATCATCACCTTAGTTAGGTTAGAATTAACCTTGGTCTTCGTTCATCACCTCTCTTAGGTCAGAATTGACCTCGGTCTTGGATCGTCACCTTAGTTAGGTCAAAATTGTCCTCGATCCTCGATCGTCACCTCTCTTAGGTCAGAATTGTCCTCGGTCTTGGATCATCACCTTAGTTAGGTCAGAATTGACCTCAATCCTCGATTGTCACCTCTCTTAGGTCAAAATTGACATCGATCTTGGATCGTCACCTTAGTTAGGTCAGAATTGACCTCAGTCCTCGGTCGTCACCTCTTTTAGGTCAGAATTGACCTCGGTCTTGGATCGTCACCTTAGTTAGGTCAAAATTAGCCTCGATCGTCACCTCTCTTAGGTCAAAATTGACCTCGACCTTGGATCGTCACCTTAGTTAGGTCAGAATTGACCTCGGACCTCGGTCGTCACCACTCTTAGGTTAGAATTAACCTCGATCCTCGATCGTCACCTCTGTTAGGTCAAGAATTGACCTCGGTCCTGGATCGTCACCTTAAGCCCTCAGAATTGACTTCGACCCGCAAAATGGGTAATCTCAACCTAAGCCCACAAAATTGGCATTGACCCTCTGAATCGGTCACCCACAGCACCTCCATAGGAATTAACCTAAACCTTTCCTCCAAACCATCCCTTAGGTCCTCAAAATTGTCCTCGACCCTCTGAATTGGTCATCCTCCCTCAAAAGCATCATGCGGTGTCTATTCGACGGCTATCCTTCGTTCCAAACTCACCCGTTGAGGGGCTCTATAAACACCCCATTTTATTACCCCCTAAAATCTCCTTAGGTCCCTAGTACCTCCCCTCATCACTACAGATCCAGGCCATACCCTGAGTACTGACTTAGAAGCCATCGGGCACTCCCAAGCTCCGTTTGACCAAAAATCAAACTCTTTAGCTCGACCGAGGCTGAATGAATCTTCAAAGGGAACTAAAACACCTTTCTAACGTTCCATCCCATGCACGATTCCGACTTACCATGCGGACGAACGACCCATTTCCCCCAAAATTCAATCATGAGGCCATCGGGCGCTCCCGGGCTCCATTTGACCAAGGCCAGCTCTTTAGCTCGATCAAGACTGAATGAATCATTAAAGGTCACTAAAACCCCTTTCCAACGTTCCACTCCATGCGTGATTCTAACTTACGGCACGGACGAACGATCCGTTTGACTCGGAAAGGTCATCGAATGCTTTTAGGGCCCGATTGACCAAAGTTAACTCCCCGAACCTGATCAAACTCTTTGGAATGTCGAATTACATTTCCTAACCTTTCCAATGGTCTGCCTCGTGCGCAAATTCGGACTTACCATAAGGACCAACGATCCATTTGCGTTCGACGATTCCCCGTCCAATTGACTAACAAATGATTCCGAGCCATATTTGATCCACAATCAACTACCGAACCCGAGAGCAATCCAAAGGACTTTCAAAGGTCTCTAAATTACATTTTTAACGGTCTACCCCGTGTGCAATTCTGATCAACGGTTTGCGTTCTGCGATCGATTTTCCAAAAAGGCCTGAAAGACACTACCAAACAGCAGGTCCCAGACCCTGCCTATCGGGAGTGTGCCAAAACGCACCTGCTAAACGGTAGGAATAGGGCTATGAAGATCTTCAATACCCTGGGCCTAGAAAAAGGAGGCCTGACCTCACTTGCAAAGGAGAGCCCAAATCTGATAGATATCACTCTCAGCAAACCCCGAAAACCTCTCTCGAAGTCAGCGTGATTTCCATACCTAAATCCCTTTCCAACCTTCACTTTTCATCATCCTTTTCATCAAACTTGGTGAATTAACTACCCTCCATCATCATCCAAGTCTAAGGGCTGCTTTCCAATATTCAATATCAAGCTCAAGATCTTCAAGAAGGTCCAATTTTCTCAACTCTCTCCTTAAATTCTCATAAATTTGCAATAACTTGTTTTATTACTTAGTGCTTTTATTACCTCATCTCACACATCCTAATATACTTTTTATGTAGTATTATTGCACGTCTCTTCTTTTCATATAAATAAAAACCCAAAAAACAAGAAAAAGAGGGTTTGCTCATGAATTCCAAACGGGAATTGTCATACTTTTCTTACACTTTTCTCACTACTAAAACACTTTTTCTACACACACACAAATAAGATAATCCTCTGTTGGATTTATGGGATAAACCTCACCCCTCGTTTTGTATGCGAACTACGTGGAATTTGATGCCTCTATAGTCTATGTAGGCGTCTCAGGGTAAAACTCGAGACTCGAGTCCTATTTTTACTTTTCCCCTCATTTTCTATTTTCTCTAAACTCCATTCTCTTATACTATATATATATATATATATATATATATATATATACATATATTTGTTCTTAAGGGTGTATTATTCCTTATACGTTATCGTTCCCTCATAACGATTAACGTAGCGATAATCGCCTAAATCCTATTTTCTAATACTTTTATACCTTCCTATGGATGACTCGCTTTACCTCTTCCATGCTACAAGTCGATGATTCCTATCTCCACTATATATACACATGCACATGTATCACAGGGAAAATAAAAGGAAAATATCAAAAACCCATGAGAGACTTAAAGGGAGGAATGGGTGCCTAATACCTTCCCACTTCATAACTTAGCCTCCGGACCCTTTTCGAATCACTTTGGTTTCGTATGCACCAGTATGTCTTTGGATGCTGTCCTTCGGGATGGCTTCCCCTTTTCTTTTGTCTGTTTTGAGTAAAATAGACTGGAGAATCTAATCTCTCTATATTTTTCACCTCACCTCACCTCAAATAACGCATGTCGAAGCGCTCCCGAGAGGGACGCGCGGGACCCGAGGACCCTCACTCTCGCCCGGCCAGCCCACCGCGAGGATCTGGATCCGGGAGGGGATGGCCACAACTTTGGGCCTCAAATTTTAAATAATAATAGAGAACTTCATGTCCCGTTTTAAAATAAAAGGCACGTATTAATTTAACTAAGATATCACTAATTAATATACTTATTTGACTTTGGTAGTAGTAAAATCACAATCACCAATTATATTAACAAGAGATGATAAAATAAAGACAATTTATAACTTATACGTATAAATTTTTTATAGGTAATCAAATAAAAATTCAATTAAACTTAAAATTTAGCAAAAGAAAATAGGGTGTTAATAGAAAGCAATTCATGTTTTTATTTTTAAAAGAAGCGCAAAAAGGACCTAAACACAATAATTTGAACCATTACACGTAATTTGAACCATCAAAAGCGGAAAATTTTGAAAATGGTGAAATTTCCATTTTTAAAGCAAGCTTGAAAAGGACCTAATAACTTAGCGAACCTGCTCTGATACCAACTTGAGACTGTAATTTCTCTACACTATATGATCGAATGTTACTTGTTGTTGCGGAAGCCTCCAAATTTTAAATTCTCATAAATATGAGGATATGGTTCAATTAAATTCCAAACTAAAAAATTTCTTTTCAAATTATAACAATAAAATTCAAAATTTTGATTTCACTCAAATTAAAATTAAAATTAAACAAATTGATGAAATTTTTCTTTAACCACAAAATTAATTTAACCCAAGCCTTCTAATTAGCCTAACAATAATTGATTTAATTTTAAATATAGGCCAAACCAAATTTTATTCAAATTAAATTCTGGACTTGAATTAATTTAAATTTAAACTTAAACTTACCCAAACTTATTTTAGCACCAAATTAAACGAGATTGTGATTAATCCAAATTTTATCTTAATTAAACCTAAGCATGCATTCTAAGTGAGTTTTGCAAGATAAAATAAATCACAATCACACGAGAGGCGCGATGTATGAGGAAAACCCAAATGGGAAAAGCCTCGGACAGCCCAGCCTACAAATCCACTAAGTACGATATGTTTGCAAAAGACGCGACAAGAGGACTTACACAACCGACTCGACTCCCTTCAAGCCTTGACGCGCTCATCCACTCTTCAACCTTTACCTAGTAGATAACCACGGACTCCACCGCAATCTCGGAATCCACCGATGGGGTCTGACCACCGTCAACCTCCACATGGAGCCTTTCTCTGTATGATAACACCGCAGCATAAATAAACTTCTTCCTTTTTTGGTAGAGAAGAAAACCCAAACTCTCTTCTTATTTGGTAGAAAAGGAACCCGGTGCCAAACAAACTCCAAGCAAGATATATATAAGTAGAAACTTGGATTTAAACAAACATTGGGTGTATGTGTATTTTGAAGGAATTTAATCCATGAATTTAATAACACAAAACATGAACTTTTGATGGAAACCTTTTTGCTCTCAAAGTCTAGAATAATACGAGTCAAAAGTTACTCAGAAAAATGTGTTTCCAGCACTTAAATGTAGCTGGTAAAAGTTAGTGGAAAAGTGGGGAACATGGGTGGTTAATTTGAAAACTACTAAAAAAAATCAAAATCTGCCCAGGTTGTTCGAACAAAAAATCAAGGTTGTTCGAACGACTTTCTTCAAACGAAAATTCAGAGAATAACAAGGCTAAATGGTCGCTGGATGGCCTCGTTATAACAAACTTCAAACGAGAATTCAGAGAGTTTTAACATTTTGTCATCTGAACCTCGTTCGAATAAAATCTCATTTGGACTAAAAAAATGTCGTTCGAATGACATTACAGGAAAATGAATTTTTCTTTGAAAAAACTCCAAAAACATTTTTCAAAATAAGAACTTATTTTCACTTTAAAATACACCCCGAATCAAATCTCCAAGGTCTTAAATATATATATAAGAGTGCATTCATACCTTTGGATACCTTGACACAAATCAAATGTTGATGACATAAAACATGCCACTAGAAACCGGCAATGTTGAAGCTTTAAATCTGGCCTGCTACATCTTCAATTCTTCAAATAAATCATAGGCTTGATAGGTACAACATGAACATCTATCCTATGACTCAAATTGTTTTGTCCAAAATTAAGCCAATATTACAAATTGACTCGATTGGAAATTTGCCCTTACACTTACCCTTCCCTTTATCCCTGACTACGTGTTTATTCCATTCAAACATGTGGTTCATCTTTTGTTAGAGACTTTCCAATTTCAAGTCCGTGTCTGATTTTTACGTGTCAAAGTTTGAGGATAACCCACTATTACTGCAAGCAATGCCTATCATCTTCGACTTTCCTTTTCGAGAGCTGATACTTCAAGTACCTCCTATAGACATCCCATCCTAGGACCCTCCTAAGAACCTTCTTAGGTCCCTAGCACTCACTCAATCACCATAAACCCTAGGTCATACCTCGAATAACAATTTAGAGGCTAACGAGTGCTCTTGGGTCCCGTTTGACTCCGGTCAAATTTCTTTCCAGAGCGAAAGCTTAATGAATCTTTTAAGGGCTTTGAATCCCCTTTCCAACGGTCTGCTCCATGTGCATATCGGACTTACGGTTCGGGCGAATGATCCGTTTTACAATTAAAAACTAATCTGGAGGACATCGAGCGCTCTCGAGCCCCATTTTGACCCCAATCGACTTCCTCGCCTGAGTGGAAGCTCAATGAATCTTCTAAGGGCTATGAATCATATTTCCATAGGTCCTGTCCCGTGCACAAATTGAACCTACGATTTGGGCAAACTATTCATTTTACCTTAAAAACTAATTTGGAGGCCACCGAACACTCCCGGACTCCGTTTGACTACTATCAACTATTCAGCTCGAATGAAACTGAATAAATCTTCGACAAACTCTGAATATCATTTCCAATGGTCTTTCCAGAGCGTGAATCAGCCTTACAATATGGATGAATGACCCAGTTACTCTGAAGGGTCGCCGAACACTTCCGGGTCCCATTTGACCAAGGTCACTCTCCAAACCAAATGGGACCAAATTAATCTTCGAAAGGATTTAAATATCCTTTCCAATGATCCACCCCATGCATTATTCTGACTAATGGTTCGGACGAACGATCCATTTTCCTCTGAGAATTTCCTAACTACTAACCAACGGGCATTTTTAGGCCCCGTTTGACCTCGGTCAACTCCCAAACTCGATAGTGGCTCATAGATTCTCGAAGATCTCTTAATAACCTTTCCCATTGTCCACCCTATGCGCGATTTTGGCTTACAGTTCGCATTTTAAGATCATTTTTCTAAAAAAAATTTCCTCAGACTGCCGAATGGCAACCCCAACAACCTGCCTGTCGGCAGTGTGTCTAGGGTTTTATGTCTGTTATATGTAAAAATTGTTCTCTTACGTGGACTAATGAAAAGTAGACACCTGTCCTCCTGTGTGAACACTCGACTATCTTAGTCGGCTTCAGAGATACTTGGTCGGCTGGCATACTGACCAATTCCAAGAATATGAATCACCCGGAAGGGAAAAGGGTACTCAGATGGAACAGTGACTAATACTAAATATTAAGAGTCTCTTAAGTGGGGGGGGGGGGGGAATCAAGCACATGCACACCATATTGAGCTATTGTAACCACTTGAAATTAAACTAACAGTAGACGTAGGTGTTCCTTAGAGCCGAACCACTTTAAAATCTTATTTCTTGTGTGTTTGTTTAGCTTTATATCTAGTGATTATAAATTTGGACACAATCCATTTTTAGACATCAACGGATTAACATCGTCTGTGGGAATAATTATTCATCATCATTTTCTACCCTTTTTATTTTCTTTATTCATTCTCCGAATAATGACCAATGTTCCTAAAAGCAACCTGGTGGCTGCAGGTAACAACCCAGATCCATCTGCTCGCCTTAGCATAGCAGATCTCCAAGGAATTATGTTCAACTTGGCTAAATAACAGGAAGATATACAAGATTCAGTTAGGCAATTGGCCCGCACGTTGTAAGACAAATATTCTAATTCCAGGAGGGGCATGCTGCCTTCGCCAGCTAGGAATGAGAGAAGTCATCACTCCAGGCCTTCTCGTGATAGATCATACCATCCCGGATTAACATCAGCATTTCGATTAATGGATTTTTATGATGATCGATCTTTCTCCAATGAGAGACCGAGTGTGTTATAATGACTGAGTAAGGAATTTTCTTTCGATTGTTTGGGTCCTCGAGCAACTAGAGGTTATCGCAGGGAGCCATAACTTCCTTGTGAGCACATAAATGGATCCACGAGATCTAGAGTTGGCATGGGAGGTTCTGTGCGTGCCGATCAGACTTCTCAGGAAGATAGCTCAGCGCATGTGTACAATAAATCCATTAAAGTTTCATCAACCAAGTCTAAGCGAGAGGAATATTCCTGAAAGGTATCAATGTAATGACTAGAAGATCGATTGGGAGAAATGGCCAAAACTAAGAATCTATTGAAAATAAGTTTTGTAAAAGGATCACCTTTTGTTTAGGCTATTATGGATTATCCCATGCCTTCTAAATTTAAGCCGACAGTTATTACTCCCAAGTATGATGGTAAAACTAATTCGATCCTCCATATCGACCAGTATCAGGGCACTACTGATATCTATTATGTGCCCGATGAGATGAGCTGTAGGGCTTTCTCTAGTTCCATCACCGGTCCAACCCAGATATGGTACAATAATCTTCCTAGAGGTAAAATTTCTAGTTTCCATCAGTCGATCGAACTATTTATTGATAACTAATGTTTTAGGGTTAAGTCGATCAAGAATGTTACTCATCTCTTGACCATACGCTAAAAACCTGGAGAAATTACTCAGGAGTACATTACACGCTTCAATAATGAGAAACTAAAAGTAGTAGATTACAAAGAAAAGACTGCCATTACAGCATTGATAAGTGGATTACTCGCCAAGGATCTTTACTATGATCTAGTAAAAAATCCATCCAAAACTATAACAGATTTGATGGCTAAGGATGGGAAGATTATGAATGCTGAGGAGGTTAAGGGCTGGTAATTTTTGACACAATAACTCATTTACGGTAATAACTCGAAATGACTCGAATATGACACGATTAGCTTGTATATATTTAAGAGTGCCCAAAACTTATACTCATTTCGAATTCAACGCGACCTGAAAATGACACGACTAACCCGAATTGCCACCCAATGAAAATTCAAAAGCAAAAGCCAAAAGTCAGAAGAATAATTCATTTAAGAAAGAAAAAAAGACAAGAAGATTGACAAAATCAAGAAGTATGATGAATATAATCCACTCACCAAGGGGTCCATTATATATTAGAGGAAATCAGGGGAAATAAAGAGTAAACTAGCTTGGGAAGTTAAATTCACGACCCAACAGAAGGGATAAATCCAAATATTATGACTTTCACAAAGATCATGGGCACACCACTGACAATTGAATCACCCTGAAGAATGAAGTGGAGAATCTTATTCGGTGAGGAAAATTGGCTAAGTTTGTTAATAAGAATGGTAGCCGAAATGCCATAAGTAAATCTGAGTCACTTGGCTGAGGAAAGGAAGACACAACAAGGGCACGCAATAACAACTATGAAGATGATCCTGATCTTACAAAAAAACTAGATAAACTCGAAATGGAAGTAGGAATGGTTTTATTAAGGTGTCACTTCATTGTAGGAGGAGACGCTAGTGGAAGAGATAAAATTGTCGAGAGAAAAGCCTATCTAAATGAAGCCAAGGCTTGTCCCACTATTAGACAGAATAATACATCGGAATGCACAGATAGTCGGCATAGGAAGGTGAATAAGGATAGATTGGTGATCGACTTCTCTAAGAATGATTTGAGCGGAGTACTATATCATCATGACAATCCACTTGTCGTCACTTATAGGGTTCACCACGGTAGAGTGGTCAAAATTCTAGTCGATAATTAGAGTTTTGTAGATGTTATATTCTATAACTGTTTCCACAGCTTAGGGCTAGAGGATAGTAAACTAGAACCTTATCATAGGCCTCTCATAGAATTCTCAGGAGAAAGGGTGTATCCCTTAGGAGTAATCAAACCGGATGTGTTGGTCAGCACTTGGTCGGTGAGCATAAAGAAAGGGATTCATTTTTTGTAATGGATAAAAATGTCCCTCCAGCTTACAACATCATTCTTAGCAGAGTAGGAATGAAGTAGCTAGAAGCATTACCATCTACTATGCACCAGTGCATGAAGTTTGCTACCAATTATGGAGTTGACATAGTGAATGGCAACCAAATGGAGGCTATAGAGTGATATTATACATCAGTCAACCAGCAAAAAATCCAGAGAAGCACTACTACTTATCACATCGATACTTTTGATACTCTAGAAAAGGAAGATCCGATGAAGGGACGGGTTATGGAAGAAACTGAGACCATCATACTTGATGACGAGAAGCCAGAAAGGACTACTCAAATTGGTTCAAGGCTAACCCTTCCCTCAAATAGGATTTGACAACATTCTTTAGAGAGAGGAAGGGTGTATTTTCCTGGAGCCATGAGGATATGTCAGGGATTAATCCTAATTTCATCTGTCATGAACTCAACAATTATAAGGACTCTAAGTTGATTAAGAAGAAAAGTAGAGTTTTCAGCCCGATGAGAATGAAGCAATCTAAGAGGAAGTGAAAAAGCTACAGAAAGCACAATTTAAAGAAGATGTAAAATATCCAAGCTGGTTAGCCAATATGGTGATGGTAAAAAAGAAGAATAACAAGTGACGCATGTGTGTGGACTTCACCGACCTCAATAAAGCATGCACAAAAGATCATATTCCTATCCCAAGGATTTATCAATTGGTAGATGCAACTGCACGTCACGAATTGTTCAGCTTTATGGATGCTTATTCTAATTATAACCAGCTAAATATGAAGCCATAAGATAAAAAGAGCACGTCTTTTATCAATATCCGAGGAACATATTTGTTGATACCAAATTTAACCTGCTGACCTGGACTAATCATAAGAAGACGCGTGTCAATCTACGTGGCACGTACCGGCATTCTTACAATCATATTAGCAACGAGGAACTCTGCCTCCCCGATCAACTCAGGCACTCCGACCAACAAGAGCTCTCCGAGGAACTTTACTGCACCGAGCAACTTATGATTACCGAGCTACTTAGGCGGTCCGAGCAGCACCTCGTACAAAGTATTAATAGCAGGATAACCAACAGATTGACTGCACATTAAATGCTTATTATCATACAGATGTATACGCCTAAGGGGCATTTATGTATTACCCTTTCACATGTACAGCCAGGGGGCTATAAATAACTTGTATCAGCCTCATTGTAGAGGGATCGAAATTTCTTGAAGATATTCATACTTTGAGAATTCCTAAACACTCAGCAATAACAAAACAGTGGACGTAGGCCATTCTTTTAAAGTTGAACCACTTTAAAAATTCATTTGTCTTATTCATTTTTATCTGTGATTAAATAATTAGAGATAATATAATTTTTTACATCAACAGATTGGCGCCGTCTATGGGAAACGACTGGTAATTTTCGTTTTTCACCAAAAACAGTTCATCACAAATGGCTGATAATCCTGAATCCAGCAATCGAAACGTTGGAAACCCCCCAAATCCATCTGCTCCGCCAAATGTTCCAGATCTGGCTAGAATAATGATAAATCTAGCCCAGGGCTAGACAGCCATGCAAGAAACTATGCGACAACTCATACAAACTCTTCATGGTGGTGTACCGACCCATTCAGGACAGGGAAGGGTCCAAAGAAATACCCGTTTACATTCTTCACGTACTGGGCATTTCGATTCATATCGTACTGAGGAATTTGATGATTTTTCTTATCAACCAGGAAGAACTTCATCGGTACGAGCCACAAATACTGAACAAAAGGTCACTCTCTCTCCAGAAAGGACCAGTGCATTGGAAAGATTGAGTAGGGTTTCTCCTTTTGATCGATTGGGCCCTAGGAGGAACAAAAGTCCTCCTAAGGCTACATCAAAGAGTTTTCGACGACCATCAGACTTAAGGGAAGGATCTGCCCAGTCGCGACCAGCTGCTAGTCAAGATAGATCCTAGGAAGCCACATCAACGCGATCAGTTGCTCGAACCAACAGGCCCAAGGAAGGAAACGAGGCATGGAAAGGCTCTATTTAGAGGCTGGAAGATAGATTAGGGGAAATGGATAAGGCCAAGAACCCTCTACAACGAACTTTTGTTCAAGGGACACCTTTTGTCCAGGCCATTGTGGATTTTCTCATGCGTCAAAGTTCAAAGCACCTGTTGTGACTCCCAAATATAATGGAAGACCGACCCTGTCCTTCATATAGAACAATACCAAGCTGCAGCCGACATCTATGTTGTTCCAGACGAGATGAGATGCAGAGCATTCTCGGGAACTCTTACCGGATTTGCTCAAATATGGTACAATAATCTTCCTCGGGGTAAGATCTCAACTTTCTTTCAACTGGCCGAGTTATTCATTGGGAATTTCTGTTTTAGGGCAAAGCCAGTTAAATGAGTAGCGCATTTGTTAAGTGTTAGACAGAAATATGGTGAGAGTACTAGAGATTATATAACTCATTTTAATAACGAGAAACTCGAAGTCATTGATTATGAAGAAAATACAGCGATTACCGCCTTGATGAGTGGGCTGCTTCCCAACAAGTTGTATTACACTTTGGCCAAAGATCCACCCAGAACCATGTCAGAACTGATGGGAAAAGCGGCCAAGATTATTAATGCCGAGGAAGCTATGGCTGCGAAGAAGAATATGGATGCCAAAGAAACTAAGGTGGAGGGTGATAAAGCTAAGAAGAAAGAGCATAAGAACAATGGTGGTGACAAACAATCAAGAACAAGGTCGTCATGGGAGGTATTGAAGAACTTTGATAATTATACTCCTTTGAAGAAAGACATCATCCATGTTCTAAAAGAAATCAAGAACAACGAGGAATTAAACTGGCCAGAGAAAATGAAGACAGGCCCTGACAGGAGGAATAAGGCCAAATATTGCGAGTTTCATAAAGATCATGGCCATATGACCAAAAATTGCATAGCTCTTCAGAATGAGATCGAAACACTCATTAGACGAGGAAAACTGGCAAAGTATGTTGATCATAGAAATGAAAGAAGAAATGGCGACCGAACAAGAGAGAGGTCTAGATCTCCTCGTCGAGCAGAGGAGAACAAGAAAAGAGACCATGAAGACGACCCCGATCAGCCCAAAAGACCAAGGCAGCCAGAACGTGAAGTGTTTTCAATACATTTTGGGGCATTTGATTGTAATGTTATTACAGGTGGAGATGCAGGAGGAGGAGACTTTACTGCAGAGAGAAAAGCTTGCCTCTGTGAGGCTCAAGCTTGCTCATACATTCAACGAATAAATTTAGCTGAGGAGGATCCCCGAGAAAGGTAAACAAGGAGAAATTGGTCATTGGTTTCTCAAAGAACGACCTCGCAGGTGTTCTATATCCTCATGATGACCCATTGGTGATCAAAATGAGGATGAAGGAAGTAATGATTTCAAGAGTATTGGTAGATAATGGTAGCTCGGCAGACATCATTATCTACTCGTTCTTTGACAGTTTAAATCTAAAGATGTCTCAACTGGAACCTTATCACAAACCCCTCCTCGGTTTTACTGGCGAGAAAGTATTTCCACTTGGGACGATCAAGTTGGATATATTCATTGGTACAAGGCCTGCTTGTTTAAACAGAAAGAATACGCTTCTTCGTAATGGATAAGAATGTTCAATCAGCCTACAATATCATCATGTGAAGGGTAGGATTGAAGAAGTTCTAGGCAGTACCATCTACGGTACATCAATGCCTAAAATTTCTAATAAATTTTGGAGTAGGAGTTATGAAGGGTGATCAAAAGGTAGCTCGGGAATGCTACTATTCATCTGTCGAGCAAGAGGAACTGGAGGAGTTAAGGAAAAAGACTACTACCTATCAAGTGGATGAAGGTGCAGAAATTGAAACATTGGATCCTAGAGATGAGTCGCAACTCATGAAGGGTCAAGTGGTGGAAGCAACTGAAAACATCATTCTGGACGACGAGCACCCTGAATGAACAACTTAAATAGGTTCGTCGTTGGAGGCCTCACTAAAATAGGAATTGATAACTTTCCTAAGAAGCGGAAAGAAAACTTTTGCATGGAGTCATGAGGATATGCCCGGGATAGACCCAAATTTCTTATGTCACGAGCTTAACGTGAATAAGGAGATCAAGCCTGTGAAGCAGAGAAGAAGAGTATTCTGTCCCGAGAAGAATCAAGCCATACAGGAGGAAGTCGAGAAGCTCCAGAAAGCTTGCTTCATTGAAGATGTTAAATATCCAGACTGGTTAGCAAACGTGGTGATGGTGAAGAAGAAAAACAACAAATGGAGAATGTGTGTAGACTTCACCGACCTCAATAAAGCATGCCCAAAGGATCACTTTCTGTTGCCCCGAATTGATCAACTAGTGGACGCTACCTCGGGACACGAGCTGCTGAGCTTCATGGATGCTTATTCTGGTTACAACCACATTAAAATGAAACCTTAAGACAGGGAGAGTACTTCTTTCATTACCCCTAGGGGAACTTATTGTTATAATGTTATGCCTTTTGGTTTGAAAAATGCAGGTGTAACATATTAGCGGCTGATGAACAAGGTGTTTGCAGAACAAATCAGTTGCAATATGGAAGTCTATGTTGATGATATGCTGACAAAGAGCAAGAAAGCTGCCGATCATCTAATTGACTTAGGCCAGACCTTTGATCAATTGGATAAATATCAAATGAAGTTGAACCCGACCAAGTGCATATTTGGAGTACGAGAAGGCATGTTTCTAGGGTACATTGTCAATCAACGAGGCATTGAAGCAAACCCTGAAAAGATCAAACCTCTGTTAGGACTGCGATCTCCAACGACGAAGAAAGAAGTGCAAAGTCTTACAGGACGAGTAGCCGCACTCAACAGATTTGTATCACGAGCAACTGATAGATGTCTCCCATTCATCAAAAAGCTCCAAAAAACTCTTGAGTGGAATGATGAATGTGAGAAGGATTTTCAAGACTTGAAGAAAAATCTGGGAGCACCTCCACTATTGTCCAGGCCAGTGATAGGAGAAAAGTCATACTTGTATCTAGCAGTATCGTAGAATGCAGTTAGCTCGGCTTTGATAAGAGTGGAGAATGGAGCGTAAAAATCGATCTATTACACGAGTAAGGACTTTCGAGGAGCAGAGATCAGATATCCAAAATTGGAAAAGTTGGCACTGGCGCTGATTGAAGCAAGTAGAAGAATGAAGCCATATTTCTAGGCTCATACTATAGTAGTATATACTGATATGCCATTGAGGCAAGCCCTTCATAAACCAAAAAAATCAGGGAGATTGATGTATTGGGCAATAGAGCTAGGTGAATATGACATAGTTTATGAACCCAGATCATCGCTTAAAGGGCAGGCAGTAGCAGATTTTATAGTAGAGTTCACTTATCCTGATACCCCCGAGGAGCAAAAGCTACTCACCGATCAACCTGTGGATGTTACAGAATCATCGAAATCAAGCCCAGACCAATTTAGGTTGGTAAAAGGGCAAGTAGATGCTACAGAATCATCAAATTCAAGCCCAGACCAACTTAGGTTGGTAAAAGGGCAAGAAAATATGATCGACGAACAGCAAGAAATATCAGGAGAGGGTGAAAGGAAGCAACAAATTTTCCACTGAGGAACTCTGTCAGACCAAAATTTTGAAGACGAGTTACCTATATGGAGTCTATATGTGGATGGCTCATCTTTCACTACAGGATGTGGGGCAGGGATAGTTTTGAACAGTCCGGATGAGGTCGACATGGAATACGCCCTACGTTTCCAATTCAAAGCTTCAAATAATGAGGCTGAATATGAAGCCATGATTGCAGGTCTTAGTTTGGCAAAAACCATGGGGGCAGAGCAGGTTATTGTCTTCAGCGACTCGTAATTGATCATAAATCAAATGATGGGAGTATATGCAGCCAAAGGAGAATTAATGATCAGATATCATGCAAAGGCAAGGGAATTGGTATCGGAATTTGTTGTTATTCAGCTGGTCAGAATACTAAGAATGGAGAATGCGAGAGCAGACGCCTTAGCTCGATTAGCATCAGCTACTCGTACCGAGCTACGAAGAATAATCCCAATTGAAGTTTTAGCTAGTCGGAGTATAGATGAAGGTCTGACATTGAACTTTATTACCCTTGATTTAGGATCATCATGGATGGATCCCATCAGGGCATATATTGAGAAAGGGGAATTACCAACTGACAAACTTGCAGCCAAGAAATTGAAGTTTAAAGCTGCTCGTTATGTACTGACTAATGGTATTCTATACAGACGAGGAATAATATCAGGTTTATAAAGATGTGTGTATCCCACCGAGGTGAAAGATCTGATTGAAGAGGTCCATGAAGGTTCCTGTGGAGCCCATGTAGCAGGTCGGACACTTTTGCAAAGAATGATAACTCAAGGATACTACTGGCCAATGATGAGGGCTGATTGTATAGCCTATGCCAAGAAATGTGACAAGTGTCAACGCTTCTCCTCTATCCAAAGAACTCCCCAAGCATTATTGGCACCCATTACTTCCCCTTGGCCATTTTTCATATGGGGAATAGACTTGGTCGAGCCACTGCCAACGACCAGGGGAAGATTCAAGTATCTCGTGGTCGTTGTGGACTACTTTACTAAATGGGTTGAGGCTGAGCCTCTCATTGATATGACATATGACAAGGTGTACCAATTTATTTGGAAAAACATCATCTGTCGATATGGTCTTCCTCATCCATTCATCACAGATCATGGAACTCAGTTCGACAACGAGGAGTTCGCTGCCTATTGTCATCAGTCGAATATCTTGAAGATTCACTCAGCTCCAGGCCATCCACAAAGTAATGGACAAACTGAAGTGACAAACAGAACACTACTAAATGGTTTGAAGAAAAGATTGAATGACGCGAAAGCAAACTGGATCAACGAGTTGCACTCTGTACTGTGGGCCTATCGAACTACTCCCCAAGTAGCAATAGAGGAATCTCCATACATGCTAGCATTTGCAAGTGAAGCTATTATACCTGCCGAGTTGGGTCTCCCAACACACAGAGTACTGAATTTCAATTCCCCTGTCAGCGACTTAATGAGAAGATTGGATTTGGACATGCTCGAAGAAGTTAGAGAAGAAGCAGCCATCAGGAATGTTGTTTACCAATAACGAACAGCTTTGTTCTACAATAAGAGAGTGAAGAAGTGCGACCTGAAAGAAGGAGACTATGTGCTAAAGAAGGTGATTCAAAAGCACAACAAACTGGAAGCAAACTGGCATGGACCCTACCGAGTTAAAGTGGTTGTTCGACCAGGGACATACAGAATAGAAACTTTAGAGGGGGAGGAGTTTAAGAATGCATGGAATGCAGAACACCTGCGCAAATATTATCAGTAATCTAAACTCTCATGTAATGCAGTTCCCTCAGTATGAATAAAATTACAATATTCTGCCCAATTCTCTCCTTTTATTGAAAATTTTTTGGAGAATACTAGTGCTACACACTACTCAGCAAAACTCAAACTACTCAGAAAATATTCCTAAAAATGACAACTAAGGTTGGTTAGGAAGTAAATCTACTCCTAAAAATGCCAACTAAGGTTAGTTAGGAAGTAAATCTATTCCTAAAAATGCCAACTAAGGTTGGTTAGGAACTAAATCTATTCCTAAAAATACCAACTAAGGTTGGTTAGGAAGTAAATCTATTCTAAAAAATGCCAACTAAGTTTGGTCGGGAAGAAAAAATGCACCAACTCAGGTTAACTACAGTTGGTCGGAAGAATTTTTTTTAACAAAATATGAGCATGCGAAAGTGATCAAGCAGAATTTTTTTATACTCATAAATTACCAAAAAAACTGTTCGAGAAACAAAATATCATCAATTTTGGTTAGTCGTCAAATGATTACCACAAATTCAAGATAGTCGACAATAAGTTTTAACAAACTCTAGTTGATCGACAAATAACACAATGTTATTATCTTTTTAACAGATATACATGCACAAATGTAAAATGTTTTACAATTACAAGACAGTGGCAATCAAGATTTGCAAGGAAAATTATTTCATTAAATACATCAAGAATGAAATACAAATTTATTATTACATCAAGATCCCTATTCTATTGGTTTCTTCCCCTCTGCTTTTGAAACAGGTTCCTCGCCAGCAGGTGGATCATCCAAAGCATAAGGGGAATTTATAAAATTAAGATCTTTAAGCATCCTGATGTTCATCACAGATGGTCGATCAAGTAGATGCTCGGCGTGAGATATCTCAGCATTGGAATGGAGACTATAATCGCCGAGGTATTTGGAAATCAAACATTGAGGGATGGCCCTAGCAGGGATCCAGCTCATGTCGAGCTTGAATGGTGGCACTAGAAGGTCGAGCAGCCCAGGATTATGGTAATACCACAAGTAGTGACCCTTCTCCAGTTTCAATACACCCAAGGCATTCAACTACCCCTGTTTGTACCCCTCATTATTCGCATTTTGGATCCGATCATCCAAATGGTAGATAGCCTCATTGTATCCAGCCATCCAGAATTCTCTGGGCTGCTTATGGAACTGATAAGTCAATCTTTCCAGCTGCTCGTGAAGACTTTTTATAAAGAGTTCTTTATTCTCCAAGGCAGACTTCTGTGTAGAAAGTTGCTCGTCCAGATTCCGGATCTTCTTAGACATCTCAGCCAATGCCTAGTTCTTTGCCATCAGCTGGAAAGCTTGATTCTCCAGAGCTGATTGAGTTCTTTGTTCCTCGACAGTAATATGAACAGCTCTTGCTCGTCCCCGAGAAGCTCTTGCTCGTCCCCAAGTAGATGTAAAAGAGCCAGCTCTCTTCAAGGTCTCCAATTCGTCTCTCAGATTGGCGTTTTCGACCTCCAAGAAAGAGAATCCCTCATCGTTCACAGGGACCAAGGCATTTGAGGTAGAGGCAGCAGACTTCAACTAAGCTACCTCTCTTTGCAGGTTATTGTTTTCCTGCTCCAAAAGCTCAGCTATTTGCCTGTGCTCCTCGACCTCGGTTTTCAAAGTTCTCTCTCTCACTTCATAATCAGCAAACCGTTTATCGTATCCCTTATCAGCATTCAGTTGCTGATACTTCTTCTCGTACCCCTCGTGCAAAAGGGCTGTAGATTCCTTATACTGTTGTTGAAGCTCTTCAAGAGTGCCCTGGAGATCTTCAATCATTTCATAGTATGCTACATTGTTAGCCACTGCACGATCGAGCAGGCACTTCAAATACTGATAGGCTTCAATTGCTTGCTCTGATGCACCTTGACCGAGGATGTCAACGATTTGTGCTGCACTCATATCCGTATGACCAGCTGTGAAGTACTCATTACATTGCCTCAATAATTTTGTATCATGAGCAGATAGTAATTCCATCCTGGCCATAAACTAGTAAAGGAAAGAGAAATCAAGAATCAATAAGAGTGCAAACAAAGCAAGAGGAAGAAAAACAACAGTATGAGTAGACAAAAATTTCAATTTTATTACATCATAAGAGATAAGTACATATTTCAGAGTTACAACTGGCAAAAATAAACATAGAAGAAAAATCCGAACAACTCTACACCTTTTCCTTGTCTCCCAAAACTTTCTCGGGAGGCTGGGATGAGGAGGTAGGTTGCTCGGATGGTACAGATGGTTGCTCGGGGAGTGATGGAGGTTGCTCATTTGAAACAACTGATGGTTGAAGTTGCTCGTTGGTGGACTAGATAGCTGGGGGATGAGGAATTTGATCTCCCATCACCATGGAGGATTCCTCAGAGGCGGCTTCGTCCTCTTCTTCTTCTTCTTCAGGAGTTGGAGGGGGGCCCGGGATGTGTCACTGAAATAGGTCAGAATTTTCATCGACCTTCATTTCTTGCAGAGCAGCGACCCATCCATCCCTAAAATACTTGAGGCTACCATATTCCACTTGGGACATCATGGCAGCCAGACCTTTATTCCACCCCTTATCCCATCCAACGCTGAAAGATTTTTTATGAGCCAATTTCCTTTTTGTCTTCTCCAAGGAAAGCTTCTCGAAAAGAAGATCATCGACAGCCTTCAACTTATTCTCAACTTCCTCCTTCTGACGACTTACTTCATGAAGTTGGACTAATTCTTCCTCAGCAACCTTGAGCTTACTTTCAAGCTCCCCGGCATTTTTGAGCTTCCCTTCGAGCTCTTTATTCCTCTCTTCCAAGTCTTTTATTTTATTCTCCAACCCCTTGGAGACCTTAACAACTTGATCCTTTTCCTGTTCGATGGAATTAAGCTTCTTCTCCCAAGTAGCTTTATCATCATCATATTTCTGATGAGAGTCCTTCAGAGACTGCGTCAGGCCCACCAAAGCTTCCTCTACACCAGACGAGGAGCTTGAAGCTTTAATAGCTTCATCCTTCTTCAAAATTGTATTGAATCAGGTTACCAACTGTTGAAAGAAAACAATAGCAAGTCAGTGCACAGATGTAAAAAGGGAAGAATGAAAGTTTAAAACTATAGGACTTACAGAAGCAATATGACGAGCTGCTAATGCAGTAACCATGTCCCGAGAAAGATTTTCTTCAATACCTTGGATCTCGGGAATGATCCAAGTCTTCATCGAGTTCATGGCAGAGCTCGGGGCAACAAAAGTGGGAACACCACTTTCAGTAGATGGGGGCTGAGCGATGGTTTCAGCCAAATTGACTGAGGATCTTTTCTTCAGCCTCCTCAGAGGAGCATCAACAGTCTCGACTAAAGATGTAGTCTTAGTCGGAGAGATGACAATCACCTCACTCGGAGCAGCAACCTTGCTCGGAGCCACTGGGGGCTTCTCGGCAATCTTCACAGGAGCAGCTGAAGGAGGTGCATCAGTTTTTCTCGTCCCTTTTCCTGGGACATCATGCTTACTTTTCTTTACCTCTCCAGCACCAGAGTCAGATTTCTCAAAGAGGGTAGGAGGTCTTCTTTTCTTCATCCTTTCACTCAAAGGAATATGTGACTCAGGTGAAGAACTTGTAGACGCTGGTATTGGTTTTGCGTCGCTTATCACCGGACGAGCAATGAAAGATGAGGTGTAACTCTTATACTGCAGCAAATACGAAGCTGACCTAATATGCTCGTCGGCAATAATCTGATGCAAACTCCAGATAATTTTTAAATGTCATATGTTAACTTCTATCTCTTTTGGAGACTTTCTTTTGCTGTCAACTGCAAATAAATGAACATGAAAATATCAGTGACACGTTTTATCAAACACAAAGGAAGCATGGTTTCAAAAATAAAATAAAAACAACCTATCCCATTGCCTTAGGGAGGACATCTAGGACCCTGGTAAACATCATCTCCAGTTAGTGGAGGGTGTTGCCAATTTTTCATAACAATCCCTTGCTCGAAGTAGTCCCTATTGGCATCTGGGAGATTGACCACTAAAGCTCTATTTAAAAACCTAGTTTTTAAATAAAAAGTACTATCACCAACAGCCCATCTATAACAAAACATAATTTCAGGAATTCTTATACGAGCTCCATGAATTTGATTTAATCTATGAACTCCGTTAACTATTCTCCACGTATTGGGGGCTATTCTTGCAAGAACCACGTCAAAGTATTGACAGAATTCCAGACATAAAGGGTTTGGGGGGGAAAAAAGCCACATTCACCGACAAAAAGACTGGGGAACCAATGTCCCTCAGCCAAACGAAAGTAATCTGAAGGCTCAGAAAGCTCCTCCAAAATAACCCATGAAGGAATAGAGAAATCAGAACAAAACTTATCAATCGACTCTACAGGGTAAACCATGATGAATAAAGGAAATCAAAGAGAAAGAAGAAGATCTTACAGGAAAAGGATGAGTATGTTGACAACGAATGATGAAAGGGATGAACGCACAGGAGAGAGAGACAATGGAAAACTCAAAGAGACAAATTTGAAAAAGTAGAAGACGATGGGATTTTCTGCAACGCTTAAATACCTTGTCTTGGGAATGGGTAAAGATAATGATTACAAAAAGAGACAGTTACATTCCCGGCGGTTAAAAAGAGAAAAAGGGCGTGGGAACCGAAGCAGTCATAAAAATTCAAAAAGTCTGATTCTACGAATTTGGGAGGAGAAATAAATACAAAAGAAAGTACTCCTAAATTTTGGGATGATCATTTAAAACCGCCATAGTTCGAGAAAGAATGTTCCACACTCCTAAAATCTCGAACTGTGAAACATTGGGGGCTTCTGTTGATACCAAATTTAACCTATTGACCTGGACTAATCATAAGAAGACGCGTGTCAATCTATGTGGCACGTACCGAAATTCTTACAATCATATTAGCAACGAGGAACTCTGCCTCCCCGATCAACTCAGGCGCTCCGACCAACAAGAGCTCTCCGAGGAACTTTACTGCACAGAGCAACTTATGATTATCGAGCTACTTAGGCGGTCCGAGCAGCTCAGGCGATCCGAGCTGCACCTCGTACAAAGTATTAATAGCAGGATAACCAACAGATTGACTGCACATTAAAGGCTTATGATCATACAGATGTATACGACTAAGGGGCATTTATGTATTACCCTTTCACATGTACAGCCAGGGGGCTATAAATACCTTGTATCAGCCTCATTGTAGAGGGATCGGAATTTCTTGAAGATATTCATACTTCGAGAATTCCTAAACACTCAGCAATAACAAAACGGTGGACGTAGGCCATTCTTTTAAGGCTGAACCACTTTAAAAATTCATTTGTCTTATTTATTTTTATCTGTGATTAAATAATTAGAGATAATCTAATTTTTTACATCAACAATATTGCTACAAGTTATGCCCTTTGGGCTAAAAAACGTTGGGGAAAAATATCAAAGACTGGTGAATAAAGTGTATTTGAAGACCAGATAGGCAAGAATATGGAGGTGTATGCAGATGAAATGCTCACCAAGAGCAAGGTTAAGGCCGACCACATTGCAGATTTAGCCCAAACATTTGATCAGTTGGAGAAACACCAAATGAAGCTTAACCTGACCAAATGAATATTTGGGGTACATAAAGGAATATTCTTGGGATATATTGTGAGCCAAAGGGTAATTGAAGCCTATCCTAATAAAATAAAGGTGCAGGAGGGTAGTGTGACTGGGGTCTAGTAAGATGCTAAAACGGCTGAGGCGTGACCCACTTCAATGAACTCTGCCTTCAAAGTTTTCAAGAACTTCTAAAGAAGCACTTGGTAAAACCTTCTCCTTTTGATAAAAATAAAACCAAAGCAAGAATTACTTGTCACACCTCTCTAAATTCTGGCGTCGGCCGCTACCAAAACTAAGTCAGGTGTGAGTAAATTAAATATCATCCTTAGCTTGTGACAGAAATGAGGCATAAAAACTTTAATCCACAAGATAAATTATTTTAATCAAACCCAAATATGAATGACATCCAACTGATAAAAACACCAAAGTGCGATCAAAATCCATCACATGTGATCTCCGAATATCTCAATAATTAAATAAATAAATCCAACTGAAATCTTAAAACAACTTTGGAACCGAAAGGCCCAATAAACTCAAAAGTAGTCTCATAAATAATACGACGAAACGAAAAGACAAATCTAACGACTAAAGCAATAAAATTAATCTAGCTGCACCTCCAAAAGATATCCAATGAATCCTATGCTGCAACTCCTAAATAAATCCTGAAAATATTAGTCAATGCATGTGTCAGAGCCAGAGCCTCGAGCATGAAAACCGGATACTCTTCTCAATTATGTTCCATGAGCCCAGACAATAGTGTTATATATATCGACCATAACAATAAAATATTTTTAATTACGAAGGTTTTTAATCACCAAAAGTAAATTTCTAGCTACCCGCAAGGTTTCTTTAAAAATTCACACCAATATTATTTTAATTAACCCACCTTCCCAACAATATTTAATTTCATTAAAAAAACACAATTATAATTTACACGCCCCCTTATCAAGTCTATCGTCTGATCCGTTTTTATCCTGCGATCCTCGCGATATGACAAGGTTCTACACACACACACATCCCCTTGTCAAGTCCGTCGTCTGATCCGTTTTTATCCTGCGATCCTTGCGATATGATAAGGTTCCACACACGACACGAAATAATTGATGGTGCTAAGATTTAGCTCCACCAGATAAGAGATGATGAGCTCAAACAGTGATAACAATGGAAGCAAGAGTTATATATGTGTATAAGTATATAGAAGGGGATGAGTATAAGAGGAATGAAGACAATGATGTATAGTGGTTCAGCCAATCAGGCCTACATCCACTGTGAGTGTGTGATCCATTAAATATGGGCACTAATGGCCTTGGTTACAATGCTCATAAGCTCACTCTCTATCTACTGTGTGTATACAAGCAGAGTTTTAGCTAGGGTTACAATTATTAATCCCTTTGCAAGGTTAAAGATGACAAATATATATAGGGCTTGGGTGGTGTAATGTACCTCCTAAGCATGCATTGAGCATGTGAATAATGATCTAGCCAATTACCTGCTGACACCTGGATGTGCCACTTGTGATTAATGATGGCATAATATTCCTTCACGTGAGGGGATGATATTGTTATAACGGTTTAGTCCACGCGCTATATGAGTCCCATGTGCACTGTCCCATGCATCTCCCAAATCACGCGATGTGATGATGTCACCCTCGATCTATGATGTCAGGCTGAGGCTAAAGTTCATGCCAGCATTGGGTCCGGCTGGATGTGGGCCTAATACTGTCCTCCCCTCATGGGGTCATCCAGTTAGTGATGAAGGGTAGGCCCATTATACAGTCGTCTGGCCTATGATGAAGGGTCGGCCCATCTCAGGGTCGTCTACTCTAGGATGAGGGGTCGGCATGGCTGACCCTTCTTTCAATGGAATTGTGGTAAAGTCATACCCTCGTACTGGACAAGGGTATCCTCAAATCGATCGAGGGTGCCTTTTGATATATCACCCTTCTTCAGTGAAACCTGTAGTAGACTTGAGCCCTCGTCTTAGATGGGGATACCCTCAGCCTGACCGAGGGTGTATTTTAGTATATCAATCACCCCTAGACCTTGGTCATCGATGTTGTTGAGATGGCTGAGGGGTAATGTTCCCTTTAAATGCCAAATGGGTGGTCAAGTTGATGAGTGACATTTTTCAAATTGACTGACATTGTGTCAGATGTTAATCATCATGTGTTTCTTAAATGTGACGGATGCACACTTTCTTAGGACTGTGCCCTAATGATGCTTTTCCTCGTGGGCTGTGCACTGCCTAGATTAATGGGCCCACTAATAAAAAGGTATTTAAACCATTTTTCAAACAATCATTCCTTTTCTTCATCTTATTCGCAAGCACGCTCTCTCTCTCTCTAGCTCCTTAGCAGTTCAAACGCCATTTCTACACTTTCAACCTTTTCTTCCGTGTTCCAAGATTCGTTCAGTCTTTATCTTCATCCTTAGGTATTTTCTCTGCCCTAGATTCCCTTTTCATCTTCCATTTTCACGTGTTTCTTGCTTTGGGGTTTCTTTTCCATTTTCTTGGTTATTTTACTTTTCCGACGTGAGAACCTTCCCTCCTGTGGCGGTTATAGGGCTAAACATTAGGTTTTAGGCTTCCCAGGATTCCTCCTCCACCTTTTCGTGGTGGTTTAGTGCCTCTTTGTGATGCTTCTTAGGCTTTCCTGTTGCTCTCCGGAATTCTTCTCTGGTGAACTTTGTTCCCCTTGTTCTTGAGTGTCCACCCACAAAAACCCTTTATTTCTTTAGGTTTGATCCAAAGGTCAATTTAGTCGAACTGTAATCTTATTTGTAGTTAGTTTGAACAAATTCCTTAAGCATAGGGTCCCCCTCTTAATGCTCAAAAGACTCTACGATTTAGCCGAGGAGTTTCCAACTTTGAGGGAGAAATTCTTTGTAGAGATTAGGTGTATAGAGGAAGAGAACGAACGAAGATGAGGGGCCGACCCTAATTGGGTATGACCCATATTCCCCATTCCTTTAGCCATAATTTTACCATCTGAGCCCATTAGGTTTTCCTTTCGTCCAGCCGAGTGTCAGGCACACGAGGGAGAAATGAACAAGAGAGCGTCGTCATTAATGGGTGCTGGGCGTTCTGGGAGAAGAGAAACATCAACACTTAGCCCAAGCCGACAGGTCGAGGGGACAGTTCATTCTAAGGTTATCCCAGTAACAACCCTGTTCCCTCTTGATTTTTAAGTGTCCTTTCCAGATAGCCCACCGATAGGCGATGAGGCTGAGAGATCTGGGGACAAGAGGGCTGAGGAAGATAATAAGAATTATGAGACTGATCAAGTTGACACTTCTAGTGCCTCGGCCTACGTCTCGTCTATTAAGGATTGTGACCCCCTATTGTGGAGGCACCTCTTCGATATGCAACCAAATGTCAGTATGAGGGTCCCGAATGAGGATGATAGGGTCTTTTAAGGGAATGAAGGGGAAGTAGTTGTTTATGAGAAGATGCTCAAAGTAGGTGTTAGATTCCCTCTGCACCCTATAGTAGTTGATATACTTTCTACCCTTGGGGTTGATCCTTCTCAACTTCCTCCTAACTCTTGGAGGACCATCCTTGGCTATGTCTCCCTCTGTAAGAGCACTTTCCTCGATGAGCCCTCGACCGATTTGTTCATAACCTGCTACAATATAACTTCTTCGTCCAAGCAAACTGAGTATTTTCATCTAGGGGCAAGGAAGTCCGATAAAAAGCTTCTCCATATAGCACAAACTTCCAACCATGATTGGAAGAAGAGTTTCTTCTTCATCTCTGGGGATTGGTAATTCCTCTTCGGGGTTGATCCCTTAGAAGACAGTCATAGGGTCCCGAGGGAATGGTCCAACCCCTCAATGAAAGCACGATTAGACCCCAGACTCAGTTTGGATGAGAGGGATATTGTTGACTATCTGATGGAACAAGGGAAAGGGGGTGGGCTTGCCAAATTTGAAGATTTGATGACCCCTCATTTCCTCAAAGAAGCTGGTTTGAGGGTCAGCCCCCTGACAGAATTATGTGAGTTGATTTTTTACTCCATTTCTTTATGTTTCCTCATTATTATTGCTTGTTTCTGATGTATCGTCTCTTTTTTAGGCCGTCCTGCAAATGTGTTTGATCAACTTTAGGAAATGACTGCTCCTAGCTTAATGCCTGACCTGGGTAAGAAGAAAGGCAAGGAGCCTCAATAGCCTTTAAAAAGATAAAGGCTATGGGGCCGACACAAGTAGAGCCGACTGCCGACAATCGCAAACACAAGGAGCCAGAAGTCCTTGCTGGCTCTCGTCCTGACTCTCGGACGAGGGCAAGGGTAGAGGTCCCTCACACGCACACTGAGGGGACCAGCTCCTCTTTATGCATGGGCACCTACTGGTCTTAGAATCAGGCCTTCTTGAGGGCCGAAACTTCCTCCCTCATAGCCAACTTGAGGGAAGCCAAGGCCTCCATATTCTCGGCACCCTCAGCGATGGACTATGAATTCTTATCCAAGATGCCCCGGCCAAGGTTTATGATTATGATCTTCATACTCCAGCTTAGGTATTTCATTCGTCTCTCAACTTTTGATTCACTAATATTTTGTAAATTATTCCCTCGGCTCTTTAATATGACCTTTCTTGCCTTATACGGTCTGTCTACGCCTTCACATCTGCCACCAGGTGGATGGGTGCAAATCAACAGAAGTTCCATGAGGCCGAGAGAGCTATTTAAAATGAGGCTAAGCTAAGGACTGAGTTGGACACTGCCAGGGTCGAGCTGGAGAGTGCGAGGACTGAGCATGAAAGGGTTCTGGACGAGCTTGTGAGGCAGCATGAGGCCGACCTAAAATTGGAGGACAACCTCATAAAAGAAAAAAATGAGGCTCTGACCAACCAGGGTGGCCAGTTCAAAAATGAACTTGATGAATCAGTGAATAGGGCCAATATCGATGCTATGGAGGCTTACAAACTCTCCGACGAGTTCTAGGGCTTCGGTCTTGAGTACATGGAGAGGGGAATCAAGACAGCCTGTCGATGGGTCATCTTGAAATTTGCTGATGCCGTGTCATCTATTCGCCCTTCTTTGGAAGTTGTGGAGCTGGATGACCCCCTGATAGTTGATGCTCTAGCCCATGTAGAATCTCAAGTTCATGTCGAAGGCACCGGCATATTTGAGGATCAGCCTCCTATTTTGGTCATCGAAGAGACTCCTCTTATAGATGTTGAAGCCCTGCCTTTCGATGTTGCTCAATAGGGTGGCCATTTGTGGCCCATACCCTCTGCTTGTGAAGCATCTTTATTTGACTTTCTTTTGGATAAATATTATAACACTTGATTTTATAATGAAATTGCTCTTATAATGGAATTGCTCTCTTCCTGTATTCTATATTTGCTTCTTTTACGATTTGTCTTGGCTATGATATTTTGTGCTAATCATCTTCAAGTCCTCCCTCGTCTTTCTTGAGGGTGAATGGAGGGTCGTCGCTGCCATTCGCCCTCATTATAGTCGAGGGTGGCTATCCACCAAACTAATGATGTTTTCAAAATGCAAGTCCTCCCTCGTCTTCCTTGAGAGTGAATGGAGGGTCGTCCCTACCATTCACCCTCTTCATAGCAGAGGGTGGCTATCACTAAATTAATGAAGTTTTCAAAATGCAAGTCCTCCCTCCTCTTCCTTGAGAGTGAATTGAGGGTGGTCCCTACCATTCACCCTCTTCATAGCTGAGGGTGGACATCCACCAAATTAATGATGTTCTCAATTTTAAGTCCCCCTCGTCTTTCTTGAGGGTGAATGGAGGGTCATCCCTTCCATTCGCCCTCATTATAGCCGAGGGTGGCTATCCACCAAACTAATGATGTTTTAAAAATGCAAGTCTTCCCTCGTCTTCTTTGAGAGTGAATGGAGGGTCGTCCCTACCATTCACCCTCTTCATAGCCGAGGGTGGCTATCACCAAATTAATGATGTTTTCAAAATGCAAGTCCTCCCTCGTCTTCCTTGAGAGTGAATGGAGGGTCGTCTCTACCATTCACCCTCTTCATAGCTGAGGGTGGACATCCACCAAATTAATGATGTTTTCAATTTTAAGTCCCCCTCGTCTTTCTTGAGAGTTAATGGAGGGTCGTCCCTACCATTCACCCTCATTATAGCCGAGGGTGGATATCACCAAATTAATGATGTTTTCAAAATGCAAGTCCTCCCTCATCTTCCTTGAGAGTGAATGGAGGGTCATCCCTACCATTCACCCTCATCATAGCCGAGGGTAAGTCCTCCCTCACCTTTCTTGATAGTAAATGGAGGGTCATCCCTATCATCACCCTTATCTTAGCCGAGTGTGGTTATCCACCAAATTAATGGTGTTTTTAAATAGCAAGTCCCCCTCGTCTTTCTTGAGAGTGAATGGAGGTTCGTCCCTACCATTCACCCTCATTATAGCCGAGGGTGGCTATCACCAAATTAATGATGTTTTCAATTTTAAGTCCCCCTTGTCTTTCTTGAGAGTGAATGGAGGGTCATCCCTACCATTCACCCTCATTATAGCCAAGGGTGGCTATCACCAAATTAATGATGTTTTCAAAATGCAAGTCCTCCCTCATCTTCCTTGAGAGTGAATGGAGGGTCGTCCCTACCATTCACCCTCATCATAGTCGAGGGTAAGTCCCCCTCGTCTTTCTTGAGAGTGAATGGAGGGTCTTCCCTACCATTCACCCTCATCATAACCGAGGGTGTACATCCACCAAATTGATGACGTTGTCAATTTTAAGTCCCCCCTCATCTTTCTTGAGAGTGAATGGAGGGTCGTCCCTACCATTCACCCTCATTATAGTCGAGGGTGGTTTAGCAAGAATTACCCCAACGTATCTAAATTGACAAACACGAAATGAAGGGCTAATATTCTCATTAACATTGCAAGTGTTCTATTGAAGCAACACATTCACTACAATTGTGGTTCGATAGGACATTACAACATTATTGATAATATTTCTTCAAACGATCTACATTCCAAGGGTTTGAAAAAGGTCCCCCTTCAAGTCTCTCTAGTCTATAGGTTCCAGGGACAACTTCATCAAAGACCCTATATGGGCCATGCCAATTTGGGTGGAGATTGTTAGGTTTCTGCTATGTATTTTTTAGGACTAGGTCCCCCATAGCGATTGGCCTTTGCTTCACCCTCTGGTTATAAAACCTGGCAGTCCTCTGTTGATAAGATGCTTGTCTTATCTCAGCGTCTTCTCTTCTCTCCTCGATCAAGTCTAGATCAAGTCTCCTTTCTTCCATATTTCTCTGTGGATCATACATTTGAACTCTGTGAGTAGGAAACCCAATCTCGGTGGGGATGACAGCTTCTGAGCCATACGCTAGCATGAACGGGGTTTCCCCGATAGGAGTCTTTACCGTCGTCCTGTAGGGCCACAGTACAGCGTATAATTCCTCAACCCATCTTCCTTTTACCTCCTCGAGTTTTTTCTTAATCTCGTCTAGGATTATTCTATTTGTAACTTCAGTTTTCCCATTAGCCTGAGGTCGTCCTGGGGTAGAGAAGAACTGTTTGACCCCCACTCTTTCGCAATATTTCCCCAGGGATACATTTTTGAATTGAGTCCCATTATTTGAGATGAGGGTGTTGGGGAGACCATATATGCATATAATGTTTTTTCAAATGAACTGGAAGGTCTTTTGCTCAGTGATCATGACCATCGACTCCGCTTTCACCCATTTTGAGAAATAGTCAATCGCTATGATCAAGTATCGATAATTATTGATGGCCCTGGGTAAGGGTCCTACTAAATCGATTCCCCATACTGCGAATGGCCATGGGGACGTAATGGAAGTAAGAGGCTGATGGGGATGATGAAGGACGGTATCGAACCTCTGACATTTATCTCACTTCTTAACATATGTCGTAGCATCCTTTCCCAAGGTCGGCCACCAGTATTCCTGGGTGACTATCCTCTTTGCTAACGACCTACCCCCAATATAGCTCGAATAAGACCCCTCGTGCACATCCTATAAGATGTGTGGGACTTTAGTCGAGTGCACACATCTGAGTAAAGGGAGCAAGAATCCCTTTTTGTACAAGGTGTCTCCGATGACAGTGAACTTCGCAGCTCTGTATCTCAACTTCTTTCTTTCTTATTTTGCTTCTGGCGTCTCCCCCTCTTTAATGTATCTGATCAGAGGGTCCATCCATGAATCTTCCCTGCTAATATTTAAGCAAGTGCTAAGTGTTTCATCTGCATCTTCAATCGTTGGTCGAATCAAGATTTCCACTAGGACTCTCCTCCCGATATTTGTCCTAATTACTGAGGCTAGCCTAGCAAGTACATCGGCTCGACGATTATCCAGCCTAGGTATCCTCTTTAACTTTACTTCTCTGAAGCCCTTCAATAGTGATTTTACTCTTTCAAGATATTTTGGCATTCTCTCATCTTTAGCCTCGTACGCTCCTAGTATCTGATTCACCACCAGTTTTTAATCACTATGGACCAAGATCTAGCCAACATTAAAAGACCTAGCCAAGTAGAGGCCTGCTATCAGGGCCTCATATTCAGATTCATTGTTGGAAGCTTTGAAGTTGAAACTCAGGGCGTACTCAACATCCGTGCCATCAGGCGCTAATACTATTAATCCAGCTCCACTTTCGCTTTCGCAAGAGGACCCGTAGAGAAGAGATTCCACACGGCGTGTTCCTCTGAAAAATTTCCCTCGATGAGGGATCCCTATCTAAAGAGATATCTTCCCTCCTCATTTTTGACAATTTTTTCTTTAGCGGTACTTGTCTTAGCCTTATCTGTGGACGAGTCAACAACTCTGTCTTGTTGGGTATCTATCATCTTGAGGTTCTCATCTTCAGCCTCATCATATTCCCAAGTAAATTCCGCCACAAAATCTGCTAATGCTTGCCCCTTAATTGCCACCCTAGGTTGATACACAATGTCAAACTCTCCCAGCTCTATAGCCCACGACCATTAGCCTCCTCGATTTTTCTATCTTGTGTAAGACCTGCCTAAGAGGAAAGTCATTGAGGATGACCATTATATGGGACTAGAAGTACAGCTTCATCTTTCTTGATGCATGGATCAAGGCATAGGCTAACTTCTCCATCCTTGGGTACCTTTGCTCTGCCCCCTGGAGTGCCTTACTGTTAAAATACACCGGCTTCTGCACCCCGTCTTCTTCTCTTACAATGGTTGCACTGATGGCTGACTCTGAGACGGCTAGGTACACATATAGTCGTTCGCCCTGCACTAGTCGTGACAATATTAAAGGAGACCCTAAGTATGACTTTAGTTCTTTGAAATCCTGGTCAAACTCTTTGTTCCATTCGAAGGCATTTTTGAGAATTTTGAAGAACGGTAGACACTTGTCTGTGGCTCTGGATACGAACCAATTCAAAGCAGCTACTCGCCCTATGAGTCTCTAAATGTCTTTAATGGTCCGGGGGTCTTTATTTCTAAGAGGGCCTTTATCTTCTCAAGATTGGCCTCAATACCTCTTTGGTTGATGATGAACCCCAAGAAGTTTCTTGCTTTAACCCCAAAGACATATTTTGTTGGGTTGAGCTTCACCCGGTACTTTTCCATTGTGTTAAAGGTCCTTTTGAGGTTGGCCACATGATCTTCGACCTTCAAACTCTTAGTCAATATGTCATCTATATAGACCTCCGTAGACTTCCCGATTTGGTCTTCGAACATATTATTCATAAGGTGATGATACATTACCCTTGCATTCTTTAGGCCAAAGGGCATGACCCTATAACAGTATATCCCTTTGTCGATAATGAAAGCCATTTTTTTTAGTCTTCAGGGCTCATGAAGATCTGGTTGTAGCCTGAATAGGCATCCATAAAGCTCAATAACTCATAGACAACGATAGCATCCACCATCTGATCAATTCGGGGGAGAGGAAAACTGTCTTTGGGATAATGTTTGTTGAGGTCAATGAAGTCTACGCACATTCTCCATTTCCCGTTGGCTTTGGGGACTATGATCGCGTTAGATAGCCATTTGGGGTAAATGACCTCCCTAATGAACTCAACCTCTTCCAGCTTCTTGACATCATCCCTAATGACCTTATACTTTTCTCGAGAGTAAATCCTCCTCTTTTATTTCACTGGCTTTGCGTCCACTACCACATTGGGCTTATGAGACATGATTTCGGGGATTGATCCCCGGTATGTCTGCATGACTCCATGCAAAGACGTTATGTCTCCTCCTTAATAGCTTGATGAGATCTTCTTTTATTTCTGTCTTTAAAGCTTTGCCAATTTGGACAGTTTTTTCAGGCTCATCCTCATTGAGGATGGTGGATTCTACCTCTTTTGTGGCTTCTCCTTTCTTCAGCTTTGTCTCAACCCTATGGTCGAGGGTATCAATATTGTAAGTGGTTGTTGCTTTCTTGTGTGCCTCTTTCTTCGGTGGAGTTGAAATAGCATTCCCATGTCGTCATCTGGCCTCCCTGAACTTCCCCTACCCCGTAAGGGGTCGAGAATTTTACCATCTGATGAACCGTGGAAGTCACGGCCTCAAATTCCTTGAGGGCACTCGCCCCAATATAATATTGTAGGCTGAGAAGATTTATTCATCAATCGTGAAAAAGTTGACCTTCTTGGTAAGCCATCTCGGCCACTCGTCCCCCATTCTAACATCAGCCTCATACACTCCTAGGGAATGAACTTTTTCCCCACTGAAACCAATCAAGGGGTGATGGTATGGGATGAGCCTAGCACGGCTAAGTCATAAGGCTTTAACGTATGGACAGAACATCATATCTGCAAAACTACCCCCATCTACAAAGATCCTCGGCACCTCACATCCGTACACCCTGGTGGTGATGATAAGAGGGTCGTCGTGCGGGGCTAAGAGGCCCTTGAAGTCCATCCTTGAGAAACCCACTATCAGAGTATCCATATTAACTTTCTTCCTCTTTTCTGACTTTGCTTCAATAGAGGTCGAGTGTAGAGTTTTTGTTACTACCTTGGCTTCAACTGCATGTGCCTTCCTGTCGATAACCTCTGATCCTCCTCCTGTTAGTACCCCGGAGATCATCCCAACATCGAACGAGATCATATTAAGTCTTTTCACAGGGCCATGGTCATCTCTCGATGGGAGGTCAGGGTCGTCCTCATCATCCGAGGGATCATCCTTTCTGTTTGGAGGATCTTCTCTGTACGTATCGCCTCTCTTCTTCCTAGGGTCGTCTCCTCTTGAAGGCACCTTTGTCAATGTATTTCCTTAACTTCCCTTCTTTTAACATTTTTTCAATTTCATCTTTCAGAGCAAAACACATGTCGATCACATGGACGTGGTCTTGGTGGAATTCACACCACAAGTTTTTATTCCTCTTGTGGGGAAGTGCCCTTAACTTCTCCAGCCATTTTAAGGATCGATCGCTCTTTATCTCATTCATAATGTGTTCGCAGGTGACTGTCAGAGGGGTATAGTCAGTAAATTTGTCATCCGCTATCCTCTTCTTCCCCTCCTTATTCTTTTTCTGGTACTTACCCCCTCTAGTGCCTCCTTTTTCATCTTCGTATTTTGCGGCCATCGCCTCTTTGGATTTCATCACCTTTTTCGTTGTTTCCAGTAATTCAGCCATCGTCTTCAGAGGGTCTTCAGCAAGCTTCCATAACAGCTCCCCCTTCTGGAGTCCTCCAATGAGGGTTGTGATGGCTATACTCTCTTCGTAATCTTTGACCTCTAAATTTTCTTTGTTAAATCTGGCTATGTAGTCTCTTAAGCTCTCGTTCTTCCCCTGCTTAACATAAAGTAGGTTTGTGGTCTTCTTCTGTGGCCTCACTCTGAAACAAAAGTTATGGATGAATCGGTCTGCCAGCTGCTTAAAGCTTTCAATATAGTTCTTTGAAAGAGAAGTATACCATACATGTGCGGCCGCGGTCAAAGTGCTGGAAAAGGCACGACACCTCATCTCATCTGAGATAGAGTATATGTCTGTTGCTGATTGGTACATCTCAATATGATTGATAGGGTTGGTGCTCCCGTCATACCTTGGGGTGACCACAGGTGGCTTAAACTTGGATGGCGTTGGGAAATTAACTATCCTCGCCATAAAGGGTGAACCTATGGAGTACCCTCTCTGAAGAGGGTCCCAGCTTTTCAGAATATCGCCAATTTTATCCTACAGCCTTTGGATCGAGTCATTCCATGTCCTCGTAGGTTCGACTTGGCCGATGTTATCCCCTACTGCCTCTTTGGGGTGGACTGAGGGTTCTACTTTGGCAAGTCTGTGTCGGCTGTTCACTTCCCCTTGACCGTCGTCCCGTCCGTGGGATTTCCCCCGTGGGGTCATCCATCTGCTGCCTCCCTTCTGGATCTTACAAGACCTCTCGATTTGGATAGTTTTTTTTGCAGGTCATTTACTGGGGCCAGCCTCTCAAAGGCTGACCCCCTGCTCAGACGATCGAAAGCAGAGCCTCTCGGGCATTCATTGATATTTTGCTTTCCACACTTCCCTCTGCTTTCCTGGATAGGTCGTACAGTATTATTGCAGACCTCATGCGGCTACCAGCACTCTATGGGTGCCTCCTTCACCTTCAGATCATCATATCTATCCTCTGGGCAAGGGTTTCCTTGCCTCCCTAGGCGTAGACACCGGGGGTCAACAACATCCCTCCGTCGTTATGGAGGTGGCAAGTCTTTGCACGGTGCCTGAGGTGGTCCCCTGGCGTCATGTTGCCGGAGTAATCATCTTCGATGAGACTCCGAGTGGTCTCAGTATGTTTTGGCTAAGAGTTGCAAATTGCTCCTGCATGATCTGCTGACTTGCTGCTAAGGACTTCAGGGCAGCATCCACATCTGTCATCTCAGACTGAGGTGGTATTTGACTGGAAGAAGGTCCTACTCCACTAGCTGGTGGAGGAGGTGATGGTGGTAACTCTGGTGCCATATGTTTGAGCTGTGATGATCAAAAGAGCTTGAGAACCTTAATGGGTCTCTTTCAATGGTGAAACATCTCCACACGAAGGGGGAGAACTGGTTCACCACCAGAGTTTTCGGTGAGGTCAAGCTGTATAAAGGAAGAAATAGCTTATCGTTCCCACAAACGGTACCAAATTGATGATGCTAAGATTTAGATTCACCAGATAAGAGATGATGAGCTCAAATAGTGATAACAATGGCAGCAAGAGTTATATATGTGTATAAGTATATAGAAGGGGATGAGTATAAGAGGAATGAAGATAATGATGTATAGTGGTTCAGCCAATCAGGCCTACACCCACTATGAGTGTGTGATCCACTAAATATGGGCACTAATGGCCTTGGATACAATGCTCATAAGCTCACTCTCTCTCTCTACTGTGTGTACATAAGCAGAGTTTTAACTAGGGTTACAATTATCGATCCCTTTGTAAGGTTAAAGATGACAAATATATATAGGGCTTAGGTGGTGTAGTGTATCCCCCAAGCATGCATTGAGCATGTGAATAATGATCTAGCCAATTCCCTGCTGAAACCTGGATGTGCCACTTGTGATTAATGATGACATATTATTCCCTCACGTGAGGGGATGATATTGTTATTATGGTCTAGTTCACGTGCTATATGAGTCACATGCGCATTGTCCCATGCGTCTCCCAAATCACGCACTGTGATGATGTCACCCTCGGCCTATGATGTCAGGCCGAGGCTAAAGTTCATGCTAGCATTGGGTCCGGATGGATGTGGGCCTCGTACTATCATCCCCTCATGGGGTCATCCGACTAGTGATGAAGGGTCGGCCCATTATAGGGTCGTCTGGCCTATGCTGAAGGGTCGGCCCATCTGAGGGTCGTCTTCTCGAGGATGAGGGGTCAGCATGGCCGACCCTTCCTTCAATGGAACTATGGTAAAGTTGGACCCTCGTCCTGGACGAAGGTAACCTCGGATCGTCCGAGGGTGCCTTTTGATATATCACCCTTCTTCAGTAAGACCTGTAGTGGACTTGAGCCCTCGTCTTAGATGGGGATACCCTCGGCCTGGCCGAGGGTGTATTTTAGTATATCAATAATGTCGCCAATAAATTTTAATATCCGTTTTAGTCCTGCGATATTAATTTTCAAAATTTTTTATACTCATTAATCAAATATATTCCCCCCCCACCCTTAACAGCGGTGTGAAAATTCTCAAAATACCCCTTAGTCCCAACTAAGGGTTCCCAAAACACAAATTAGTCCTATCCTAAGTAAATGATCATTATAAAAATTTCACTCCACCTATATATCAATCCTAGTCTATCGTAACAATGGTATAATATAGAAAATCAACCCGTACCCCAAATTATATAACCCGCATAGACTTACACTAACTAGTCCCTACCTAATTAGCATAAATCGCAACTAAGGCCCACTTACTAGTCCCATACCTAACAAGTGTACTATAATAAGGGGTGAAGATCAATTACCTTCAATACCCAACGTCCCCGAGATATTATAATATTTCCATAAAGTGGCACAATTAACAAATTATAGCAACATTCATAACAACACTAAATTCTCAATTAAATAATTTTAATCTAAATAGTGGAAATCAAGGACACATAAATATTGTGATTTTCAGAATAATAGTTACATGCAAGTCCTATCATAGTTATTATTTTTCAACACAAGTAATTAATTTAATCTAGGGTTCTCACATGAAATATCAAAATTTCCTTTCTAAAGGCTCCTCTACATGCACATGCCCATAATACAACCGATTACGCCAACATAACCCAAAGAACAACAAAGTTATAAGTATTAAGTAACATTAATATTTCATGCAAAACAGTCCCAAAATTTATCTCTTTAATAATTATATTCATAACTTATTTTAGAAAACACGAGTTTAATGGAGGTTACAATCAAGACACATAACACTAAGGGAAAAGAATAGGGTAAACATGTATGTGATTAGTTTGACAAAAAATCTGATTAGATAAATGAGTTCCTCTTGAAAAAAATGGATCAAAACTCTTCTTGAACCACTTGGTACGGATTTGTCTTGGCCTTCAAACTGAGCTTGAAGAGTAATTTTAATGGTGGCTAGGGTTTTGAGGTGGAAGGTGATGAACAAAGAAAGAGTATGCCGCTCTAGGGTTGGTAAAATATAAGTTTTAAAAACCTAGTCCTGAAATATCATTTATATAAAAGAGTTAAGGAGTTTTAAAATAACAAAACTTATCAAAAGAAAATTGCATCGTACGAAATCTGTTGGGGTCGATCGATCGACCCTTGGCATTAGGGGCACACGGTTCGGTTTGGATCGGTTTTGGTACTAATCCGAGAACCGAACCGACCTGGGTCGGTTCCAAATTTTTGGAACCGGAACCGAACCGACATTTATACAGAACCGAACCAAACCGAACCAGCGGTTCCCGGATCAGTTTTCGATTCCAAAATCATATTTCATAAATAATTTTTTTAAGGTCAAAATTAATTTTGACCTCAATAACTTAAGTTAGAAACTCAAATAATCACAAAAATATAAATTAAAAGTGTTAAATATATATATGTAATTATAAATCGGTTCGGTCCCGGATTGGTTCGGATCGGATTGGGTTTTTTTATCCTGGAACCGAGAACCGAACCGATGTATCATTTTTTTTTCAAACCAGAACCGAACCATTGAGCAAAAAAATTGATCCAAACTGAACCAATGCAGTCAGTTTGGTTCGGTTTATCGGATTTCCGGTTTCTTTATGCACCCCTACTTGGCATCGATCGATCGATCACCCAGTTATTTTGACAGTTCCCCTAAAAAATGCTATAAGGGATAAACTTTAAAAATCTGTTTTAACTCCGTTTTCAAGACCATTTGAAATTCTCATCTTCTAAAATCGTAACCAACATATTTAACCAATAAAAATTATAAAATTCAAAATTTTATTTTTTCTAAATTTTTCGATTAAATAAACTAATAAAAACACAGGGTATTACACTACTCCCTGCAAGAAGATAAACTTCACAACAATAATAGTAAGTTTTCTCAAGAGAAACTCCTGAGAATGATTGTTGTCAGTGTGGAGTGAAGAAACAAAGCACTTAGCACTAGAGAGAGAATAGGGAGAGAAATACTAGGTGGTCTGGTGTGATTTTGAAAGAGTAACGATATGACTTGAGTTTCTGATTGTGACTTGACCTTGCCCAGGGATCCTATTTATACTTGGGCATTAGGGCTGAGTTGGCACTTTTGGGCGCAAAAACTGAGGCGGTTGGTGAGGGATAAGATCTGCAATGTACCTTTTATCCCTACTAGGCCAGCATCCCTTTGTCCTCTATAACACACGACACCTGGTATGAATCAAATTCAAAAAGAAAATATGTCTCCTAATGTAGACAAAATAGCTGATTTGGTAAATATCTTTTGAAATGGTAACTTATTGTACAAACTTTGTAAACCTAGAGAAGGGTCTCGAGGACCACCTCCTCTAAAACCATTAAACTCAAGAGGGAGGCTTTGAGGGACCCCTTCTCTAAAATCTTTTTACTTAAGAGGGGTCTTAAGGATTCCCAAATCTAAAATCATTTTTTATAAAAAATTCATTTCTTGTGAGAAACCTCTTGGTTGCTCACTTCTACTACGACTGGGTGTGAGCTGTGTAAGGACTTTGAGTAACCCCTAAGATCTTTCTACTAGTATTATCTCAATCTTAAAGTGATAAGTGGTTGAGTTTGCTCAACAAACCTTGTTCCTTTGTCGCTAAGACAAAATTTCCAAGAGATCCCAACGAACCTATTTGAGTCATGCCTGCTCAACTAGGCTACCTATACAAGAAAGTAAGTGTTAGTACTTTTGTTTAATAAAAGAATAACTTTTTTATTATGAGGGGTTTATCATGCGAGATCCCCTCATCATGGCCTATTTCGTGTAAAGGGTCATTTCCACTACACCAAAATGCGCCTTTAGTAACACAATTTTACCGTTACTAAAAATATTAGTAACACAATTTTTCTAGTTAGAAAAAAGGCATGGGGCACGAAGTTAGTAATGGGATTTTATTGTTACTATTAGTAACGGTAAATTCTGTTACTAATAGTAACGGTAAAATTCAGAGTTAGTAACGATGAAATTCCGTTACTAATAGTAACGGTAAAAGCTAGAATTAGTAACGGTAAAATTCTGTTACTAATATTAACAGTAAAACCCAAAATTAGTAACGGTAAAATTCCTTAGTAATATTAATACATATTTTAAAAAAATAATATTTTTCAAAATCCAATATCCTCGATTGAAACAAATTCAATTATTCTTACCACACTATTCAAATACTAAGAACATATACAAAAATAATCCACATAAACAAGGACATTATATTCAATATTTACATTTTATACAAACCTCCACTCTTTATTTACAAAATAAACTTAAACTAAACAAATGAAAAATCGTAATACAATACCCCGAAAGTTACATTATTTTCATAAATGCATCCAATATAACATCCAAATACAATCATCCCAAAATGAGATATTTTTATATTATAACCAAGAAAATGAAATATAAAAAAAAGTTAGTTGTTGTTGACTATCAACCTCCGTTCTATTATCATCGCCATCAACGCCGCAACCCGTAATGATGAAAAATTGATAAGGATCCAAAAATGACATTTTCTCAAACAAAATAAAATTATCATATTAGTTATAATATCAACATGTAGTCGTGCAACAAATGACCATATGACAAGGGTATTGTATAACTATCAGTTCCAGGATCACGACTTTAGTGAAATTAAGAGAGAAGCTTATTATAAGGGATAATAAATGTTATACAGTTTAATGAAAATGTATAACAAAAGTCCAATTAATTTACATGTATAACTCGTTCTTAATGAGCATAACCACTATAACTATAAACCAATCATACTAATAAATGATCAATTTGACTAAAAAACAATATTCAAGATGAATGGAAACTCGAGATAGCCAACTCTACAATCATGACTATATGTGATATGTATGATAGAGTGTAAAGAAAATAATTTAAAGGTGAAATGTAAACAAAAAGGAGAGCAATAGGGGGATAGCATACCCTGCTCTGATCGATGACGTCGATGATGACAACGAACTTGCCATAGTCCTCCCTGTAGTTAACAAGAACAACCCCCGATCTCCACATACCTCTTGAACGGTGATCCTAACAAAGAGTATTCGAGCTTCACAAATGATGTAGAAGATTATTTCTCACGTTCCCATCACACAATAGCTTGCACTGATACAAAATGCCTCTCTTGCTACTGCTTGAAGCGGACATAAATGATAAATGCTTCTACACCCTCGGAAACAGCTGTGTTGCTTCCACAACTGCTCTTGATTGCTACCTTGACCTGCTAACCAGAAATTAAAAACAAAATTAGTAGATAATTCAATTTCTGTAACTCAAGAAAAATTCTTGCAACCCAATATTGTGTCTTTATATGAGAAAAAATATTATTGAGAATAGAAAGCACGTGAGAACGAATCATGATAGGGCTCAATATTGTTACATGCATGCACCTGGCATATTCTCATACTATAGATTATAAATCCTATGTAAATGGTAAAAAAATCCATTAAATAGAAATGAATAAGAAATCTCTGAAGTACCTGGAGTTACTGAAATTTGGACCAAGTAAACACTGGATTCAGCATACCGTTGATTATTTTCATCATACCTAAATCCCACATAAAATATATAAATGAGGATCTCTATATATAAATGGAACATGTATATCAAAAATGCAGAATAACTATGCATACAAACAGCCAATAGCTTCAAGTATCATTGATGAACCATGATGGATTAAAATGAGTAACACCTAATAGCTATAGGACTCGTTCAAACTATAACTTTATAAACTAATCGGATCGGGTTATAATCGGATTGGAATGGGGTAAATTCATATCCGGTCCAATTTCTTATCAAGTTATCGGGGTTTTTTTCAAAATCCATATCCGACTAAACGGGTCGGATTGGATCCGAATCGGGTTACAATACTTTGTTCATCTAAATCTTTGGATTATAATAATACCAGTCCATATGTAGTCATTAAAATCAAAAGATTAACTTCCGGTGTGAATATTACAGTAAGATATACAAGCCCTAGATAAGAAATTATAGAAATGAAACTATAAAAGAGATCAAGAAAAGAAATTGAGTGCTATGTCTCAAAAATAGAGGATATGTTGAAGGTAGAAAATAAAAATTAAAAAATAACTAATAGTGTCTAACCTGATATTGAGATCACTAGTGTATGAGGATGGAATTATATTCCAATTCCAAAAACAAATGTTGATTTTGATATATCTCTCCACATGACTAAATCCACTGCAAATTTTCCAATATGGGGGAAACATATAGCCCAATTATTGTAGTGGTACAAATAAATTATAACATATTCTTTACTTTCCTTGGCATTTTAGATCAAAATTTAATTTGAGTGTACCCCAGAAAATAAAAATCACCCAGACTTTGCAATTTATTATGAGTTCTTGGAACTTTCTTGCATTCATCTGAAACTGAAATTAAACAGCAGCAATTAATAAAGAGAAAAATGATCAAATGAAAAAAATGTACTAGTAAAAAATAATGGTTGAATAAAATAAACAAACACACTTAATTGGCTTAGTTATTGTTGGCTTAGTAACAACTCTTGGCTTTTTTACAAGAAGAGGAGGCAATTTTCTCAAAATTGGTGAAATGGGCAGTGGTTTTCCATTGTCTAGTTGAATTATTTTCTCTTCAAACATAACCGTCTTCTTCTGATTATGTTCTTGTACGTTAATTTCTTTAATACTAACTAAATGGGAAGTTTGAATTACCTCTTTGTAAAATTTAAGAAAAATAACAATTAAACGCTTATATAAACACGGTTAATTGAATTAATTTTGGGGAAAAGGGTATAATGTTAAATGTTAAAGAGGGAGAAAGAATACAAATAGTCTTGTGCATAGATACAGAGAAGAGGCAGAGTCTGAAGAGAAGGTCCAGTTTAGCCTCCCATAGGAATGTTTCTGAGTGAACCTCCTCTAGTCCAGTGCCAGCGACACAACTTGCAAAAGTGATGTGGCTGTGATAGACTGTAATTATTGAAATAGCAAAATTTTATGCTTGTGGAATCACATCGCGGGCATTTGAAAGTTATCTCTGGCAACAAAAGCTTGTTGGCTAGCCTAGCTCGCTCGGTCATTGAGCTAAGCCTGCTGAGGACCGGTGGAGGTGGGAGAAACTGTAGATTGTTACCCTTACCTACTGGATGCTGTAAATTTGTAAAGCAAGAAATTAGATGTCTCGTATATTCATAAAGGAATTAGAAAGAGATGTTATGAATATTTAGCTTTCTAGTTAGCTTTTTTTATGGAGAAGTTAAAGAGAGAAGACAATGAGATCATCAAATACTTACCTGTTGCCAGTTGGGAGGATATAGATAGACTGGAACGGATGACAAAACCATGGCACTTGGTCTTTTTTTCTTTTCTAAAGGTAGATTGGTATACGTTGGCAAATCACATCAATAATAAGTCGCACAGAGACGAAGAGTGGGGTGTCTATTTATTTTAAGTAGATTACAAATTGTAAACTTACCAACCTATTTTGAAATTACATCTGGCACTTGGCACACTGTAGATCAGTTGCTAATACCACTTCTTGAAAAATATTATTCAAATTCAAATGGATATAATGAAATATCAAGATCTTAAAATATTTACATCTAGTGATCTTATATATGAGTGTATGCATATATATAGAGAGATAGGACTAACCAGAGGTATGGGTAAGCATTTTATAGAATCTACACTGGTTGGAGGAGGTAGTAACCTCTTACGCTTAAGTGTAGCAAGTTCCTTTTTGGCCCAAACAATCAAAGTCATGGCTTAGTTTAGAGATTATTGTTAAAATCAACGTTAAATAATAAGAGCATTCAAAGCTTGAAATCAGCAGCTATGAACTAGTTAATGCATTCTGTGTTGAGTTCTTGGTTTTAGATCCAACTTAATTGCGTAGTAGTAAAGGTTGACAAGAGGCTAGAGCATGTAATTATGCAGATTTTGATAACTTACCTAAATATTCACATGTTAACAGTAATGTACCAATTCATTAAGAGTACTAAGATTTTGATAACTTCACTGTACACACCGATTCAAAGGAAAGTGTGTAATAAATTTATGAGATAGTGATAGATAGCTAGGACCAATGTTCTAAAATTAGAAAGATAACTTGATATGAAGTTTCAAATTCCATCCTAAAAATCTCGGTATTTTCTCTCCCACGCCATCTCTTTGGCATGAAGTGTGTATGTTGGACAACCAGAGACATCGCCCCATGTGGATCCAGGACTAGAAGCTCATCTGTCACTGTAGCCCTGCTTATTGTTGTTATAGTACCAAAAATAGCAGCATGCCAAAATAAATTGTGCCCAAAAATTTGCAACATTAGGAATAAAATGGATTGACAAAAATTAATTACTATACTCAACTAAAGAAAGTTTTTCAACTAAAAAATGTTATATGGTTTCAACTAAAAATAGTCTTTACTTAAAACCTCATATTGGTGTGTTACTAATAGTAACTAAGAATGAAAGAAAAACCTGCCGAGTGTTTTAAATTTTGAAACTAAGGTAAATTCAACAGTTAAAAATAAAAAATAATAACCAAAAAGATGATGAAAAACCAAACAAAAATTAATGAGTACATTGTTCATTACTCCCATTGTTCAAAAATGACTTTAATGAAGTTCTTACTCCCATTGTTCATTACCGGTAGTAAAAATTTAAAAGTATGTTATTTCTTTACAAAACTGGAGCATAGCATATAGTGCATAAATAACCTTATGAAGTATATACAACTAAAAAAATGACTATAACTAAAGAAAATTAATTACAAAAACCTCCATGTCTACATGTGATTTGTCTCGCATTAATCACATATGAAGAAAACAAATTATTACTCCTTAGAATTAGAAAATCGAAAGCTAAATAAAGAATTTGAAAGCGTTAGTTCAGACACCCCACCGACCCTCCCCACCATAACCCCTCTCAAACGCCCCCAAAAAAGTTGAAAGTATTCATATGTTTAGACAACACCAAAACTTTAAAAAATAACCGCTAAGATAGTCTGCCAAAATGATTGAATGTAATCATATTACATGGGAATGAGTCGCCGGGAAATTGGAAATGAGAACCACTTTGACATGGGTGAGCTTAAGGAAAAGAATCCCTTTGATAACAACTCTGAGAATGGGAACTTCAACGACAAGCGAACTGGAACAGAGCATATAGAAATGGTTATAAGTTAAGATCACATTTGCCTATTATTCTGATGCAATCTATATAATATGAATAATACTTAAGCCCGTGTGAATAAGTTCAAGGGAAATGGAAGTTCTCGTCAGATGTGTGCATCTCTGATGATAATAAGTTAGAAGAATCTTTATGGTTCCAAATTTAAATCTTCTAAAATATTCCAATGCTTTTTATTTCAGAAAAAAGTAGTCTAGATAAAACAAGTTGATGGTGATTTAAATGAAGCAACAAAGACTCAAAAATACACATGAAAGAACAATATTAATGATAAGACAAATCAATTTCTCAAATATCGTATATCAAAATTAAAATAATGTAGAATTGAATGATAAACAAGGAAACTAATAAAGGGATCGTAAATCTAATATACTAATTAATAGCTAATAATATAAAACTATTAATTAACTTTTACAAAATAACTCCTAAGCAATAACCTAATTAATATTTAATAATACTAACATAAAATATTACAACATGATTATGTTGCCAAATAATACTGTAATATTCTGAGGACGGGGAAGAGGTTGTGGTTATTATGGGCATAGAATAAGCGATTATCGTGTTCCTAATATGCAACAAAAATCGAGTGGTTACAATGACTATGATGGACCAGGGGGGATTCCTATTAAGGGCCACGGGCATTGGAGGGATAGGGGTCGCGGACTAAAGAAATGTAACATACAGTTATTCAATTTATATTATCTTCTTATAAGTTAATTATTCTAACTCCATTACTCTGACTTATCTGTTATATCGTTATCTATACGCCTCATTATCCTTGTCCATAAGTATTCCTAAACATGTCAATTCGTAACCAGATAATACAGGCATTATCGAAAGGAATGACTAGAGATAAATTTGTGTATATTGTTTCATTATGTGCATATTTTTTAGACATAACGCATGCATAGTGCATAAAACATATATTTCATATGAAATAAATCAAACTGTTTTGACATTTTTATTAATTCTACCAACTACTAAGATTGATATAAACTAAAGGTCACAAAATTCAATTAATGATTAAATAGTCATAGTCCAATAAGACAGTTTTTAGTGAGACTGGTTTTTATACATACTAGGTGTAAACCCGCGCGATGCGCAGGTTAGAAGATTATGCAACAACCGATTTTCGGCGGCTAAATAGATCTTATATATGTCCTTCGTGCAGAACTTGTGAATCGATACAAAAAATTAGTAACATGTTCAATTTCAAGTTCAAATTCAAACCGTTAAACATTAGTAAATAAAACACCCAAACAAAATTCTAACTGAAAGACCCAGAAAAAATGATCAATTATAAAAAAAAGTCCTTCAAACATTTTTTAAAACACATTTAGTCCAGGCATTTTTATTTTGTTCCAAAAATTTCTTCAAACACTCATTTAACTAATAATATCTTATTTTTAAAGGTCTGCGCTAGCGACACTCCTGTCGCACCTCCTCCCCTCCCCTGTCGGAGCTCTGATGACTCTCATCGGAGCTCCTAATTTCGAGTGTTTTTTTATGTGGTAAAGGACTTTTTGGAACAAAATAAAAAAACTTGGACTAATTGTGTATTACAAAATATTCGAAAAACTATTTGGTATATGCCCCCCCCCCCCCCCCCCCCCCAAAAAAAAAAAACAGTAACCGAGCATATGAGTAATCCCACATTAAACTCAACATTATGGACTAAAGATAAATGCATTAAATTTAACATAAATCTAAAATGTGAATATGAAGTTGTTTGATATATAAAAAATTTCAAATAAATCGATTCTCTGAGTTTATAAACAACACATGTTGAAATCTAACTTCATACAATAACACATACTAAATTAACACAAATTAATAAATACCAATCTTCTTAATACTTGTTTGTACGATGTCTGGGGATTGGATCAGTGGTGGGATTGTGGAAATGCTTGTGGTGGTGGCTTGTCTTATCTTTCTCCCATTACAAATGGGTCCGGTGCAACCACCACCGCCGTACTTATTCCTCATCTTCCCGGTATTGATGGCGTCCATTCTCATGTGCCTAAATGATATGGTAATCTTTCAAATTACAGAGCATGAGAAATGAGATTCCGTTTATTGCCACAATTGAACCTAAGTTAATCAAACTCATAATATGCAATGCTGGGTTTGGTGTGCAATAACAAATAATAAAAGAGAATTTATTTTGTGAGTGGAGAAAACTGAGATTTGTATCAGAAAGAATTTGTATATAAATCGGCACCTGAAAATTAAATTAGGGAAACTCACATGAATTTGCAAATGTCAACTCAATAATTTTGCATGCTTTTATAAGGTCGAATAAAAATATTTGGCAAAACTTATGCATTTTATCCACAATATCACGCATTCTCTCAATACCATGTGCAATATTTTTGGGTTACTATATTAGTTTTAAATTCAAATGACACGTGGCAAGTAATATTAATACTTTATTGACGAATTTTGGGCAAATTCTACAGTCTAATTTCGATATTTAATAATATATTCAAGTTTAAAAAAATCATTAAAAAATTAGGGGCCAAATTAAATTTCACCTAATTCTTAGGTAATAAAGCATAACTAACCTAAACATTATATACACTCAAAAACTTACCAGATCATTACAACTGAAGGTATTGCAAGTCTAACAAATTTCCAAACATCTTTCAGAGCTTCCTTTGAAAGTCTCCAAGTCACTTTGCAAGAAGGGGATCTTTGAACATAAATAGCCAACAACAAATAATATGATGCTGGGTTATCAAAATAATTTAAATGCTTGGCATGCTTAGAATGAAGAAAGATGAGGCATTCACCACTAATTCAAACCCACTTTGTAATTTTCAAAAGTTTTTTTATTCTTGGAATAAACAGATCATTATCAATCCCTCTAACATTACAAAATAAGGCTTTTAACAGTTGAAAAAAGGATATGCAGAACCCGATGCTAACCGTACACGTGTACATCCCTCTTAGTGATCGTTTCAGTGCCATTGTTGTCGAGTCCATTTCAAACCCAAGACCCATAATTCATTCCCAAACTCGGAGCTTCTCAGCCACCTGAGATGTTGCCCAGTCCAACTCGCGAGCATCCCTCAGCCGATCCTTACCCGTCAAATCATCTTCCATAAACCCAACAAAATCAATACCCATTTCTTCTAAAGCCCCTACTTGATTTCCCCATCGTATATGCCACGACCAGGAAACCCCTGAATCACCACCATACATAATAAAAAAAACATACAGGAAAACCCTAAATTAGAAGCTATGTCTTAAAGGCATGTTGTATCTCTTCAGCTTTAGTTTTAACCATCCCAAAAGGAAACAAAATACATAAAAAGAGATTATTCACAATAAAGTGAAAGTGAAGCTTCACAAATTTACCTCTTTGTGACCTGGGTTTCTTTGATCAGAAGAATAAAATAATCAGTACCTTTTTCTTGTGGGAATTGTTTAAGGAGTTGCCCTTTGTTCTTTGAAGGAAAAGTATATGCACCAAAGTAAATGAAAGATATTTCAGCTTCAAATATTTACTTCTACAGACGGTTACCCATTTGCTGCTCCGATTTATCATATAGAAATGTGAGATAAAGAGGATGAGGCATGGGAAAGGCCGGGTAGATGAAACAACTTTTGAAGATGAAAGGATTTTAGAGTACATATAAAATTACAAAATCGGTGGGTGGAATAGAGTGTCCACGTGGAGACTCTAAACAAGGAGGAACTTTAACTCTTTGCATAGCATCTCATAGTATACTAGATGTAAACCCACGCGATGCGCAGGCGAGACACAATGTGCGAAACATGTTCGAAATTAAAAAAATATGTATTGATAGTGTCGTGTTCGTGGGGGTATTTTTTGGCATAAAATTGTATCATATTGTGTTTGTGTCAAAATTATGACACGTGTTATCGTATTGTATTATTTGTATTTGTACTAATGTTTTTTGCATTATCATATTTAATTTGGAGTAAAAATCTATCAATTGAGTTAATCGTGTCATATTTTATCTATCGTTTTCTTGTTAAAATTATGTGGTGTACTTATATTTTCATTGTTTTGTGTCCTCTCCCATTATATATTTATATTGGACTTCTATGCTTATCTACTGCCGAAAAGCTAAGTCTGTCATTTTTTCATTCAAATTCTCAAACATAAAAGAATATGATAAAAAAAAGATAAAGAAAGATAATTAAAAAATTATGAAGAAAATATACAGCCTCCATAAACTTGAAATAGAAAATAGATAAAAAAGAATGATATTTAATTTTGACGACTATACTATCACCGGTCCTAAAGAGAGGTTACCCATGAAATCAAACTACACAACATTAACCGACCCATATAAAAGACCCATTACAAATAAGAAAAAGTGATTTCATAATATTTATTCATCACTTTTCACCATTTTTTTTTACCAATTTTCAGATATTTATTCACTTTTTCCCACTCTACCTAGTGACACATTCATTTTCCAAATGTGGCAATGATTCAACAAATAAACTGAAAATATGAATTCAAGTAAAAAAATTATGAATATGTGATTGTTATGAAGTCACCGGAAAAAAGTGATCATTGAAATAGCACAATATAGATTTTGAAAAAAACAAATTGGTTAATGAAGTTGTGCAATTTATTACTATATCAAAACTTTGTCTTGCAATATAAACCATTGGCTATTTTACAATCATGTTTCTCATGTATTAACTTTGACGATCAACTTATACTGAAATACACAAAATAAAGATTATGTGGATCTACATGTTTAAGAAATAGAAAAATGATGTCATTATCAGGAAACTATTCTTCACTCTGTTATTTTGCCATCTTAAAATATAAAAAAATTGGAATTCAAATGTTTTTAAAGATTATTGGCTATTTGTATTTTATAAATCATATTACATATACTTATTTATATTTGATTATATTTATATAAATAACTAAAAAAACAATGCACGCAATTAAATCTAAGATATCACTTCTACTTCCAATATTACTATTTCTCGGGATAAAGTTGTGTGAATTCCAATAATGCAAGAGTTTATATATATATATATATATATATATATATATATATATATATATATATATATATATGTGTGTGTGTGTGTGTGTGTGTGTGTGTGTGTGTGTGTGTGCGCGCGCGCGCGCATGTATTAAAATAGATTTATATATTATGTTTAAAAAAATATTTTTGAAGGGTTATATATATATATATCGGTTTATATGAAAAAAAACTAAAAATTTCTATTTTTTAAGTTTTTTTAATGTTTTTAAATATAAAAATAATAAAAAAATGTTTTTTAGTTTTATAAATTTTTTTTATATAAGAACAACTTTTAAAAGAAACAACTTATATAAAAAAAGGGATTTTTTTTAAACGTGTAGTTTTTTTATCTATGCATGTGGGTAGTTAGGTGGATGCATTTATAAGAGAGAGAGAGAGAGAGAGAGAGAGAGAGAGAGAGTTGTCTCTTAAATGACAGTTGGACTTCAACTATCAAAAGATATTAAAAATAATGTTTATGAAGACATTAGAAAATTTTCCTAAAAAGGACACTGACTTATTCAGTTTGTACACTAATTGGGACATGTTACACTCTAATTGGTATAGATGAAACAAAAAATGATACATTTTCCATTTCAAAATATCATATTTAAACTTAAAAATAATAAATGCCTTAAAAAAACAAAAATAAACGCTGAAGAATAATGATGAGGAGAAGTTTATCTCTGCCATTTTATCATATTAGTAATCATAGCAATTCAAAAACTTCTCCATCTTTGTAGCATTTTACCAAACACATTATATGTGACATTACATACAAAGAAAGAAAATAAACAATGAGAATCTATAAATAATCTAGAAACTGCAAAGAAAAGTCTTGGCCAAACATCATCCTCGAAGATCAAAAATTGTTGTGGAAAATTGTAACTCGAATGTGAAAAGGATAATATGATCAAAAATTGTTATCACCATAAGGGCTATCAAATGATATATTCACACATTCCCCCAAAACTCTCTTCAGTTTCTCAACCTCTGATACACGTCCCCCAAAACAACCGACCCCTTTAGTAAATATGAAATTCCTTAACCTCGGATTCACACATGCCCCCCAAAATCTCCCCCAGAACATAATAAAAAGGCACAACACTGTCCAAAGACAATAAATTTTATAAAAATGATAGAATTTTCAATGACCAAGTTTTATTTAACTATGAAAAGGCTCAGGGACTAATTGTCTTAGACCATCGTATTTAGTCCTATACTATGTTCTAGTTACCGATTACTTTGAAAAAAGAGTACATTGCTTTGACAAAAGAACCCGTGACAAATATTATAAAACCCATGATATTTTAAAACAAATAAAAAAATTCTTATTGACAAATAATAAGTACAATGAAAAAGCATTCTGATGAAAATGTACATTATAAAGTTGAAGCAAAAGACTTATTTTCATTAATTAAACCGTCTTCAGCTTCAACAGAGGTCTCATAACTCTCTTATCAATCCTCATTCTTCAAGGCAGATAATCCGCCCAAACAAATACCAAATTAAGCACTTTCCCCATTTCCGCATCCATATGAGCCTACACAAAAACAGATCTATTCAAATCAAATCAAAAACAAACCAATAAAAACCATTATTTCCACTTGCCTTAATTGGAAGCAGATTTCTGTATTCAATAAGAGCTGAGGAACCCGACACGGCCCGAATCTGAAGAAGGAACGTAGTTGAGCAGTAAAATGGTAGTTTTACGGAGTCATGGCGGATTGGATTTGTTTTCTTTGGGTGGTGAGAAGGTGTTTACTAGTGGACATCCTAATTTTCAAACTTTTGACAAAAAAAATTAGCATATTCATATCTTAGAAATTTCTCCTTCCAGGATCTAGCAACCAAGCATATACATATCGAGCAGATATCTTTGCAAATATTTATACAGGTCAGAAATACCATATATGGTTCTTGGAATTGAGGCGGAAGCTTGTTGTAATGTTATTCTTGTCATTAACGCTCTTAAATCTCCTTGCAGCAATAACAATAGAGCAAAGTGGAGATGATTTCATCATTGATTGTTCTTTAAATACATACTGAGGAATAAATTTACAAGTGAATATAAAATATATTAGTTAAAAATAAATCTAAAGATAGATAGATGAGGGAAAATATGCATACAAATTAAAAAAAAAAGTAAAATCTTTATGATGGAAGCCTGTGTTGATTACAAAGATAGAGAGAAATCATACCAGCTATGACGTTTTGGTTTTGTCTGTGGGCGACGGAGGAGGAAATTAGGGTAAGATGGGTTTGTGTTCGTATACAAGAGAGGGAGACAATATTTATACTGTGGATATGAAGAGAGCAGTAGAAAAGTCGGTTTCGTAGATGGATTAGCATTTCAATGATGTCCACGTGGACACCCTAAGTATTAAATGCTTTGCCTACGTGGATAGGCTGGTTGAAGCGGAGCCTTAATGCCTTGTTTTGCATTTTATAGTAGTAAGAGATTTCCCTCCTCATGTTTATGTTTATACATGAATTTCCTTATATAGGCAACTAAATAGTAGAAAATAAAACCCTAATTTGATTTCCATAAGAAAGAAAGTAATAATACCTCAACGATGTTGCCGACCAAGTAAGGAAGTTTCCTGTTGAGTTTGATCTTATCTTGATTCTCTTTTATCTTTTCCTTAAATGAATCCAATTCAAGATTCGTTCTCTGCAACTCCTCATGTTAATATAATACAAATTGAGAAAATTTATGGATGGATATTGGATACATAATGTGCTATAAAATGGAGATATCTGCTTGCATTACAGATTGGATGTCACTTTGAAATGAACCACAATACGGCCAGGAATTTTAAGATTAAAATCATGAAGGAATTAAAGTGAATGATAATGAAATTGGTAGAGAGATAAATACTAGAAGACTGCCCGAGTGAGGATATGGCAGTCTTAAACTGCTCTAGACCTGATATTAACTCAACTTCACCACCAGAATTTAAATTATGAGCTTCCCCTTGAGACTTCTTCAATGCAACTTTGGCATGGAACAAACATTCGGCAACATCTTTGTCATTTCGAAGTTCCTTCCTCAAGATCTCATAATCACTCGCCGCTTCAGCCCAGTGTTCAAGTTGTGATGAACAACGTTTAATCATAAACTTCATAGAAATGACAATCAATTATGATCACCAAAAGATAACAAATAAAGGAACATTCAAAATTTACACTCGTGTTGAACTTTGGCCCCTTTTTTGGGAGGTTCCAATAACTGAATGTTACAAAATCATAACAGAATATAATTTTGCAAAACATCATTAATTCATATAGAAGATAGTGTTCACCTTTGAACTTATATGATACACTTTATCAAAATGCAAGAATTTGTAGCATTTACAATTGTTAAACCATGTGTTATCAAAATGCAAGAATTAATTATATAAAAGATAGTGGAGTTAACTGAGGTCTTTTTTAATGTATGTGACCAAATAAATCATGCATTTTTTTGCTCAAACATATTTCATACCACTCCGAGATGATTACGATACAAAACAACAGGTAATATCAACAGCGCTCTACAATCAAGAAATAGAATCAAACCTAAAGCCTAAAATAAACAACAAAAGCATCAATCAAAGAATGTAAAAATTATCGAAGCCTAAAATATATATTATGTAAAAATTATCAAAGCCTAAAATATGTAAAAATTACTGAAGTCAAAGAATGTAAAGCATCAGTCAAAGAAACAGATTTCAAACCACGCATTTTTTTTTTGCGAAAATAGAAAAAACATCAAAGAGATTTCATACTGATTTCAGCAGGTAATCTTACTGTATAGGTGAAATCTTACTGAAAAGGTGAATCAAAATCTCTAGGTTTTGCTGAATAGATGATTTTGCTGAACGAGTGAAATCTTTAGGTTATCCAGAACATGTGATTTTACCGAACAGATGATTTCGAGTCAACAACCGTGATTGTAGGAGATTTCTATGACAACCCGAATATAATTATGATAAATTATATTTAAATCATGCTTATCTTCTGTGATATGAATAATGTGTTATTAGTATATCTAATGTTAAGTGATTATGTTTATTATAATCCTACTTTCATAAATCATGAAAGGTCGAATTATTTACAAACACAAAATTCTGTTGTTTTCGGTAGAAATGTTCCTGTTAGAGACTAGATTTGACCCTTATAACATTTCAATTGACTTGAGGTAAAAGCTAGGTCATTGTAGAAAGATGAGTTAGGGTTGTAACACAACAAACGGTGCATCAAACGTATGCCCGAGTAAAGAGTTATACCGAATTTACGAACAAGGGGCAAATATGTCAATTCCCTTTAAGTGGTAAATTGTCTTTTATTAAACCAAATGGCATAATTTGATTGGATGGAAAGGAGGCATGGATTTGCCGACTTAAACTCCTCCCTTTAACTTATTTCTTCAACAAATGTAACCCTAGGTTCAGTTTTGAGAGATTTAAGCTTAAGGAAAGAGAAAGTAGAAGTTAAGGAAGAAAGATTACAAGGAAAAGCTAGGAAAAGAATTCTAAGAAAATTCTTAAGGTGTTTCCAAGATAAAATTATGTGTTAATATTGTTTCAATCTTGTATTATACTTATTTCAAATTATATAAATTGTGAATTATTGACTGAAATTCCATCATCCTTTGTGATAATATGTATTGGTTCATATGTGAGATAAGTGGTGTTTATAGGTCAAATTGCTTTGTATTGAAACCCCTTGTATTCAAACTTACATATCTCTTTGTGTGCTTACTAGAATTGAGAAATTCCAATTGGATATGAAATTATACTCATATATTCATATCATATCTGAAAATTAGAATTTATCTCCTTATGGTTAGGCTATAATGATGATTTCAAGTTGGTACATAGTTCTTTTGGTATACTTCATTTCGGTATGCCCTAAGTTTAGTCAAGATTTTGAGATAGAAAATGAAGTCAAACAATTATGAAACTTTAATTTTGTACTATTAAGTATGTTTACTAAAAACGGGTTGAAATTCATGGAAACTTATGCTGGAGAAAAATTATGAAAATTTTTGGAAGTTGAAGGGACAATAGAGGAGCTTGTAGAGCAGATTTCTTGTGTTGTAAAGAAATGGTGGAAGCTTGAAAAATTAAACCATCACTTGTACTGGAAAGTATATTCATATATGTTTTAATATTGATAAGGTTGGACCCCTGTATTTATACAATTTAGGAATATAGGATGGTTAAGTATGTAGGACAATAATTTCAGGCCATACTGGATACCCCTTGAATGAATGTTTGTATTTCGTCCTTACAAAAGGTACTTTGAGTACATGTTTCATGTGCATATACATTGAGAAGTATAATTTCATGTTTACTTGACTTTGGTTATAAATTCCTTATGAGGTATTTCCTACGGTTGAATGTTCATAACTTTATCAATATGTGCACGATTGTTTTGTCTTTACTCATGTTTCATGGAATGTGACTTAAGTGGAATTATATGGTCGTTGTATAGTCATGGAAAGTTACATAATTATATTAGGATGATACTTATGATTGATATTCAGTACTGATTTAGTTGGATTAACAGGTGTATGGTCTAATCAACCCAGTTTAGCTCCTCCCGAAGGAAACATTAATACGTAGTTGACAACCCAAGGTGAGTGTACTCACTAGGAAGAGATATTTGTATCGTGTTGTTGATATGATCAGAATACAATGAATATGAAATTGTTCATTTCGGTTTACCGAAATGGGAGGTTACTCCCCGACCCAAAATGGGGGAGATTTGTCTATTAATGACAAGGGGTTACTCCTCGACCAGGAATGGGGGAGAATTGTCTATTTAGACAAGATATGTGAATCATGATTCGAAAAAGTTGGTCATTCATTATGAATGAGCCGGATAAGTTAATAAATAATAATATGAACATGATTTATTGTATTTAAATTCATGCAGTAGTATAGTAGTGATGCATTCACTGGGCTATTTTGCTCATGGTTTCTATGTTCACGTTTTTTTTCAGGTAATGCGATGTCACTGCCAAATCTAGGAGGTCGGGTTGGGTTAGCCAGGAATGGGAAAAACATGTATTTTTTTGTGTAAATGATGTAATTAAGTTGACTTATCCTTCAAGAAAGTTTTTATGGGCATGAATACTCTGATGTTGTAAAATGGCTTTCAGTTATATGGATTTACAATGATGACTCTGAAATTAGAACTCGTGTTTATGGTTTGGTTAAATTAATCATGGTTTGACTCACTTTGACTTTCAAACTTAATTATAAGTAACTGGGTTGGGGTGTGTCAATTTCATACTGCGATTGTAGATGGTAGGAGATTTAGAGCAGATGGTAGGAGATTCCATACCCTAGGTTTTGGCAGGTCAGTTTGGAGAAGAAAGATAGGGCTTTGGCAGGTGATTTCAAGCGGGCCTCATTTGGAATCGGGGTCTTTTTGGAGTTGGGGTAAATTTACGTGATTTTTTTAAGAAAATAATTTCATTTAAAATAAGTAATTAATATTAGCAACACTTATTTAATATTAGTAACGAATAGTGTGTGAGTAACAGTAGCATCATAGTAGTGTTACTAATAAAAAAAAGTAGTGTGTTACTAAATGAGCGTTTTGGTGTAGTGTTCTTGGACCCTCTTACTGTAAAATAAGTATTATTTGAACATTTACTAAAGGGGTCTCTTGTTCTGGACTTCCTTACTAGACTTAACATTTTTATTGGTCTTGGGAAATGGGTCCCTCATTTGTGGACTCCCTTGCTCAAGTATTATTTAAATTGGTTTTAGTTTAGGAGGAAAGGGGTCCCTCGCCCAAACTATCTTTTGAACTTTAAAGAGGTCCTGAAGGGGTTCCTTCTCAAAATATCTTTGAAACTTCTTTCAAGGAGGGGATGGAGGGGTCTCTCTCCCAAGTGCCTTGAAATCTTTGCAGGAGGGACTATAGGGGTCCCTCGCCTAAATAACTTTGAAATCTTTACAGGAGGGGTTGGAAGGTTCCCTCACCCAAATATCATTGTAGGAGGGCTAAAGGGGTCCCTCGCCTAAATATCTTTGTAGGAGGGATGGAGGGGTCCCTTGTCCAAATATCTTTGTAGGAGGGATGGAAGAATCCCTCGCCCAAATATATTTGTAGAAGGGCTGGAGGGGTCCCTCGCCCAGGTATAGTGAGAAAGTCAAAACACCCCTCTACATTAGCCCCTCGTGCAAAGTCTTTTGTGTTGGGTAAATTATAAGACTTTGTACGCTATATATTTAATTTTCAATTTTGAGGCACCTCCTTAGGACTGTTTCATCATTACCCCCAGAGTCATTAAATATATTATCCCTTTATTCGAAGTTTTAGGGCCTCGAGGAGCCACATGTCAGCAAGGGAACTATAACCTCATCATTTGGGGAAAAAATCTACTAACCTTTTGGTATTCCCACACGTTTTCCTATTTTCATATAAGAACGTTTTTTAACATAAAACCTTCACTTTTACAATCCTTCTCATTACTTTCTACAGACAGCATTTGAGAGCTTACCATATTTCGGCAAAACCATCCATAGTTTTATTTGTTTCAAGCTCTTACAAAACCCTTTTAATGGCTTCATCATCGTCGAATGTTTCTACCAGCGTTTCTGCCACTATTGTTCCCCTTTTGGTTAGTTCTTTGTCCATTTCGATTATCGTATCTACGATAGTGGAAACTGGTTCCACAACTATAACGACGGCCATACTCCACCGTTCTGCCGATATTCTGATCGGTTCCTTTTTGGGCCCAAACGTTCTAGGGGGTTCCTCGCGTGAGGTAGCGAGCATGCGAAGTTCATCGTATTAGGTTCCAACCATCAAAGGTCCCTCGCTTGGGATATGTGCTACTATGGGTTCCACATCTGTGTCCTCTATTACCACTGGTGCCTCACCAATAGCAACCGTTAGTAGGGGTTCCTTGCGAAAATAACTACTACAAGGGTGATGATGCTGGAAACAGCACCACCCTTCAAGGTGTTCGTAAGCTAAAATTAGCGATAGCAATGGCAGTACAAGAGTATATTAAATATAAGAGATTGAGATGAGGAGAAGAGGATGAACACCAATATATAAGTGGTTCAGCCAATTAGGCCTACGTCCACTGTGCAAGTGAGTAAGTAAGGTCACCAGAATAAGGCACTAATGGCCATGGATACAATCTATCAAGCTTTCTCTCTCTACTGTGTAACTGGATAGAGTTTCAATTAGGGTTGTTAATTTCCAATCCCCCTCCATGTAGGAGTAGGCAAGTATATATAGTGTGGGGGGTGTAATGCACCCCCCATGCATGCAATGAGCATGTGTGTGTTGATCTAGCCAATCCAATGAAGACATCTATACTGTCACATGTAAAGAATGACGATAAAATATTCCCCCGCGTGAGGGATTGATTTGTTACAACTGATTTAGTACACGTGTTCCCAGCCACACATATGCGAGTAAAGGCTCGGTTGTCTTCAATTGGCACCAACCTCAGCCTGGAAGAGTACGAAGTTGGTGAAGTCTGGCTGCTACAGAATCAGAGGTTACTCATGATGGTCTCGGCTCAGTATAAATCTGAGGTAAGGCAGGTGGAGTTATAACGTCGACCTGGGCCAGGGTTATGTAGGAGTAGTTGGAACATCGGCTGATTCCCAGCCGAGGTTGATTATGATGATGGTGTAGTCCTTGCTTCCTCGTCTTATACACAGTCGAGGTTGCTGTATGAGGTAGACGTGATGTTAATTATAGATCACCTGATGAATAACTACCCCCATGGATCATGAAGACCTCAGCTGTTATCTGACTATGAGGCAACTAGTAATGTCGACCATAGCCGACCTTGCTTTGGACGAGACTGCTGGTTACCAATCTAGGGCCCTTGTAACCTCGGCTATTTCCTTGGCTGAGGTTGGTGTCTCTGAACTGTTGGGTACATATAGGGCATATCAATCACCCCTAGCCCTTAGTTACCTATGTGAACAGGTGACTAAGGGGTATATATGTCCGAGGTTAGATTTCTTTATGTGCCCACATTTTCTTGACAAGTGTCATCTTTTGAAGTAGGTTGTGTTCTTGGCAAGTGCAATGATGATGGTCTTTTGGGCTCCCAAGGCAATGATGGGCCTTGGGGTGCGTGCAAGTGGATTTTGAGGGTTTTAACCCTTTTCTCTCTCTTTCTTCTTCATTTCCTTTCATTCTCTCGCCTAAACCTTATTCATTTCCTCTCTCTTCCAGAGCTTGATCGAGGGTGCTTTTTGTGGATTTTTCTTGACAATCTTCCCCTTTTTCTCCTCGTATTTCATTAGGTATTGTTTATTACCTCCTCTTTGCCATTTTTTCAGCCTTATTTTTCCATTTGTTGCATTTTCCGATGAGTTTATGAGTTTTTCGGTGAGTTTTCTTGAATGTCTTTGGTTGGCTTTCTTTTCAAATAGCCACATTTGATCTTTAACTGTTGTGTCATCCTGTTTGTTTTTAGCTTGTGTCCGCAAGTGTAAGGTCGTCCCCATATGCTCAGACCCCTTTATCAACTCTTAGAGGAATTCCCTTCTCTTAGGGAGAAAACCTTAGATAAAATTAGACAAATAGAACGAGCCCAAGAGAAAGCTCGTAGGGCAAAGGCTATCCCTATCAGGCCTATATTCCCACCCCCTTTGAAAGTGATATACCCTGAGCCACCTGTGTCTGCATAGGTCCCAGTAGAATCTGTTCCAATATCTGAGTCTGAGTCGTCAACCTCAGACCCTATGTCTATGGATTCTTTCCAAGAGGCCATGGACTATTCTGTTCGGATGGACCAAGCCGAGTTTTTCAACCGTGCCTCATCTCACAAGAGTTCTAGCACCTCACATTCTTCCTCCGATGTCAAAATTGTAGGACCTAGTGTGGTTGTTCCCCCATCCTTAAAGCTATTCCCCTATCGTCCACCACAGGAGCTGAGTTTGCTCAGAGGTTCCTTGATGGTGCTCCCTCGTCTACTCGAGCCGATGTTGGCCGGGATGAGGATGATGGTAGCGAAAGCAATGTTGACACCTCAGAGGCAGCCGAGATAGAGAGCACTGTCAGCGAACTCGACCTCCTAGATTTCATACATCTATATTCTATAAGTCCATCCATAAAACTTAGGAGACCTCTGAGGGACGAGAGGGCCTTTGGCGGACAATATGGCGAGATCTGCTTATATGAGCAGATGTTTAAGTTAGGATTTCGTCTTCCCATTCATCTAATAATTAGAGCTATACTGTCCTATATTAACTTGGTTCCTTCCCAATTATCCCCCAATGCCTGGAGGGTGATAATTGGATCTATAGTCTTATGGAGGGAAGTCCCTCATGCATACCTTCTCGTCCAGGTCTTCACAGGGTACTACGTCCCCTCCTCTGCTAGGAATCATCCGAGTTATTACCACTTTGTAGCTCGAAATTCCAACAAGAAGATGTTATTGGTTACCCAGACTTCGAACCACAACTGGAAACCACGATATTTCTTCGCCTCAGGGTCATGGGAGTTTGGCCCCTGTGCCCCCTCTTCCTCCCTAGAGCCGAGAATACCCTTGAAATGGGGAAATGTGTCAAGGGCTACTAGGGCTGACCCTAGGTTAAGCCAGAATAACCTTTAGAAGGTCAAAGACCTTCAAGATCAGTGAGAGCATGGCCTATTGGTCAAGTATGAGCAATTGATGACCCCCTACTATCTCTCTGAAACTAGCCTTGGGGGGAGTCCTCTGACAGAACTTCGTAAGTTACTTTATCATTTCAACAAGTTATACCTCTGATTTTGTTACATCTCTGATCTTTTAACTCAGATCTTTCTATTTACAGAGCATCCAAAAGGAATTTTGGACGACCTTTGGCAGATGGCAGCCCCCAGTCTTACAAAACTTGTGAAGAAATCAGGTCTAAATGCGCCTCCGCCTCCCCCCACCACTTCAAGGGCCGATGCCTCAAAGAAAAGGAAGTCTAGTGACCCTGCCCCTGAGGATTAGAGGCAGAAGAAAAAAGCTTCCAAGGGGGATCGCGCGATCCCTATCTCCTCTGAGGACGCGTTAGTTGCTCGTCTAGAGCAACTGAAGATCAGCGACAGTCTTATCGGCCAGAGTCTGAAGGCCCTAGATGCTATCGGCTCCGTCATGACTGACTCTGACAAAAGATTATGCCGTTATCTAAACACCCCTCTATTGGCCGAGTTCGCCCTCCATCGATCAATCCAAGTAAGATTTTTTACTTTTGCTGAATAAGTGTAGCATCGACTTTGAATTACTTGAACTGATATTTCTGCATATGCTATGCAGGGTCTTCTCACCATGCACCAGTTTATTGACTGGACTCTGAGTAAACTTCCTCTGATTGAGAAGGGCAAGGAGGCCCAAAAGATTAAGGCTACTCTGAATACTGAAGTGGAGCGTCTAAAGGCTTCCTTAGAGAAGTCTGAGGCTAATGTTAAGCTGCTGGAGAAGGACATGGACAAGCTAAAAAAAGATCATAGTTCTGCCCTGAAGACTCATGCTGACTCTCTTCAATGCAAGGTCGATGTCGCTGTAAAGGTTTCTTTGGATGATGCCTCAGAGAAGATTTTGGAGGACTACAAGGTCTCTGACAAATTCTTCAGCTTTGGCTTTGAATACCTCGAAAGGGGTGTTAAGGCCACTGGAAAATGGGATGCAATAAAGGAGAAAGAGTCAGGGACCTTGGAAGCCTCTGACTTCATTGGTATGGGTTATGTCGATCCTCGGTTTGCTCAGGCCTTACAAGAGGTCGAGGAGGAAGTAGGTACCGCACCTGACGAGGCTGTTTTATAAGAAGATACCAGGACTGAAGACGTTGGTCTTCGCGATGATGGGGTATAAGTGACCAACCTCGGCCAAGGAGATGGGGGCATGACTACTAACCCTGAGACTGCAGATACTTAAATCCATTTTGTGAACATCGTTAATTTTTATTTCTGATCCATATCGATCTGTAACTTCTGATAACATTTTCTGTTAGCTCTTGACTTGTAATTCTTAACTTCATGCTATATCAACCTCTGAAGAGGGCTTTATTTCTTTTGCTGAATATTTTTTGAATGGTTTTCTATGTCATGCAATGTGTTTGTATTAAGGTTTTAAGAGTCAATATAATGGTGTCTCTATCAGCCTTTTAACATTATTTTAAGGTCTGAGATCATCAACTAAGATGTTACCTCCATAAAATATTCACCAAATTAATGATGTTTAATGTCTGAGGTCATCAAAGTGTGATGTCCACCTCAGAAATTGTCACCAAACTATGATGTTTTAAGGTCTGAGATCATCAATTAAGATGTTAACCCCATAAAATATTCACCAAATTAATGATGTTTAAGGTCTGATGTCATCCAAGTGTGATGTTCACCTCAAACCTTGTCAAGAAACTATGATGTTTTATAGTCTGAGGTCATCAGCTAAGATGTTACCCCCATAAATATTCACCAAATTAATGATGTTTAAGGTCTGAGATCACCCAAGTGTGATGTTTACCTCAGACCTTGTCACCAAACTATGATGTTTTAAGGTCTAAGGTCATCAACTAAGATGTTACTCCATAAAATATTCACCAAATTAATGATGTTTAAGGTTTGAGGTCGTTCAAGTGTGATGTTCACCTCAGACCTTGTCATCAAACTATGATGTTTTAAGGTCTGAGGTCATCAACTAAGATGTTACCCCCATAAAACATTCACCAAATTAATGATGTTTAAGGTCTGAGGTCACCCAAGTGTGATGTTCACCTCAGACCTTGTCACCAAACTATGATGTTTTAAGGTCTGAGGTCATCAACTAAGATGTTACCCCCATAAGATATATACCAAATTAATGAACCAAGAGTTGACATAGGAACTGATCTTCTCATTAATAATACCCTCATAAGTTAATACATTTACATAGGAATCATTGCAACATCATATGTAATACTTTTTCAAATGATCAGTATTCCATGGATTAGAAAAAGGTTCCCCCTCTAAGTTTTCCAACCTGTAGGTCCCGAGTACAACCTCTTCGATCACTTTGTAAGGACCATGCCAATTTGGGTGAAGCTTGTTTACCTTCTTCAATGTCTTCTTCAACACTAGGTCTCCCATGGCTATGGGTCTTGATTTCACCCTTTGATTGTAGAACTTTGTTGTACTCTATTGGTAGGTTTCCTGTCTGATCTCTGCGTCTTCCCTTCTCCTTCAATCAAATCTAGGTCAAGTCTTCACTCCTCCCCATTATTATCAGGGTCATAGGTCTGAACCCTGTGAGTGGGGAGTCCTATCTCTGTTGATATGACAGCTTCTGAGCCATGTGCTAACATAAATGGGGTTTCCCCCGTTGGTGTCCTAGCCGTTATTCTGTAGGCCCATAACACAGCATAAACCTCTTCAGTCCATATCCCCTTAGCTTCTTCTAACCTCTTCTTGATCCCGTCAAGGATAGTTCTATTTATGACTGCGGTCTGACCGTTTGCCTGAGGTCGGCCAGGAGAAGAGAAAAATTATTTGATCCCAACTCTCTTATAATCTTTCTCTAAGGAAGAGTTTTTGAACTGGGTTCTATTGTCCGAGATGAGGGTGTTAGGGAGGCTATATCTGCATATGATGACCTTTTAGATGAATTGGAAGGTCTTCTGCTCTGTAATCATGATCATCGGCTCAGCCTCCACCCATTTGGAGAAATAGTCAATAGCAACTATCAAAAATCTGTAGTTATTCGCAGCTCTTGGTAAGGGACCCACCAAATCAATTTCCCATACTGTGAATGGCCTAGAACTTATCGATGTCATAGGCTAATGAGGTTGATGGGGGATAGTGGAGAATCTTTGGCATTTGTCATACCTCTTCACATAGGCTGCAGCATCCTTGGCCAAGGTCAGCCACCAGTATCGCTGCGTGATAATCCTCTTGGCTAAAGTTCTTCCTCCTATGTGACTGGAGCAAGAACCCTTGTGTACCTCTTGTAGGATACGGGGGACCTCTGTGGGATTAATGCACCTGAGGAGGGGTAAAATAAATCCCTTCTTATATAGGACATCTCCTATTATAGAGAACTTTGGAGCTCTGTACCTCAGTTTCCTCCTCTCTGGCTTTGATTCTGGCAGCTCTCCCTCGCTGATATATCTGATAAGGGGGTCCATTCATGAGTCCCTTAGGTTCAAATTGAGGCAAGGGTTAGTAACCTCTTCTCCTTCAATGGTCAGCTTAAGAAGAATCTCGACTGGAACTATCCTTCTGATATATGTCCTTGTTGCTAAAGCCAACCTTGCTAGTGCATCTGCGTGGCTGTTGTTTTATCGAGGTACCCTCTTCATATTTACCTCTTCTAAACCTTCTAACATCATTCTTACCCTCTTTAGGTATTTGTCCATCCGTCCATCCTTAGCCTCATAAACTTTAAACACTTGGTTAACAACTAACCTTGAGTCACTATGAAGTAGGAGTCGTCTTATCCTAAGGGTCTTTGCCAATGAGAGACCCGCTATTATGGCCTCATATTCTGACTCGTTGTTTGATGCCTTGAAGTTAAACCTTAGTGCATATTCAACGTTGGTGCCATCTGGAGCTGAGAGTATCAGCCCTGCACTGCTTCCACTTTCGCAAGAAGACCCGTCAACAAAGAGGTTCCAGATATCTTTATCTGATGAGAAGCTCCCCTCTGATATGATTCCTTGCTTGAAGAGGTACCGGTCTTCCTCATTCTTGGCTATTCCGTTTCTGTCTCTATTGGACACAATCTCTTCCGGGTGTCAAAAGATATTGTTGTTTGATCCCTCTACAGTCTCTAGGTTATTCTCAACCTCGGCCTCTTCCCATGTGAACTCAACAACAAAATCTGTAAGTGCCTGCCCTTTAATGGCCACCCTGGGTTGATAAGTAAGGTCATACTCATCCAACTCAATGGCCCAGGTCATCAACCTTCCTGACTTCTCAGGCTTGTGGATGACTTGCCTTAATGGGAGTCAGTGAGGATAACCATAGAGTGGGCTTAAAAATAGGGCTTCATCTTCCTAGAATTATGTATCAAAGCGTAGTCCAACTTTTCCATCCGAGGGTAGTTCTGTTCAGACCCTTGAAGGGCCTTACTGTTGAAGTATACAGGTCTTTGAACCCCAACGTCTTCCCATACTATAGCTGCATTTATAGCTAACTCAGAGACTGGTAGATAAACATACAACCTCTCTCCCACTATGGGACGAGATAAGAGCAAGGGAGATCCGAGGTAGGACTTGAGTTGATTAAAAGCCTCATCACTCTTTATTCCACTTGAAGGCCTTTCTAAGAACCTTAAATAACGGACGACACTTATCCGTCGCTCTGGAAACAAATCTATTGAGTGCAGCTACTCTTCCAGTGAGCCTCTGAACGTCCTTGATACTTCTTGGTGTATTTATGTTGAGCAAAGCTTTGATTTTCTCAGGGTTCGCCTCTATTCCCCTGTGATTGATAATGAATCCAAGAAACTTCCCAGCTCCTACCCTGGAGACACATTCCACAGGATTAACTTTCATTTTGTACAAGTCCATGGTATCGAAGGTTTTTTCTAGGTCTGCCACGTGAGTACATGCCTTTAAGCTCTTCGTCATCATATTGTCTACATACACCTCCATAGTCTTGCTTATTTGATTTTCAAACATCTTATTCATAAGACGTTGATACGTCGTCCCCGTATTTTTTAATTCGAAGGGCATAACCATGTAGCAATATATCCCCTTGTCAGTGATGAAGGTTGTCTTCTCTGAGTCTTCAACATCCATGAAGATCTGATTGTAGCCTGAATACGCGTCCATGAAGCTCATGAGCTCATATCCTGCATTGGCATCTACCATCCGATCGATCCGAGGTAAGGGATAGATGTCTTTTGGGCAATACTTATTCAGGTCGGTAAAGTCTATGCACATCCTCCATTTTCTATTGGCATTGGGCACAATGACTGCATTTGATAACCAATTCGAATATATGACTTCCCTTATAAACTCAGCTTCTTACAACTTTCTGACTTCTTCCCGGATGACGTCGTACTTCTCCCTAGAGTAAACTCTTTGTGTTTGTTTGATTGTCTTAGCATCCTTAGTCACGTTGAGTTTATGGCACATAACCTTAGGGTCAATGCTAGGCATGTCTGCGTGGCTCCAAGCGAAGACACTCTGCCTCTTTCTTAAGAAATTTATCAGCTCATCCTTGATCTCCTCTTTTAAGCCTTTACCGACCAGGATGGTTTTTTCCGGTCCGTCCTCACTGAGGACGATGGATTCTACCTCTTCCGCGGTCTCTCCTTTCTTCAACTTTATTTCATCTCTTGGGTCATGTATATCAATGTTATAGGTGGTAGTTTCTTTCTTATGGGCCTCTCTCTCTTCGGCTGAGTTGAAGTAGAATTCTCGTGCTATGGTCTGGTCACCCTGCACTTCCCCTACTCCATACGGGGGTGGGAATTTTAGCATCTGGTGGACCGTCGATGGCACGGCTTCAAACTCCTTAAGGGATATTCTTCCCATAATGAGGTTATAGGCCGATAAAACGTTTTTGTCCATAACGAAAAAATTGATCTTCTAGGTCAACCTCTTAAGCCACTCATCTCCCATTCGCACATCCATCTCATACATGCCCAACGGATGGACTTTTTCATCGCTGAAGCCCATTAATGGATGATGATAGGGTACCAGCCTGGCTCTGCTAAGGCCTAGGCTTTTGAAATAAGTCCAAAACATCAAATCTACTGAACTTTCTCCATCTATAAGAATTCTCTGTACCTAGCATCCATGCACTCTTGTCGTAATTAACAAAGGATAATCATGTGGGGCTAAGATGCTGTTGAAGTCGAGTCGAGAGAACCCGACTATAAGAGTGTCCATATCTACTTTCTTCCTCTTCTGCTTGGTTTCTGAAGACGCCGGATTTACCACTTCTAGTCTGGCTACTGACTTGGCCTCTGCCACATGAGCTTTTCGATCAAACACTTCAGAGCCACCCCCTGCTAGTCCTCCACATATGGTGTTAACACTGAAGGAGATCATACCAACCCTCTTCACTAGGGCATTGTCATCTTTTGGTGGGAGGTCTGGATCGTCTTCATCATCATCATCCAAGTCATCGTCTTTTCTTACTGGAGTATCATCACGACATCTGTCGTTTATCTTATTTTTAAGGTCATCTCTTCCCCTCTTAGGATCCTTTCCACCAACATACTTTCTCAACTTTTCATATTTTAACATCTTCTCGATCTCATCCTTTAAGGCGAAGCACTTGTCTATCACATGGCCATGGTCCTAGTGGAACTCGCACCACAAGTTCTTATTCCTCTTATGCGGAGGAGCCTTCAGCTTCTCTGGCCATCTCAAAGATCGATCATTATTGATGTCATTGAGGATGTGTTCATAGCTCACAGTTAGAGGGGTATAACATGCAAACTTATCATCAGCTGACCTCTTCTTTTCATCCTTATTTCTTTGGAACATCCCACTGCCACTGTCGTTCTTATCCTCATACTTTGCGACTATGGCCTCTTCAGCGTTCATAACCTTACCTGCAGTTACCAATAACTCTTCCATGGACTTGGGAGGGTCTTATGCGAGCTTCCACAACAACTTCCCTTTCTGTAGACCTCTTATGAGAGCGGTTATAGCTATATTCTCTTCGTAATCTTCAACCTCCAATTTTTCTTTGTTGAATCTAGAAATGTAGTCTCTTAGACATTCGTTCTTGCCTTGCTTGACATACAACAGATGGGTGGTCTTCTTTTGAGGTCTTACTCCAAAATAAAAATTATGAATAAACCGTTCAGCCAAGCCTTTAAAGTTCTCTATTGAGTTCTTTGGAAGAGAGGTAAACCAGATATGTGCTGCTCCTGTCAAAGTCTCGGAGAAGGCCCGACACTTCATCTCATCTGGTATTAAGTAAATGTCCATCGCAGACTGGTACATCTCAATATGATGTACAAGGTTGGTGCTACCATCATACTTGGGAGACACTATAGGTGGCTTGAACTTGGCAGGGGTTGGGAAGCTCACTATCTTAGCCACGAACGAAGAGCCCTCTGAGAAACCTCTTTATAGTGGGTCTCGACTTTTGATGAGGTCTCCTATCTTTTCCTCAAGACATTGGATGGAGTCATTCCATGGTCTTGCAATGTCGGCCTGGCCGAGGTTGTCCCCAACCACCTCCAAGGGGTGGACTGAAAGTTCCCCAGCCGCAACACAACGTCAGTTGTTTACCTCTTTCCAGTCTCTACCTCGTCCTTGATGAGGTTGACGTTCCCTTTTCCCTTTGTGAGCCGGCTGCACTTCTCGACCTGGACAACCTTTGTCTTAGGTCATTTATTGGGCCGAACCTTTCAAATGCCAACCCTCTGCTCAATCGATCAAAAGTTGATCCTCTTTGTTGGGCCCCTTCACCTCTTCTGCCTCTACAACCTTGGCTCTGTTGGATAGGACGCACTGTGTTATTTGAAACCTCATACGGCTCCTAACAATCTTCTGGAGCGTCTTCTGTCTCCAAATCATCATACATATCCTCAGGGAAAGGGTGTTCTTGCCTCCCCAGACGCAAACGCCTAGGGTCAGTAACGTCCCTCCTCCACTGAGGTGTTAGTTGGTACTTCCGCAGTGCCTGGGGTGGTCCCCTGGCATCAGGATGGGGTTAAGCGACTGCCGAAGTAATCATCTCCGGTGAAACCCCAGGTGGTCTCATCATGTTTTAACTAAGCTATGTAAATTTCTCCTTTATTGCTTATTGTGTTGCAGCCAAAGACCTCAAGGCTTCTGCCACCTCTACAACTTCGGACTGAGGCGGTACCTGACTGGAACTAGGTCCACCAGCACAAGGCGGTGGAAGAAGTGGTGGTAATTTCGGTGCCATACATTAACATTAAAGATCTTGTGAAGTATATGAGCTTAGTACCTTAATGGACCTCTTTCAATGGTGAAACAGCTCCACACAAGGGATGAGGCCTAGTTCACCACCAGAGTCTCCGGTGAGGTTAAGCAGAAAATGAGGAAGAGATAGCTTCTCGTTCCAACAGACGGTGCCAAAATGATAATGCTGGAAACAGCACCACCCTTCAAGGTGTTCGTAAGCTCAAATTAGCGATAGCAATGGCAGCACAAGAGTATATTAAATATAAGAGATTGAGATGAGGAGAAGAGGATGAACACCAATATATAAGTGGTTCAGTCAATTAGGCCTACGTCCACTGTGCAAGTGAGTAAGTAAGGTCACCTGAATAAGGCACTAATGGCCATGGATACAATCTCTCAAGCTTTCTCTCTCTACTGTGTAACTGGACAGAGTTTTAGTTAGGGTTGTTAATTTTCGATCCCCCTCCATATAGGAGTAGGCAAACATATATAGTGTGGGGGGTGTAATGCACCCCCTATGCATGCAATGAGCATCTGTGTGTTGATCGAGCCAATCTAATGAAGACATTTGTCACTGTCACATATAGAGAATGATGATAAAATATTCCCCCACGTGAGGGGATTGATTTGTTACAACTGATTTATAACACGTGTTCCCATCCACACATATGCGAGTAAAGGCTGGGCTGTCTTCGATTGGCACCAACCTCGGCCTGGAAGAGTATGAGGTTGGTGAAGTCTAGCTGCTGCAGAATCAGAGGTTACTCATGATGGTCTCGGCTCAGTAGAAATCTGAGGTAAGGCAGGTGGAGTTATAACGTCGGCCTGGGCCAGGGTTATGTAGGAGTAGTTGGAACTTCGGTTGATTCCCAATCGAGGTTAATTATGATGATGGTGAAGTCCTTGCTTCCTCGGCTTATACATAGCCGAGGTTGCTGTATGAGGTAGACATGATGTTAATTTCGGATGACCTAATGAATAACTCTCCTCATGGATTATGAATACCTCAGCTATTGTCTGACTGTGAGACAACTAGTAACGTCGGCCATAGTCGACCTTGCTTTGGACGAGATCTCTGGTTGCCAATCTGGGGCCCTTGTAACCTCGGCCATTTCCTTATCCGAGGTTGGTGTCTCTGAACTGTTGGGTACATATAGGGCATAACAAAGGGGTTCCTCGCTTGGAATCGGTATTGTTGGGGGTCCCTCATTGAGAACCCAAATTGCTGAGGGTTCCCCGTTTATTGAGGATTCCTCACTGAAGTTTTCTACTGGGGGAACCTCACCGAGAACCCAAACTACTAGGGGTTCCTCCCTTGGTACTTATGATGGGGGTTCCTTACCAAGAACCCAAAATACTAAGGGTTCCTCACTTAGGACTTCTATTGGGGGTTCCTCACCGAGATCCCAAACTACTAGCGGTTCCTCTCTTGGGACTTCTGTTGGGGGTTCCTCGCTGAGATCCAAAAATAATAGGGGTTCCTCGCTTGGGAATTCTGCTGGGGGTCCCTCGCATGGGATTTCCATCATAGTGGATTCCTCTCTTTAACAATTGGCCGCTATGAGGTCCTCAACCACTTCTTCCTCTTCTCAATCTTACCAAGACTATATGTGCACTCGTCAAGGATGGGATTTTTTCCTCTACCGTCGTGCACCTTATTTTGGGCTATAAGATTGTAAGAGGGTACTTTAGATTATATATGGAGGCGTAACCCCTTTTGAGTATGGTAATGATAAGTTAATTAGCCCAAGACCTTGGATTAATGATAGAACATACAAACACAAACCCAATGAAGATGAACTCAGTTTAAACTCACAAATCTCTCGTGTATAACTCAAGAGATATTAATGAACTCTAGAAGTAACTCAGGTAGAGGGAGAGAGAAGTAAGCACCCTAGATACACCATGGAAGGCAGGTAGAAAACACACCCTACACCCTCAAGAAGCTCTGTCAAGTATTAAAAGATTCACAATAAATAACAATGGTGAGTGGATAAACCCTCTGGTTTGTAATAACTCTCTTTCTCTCTCTAATGTGAATCTCTTCGTAATAGCTCCAGAATTCTCAAAAAGACCACTAAAGAGATCATATCTCTCTCCTCAGGGGTGGTTGGGGTCCTTAAATAGCCCCCCGCACCATCCCCGAGGCAACTCAGTCATTAAAGATTATGAAAGACATCCCTCAAACTTTATGTCACAACATTAAATGCCTGATGCCCTAGTTGTCTCCACGTCATAAATATTAAATGCCAAGACATGCCTTTTGCCTAACCACAGTGTGTCAGGGGGCTGTTGTCCCAGAGGTGGCTCACCAACTACCTGACAGCCTTAAATACCGCGGTGGTTTACTCGAGTGCATGTCTGACATTGCTTAGCTGGTTAGCGACGTTAGATAAAGTAGATGTGGCATTAAGTAGAGGGTTGTTTGGTTCATAACTCAACGCCCGATGGAACTTCAAGCTGCTCCGCCCGAGGTTCCATGGCCAGGGTCCTTCGGTGTTTTTACCAAGTGTATCTAAGATGATCAAGACAAGCCCCAACGGTGCCTCACTTCTCAGTCCTCTAAGCCAAATCCCTCTAAAGTTCCCATGGTGAGGTCATTCGATAGAGCATGAAAGCTCTCCCAAGCCCTGCCAAGCCTGGTCTCTCACAAGTACCATTTGACCTCACACAAACTCGCTTATTATTGTCGTTACGTCATTACAACCGTTATAGATTTCAATCAACATAAATATATACAATATGATTAATACAACAAGCTAAAATATGAGCTTCCGCGCCAAGCTGCCTTGCTGAGTTGCCACGCTTGATCTGTCATGCTTGATCTATCACGCTTGAGCTTTCTTGGTTGATTAATCTTAAACACTATTGCTAATTAGGGATCTGTCCCTAATCTCAAGATTACCTTCAAGCCCCCTCTACATTTTCCCCCTCGTGGAGAGATTTATTGGAACAAGAAACATCTCCACGAAATGTCTCAAATCGATGGACCTTTCTCTGTGGGCAAAGATTCAGGCCTCTTCTCCTTTATTCAGAACCAGAGCGTTAGAGTCTCTAGGAAAATTAAAATGCTCCCTGATGTACCTAAGTCATAACTAATCAACGTTTTAACTTATGACGAGAGAGCATGGTAGCGCTTTAGAACCGTTGGGACATCATCTTCGTTAGGAGTTTATTAGATATGTCTGACAAAAATATTTTAGTGCCAAAACTCAATCTTGCTTAGGAAGGCAACGGTTTGTATTCCCCAGGTGTCACTTCATTAATGACGTAGCACTGTCTTTTCAACTGTTAAAGCACTTCCCGAAGTGCCACGTGTTCATTTGAAATGATTGCAGGCGGCCTTGCACGTGCGATAATGGGAAACTTAAACGACGAACTCTAAAATTTCAAACTGCTATACCCAAACACTTAAATCACCGCCTTCTTACTTTGTCACCGTCTTCTTCAAGCTTCCATTTGCTTTAGAGACAGAAAGCCTGCGAGAACTCCATTATTGTTAAGCTCTTGCTTACCTTCTTCTCCTCTCATCTTCTAAACCACCGCCTGTGGTTGTGATCTTCCATTCTCGTTCTTCAAACCCTTCTTGCTCAAAGTTTTTCTATTACCTTATCGTCATTTTCCATGGAATCCTCAAGCAACCCCGCTATATCTTCTATCGGTGCTCCATCTGCTACCACTACTGCTGCTTCCGCCTTGGATGTTACCCGTCAGGAATAGCTGAGGTTTTATCGTCGTTCTCCTATTTTTGGAGAAGGTGATGATTTTGCTGTTGCCTACAAGACTGTGCATTTTTCATCTAAGTTTGACGCCTTACTGTTGGTTGACGAAGATAAAGATTCTTCTGAGTGGGGATTTCTTCCTCCAAAGGGAACTCGTTGATTTCACCTGGAGCGAGGGGACTTACCATGGTCCCATATTGATTTCGAAACACCCGGGGGATCTCCTGCCCACTTCGCTGCCTGGAACTCCCATATGCAAAGTTTCCATGCTGGTATTCTCACCAAGCTTGGGTTGCAACGGGCTAAATGGTTTGGTGAGTTCACTCTCTCGAAGAATAATGCTGCCCTTCCTATCCTGGTCTCTCGATGGAATGTTACTACTCATACGTTCATCGCTGCGTGGGGCGAGTTCACCGTAAGTTTGGAAGACGTGTGCGAGCTCCTGGGCCTCGATGCAACAGGTCATGAGACCTATACTGACGATGCTCTAGATGCTTAAGAGGCTACCGACCATTTGGAGTTGGATCGTATATGCCAAAGTTGCATCGGTTCGTCCAACAAGGCTACCTTGTCTCCCCTGATTAATTATTTCTTCAAGGGTTCTAGTGAAGGCAGTTCTTCAACAGATGATCCTGGTCAAGGTACACCATTGGAACCTCCAGCCTATATTCTTGTGATTCTCTCTCGTTTATTTTTTACGGGAAAACCCAACGACCAGCCCCGAAGGGACCTTATCAATATGTCCCTTCGTTTGGCTCGGGGCATCAAACTTCCACTGGCTGCAATTGCCTTGGGATCCCTCTACACCTGGTTGGATAGGACTTTTCTCGATATGGAACAATCGCTCGGCCGTTATAACTTGGCCAATTTTTCCAACGGCGTCCTTCTAACCAGCTTCCTTTACTTTCGTTTTCCTGTCGTAGCAGCCAAAGCCAACTGCCCTCCTTCGGGGGAGATAATTCTGCCTCCACAGTCCTTTATTTATCACATGAGACAAAGCCGGAAGGAGTTAATATCTGTGATTTATCGCTTTGAAAACTTCGTCATGAGGCCCTACCAGGAAGAAGTCTTCTTTCACACTTTTGGATTTTTTCAGTATGAAGCGAGGATGGTACAGGTCCCTACCGTAGATATTGAGGATCCCTCGCAGGCTGTGGTCCTTCTATTCTCCCCAGGATATCTGCTTTCTTACACCGAATGGGGTTATACTAGTGAGAACTATAATCCCAACCGATGCAGCCGCTAGTTTGGGTTTGACCAGGGGGCTCGTTGTCCAGTGTTTCAATCGTCAAGCCTGAAGGTTTCCTTTAGCGAGGCGTGTTCTCTATTTTCTTCAACCGCTGCATGGGGAATAAGTTCTACGATGGCTGGGCGAGTCACCATTCCTAGCATTACTAGGCAAGGGGATGTGACCCCTCTATTTGCCATAAAATACTGGCCGAAACAACTGGCTGAAATTGCTGAGTTCGTTGAGGGAGATTCAGTGTATCCTCCTGTTTCTACATTTTCTGCCTTAATGTTGGGGTTAAAAGGCAACTCCGTACTTGGGATAGAATTCCCTCTAAGTACGACCCCTAAGGCACCTCCTACTGAGCTTCCACCACTTTGTTCCATGATCCCTGTTTCCACGCCCAAACCCAAAACTGCTGCAGCCCCGAAGAAACCTGCCCCCTAAACCGAAGATGCCACCGACGAGGGGCCTTCTCAACCACCTTCTAAGAAGGCGAAAATGGCCAAAAGTGGGGTATCAAAGTCAAAATCTAAGTCCCAGAAGTCCCAGACTCCTGTGGCAGCCTTCCCCATAGCCTCCGTTCCTCCTCCCCTGTCTGCCAAAGTGGCTGAGCAGTTAAGGAAGGAAGCCCATGCGGAGATAGCTCAGATAAATGCTGAGTATCAACGGCATGCTATCATTGTTCCTCCTTCGGTTGCTTTTTCCCCGGTCGTGGTTGATCCCACGGAGCCAACGGCAAGAAGGAGAAAGAGTTCAAGGGTTCCTCGAGATATTGGTACTGCTGCAGCGGAAACAAGGAAGAAGACTCTGAGTACCAAGTCTCAGAGGAAGCAAACTCCTGAGGTGCATCGAACTCCTGAGGGGCATCTCACTCGTGCCCCCTCTGTTGCCGCCACTCCTCCTTCTTTGCCCATGGTTATATCTTCTCATTCCCCTTCCAAATCTGAGGTACATATACTTATTTTACTCATTTTCTTTTTGCTCAAGGCAAGCTGCATTTGCTTATTTTTTTCTTGATAACTGTGGTGCATGGGGGTTGAAGAGGAAAGACCCAATCCCCCTAGTCCTCCCGTGAGCCCTTTTGTGGGGGGACGTTTCGGTATTTCTCATACCGATGTGACTCCTCCCCGTTCCCCCATGATGGGGTTTACTTATTCTCACCGTTCAGCCTCCCAACGTGCGAGGGAAGTTGCTGTGGGAGGTGATGTCGTCGAGCCTGTGGGTGTCTCTTTGCCACCAGAGGCAAAGCAACCCAAGACAACTCTCTCAGTCCCCTCCGATTTACCTACTCCACCCGAGGTTCCTCTGCCCATGGTGCTGGTTGAAAAAAGTGAGCCCGAGGTATGATTTCCTCTATAGTTTATTTGGTATAGTGTCTTTTCGATCTCACCCCTTTATTTATTTATCCTGCTGAACCTTGAGATGTTTTGGGTGCCCCAGGTTGAAGTATCCTTGTTTTTAGCTAATATTCATCTTCCAACGATGCTGATGAGACCTCTGACCGCCGTTTCCCTTTTCAGTGCCATAACCGAGGTAAGTAACACCTAGAGATACTTTTTTTCTTTTTCTGTACGTATTCCTCTTTTCTAACCCTTGCCTTCATGTCACAGCTTTCTCCCGATCTTGTACCACCTACTTCTCTTGGTGGTCTTCATGCATACAAGACCAAGGTTGGTGTTTCTGTCCAGTATAGTGGCTCTTCTGCGCCCCTCCATGTTGTGGCTTCATTTGGGAGTCTATTATCTTCTCCCAATGAATCCCCTGTGCTGGCCTTGGTGCCTTATGTTGGTGAGGGAGTTTTATCGATCGTTGAGGCTTCTGCGACCAGGGACCCCGTTGTGGTCCTGAGGTAATAATCTCGCCCCCAACGGCTCCTGTCCTTGCAGCTGCCACCATGACTCCCCTTCTTTCTCCTGCTGTGACTGAGGTATTTTTTGTTACTTCTCATGAGCTCCACCTTATAATGGTGACTTAACAACGAAAACGCTTGTTAAGATTTTTCATAAACTCCACCTTATAACGGTGACTTAACAACGAAAACACTTGTTAAGATTTTTCATAAATTCCACCTTATAACGGTGACTTAACAATGAAAATGCTTGTTAAGATTTTTCATAAACTCCACCTTATAACGGTGACTTAATCAACGAAAACGCTTGTTAAGATTTTTCATAAACTCCACCTTATAACTGTGACTTAACAACGGAAACACTTGTTAAGATTTTTCATAAAATCCACCTTATAATGGTGATTTAACAACGAAAATGCTTGTTAAGATTTTTCATAAACTTATTATGCCCTCTATCTCTTCTCAGGTTACTCAGGAAAATTCTCCCCCAGTTCTTTCGCCTATGGGCTCACCCCATTGGGAACCTGCTGGTTCGGAAAACTCTGGTCATAATGATCAAGGTTCCACGACCGGTGTTGCAGCAGAGAGCGAATTTGGGTGCGAACTTCCTCTTCCTGACTTGGATCCTCATGCTTTCTGCCTGATGGTGCTTCAGCATTCTCCTCAAATGCCTGTCAACCATCGGTTAGTGATTGAACAACTAGTGGATCGTCACCGTGACACCTTCACAGCTGATTGCTTACGTTCCAATATTCACGTGATGAGTCACAGACTTCAAGGCATGGCTATCGTTGTTGCTGAAATTGCCAGGCATCCCACTGCAAGTGTTACCAGATCCCTCCTTAACCAATTTCTGGGTTTTCTTAGGGAGTTGGGTTGTGATGGCTTCCGTTTTGACTGGCTTGTAACACATTTAAAAACTTTGAAGAACCAGCAACTGGTCAGCCAGAGGGAAGTATTGCGAAAGCATCAGGAGGACCAGCGGGATGAGGAAGCTAAGTTGGTCGCATTAATACCCCTTTTAGAAGCAGTGGATGAAGAGGTAAAGGATGCCGAAGAAGCTTTGTGTCTAGTCAAGCTGAAACGAGAGAGACTCCTCATCGAACGTACACAAGTGCAAACGAGGCTGGAGGTTTCTATTAATGCCCAACGGTCTTTCACAATAGCTTCTTCGGGCCTTCTCAAAGATTTTTTTCTCTTCCTCAGATTTATCGTTTCTTTTAGGCAAATGGCTTTTTGTATATATCCTCCATCTGCTTCTATCTATGTAATTCTTAGGCGATAACTCCCAATTTTGTAATGCTCCATTATTTATGAATAAAGAATGTATATTTTCAAATTCTTCTATGTGTTGTGACTGCTTTTGTATGTTATAAATTTCTATATTTCTGGAATTCTTTCATTGTGTTCAAATCGGAAATAAACTTGTATATTCATAACAACAGCTAGTTATAACAGTGGTTCAACCTTGGTTGTTTACACATAATAAACCTTCAGCCATTTATTGTTAATCTTAAATGGCTTATCTTCCTCCAACTTCGAAATTAAATAATAACCTGAATCATGAGCTTCCCTTACAACGAAAGGTCCCTTCCAGTTGGCTAAAAACTTTGGTAGAGGAAGCCCCCTGATGTGTTTCACTGCTGCTTTCAAAATGAGGTCTCCCTTCACGAACTTCCTTGGTCTCACCAAGTTATCGTATGCCCTGAAGAGTTGTTTCGTATACAGTTAAAAGTGTTGCATCGCATTATCTCTGTGTTAATCCAATGCTTCCAAGTGCATATGTCTATTCTGAGGGAGCATGCTACTTCACAAATAATATCGAGCAGAGGGAATTTCCAACTATACTGGAAGGATTGCCTCAGCCCCATAAACAAGAGAGAACGGAGTGTATCCTGTGGGTTTCTTTTTGGTTGTTCGATAAGCCCACAATACAACTGGTATCTTATCATCCCACGACCCTAGAAAGTCCTCCATCATCTTAGCCACAATTTTAACCAAGGTTTTGTTAGTCGCTTCGGCTTGACCATTTCCTTTTGGGTACGCCACCGTTAAAGTGTGATGAATAATGGAGTACTTGTTTGTGAGCATTGTTACTTTTGAATTGACGAAGGGAGTCCCGTTGTCTGAAAGAATGACTTTAAGGATCCCAAAACGGCAAATGATGTATTCTCTGATGAAGTTACTCACCATCCCAATCGTTTCTCTTTTGAGTGGTATCGCTTTGACCCATTTTGTAAAACACTTTGTTGCGACCAGTATCCATATCTTGCCCCTCGGAGAAGGATGTATTGCCCCTACCAGGTCGAACGCCCAAGTATGAAACGGATAGGGTGTTGCCAGGGAGTGTAAGTTTACCGATGGGGCATGGATCATATTCCCATGAAGTTGGCAAGCTTTGCATTTTCGAACGAACTCATCCGAGTCTTTCTCCATCATTGGCCAATAATACCCCAAGGTCATCAGTTGACCATACAACTTGGCCCCTCCTATGTGGGCTGGGTCATGCATTTTTTTGAGGACCTCAGCTGCTTCTTCCTTTGTGATGCAATTCCACAGCCTATTAAAGTATCCCCTTCGATAGAGCTACCCCTCCTGGATATAGAACCTTGGGGCCCTTCGCCTCAAGCTCATCGCATCCATTTTCTCCATTGGGACAACTCCACCCTGAATGAAGTCGATATAGGGCTGCCCCCAATCCGTTTGAGTTTCAATGAAATGGAACTCAGCTGCCTCAAAGAATAGCTGACACTCATCGCACTTCCGTTGCAGCTCTGCCGCATCTTGCTTCATTCTAGGCCAGAAATACCCCTCTCTTTGAATTCTCCTATATAGAGGTATCTCAGTCATTTCGTAATGCTCCTCATGCGTTTTCTTCAACCTTCTCTCTGCTTCCTCTGGGCTGATACATCTTGACAACCATCCCCCAGCATTTTTGTAATAAAGATTTCCCTGGTTCGTAAAGTATTGGGTTAACTCTCTTAGTCCCATAGATCCTTCGCCAGACTCCAGTTGCTTCCTAATCTTTCCCCTCCAGTCTGCATCCTCCTCCATCGGTAGTACTGACTATACCACCGAAGGAGATGTCCTTCGTTGGATCACAACGATAGTCTTATCGTTCCTCATGACCATTTTCTGAACGATAGTGGCATAGGCGTCTGGGTGGCGGTTCATCGTTCTGGGATGTCTTCTGATCTTGGTCTGATGGAACTGGTTGAGAAGCCTCTGAATGATTATTCTGTATGGCGCCGGGCTCATGTGCTTCAATGCATATTCTCTGTTTACTTGTTGAATCACTAAGTTCGAGTCACCCTTAATGCAAAGTGAACGAATTCCCCTTCGAAGAGCCTCCAGCAGCCCCAGTACCAATGCCTCATACTCTGCTTCATTATTGGAGCAAGAAAAATCTAGCTTGTAGGAAAGGCAAATTTCCTCCATCTCTTTTGAAAGAATAACCCCTGCTTCTCCCTTCTTTTTTGCAGAAGATCCATCGAACTGCATCGTCCATTCCTCATCAGTTGTATCCAGATAATTAGCCTGTAAGTCGTCTCCTGGAATGTCTTCTTTAGGAGGTTCAAAAGTTACTGATGGAAAGATTGCCAATAGGTCGGCATACGCCTGGCTCTTGATCGTACGAGGAGCCACACACTTCAAGTCATATTCTGAGAGGATGTGGGACCATCTGGCTGCCCTGACAATCAATATAGTCCTTGCCAACAAATACCTAATAAGATCACATCTAGTTACAATATGAATTATAAAAGACAACATATAATATCTAAGTTTTTGTGCTACAAAGACTAAGGCTAAATAATGCCTTTCTAAGCTACTATATCTAATCTCTGGCCCCTATATGATTCTGCTAAGGTAGTAAACTGGCCGCTCTTGCCTTTCCACTTCTTGTGCCAGCAGAGCTCCAACGGACCTCGTGGTAGACGTAAGGTATAGCTGCAACGATACTCCTGCCTGGGGAGGAACCATGATTTGTGGTGAAACGGGCAGTTTCTTCATCCCAACAAGAGACTCCTGGTGAACCTCCTCCCACCTGAATTTCGTGTTCTTTCGCAACAACTGCATCAGTGGGTGTGTTATTTCGGTTAATCCAAGCATGAATCTCCTAAGGTAGGAGACTTTACCGAGAAAACTCTTCAGCTCCCTCGCCGTTCTTGGACATGGCATCTCTAATATCGCCCGCTGTTTATCCTGGTCCATCTACACCCCTTGTCGATCCACCACGAAGCCTAGAAACTTCCCGCTCGTTACTCTGAAGACACGCTTTAACGGGTTCATCCTTAATTTATACCTCTTGCACCGAACAAACACCTTCCTTAAATCATTCAGATGGGTATCTTCCTTCTTCGATTTGATGACCAAGTTTTCCACGTAGAACTCTACAAATTTGTGGAAGAATCCATGAAAAATGGCCATCATTGTCCTCTGGTATGTAGCCCCAGCGTTCTTGAATCCAAACAGCATCACCTTGTACATAAAATTTCCCAACGGAGTTCTGAATGTCGTTTTCTCTGCGTCGGTGGGGTCCATCTTGATCTGGTTGTACCCTACTTACCCATCCATGAAGCTATACATCTCATGACCAACCGTGGCATCTATCAAACTGTCGATGGAGGGTAGGGAGAACTCATCCTTGGGGAAAGCCCTATTTAAGTCTCTGAAGTCCAAGCAAATCCTTATTTGGTTTTTATCTTTCTTCCCCACTGGCACAATGCTAGATGGCCAAAGGGGATGTTGTATTGGCTTGATGAATCCTACTACCAACAAACGTTGGACCTCTTCCTTAATCTTCAAGTCTAGCTCAGGTTTGTAAGTCCTCGTTGCCTGCTTCACTGGAATAGCTGAAGGCATCACGTTCAGTTTGTGGCAGCTCACTTCCTCATCCAGCCCTTCCATTTTAGTGTACTTTCATGCGAAGACGTCTATGAATTCCTAAATCAACTCAACCAAGGCTTCTCGTTTCTCCTCCCCGAGATCTTTTGAGATAAAAATAGGCCTTGGATCTTCCCCTTCCCTTGCTAAGTTCAGCTGCTCCAACTCTTGTGCCTGGGGCTTCGGTTGATCTGCCATGTAGTCTGGTTCTTCGGCGACATCTTCTACGAACTCCTGTATATTGGAGTTGTCTATCACCATACACTGCCCCCGTTGATCCACCAGGAAACACTCATATATCGGGTCAACCTCATCCTTTGTCTCTTCGACCGCCCGTTCACACCGTTATAAGCGATACACCACTTTTCCCTCTTTAGTAACAATTTTCTTGCATTGCCTGCTGGTAGCTGTTGCCATGGCCTTCCTCTTCTTTTCTCTGGAAGCCTCAGAGATTCTTTCCCCTGAAAAGCAACTCAACATGCTTTGCAGTTGGACCTCATGCTCCACCGGGTCTATTCTAGGCCTCATCCTATCTTTGAGTTGTTTCGAGATATTTTGGGGTCGAGGAGTCACCTGATGGGCTTCTTCGGCCTTCACCCCTTCGCAACTTGCACCTTCTTTACTTTACTGGTTCAAGGTCCCCATCCTTTCTCTAATCGAGGGAACCCATGCTCCATCCATTCCCTTGTCAGGACCCACACATCCTCCTCCAGCTCTGTATAAAATACCGCATCCACCAAGTGTGCTTCTTCGATAGCGAAAGGCCTCTTTGTAGCCCTAATGGTCACTTTTGTTCCCTTGATATTTGCCTTGGCGCATTGATGATAGGTCGAAGGACTAACCCTTGGTTGTGCATCCACACTCTCCCTATTAGTAAATGATAGGAAGTTGCACTTTCTATTACATAAAACTTGATGTGGGAACTCAAATTTCCCATCACAATCCCAACATTCACATACCCGATGGACTTGGAAGATTGATTGTCATACCTCGAAATTACCAAAGGCGTGAGAACCAACCTTTCTTCTGAAATATTAGCCGCGTGGAAGGATTTGATCGGCATAATATTGATGGAAGCACCCCCATCCATAAGAGTCCTTGCATGACGCTAGCGGTTACATACAGAGGCCTGTTATGAGGGAACCTTACAGCTCTATCTGCATCGCTGAAGGTTACATCTGACAGAAACTTCTTCACCAGCCTAGCCATGGGTCCCCTCCCCCTTAGCGAGGGGACTGCGTTCCTCCTTGCAGTGTCCAAAATCGCCTGAGTTATCTCCATTCTGCTCTTCTTCGGGATCCCCACTTGATCGAAGAACCAAGTGAACTTTGGAGATCTTGAAACTGCACTATACTCTATGACTGGGTCTGTTTCCTCACCTTTAACGCTGTATACGTCTTCCACGTCTTTAGCACTTGCTTCATCGCAGGCTAAAACTACGTTAGCCATTCCCATGGTGCAATGTTCCAGAGCTTCTTCGAGCTCCTTCTGCTTCATCGTTAACCCTCCTCCTTCTCTTTCTGCTTCCTCATCATAGTCCATCACCAGATTGACCCCGTGTGCTGGAAGCGGGTTGTTGTTAATGTTCTACGGGGGGATTTTCAATGTCCCCGCTTTTATGTACTTATCGATGATTCTTTGCAGTGTGAAGCAGCTCTCTGTTGGATACTGGATCTTTCGATGAACCTGGCAGTATTTGGGATCCGCCCTCGTGGCAACATCGGGTTCTTCTGCTGGAATGCCTTTTAGTTCATAAACCGTTCCGTCTTGGACCATTGCGTTATAACAGCTCACAGCCTCTTCTATCGTATAAGGCAACGCTGGCGGGTCTTCTCTATCCCTTCTAAACTTTCTCTTATTGTCCTTTTTCGGCGCCTTGCCCCCATCTTCCCTCTCGACGTATCCTACCCGTGGGGGCTGAGACCTTTCCCCCGCGGGTTGCATCGGCTGCCTGAACATCATGGGAGCCACCGCCGGGTTGGGTCGTACCACCAAAGAGATGTTTCTTGTGAATTTTAAGAATGCTAAAAAAGTTCCCTCACGTGTCTCGTTGATAAGGTGGCAAATATACACAGGAAGTAGTCCATCTGCACAAATCTGCAACAACTTGGATTCTTTGGTTTCTTCCCTTATATCGAGGGACCTTTCCCTGAACCTTCGAATATAGGCCACCACCTCTTCTTCCGGTCTCTGCTTCTCCCTACCGAGTTGGGTCAGGGTGAACTCATCTTCTGCCAAGAAGAAATTTTGGACAAACAATACATGCATCTCCTCCCACGTAGAAATGTTGTTGGGAATCAAATGGGAGTACCAGGTGTATGCCTTGTCGGTTAGGGATTTGGAAAACTCCCTCAATCTAAGCTTCTTATAATTGCAATGTGCTCCTAAGTGTTCAACGAAACGCTTAATGTGCTTCTTCGAGTTCCCGCCTTTCCCTGAGTATTTTTTAAAGATAGGGGGAATATAGTCTTTTGGGTAAGGCTCGTTGTTGTATTTCTGAGGGTAAGGTGTTTGAAATTCATCGTAGACCGAAGCTACGTCACCCACAGATTGCGAGGAAGCCTGCATAAGCTTCAGTATCTCCTTATGCATCTCGTTTCTCATTTCTTCCATGGGCGATGGGGCAATGACCAATGGGGTTACAGGAAGAACACTTGTTAAAGCTGGAGCCATCGAAACTGCTGGCGCTGTTGATACTCCATAGGTTCCCACCGCCGGATTCACGATGGAGGGTATGGTTGCTGGGATCATTCCAGCAATACCTGCACATGGTGGGGCCGTTGGAGCTACTCCTGGTGTTACGAAAGCATTAGCCTCCAAACCTCCCAGCATAGTTGAAGCTACTAGGGTTTGCAAAAACTCGTAAAACTTGCTCATGAGGAGCGAAATCTGGGCGGGTCCCAACCCAACGCTTGTGGAAGGTTGTGCCACCCCTGGAACACCTGACGCCATTGGAACCGAAGGTATATCTACCCGAGGATCCCCATCGCCTAGGGACGCCAGTTCTCTCGCGGCCTGTTCTTCATTGTGCTGGATATCATCAAAGTTAAGTCTTCGAGTAGCATTATCTTGTGCCATACTCCTTACGTAGGAGAATGCCTCCCCAGAAGAGTCGCCAAATGTAAGAGGGTACTTTAGATTCTAGATGTAGGCGTGACCCCTTTTGAGTATGGTAATGATAAGTTAATTAGCTCAAGACCTTGGATTAATGATAGAACATACAAACGCAAACCCGATGAAGATGAACTCAGTTTAAACTCACAAATCTCTCGTGTATAACTCAAGGGATATTAATGAACTCTAGAGTTAACACAGGTAGAGGGAGAGAGAAGTAAGCACCATAAATACACCTTGGTAGGTAGGTAGAAAACACACCCCACACCCTCAAGAAGCTCTGTCAAGTATTAAAAGTTCGCAATAAATAACAATGGTGGGTGGATAAACCCTCTGGTTTGTAATAACTCTCTCTCTCTCTCTAATGTTTATCTCTTAGTAATAGCTCCAGAATTCTCAAAAAGACCACTAAAGAGATCATATCTCTCTCCTCAGGGGTGGTTGGGGTCCTTAAATAGCCCCCCACACCATCCCTGAGGCAATTCAGTCATTAAAGACTATGAAAGACATCCCTCAAACTTTATATCACAACATTAAATGCCTGATGCCCTAGCTGTCTCCACGTCATAAATATTAAATGCCAAGACATGCCTTTTGCCTAACCACTGTGTGTCAGGGGGCTGTTGTCCCAGAGGTGGCTCACCAACTACCTCACAGCCTTAAATACCATGGTGGTTTACTCAAGTGCGTGTCTGACATTGCTTAGCTGGTTAGTGACATTAGATAAAGTAGATGTGACATTAAGTAGAGGGTTGTTTGGTTCATAACACAACGCCCGATGGAACTTCAAGCTGCTCCGCCTGAGGTTCCACGGCCACGGTCCTTCGGTGTTTTTACCACGTGTATCTAAGATGATCAAGACAAGCCCCAACGGTGCCTCACTTCTCAATCCTCCAAGCCAATTCCCTCTAAAGTTCCCATTGTGAGGTCATTCGATAGAGCATGAAAGCTCTCCCAGGCCCTGCCAAGCCTGGTCTCTCGCAAGTACCGTTTGACCTCACACAAACTCGCTTATTATTGTCGTTACGTCATTACAACCGTTATAGCTTTCAGTCAACATAAAGAAATACAATATGATTAATACAACAAGCTAAAGTATGAGCTGCCGTGCCAAGCTGCCTTGCTGAGTTGCCACGCTTGAGCTGCCTCGGTTGATTAATCTTAAACACTATTGCTAATTAGGGATTTCTCCCTAATCTCAAGATTACCTTCAAGCCCCCTCTACAAAGATAACTTTATGGCCTCTCTTTCCTAGTTTAAGGAGAAATTTGTAGCCAACATTGTTGAGCAACTCCGTGTGGATTTAAGTGAGTGTACTAAGTATCCTATTATTCTTTCAAATTCTCTTCTTAAAGTTAGAGTGGATCGTGGTGATTTTCCTTATTCTAATGTTGAGATAAAAGTTGTGGGAAATGCCACTGAAGATTGGTCTACTTGGGTTGATCATATTCTTTCCACCCCTTCCTATAAGGTTGTCCTTAAGGGGCTTGGACTTCTTATTGTAGTTGACAGTTTGAAATCTTGCACTATGGCTAAACATGGATCGACCCTCAATCTTTTGATTTCTAGTTGGAGCAAAGAGTCTGACACTTTTGTAACTAGCTGGGTGAGTTCACTATTATAATAGAGGATATTTGTGAGTTATTTTCCCTTCATTGTCTAGGAGGCATGTTTTTACTGATGGCTTTGAGGACTCCCTTGAGTAGGAGAAGGTAGAAGAGCTGCAGTCATCATTTTTTGAGTGTTCAAAGTATGTGGTTATCAATGTGACTGGTCTTACCAAAAATTCTTTTGCTAAATGGCAGTGATATTGGTTTAAAGATTTTGAGCAGCCCCCTAAGGGAAAGACTTCTTGTAGAGTTATCAAAAGTCAGGATGGCCCCAAACTTCATTCCCCCTCACACTTAGCTTCTTTTCTGAATAGATTCTTACTCCCAGGCAAACCGGAAGACTCTCCTCATGATCTTATTTTCGAATTAACTGTGAGACTATCATGAGGGAGGAAGGTACCCCTTGCTGCCTTAACCCTTGGGTTCCTTTATACCTGGTTAGATTGTGCTCATGTAGATGTTTGGAGATCTTGTGGCCAATATGATGTCGCTAATTTTGGTAATTCCCTTGTCTTGATGGCGTTCCTGTTTGAACATTTCCCCAATTTGCCCCGAAGGTGAGGGCCTATCAGAGCAATGTGGCTTGCCTTATGAGGTGGCATAAGAAGGCCCCCAAGAAACCCCTGGGGTCTCTGATTGATAATATTGGGGATTTTTGTTTTCTCCCTTACAACAACTGCCCAGGTGGCACTTTTAGCTGGTTATCTTTCTTGGTTGATGGTGGCACTTTTTATTTCCCTTCAGATGTGGATTGTGTCACTATATCAATGTGATGACGATGGTTGGTCTTCTTTCTTTTTTGACTGAGTTAGGTCAAGGCGTTGATTTATATTATTCTGAGTGCGTGAGGAGATGATTTAGTTATGACCAGGGTATTCATACCCCTTCTTATCCCTCGAGTAGTGGCCCTTCAGAGTTGTACTTGGAGTTGTAGGAATTTTACTTTTCATGGGATGTTCCATAGGTTGAGCCACTTGGGGGGACTATATGTGCCTCCCCGTAATCGTTTACCTTCTTTCACCTCTTCCTGGTTCGTGCTCTAGCAGTGGTAGGTTCTTCTTATTCAAAACTGTGTGGCTGGACCTCCACATGAGACTATTCCCACCAGGTATATCAGGGCTCAATTTTTAATCAAAAGAACCTATAAAGACATTTGACATCTTATCACTACACCCAAGACGCCCCAAGAGCAAGTTGTTCCCATCCTAGTGAATCCCCTTCTTGATGAGTCCACCCAGCTGAAACAAACTGAGTCACATCCTGTTAAGTCTAAAGGCCTGTTCAAAGGTAAAGGAAAGGAAAAGGCTTCTGTTGTGGGTAAGAGAAAATACCTGGACATAAACGTGTCAAACTTCATCCCTACTATTACTGTTACTCCCTCTTCCCCCTTCTCCTGTGAGGACTAGAGCTGCCAAGAAAAAGAAGGGGATTGATATCGATGTTGTTGCTCACTCCACACTAGACCGGGGGTCAGATACTGATGATCTTAGAGTAGAGGATACCTATAGGATTATCTGAGAGCGGGGTTATGAGGCTCTGGGCTTCTCTTCCCAATATACCATTATTACATCTATTCTAGTTACAAAGGGTACTATACCCGCGTCTTTTTTACTAGTGAAACTGGCTCTCACGGAGTTTCACATGCCGGTCCCCCTCCCCCTCATTGGAAGAGGAACTAGTTGACTATGGAAACACGCCTTCCAACGATGATCATAGTTCTTCTTCGAATGATGTGGATGGAACTACTGACACTTGTTCTTTGTTATCAGTTTTAAGGGAGTCTTATAGTGATAATGAGATGCCACATTCTCCATCAGGGTCTAGCTATGCTACCAGTCCCCTTCCATATGGACAGACTATGCGTCCTGTTGTTGTAAATCTTTCTTTATTTGGGACTTTTATTTATATGATTTTCATATCTTTTCATCAATGACCCATTTACTGATTTTTTTATTGTGACGCCTTCACAGGGTACTTCTACTAAGACGAGTTGCCCTTCGCCTCCTCCACTTACCCGTGTTCCTTTCCAGTGAGAGAGGAATTCTATTCTTATTTGCTCTAGAGGATTTTATAAAGAGGTTCGTTATTTCCTCTAAAGGCTTTTAAAGATTTTATAATCATAATTTACACTTATCTTGCTAAGTGTTATATATTTTTATTTCTTTGCAGCTTTCATCTGTGCATCCTACTAGCACCAGGATCCCTTATGTGACCTCATATTCTGTTTAGGTATTTCTATGATTTCCTTTAAGTGGTTGGTTTCTCTGTTCTCTTTTCTCATAAACTCATTTCTCACATTTTCTTTATTTATTTATAACGGTAGAGGATTGTGTCTTCTAGTTCTACCACCTCATCTTTCGATATTTCAGCAGTAGGCACTTCAGAAGTTGAGCCCCCTGCTTCCTCATTCTCAGAGGTCTGATCATTTTCTTGGCCCCCCCTTCTTTTCATTTCTCTGCCTTTGATGTTTATTCTTGTTGTTTGTACATTCTTTATAATTTATTGATTTCATCCCTCAGGGCCCTGTACCTCTTAGCCTCTCTTCCACCGGAGAGAGTCTTACTTTTTTTATATTACCATCCCAGGGTTACCTCCCTTCGGGAGGGTTTCTATCCCCATGGTATGCATCTCCATGGATGGTAGGTCTTTAATCCAACCTATTCCTCACGGGTTGGTATTTATTATGGCTTCCACCATTGAGCCTATTTCACAGGTTTCTTCTTTTCTTCAGGTACCGGTAGATTCTTCTCCCATAATTGTGATAAAGAAAGTTTCTAATGCTTTTATGATAAGCAGGTTACTACCACAGCCCCTACTTCTCCAACGGTCACCTTCCACCCTTCTTCTTTAGATGAGGCATAGGTATTCTATTAACCTTCTGCATGTTGTTTCTCTGGCTAGCTTGTATCGACGTGCCATTTTCTTCTATCTCTCAGCTAGATCATGATACCACTTTATCAGTGCCTCTCTCTACTATTCCTCTAGCAGCCCCTACTACAGATAAGTCACCCTACCCTGCTGCTTTCAGCGAGGGTCCTGTCATAGTGGCTCTCCCAGTAACTATTTTTGCCATCGGTCTTTGGGATTTTCTATATGCTTGTTCTCATAAGGTAAGTTATTTGCTAACCCTTGCCTCTTTCTCTTCATTTATATGCTATTTTTGTGGATACTTATTTAGTTGTCATGCCCACGACGAGTGTTACGGAGGCAGCCCCTCAGGCAGCACTCGCAATGCCCCCTCAACTACTGCGAGAGTAATTACTTAAGTGTCATGTACCTCTTGTATGAGAGTAGTCATTTTTATACCATTCTTTTAACTTGTATTATTTTCAAATTTTATTATCAGGTCAACATACCTGAGGTCCCCTTGTCTGCAGGACCTGTTACTAGTTATGCCCCCGTCGCTGCGAGGCGTTTGGCTAGCACTTCAGATGAAACTATCCAAGTAAATACTTGATTTACTTATACTTTTTTTTTAATTTGCTTATATTATGTAAATGTTTGCAAACACTTACTTGTTTCCCTGTTCTCAGGTTAGTGTTGCAATTATTCCAGTGACTGCGGAACGTATTGGGGGGATAGCTGCGGGAGAGGTATTATATAGTTATACCTTTCCCTATTTTTCAATTCCCATTTTCTCCTTGCTTTTGCTATGTAAGTATGCTTACCTTTGCCATTGTTTCATTATTTTCAGGCTAGCAAGGCAGCTACTCCGATAGATGTGGAGCATGTTGGGCAGATAACTACGAGAGAGGTATTGTACAGTCATACCCGCGTATCCTTTCTACCACTCCTTTATCTTTCTTCTTGCTCTTACTGTTCAGGCATGCTTACCTTCAGCCTTGTTTCGTTGTTTCCAAGTTAGTGAGGCACCTGCTCCAGTAACTATGGAGCATCTTATAGAGATAGCTGCGAGAGAGGTATTGTACTGTCATACCTTTTCTCATTTTTTTTCTTTTTTCTTTTGTTGTGCCAGTGCTCTCACCTTCACCCTTGTTTCATTGTTTCCAGGTTAGTGAGGAAGATGTTCCCAGTTCTACGGAACAGGCAGAGAGTGTTATGTTCCGCACTCCTCAAGTATTTAACTGTCATACCCAAGTTATTGTTAATCGTTTAGTTTCATAAACTTCCTTTTTTCTAACTTGTAAATCGTACTGATATTGCTTGTTGCTAATTATTTTGGTTAGCCTGTCCTCCATCATCCAGTCGATTCCCCTCACCTAGGTGGTAGCATACTCCCCCCCGAGCTTTGGGGTAATCTTTCTATCATAGCCCTTTTTAGAGTCTGAGTATAGTTATCCTTTGATTTCTTTTATCTCTAGACTTATCATGGTTATCTATTTTCAGGATCTTATTGGTGAGTCTTTCGGGGTAGCTGACGAGGGAGATCGGAGTTCTGAGACCACTCCTATAGCTAGTGATACTGACTCTTGCGGGGAGTTTTCTTTCCTCCCTTCCGAGATAGAGTCTCATTATTCAGAGGGTGATGTTGAGGTAGAGGCTCCTGCAGCTTTTATGAGCAGATTGTGACGCGAGGAAAGACCAGGGCGTTTCAGGACACATGAGCGTCAGATCTTAGATTTGATTTTGGATCATCATCATGAGACATTCAGATATTAAAGTGTGCTTTATATTGACAGCCTCACGGTGTTCAACCTGAAGGCCCTTGCTGGTCATAATTTTTTATTTCTTAGCTACTCTTCCCTTTACGCTGACCAGTGCCTCCACCATACTATTCTTGGATGCTTTTCGTGATCAGCAACGGTTCTACCATTTTCAGTTAGGTTGGCTTGATGCTGGAATTCATCATTTTCTGAGCATTCCCTTCCGAAAGATGGTGAGGCTTCACACATCTAGGCAGTCTAAGACCAAGTAGAGATAGGCTGAGTCTGCGAGGATTCGGGGTTAAATTGCATTACTTTAGTCCCGGCTTGACAAACTTGAGTCTGGTGACCAGTAGGATGAGGCCAAGTTGGCCAGGTTGGAGTAGGAGTTTGTGCGAGAGGTTGGTCCATCATATGCTAGCACCCTCACCCGCGACGACTTGCTTTTTGTTATCTCTAGTGGATAGGCTATTTCTTGCCTTGTACTATTTTTTTTACTCCACATGTAAAAAAAACTGGTCATTTATAAATGAGAAACACTATTTTATTTCCCGTGTGCTCTTTTTTATTTCTTTACCTCTATCTGTACTTTCGGCATCTGTTTACTATGACATGCTCTAATTTTTTGTGAACGCTTGGTCAATTTGAACAGCCACGTATACTCTGGGGTACTTACATTAATCTGGGCAAGTTATACATACACACACACACGCATATATATATATATATATATATATATATATATATATATATATATGTTTATTTTTTTATTTATATTAGCGCAATCCAGTGTGATTGTGGGGTATTTGCATGTTATCTGATCAAATTAAAATTTAGAGTTACCCCTTCTAACTGTAGTGTATTTTGCTGTGTATATTGTTTTCTTAGAGATATGGCCCCTTGTCTACGGGGTCCTCATCCCAAACAGTTTGTTAGGAACTTTTTTCTAAATTTTTTTTATTACGGGGAGGATATCTTCCTACTGGTCTGGTGACAAAAAGTTTGTCTACTATGTTTGGAAGGACTTTGATCAATATACTTTTCTCTTAGGATTGATGTACCCCCTAAAGTGTAATGAGCAAAGTTCCTTTTTTTTCATAGACCCTCTTTTAGCTTAGTAAAGAGTATTTCTGGAAAAAAACATTCTGGTGGGTCTACCTCATACAGTAGGTAAGTAATCAAAATAAGAATCAACCGTACAATGATAAAAAAGTGTTGCTATTCATTTATTTTTTGTTGTGTAGTGTTTACAAGATAGTTTTGCTCAATCATTTTTACAAAAAATAACTTTTTTAGTGTTAGGTAATGACGCTCAAATTCTATTACAGAAATGAATTTTAACAAAATTAAGCATAGTACCTCTTTAACCACTTGCAATTGATGGATTGGAGACAGTTGTTCTCCGGCTCTGAAATCTGGCAGTACCCTGACTTACCTACCCCTCTTACCACAAAGGGGCCTTCCCAATTGGGTTTGAACTTTGATGCTGATATTTTGCGGAGGTGACGAGTAGATGCTCGGAGGACCTAGTCTCCCATTTAAAACTCTCGGGGCTTGACTAGGTTTTCATAAGATCTGGGCAGCTGCTGGGTGTAAACTTTGAAGTTATTTTTTTCCTTATCTATGTTCTTGTCCAATGCCTCCAACTGCACGTGCCATGGGTGAGGGATGAGTCAATTTCTTAGAGCGACCCTAGTTGAGGGTACTGCCAGTTCCACCGGTAGGATAACTTCAGTCCCACACATAAGTGAGAATGGGGTAAACCCGATCAGCTTTCTCTTCGAAGTGCAGTAAGCCCATAACACCATGGGTATCTTCTCATCCCATGCCCCTGGCATGTCTTCCAACATTTTCTTTAGGATATTGTTCAAGGTTTTGTTAGTGGCCTCCTGCTGGCCATTTTTTTTTTTGGGTAGGAGGTGATTGAGTTGTTATGCACAATTTTATACTTATCAGTGAGAAGTGACATCTCCTTGCATATGAACTGTTTCCCACTGTCTGTTAGAATCACCTTGGGTATACCAAATCTACATATGATATACTCCTTGATAAACCGAGTTACCACTTGGACAATCACACTTCTTAGAGGAATGACCTTTGCCCATTTGGTATACAATTCTGTAGTGACAATGATGAAAGCTTTGCCATGAGAGGCTAGGCTAATCTTTCCCACCAGATCGAATGCCCATGTGTGGAAGGGGTAGGGATCTACTAGGCTTTACAGGCTGATAAAACGGGCGTATACCATGTTTCAATGTACTCGGCAAGCACTGTACCTTTTCACATAACCAATTGAATCAGCCTCCAAGGTTGGCCAGTAATACCCTAACGTCATCAGTTAGTCATACAGTTTGTCACCTCCCATGTGGGAGGGCTCATGGGACTCCTTCAACACTTGCCCCACGTCCTCTTTGGTTACACATTTCAATGCTTTCTCATTGTATCCCTTCCCGTAGAGCTCCCTTCTACTAGGTAGAAGCGGGAAACTCTTTTTCATAGATAAATCTCATTTTCTCGTTCTGTGGGTAATTCACCATTTTTAAAATAAGCTATATAGGGTTGCCTTCAATCTTTAAAGGCCTCTACGAAGTTAGCTTTTGTTGTCCGGTCAAATTGGGTTTGGCACTTTAAACAACCCTTCTGCAGACGAGAAACTTATGTGCTCATATTCGGCCAGTAATAACCCCCCGCTGCAGTCGGTGATATAGAGGGATATCGGTATCCTCGCAATAGTTCTCATGCATTGCTGCCAACCTCTCTCTTGCTTCCTCTTCTCCTACGAATCTTGATAAGAACCCACCGGGGCTCTTATAATAAAGTGTTCCTTGCAGTAGGTGGTAGTTAGCCAACTTTAATATTTTCAATATTCCCTCTCTCATTTCTAGTTGCTTCATAACTAGGTACCTCCAATCTTCTAGCTCATTGCTTGGAAACGAGGACTTCACTGTGGTAGGCATTGTTCTCTGTCGTACTATGATTGTTGCTTCTGTCTCACCCATGTATAACTTTTGGACTATTATTTATAGTGCGTCAGGATGCCTATTCATTGTTCGTGCATGTCACTCAGTGGTCACTTCCAGGAACTTCCCCGAAAACTTCGGGAAGATGTATCTGTAAGGTGCCAAGTTACCATGTTTGAGGGCGAACTCGCCATTAACCTGTTTCACCACCAGATTAGAGTCCCCCCATATACATAATACTCTGACGCCCCTTTAGAGTGGTTCCAACATACCCAAAATGAGAGCTTCATACTCAGCCTCATTGTTTGAGTATTTGAAGTCTAGCTTGAAGGACAGGATGATATTTTCCTTACTGTTCGAGAGTATAATGCCCTCACCTCCTGTTCCTTAAGCACTAGAGACATCAAAATCCATTTCCCACTTCTCCATCTCTTCTGCCACTCATGCTTGGAAATTCACCCCAGGTAACTCTTCACTGGGGGCTCAAAATTTCCCGCTTGGTAGGTGGGCCAACAGATCCTCTACCGCTTGACTTTTGATGGCTTTGGGCCTACGCACTTCAGATCGTATTCTGAAAAAATTAAAAACCACCTCCCTGCTCATCCTACCAGGACCGTACGTGCCAGGAGGTACTTGATAGGGTCATACTTAGTGACTATATGGACTGTAAAGGCCAGCAAGTAGTGTCTCAACTTTTATGTCACAAAGACTAGGGGAAGGCAGTGTCTCTCCACATTGACATATCTTGATTTTGTACCCAAGATCACCCTTGATAAGTAATACACCAGCTTCTCTACTCTTTCCCTCTCTTAAGCCAATAGTGATCTTATGGACCTTTCTGTTAAAGTGAGGTAGAGCAGCAGTGGTTCCCTAGTCTTCGTGTAAAGGAGCCAAATAATCTAAATTTGCCTGCCGAGTATACTTTTTCAGAAGATAGCTTAGCTCAAAAGCAAGTTGAGATTGTGGCTGACCAACCAGAATTATCGTCTGCTCAAGAAATGGCTTAGCGAATGGTTGAACAATGCAAGAAGATATTCAGGCATGGAGTACTGCCAGATGCAGATCTCGCCAACAACACTTCAATTTGGAAATTGTTTGTAAATGGCTCTTCGTGAGCTACTGGTAGTGGAGTTTGCCTCATTATCAACACTTCGAACAATTTAGATGTGGAGTAGCTTTGCGATTTCAGATTCAAGCTTCTAACAATGAGGCCGAATATGAGCAGGGAGGTGGTTTTTAATTACATGGTTAAAATTAGCTTTATCCTTAGGTGCTGAGCAGGTGGTGGCTCATAGTAATTCTCAGCTTATTGTCAATCAGATACTGCAAGTATGTGGAGTTAAAATAAAGATAATGGTAAGATATTTTAACAAGATTGTGGAGGTTATCTCTTTATTTCCTGCAGCAATGTGGTCTAAATTCTAAGAATGGACAATGCCCAGGCAGATACTTTTGCTCGGATAGCCTCTGCCACTCAGGTAGAGCTTAGACACGCCATTTTAGTAGAAATTCTTACACATATGAGCATTAAGGAGGCAGAGGTCAACATAATTTCTATGGAATTGGGTTCTTCTTGGATGGATCTGATTAGAGAATACATCGAAATAGGATCACTGCCCTTAGACCAAAAAGAAGTTAGGAAGATAAGGTATAAAGCAACTACTTATGTTCTGGAAAAAGGCGTTCTCTATAGACATTTGGACCTCATTCTCCATCGGATCCACTCTGGGCCTCATCCTATCTTTAAGCTGCTTCGAGATGCCTTGGGGCCGAGGGACCGCCTGGTGAGCTTCTTCGGTCATTACCCTTGTGCTGCTCGTAACCTCTTTACTCTGCTCGTTCAAGGACCCCATTCGTTCTCTGATCGAGGGAACCCATGCTCCCTCCATCCTTCTCGTTAGAACCCGGGCATCCTTTTCCAACTTAGTATAAAATGCTGCATCCACCAAGTGAGCTCCCTCGATAGCGAAAGGCCTCTTTGTAACCCTAATGGTTACCTTTGTCCCCTTGATGTTCGCCTTAGCACACTAGTGGTACGTGGAAGGAACTAGCCCTTGGTTGTGCATTCACACCTATTAGCGGATGATAGGAAGTTGCACTCTCTATCACGTGGAACTTTATATGGGAACTAAAATTTCCCATCACAATCCCCACATTAACATACCTAATGGATTTGGAAGATTGGCTATCATATCCTGAAATTACCAAAGGCATGGGGACCAACCTTTATTCTGGAATATTAGCTGCATGAAAGGAGTTAATTGGCATGATATTGATGGAAGCTCCCCCATCCATGAGAGTCCTTGCAAAACTAACTCCGTTGACACTGGCGGTCACGTACAATGGCCTACTATGAGGGAATCTCATAGCCCTATCGGCATCGCTGAAAGTCACCTCTGATAGGAATCTCCTTACCAGCCTAGTCATGGGTCCCTTCCATTTCAGCGAAGGGACTGCGTTTTTCCTTGCAATATCTATTATCGCCTACGTTATTTCCAACCTGCTCTCTATTGGTATCCCTACCTGTTCGAAGAACCAGGTGAACTTTGGGGATTTTGAGACTGCACAGTACTCTAGGCCCAGATCTACTTCCTCACCTTCAACGCTGTACACGTCCTCCACGTCTTTGGCGCTTGCTTCATCGTAGGCCAAAACTATGTTGGCCATTCCCTTTGTACAGGTCTCCAAAGTTGCTTCGTACTCTTCTATTTCTCCTCCGTCCGCCTCTTCATCATAGGCCGTCACTAAATTGGCCTCATGTGCTGGTAGTGGGTTGTTATTGACATTCTGTGGAGGGATTTGCAACGTCCCTGCCTTCACGTACTTGTTAATAATTCTTCTTAGTATGAAGCAACTTTCTGTTGGGTGTTGTATCCTCCGATGGACCTGGCAACACTTCGGGTCCACCTTCATTGTCACATCAGGCTCCGTAGCGGGAACGTCTTTTGGCTCATAGATCGTTCCCCCTTGGACCATCGCGTTGTAACAGCTGACAGCTTCTTCTACTGTACAGGGTAATGGTGGTGGGTTTTCCCCGTCTCTTCCGAACTTCCTCTTATTGTCCTTCTTCGGTGCTTTACCCCTATCTCCCCCTCGGTGTACCCTACCCGTAGGGGCTGAAACCTCCCCCCCCCCCTCGCGGGTTGCATCGGCTGCCTAAACATCATTGGCACCACCACCAGATTGGGTCGTACCACCAAAGAGATATTTCTCGCTGCTTTCAAGAATGCCACAAAAGTCCCCTCGCGCGTCTCGTTAATAAGATGGCAGATGTACTCAGGAAGTAGCCCCTCAGCGCAGATCTGCAGGAACTTCGATTATTTGGCCTCCTCCCTCACGTTAGGGATCTTTCTCTGAACCTTTGAACATAGGCCACCACTTCTTCCCCAGTTCGTTTCTTCTCCCTACCTAGTTGGGTCAAGGTAAACTCATCTTATGCCAGAAAGAACTTCTGGACAAACAACACGTGCATCTCTTCCCATGTAGAACCGTTGTTGGGAGCCAAATGGGAATACCAGGTATATGCCTTATCGATCAAGGATTTGGAAAACTCCCTCAACCTAAGCCTTTTATTATTACAATACACCCCCAAATGTTCAACGAAGTGCTAAATATGCTCCTTCGGGTTCCCACATTTTCCCGTGTATTTTTCAAAAATAGGAGGAATGTAGTCCTTCGGATAGGGCTCATCGTTATATTCCCGAGGATATGGTGTTCGAAAGTCATCAAAAATTGAAGCCCCCTCGCCAGTAGATTACGAGGAAGCCTACATGAACTTTAGCATCTCCTTTCTCATTTCCTCCATGGGTGATGCTACTGGGGCAACAACCAATGGTACCACGGGCTGAGCGGCCGTTGTAGCTGGAGCAGGCACCACGGATGGGGCTGTCGATGCTTCTGATGTTCCCCATGCTGGATTCACAATAGACGGTATACTCGATGGGACTGTTCCCGCTACGCCTGCGCTGGCGGGGCCGCTGGAGCCACCCCTAGTGTTATGAAGGTATTGGCCTCCAATCCTCCTAGCATAGTTGAAGCTACTGGAGTTTGCAAAAACTCGTAAAACTTGCTCATGAGGAGCGCGACGTGAGTGGGCCCCAACCCCGCACTCGTGGAAGCTTGTGACACCCCCGAAAAGCCTGACATCGTCGGAACCGGAGATATCTCCGTTTGAGGAGCCCCATCCCTTAGGGCCTCCAGTTCCCTCGCAACTTGTTCTTCATTATGCTGGACGTCATCGAAGTTGAGCCTTCGATTAGCATTATCTTGTGCCATACTCCTTATAAGAATGCCTCCCCAGGTCGCTAAATGTAAGAGGGTACTTTAGATTATAGATGGAGGCGTAACCCCTATTTGAGTATGGTAATGATAAGCTAGTTTGGCCAAAGCTTTGGATTAATAATAGGACACACAAACACAAACTCAATGAAGATAAACTCGGTTTAAACTCACAAAGCTCTCGTGTATAACTCAAGAAATAGTAATGAACTTTAGAAGTAACTTAGCTAGAAGGAGAGAGAAGTAAGCACCCTAGATACACCTTGGTAGGCAGGTAGAAACACACCAAACACCCTCCAGAATCTCTGTCAAGTATTAAAAGCTTCGTAATAAATAATAATGGTGAGTGAGTAAACCCTCTGGTTTGTAATAACTCTCCCTGATGTGTGTTCTCTCTAGCAATAACTCCTGAACTCTCAAAAAGATCATCCTCTCCTCAAAGGTGGTTGAGGTCCTTAAATAGCCCCCCACACCACCCCCGAGGCGACTCAGTCATTAAAGACTGTGAAAGACATCCCTCATACTTTATGTCACAACATTAAATACCTGATGCACTAGTTGTCTACACGTCATAAACATTAAATGCCAAGACATGGCTTTTGCCTAACCACTGTGTGTCAAGGGGCTGGTGTCGTAGAGGTGGCTCACCAACTGCTTGACAACCCCAAATACCACGGTGGTTTACTCTAGTGCAGGTCTGACACCGTTTAGCTGGCTAGTGACATCACCTACAGTAGATGTGACATTAAGTAGAGGGGTGTTTGGTTCATAACTCAACACTCGATGGAACTCCAAGCTGCTCCGCCCGAGGTTCCACGATCAGGGTCCTTCGGTGTTTTTACCAGGTGTATCTAAGATGGTTAGGAGAAGCCCCAACGGTGAATCACTTCTCAATCCTCCAAACCAAGTCCCTCTAAAGTTCCCACGATGAGGTCATTCAATAGAGCATGGAAGCTCTCCCAGACCCTGCCAAGCCTGGTCTCTCGTGAGTACTGTTTGACCTCACACAAACTCATTATTAATATTGTTACAACATTACAACTGTTATAGCTTACAGTTAACATAAAATAGAAATACAATATGACTAATATAACAAGCTAAAGTATGAATTGCCACGCCAAGCTGCCTCGCTGAGTTATCGTGCTTGAGTTGCCATGCTTGAGCGGCTTCGGTTGCTTAATCTCGAACACTTGCCAATTAAGAGATCATCCCTAATCTCAAGAATACCTTTAAGCCCCTTCTACAGGTGGATAGGAAGATGAAAACTCAACTTAAACATTTGTTCATAAACACAGATTTCTCCATCTCGACCATCGAAGGCCCTCTCATCCTTCAGGGGTTTCCTAAGGATAAGTGAAGAATCTATGGAGTAGATGTGCCTGAAAGAAAGAAGGTCGTACTCGTTCACGGTACTCTTATATTCTGCCGCCTCAAAGGTATCAATTTTACTCTCCTCCTCACCACCATCCCCAGCAATGTCGGCCTGGGCAGTGGTAGGGGTACCACCAGGAAACCTCTTCGCAAACTCAACCCCGGTGGTAGCCGATAGAGGAATGGCATCAATGGCAGGCAGAATTTATACGTTGGGCCCTACGATCTCTATGGAAGGAGATCTACGCGAAGTGTTAGCTTTTCAATGGGACGAGGCTTTGTTTGAAACCTCGGCATCCTCTAAAATCTCACCATGCCTAGGAGAATAATCCATAGCCTCTTGAAAAGAGTCTACAGATTCGCTAGCCTCAGACGTTGACATTGGGTCTGAAGTAGCATTATCCTCAAACATTGGTTCAGAAACCTCTGTAGGCTCAGGATATATGACCTTTAAAGGAGGAAGAAAAATTTATCTGAGGGGAAAGGCCTCAGCCTTACGAGCCTCCTCCTGAGCTAACTCTATTTGCCTAATCTTTTCGAAGGTCTTCTCACGCAGAGACGGGAACTCTTCAATGAGTTTATACAAAGTTCTGAGCATTTAGAAGACGACACTACACTTGTGGGAAAGACACAAACTGTAAACAGAGAAACAACTTATGCTACTCAAACTAAAAATTAAAGGTTGGAAATTGAAGGGTTTCAAATAAGAACGCCAAGAACACCTTAAGCTGGGTCACCAGAGAAGATGACCGAAAGGCCTAAAAGAAGGGGATTTGTGGCTAAAACCACCTCGGAGTAGCCTGGTACAGATCCAATACTACCTGAACACCACAATCCTAACCCTATAACCACTCAACAACGGTAGAAAGCCTAGCCGAAAAAAGAAAGATCACTGAAAAACTAAAACTATAAAAGTAATGACCAGAATTGGAAAAAGAAAGGTCAAAGGGAATACCTGACTGGTCGCGAGTGAGGTAGTAAGAGATTAAGAAGCAAAGGAAACCTTGGAGCGCAGCACGATGATGGAGGGCTTGAGAGAAAATCGCAGTTGAAGTAAACTATAGGCGGGAAAACTAAAGAAGGAGAAAGAGAAATGGGGTAAGAGAAAGGCCTTTTTAAAGCTTCTCAATGATGAGGCACGATTCCCAATACACCCATCATTACCTTAGAGAACCCAAAAGACGGTGTCATGCCTTGGGAAGTACATTAGTCACTTTAATGAGCGACATGTGTCAAGGAATCATTTCACGCCTCAAGACACTAAAAGTAACTCAGCCTCGACTTAACCTGCATACCCCTCATCCACCTACTTACATAGGAGACTAAGGTCTAAGGGGTGATTGATATGCCAAAAGTGTACCCTCATACCCAGGGTCACGTACCTCGGCTTATTTCACAGCCGAGTCGACAGGAAGCTTATAACAACCATCGGAAAGGTCGCCTTTTGGAAGGTCGGCCCCTCATTTATCAACCTCAGCTAGACAAGAGTCGAGGTCAACATCATCTCATAGGCTCAAGCTATTACTAGCATTATACTCTACCTCAGACGATGTTATATTTACCTCATACTTAACCTCGGCCAGTCTCCCAGGCCGGGGCTAAATTAATGATTGACAGGATAAAAGCAACTATCGAACTCCTTCAACCTCGTGCTCAGCCAGGATGAGGTTACAACAAGTTATATTACAGGTTCGAGCATACACAAGCACATGAAAGACTTAGAGCACGTGGCAATTCAGTTATAAATGAATCATTCCCCTCACGTGGGAGAATATTTGGTCATCATTCCTTACATACGGCACAACCAGGTGTTCACTTATGATTAGTTTATTCAACTCACACATGCTCATGGCATGCTTGGGGGGTACATTACACCCCCAAGCACTATAAATACATGCCTTATCCTACCTTGGAGGGGGATTGAGAATTGTAACCCTAGCTGAAACTCTGTTGGTTTACATAGTAAAGAGAAAAAGCTTGAGAGATTATATCACGGGCCATTAGTGCCCTCATTATAGTGAAATTACTCACACACTCATAGTGGACGTAGGCCTGATTGACTGAACCACTTATATATTAGTGTTTCTCCTCTTATCCTCACCTCCCTCTACTAGATATTTACTCTTTGTGCTACCATTGTTATTTCTAGCTTAAGCTTACCAACACCTCATCTGGTGGTGCTGTTTCCAGCATCATCAATTATTTCTTTACTTTCTTGTATTCACCCAGCCAAAGTAAATGACCTGATTAAAAAAGTACATGAGGGATCATGTAAAGCTCATTCACTTCGTTGATCATTGGTCCAAAGAATAGCTATGCAATGCTATTATTGGCCGATAATAAAAGCAGATAGTGATTATTTTGCCAAAAAGTGTGACAAATGCCCAAAGTTGGCAATTATCATTAGAAGACCAGGGGCTACCCTCACTCCCATCACTTCTCCCTGACCATTTTCTATGAGGGGAATAGACTTGGTCGGACCACCACCGACCACCAAAGGGAGCTTTAAGTATTTAGTTGTAGTTGTAGATTACTTTTCCAAATGGGTGGAGGCTAAACCTTTGGTAGACATGCCTTATCAGAGGGTTTTCCAGTTTATATGGAAACTAATCATATGCCCTTATGAAATAATTATGCTTTCATTTCTGACCATGGTACCCAGTTTGATAATGATGAGTTTGAGGAATACTGCATCAGGTCTGGAATTCAGAAGCTTCATTCAGCACCTGAGCACCTTGGTCAGATAGAAATTACTATTAAAACCCTGTTTAATGGATTGAAAAGGAGGTTGGACAATGCTAAAGGCAATTGGATTAATGAATTGCACAGTGTCCTCTGGGTGTATAGGACTATGCCAAGAACAACAATAGGGGAGACTTCATACATGCTCGCCTTTTGCACTGAGGCTGTAGTACCAGTTGAAATAGGCTTGCTGACTCACATAGTGTTGAATTTTGATTCACCTAAAAGTGATTTCATGAGGAGACTAAATTTAGATATGATTGAAGAAGTCAGAAAAAGATGTTGAAATTTGGATAGTTTCTTATCAACAAAGAGTGGTTAGGTTCTACAATCGAAGGGTCAAGCCGACCAACTTAAAATAAAGAGATCTAGTACTTAAGCAGGTAATTTAGAAAAGTAACAAGTTGGACCCCAATTGGCATGACCCGTACCGTATATAAGTAGTGGTCCGATCAGGAACCTATCGCTTTAAACACTAGAGGGTGAAGAATTTAAGAATCCCTGGAACGTAGATTACCTTCCCAAATATTATTAGTAGTTTGGCCTTAATGTATTCAATTATTCAGTTTAATGCAATCTTAATTGTTGATGCCGATAAGATAAAAATACGAGGATGATATTAAAGATGAAATGAAGATAAACAAGCACATCAAACATATAAGAGACAAAGGTTTTTAAAGTGGTTCGTCTATAAGGAAAGCCTACGTCCACTGTTATTTTATTCACAGGAGTTTATAATAGCACAATATGGTGTAGAGAGAGAGGTGTGTAGAGAATTACTTAGTTCGGATCGTTCAGCTTGTCCCTTTGGCTAAGGGAATGCATGTATTTATAGTGATGGGAGTCTAAGAGATGGAATGTCTTTGTATATCCAGACATTTACATCTATGTATAATGACTATGATTGTTGGTCTTCTAGGGTGGTTAGTCTTCCTTGAGTTGGTTGGTATGACGACCAACTCTCCTCGGCTGCCGAGAAAGTATAAATATTACCACGTAGGATGATAGGTGTCCATTTCTTATTGGTCCGCGTAGTTGGAGAATTTTTGCGTCAACAGAATCCCCCAATGCTCCATGCTTGATGGTTCACTAAAAGGGTGGAGTATTTATTCTGCAATGTTGCTCATGTATAGTAAAATTCTTGATCTGCCTTCTTGATTTATTCAACATAAAGTGTACTATATTCTGGTCAATGGATGATTCAGGTTGATCGATAGTTGCGTTGGATCTAGTCTTTCTTTTAAGGAACTTTGTTCGTCGTGTGCTATGTATCTTCCTGGGAATTTGGATGCAGTAATGTCATAGTTTGCAGCTTGTGGCTTGTCATAATCTTCAAGTGTATTGGTTGGTTTGTTAGTTGACCAACTGCCTTCTGTGTCGACCAACTGAGTTTTGATTATCCATGTTTGATTTTTTTAATCTCTGCTCCTCTGAGTGCTTTGTTGATGTAACATGTTAGCTTTTGAACCCAATTCTTCAATTTGATTAGTGTCGAGCTAGTTACAGTCTTTGAAACATTTACATATAAGTATAAATGTTGGTCGGTTATGAAAATCCTCATGCCGTAAATACTGAATCTGATGCTTGAATGATACTGAATGAATAATTTCTTCTCTAGTAAAACCCCCCAAGTGTGGAGTATGAATTCTGATATATGCTATTGATCAGCATATGTGGAGCCCCCAATTGGGCTGAGGAGATTAAATAATAATAATGATGATGCCCAAGCATAAAACTTCATTTAGAATAAATTATATTTGTATTTTATTCCTGCATTGTTAGTAACAAGCATGATATAATATGAAATTATTGAAATGAATGAATGAAATTTGATTAACTTATCTTGTCACCCCTTGGATGTTTGAATGACTTCCTGTTCGTGATTTGTGTGAAGTCATACTGGAAATTATCATTTGGGCAACATTAGTGCCTTAGGCTTTTGCTGCGATTCGCACTAGGTTGGGTAACATTGTGCCTTAAGTTTTTAGTGCGATTCGCACTGAGTTGGGCAGCAATGTGCCTAAAGTTTTTGGTGCGATTCGCAATGAGTTGGGCAATATTGTGCCTAAAGTTTTTGGTGTTATTCACACTAAGTTGTTGACGACCAACGTTGTTGGCATCTCTGTTGATGCCTACCAACACTTAGTTGGCGGTTAGCGGTTGGCGATTGCTGTTGCCGACCAACAATTAGTTGGCGGTTACTGCTACCGACCAATAATTAGTTGGCGGTTGCTGATGTCGACCAACCTTAGTTGGAAGTTGCTATTGCCGGCCAATAATTAGTTGGCGGTTGCTGTTGCCGACCAACAATTAGTTGGCGGTTGCTGATGTCGATCAACCTTTGTTGACGGTTGCTGACGTCGACCAACCTTAGTTGGTGGTTGTTGTTGCCGACTAACAATTAGTTGGCAGTTGTTGATGTCGACCAACAATTAGTTGGCGGTTGTTGATTATAAATAATAAATATTTCGCCGAGCTCCCTGTCGTGGCATTAAAAAATTGCTCGAACATCTGTGGAGGCTACATCAATTAGTCATTATTTATTTAGCCAAACAATATATGATGTGTATCAGCTTAGACATAAGGCAATAAAAATTTCAAAATATGAAGTAATATGTTTTGTGCCAAATGTGTGTCACGTGAGCATATTTTTTATCAAATAGATGCCATATGCAAGGCCTAGAGTTTTTTTTGTAACATTATTTGAACTCTAGTAAAAATTTAAATATAAGTTGGTTTTCAAAAATATTTAATGAGTTGGTCTGATAAACCAAAAATATTTAAGAGCAACAATCTTAATAAAGTCAGAAAGATTTGAAACCCATGAGCTTCAAAGAAATTCCGTCTAACTCATTTTTTTTTTCGGCTGCTGACCATCATATCTACAACCACGATCCTATTTTTTTTCTTTTCGACAGTCGACCAGTATCAGAGGCCTCGGACCGGCAGCTTATGTCTTCGACTAGAAGTAGGTTAGTATTGGATGTTCGTTGACCAACATTTGATTTTGTCAACTTGTTTAGATGCTACCTACCTGTAATAGGATAACTTCCAACCTGTGTTAACCAATGATAGCAGCAGTTCCGATCAATAATTGATTTCTCCGACCTGTAATATCTGATACCGATCAACAAAAAAATGGTTTGAAGTCGATGCCGGCCAATAATAGATAGTCTGGAGCTGACGCCGACCAACGAGTCCCACGATCTTCAAAGAAATCTTATTTGTTTTGTTTTTGTCCCTGTGATGGTCGCCGACCTGGTCTATTCATCATACAGAAATCGCCGACCAACCATAAAAATTTATAGTTGTAAGAATTATTCCACTTTCTTACTGATCGATAAAACTTAAGCTTTGTAGACTCTTACTTGTTGCCCAATGGTCGTTGAACAATAACGGTAATGCGTGATTCTCTATACTTTGTTACCGATTTAGTAAATGGATCCATGGTCAATCTCCCTCCAAACTTAAGTGTAGCATAGCGACTTGCCGATCTGTAATAAAAGTTTAAACGTGTTAGAATTTTTACAGCACTGAATAAGGTAATAAGTCTCATATTTTGAGAAGAAAATCTCCTCTGGAATTGCTAGTCCAGTCCTTGTCTGAGTTGAAATTGTCTTCATTTGGATTTTCCTTCTTAATTGGGGGATTTCATTACGTTTTGGTACCCAGTATAGGAATCATCTGTCACCGCTTGGGTAAAACTCATATGGGTTTCAAGAATTTGACGTAACCTAAAACTTCCATACTTGCACATATTTATAAATGAATGATGTGGTTAATATCTGTGACGAGAGAGAGAGAGAGAGAGAGAGAGAGAGAGAGTGGATCTGATTCAATCCATGTTAAGAGATCATTTGATAAATAAGGAAACCCAAACATTTGGATTTCTAAACCAATTCATTTTCACCCATGTATATATTTAGTACGAGGGATGCAGTCCAAATATCTCACATATGTCTGTATAAAACTTTCTTAACATTTGTGATTATGGTTACGCATATTCATGAATATGAATTGATCCAACAATTTATGAATATAAAAGCATGATTTGAAATATTTTGCAAATTTCGTAAAAAAAATTAGACAACTAATTTATGTATATAAACATAAAATCATGATTGAATCAAAAGATGTATGTACAACATATAATTGATTATAAGCAAAGATAGAGAAAACTTAGCGTATGATGATGATCTTCATCTCTTCTAATAACAAAGAAAAAATTCTTGTGTCGAATTCCCACAGACGACGTCAATCTGTTGATGATTGGAAATGGACCCAAGCCATCTTATCAGCATCAACACAGATAAAAATATGAGGATGACATCGAAGATGAAATGAAGATAAACAAGCACATCAAACATATAAGAGACAAAAGGTTTTTAAAGTGGTTCGGCTATAAGGAAAGCCTACGTCCACTGTTATTTTATTCCCAGGGGTTTACAATAGCATAATATAGTGTAGAGAGAGAGAGAGGTGTGTGTAGAATTTCTTAGTTAAGATTTTTTAGCTTGTCCCTTTGGCTAAGGGAATGCATGTATTTATAGTGATGGGAGTCCAAGATATGGAATGTCTTTATATATTCAAACATTTACATCTATGTACAATGAATATGACTGTTAGTCTTCTAAGGCGGTTGGTCTTCCTTGAGTTGGTTGGTATTCCTTGAGTTGGTTGGTATGCCGACCAACTCTCCTCGGGTGCCGAGTAAGTATAAATACTACCACGTAGGATGAAAGGTGTCCATTTCTTATTAGTCCGCGTAGTTGGAGAATTTTTGCGGCAACAGTAATTTTCTTTTGTTTCTGATTTCTTTTTATGTTTTTTTCCAGAGTACGATGCTATGTTACCACAAAAAAAATCATCTTTAAGTTTGAACTTTTCCAACTTCAAAAAAGTTCATCTTTTAGTTCAAAATTTTACAACTATAGAAAAGTTCATCTTAATTCAAACTTTTCCAACCTCAGAAAAATTCATCTTTGAATTCAAGCTTTCCCAACTTCAGGAAAGTTAGAAATATTTTAAAACTTTATCTATGATTTCGTTTTCGATAAATCAAGAACTAAAAGTCAGTAAAACCTCATGTATGACTCAAACTCAAACACAAGAGGTTTCATCCAACCAAGTTAAACACAGGGATGACTATACATTCTTAATATACTTGATCTCCACTTATAACGAATGGAAGAACTTAGGTAAACAACACTATTTATAGTTTTATCTAAGTGCATCAGTCGAATCTAAGGCATTACGAATAGATTCAACCATGAATCAAGCAATAATCATTTAAGCAGGTTACTTAGTCGATAAGCCGATTAACTAATCATTAGACAGATTACCTAAATGACAATACGACTAATACTAACCATAAGCTTAAATAGGAATGACAAGGACCAAAACCATAAAAATAATTTCATTTCATTTCAAGAAATACACTTTTATCCTACATGACGCTTTCCGCCAGCCTTACTCATTCCTACAGGGGGCTCATCAAGGGTGCGCGATAGAGTGGTAGACCTAAAATCCCTCATCCTAGTACGTTGAGTGCTGCTTGGCTGATCTACTAAATGTGGGGGGCAAACATACTTATCCTCTCCTTTAAGGTCATAATCCCCAATATACTTTCTGATTAGACTCTGAGGAATAGCATCCAGAGGAATCCAACTAGAATTAATTTTTAAGGGAGGGTTAGGATACTCCAACAGTCCTGGATCATGCCAATACCACAACTCATTGCCCTCAGGTATCTTCAGCAAACCAAGCAAGTTCAACCAACCCTATTTATATCCATCATTCCTAGCTTGCTCTATATATTTATCCAAGTAAGTCAAGTCTTTATCGTACCCATCCATCCAAACCGCCTTGGGTTTCTAATGAAAATGGAAAGCAGGTCGGTCTACCTTATGTTGGAGTTTTTTGATAGCTTTATCCTTAGCTTGGAGTAGGCAACTTAGTTGGATAAGGTCTTTTTGGTTTTTTCTTCATCTTTATTGGCCAAGCAACTACAACTTGCCTAGAAGATTGCCCTGACTTAATTTTCTTATTCTTCAAGTTCTCCAGTTCTTCCTGCAGCTTAGCATTCTCCATCTCCAACGAATATAGGTCGTGAGTTGTGCCATACTTTTACACTGACTTAATTTCCAGATGATCATGACCTGGGAACTACACCTTCGCTTATATGAAGCCTTGTTTCGCTGCAGCGAACCTCTAAAGAACTACCAACGAACAAGGTCGTGATTGGAAACATAAAATGGCCTATTTTGTAATTTTTACAAAATATAGGATTTTAATTTATTCAACTAAGGACAACCAAAATTTTAAATACCGAGATGCATTTAAAACATAGATTTTGAATAGAAAGAATATAACATCTTTATATTTGTCAATTTCAAGTCTAAAAGAACCACAAGGTTAAATAAGAGAGATTTTCTAATTATGGAAATTAGTTTAACCAATAGTGAATCTAAGTCTCCTAGGCATTTGCCTTTATCCTAAGTGATTAACTCGGGGGCAATTGATATGATGGATCTATTATAAGTTTGATGAAGATTTCGGAGACCTCTTGGATTATACTCAAAATTTATTTTGTAGTACGAAATAAGATAATTCATAATGTCATGGGGGCACATGAGTATACTATACTCTTACAGAGTATATAAAACCTTTCCCATTAAAATGGTTAGAGATTTATTTTCATCATCCTTAGTGTAGAATTTGTTATTTCTTTTCAGTTGGCATTCTAGTATTTGTATTTTGGAGTTTATTTATGAACTGAGGCGATTCTAGTTTATTTACATTTCAGTTGAAACTCTTATATTATGGAGTTTTATTATAGTGATGGATTCAGTTTTAGTGGAAAGTTATATTTATTACAACTCAATTATACTATACTGTTGTCCATTATTATATTATTATATCGTGGATAGTTTTTATTTATAGTAATTTTAATTTATCGTTGATGTTGAGAATGACATAAATTGCATAACACTCTTTATCTTCAACGTGTCAACCTGATTAACTAAATGTGGGAAATAGGGGGTGAGACACAAACAACACATAAGTATTTAAAGTGAAAACCCTGCAGAAAAAATCACTATTGCTCCATCCCACAATCAAGTCCATTAGTACTGAATAATATTTACAAGACTTAATAAGGACATAAACACGACTTACATATATGACGATGCTTACTCCACATGGTCACTCCCTTGAGCTCTTCACCTCTGTCACTTCTCGTACTAGCAAGGATTTCTCTAGTCCATGGACAAGTTGCACAACCTCCAAGGCCTTGGTATCCACCAATGTTGGTTGTAGTTGATCTTCCCACACGTAGTCCAACGTGCTGATGTCCCAAATGGTTTCTCATAAAATTCCTCATTGATGTAGAAGATTTAGAGGGAATTGTAAACCTTAAGTCTACCATGAAATAATGGAATATGGCATGATCTCACATACTCAAACGACTTGTAATACCCCATAATTTTAATGACTTTAAAATGTGTTATATTCTAAATTAATGGATTAATTGGATTTCATTATAAATTAATTAATTTGGGTTTTATCCAAATTGTGGATATTAAAAAGGAATGATTCTGAATATTACTTAAAGATATTTAGGTAATATATGAATGGGATGTTATTGATATTGCTGTGAATTATTAATTCAGTAATTTGAATTTTTAGTTGGACGTGGTATGGGACGTGTCGGGACTAATTTGTTAAATTAAAAAGGGAACTTATTTTTATATCGACCTTATAGTCATTTTGAGTGAGTCGTTACATCCGAAAGGGTTGAAATAGTCAGAAAAGTCTATTTGGATGTTGGTTTTGAGTCTCGGGTCATTTGGAAATGAAAAGACAACCCAAAAGGGCATTTTGGTCATTTTTACAATGGGGATGAATAGTGATTTCGGATTTTGTCTTATTATAAGTATTTGGAGATTAGTTGTACGTGGGTTCATTCATCTCTTCTACACAAAATTGAAAGTTCATCTTGTGAGAAAAAGTGAAAGGTTGCTTGGAAGCATAGAGGTTTGCTTGGGAAGGAGGAGAACCAAAGGCCAAAGGTCACCACCACCAACCACCACCGAAAGTGATCGGAGGAGGGGAGAACCACCTGTGTTATACAACCCCAAAGGATCAGATCTTCATTAGAGGTAAGTGTTTGATAATTTTGTATATTGTCCATGTTAGGATAGTTATAAAAAGATGAGATTTTTCATGTTTGGAAGATAAAGATAGAGTTATTAATTGATTACTGAAAAATGGAGCTATATAGGAATCAAACTCATGTTGTAGGTAGATAGTAATCCACGAAATAATCATAAATCTGTTGAAGAAATGCTGAGAATCAATGGTGTGTTCTTGAAGATATCATGTATATAATTTTCTGGAAAAATAGGATGAACATATGCTTTTAATTCAAACTCTTGATGATTCTAGGATGTTTAGAGCATTAGAAATCATTCACATATGTTGATATATCATGTAATAAGGTTTATAAGGAATTTGGGTAGTTAATATGAAGGTTTGAAAGATCAAAAGTGATGAAAGCCGTAGAAGAAGAAATGCAGAAAACTGGACTGTTGTCTGGGCGATCGATCGATCGACCCCCTGCCTTCGATCGATCGACCTCCCCAGAATTTATGAAGTTGTTTCTTTTTAATGATTGTTCGTATCCCAAACCATTTATAAATCTTTGGTGATTATTAATTGGATATAATGGGACTTAGGGAAGATCAATAAGCCCTAGATAAGAATTGAATTAATTTGATTGGGATTTAATTGATTAGAATTATGATAATTAAATTAAAATAAATTTCGGTTGCTAGATTCACGTGTTGGATTCTAATTGGTATGCATCAGGATTTAGGATAGGTCTAGTAGGGGAAATGTTATATTACCTGGGCAGCCTTACGTTGACAAGAGGGTTCAATCCTGTAATACCCCGTACTTTTGTCTATATTTATTTTTGGGGATTAATTAATTAAATGCGTATTAATTGGAAATTAATCCGGGATATAAATACTAATGTGATGCGAATTGGTATTTGATTATGTGCATATATGATTATATGTATTTGGTATTATAAAATTTGTCGTGGGATTTATATACGGCAATTTGGAAATTTTGTTGAGACGCGTGGGACCGCCGCGTCACGGTATAATATTTTGTTAATAAAAGTGAATTTAAAATCTATAATCCGTATGGTCGTTTTGAGTGCGCCAACGCGTTCGGAAGGGTCGAGATAGTCAGAAAACACTAGCCGGGGGTATAGTTTGGGTTCCGGGGTAATTTTAGACCATACCGGTAACTTAAAGGGTATTTTAGTAATTTGGTATTTTTGGGTAATTAAAAGTGACGAAAATTGAGAGTTGTAATCTGATAAGGATTGACCCCAACCAACCCTTATTAACCCAACAAGCTACGGAGGTTTATTAATTAGGTTTTCATAAGTTCCCCAAAGCAAACCCTAGCCACCATAGCCTTTTGGAGAAGAAAGCTTGGAGAAGGAGAGAGAGAGAGAGGAAACTCTGCAGAAACTTCATCAAAACCAGAAATCAAACCAAGGCAAGTGACTTTATTTCATTTAAATTCGAAGAATGTCTTTTCCATGTTAGAAATTGAAGAATCTTAATTGTTCTTGAAAGATTAAAAGAAAACCCATGAAATTTGAAGTTATTATTGAATGTTGGGATAGGTTTGCATGTAGAAACATTGTTGGAAGATTAAATTTCGGAGATTTCATATCTAGGTGATGCATAAACGAATTAAAATCTGGGAATTTATGATGAGAAAAAGTTAGGGTTTATGTTCTTGAAGAAAATTGGGAGTTAAAGTAGAAATTGTGATTTAATGATGTTTAGATGATATCAAACCCTTTAATGATGTTAGTATAGCCCCTTAACATGTTTGAGGATGATTAGAGAACTCAATATATTGTGGGAACGAATTTTGGAAGAGGTTTGAGGAGTAAAAATGGTGAAAAACGATTTTTGGGAAATTCTGGGCCGAAACTGGCATCTCGTTAGAAGCAGCCCCCAGGTCGTTCGAACGAGCTCGTTCGAACGAGCTTCTAACGAGTTGACCAGTCGTTATTAACGAGTAGGGATTTTCGTTCGATATCTCGTTCGAACGAGATATCGTTAGAAGGGTCAGTTCGTTCGAACGAACTGGGATCTCGTTCGAACAGCCTCGTTCGAACGAGACTTCTAACGACCTGACAGTCCAAACTCGTTCGAAGCCTCGTTCGAACGAGACTTCTAACGAGTTGACAGTTTGACCCTTTTTGGACTGTTTTGACTTTTGGAGTTCCGGGAGATGGTTCAAGGGTAGAGTTAACATCCCTTTGTTGATATAGTGATTGATTTGGGACTTTTGGGTTGTTGGGATGAGTAAATCATATACGAGAGTTATATTCAATGAATCATTTGGGTTGAGACGTGAGTGACTACTACGATGTGAGGATGAATTATAGCGCGTATAATTATGAACCGGAATAAAATAAGTTGTGATAATTAGTTAGTACAAGAATGCAATATGTACTACGATTAAAATACGGTATTACTAAGATGTGTGTTTACTTAGTATTAGTATATGGATTGTTTGTATGACATACCTACCATACTTGCTATCACGGGAGGTTTCGTTCGCTTAGGACCCTCTAATCCTTGTGTGCCTACGGGGGGGATATAGACTGGTACCTTGATGAACATAGGTCATTGAAAGACTTATTGTGATATTAATAAGTCCGCTGACCATGGGAGCGTAGGTATGTGCGTGACCCATGTGATGGTGATTGTGTTCGCCTCCACTATTTGTGATTTGTGTTATCTGAACTATTCCTGAGAGATTCGGAATATGTGATCCTTATGTACGTGATGTACCGGGATGGATAGCAGAGTATGTGTGCACTACAGCTTAGATTGCGGGGTGCTTGTATCGTATATTTATGATGTGAATAATATACATTTAATTAATGGGAATCCTCATGTTAATGTTGTAACTGTATTACGGTATTGTTTCGAGAAATATAACAAGTTATCTGATAGTTATATCAATGGCATATTTAGTAACTGAGTTTACGTTAAAACCCCTATTTAATTACGAGCGTTGTTATGATAATTGGAACCAAGTAAAAGGGTAGAACTTTTGGTAGTCTAGCTAGTTACGTTGTCATTTAGCTAGTGGAAAGGTTAGTTATAGATGGGTACTTACGTTAGGAGTGCACAGTTAGACGAGAGGTGAGAATATCATGCGAGTGTACGTCCTAACATGTACTTTGCATTTAATGTTTTAAATGTTTTTAAAGCACTTGCAGGTTTTTAAAATGATTTCCACTTTCGGGCTCTGACCCATTTGCTTTCAAATATATTTTCTTGTAAACCATTTTAGGTGCCCAGCCACGGGGACACCAAGAATAGGATTCTCATTCAGGTGACGAGCTGTATCTGCTTGTGGAAGCTACAGGGATTTGCATGTAGACGCTTCTATCTTTTGGATTCCAGAATCACCATCTATCCGTTGTAGGGCATGTTGCCCATTTCTATTTAGAGACATCATTTTACATTTCAGTTTTCAGACTCTAGCATGTATTGCTCAGTATTCAGTGTTAGTTATTTATTTCAGTTTACTTATCAGTTGTGGGATTCGTATTGAGGAGTTTTTCCTCCAGGTTTTATTTACATACTGTAATGGTTATTCTTTTTACTTCAGCATGGTGAATGGTGTTATTTAGTTATTCATTACTCTTGTTGCATGTTAATCAGATTTGATAAAATTTGGCACTTACTTTTTATATACTAGGTGGTTAGTAATAATAAAACATTTTCGACAGTGATGCTATTAACTGAGCCAACTTGGCATTTTGAATTAATTTTATAAAGGAGTAGCTACCCGTTGTTTAATTAGTCGGGGTGTCACAAATCCTAGGTGAAAGAAGGTGTGTTTATAAGAGATTAGAAACTATCGGTTATAACCCCAATTAAAGGGGAGTTTAATTCGTAGTAATTCGGGATATAAGATGTTATGGATCAGTAGGATATTAGTGATTAATTACTGAATAAATATATTGAGGAAAGACTTATTTAAACCTTGAGTAATGAGTGAGACTCCGGAATAATTAAATTAAAGAAGTGAATACGTAGGATTTCAAGAGATATGATGCTACGTATGGGAATTATCTTAGGGTAACGTGATTACCTTATTGATATTATATTTATAGGTAGATGATAATGCCTATCTGATTGATTATTGATTTATGTGTATGACATACCTAGCTTACTTGCTATCAATGGGGAGGTTTGCGCGTGAGGGAAGTTATATTCTGATGAATCCATGGGATCTTTGATTTGTCGCTCAAGAACATAGGTCTATGAAAGACTTATCGGGGAGTTGATAAGTCAGCTGACTATGGGAACGTAGGTATGTGTGTGACTCGTGGATACGAGAACTATGTTCGCCTCCAATTTATGTGTTGTTATTTATGGTTCGAGGAATCCTTACCGAACCTTTAGTCCCTTATTCGACGACCAGCGATAATGGGACATGATAGCAGAGTAATGCATGCACCACAGCTGTGACTCGGGGTGCCGTATTATATATATATATATATATATATATATATATATATATATATATATATATATATATATATATAATGTATTAAATGAATGTATATAGTGGTTAAATCAATCTACTGTGTGATAATTGTAGATAACGGTGAATAGAGAAAGAGAATTGAATTAAGTTAATGAATGTTTATTCTTATAGATTTTAAAAGCTTAATTCATATTAATGAGAAACGATTCATGTTAATAAGAAACGTATATGAATGATTAAACTACGTATGGTATGGGACATACGGAGTTATGATATGGGATAAAATCATGTTATGAAAATTGGTTAAGAGGAACCATTAACTAAGAGGTTAATAGGAAACGTTAAGTGTGCACTCTAGTTGAGAGGTGAGAATATCAAGTGAGAGTCTGGATACTAACATGTACATAATAAATGCTTTATTGCACTTGTTAAATACTTGTTGTTTTCAAAATCATTTTCACATCGGGCTTCGACCTGTTTCCTTGCATATTCTCTTTTCTATTGTACTTTCTATATCAGGTGTCCAGCAGCAGGGACGCCAAACTTAGAGGATTATGACGAGCTATGGAGTATCGCTTAGACGCCTGTCTTCATTTGATTCACAATATTCTTTTAGTTAAGTCATGTCGCCCAAAGGAATTTAGTTATCTCTTTCCATTTGAGTCAAATACTCTTGTACTCGTGTCATTTTAATACATTTGTTATTGTTGGGATTACTGTATTGGATTATCATTTGGGAATGTTTATTCCAATTGCATTTAAATTCTTTTGTGTTATCTATTCAGTTATTAGTGTTGTCGAATAATATGTGTAGTGATATTCGTAAACTAAAATATGGATTTTGTTGAATTAAAATTTGGAAAGTTTTTAACACCAGCTTAATTGAGTATTGGGTGATTAGTTATTGTTTTCGACAGTGATGCTAAGAATAAGCAAACTGTATATTCGGTTTTAATTTTGTATGGGACTGGCCACTCGGTATTTAGTTAGGAGGGGTGTTACAGGTAGTATCAGAGCATCAGGTTCTAGTGTCCTTTAGGGTCTATACGGCTTACTGTGTTTCCAGCTTAGCGTTCTTTGATGTAGAGCCCTATGAGTAGGATTATTGCTTTTCTATTTATGCCAATGTTCTTCAGCTATTCTGCTACGTCAAATACTAGCCACATTCAAGCTAGTAGGGGCAGCTTTGCAATGGTGGGAGGTTACGATCACTATCGAAGAGAGAGATACAATGACTATCCAGACTTTTGGATACGGTTTGATCGAAAGTACTTTCCTTCCACCATTTAGACAGAGATGAGGCGGAAACTACTTGATTTGAAACAGGGAGAGAAAACAGTGGCAGAATACGAGGAAGAATTTACGCGACTAACTAATTTGGTACCAGCAGAGGTACCCACTGAGGAGAGGAGAATTATAATGTTCACTGATGGGTTGAACTATAAGATTCACCAGCATTTATTGGGAAATCTTTCACTACGTACTTATGAAGATGTTCTTAATGCTGCAATGCTTCACTGCCAGGATAATCGCTTACATGCTCAGGGTGTCTAGCGGGGGTTTGGGTCAAGCCTGTAAGGCAAGACTAACGGGAGCAGTTCTAGTAGGACTCAGCCAGGACAGAGTCATCAGCGTCAGGGTGAGCAGGGTTCCTAGACAGGGGATTATGCTAAGCGTTTACGATCTGAAGATTCTCAATTTAAGGATAGAGGTAATGGGCAAAGATAGCAGGGCCATCAGGGCCAGAGACAGGCTCATTAGGGCCAAGGGAAAGGAGGTAATGGCCAGCAGGGTCGGGGTCAACATGGACAAAATGGTGGAAAGTTTACGGGAAAATGTTTCGTGTGTGGAAAGTATGGCCATAAAAGACAAGATTGTCCTGATAAAGACAAATTCCCTCAGCAAAAAAATGCTCGACAGGAGCCACAGATACCAGTGTTTCCACCAGCTGCTCTTTCAGCTCCAGCTCCGATGCTAGCACTACCTCCCATTCCAGCAGCTCCCGTGCAACAGGGTTAGTATGGGCGTGTATATAACGTCCATCAGGCAGCGATTCAACAACGACCACCCGCAAATGAGGGTATGTTTTCTATCTAAGGAATTTTGAGGCGTATATTGATTTTTGTAGCGATTAATATTGTATGGGCAAAAGGGCTGCTAAACTTAGCCTATAGGAATGTTATTTACGTAGACTCACCGAGGGGTTGTGGGACACCTATATTTTACATGTCATCACGTGGGTCTGATTTTTATCACGGAATTACTTACTTTCGGCATATCCGAACATGGTATGACTATCGGCGTGGATTGACTTGTGGTATATGAGAGCGTATGTACTACTACTAGCAGCGTTTTATCTTTAATAAGAGAGTAGATGAGTAGAATTTTATTTGAAATCGATAAAACCTGTAGAGGGGTTATATACTATTGACTAAGGACCTGAGGAGTTTCGATGACTGACTACTTTAGGTAGTAGTGTATCGGGGGGTTCCTTGTTTGGATTTCGCTTGCAAGACACCCTACACATGAAACTAATAAACGTTGGGAGTCGAAATAAGTTAGGTCTTTAGGATATGAGTTTATAACCTTTGCGATAAATCAGAGTATTATGCGGGTAATCATATCCATTTTTTTTATGAAAGTTGTACGATATGGTGTATGGGCGCCCTGGATGGTTGGATTGTAGTAGTTTTCATAATTGCGAAACAGTAAGTAGTTGTGACTTCAGGATTTATTTGTTTAAATAAGTGAGGATCATTTTTTTTTCAAACTTTGTCATGAGGATGGTATAGGGAATATTGAATAAAGTTTAGATTCGATTCAGTTCGAACTATATGGTGAGACTTGGTGTAACATCAATGGGGATTTTCGTAAATGTACTGTATGGGCGGTACGACATAGATTATTTGCGATGTGAGATTTATACTCAGAGTTGACCTTACCAGTATAATTTATCTTTCCAAATTTTGGGACGAAATTCTGTTATAAGGGGGGAAGTATGTAATACCCCGTAATTTTAATGACTTTTAAAATGTGTTATATTCTAAATTAATGGAATAATTGGATTTTATTATAAATTAATTCATTTGAGTTTTATCCGAATTGTGGATCTTAAACAGGAATGATTCTGAATATTACTTAAAGATATTTAGGTAATATATAAATGGGATGTTATTGATATTGCTGTGAATTATTAATTCAGTAATTTGAATTTTTAGTCGGACGCGGTATACGACGTGTCGGGACTAATTTGTTAAATTAAAAAGGGAACTTATTTTTATATCGAACATATAGTCATTTTGAGTGCGTCGTTGCGTCCGAAAGGGTTGAAATAGTCAAAAAAGTCTATTTGGATGTTGGTTATGAGTCTCGGGTCATTTGAAAATGAAAAGAGAACCCAAAAGAGCATTTTAGTCATTTTTACAATGGGGATTGTTGATGTAAAAAACTAGATCACTCTAATTCTTCAATCACAGATAAATAAATAAAACAAAGATTTTTAAAGTGGTTCGGCTAGGAATAAAGCCTACGTCCACTGTTATGTTATTGCTGAGTGTTTGTGGAATTCTTGATTACAAGTTCTCTCAAGAAATTTCGGTCCCTTTGAATGGGATTGATACAAGGTATTTATAGCCTCAAGGCTGTACATGAAAGGTCCAATACATTAAATGATATACATATGAATGGGTAATACATTTAATGCAGCGTGTGCGTCAAGAATCTAATGAATAGTTGAACAGTTGTCCGTCTGATAATTGATGACACGGCCGAGGTGCAGTTCGGACCGCCTTAGTTGCTCGTTGATCAAGAGTTCCTCGGAGTGCTTAGAGTATCTCGGGATGATGGAGTTCCTCGGATGGAGTTCCTCGGCATGATAGAGCTCCTCGGTGTATTCTCGTTGCTCGGTACCAACCATGGTTGTTCAGTAAATGATCTTCCTCGCTGTTATTGTGCCACGTAGATTGACACGTGTCTTCATACTATTCGTCCACATCAGCATATTAATTTTGGTATCAACAGAAGCCCCCAATGTTTCATATTTCGAACTTTGAGGAGTATGGGACATTCTTTCTCGGTATATGGTAATATTAAATGACCTTCCTGGGTTTTAGGAGCATTGTATTCAAATTTCCTTCTCATTTCGCAGTTTCCGCCTTTTTTACAAGCGCTTCGATCTTCGTGCAACTTTTGTCTTTTTAGCCGCCGGAAGTTCAGTAGTTTCTTTTTAGTAATCATTTCTTTCGCCGCTTCCCAATGCAAAGTATTTAAACTCCTTTGGTAACCATACCGTCGTCTACACTTTCCATTTTTCTGCATTCAAGTTTTCTATTCTCTTCCTCTCTCTTGTGTGTTCATCATTGTTTCCGTTCGTTGTCAACATATCTCCTTTCTTTCTGTAAGATCTTCTTCCTTTCTTCTGCATCTCTTTTATTCAATATGGTTTATATTGTTGAATCTGCTGAGAAATTTCGTTCTGATTTTTCCATTCCTTCTTGGGTAATTCTAGAGGTTCTTTCTGAGCCTTTAGATTACTTTCGATTGGCTGAGGGACATTGGTTCCCCAGTCTTTTCATTGCTGAATGTGGTTTTTCTTTTCCCCCAAACCCATTATGTCTTGAGTTTTGTCAATATTTTGATCTTGTTCCTGCAAAAATAGCCCCCAATTCATGGAGAATAATTAACGGGGTGCACAAGTTAAATCTAACTCATGGGACTCGTATAGGGATCCCAGAAATCATGTACTGCTATAAATGGGCCACTTTAGATAATGTTTATTATTTAAAAACTAGGTTTTTAAATAGAGCCCTTGTAGTTAACCTCCCTGATTCAAATAGAGATTATTTTGAGCATGGGTTGGTCATAAAAAATTGGCAACACGCGCCTTTATCTGGGAATGAAGTATACAACGGTCCCAGATGCCCCCCATACGGCAATGGGATAGGTTTATTTTTCATTTTATTTTACTTATGAAATTGCGTTTTCATCATGTTTGACAAAATGTATGACTGAGATTTATGTATTTATTTGCAGTTGATAGTAAAAGAAAAACTCCAAAAGAGTCGGAAGTGAATATCAAGCATTTAAAACTTATCTGGAATTTGCATAAGACGATTGCAGACGAGCATATTAGATCTGCATCATATTTGCTGCAGTATAAGAGCTACACAACCTCTTATACTGCTCGCCCTGTTGAACCAGCCTCAACACCAGAAAGTTCATCTTCAGATTCTCATATTCCCCTATCTCAGAGAATGGGCAAGAAAAGAGCTCCTCCTGCTCTATTTGGTGAAATTTCTTCTGCTGTTGGAGCAAAGAAAGGTAAAATTGATGTCCCAGAGGGGACTAAAAAAGTAGATGTTAGTTCCTCCAAAGTTGCCGAGAAGCCCCCAGTGGCCCCGAGCAAGAAAGCTGATGTAATTACAATATCTCCGACCAAGACTTCTTCCTTGGTTGATGCTGCTGACCCTCCTTTGAAGAGATTGAGGAAATCATCTTCGGTTAATCTTGCTGGAACTGCATCTTCTCTACCCGCTGGTGGTAGTAGTGTTTCAAAAATCCTTCTTCCGAGTTCTTCAACGAGCTCAGTTATACCTGAGGTTCTCGGGGTTGATGAAAAGATTCCTAGGGATACACTGACATCCCTAGCTGCTCGCCATCTTTCTTCAGTAAATTTCTCATACCTTTGGTCTTTCTTTTCTTTTTCCTGAACTCTTATATTTGTGTTGACTCTATTGTTTTTCTTATCTTTCAGCTGGTGAACTGTTTCAATACCATCGTGAAGAAAGATCAAGCTATTAAAGCTTCTAGTTCCTCGTCCGATGTTGACGATGCCCTCTTGGGTTTAGCCCAATCTGTGAAAGAATCTCGCCAGCAGTACGTCGAGGAGAAAGCTGCCTGGGAGAAAAAATTGGCTGCAGCTGAGGCTGATAAGATGAAGATGGCTGAAACCTCCAAGAATTTGGAGGAGAAGGTGAAAAGCTTAGAGGTCAATCAGCAAAGGTGCGATGACCAACTGAAGAAGGCAGAAGAAGAACTGTCTATCCTGCGAGACATCAAAATCCAGAAAGAACAATTGGATGTCAAACTCTCCTCGGAGCAGTTGAAAAGAAAAGTTGCAGTTAGGAAACATTTCAGTGCTGGTTGGGAAAAAGGATGGGATAAAGGGATTGCAGCTATGACATCTCAAGTCAAATATGGGGAGTTGAAATACTTCCATGACGGTTGGGTAGCTGCTCTACAAGAGCTAAAAATCCAAGACAATTCTGAGCTATTCCAACGGCATCTCCCTGGTCCTCCTCCACCAATTGTGGAAGAAGAAGAAGATGAACCTGCTTCAGATGAATCTTCCATGGCTGTGGATGTCCCAATTTCTGCTTCTCAACCCTCTGTCATTGAGGATATTTCTTCTATGCCTCTTCCTGCCGAGAAGATTTCTGCCGATCAAGCTGTTGTTATCACCGATCAACCGAGCTCCTCGTCCCAGCCTCCCGAGAAAGTCTTGGGAGACAAGGAAAAGGTGTGAAGTTGTTCGGTATCATTCTTATCTTTTATCATTTGTAATCGAACACTGTAATCCTTTTATGATCTAATAAAATACTTCTTTACTCATCGCCGTTATTGATGATTCTTTGTTGATTGTTGTCTTTTTCTTGTCTTTAGTTTGTTGCTAGAATGGAACTAATCTCTTCTCATGATACCGAGCTGATGCAGCAATGTCACCAATACTATAGGGCTGGTCATACAGACCTTAGTTCTTCTGAAATTGCTGACATTCTTGGTCATGATGCTTCAGAACAGGCGACTGAGGCTTATCGGTACTTGAAAAATTTACTCGACCGAGCTGTAGCTAACAATGTCGCTTATTATGACTTGATTGAAGAGCTGCATTGTTCCTTAGAGGATCTCCAAGGCCAGCACAATGAATCGATGGCTTCATTACACGAGGAATATGAAAATAGATATCAACAACTTTCCTCTGATACAGGTCATAAAAAGATCATTGCTGCATATGACATTAGGGAAAGGACCCTAAAAGGTGAAGTTGAAGCCTGCCGACAAATTGCCGAGATCCTGGAACAAGAAAATAATAGTCTGCAGAAAAGATTGGCTCAATATGAATCCGTTGCCTCCTCTTCCACTGCATTAGTACCAGTTATTGATGAAGGTTTTTCATTTCTAGAGGTTGAAAACGCCAAACTAAGGCAAGAGTTGGATGACTTGAAAAAGTCTATTATTCCTGTGACTGCTCGGGGACGAGGAAGGAGTTCTCGGGGACGAGGAAGAATCGTCGAGGAGCAAAGTTCTCCAGTTGCTTCTCGGAGCCGATCAAGAGTTCTTAGCCGTAGTGTTGAAGAATCTCGCACCCAATCTACTCTGGAAACTCAAGCATTCCAACTGAATGTTAAGGATCGTGCTCTGTCTGATTTGTCTAAGAAAAATTTATCTTTAGAGGATCAATTGGCTGCGATGAAGTTTGATCTGAATAATAAAGATGCTCTTATCAAGAACTTTCTCGAGCAAGTAGATAGATTAACTTTCCAATTCCATAAACAGCCTCGGGAGTTCTGGAATGCAGGCTATAATGAAGCTCTTTATCATTTGGATGCTCGCATTGAAAATGCTAACAACGAAGGTTATAAGCAGGGATGGTTGAACGCCCTGGGTGTATTAAAATTGGAACGAGGTCATTATTTATGGGATTATCATGCTCCTGGATTGCTAGACTTGCCTGTTCCTCCCTATAAATTGGATATGGCATGGATTCCTGCTCGTTCCATTCCTCGGAGTTTGATCTCTAAATATCTTGGTGATTATAACCTTCATTCTCAAGTTGAAGTATCTCGTCCTGAGCACCTGTTGGACACTCCTACAATAATGAATGTCAGAATGCTGAAGGACATGAACTTTATTAATTCTCCTCTTTGTCTAGAGGATCCTCCTGCTGGCGAGGAACCTGTCTCAAAGGATAAAGGAAAGAAACCAATAGAGTAGGAATCTTTAATGTAATAGTTAGCACATACATGTAACATGTAATACATTTTTATCTTAATGAAAGAATTTCATTTTCTGTTTTGCCAATAGCTATTTTTCTGTTTGCAAATTATATGGTTCATCAACCAACTTAGAATTTATAACAAGCATAAATTGTTCAAAATTGTTTCCAACCAACCAAGGTAGATAAATAATGTTTGTCGACCAACCACAGTTGATGGGTTTCTATCTCCGACCAGCCATACTTGGTTCAATTTTAAAATATAAACATGTGTCCGACCAACTAAGGTCAATACTTTTGTCCTCGTCGACCAACTACAGTTAGTGGGTTTTTATCCCCGACCAACCATACTTGGTACAGTTTGGAATATTTTGTTCTTCAAAGAACTTTTTGTAATAATGTTACCTCCCGATCAACATAATCTGTAATGCGAGAGTATATAAAGTCTTACCAACCGTAATTGATCATGCTGGTATACACCTCCTAATCAAAGGAGTAGTAGGGTTCTTTCGAACTTTTTGGCTCCTTGGAGCATGTCCTCCTAACCAAAGGAGGTTGGCTACTTATAGCACTTTTGCTCCGTAGAGCGCTCCGTAGAGCTTATCCTCCTAACCAAAGGAGGTTGGCTACTTATAGCACTTTTGCTCCGTAGAGCGCTCCGTAGAGCTTATCCTCCTAACCAAAGGAGGTTGGCTACTTATAGCACTTTTGCTCCGTAGAGCGCTCCGTAGAGCTTATCCTCCTAACCAAAGGAGGTTGGCTACTTATAGCACTTTTGCTCCGTAGAGCGCTCCGTAGAGCTTATCCTCCTAACCAAAGGAGGTTGGCTACTTATAGCACTTTTGCTCCGTAGAGCGCTCCGTAGAGCATGGCTCCGTAGAGCATGGCTCCGTAGAGCAGTCTGCAGTCTTCTTCTTGTTATCAAGCAGTGTAGTGTTCAACACTAATATTCCCCGAAAAACTTTCAACAGAAAGAAAATGGTGAACCATCCTCGTTTTATTCATAATGAAGGAAATACTTTACATTTTACATTACTGATAATACTTTCGCAGGTGTTCAGCATTCCATGCATTCTGAAATTCTTCTCCTTCTAGAGTTGCTATTCTGTAGGTTCCAGGTCGAACAACCTCTGTAACTCGGTAAGGTCCATGCCAGTTTGCTTCCAGTTTATTCTGTTTCTGAATGACTTTCTTCAACACATAATCACCCTCCTTCAAATCGCATTTCTTCACCCTTTTGTTGTAGAACAGAGCTGTTCGTTGTTGATAAGCAGCATTCCTAATGGCTGCCTCTTCTCTTACTTCTTCGAGCATATCCAAATCCATTCTTCTCATCAAGTCACTGATCGGAGAGTTGAAATTCAGCACTCTATGCGTTGGGAGACCCAACTCGGCCGGTATCACAGCCTCACTTCCAAATGCTAGCATATATGGTGATTCTCCAGTTGCTGCTCGGGGAGTTGTTCGGTAGGCCCATAATACTGATTGGAGCTCATTAATCCAATTTGCTTTAGCTTCACTTAGCCTCTTTTTCAACCCATTCAGTAATGTTCTGTTCGTCACTTCAGTCTGTCCATTGCTTTGGGGATGGCCTGGTGCTGAATGAAACTTCAAAACGTTCGACTGATGACAATAGGCAGCAAATTCTTCATTATCAAATTGTGTTCCATGATCTGTGATGAAAGCATGAGGGAGACCATATCGACAAATGATATTCTTCCATACAAACTGGTATACCTTCTCGTACGTCATATTGATAAGAGGCTCAGCTTCCACCCACTTAGTAAAATAGTCCACTGCAACTACGAGATACTTGAATCTTCCTCGGGTGGTCGGTAGTGGTCCAACCAAATCAATTCCCCACATGGCAAATGGCCAAGGGGAAGTTATTGGTGTTAGCAATGCTTGTGGAGTTCGTCGGATGGAGGAAAAACGTTGGCACTTGTCACATTTCTTGGCATAGGCTATACAATCAGCCCTCATTGTCGGCCAGTAATATCCCTGTGTCATCACTCTTTGTAAAAGTGTTCGACCTGCTACATGAGCTCCACAAGATCCTTCATGGATTTCTTCAATCAATTCTTTCACCTCGGTGGGATGTACACATCTCTGCAAACCTGCCATAATTCCTCGTCTATACAAAATACCATTAGTTAATACATACCGAGCAGCTTTATACTTCAGTTTCTTGGCAGCGAGTTTGTCCTCCGGCAATTCACCCTCTTCAACATATTTCCTGATTGGATCCATCCAAGATGGTCCTAAATCAAGGGTAATCACATTCGTTGTCAGATCTTCATCTATGCTCCGACCTTCTAATACTTCAATCGGTATGGTTCTTCGCATCTCGGTACGAGTAGCTGATGCTAGTCGGGCCAGTGCGTCTGCTTGTACATTCTCCATCCTCGGTATTCTCACCAATTGAATGGCCTCAAATTCTGTCAACAATTTCATCACCTTTGCATGATATTTGATCATTAAATCTCCTTTAACCGCATACATTCCCATCATCTGATACACAATTAATTGAGAATCACTGAATACCATCACTTGTTGTGCTTCCATAGTCTTTGCTAGATTAAGACCTGCTATCATGGCCTCATACTCCGCTTCATTGTTAGAGGCTTTGAATTGGAACCGCAAAGCATATTCCATGTCAATCTCGTCTGGAGTGATCAAAACAATTCCTGCTCCACAACCAGCTGTGCAGGATGATCCGTCTACATATAATCTCCATGTAGGTATTTCGTCTTCAAATTTCTTATCTGTCAGAGTTCCTCGATAAAATATCTGCTGTTTTCTTCCATCATCCCCCGGTATCTTTCGCTCCTCGTCAGTCATCTGCTCGTACCCTTTTACCAACCGTGGTTGGTCTGAGTTTGAATATAATGATTTCTCTACATCCACAAGTCCTTTTACCAACCTTGGCTGGTTTGGACCTATTTCTGCTGATCCTGTATCGTCCACAGGTAGGTCAGCAAATGTTTCTGTTGATCCTGTATCGTCCACAGGTAGATCAGCAGGCACCTTTTGCTCCTCGGGGGTATCAGGGTACGTGAACTCTGCTATAAAATCTGCTACAGCTTGCCCCTTGAATGATGATCTGGGCTCATACACAATATCATATTCACCAAGTTCTACTGCCCAGTACATCAGTCTCCCTGATTTTTCTGGCTTATGGAGGGCTTGTCTCAATGGCATATCAGTATAAACGATGATGGTATGGGCTTGGAAATATGGCCTCATTCTTCTACTTGCTTCAATTAGTGCCAATGCCAATTTTTCTAGCTTTGGGTACCTGATTTCTGCACCTCGGAAAGCCTTACTTGTGTAATAAATTGGCTTCTGGACTCCATTCTCCAATCTGATCAACGCTGAACTGACTGCGTTCTCTGATACTGCCAAATACAAATACAACTTTTCTCCTGTTATTGGTCTGGACAACAGTGGGGGTGCTCCCAAATATTTCTTCAAGTCTTGAAAAGCTTTTTCACATTCCTCATTCCATTCAAAGGTTTTTCGAAGTGTTTTGAAGAATGGTATGCATTTATCAGTTGCTCGAGATACAAATCTGTTGAGCGCTGCAACTCGTCCGGTAAGACTCTGCACTTCTTTCTTCGTCGTCGGAGATCGCAGCCCTAGAAGAGCTTTGATCTTATCTGGATTTGCCTCAATACCTCGCTGATTGACGATGTATCCGAGTAACATTCCTTCTCGTACTCCAAAGGTGCACTTCGTCGGGTTAAGCTTCATTTGGTATTTATCCAATTGATCAAAAGTTTGACTCAAGTCAACCAAATGATCAGCAGCTTTCTTGCTTTTAGTGAGCATGTCATCGACATAGACCTCCATGTTGCGGCTGATTTGTTCGGTAAAAACCTTGTTCATCAACCGCTGATATGTTGCACCTGCATTTTTTAAACCAAAAGGCATAACATTATAACAATAAGTTCCCCTAGGGGTAATAAAAGAAGTACTTTCCCTGTCTTCAGGTTTCATTTTGATCTGGTTGTAGCCAGAGTAAGCATCCATGAAGCTGAGTAGCTCGTGTCCCGAGGTAGCATCCACCAGTTGATCAATTCTGGGCAATGGAAAATGATCCTTGGGGCATGCCTTATTGAGATCGGTGAAATCGACACACATTCTCCATTTGTTGTTTTTCTTCTTTACCATCACCACATTTGCCAACCAATCTGGATATTTTACATCTTCAATGAATTGGGCTTTCTGGAGTTTCTCGACTTCCTCCTGTATGGCCTGGTTCTTCTCGGGACTAAACACCCTTCTTCTCTGCTTTACAGGTTTAATCTCCTTATTCACATTGAGTTCATGACATAAGAAGTTTGGATCTATTCCTGGCATGTCTTCATGACTCCAAGCAAAAGTATTTTTCCTATTCTTCAAGAAAGTTATCAACTCCTCTTTTATTGACATATCCAACGATGAACCTATCTGGGTTATTCGTTCAGGATGTTCGTCGTCCAGAATAACATTTTCTGTAGATTCTACCACTTGCCCTTTCACAAGTTGGGACTCATCTCTAGGATCAAGAGTTTCAATTTCTGTACATTCATCCACTTGATAAGTAGTAGTCTTTTTCATCGATCCTTCTAGTTCTTCTTGCTCGGCCGACGAATAATAGCATTCCCGAGCTACTTTTTGATCACCTTTCACCACTCCAACTCCAAAATTTGTTGGGAATTTCAAACATTGATGTACTGTTGAAGGAACGGCTTCGAACTTCTTCAATCCAACTCTTCCCATGATGATGTTGTAGGCCGATTGCACATTCTTATCCATCACAAAGAATCGTATTCTTTCTGTTCGACAAACAGGCCAGGTTCCAATGAATATATCCAACTTGATCGTCCCCAGTGGAAAAACTTTCTCGCCAGCAAAACCCAGAAGGGGTCTGTGATAAGGTTCCAATTGAGATAATTTCAAATTCAGGCTATCAAAGCATGAATAGTACATGATGTCTGCCGAACTACCATTGTCTACCAACACCCTTGAAATGATCACGTCCTTCATTCTCATTTTGATCACCAAAGGATCATCATGAGGGTAAAGAACACCTGCCAGGTCGTTTTTTGAAAAACCAATTACTAGCTTCTCTTTGTTTACCTTCCTCGGACGATCATCCTCGGCCAGGTTTATTCGCTGAATATATGAGCAAGCTTGAGCCTCTCCGAGATAAGCTTTTCTTTCTGCAGTAAGGTCTCCTCCTCCTGCATCTCCCCCTGTAATAACGTTACAATGAAATGATCCAAAACGTATGGAAAATACCTCTCGTTCAGGTTTTCTTGGCTTCTTGGGAAGATCGGGGTCATCATCTGGATCCTCTTCATGGTCCCTCCTATTTTTCTCCTCTGCACGACGAGGAGATCTAGATCTCTTTCTAATTCTGTCCTCATTTGTCCTCTCACCTCTGCGATCTACATACTTTGATAATTTTCCTCTTCGAATGAGTGTTTCAATCTCGTTCTGAAGGGCTATACAATTTTTGGTCATATAGCCATGATCTTTGTGAAACTCACAATATTTGGTCTTATTCCTCATGTCTGGATCTGTCTTCAATTTCTCTGGCCATTTGATTTCCTCGTTATTCCTGATCTCTTCTAAAACATGATTAATACCCATTTTCAATGGAGTATAATTATCATACTTCTTTAGGGCTTCCAACTTTATCCTGTTATTCCTGGAATGTTTGTCACCACCATTACCTTTCTGATCTTTCTTCTTAGAGTTGTCGACCTCCACTTTAACTTCTTTATCCATATTCTTCTTCGCAGTCATAGCCTCCTCGGCATTCATGATTTTGGCCGCCTTTTGCCATCAATTCCGACATATTTTTAGGCGGATCTTTGGCCAGAGTATAGTATAGCTTGTTAGGCAGCAAACCACTCATCAAAGCAGTGATTGCTGTCTTTTCTTCATAATCTATGACTTCCAACTTCTCGTTATTGAAACGAGTTATGTAATCTCTAGTACTTTCTCCTGATTTTTGTCTAACACTTAGTAAGTGCGCTACTCGCTTTACTGGTTTTGCTCCAAAACAAAAATTACCAATAAACAGCTCGGCTAACTGAACAAAAGTTGAAATCTTACCCCGAGGAAGATTATTGTACCATATCTGTGCAGATCCGGTAAGAGTTCCCGAGAATGCTCTACACCTCATCTCGTCGGGGACAGCATGGATATCTGCAGCAGCTTGGTACTGTTCTATATGAAGTACGGGATCTGTCTTTCCATCGTACTTGGGGGTCACTACAGGTGCTTTGAATTTCGACGGTGTAGGGAAATCCACAATGGCTTGCACAAAAGGTGTCCCTTGAACAAAAGTTCTCTGTAAGGGGTTCCTCGCCTTAGCCATTTCTCCCAGTCTATCCTCCAATCGTTGAATGGAACCTTTCCATGCTTCATTCCCTTCCTCGGGCCGCTTAGTCCGAGCAACTGATTGCTCTGACGTAGCTTCCTGAGATTTATCTCGACGAGTAATTGGTCGTGATTGTGCAGATCCTTCTCTCAAACCTGGTGGTGGTCGAAAACTTCCTGATGGATCTCTAGGTGGACTCATGTTCCTCCTTGGTCCTAACCGACTGAAAGGAGACACCCTGCTTAATCTTTCTAAAGCGCTAGTTCTCTCCGGAGAAAGAGAGATATGTTGATCTGTATCCGTAGCCCGTATCGATGAAGTTCGCCCAGGTTGATAAGAAGAATCATTGGATTCCCCATTGCGATATGACCCAATACGTCTGGATCGTGATTGCCCATGATCAGTCATTTGCCCTGAATGAGTAGGTACAGCGCCTTGAAGAGTTTGAAGGAGTTGCCTCATAGATTCTTGCATGGCGGTTTGTCCCTGAGCCAGATTCATCATAATTCCGGCCAGATCTGGGGATGCAGATGGATTTGGAAGATTTCCAGTATTTCCAGCATTTCGATTACTGGATTCTGGATTATCTGCCATTGGTGATAAATGATTTTTATGAAAAACGATAACAACAGTCGTTTCCCACAGACGGCGCCAATCTGTTGATGTAAAAAACTAGATCACTCTAATTCTTCAATCACAGATAAATAAATAAAACAAAGATTTTTAAAGTGGTTCGGCTAGGAATAAAGCCTACGTCCACTGTTATGTTATTGCTGAGTGTTTGTGGAATTCTTGATTACAAGTTCTCTCAAGAAATTCCGGTCCCTTTGAATGGGATTGATACAAGGTATTTATAGCCTCAAGGCTGTACATGAAAGGTCCAATACATTAAATGATATACATATGAATGGGTAATACATTTAATGCAGCGTGTGCGTCAAGAATCTAATGAATAGTTGAACAGTTGTCCGTCTGATAATTGATGACACGGCCGAGGTGCAGTTCGGACCGCCTTAGTTGCTCGTTGATCAAGAGTTCCTCGGAGTGCTTAGAGTATCTCGGGATGATGGAGTTCCTCGGATGGAGTTCCTCGGCATGATAGAGCTCCTCGGTGTATTCTCGTTGCTCGGTACCAACCATGGTTGTTCAGTAAATGATCTTCCTCGCTGTTATTGTGCCACGTAGATTGACACGTGTCTTCATACTATTCGTCCACATCAGCATATTAATTTTGGTATCAACAGGGATGAATAGTGATTTCGGATTTTGTCTTATTATAAGTATTTGGAGATTAGTTGTACGTGGGTTCATTCATCTCTTATACACTAAATTGAAAGGCCGTCTTATGAGAGAGAGTGAAAGGTTGCTTGGAAGAAGAGAAGTTTGATTGGGAAGGAGGAGAACCAAAGGCCAAAGGTCACCACCACCGACCACCACCGAAAGTGACTGGATGAGGGGAGAACCACCTATGTTATACAACCCCAAAGGATCAGATCTTCATTAGAGGCAAGTGTTTGATAATTGCAATCTAAGTTTGTATATTGTCCTTGTTAGGATAGTTATAAAAAGATGAGATTTTTCATGTTTGGAAGATAAAGATAGAGTTATTAATTGATTTATGAAAAATGGAGCTATATAGGAATCAAACACATGTTGTAGGTAGATAGTAATCCACGAAATAATCATAAATCTGTTGAAGAAATGCTGAGAATCAATGGTGTGTTCTTGAAGTATCACGTATATAATTTTCTGAAAAAATAGGATGAACATATGCTTTTAATTCAAACTATTGATGATTCTAGGATGTTTAGAGCATTAGAAATCATTCACATATGTTGATATATCATGTAATAAGGTTTATAAGGAATTTGGGTAGTTAATATGAAGGTTTGAATGATCAAAAGTGATGAAACCCGTAGAAGAAGAAATATAGAAAACTGGACTGTTATCTGGGCGATCGATCGATCGACCCCCTGCCTTCGATCGATCGACCTCCCCAGAATTTATGAAGTTGTTTCTTTTTAATGATTGTTCGTATCCCAAACCTTTTCTAAATCTTTGGTGATTATTAATTGGATATAATGCGACTTAGGGAAGATCAGTAAGCCCTAAATAAGAATCGAATTAATTTGATTGGGATTTAATTTATTAGAATTATGATAATTAAATTAAAAGAAATTTCGGTTGCTAGATTCACGTGTTGGTTTCTAATTGGTATGCATGAGGATTAAGGATAGGTCCAGTAGGGGAAATGCTATATTACCTGGGCAGCCTTAGGTTGACAAGAGGGTTCAATCCTAGGTGAAAGAAGGTGTGTTTATAAGAGATTAGAAAGTATCGATTATAACCCTAATTAAAGGGGAGTTTAATTCGTAGTAATTCGGGATATAAGATGTTATCGATCAGTAGGATATTAGTGATTTCTTACTGGATAAATATATTGAGAAAAGACTTATTTTAACCTTGATTAATGAGTGAGACTCCGGAATAATTATATTAAAGAAGTGAATACGTAGGATTTAACGAGATATAATGCTACGTATGGAAATTATCTTAGGGTAACGTGATTACCTTGTTGATATTATATTTATAGGTAGATGATAATGCCTATTTGATTGATTGTTGATTTGTGTGTATGATATACCTAACTTACTTGCTATCAATGGGGAGGTTTGAGCGTGAGGGTATCCTGATGAATCCATGGGATCTTTGATTTGTCGCTCAAAACATAGGTCTATGAAAGACTTATCGGGGAGTTGATAAGTCCGCTGACTATGGAAACGTAGGTATGTGCGTGACCCGTGGATACGAGAACTATGTTCGCCTCCAATTTATGTGTTGTTGTTTGTGGTTTGAGGAATCCTTAACGAACCTTTATTCGGCGACCAGCGATAATGGGTTATGATAGCAGAGTAATGCATGCACCACAGTTGTGACTCGGGGTGCCGTATTATATATGTATATGTATATAATGAATTAAATGAATGTATATAGTGGTTAAATCAATCTACTGTGTGATAATTATTGATAACAGTGAATAGAGAAAGAGAATTGAATTAAGTTAATGAATGTTTATTCTTATAGATTTGAAAAGCTTAATTCATATTAATTAGAAACGATTCATATTAATGAGAAACGATTCATATTAATGAGAAACGATTCATGCTAATGGGAAACGTATATGAATGATTATACTACGTATGGTATGGGACATACGGGGTTATGATATGGGATAAAATCATGTTATGGAAACTGGTTAAGAGGAACCATTAACTAAGAGGTTAATAGGAAACGTTAAGTGTGCACTCTAGCTGAGAGGTGAGAATATCAAGGGAGAGTCTGGATACTAACATGTACATAATAAATGCTTTATTGCACTTGCTAAATACTTGTTGTTTTCAAAATCATTTTCACATTGGGCTCTGACCTGTTTCCTTGCATATTCTCTTTTCTATTGTACCTTCTATATCAGGTGTTCAGCAGCAGGGACGTCAATCTTAGAGGATTATGACGAGCTATGGAGCTATAGAGTATTGCTTAGATGCCTATCTTCATTTGATTCATAGTATTCTTTTAGTTAAGGCATGTCGCCCAAAGGAATTCAGTTATCTCTTTCCATCTGAGTTAAATACTCTTTTGCTCGTGTCATTTTAATACATTTGTTATTGTTGGGATTACTGTATTGGATTATTATTTGGGAATGTTTATTCCAATTGCATTTAAATTATTTTGTGTTATCTATTCAGTTATTAGTGTTGTAGAATAATATGTGTAGTGTTATTCGTAGACTAAAATATGGATTTTGTTGAATTAAAATTTGGAAAGTTTTTAACACCAGCTTAATTGAGTATTGGGTGATTAGTTAATGTTTTCGACAGTGATGCTAAGAATGAGCCAACTGTATATTCTGTTTTAATTTGGTATGGGACTGGCCACCCGGTATTTAATTAAGCGGGGTGTTACACAACTCTCTCAAAACTAATAAAGGGTTTTTATAAAAACTAGGCTTCGTAATTTGAAAGACACGTTTACGTAATTACATATACTTTGCAATAGAGGAACTTGACAAAAATGAATTTCCCAATATTCAAGGTCCTCATTCAAACTAAGGTACCTTATTCGAACGAGGTCCTCGCAAGTGAAGATTTTACCTTACAGAGGTCCCTGGATGAAAATCAGGGTTCTCACATGAAACTTGACTCTCATGATCTCATCTCGTTCAAAGCAATTTATCTTAGGTGGTCTATTATTTGTTAAATAGTGACCTCGATAAAAAATGCTTTCAATCGAGGGAATCTCGTTCAACTGAGATCTTTTTTTCTAGGTTCCTTGTAAATCAAAATACATTTTAAAAGCTTTTTCTCACCCTTCAAATCAAGTTTGTCCCATCAATTCCTCACTTAAAAGATAAACAAATGGAAATATGAAATCGAAAAACCTTACCAAACCCTCAAATGTCTTTTGTCTGAAAAGTCCAGTCTGGTACGATAATTATTGTCTTCGTCTTCAATGATGTGCAATGACAACTCGATAGAATCGATACAAAGACACTACAAAACATTTATTTGTTTTGAAATAAGGTCAATAGGGAGTGTGATACATTTCCTTACACCCTGTTTACCGCTACCTACTTCCACCCCATCGCCCCTCTACCTGCCCGCCCTGCCACCCACCCTAGCTAGCCCGCCTCTCCCCCATTCCCACGCTACCTCTGCCTCCCCCTTCGCACTTATCTCTCTTTAAATGACTGAGCAAACATAAAATAACTGTAAATTGGGGTTTGGAATGTGAAGGAATGCCATTCTCTTATTTGAGTTATGATATAAAATGACCACAAAATGTTATTTATATTTATAAATTATTGGAATTGTTGTTAGATATATTGATAATATGTTGTTATATGTTTTTTTTTGTATTTATTTTGGTTCAATTTTTATTGTACGTAAGATCTTCTAGGCCAATGCTGTTAAATTAAAGATATATAATTGATTGAAATTGAGATGATGTGACATGAGTAGACTGTCATTCTGACATCATCCCCTCAACGTTCACAAGAAGTTCCCAATTGTAAAATCTTCAAAGACTTTAAAGATGGGATAACAAGTGAATGAGAGTGAGGGATAACAAAGATATAGACTCGGGGGGGGGGGGGAGGCGACGACAACATGATGTGTGAGTAGGAATCGGCTCATGAGGTTGAGTGATGGGGTTGGGCTGGGCAGACAGAGTGTAAGGGCAAGGGGGCAGTGGGTTGGGGGGAAGGAAATAATGGTATCTGGGATCCCCCCCCCTGTTTCTAATTGTATTTTTGTTTTTGTTTCTGCTCTTTTGTTTAATTTTTGTAATTATTTTTGTCCATTTTTAGTTTTGGGGCATTAGTTAATAAATCCATTGAAAGTCTATTTATATACGACCAGTCCAAGCGGCAATAGTGTTGTTATCTTAAAAGCATACACTTTTCAATTAATCACCGATAAATCCAAACGATATTGTTACACGTATTAATGTAGAGACAATTGCAACTATAACTGTATTCAACACTGTAACTCTATCTACATTATAAAATGTAACTCTATATATATACATTAGTAAGTGTAATTGTATCTATGTTCATCAATGTAATTGCATCTACATTAATAATTGTAACACGCGTGGACTTATTGAAAAGTGCAAAAAATGCATCTCATAAACGTTAATTACGATAAAGTTTAAGAGATTTTTCACCATTTTCCCTTTTTATGATTTATTCTTTTTTTCCATGTAAGGACATAAATTTCCAATTAAGTCCCTGTATTCTTTTGACTTAATTTCGTGAATAAAACTGTGTTTGTAATATGTCATAGGGAGAATTTTAATTTTGTCACGACCCCACTCGGTCTATGACGTATTGAAGAAATTGAAGACATTGCGGCAAAGCTTCAAAGAAGCTGCAAGTTTAATCGTCTTCAAAGATAATTTCATTCCGAGATCACTCAGGTATGAATGCGTATAATTAATGGTGCTCGGAATTATTTTATAAAAGATAAGGATGTAATTTTTATAAAGAAAAATGTTTTTAAATGTTTTAAAAGTGTTTTAAAGGTTTAAACTACGTTTTATGATGACAAGCTCATAAAAGAGTTTGACATTTTTGGATCTCTCATTGGAAGAGACGTTTTAAACAAAAAGTCAAACTTTCGCGCTGTCGTTCAAACGACATCCAATCTCGTTCGAACGAGATGGGATGTCGCTCGAACGAGTTCCTCAAGTCGTTCGAACGACGCGTTTTTTTAGGCGGCATTTAAATCCTATTTAAACAGTGTTTTCATCATAATTTCGAGTGCATGCTTTTTGGAAAACAGTTTTACGAACCAGAACATTGTTTGCACATGTTTTCTAAGGTTTACAAAGCATAAACACATCCTTAGAAATTTGCAAAGATCCGAGATATCATTCTTATATGTTTATGTGATCTTGTTGCACCAAAGTTGTTTGTTCTACACATTGAACATCAAAGGGTTTTTCGGTGAAGAAGCGACGGACATCGTGTTCGACATCGTAGACGAATCAAAGCCATTCGGTGGACACTGAGACATACGTGGACGCGTGTGTTGTGGACAGGTATCGTGAAAGATAGAACTTCTGCGTGGGCACTATTGTTGAACGATTGAAGATCAGAAGAAGCGTCAAGACCCATGGGGATTGAGTCTTAGTGTAAGGCTAATCTATCTTTGCAAAACCATTGTTCATAGTGATTGTCTAGCTTGGGTCATCCAAGGTTGTTTTCCCGTTTTGGGTTTTTTCCTCGTACATCCGGTGTTGTGAGTATTCTTTACTTTACTTTACTTGCTTTAATCTCTAGATGCATGTTTAGGATTAATCAAGATAAAACTGGTTTAAAGTGATAATTGGGTTTTCACAACTTGGTTTGGTGCATAATTAAAAGTTGGATCTTTTTCGGAGAAAAAATGGTTTTGTTTAAAACACATAGTGGGCACTCTTCAAATTGGTATCAGAGCGTGTTACGCTAATTTATTGCGTGATCCTATTTTTTTGAGGATTTACTTTCTGATACAATTTGTCTACTCACATCTTCAAATTGGTATCAGATCTAGAAAACATTTTTATTTATTTTGTGATCCCGTTTATTTTCAAAGCTGAATTCTAGATATAATGAATTTTCTCGAACTCCTATTTTTATGGAACTAATTACACTTATTGGAAGATGAGAATGAGATATGCTTTAAAATCTATTGATGAGCATGTTTGGCTTGCAGTTGAGAAAGGTTGGACACCCCCTGTCACTATTTTAGGTGAGGTCACTAGTTTAAAGCCTGTTGAGTCATGGATCGAAACTGAACAAAGACTTGCACAATATAATTCTAAGAGTCTGCGTGTTATTTCTTCACATGTCACACAGGAAGAATATAATAGAATTATGACTTGTGAAACATCAAAAGAGGCTTGGGATATTTTGGTACTCACTCACGAGGGCACTAGCACGGTTAGGGCGTCAAAACTTCAAAATCTCACTACACAGTTTGAGACCATTACGATGTTAGAGAGTGAAACCTTTGATAAGTTTTATGCTAGGTTGTCCAATATTGTCAACTCGTCGTTTAACCTAGGTGAGAAAATTCCAGACAACAGTGTCATTAAGAAAATACTTAGGTCGTTACCTAGTAGGTTTGAAGCGAAAGTGACCATTTTAAACTCCTTGGGTAGGTTAGAGTCAACGAAACTAGAAAAGATTGTAGGTGACTTACAAACCTATGAAATCGACATGATTATCTCTAAGCAAGTGCCTAAGAAAGAAAAGGGTGTCGCTTTGAAAACCCGAAAGGAGGAAATTAAAGTTTCAGATTCCGACTCCGATTTCGATTTTGAGGATGTTGCTTTGTTGGCAAAGAAATTTTAAATTTTTATTAAGTTTCAAAAGAAATTGAAAGATGCCAAGAAATTTGAAAAATTCAAGAAAAACAAAGTAGATCTCGCCTCTAAGGATAAGTGTGAGAAGCCTAAGAGAGATGAGTCGGATAAGTTTTTTGGGTGTGAGGGGTACGATCACAAGGTTAAGGAGTGTCCCACTAGACTTAAGAAAGAGGTCAAGCAACCCGTTGTTTATAATCCCACCTTAAGTGATAGTGAACCGGAAAAGGGAGAGAGTTCCCCCATTAAGAGTAACTTTGGGGCAAGGTTCTAAAAAACGCGAGGCGTGACCGAGGCGTGGAGGCCAAGCCTTAAGCCTTAGAAGCCTAGGCGGGCCTTGGCGTCAAAAGACATGAAAAGGCGTTTAGGCATTTTTTAATATATTTTAATATTTTTTTACTATGACAAGGCTATTTAAAATACTAAATTAGTACATACCTTAAAAACATGTCTAAATATTTGTAAATTAAAAATACTATTTTTTTAAATAAAATAAAAAAACAAAAAAATTACGTCTTTTCACGCCTTACTTCTAAAAAACTCGCGTTTTTTCACGCCTTATCCCCAAAAAACGAGCGTTTTTTCACGCCTTGCCCCAAAAAACGTTGACCATCGTTGACCACGCCTTGATCCACGCCTAGGGCCAAAACTTGGCGTATCTAAAAAGCCTCGCGCCTAGGCGCGCCTTGGCGCCGCCTAGGCGCGTTTTTTAGAACACTGCTTTGTGGTGTTTATGGCACGTCATGTGAGCGACGACGATACAACTCATGTGAATGACACTTCCGAGGAGGTTTTGAGTGAATCCCATATTAGTGAGGGTGAAGAGAGTGACGAGGAGGAGGTTGATGTGAAAGAATTACAAAATGCGTTTAATGAGTTGTATGTCGAAACGGTGAAGGTGAAAAAGGCTAACTCAAAATTGTAATCTAAGTTGAATGAGCGTTCCATAGAAAATAATGATTATGTGATTGAGGATCTTAGGGCACGAGAGAATAAGCTTAGGGAGAAATTAGAGTTTGTGGAGAAAGAGAGAGATAATCTCCATGGTTTGATGGAGTCCTTGAAAAAGGAGATTTTAGTGTTTGGGGAGTCTAGACATTTGCTCGAGTCTAGGATTCACGAGTTGGAGGAGAGATTGATAGACTCGTCTAGAGTCAAGTTTGATTTGGAGGCTTGGACGGAGAAGTTAGATAAGATCCTAGGCACCGTCCAAATTAAGGGAGATAGGGGAGGTATAGGTTTTGGTGAGAGAGTTGTTCCCATTCTCCCTGCACGTGTGAGAAACACTAGGATGGTTAGAAAAGGTCCACATAAAGGTAATCATTCCCGCCACCGCTACTCTTGCTCGTTTTGTGGTAGGAAAGATCACCTTAGGCGTTATTGTTACAACTTTAGACAAGCTCCTAGGAAGTTTAAGAATAAAGTTACACCGATTACCCAAACCCCCATGAGTCGTTTTACACCTACTTGGGATAGGAAATCGGATTTAGTGGCTTTAGGAATTAAACTTCATGATTCTCATTTGGGGGCACTTGATTCTACCACGCTAAATCTAAAGGATGATAGTGTTGCCATGTTTGTCATATACTAGTTTGCATCATGATATATTCATTGCTAGTATTATGACATGTGTATCATTTTGTGTTATAGTTTTCATTTATTTGAGTCTTACTTGAAAAATACAAAAAGATTTTGTTTTTTTTAGAAAACTTTTGAAAATCCAAAAAGATTTTGCTTTTCTTTGAGTCAAATATGTTTGAAAAGCCAAAAATATTTTTATTTTTTTTGTTTCTGAGTTTACATGTTTGAAGTGGCATATTGGTGTGCTTCCCCCCCCTCCCCCCCATCGTTTCATTTTCCATGTGGCTAGGACATTTGGTCATTATTATCGATGCTTAAATTGATCTTAACCATTGTTTATATGGGGTTGTTTCTAAGTTGATATGCATTTTGATTCGACTTTGTATATATGCCAACATTGCACACATGCACGAGTTTATATGGATGTTTGACTTCTCTTGCATATTTGAATTTGGTGAAGCGTTCCTATCTCAATCTTGTCATCTATGCGTAAGTAGACTTAAGGAGAAGTGTGCATGTAATAACCGTTTACCATGAGGATTTATAATTGGTAAAAATGATGAGTGATTCACGGGAGAGGGCTGCGAGAGTTCAAAATTGACTCGTCGTGAAAGCCACTGTTTAAAAGAGCCCAAAAGAAAATGCAATATGCTAAGAAAAGGGCCAAATTTATTTAGTTCATTTCAAAGAAAATATGATATTATTGAGGGAGTTTGGATGGATTAAAAATTTAAACGGGTTTGCACAGCTAATCCTAATGTTGAAACATTGCAATTTGACGCTATTGTTTGTAGAATCGTCAAAATTCTGGATTTGTGTGCATGTAGTATGTTTAGTTCATTAAGATCACACTTTAATTGTCATATGTCTATGATAAAGTTTGATGATTTATATCTATCAATTAGAGCTTTTTGATCGTTTCGATGTGTTGGAATTGTGACTCATTTGTTGTAGTTTCACGCCCATTCATTCCATATCCATGTTTGAGCACATCAGTACTATGTTTGCATGTAACTCGCATTTTAAGTTTTTATGAGTTTTTGCATTTTGTGTTAAAAGCCTACTGTTTCTACACTGTTTTGCATCTGTCAGGCCCTTCTTGGAATAGTTTTGTGAAAAAAAATTCACTGGGCAATACTTTATAATATTTCTGGGAAAGTGGGAAATTTTGGCAGGTCGCACGAAGTCGTTCAAACGGCAATTCATCTCGCTCGAACGACTTCTGTACTTCGTTCGAGCGACATCCTCATCTCGTTTGAGCGATGTCCCTGGCTCGTTCGAACGACAGAATCAAAAATGGCTTCTGATTGGTTTGCAGTCCTCAGGTTCAAATTGGTATATTTTTTGTACTGCATGAGGCATCTTTTTTTACTGAATGGTTTATATGCAGGTTCTTTTATGTTCCAAATTGGTATTTTGCATATGAGTCTGTTTATCACTCTTGATTTGATTGGTATACTCCATGTGTGATTCCTTGGTTTACTAGCTACTGATTTGTCATTACATGATCTTATTTAGCAGGTTGTTTCATGTGTATCTAGCATTTTTCATTTTTTTTAAAATTGGTATCAACTTAATTCAATTTGGAATCATATTATCTTGTTAGATATTTCAAATTGGTTTATCTTTTCATCGGATTGTCTATTCGAGACAAAAAGGGGGAGAGATGTATGTGATGTAGGGGAAGATTTTGAGCGCTTCTATTGATATATGGATGTACATATCGCTTCTATTGATATCTGGATATACATATTGCTTGATTATATCTATTTCAAATTATTATCAGATAATTACTCACATGTTTCAAATGATTTGTTCTTATTAGAAATATAAATTGGTATCATTTGTTCCTCCATACTTCACTAGGTATATGTTTGTCTGTTTCATGTGTGTAGGTATGCTTTCAGCGATTCAAGATTTCAAGTCTACATCACATTCAAACAGTTCATGCTTGTCGGTGCTACATATTCTAGTCCGTGTCCTGTATTTTTGTTTTGGGGTTTATGGGATGGGATTTAGGCGCCATGCGGCTTGACGGCCCGGTTAGGCATTTCACTGGTTTAGTTTTGTCCCGAAATAGTCAAAAGGGGAGATTTGTAAGGACATAAATTTCTAATTGAGTCCCTGTATTATTTTGACTTAATTCCGTGAACAAAACTGTGTTTGTAATATGTCATAGGGAGAATTTTAATTTTGTCACGATCACACTCGGTCTATGATGTATTGAAAAAATTAAAGACATTGCGGCAAAGCTTCAAAGAATTAATCATGCCGATGTTTAATTGCTACAAGTTTAATCGTCTTCAAAGATAATTTCATTCCGAGATCACTCAGGTATGAATGCGCATAATTAATGGTGCTCGGAATTATTTTATAAAAGATAAGGATGTAATTTTTATAAAGAAAAATGTTTTTAAATGTTTTTAAAGTGTTTTAAAGGTTTAAACTACGTTTTATGATGATAAGCTCGTAAAAGAGTTTGACATTTTTGGATCTCTCATTGGAAGAGACGTTTTAAACAAAAAGTTAAACTTTCGCACTGTCGTTCAAATGACATCCAATCTCGTTCGAACGAGATGGGATGTCTCTCTAATGAGTTCCTCAAGTCGTTCGAATGACACGTTTTTTGAGGCGACATTTAAATCCTATTTAAACAGTGTTTTCATCATAATTTCGAGTGTGTGCTTTCTGGAAAACAGTTTTATGAACCAGAACATTGTTTGCACTTGTTTTCTAAGGTTTACAAAGCATAAACACATCCTTAGAAATTTGCAAAGATCCGAGATATCATTCTTATATGTTTATGTTATCTTGCTGCACCAAAGTTGTTTGTTCTACACATTGAACATCAAAGGGTTTTGCGGTGAAGAAGCGACGGACATCGTGTTCGATATCGTAGACGAATCAAAGCCATTCGGTAGACACCGAGACATACGTGGACGCGTGTGTTGTGGACATGTATCGTGGAAGACAAAATTTCTGCGTGGGCACTATTAAAGAACGGTTGAAGATCAGAAGGAGCATCAAAACCCGTGGGGATCGAGTCTTAGTGTAAAGCTAATCTGTCTTTATAAAACCATTGTTCATAGTGATTGTTTGGCTTGGGCTGTCCGAGGTTGTTTTCCCGTTTTGGGTTTTTTTCTCGTACATCCAACGTTGTGAGTATTCTTTACTTTACTTTACTTGCTTTAATCTCTATATGCATGTTTATGATTAATCAAGATAAAACTGGTTTAAAGTGAGAATTGGGTTTTCACAACTTGGTTTGGTGCATAATTAAAAGTTGGATCTTTTTCGAAGAAAAATTGGTTTTGTTTAAAACACACATATTGGGCACTCTTCATTCCCCTAACTTTTTATGTAATTGTTTTCCACATCGAGACATATGACCATGTGAGGAACCTCTAAAGAAACACAAAATCGGTAATATAAAAAAATGATTGAGCTCCTATAAAGTCATGTAATAACTCTATCAGGTAGAGTTATATAAATCTTAATAATTTATTTGAAAATAAATTATCACTATTACATTATTTTTTCAATTTTCAAAATATATTTTTTAGGGGTAATAGTTAGAAAGTTCCATTTACTTGGTCGATGAGGTAAGAGATCATTTGACTGAGTCAATGGTGTCAAATTTCCTATTTTGCTAACTCAACACATTAAAATGACAAACACACCCTCAAAATATTATTCACAACTGTTACGTTGTTTTCCCCCCAATAAAATCCATTAAATCTTTAGAAGTCCGTAACTTCAAATCTACAAATCCAAAATTCACAAAATATATATATTTGGAATCTACTAATCAAGATCTATCAAACACCCGTCTTCGATATTTTTTTATGAAAAAATCGAAACAGATAAATTTACTGTTTCTGCAAAACCTCCATATTTTCTAGTGAAAACTCTTCTTCTCCAGCTCAGGTGATGGTGCCATTGGCACGGACTAGGAAAAACAAAGAAATTGTAATACCCCGCATTTTTTATTGAATTGAAAAAAAAAACATTTCAGTATATATATTCGAAATGTTTGGAAATGAAACTATGTCAGTATATATATTCAAAATGATTGGAAATGAAAAGTTAAAATGAATTCATTGATATACGAATATGCGACTTAAATATTAGAAGCGAATTAATGCGTAAAAGGATCGAGAAGGTTAAATTTAGTGCAATGGCATTTTTGTAAATAAACTAACCCTAGGTATAAATAGAAAAGAAGAGAAGAAGTCTTCATTTTATCATTTCACAAAGGGGGCTAGGGTTTGGTAGAGAGAGAGAGAGAGTAAGAAGATAAGAAAGCTAAGGGGATTTCAAGAAGATTCAACTTCTTCATACAATCCAAGGCAAGTTAATAACCTATATGTGTATATTATGTATCTATATTGAAATTTCACATGAACGTGTATTTGGATCCCTAAATTAATATGAAATTGATGTTAAAAATGATATGCAATGTATAAGGATCATCATCCATGTAGATTCAAATGCAATAACATCATTATAGGGATTGAGATGTAGAACAACCTCTTGAATTTTAGAAATATATGAAATTAAGTAAATCGTCATATTAAAAACTATTTTGAGTTGTCTTGGTTCCGAAAATGGATGTTTCGTTCGCGTTGGCCGGTAAAAAATCATATTCTGAACAACTTTGTAGTTTTAAGTTTTTTCGAAAACGGATCGAAAAAGTCTCAAATCGGAGTTTTAAAATTCTGTGCAGAAAATTATCGTGAACAGGCCCGAACTGTATATGTTAGTTTCGGGTCTGTTTTATGCAGGATACGGTAGCGTGCTCACGTGTCCTTGTAGAAAATCACATTCCGAACAACTTTGTAGTTTTAAGTTTTCCCAAAAACGGATCGAAAAAGCCTCAAATCGGGGTTTTAAAATTCAGGGCAGAAAGTTGTCGAAAATAGGGGCGAATATTATATAATAGTTTCGGGTCTGTTTTATGCAGACTATGGAAACGTGCTCGCGCGTCCTTATAGAAAATCACGTTCCAAACAACTTTGTAGTTGTAAGTTTTCCAAAAAACGGATCGGAAGAGCCTCGAATCTATATTTTAAATTCTGGGCAGCATGTTGTTGAAATAAGAGTGTTAATATTTTTCATGTTGTTTGTAAGATAATTGTGGTGGTGTGCCTAGTATCCTAACTTGATCACATACTTATGGTTATTAGGGATATATAACCTTGAAATGATTTGATGTTGAATTAGTAAATTAATTATGTAAATTATGTTATATTATAAATAATGACTATTGTATAACTCGAGTAAGAGACTTGACACGATTGTATATATACATAAGTGTGAAATTGTTTTACATGTATATTATCGAGTATACACTAGACTAGTCCTCCGGTAGACGTAGGCACATATTGAATGTGATTTTTTGTGATTGATCTGGTTAGGTTCCGCTCGAGTGCCGTGTCGGAGATAAACCACCGGAACCGGACACATGGTTGTAATGCGGGTCGGATGGAAAGACCTTGAAACGCCATCTGATTTAGGACTTCATACGATTTCCCTTGCCACGTAATATTGAAAAGTATTCGTGTGTAGGCCTAGTGCTACGACTTGTTCCCCCGGGTAACAATAGTGACCCGATATGACTTTGTTGTGTGAGATATTATGCTTGTGTCTTAAAGTAATATCCCAAATCGATGTATTTGATATTATACTTGAAGGAAATATTTTGATACATTAAATACTGAAATGAAATTAATAATGATTAATCATGATACGATATGAGACTACACGTTACTCGAGTTTGTGTTGGGTTGTCACGACATAGGAGCATTGGTTGGGTAATTGAACAACTTAATTAATGGAGATGAGTAATGACTAGTGTGCTTTCATTATAAGTACATCTTATAATCGTATAGCTTGTTTTCTTGCTTTGACGTCCGTCTATCTTTCTTCTTGCTCCTCTCCTATATATATAATATATGACAGGTCCTCGTCCCGCCGGACAATAGACTACGGAGCCTGATGAGATCATATCAATCTTAGGATTCATGTAGCCGTGGAGTTATTCTATTTTAATTTATGTCGTTCGTTTCCCTTTTCTTAAGGGTGGTATCAGAGATTAATATCACTTTGTTTATACTTGGGATTTGAGGGAATTATTGTATTACTCTTTCCCATTTTGTGTTGGGCCGCATGTATTAGCATTTTAAATTTTTAGTTTGAGATTACTGATGGATTATTACAGTTAATAGCTATGAGTTGGTTTCATTTGTTATAGCTGTTATGATGTGATATGGTTACACGTATGAGAGTGTACATGTTTATTTTACTGCATTTATTTAAATTTTGTTTCTAATGCCAACATATTGATGCTCCGCTTTAATTTAATTGAGCGTAGCTAACCGAATTAGATATAAAAAGCAGGGTTGTCACACTTGGTATCAGAGCACGATTTTAGAGCCTTTAGGGATCTGAGGGCGTCCGTTACATTTTTCGGGCATCGTTTCCTTGATACGTAGAGCCTTACGATTAGGTATTGTATTCGATGACTTGGAAGATCTTCACGCTACGATTTTGACAGGCGATTCGGAGCTAGCCTTGTGTATAGGGAGGGTTCCTTGTTTGGATTTCATTCGTGAGACGTCCCACGCATGAGGTGAATCTTCGATCGGCCACAGGATAGTACGCGTGAGGTCTGTGTATGAGTACTTTCTGTAATTATGACTAGTGCTCCACTTGAATAAAAAAAATTTAGAATACGTGTTCACTTACTAACTTTTAAGATGGTGATTTGATGAGACGTGGACTCTAGGAGGGCAAAAGGTCCAAGAATTTTAAGAGACCGCAATTAGCGTGCAACTATCGTAGTTCCATTGCCCACCAGTAGGCAAGAAAAACGATGTTGAACTCAATGATTGAGTTGACTTTTGGTGCTTTAGGGGGACGAAACACCCGTATATTTGTCGTGTATTATCAACTTTGAATATCGTCGCTCTTATGGCTGTAAAGAAGTTGGTATAAGTTATAGCCCACCCTGTAGTACCACTGAGTTGTTGGTACCACTTGCGCGTGTAGTTGTCAGAAGTTGTTTCCAATGTGGAAGGGTAGAGCTTTAGATATGGCACACCTCAAAATGATGTGGTCCAGTTGTTGTTGTGACATTTTTCTGAGAAGAAATTATCACGCTCCACCCATAATGGACAGACTGTTGAGGCATTCGATGACGTATTAATAAGTGAATGGTTAACGAAGTAAGTCTTGTGATAATAAGAGTCTATTATTTCTCATGAACATGAAAGGAAGGGTTGTTATTTGAGAGAGGACTACTCCAAATCAGTGTATGTCCCACACCATCAAAGGATAACCTGAGGGGTCCAATTTTGGTGTATGCAAGAGTGTTATCATACTTGTGAAAAGCACAAACTAGATTCATCCGTTTGATGACGTTCAATGGGAGATTCATGAGTCTGAATCTGGAATGGATAAGTGATTATCCTTGAAATATTGTGTTGGTATTAGGGAAGTTTGGTAGGCGTGTAAACCTACACGTTGTCCACACAAGCAATAGATGTCACATTGGGGTGGCATAGTGTTTTTTTGTTTTCTGATCGTATAAAATCCATAATGGAATCAACTTAAGGATGATTAGGTGTGAGTTCGGTCATGCACAAGATATATTAGTGGGTTGGGTACTCACTTGTTCAGAGTGGAATATTTCGGCGAGTTATCCTGAACAAGTTCGTGAGAATGTATCAGTAATGTTACGATATCTTGGACATGGACACTAGGGATGAGGAAGTCCGTATCGCAAGGTCATACGAGGATTGACATTAGAGAAGTCCATAATTTTTTTAGGTAGTTTTCTTTCCGTATTTGGCAATTAATGGAGTTTAGTGTTCTTTGTAAATCCCTAGATTAGAATTGGTGTTCGATAAGATGTGGTTATCTTGCTTTGTAGCACCGGTATATTTGTTAAAAGTTATCGAGAGAGGAACATGAATATGGGTGTGCTAAGGGATGGACTTGAGTTGGAGTTACCAGTTGTGAACACAGATAAAAATAAAGGTATGAAGATGATGATTGAAGATGAAATGGTGATCACATCAAACACATAAGAGACAAAGGTTTTTTAAAGTGGTTCGGCTATGAATAAAGCCTACGTCCACTGTTATTTTATTCCCAGGGGTTTACAATAGCACAATATGGTGTAGAGAGAGAGAAAGGTTGCGTATCTTGTGAATGGTGTCTCTCAATTCTCTCTTCCTCCCCTTTTGGCTAAGGGAATACATGTATTTATAGTGATGGGAGATAAAGAGATACAATGTCTGTATACATTCAGACATTATGTCTACATACAATGAATCTAATTGCTGGACTTCTATGATGGTTGGTCTTCCTTGAATTGCTTGATATACTATGTGTTGTCATCTATTAATACAGTATAAATGTACATTAAGACTCATTAAATGCGTTGTCATCTTCCTTAATGCGCATTAAATGCATAGTTATCCTATGATCTTCCTGGTTGATATGCCGACCAACTCTCCTCGAGTGCCGACTAACTCTCCTCGGGTGCCGACCAACTCTCCTCGGGTGTCGAATATTGCCACGTAGGATGACATGTGTCCTTTTCTGATTGGTCCTCGTAGATGGAGAATTTTTTACGTCAACAGAAGCCCCCAATGCTCCATGCTCGATGGTTTACTGAAAGGATGGAGTATTTATTCTGCAGTGTTGCTCGGTGCTTGTGAAATTCTTGATCTACCTTCTTGATTTGTTCAACATAAAGTGCATTAACTCCTAGACGACATATGATGCAGGTTGATCGATGGTTGCTAATATCTCTTTTGAGGAACTCTGTTTGTCAACCGAACGTGTGCTATGTATCACCCCTGGGAATTTGGATGCAGCCATGCCATAATATGCAGCTTGTAACTTGTCATAATCTTCAAGTATGTTGATTGGTTTGCTAGCCGACCAACTGCCTCCTATGCCGAGCAACTGAGTGCTAACTTCACGTGCTTGATTTTTCTGATTTATGCTCCTCTAAATAATTTGTCGAGTAACATTCTAGCTTTTGAACCCAACTCTTCAATCTGATTAGTACCAAGCTAGTGGTGGACTTCGAAACATTTTCATACAACTTCTTCTTCAATGTTGGTCGGGACAGTAGTAGTAAAGATCTCAGTGCTGTAGATGCTGAATTTGACTTCTGAACTTCAATAGCATGTGCATAATAACTCCTGAATATGCCTCCTGAACTTCAATATACCTCCTGAACTTCAATTTTCCTCCTGAACTTCAATATACCTCTTGAACTTCAATATTCCTCCTGAACTTCAATATACCTCCTGAACTTCAATAGCCTCGTGAACTTCAATATCAAAACTAATTCTCGAGCAAGAAAAACAACTTCTGAATGATAATTAGTCGGGGCCCCGACTATGTAAGTTTATGGAGTTGAATTTGGTGCTCGACTGTATGATGTTATGAGAATGTGCCACCGAATGAACAACTGAATTTGTAATAGAAGCCCCCAAGTGTGGAATATGAACTTTGAATGTTTTCTCGGCCTTGAAGTATGTTATTTGACTAATTTTCTTATTTTGCATATACAATCAGATTTGCTCCACCTACTATCTGCTGTCCGACCAACCGGAGTTGTTATTTACTGATTCACCGACCAACCGAAGTTGGTGGATTTTCTTCCCAACCAACCGTAGTTGGTATTTCTGGGAAACATTTTTTATTCCCGACCAATCGGAGTTGGTGGATTTTCTTCCCAATCAACCGTAGTTGGTATTTTTGGGAAATTTTTTTATTCCCGACCAACTGGAGTTGGTGGATCTTTATTCCCGACCAACCGGAGTTGGTGGATCTTTATTCCCGACCAACCGGAGTTGGTGGATTTTCATTCCCGACCAACCGGAGTTGGTGGATCTTTATTCCCGACCAACCGGAGTTGGTGGATTTTTGATAATAAATGCTGGAGACTTTCTCGGAGCTGACCAACATATTGTTGGGAATGAGATATAATAAATGCTGGAGACCTCCTCGGAGTTGACCAACAGATTGTTGGGAATAAGATATAATAAATGCTGGAGACCTCCTCGGAGCTGAATATATAGAGAGAGACGAAATTTTATGAGCTCCATATAAAATATGCATAGACATAAACAATTATTTAGAATAATAATAAACTGTCTTGCTGATCTGTCGAGGAAAAATTGCATAATGCCGAATAAGAATAATATTTTCAATATAAGAATATGGCCGGGAGCTTTGCTGGGCCTGCATATAAATAAGAATACCCCGATCAACTATCCGTTGGGGGTGAAATATAATAAATGTTATAGTTCTCCTCGGAGATGAATATGATAATAAGTATCTCTCCGAGTTCCATGTTGAGATGAATATAGAATATGAATCCCAATGGATATATAGAATAATTTGTGCTGGAGCTGATATCATAGCAATAATAAAATCAATAGTTCCTCGCTAAGGTGAGATTTCTGTAATACCCCGTACTTTTGTCTATATTTATTTTTGGGATTAATTAATTGAATGTGAATTAATTGGAAATTAATCCGGGTAAAATACTAGCGAGTTGTGAGTTGGTATTTGACTATATTGAGCATATATGATGTTATATGAATATTGAAGTATGAAATTTGTCGTGAGATGGACGCGTGTGACAGTCGCGTCGGGATATAAATATTTTGATTATAAAAGTGAATTTAAATTCTTTAAACCGTATGGTCGTTTTGAGTGCACCAACGCGTCCGTAAGGGTCGAGATAGTCAGAAAACACTAGCCGGGAGTGTAGTTTGGGTTCCGGGGTATTTTTAGGCCATACCGGCAATATAAAGGGTATTTTGGTAATTTCGTATTTTTAGGAATTAAAAATGACGAAAATTAGAGAAGTAAATCTGATTGGGAATAGACCCACTAAACCCACTAACCAACCCTCAATGACCCATTAAGCTACGGAGGTTATCATTTAGGTTTCCAACTTTCCCAAAGAAAACCCTAGCCACCATAGCCACCTTTGGAGAAGAAAGCTTAGAGAGGGAGAGAAGGAGAAGGAATTCTGCAGAAAGCCTTTACAAAATCAACACCAAATCCATAGACAATCGAGGCAAGTGGTTTAATATCATTTAATTTCAGAGAATGTTCTTTCCATGTATAGGAATTGATTAAAATTGATTTGTTCTTGGTGTAATATGAAAACCCATGTATTTTGTAACTTAGAACTTGAAATCTTGAGGAGAATTGCATGTAGAATGATAGGTAGATGATTATACTGAGGATATTAGTGATTGGGTGAAATTAAAACGGATTTTTATTGGGTTAATTCATGGATTAAAATTTTAGGGTTTGTGTTCTTGAATAATTGGGGAAAAGTGATGAGATTTGATGATTTAATGATGATTGGAATGAATTAACTCAGTAAAACACGTTAGTTTATAACCTTGATATGTTTAGGCGTGATTAGAGACCTTTAAACATTGTTAGGACGAAGTTTAGAGGAGATTTGAGGAGTAAAAATTGATGAAAAACGTAACTTAGAAATTCTGGGCCGAAACTGGTCCCTCGTTAGAAGACCTTCCCAGGTCGTTCGAACGAGCTCGTTCGAACGAGCTTCTAACAAGTTGACCAGTCGCTTCTAACGAGGGGAGACTTCGTTCGATACCTTCGTTCGAACGAACTGTATTTCGTTCGATACATTCGTTCGAACGAGATGTCGTTAGAAGGTATAGTTCGTTCGAACGAACTGGAATCTCGTTCGAACAGCCTCGTTCGAACGAGACTTCTAACGAGCTGGCAGTTTAGGCCTTTTTGGCCTGTTTTGATTTTTGGAGTCCCGTGATCTTGTTCGAGGATATAGATAACCTTCCTTTGATGATGTATTGATAGGTTTGGGACGTTTGTAATATTTTGAGGAGTAAATTATATATGAGCAATTTAAATTAAAGGTATAGTTGGGTTGAGACGTGAGTGTCTACTACGACGTGAGAATATATTAGGGCGCATATGATTATAAATCGGAATCGTATAAAGTGTGTAAATTATATATTGGTACTAGAATGAGAATAATACTACAATTAAACTACGGGATTACTAAGACGTGTGTTTACTTAGTATTGGTATATGAATTATGTGTATGACATACCTACCATACTTGCTATCACGGGAGGTTTGCGTTCGCTTAGGGCCCTCTAATCCTTGTGTTGCCCGGATTTAGACTGGTTACCTTGATGAACATAGGTCATAGAAAGACTTATTGGGATATTAATAAGTCCGTTGATCGTGGGAGCGTAGGTATGTGCGTGACCCATGTGATGTGACTGTGTTCGCCTCCACTATTTGTGATGTTGCTATTTGTGAACTATTCCTGAGAGATTCGGAATATGTAATCCTTATGTACGTGATGTACCGGGATGGATAGCAGAGTATGTGTGCACCGCAGCTTAGTTCTCGGGGTGCTTGTATTGTATATTTATGATGTGAATAATATACACTTAATTAATGGAAACCTTCATGTTAATGTTGTGAATATAATTACGGTATTGTTCCGAGAAAACATAACGGGTTAGTTGATAGTGATATATATATTACCTATTGAGCATCTGAATTTACGTGAAACCCCTATTTAATTATGAGCGTTATAATGTTAATAGAACCGAGTAATAAGGGTAGGACCTATGACAGTCTAGCTAGTTATGATGTCACTTAGCTAGTGGTTTGTGTCGTTGTAGATGGGTACTTACGTTAGGAGTGCACAGTTAGACGAGAGGTGAGAATATCATGTGAGTGCACATCCTAACATGTACTTTGCATTTAATGTTTTAAATGTTTTTAAAGCACTTGCAGGTTTTTAAAATATCTCCACATTCGGGCTCTGACCCGTTTGCTTTCAAATCTATTTTTCTTGTAAAACCATTTTAGGTGCCCAGCCACAAGGACACCATGCATAGGATACTCATTCAGGTGACGAGCTGTAGCTGTTTGTGGAAGCTACAGGGATTTGCTTGTAGACGCTTCTATCATTTGTATTACAGAGTAATTATCTATCATTTGTAGGGCATGTTGCCCATTTCTATTAGAGACATCTTTCCATTTCAGTTTTCAGACTTTGGCATGTATGGATTTAGTATTCAGTTTGGTTATTTCAGTTGTGGGATTTGTAGTGAGGAGTTTTTCCTCCAGACTTTATTTACATTATGTGATGGTTATTCTATTTATTTTGTTATGGTGAATGGTGTTATTATTCTTCATTACACTTGTTGCATATTAATCAGATTTAAATTAAAATTTGGCAACTTACTTTTTAAATACTAGGTGGTTAGTAATAATAAAATGTTTTCGACAGTGATGATATTAACTGAGCCAACTTGGCATTTTGAATTAATTTCATAAAGGAGTAGCTACCCGATATTTAATTAGTCGGGGTGTCACAGGTGGTATCAGAGCCAGGTTCTAGTGTCCTTTAGGATCTGACGGCTTATTATGTTTCTGCTAAGTTTCTTTGATATAGAGCCCTATATTTTAGGACTGTTGTACTCTTTTTGTGTATGCTTCGTTCTTCAGCTATTTTAAGTTTATAAACAGTGAACTTATAAACTTTGTTCTTATTTCAGATGCCTCCACGACGTGTACGACGAGTTCCCAGGGATGCAACGCCCGAACCCCAGCCCGCTCCAGTTCAGGGCATGATGAACGCCGCTGAGGTTGCAGCTATAGTAGCCCAAGCGGTAAATGCCGCAATTGCCGTAGTCCAGCAGGCACCACCTCAGGCGCCGGTTGCCGCGCCAGTACAGGCAAATGCATTCCCGTCTGTTTGGGAGCGTGTACGTGACGCTTTTTAGAAAGCGCATCCGCCAGAGTTTGCAGGTAGCTCAGATGTGGTAGTCTCGAGCCAATGGAGGAAGGATATGCAGAGGCACTTGAGGATGTATGAATGCACGGATGTTCAGAAGCAGGTGCTAGCTACTTTCAAGCTAGTTGGATCTGCACTGCAGTGGTGGGAGTCTATTACCACCATGGAGGAGAGGGATACTCTCACTATTCAGGACTTCTGGGTGCGGTTTGACCGCTAGTACTTTCCGTCGGCTGTTCACACGGAAATGAGGAGGAAATTGATGAGTATGAGGCAAGAGGGTAAGACCGTGGCCGAGTATGAGGCCGAGTTCACGAATCTGTTGAATATCGTTCCGGATGAGATACCAACAGAGAAGAAGAAGATTGAGAAGTTCACCGACGGGTTGACTTGGAGGATCCGTCAGCATCTGCTAGGGAACCTTTCGTTGGCCACGTATTCTGATGTGGTTAACGCTGCTTTGTTACACTGTCAGGACCACCGCTTTCATATGGCTGAGGGCAAGAGGTCGGGAGAGTCTAGCCATCAGGGCAGGACTGGAGGACATGGTGCCGGTGGGGCACAATCTGTTCAGGGGCAGAGACAGGGTGAGCAGGGTACCCAGCAGGGGGATCAGAAGAGGTTCCGATCAGGGAACTACAGACAGGGACACGGAGGTTTTTGTCAGGGCCATCAGGGTCCAAACGGCCATCAGGGCCAACAGGGGCAGAATGGGCAGCAGTTTCACCAGGGCCAGCAGGGCCAAGGGAGGAACGGTAACGGCCACCAGGGCCGGGGACCGCAGGGGCTGAGAGGAGGGAACTTCCCAGGGAAGTGTTTTGTTTGTGGCAAGACTGGCCATAAACGACAGGATTGTCCTGAGAGGGGCAGGGCCCCACAGCAGCAGCAGGGTGCTCGCCAGGAGCCACAAAGGCCTATGCTTCCCGCCGCTCTCCCCGCACCGCCGCAGATGGCAGCATTGCCACCCATTCCAGCTGTCCCAGCTCAACAGGGGCAGCTACAGTATGGACGTGTCTATAACGTCCACCAGGCTGCAGTTCCACAGGCACCGCCCGCGATTGAGGGTACGTTTCCTATCCATGGCACTATGGGTCGGGTATTATTTGATACGGGTGCTACACATTGTTTTATAGCTACACACTTCGCGAAATCCTTAGGATTGTTAGCTACGGCAGAGAGCACAGTGACGTGTGTCGACTCACCATTGGGGAGTGGGTCACTTATATTCTTTATATGCCGGGGAGTGGGAGTAAGGATTGGTAGTCTGGTATTACCTGCAGATATGTTGGTATTGGATATGCATGTTCACGATGTGATTATCGATATGGATTGGCTCGTAGCTTATAGGGCCATGATTGATTGCTTCAGCGGGAGCATTGTTTTTGCCATTCCGGGGCAAGAGATATTCGTAGTGGCGATGCCTCGCTCAGAGGGAGGATCGACCGCTCATTTGTATTACATATAGGAGGATACCTCTAAGGAGGTTGTGATTCCTTTAGATTCGATCCCGGTTGTCAGGGAGTATTCGGATGTGTTTCAGGAGATACCAGGCCTACCCCCCAGTCGAGAGATAGATTTTATTATAGACCTATTGCCAGATACGAGGCCTATAGCACGTGCACCGTACCGTATGGCTCCGGCAGAGATGCGAGAGCTACGAGATCAGATAGAGCAGCTATTAGGTCAGGGCTTCATTCGCAGGAGTACCTCACCTTGGGGCGCTCCAGTTTTGTTTGTGAAGAAGAGGGATGGTTCACTGAGACTGTGTGTGGACTACCGAGAGTTGAATAAGGTCACGATACGGAATAAGTATTCGTTGCCTCGAATCGATGACTTATTCGACCAGTTGAGAGGAGCTTCTTACTTCTCAAATATTGATTTGAGATCGGGATACCATCAGTTGCGTATCAGGGAGGAGGATGTCTCGAAGACTGCGTTCTTGTCGAGATATGGTTCTTACGAGTTTCGGGTTATGCCTTTTGGTTTGACCAACGCTCCAGCTGTGTTTATGGACTTGATGAACAGAGTGTTCAGGGATTTCCTAGATCAGTTTGTCATTGTCTTCATCGACGATATTCTGGTTTACTCCCAGACAGAGGAGGAGCACGCCGAGCATTTGAGGCAAGTTTTGCAGACACTTCGTCAGAACGAGTTGTATGCAAAATATGAGAAGTGCGGGTTTTGGCTGAAGGAGGTCCAGTTTTTGGGACATATTATTTCCGACCGGGGAATATCTGTTGATCCGGGGAAAGTATCCGCGGTGAGGGAGTGGGGACAGCCCACGACACCGACGGAGATTCGTAGTTTCTTGGGTCTAGCAGGATACTACAGGAGGTTTATTCGGGGTTTCTCTGAGATAGCAGGTCCTTTGACACATCTGACTCGTAAGGATGTGCCCTACATCTGGAGTGATGCCTGTCAGTTGGCATTCGATGAATTGAAGGACAAATTGACCTCATCACCTGTGTTAGCATTGCCGAGACCGGGAGTTGAGTATTTGGTTTACACCGACGCGTCTTTGCAAGGACTTGGAGGTGTATTGCAGCGGGAGAGACAGGCCATAGCTTATGCTTCCCGTAAGCTTAAGACTCATGAGAAGAATTACCCCACGCATGATTTGGAGTTGGCGGCTGTGGTATTTTCCCTACGGATTTGGAGGCACTATCTTTTGGGGGAGAAGTTCCAACTGTTCACGGACCACAAGTCCCTACAATACCTGTTCACGCAGAAGGAGTTGAATATGCGGCAGCGTAGGTGGCTTGAGTTTGTGAAAGACTACCAGTTCGATATCCAGTATCACCCGGGTAAGGCTAACGTGGTAGCAGACGCGTTGAGCCGTAGGCCAGCAGATGAGGTGGCAGAGGTGTGGAAGGCAAAGTGGAAGGAATTGGGACACCAGGATGCAGTGGCACGATCTTTCATGTCTGTGATGACCGTTACACCGCAGATTGTCACGAAGGTAGTACGGGCATAGGCTAATGACTCGTTCTGTCAGGAGCAGATAGTTCGATTACTAGCAGAGGGAGCCGAGTCCTATACCGTTAGCTCAGACGGGGGATTACGCTTCAATGGGAGATTAGTGGTGCCGGAAGGGGAGGAATTGCGACACGATGTGATGGCAGAGTCGCACGGCTCACGGTTCGCGGTACATCCCGGAGGGGATAAAATGTACCAAGACGTGAGACGCCAATATTGGTGGAGCGGTATGAAGAGAGATATCGCTGAATTTGTTTCGAAATGCGCCACTTGTCAGCTTGTAAAAGTGGATCATCAGAGACCGTCAGGACTTCTACAGCCGTTGGAGGTCCCGATGTGGATGTGGGAGAGCATATCCATGGACTTTATCACGGGGTTGCCTACGTCGCAGAGGGGTCACGACTCCGTTTGGGTAATTATGGACAGGTTGTCCAAAGTCGCTCACTTTTTACCCGTAAGGACTGACTACACTACGGGACAGTATGCCCAGCTCTTCATTTCAGAGGTTGTGATACTTCACGGTGTGCCCCTAAATATCGTGTCTGACAGAGACAAGATATTTGTTTCGCGGTTTTGGGAGAGTTTCCAGGAGGCAATGGGCACGGAATTGCGGTTGAGTACGGCTTATCATCCGCAGACCGATGGTCAGACTGAGCGCACAAATCAGATGTTGGAAGACATGTTACGCATGTGCATTATTGACTTTGGGGGTGGATGGGAGCAGTACCTTCCACTGGTGGAGTTTGCTTACAACAACTCCTATCAGTTCACTATTGGCATGGTTCCGTTTGAAGCATTATACGGTAGGCCTTGTTGTTCCCCAGCATGTTGGTTGGAAGTGGGAGACAACAAACTACTTGGACCGAAAGTGATTCAGGATACTTCGGCAAGGATTGAGTTGATTCGAAGTCGCATTCGGGTAGCTCAAGACAGGCAGAAGAGTTATGCTGATGCGAAGAGATTTTTCAGGGAGTTCCAAGTAGGGGACCAGGTTTTGCTCAGAGTATCTCCTATGAAGGGGATTATGCATTTCGGGAAGAAGGGGAAGTTGGCACCAAGGTATGTGGGGCCGTTTCCTATTATTGAGCGGATCGGACCGGTTGCGTATAGACTTGGGTTACCGGAGCATTTGCATCGGATTCACGACGTGTTCCATATTTCCTCGCTGAGGAAATACCTTAGAGATAATTTGGCTCATTCTCACATTGTCGTGGAGGACATCGACCTCCAGCCGGATAGCTCCTACGAGGAGGGGCCGATTGCTATTTTGGACCGAAGCGAGAGGAAACTGCGGTCAAAGATAGTCCCGTTAGTGCGTGTTCAGTGGCGACATCACAATGTCGAGGAGTCCACATGGGAGCGCGAGGATGAGATGCGCGAACGTTACCCAGAGTTATTTTTAGCAGGTACTTTCTAGTTTCGAATTTCGGGACGAAATTCAATTATTAGGGGGGAAGTATGTAATACCCCGTACTTTTGTCTATATTTATTTTTGGGATTAATTAATTGAATGTGAATTAATTGGAAATTAATCCGGGTAAAATACTAGCGAGTTGTGAGTTGGTATTTGACTATATTGAGCATATATGATGTTATATGAATATTGAAGTATGAAATTTGTCGTGAGATGGACGCGTGTGACAGTCGCGTCGGGATATAAATATTTTGATTATAAAAGTGAATTTAAATTCTTTAAACCGTATGGTCATTTTGAGTGCGCCAACGCGTCCGGAAGGGTCGAGATAGTCAGAAAACACTAGCCGGGAGTGTAGTTTGGGTTCCGGGGTATTTTTAGGCCATACCGGCAATATAAAGGGTATTTTGGTAATTTCGTATTTTTAGGAATTAAAAATGACGAAAATTAGAGAAGTAAATCTGATTGGGAATAGACCCACTAAACCCACTAACCAACCCTCAATGACCCATTAAGCTACGGAGGTTATCATTTAGGTTTCCAACTTTCCCAAAGAAAACCCTAGCCACCATAGCCACCTTTGGAGAAGAAAGCTTAGAGAGGGAGAGAAGGAGAAGGAATTCTGCAGAAAGCCTTTACAAAATCAACACCAAATCCAGAGACAATCGAGGCAAGTGGTTTAATATCATTTAATTTCAGAGAATGTTCTTTCCATGTATAGGAATTGATTAAAATTGATTTGTTCTTGGTGTAATATGAAAACCCATGTATTTTGGAACTTAGAACTTGAAATCTTGAGGAGAATTGCATGTAGAATGATAGGTAGATGATTATACTGAGGATATTAGTGATTGGGTGAAATTAAAACGGATTTTTATTGGGTTAATTCATGGATTAAAATTTTAGGGTTTGTGTTCTTGAATAATTGGGGAAAAGTGATGAGATTTGATGATTTAATGATGATTGGAATGAATTAACTCAGTAAAACACGTTAGTTTATAACCTTGATATGTTTAGGAGTGATTAGAGACCTTTAAACATTGTTAGGACGAAGTTTAGAGGAGATTTGAGGAGTAAAAATTGATGAAAAACGTAACTTAGAAATTCTGGGCCGAAACTGGTCCCTCGTTAGAAGACCTTCCCAGGTCGTTCGAACGAGCTCGTTCGAACGAGCTTCTAACGAGTTGACCAGTCGCTTCTAACGAGGGGAGACTTCGTTCGATACCGTCGTTCGAACGAACTGTATTTCGTTCGATACATTCGTTCGAACGAGATGTCGTTAGAAGGTATAGTTCGTTCGAACGAACTGGAATCTCGTTCGAACAGCCTCGTTCGAACGAGACTTCTAACGAGCTGGCGGTTTAGGCCTTTTTAGCCTGTTTTGATTTTTGGAGTCCCGTGATCTTGTTCGAGGATATAGATAACCTTCCTTTGATGACGTATTGATAGGTTTGGGACGTTTGTAATATTTTGAAGAGTAAATTATATATGAGCGATTTAAATTAAAGGTATAGTTGGGTTGAGACGTGAGTGTCTACTATGACGTGAGAATATATTAGGGCGCATATGATTATAAACCGGAATCGTATAAAGTGTGTAAATTATATATTGGTACTAGAATGAGAATATTACTACAATTAAACTACGGGATTACTAAGACGTGTGTTTACTTAGTATTGGTATATGAATTATGTGTATGACATACCTACCATACTTGCTATCACGGGAGGTTTGCGTTCGCTTAGGGCCCTCTAATCCTTGTGTTGCCCGGATTTAGACTGGTTACCTTGATGAACATAGGTCATAGAAAGACTTATTGGGATATTAATAAGTCCGTTGATCGTGGGAGCGTAGGTATGTGCGTGACCCATGTGATGTGACTGTGTTCGCCTCCACTATTTGTGATGTTGCTATTTGTGAACTATTCCTGAGAGATTCGGAATATGTAATCCTTATGTACGTGATGTACCGGGATGGATAGCAGAGTATGTGTGCACCGCAGCTTAGTTCTCGGGGTGCTTGTATTGTATATTTATGATGTGAATAATATACACTTAATTAATGGAAACCTTCATGTTAATGTTGTGAATATAATTACGGTATTGTTCCGAGAAAACATAACGGGTTAGCTGATAGTAATATATATATTACCTATTGAGCATCTGAATTTACGTGAAACCCCTATTTAATTATGAGCGTTATAATGTTAATAGAACCGAGTAATAAGGGTAGGACTTATGACAGTCTAGCTAGTTATGATGTCACTTAGCTAGTGGTTTGTGTCGTTGTAGATGGTTACTTACGTTAGGAGTGCACAGTTAGACGAGAGGTGAGAATATCATGTGAGTGCACGTCCTAACATGTACTTTGCATTTAATGTTTTAAATATTTTTAAAGCACTTGCAGGTTTTTAAAATATCTCCACATTCGGGCTCTGACCTGTTTGCTTTCAAATCTATTTTTCTTGTAAAACCATTTTTGGTGCCCAGCCACAAGGACACCATGCATAGGATACTCATTCAGGTGACGAGCTGTAGCTGTTTGTGGAAGCTACAGGGATTTGCTTGTAGACGCTTCTATCATTTGGATTCCAGAGTCATTATCTATCATTTGTAGGGCATGTTGCCCATTTCTATTAGAGACATCTTTCCATTTCAGTTTTCAGACTTTGGCATGTATGGATTTAGTATTCAGTTTGGTTATTTCAGTTGTGGGATTTGTAGTGAGGAGTTTTTCCTCCAGACTTTATTTACATTATGTGATGGTTATTCTATTTATTTTGTTATGGTGAATGGTGTTATTATTCTTCATTACACTTGTTGCATATTAATCAGATTTAAATTAAAATTTGGCAACTTACTTTTTAAACACTTGTTTCTGAGTAGCTACTTGTGCTTGATCGAATATATATATTGGAGCATTAATAAGATTCCCAGGCAATTATGGCCGAATACTTAATCGAGACCGAAAATTGTACCTGTAAAAAGTAATAACTTGCCCTACCATATGTGTAGGCTGAATCGATTAGTTATCATGAGAATAATCTAGTCCATATAATGAATATATGATATGTATATGCTCGAGAAATAAAAATATTAATTTCAAAATATGAAATAATATATGTTGGCCGATATGTCGAGGCAAAATTGCCTAATGTCGAGCAATAATAGTTTTTCAGAGGTTTAAGATTGTGGCTGAGCTTTCGTCGGGATTGAATCTTGTCCCTATGAAATTTTAATAAGCTACCTGAGCACCTGTCGAGGCTAGATCGAATAATTATTGTCATGAGAATAATTATTCAGACAAACAATATGTGATGTGTATCAGCATAAGGCAATAAAAATTTCAAAATTCGAAATAATATGTTTTGTGCCAAATGTGTGTGAGATGGACAATTTTTTATTAGATATGCGCCATAAATAAGACTTTGAGTTTTTTTTTGTGATCACAAGTTTTTAAAAAAAACTTAAGCCCCCTGTTTACCCCCAAGCAGAACTCGTGTTTAAAGAAATATCTGGGGTGCTCCGCATTTTTTAATACCCCAACATTCTACTGTTGTCGACTGTGACACCCCGACTAATTAAATACCGGGTAGCTACTCCTTTACTAAATTAATACAAAAATGCCAAGTTGGTTCAGTTAATAGCATCACTGTCGAAAACATTTTAATAATTACTAACCACCTAGTATTTGAAAAGTGAGATGTCCATTTTAATTCAAATCCGATTAACATGCAATATATGAATTATGAAAAGTTAACATAACCAATCGCAATAAAGTCACAATAGAATAGCCAACCAATAAGTAAGAGTCTGGAGGAAAACTCCTCCCTACAAACCAAAGTCCGAATTAAATAAATATAAAGTTTGCAATCACTAAGATTAATTACATCCCAAAGTCTGAAATAACTGAATAACTAAGATGTCTCTAAAAGGAATGGGAGACATGCCCAACAGATGATAAAAACTGGTAGAGTCAATATCATAAATGGAGGCGTCTACTGTCAAAGTCCTGTAACTCCCACAATAGCTACAGCACGTCACCTGAATAGAACTCCTATGCATGGTGTCCTTGTGGCTGGGCACCTAAAAAGATTTTTACAAGAAAATATATTTGAAAGCAAACGCGTCAGAGCCCGATTGTGGAAAATAGTTTGAAATATAGCAAGTGCTTTAATGACATTAAAACAATGAATGCAAAATACATGTTAGGACGTGCACTCACATGAAATACTCACCTCTCGACTATTTGTGCACTCCTAACACACCCGTAACCATTCTAGTGAATCTCAAATCTAATTAATCCCAAAATTAATTCTAACATTACTATAAGGTTCTTGCTTTAATACCAACATCATTAATTAAAATAGAGAGCTTTACGTTAATTCTCGAATTCCCAATTATTAACAATACCATTTACTAGAGATTATCCCTCTTTATCTTTACAGAACGTTACTATAATTATACTCACAATTAAACATGAAAATTCTTTTCAATTAATCGTATATTATTCACATCGTATATATACAGTACTAGCACCCCGAGACTAAGCTACGGTGCACACATACTCTGCTATCCAATCCCGGTACATCACGTATATAAGGACCACGCATTCCGAATCTCTCAGGAATCGTTCTCGATGAATAACAATCACAAACAATGGAGGCGAACATAGTTCACATCACATGGGTCACGCACATACCTACGCTCCCATGATCAGCAGACTTATTAACTTCTCAATAAGTCCTTCTCTGACCTATGTCCTCGAGGTACCAATCTAAATCCCCCCCGTAGGCACACAAAGATTAGATGGCCCTAAATGAACGCAAACCTCCCATGATAGCAAGTATGGTAGGTATGTTATACATATAAAACCACATATACTAAGCATTCACACATCTTAGACATCTCGTAATATTAATATAGGTATACTTCTGGTTCTTATACCGTCATTTAAATGTCATACGATTTCAAGTCCCCGATTTATATATTTAAGTTACCAACCCTTCTCACGTCGTAATTAGGTACACGTTTCCTACTCCACAAATGACATCCAACATCATTATGAGGTTTTAAATCATAATCCTCAGCGTATCCTAATTCTCACAATTATACTCCCATATCAATAAAGGAAGGATAATACTCCAATTAAATAAGTTTACGGAATGTTTGAATTGAAATCAAACCAAAAAGCCATTCTGTCAACTCGTTAGAAGTCTCGTTCGAACGAACGAAAGGCTTCGAACGAACTACCAACTCGTTAGAAGGCATACTGTCACCTCGTTAGAAGCTCATTCAAACGAGGTCGTTCGATCGACCTGGGCAGGTCTTCTAACGACATGGCAGTTTCAAGCCCAGAAATTTCTACTTCGTTTTTCTAAATTTTCCTCTTCTCTAAACTCATCATAAAATCATCCCAATCGTATTTTAAGGTTCTTAAACGTCACTAAACCTTCTTGGGTCATTTCTTAACATATTTTTGGGGTCCAATCTCACTAAACAACATATAATTATCATAAATCACCAAATTTCACCCCAAACCCTATGAATATAAACCCAGAATTTTAATGTCTTCAAATTGTCCTTATAAATCCGTTTTTACATCATAAAAAGTTGTATTTTGTATAGGACAATCCTCCGATAACATTCTACATGCAATCCCTATATCGTATCATGAATTTTCATCTCCAATTTCATGGGTTTTCATCAAACACCCAACATAATGCAATTATTTTAAATTCTAAGCATGGAAGAAACATTCACTTGAAATTAACGTAATTAAACCACTTGCCTTAGATTGTTCTTCAGAATTTGATGTTGAAAGTTGAAGGTTGCTCTCTCTCCCTTTTCTCTAAAGATTAGGTTGAAGATGGTGGTTTTGGCTTTTGTAACTCCTCTCCAACTCCTATCAAAACTCCCGTAACACTCTCTTTTGACAAATGCTGGTAATGGGTTAAGTGGGTTACTAAATAACCTATAATTAACTCCCCAAATTCGTTGGTTATAATTCCCAAAATTTCAAAATTACTAAAATGCCCTTTTAAGTTGCCGGTTTAGCCTAAAAATGCTCTGGGACCCAAACTAAACCCCCGGTTAGTGTTTTCTGACTATTTCGACCCTTCCGGACTCGTTGGGGCACTCAAAATGACCGTTCGGTCGATAAAAATAAAATTCACTTTATAATTTAAATAGTTACATTTCTGACGCGACTGACACGCGCGTCCCCACTAAATTTCCCAAATTGTCGTATTTCAGTCTCGCGACAATTTTAATATTTTCAATATTCGTATATTGCCATATATACACAACATAATCAAATACCAACTCACATCTCGTTAATATTTATATCCGGATTAATTTTCTATTAATTCACATTTTATTTAATTAATCCCTTTAATAAATATCAATAAAAATACGGGGTATTACATACTTCCCCCCTAATAACAGAATTTCGTCCCGAAATTCGGAACTAGAAGGTACCTGGTAAAAACAACTATGGGTAACGTTCGCGCATCTCATCCTTGCGCTCCCATGTGGACTCCTCGACATTATGATGCCGCCACTGAACACGTACCAATGGTACTATCTTTGACCTCAGTTTCCGATCGCTTCGGTCTAAAATAGCAATCGGCCCCTCCTCGTAAGAACTATCGGGTTGGAGATCGATGTCCTCCAAAGCAATGTGAGTATGGGCCAAATCATCCCTAAGATATTTCCTTAGCGAGGAAATATGAAACACATTATGAATCTTATGCAAGTGCTCCGGTAACCCAAGTCTATACGCAACTGGTCCAATCCGCTCGATGATAGGAAATGGCCCCACATATCTCGGTGCCAGTTTCCCCTTCTTCCCAAAACGCATAATCCCCTTCATAGGACATACTCTGATTAAAACTTGGTCCCCCACTTTGAATTCTCTGAAGAACCTCTTCGCATTAGCATAGCTCTTCTGCCGATCCTGAGCTACCCGAATGCGACTCCGTATCAATTATATCCTTACCGAAGTATCCTGGATCACTTCCGGCCCAAGTAGCTTGTTGTCCCCCACCTCTAACCAACACGTTGGGGAACGACAAGGTCTACCATACAAAGCCTCAAATGGAGCTATGCCAATGGTGAACTGGTAGGAATTATTATAAGCAAACTCCACCAGTGGGAGGTACTGCTCCCATCCACCCCCAAAGTCTATGACGCACATACGCAACATGTCCTCCAACATCTGATTTGTACGCTCGGTCTGCCCATCAGTCTGCGGGTGATAAGCCGTACTCAATCGCAATTCAGTGCCCATAGCCTCCTGAAAACTCTCCCAAAATCGTGAAACAAATATCTTGTCTCGATCAGACACAATATTTAGGGGCACCCCGTGAAGTCTCACAATTTCTGCAATAAAAATCTGAGCATTCTGTCCCGTAGTGTAGTCTGTCCTTACGGGTAGAAAATGAGCAACTTTGGTCAGCCGATCCACAATTACCCAAATGGAGTCGTGACCCCTCTGTGACGTAGGTAATCCCATGATAAAGTCCATGGAGATGCTCTCCCATATCCACATCGGGACCTCTAATGGCTGTAGAAGTCCTGTCGGTCTCTGATGATCCACATTTACCAGCTGACAAGTGGCACATTTAGAAATAAATACGACAATATCTCTCTTCATCCCGCTCCACCAATACTGTCGTCTTATGTATTGGTACATTTTGTCCCCACCAGGGTGTACCGCGAACCGTGAGCCGTGCGATTCTGCCATCACCTCGTGTCGCAAGTCTTCCCCTTTCGGAACGACTAGTCTCCCATTGAAGCGTAATCCCCCGTCTGAGCTAACTGTATAGGACTCGGCTCCCTCTGCTAGTAATCGAACTATTTCCTCCTGACAGAACGAGTCATTTGCCTGGGCCTTTACCACTCTCGTAACAATCTGCGGCGTAATAGTCATCACAGACATGAACGATCGGGCCACTGCATCCTGGTGTCCCAACTCCTTACACTTTGCCTTCCACACCTCGGCCACCTCATTTACTGGCCTACGGCTCAACGTGTCTGCTACCACGTTAGCCTTCCCCGGGTGATATTGGATATCAAACTGATAATCTTTCACAAACTCAAGCCACCTTCTTTGACGCATATTCAACTCCTTCTGCGTGAAGAGGTAATGTAGAGACTTGTGATCCGTGAAAAACCGAAACTTCTCCCCCAGAAGGTAGTGTCTCCAAATCCGAAGGGCAATTACAACTGTCGCTAACTCCAAGTCATGGGTGGGGTAATTCCTCTCGTGAGGCTTAAGCTTACGGGAAGCATAAGCTATGGCCTGACTTTACTGCTGCAGCACACCTCCAAGTCCTTGTAAGGATGCATCGGTGTAGACTAGATACTCAACTCTCGGTCTCGGCAATGCTAACACAGGTGCTGAGGTCAACTTGTCCTTCAACTCATCGAATGCCAACTGACAGGCATCGCTCCAGATAAATAGCACACCTTTGCGAGTCAAATGTGTCAAAGGTCCTGCAATCTTTGAGAATCCCCGAATAAACCTCCTGTAGTATCCTGTTAGTCCCAAGAAACTACGGATCTCAGTCGGTGTCATGGGCTGTCCCCACTCCCTCACCGCGGATACCTTCCCCGGATCTATCGATATCCCCCGGTCGGAAATGATGTGCCCTAAAAACTGAACCTTCTTCAGCCAAAACCCACACTTCTCGTACTTAGCATAAAGCTCGTTCTGACGTAGCATCTGCAAAACCTGTCTCAAATGCTCGGCGTGCTCCTCTGTTGTCTGGGAGTAAACCAGAATGTCATCAATAAAGACAATGACGAACTGGTCTAGGAAATCTCTGAATACCCTATTCATCAAGTCCATAAACACGGCTGGAGCGTTGGTCAAGCCAAAAGGCATAACTCGAAACTCGTAGGAACCATATCTCGTTAAGAAGGAAGTCTTCGAGACATCCTGTTCCCTGATACGCAACTAATGGTATCCTGATCGCAAATCAATCTTTGAGAAGAAGCAAGCTCCTCTCAGCTGGTCGAACAAGTCATCGATTCGGGGGGAACATATACTTATTCCGTATGGTGACCTTATTCAACTCCCGGTAATCTACACACAACCTCAATGATCCATCCCTCTTCTTTACGAACAACACAGGGGAACCCCACGGTGAAGTACTCCTCCGGATAAACCCCTGACCCAACAACTGCTCAATCTGATCCCGTAACTCTCTCATCTCGGCTGGAGCCATACGGTAAGGTGCGCGGGCAATAGGCCGAGTGCTCAGTGTCAAATCGATCACAAATTCTATCTCCCTACTCGGAGGTAATCCAAGTATATCCTGAAATACGTCGGCAAACTCCCTAACAACTGGAATCGCATCGAGTGGTATCACCACTTCCTTAGAGGTCTCCTCCTCTATATAGTACAAGTGAGTGGATGATCCTCCCTCAGGGTGAGGCATCGCCACCAAAAACATCTCCTGTCCAGGAATAGCAAAAATAATACTCCTACTAAAACAGTCAATCATGTCTCGATACGCAACTAGCCAATCCATACCAATAATGGCATCATACTCAGTCATCTCTAACACTAACATATCAGCGGGTAAAGTAAACCTCCCAATCTCTATACCCACACCTCTACAAATAAGGGAAATCACAGAACCCCTACTCAATGGTGAATCTACACAAGTAACCGTGCTCTCGTCGGTGTCTAATAACCCAATAGCGCGTGCAAATCTCATGGCAATGAAATAATGTGTGGCCCCCGTATCAAATAAAATACGCCCCATAGTCCTCTGAATAGAGAACATACCCTCAATGGCAGGTGGATTCTGTGGAGCTACGGCCTGCTAAAACTGATACACTCTCCCATACTGAAGCTGTCCCTGCTGGACTGGGACCGCTGGAATGGGTGGTAGTGCTGCCATCTGTAGTGGTGCTGGGAGGGCGGCGGGAAACATAGGCCTCTGTGGCTCATGTCGAGCACCCTTCTGCTGCTGCTGTGGGGCCTTGCCCCTGTCAGGACAATCCTGGCGTTTGTGTCCAGTCTTGCCACAAATAAAGAACTTCCCCGGGAAATTTCCCCCACGCTGTCCCTGCTGCCCACGGCCCTGGTGGCCGTTACCATTCCTCCCCTGGCCCTCCTGGCCCTACTGAAACTGCTGTTGACCATTCTGACCCTGATGGCCCTGTCTGAAACCTCCCTGTCCACTTCTGAAATTTCCAGATCTGAATCTCTTAGAATCCCCCTGCTGGGAACCCTGATCTCCCTGCCTGTGCTGTTCCAGAGCAGATTGTGCCCCACTGGCACCATTTCCCCCAGTTCATGCCCTGATGGCTGGACTCTCCTGACCTCTTGCTCTCAGACATGTGAAAGCGATGATCCTGGCAGTGAAGTAATGCAGCGTTAACCACATCAGAATAAGTGGCCAACGAGATATTCCCTAACAAATGTTGACGGATCCTCCAAGTCAATCCATCTGTGAACTTCTGAATCTTCTTCTCCTCAGTCGGTATCTCATCCGGAACAATGTTCTAAAGATTGGTAAACTCGGCCTCATACTCGGCTACGGTCCTTCCCTCCTGCTTGAGGTTCATCAATTTCCTTCTCATCTCCGTGTGAACAGCTGACGGAAAATACTTGCGGTCGAACTGCACCCAGAAATCCTGTATAATGAGAGCGTCCCTCTCCTCTGCGGTGGTAATGGACTCCCACCACTGCAATGCAGAGCTTACTAGCTTGAAAGTAGCCAGTATCTGCTTCTGAACATCGGTGCCCTCGTACATCCTTAAGTGCCTCTGAATATCCTTCCTCCACTGACTGGATAACACAACATCGGAGCTACCTGCAAACTCCGGAGGATGTGCTTTCTGAAAAGCATCACGGACGCGTTTCCAAGCAGACGGGAATGCATGAGCCTGAACTGGCGCGGCTACCGGCGCCTGGGGTGGTGCCTGCTGTACAACGGCTAGGGTGGCATTTACCGCTTGGGCTACAATAGCTGCAACCTCTGCGGCATTCATAGTGCCCTGAACTGGTGCAGGCTGTGGCTCTGGCTGTGCATCCCTAGGAACTCGCTGCGCACGTCATGGAGGCATATGAAATGAGAGTAAAGTCTTGTGAGTTCACAATTATTATCTCAAAATAGCTGAAGAACGATTCATACACAAAAGAGTACAACAATCTTAAAATATAGGGCTCTATATCAAAGAAAGCTCAGCGGAAACATAATAAGCCGTACAAATCCTAAGGACACTAGACCCTGATGCTCTGACACCACCTGTGACACCCCGACTAATTAAATACCGGGTAGCTACTCCTTTACTAAATTAATAAAAAATGCCAAGTTCGTTCAGTTAATAGCATCACTGTCGAAAACATTTTAATAATTACTAACCACCTAGTATTTGAAAAGTCAGATGTCCATTTTAATTTAAATCCGATTAACATGCAATAAATGAATTATGAAAAGTTAACATAACCAATCGCAATAAAGTCACAATAGAATAGCCAACCAGTAAGTAAGAGTCTGGAGGAAAACTCCTCCCTACAAACCAAAGTCCGAATTAAATAAATATAAAGTCTGCAATCACTAAGATTAATTACATCCCAAAGTCTGAAATAACTGAATAACTAAGATGTCTCTAAAAGGAATGGGCGACATGCCCAACAGATGATAAAAACTGGTAGAGTCAAGATCAGAAATGGAGGCGTCTATTGTCAAAGTTCTGTAACTCCCACAACAGCTACAACACGTCACCTGAATAGAACTCCTATGCATGGTGTCCTTGTGGCTGGGCACCTAAAAAAGATTTTTACAAGAAAATATATTTGAAAGAAAACGGGTCAGAGCCCGATTGTGGAAAATAGTTTGAAATATAGCAAGTGCTTTAATGACATTAAAAGAATGAATGCAAAATACATGTTAGGACGTGCACTCACATGAAATACTCACCTCTCGACTATTTGTGCACTCCTAACGCACCCGTAACCATTCTAGTGAATCTCAAATCTAATTAATCCCAAAATGAATTCTAACATTACTATAAGGTTCGTGCTTTAATACCAACATCATTAATTAAAATAGAGAGCTTTACATTAATTCTCGAATTCCCAATTATTAGCAATACCATTTACTAGAGATTATCCCTCTTTATCTTTACAGTTACTATAATTATACTCACAATTAAACATGAAAATTCTTTTCAATTAACCGTATATTATTCACATCGTATATATACAGTACTAGCACCCCGAGACTAAGCTGCGGTGCACACATACTCTGCTATCCAATCCCGGTACATCACGTACATAAGGACCACGCATTCCGAATCTCTCAGGAATCGTTCTCGGTGAATAACAATCACAAACAATGGAGGCGAACATAATTCACATCACATGGGTCACGCACATACCTACGCCCCCATGATTAGCAGACTTATTAACTTCTCAATAAGACCTTCTTTGACCTATGTCCTCGAGGTACCAATCTAAATCCCCCCCCGTAGGCACACAAAGATTAGATGGCCCTAATCGAACGCAAACCTCCCATGATAGCAAGTATGGTAGGTATGTTATACACATAAAACCACATATACTAAGCATTCACACATCTTAGATATCTCGTAATATTAATATAGGTATACTTCTCGTTCTTATACCGTCATTTAAATGTCATACGATTTCAAGTCCCCGATTTGTATATTCAAGTTACCAACCCTTCTCACGTCGTAATTAGGTACACGTTTCCTACTCCACAAATGACATCCAAAATCATTATGAGGTTTTAAATCATAATCCTCAACGTATCCTAATTCTCACAATTATACTCCCATATCAATAAAGGAAGGTTAATACTCCAATTAAATAAGTTTACGGAATATTTGAATTGAAATCAGACCAAAAAGTCATTCTGTCAACTCGTTAGAAGTCTCGTTCGAACGAGGTCGTTCGAACGAGTTCGTTCGAATGAAAGGCTTCGAACGAACTACCAACTCGTTAGAAGGCATACTGTCACCTCGTTAGAAGCTCGTTCGAACGAGGTCGTTCGAACGACCTGGGCAGGTCTTCTAACGACATGGCAGTTTCAAGCCCAGAAATTTCTACTTCGTTTTTCTAAATTTTCCTCTTCTCTAAACTCATCATAAAATCATCCCAATCGTATTTTAAGGTTCTTAAACGTCACTAAACCTTCTTGGGTCCTTTCTTAACATATTTTTGGGGTCCAATCTCACTAAACAGCATATAATTATCATAAATCACCAAATTTCACCCCAAACCCTATGAATATAAACCCAGAATTTTAATGTCTTCAAATTGTCCTTATAAATCCGTTTTTACATCATAAAAAGTTGTATTTTTTATAGGACAATCCTCCAATAAAATTCTACATGCAATCCCTATATCGTATCATGAATTTCCATCTCCAATTTCATGGGTTTTCATCAAACACCCAACATAATGCAATTATTTTAAATTCTAAGCATGGAAGAAACATTCACTTGAAATTAACGTAATTAAACCACTTGCCTTAGATTGTTCTTCAGAATTTGATGTTGAAAGTTGAAGGTTGCTCTCTCTCCCTTTTCTCTACAGATTTTCCCAAGGTTAATGATGGTGGTTTTGGCTTTTGTAACTCCTCTCCAACTCCTTTCAAAACTCCCGTAACCCTCTCTTTTGACAAATGCTGGTAATGGGTTAAGTGGGTTACTAAATAACCTATAATTAACTCCCAAAATTCGTTGGTTATAATTCTCAAAATTTTAAAATTACTAAAATGCCCTTTTAAGTTGTCGGTTTAGCTTAAAAATGCCCTCGGACCCAAACTAAACCTCCGGCTAGTGTTTTCTGACTATTTCAACCCTTCCGGACTCGTTGACACACTCAAAATGACCATTCGGTCAATAAAAATAAAATTCACTTTATAATTTAAATAGTTACATTTCTGACGCGACTGACACGCGCGTCCCCACTAAATTTCTCAAATTGTCGTATTTGAGTCTCGCGACAATTTTAATATTTTCAATATTCGTATATTGCCATATATACACAACATAATCAAATACCAACTCACATCTCGTTAGTATTTATATCCGGATTAATTTTCAATTAATTCATATTTAATTTAATTAATCCCTTTAATAAATATCAATAAAAATACGGGGTATTACATCGACCAATTGCATGGGTGTTGCCAACCAACATTTGGGGATGTCTCAGGTTGTAGAATATATAGTGCCGACCAAGAAGCAAATGGTTCCCGACCAGCAGAGCGATTTCACCGATCAACAAAAATGGTGCATTGATATTGTAGACCAGTTGTTGGATGGTCACCGAACAACATCAGATGTCGCCGACCAAGAAGTGGATGGTTGGATAGTTGCCGACCAGTAAATTGAACCCTCTGAACAAGACTGAGATGTCGCGGATCAACAAGTAGATGATCGTCGACCTGTAATTGGTTCCACCGAGCTACAATATGGGTCTCCGACCAATAATAAGATACCGCGTAGTTGGATAAAATTATTTGAACGTTGCTGATGGATCTTCACATCTTATCTCCGACAAACAAAAATTATCTGGTTAAGCTTCCCTTTAATAAAAATGGCCCAAGATGATGCCGACCAACAATATGTATGGCTGACCAGAAATAGGGTTTATTGACTAAGAAAATATCTGCGAGAACAGTAATTGGTCGAGCATGGTTGCCGATCTATAAAAATGTCTCTGACCAACTATTAGGAGGTCGGTAACCTCCCTTGATGTAAATACTTGCCAATCTGCGCAAAATTCATAGGGCCGACCAATAATTGATGTCGCTAATCACCATACTCATATAATATTTGATTATGATCTGCAACAAGTGACGTAGAAACTAATCTGGTGTTATAACCATGCTGATCAGACAAATAATTGGGGGAAATTAACCGCCAATCTGTACCCAACTTGTGTGAGATATTGTTGATCGGCAATGAAATCATTTTCAAGCTTCGCCGACCAGCGCTGGATGTTGCTGATCCTTGACAGGTTCCATCGATTTTTCAAGAAGAAACGTGAGAGGACAACTAGGTTTTGAATCAGGGTATGAAATCTGATATTTTGGGAAGTTCAACTCTTCTGGTAGCACTGGTCCAATCTTTACGGATTTAATTACTTCAGGTGTCCAATATTAAAAACGCCCATCGCCATTTAGGTCTAAAATGGGTAAAATGTGATGGATTTTGCGATCCGGCACAAATCAAAGATTTAAACGTCATTTTCTATCACCATTTATGCTAATTAATTTAGGATCTTCTGAAGATCCGGTCTGGTGTGCCTAAATGAATAGGGTTAAATATATATATTCGTACAGAAAAAGCTTTTAAGATAAAATTGTCTTTTCACCTTCCACAATTATGAGAAAATTTAGATACATAGTGTTTCCAGAAATTGATGCAACCCATGTTTGAAACGCATTAATGTATAATTTATCAGAATTAATAAATCGTAACAAATCAAAATTCTTAGATCTAAGAGATAACCAACAAATAGAAATCATCAGATCTAAGAGAAAATATGATCAATATCCAAGAGGAAAAAGAATGGTTTTGAATTTTTACTCCCCTGTAGAAGATGTGAAATATGTGAATCAACATATGTGAAATCTTTTTCCTTAATGTAACTCATTATATAAACGTGTTTGCCTAGAATATTTTCAAGAAGAGTCATAGATGCTTAACGTTCATGATGAAAATTGTCTAACACTGAATATAAACATATATATATATTATTTTTTTTATGAATAAAATTGATGAGAACTTTTGAAGCAGATCTGGGTCAGAATTGTGATTATCGAGAGAGAGAAAATTGTTTTTGATTTTAACTTTTTCTTATTCTCTGATTAAAAATATAATGGAAATTTGAATAGTCATCAAGATCTTTCAAAAATTATTTCAAAATCAACAATGAAAATTATCAAATCTTATCATCGTCGTATATATTGGTATATGTAATCATTTAAAATATTTATTCCATGATATAAAATTGAAACTTGAGAATCAAGCAAAAAGTTATGATTTATGAAATCCACTATTTTTCAGATTTCTAAATAAGAATGAATTTAACAGTTATGATTTAAAAATCATGATATGCAACATTTTGCAGATAAAAATTGGACATAAAAATCATGATTGAATCAAAAGATGTATGTATAATTGATTATACGTAGAGAAAATAAAAACTTAGCTTTTGATGGAGAACATTGTTTATAACACGTTCCCACAGACGGTGCCAATCTGTTGATGACTAGAAATAGCAGCCAAGATATCTTATCGGCATCAACAACAGATAAAAATGAAGGTATGAAGATGATGATTGAAGATGAAATGGTGATCACATCAAACACATAAGAGACAAAGGTTTTTTAAAGTGGTTCGGCTATGAATAAAGCCTACGTCCACTAGTATTTTATTCCCAGGGGTTTACAATAGCACAATATGGTGTAGAGAGAGAAAGGTTGCGTATCTTGTGAATGGTGTCTCTCAATTCTCTCTTCCTCCCCTTTTGGCTAAGGGAATACATGTATTTATAGTGATGGGAGATAAAGAGATACAGTGTCTGTATACATTCAGACATTATGTCTACATACAATGAATCTAATTGCTGACCTTCTATGATGGTTGGTCTTCCTTGAATTGCTTGGTATGCTATGTGTTGTCATCTATTAATACAGTATAAATGTACATTAAGGCTCATTAAATGCGTTGTCATCTTCATTAATGCGCATTAAATGCATAGTTATCCTTTGATCTTCCTGGTTGGTATGCCGACCAACTCTCCTCGGGTGCGGACTAACTCTCCTCGGGTGCTGAATATTGCCACGTAGGATGACATGTGTCCTTTTCTGATTGGTCCACGTAGATGGAGAATTTTTTACGTCTAAGGAATCTCTAGGGATGATTTGTCGAGTGAGAACATCACGAGGGAGTGTTCAATAGTAGTTTCATTTTATGCGAGTGTGATTTCTTGAGTTGGTGATATATCCACGAGTTCGGTTTTATGTTATCACCCGACGATTTGGGGGCACTAATTTGTTTCACCGTGATAATGGTGGTGCTTGATTTTGAATCCATCAAATATGGGAATGTGGCTATATTGTGGCCCTCATTATGTATTAATGTGTATTATAGCACGAGTGAGTAGTTAGTGACATGATGTTTACTTAGATCGTGTGTGATTAAAGATGCGTTCCGAAATCAAGTGTAAGATGTCCGATTTTGGTGATGTCTAGACTAGTGAATAGTCATAGAATGGTCTTGATGGTATTTTGATAATGGTAGAGTCGTGTGTAGCTCGGTCAGTTTTCGGTTGAGTGATGATAGTGTTACCAACTGAGTGTCGTCATTAATGTCAAGGATTGAGACATTTTGGGATTTCAAATGTCGTACCATTCATTGAAATGGTTTTCATAACCTCCACTGTATGGGGACAATAAGAGAGTGTTTCGACCGTTGTTGAGAAGTTTTGTAAGGAGGGTGTGTACTCTTGGGTAAACACCCGCGAATGGGTTCGTAAGATATTTAATTTTTACTTCAGTTATGTGTGGATTACTGAGTGTTAATTGGGGTCACGGTACGTGAAGGTACCCGCTACCTTATATAACCTTGAAATGATTTGATGTTGAATTAGTAAATTAATGATGTAAATTATGTTATATTACAAATAATGACTATTGTATAACTCGAGTAAGAGACTTGACACGATTGTATATATATACATAAGCGTGAAATTATTTTACATGTATATTATCGAGTATACACTAGACTAGTCCTCCGGCCGACGTAGGCACATGTTGAATGCAATTTTTGTGATTGATCTGGTTAGGTTCCGCTAGAGTGCTGTGTCGGAGATAAACCACCAGAACCGGACACATGGTTGTAATGCGGGTCGGATGGAAAGACCTTGAAACGCCATCTGATTTAGGACATAGTACGATTTCCCTTGCCACGTAATATTGGGAAGTATTTGTGTGTAGGCCTAGTGTTACGACTTGTTCCCCCGGGTAACGATAGTGACCCGATATGACTTTGTTGTGTGAGATATTATGCTTGTGTCTTAAAGTAATATCCCGAATCGATGTGTTTGATATTATACTTGAAGGAAATATTTTGATACATTAAATACTGAAATGAGATTAATAATGATTAATCATGATACGATATGAGACTACACGTTACTCGAGTTTGTGTTGGGTTGTCACGATATAGGAGCATTGGTTGGGTAATTGAACAACTTAATTACTAGAGACGAGTAATGACTAGTGTGCTTTCATTATAAGTACATCTTATAATCTTATAGCTTGTTTTCTTGCTTTGACGTCCGTCTATCTTGCTTCTTGCTCCTCTCCTATATATATAATATATGACAGGTCCTCGTCCCGCTGGACAATAGACTACGGAGCCTGATGAGATCATATCAATCTTAGAATTCATGTAGCCGTGGAGTTATTCTATTTTAATTTATGTCGTTCGTTTCCCTTTTCTTAAGGGTGGTATCAGAGATTAATATCACTTTGTTTATACCTGGGATTTGAGAGAATTGTTGTATTACTCTTTCCCATTTTGTGTTGGGTTGCATGTATTGGCATTTTATATTTTCAGTTTGAGATTACTGATGGATTATTACAGTTAATAGCTATGAGTTGGTTTCATTTGTTATAGCTGTTATGATGTGATATGGTTACACGTATGAGAGTGTACATGTTTATTTTACTGCATTTATTTAAATTTTATTTCTAATGCCAACATATTGATGCTCCGCTTTAATTTAATTGGGCGTAGCTAACCGAATTAGATATAAAAAGCAGGGTTGTCACAGAAATAGACGGAGAGAGAGAGAGAGAAACGATGAGAGAGAAACATTCCGATGAGAATTCCGGTGGGGTCAAGTGAGATTTTTCGGTGGACTATTTCCGGCGAGTCTTCGATGGGGTGGGATGTCTATATGTGAGTGTACATTTGTATAAATATATGTAGTATATAATTAAAAAGGACGTGGTGCATTAAAAAAATCAATGAAATTTGATGCATCTTTTAGTTAATATGCTACAATTTGGATGGTTGCTTATCAACAAAGAGTGGTTCGGTTCTACAATCAAAGGGTCAAGCCGACTAACGTAAAATAAGGAGATATGGTACTTAAGAAGGTAATCCAGAAAAGCAACAAGTTGGACCCCAATTGGCACGAACCATACCATATATCAGTAGTTATCCGACAAGGAACCCATCACTTGGAAATAGGGTTGACAATTTTTGACACGATAACCCGTTTATGGTAATAACCCGAAATGACCCGAAGTTGACACGATTAACTTGTATAGATTTAAGAGTACCAAAAACTTATACTTAAATAAAAATCAACGCGACCCGAAAATGACACGACTAACCCGAATTGCCACCCTTACTTGGAAACATTAGAGGGTGAAGAATTTAAGGATCCCTGAAATGTAGATTACCTTCACAAATATTATTAGTAGCTTGTCCTTAATGTATTTAATTATTTAGTTTAATGCAATCACAATTTTATTTTATTTATGATTTTTTTTCGTAGTATGGTGCTATGCTACCACCAAAAAGTTCATCTTTTAGTTTAAACTTTTCCAACTTCAGTAAAGTTCATCTTTTAGTACAAACTTTTCCAACTTCAGAAAAGTTCATCTTAATTCAAACTTTTTCAACTTCAAAAAAGTTCATCTTTTAGTTCAAACTTTTTCAACTTCATAAAAGTTCATCTTTGAGTTCAAACTTTCACAACTTCAGGAAAGTTAGAAATATTTTAAAACTTCATGTATGATTTCGTCTTCGAAAAATCAAGAACAAGAAGTCAGTAAAACTTTTTGTATGACTCAAACTCAAACATAAGAGGTTTTACCCGACCAAGTTAAACACGGGGATGAATATACATTCCTAATACACTTGGTCGCCACTGATAACTAATGCAAGACCTAGGTTAACAAAATTATTTATAGTTTTATTTAATTGCATCAGTAGAATCTAAGTCATTATGAATCGATTCAACCATGAATCAAGCAATTATCATTTAAGCAGGTTACTTAGTCGGCAAGTCGATTAACTAATCATTAGACAGATTACCTAAACGACAATACGATCAATACTAACCATAAGCTTAAATAAGAATAACAAGGATCAAAACCATAAAAATAACTTCATTTCATTTTAATAAGTGTGTGTTACAAAGAAAGATCCAATAAAAAAGAAATGCAACTCTATCCTACAAGACGCTTTGCCTCAACCTTGCTTATTCCTGCAGGGTGCTCATCAAGGGTGCTCAGTATAGTGGTAGACCTAAAATCCCTCATCCTAGTACTTCAGTTGTTGCTTGGCTGATCTAGTAAATGTGGGAGGCGAACATACTCATCCTCTCCTTCAAGGTCATAATCCCCAATATACTTTCTGATTAGACTCTGAGGAATAGCATCTGGAGGAATCCAACTAGCATTAATCTTGGAGGGGGTCAGGATACTCCAACAGTCTTGGATCATGCCAATACCACAATCCATTTCCCTCAGCTATCTTCAGCAAACCAAGCAAGTTCAACCAACCCCATTTATATCCATCATTCATAGCTTGCTCCATATGTTTATCCAAATAAGTCAAGTCTTTATCGTACCCATCCATCCAGACAGCCTTGGGTTACTAATGGAAATGGAAAGTTAGTCGGTCTACCTTATCTTGGAGCTTTCTGATAGCTTTATACTTATCTTGGAGTAAGGCAGGTTAGTCGGATTAGGTCTTCTTGTTTCTTTCTTCATCTTCTGTTGACCGAGCAACTATAATTTGCTTAGAAGATTGGCCTGACTTAGTTTTATTTTTCTTCAAGTTCTTTAGTTCTTCCAGCAGCCTAGTGTTCTCTATTTCTAACTAATATAGGTCATGAGTTGTGCCATACTTTTACACTGACTTAATTTCCACATGGTAATGACTTCAAAACCAGACCTTCACTTATGTAAATCCTTGTTTCACTGCAGTGAACCTCCAATGAACCATTAACGAACAAGGTTATGATGGAAACATAAATGCCCTGTTTTGCAATTTTTACAAAACATAGGATTTTAACTTGTTCAACCAAGGACAACCAAAATTTTAAATACAAAGATGCATTTAAAACATAGTTTGTGTATAGAACGAATATAACGTCCTTAGATTTGGCAATTTCAAGTCTAAAAGAACCACAAGGTTAAATAAACGAGTTTTTCTAATTATGAAAATTAGTTTAACCAAGGGTGAATCTAAGTCTGCTAGGCATTTGCCTTTATCCTAAGTGATTGACTCGAGGCAATCGATATGCTTTATGCGTTATGAGTTTGATGAAGATTTTCGAAGACCTCTTAGACTATACTCAAAATTTATTTTGTAGTACGAAATAAGATAAATCATAATATCATGAGGGCACAGTAGTATACTATACTCTTACACATTCTATAAAACCTTTCCCATAGGTATGATTATCGTTATACAGGAACAACAAGACTGAGCAGTCAGAGTTAAAATGGTTGGAGATCTAGTTTCATCATCCTTAGTGTTGGATTTGTTATTTCTTTTCAGTTGGCATTCTAATATTTGTATTCTGGAGTTTATTTATGAACTGAGTCGTTTCTAGTTTATTTACATTTCAGTTGAGACTCTTATATTACAGAGTTTTATTATAGTGATGGCAGTGTTCTAAAAAACGCGCCTAGGCGGCGCCAAGGCGTGCCTAGGCGTGAGGCTTTTTAGATACGCCAAGTTTTGGCCCTAGGCGTGGATCAAGGTGTGGTCAACGATGGTCAACATTTTTTGGGGCAAGGCGTGAAAAAACGCGCATTTTTTGGGGATAAGGCGTGAAAAAATGCGAGTTTTTTAGAAGTAAGGCGTGAAAAGACGCAATTTTTTTGTTTATTTATTTTATTTTAAAAAATAGTATTTTTAATTTACAAATATTTAGACATGTTTTTAAGGTATGTACTAATTTAGTATTTTAAATAGCCTTGTCATAGTCAAAAAATATTAAAATATATTAAAAAATGCCTAAACGCCTTTTCACGCCTTTTTACGCCAAGGCCCGCCTAGGCTTCTAAGGCTTAAGGCTTGGCCTCCACACCTCGATCACGCCTCACGTTTTTTAGAACCTTGAGTGATGGATTAAGTTTTAGTGGATAGTTATATTTATTACAACTCAATTATATTATATTGTTGTCCATTATTAAATTATTACATCATGGATAGTTTTTATTTATAGTAATTTTTATTTATCATTGATGTTGAGATTGACATAAATTGCACAACACTCTCTATCTTCAACGTGTCAACCTGATTAACTAAATGTGGGAAAATAGGGGGTGAGACACAAACAACACAAAAGGATTTAAAGTGAAAACCTCGCGAAAAAAATCATTATTGCTTTATCCCACAATCAAGTCCATTAGTACTGAATAATATTTATAAGACTTAACAAGGACATAAACACGACTTACATATATGACGATGCTTACTCCACAAGGTAACTCCCATGAGCTCTTCACCTTTGTCCCTTCCCGTATTAGTGAGGGTTGCTCTAGTCCATAGACAAGTTGCACAACCTTCAAGGCCTTGGTATCCACCAATGTTGGTTGTAGTTAACCTTCACACATGTAGTCCAACGTACTAATCACCCAAATGATTTCTCGTGAAATTCTTTATTGATATATAAGATTTAGAGGGAATTGTAAACCTTAAGTCTACCTTGAAATCATGGAATATGACATGATCTCACATACTCAAAAGACTCTCTCAAAACTAATAAAAGGTTTTGTAAAAACTGGGCTTCGTACTTTGAAAGACACATTTACGTAGTTACTTATATTTTGCAATAGTGGAACTTGACTAAAATAAATTTCCCAAAATTCAAGGCCCTCTGTAAGGACATTTTTGTCCATTATCAATTTATATGTCGTACGCCGTTACACCGTTGAAGAAACTCAAGATCGCATCTACAACAACGGATCCGAATATCAAAGTGTCTTCAACATCATAGCCTCTGCGAGAATGAACTTAGTATTTTGTTTTTACGTTCCTTAAAGTTCATATTTAGTATTGGGAAATTTTTATAAAATATTTTTTATAAAAATAAGAAGTAAGTTTTTTCAAGCAAAATGAGGCTTTTAAAAGGATTTTATTTTTCTGGGAAAACCGGACCGATCCGGCCCCATACCGGATCGATCCGCAACCGGACCGATCCGCTTGCTGCAGATCCAGTATACCCCGGACCGCAAGCGAACCGATGGAGGCCAAAATAAAAGAACCGATCCGCTTGACCGGACCGATCCGCCTCAGAACCGGACCGGTCCGACTGGGATAAATTCGGCCAGATTCGCTGCAGATTTTTTAGGCTCAAAGTTTTCCTATTTAAAGCCAACTTCGGGGAGTTATTTTTTAAGACTTTTAAAGACGATTTTCAGAGTCCTAAATACTCTAAGTCTTCACCTTTTTGATGTGCAAAACATCTTTTTGATTCACACAAAAAAAATCCCAATTACTTTTGTGAATCTTTTGGAACCCTAGAACACAAGCTTTGCTACTGTTCATCTTTGTGGGGAGATCTTTGCAACCGAGGGCTGCGTGTCATTGCTGAGGGAGTCTCTACAAAGTTTTATGGTTGCGTGTCATTGAGGAGAGCTGCGGTGCTTCCTTCGTTGTTTGGGCTGCGAGTCCTTGGAGGGTGCTGCGTGTATTCTCTTGCTGAGTTCAAGACTGCGTGTCTTTGTGGGTTGGCTGCGCGTTGATCCATTACAGATTTCTCAATGTAATTGTAAGTTGCGGCTTGTATATTCATAGTGAAATAAAGGTTTTACCCGAAAGGGGTTTTTTCCTGAATTCTGTGTCTCAGCATATTTTTTGTGTCACATGCTTTATTTATTTATCGGTTGACACACGCACCTTAGATGAATGATTAGGGGCTGAAATTAAATAAGTGTGTTATATTAGAAAGTTGCGAAGTTAATCAATTATCACACGTAATTCTCGCGTTCTCACCCTCATTCGAACCAGAGTACTTTATTCGAACGAGGTCCTCTCGAGTGAAGATTTTACCTTACAAAGTCTCCTGGATGAAAATCAGGGGTCTCGTATGAAACTTGCCTCTTTCGAGATCCTCTCGTTCGAAGCAATTTATCTTATGAGGTTTATTGTTTGTAAAATAGTGGCCTTGATAAAAAAATGCTTTTAATCGAGGGAATCTCGTTCAAGTGAGATCTTTTTTTATAGGTTCCAAGTAAATCAAAAAATATTTTAAAAGATTTTTCTCACCTTTTCAAATCAAGTATGTCCCATCAATTCCTCACTTAAAAGATAAACAAAATGGCAATATGAAATCGAAAAACCTTACCAAACCCTCAAATGTATTTTGTTTGAAAAGTCTGGTCGTGTACAGTAATTCTTGTCTTCGTCTTCAATGATGTGCAATGACAACTCAATAGAATCGATACAAAGGCACTACAAAACATTTATTTGTTTTGGAATAAAGTCAATAAAAATAAACCCAGGGAGTGTGATACATGTCCTTACACCCTATTTACCCCTACCTACTTCCACCCCATCGCTCCTCTACCATCCCGCTTTGCCACCGACCCTTGCTAGCATACCTCTCCCCCATTCCCACACTACCTCTGCCTCCCCATTCGCACCTATATCTCTTTAAACGATTGAGCAAACATAAAATAACTGTAAATTGGGGTTTGAAATGTGAAGGAATGCCATTCTCTTATTTGAGTTATGAGATTAAATGACTAAAACAATGTTATTTATATTTATAAATTATTGGAATTGTTGTTAGATAGATTGATAATATGCTTTTATATGATTTTTTTTGTATTTATTTTAGTTCAATTTTTATTGGACGTAAGCTCTTCTGGGGCAATACTATTAAAGTAGAGAGATACAATTGATTGAAATTGAGATGATGTGACATGCGTAGACTGTCATTTAAGCCTCGTCCCCTCAATATTCACAAGAACCTCCCAATTGTAAAATCTTCAAAGACTTTAAAGATGAGATAGTAAGTGAGTGAGAGTGAGGGATAACAAAGAGATAGAATGGGGGGGGGGGGGGGGGGGAGGCGGCGACGATATGAGGGGTGGGTAGGAATGGACTCACGAGTTTGGGTGATGGGGTTGGGTTGGGCTGACAGAGTGTAGGGGCAAGCGGGGCAATGGGTTGGGGGAAAGGAAATAATGGGGTTTGGGATTCCCCCCCTTTTGTTTCCAATTATGTTTTTGTTTTTGTTTTTATTTTTACTCTTTTGTTTCATTTTTGTCCATTTTTAGTTTTGGGACATTAGTTAATAAATCCATTGAAAGTCTATTTATATACGATTAGTCCAAGCGGCAATAGTGTTGTTATCTTAAAAGTTTAAACTTTTCAATTAATCATTTATAAATCCAAACGATATTGTTATGCTTATTAATGTAGAGACAGTTGCAACTATAACTGTATTCATCATTGTAACTCTATCTACATTAACAAGTGTAACTCTTTATATAAATTAATAAGTATAATTGTATCTATGTTCATCAATGTAACTACATCTACGTTAATAATTGTAACACACGTGTCCATCTTCTCGTTTTACGATTTATTCTATTTTTTTCTCTAACTTTCTATGCAATTTGTTTTCCACATCAACACATATGACCATCTTAGGAACCTCTAATGAAACACAAAACTGGTAATATAAAAAAAAGGATTGTGCTCCTATAAAGTGATGAAATAACTCTATCGGTAGAGTTATATAAATCTTAATGATTTATTTAAAAATAAATGATCACAATTATATTATTTTTTCTATTTTCAAAATATTTTTTTAGGGGAATAATTAGCAAGTTCCATTCACTTGGTCAATGAGCTAAGAGATCCTTTGACTGAGTCAAATGTGTCAAATGTCCTATTTTGTCAACTCAACACATTAAAATGACAAACAAATAAATAGACGGAGAGAGAGAGAGAGAGAGAGAGAGAGAGAGAGAGAGAGAGAGAGAGAGACGATGAGAGAGAGAGAGACGATGAGAGATAAACACTCCGACGAGAATTTCGACGGCGTTAAGTGAGATTTTCTGGTGAGCTATTTTCGGCGAGTCTTCGATGGGGTGGAATGTCTATATGTGACTGTACATTTGCCTAAATATATATAATATATAATTAAAAAGGACTTGGTGCATTAAAATTTTTTTAATGAAATTTGATGCATCTTTAACTCAATAAATAAGACTAACCTTGAATTATTCATTTTTTTAATAAATTAAACTAATCTTGATATTTTATTTAAAAATAAAACTTAACTAGTGTAACACACGAAGTCGGGCGAAAAAAATAAAATAATATATTAGATAAATATGGGAAATTCTAGGTGAAACGCCAAAAGGTACCCCCCTTGGGACCGCATCCCTTTTTTCTTTTTCCTTTTTTTTATAACTATTAATATAAAAATTATTTTTTATACAAAAAAAAAAAACAGTTTTCCTATTAATATAAAAAAACAGTTTTTTTGAAGTAAACAATTTTTTATTAAAATTAAAAAATATATTTTTTCATATATAAATAAAAAATTATTAACATGATATTGCGATTGATTAATGTCGTTGGCGCGGACGCACATGCCTGGATCGACATCATTTGTTGAATGTGGATCCGTGCCAGCGGCACTAATTAATCGCAATATTTTTTTAATGAAATATCGCGATTAATTAGTGCCGCTGGCACAGACCCATATTCCCGCACCCACATCATTTGTTGAATGTGGGTCCGCATAAGCGGCACTAATTAATCGCGATATTTTTTCAAAAAAATATCAGGATTAATTAGTGCCACTGGTGCGGACCCACATTTCTGGCCCCAGATCATTTGTTGAATGTGGGTCCTCGCCAGCGACAACAATTAATCTTGATATTTTTAGAATAAAATAACGAGATTAATTAGTGCCGTTGGCGCGGACCCACATTCCCGGCCACATCATTTGTTGACTGTGGGTTCGCAATCGAGACATTTTATTGAAAAAAATATTGCGATTAATTAGTGCCACTGGCGCGGACCCACATTCCCGGAGCCACATCATTTGTTGAATGTGGGTCTGCACCAGCGACACTAATTAATCGCGATATTTTTTTGAAAAAATATCGCGATCGATTAATTAGTGCCTCCGACCCACATTCAACAAATTGTTTTTTTATATTATTTTAAAAAAACTGTTTAATATAAAAAATTGTTTATAAATTAAAAAGTGCTAAAATAATTATTTTTTTTAAATATAAAAAATTGTTTTTATAGCATTTGTTTATAACAAAAGAATAAAAAAATAAAATTGTGAAATGCGGTCGCCAGGCGCATGCCTTCCGTGTGCTATCGAAACACAAACCGAATTAACCCCTTGGAGTGCCCAAAATTAAATAAAAAAGCCTCTCCCTCTTCCTAGTCTATTAAGAGCGGTTCTACATGAACCCCATGTAGAACCGCATTTTTGTCTTCCCCCCCCCCCTTTTTTTCTTTCTTTCTTTTCTGTTCTTTTGTTTTTAACAGTTTTCTATATATATAAAAAAAACAGTTTTTTTTTTAAATTAAAAAAACAGTCTTTTATAAAATTAAAAAAAAATAGTTTTTATATATAAAAAAAACAGTTTTCTTATTAGTAAAATATTGTGATTAATTAGTGGCGCTGACGCGGACGCACATTAAACAAATGATTTTGCTCTGGGAATGTGGGTCCGCACTAGCGGCACTAATTAATCGCGATATTTTTTTTTAATAAAATATTGAGATTAATTAGTGCCGCTGGCGCGGACCCACATTCAACAAATGATTTTGGTCCGGGAATGTGAGTCCATGCCAGTAGCACTAATTAATCGCAATATTTTTTTCTTATTCTTTTGTGTTTAACAATTGATATAAAAATCGCAATATCGGGATTAATTAGTGCCGCTGGCGCGGACCCACATTCAACAAATGATGTGACCCATGAATGTGGGCCTCGCCAGCGACACTAATTAATCGCGATATTTTTTATTGAAAAAATATCGAGATTAATTAGTGCCGCTACCGCGGATCCACATTCAACAAATGATGTGGGCCAGGAATGTGGGTCCGCGCCAGTGGCACTCATTAATCGTGATATTTTTCATTGAAAAAATATCGCGATTAATTAGTGCCGCGAGCGCGGATCCACATTCAACAAATGATGTGGCCGGGAATGTGAGTCCTCGTCAGCCGCACTAATTAATCGCGATATTTTTTATCGAACAAATATAGCGATTAATTAGTGCCGCTGGCGCGGACCCACATTCAACAAATGATGTGGAGTCGGGAACGTGGGTTCGCGCCAGCAGCACTAATCAATCGCAATATCATGTTAATAATTCTTTTTTTAATGAAGAAAAAAAAAATTAATAAAAAATTGTTTTCTTTAAAAAAAACCCTGTCTTTTTATATTAATAGAAAAACTGTTTTTTTATATAAAAAATAATTTTTATATTAATTGTTATAAACAAAGCACTAAGAAAGTAAAAAAAAAAAAAAGAAAAAAAAAAGAAAAATGGGATGCGGTACCAAGATGGTTTAAGAGGCGGTTCATCAAGAATTTCTCGTCTATTAATTGGAGTTTGGCTGTCACTGGACTCTTTCTCTCTCCCCTTAATTAGTTGTTCTCGTTTTCATTTCACGGAGCCCAGATCGGAAAAATCCTTGCCGCTGTTTGTGACAAAATGAGTATGTCTTAAACATCACTCCTTTTCATTTTCGGGTATGTCCCAAACATCAAAATCATGTATACTTCTTTTCATTTTTGGACCACCATATGTTGTTCTTCACACCATTTTATTTTAACAATAGATTAGGTAATTTTAGGACTTCAAATAATATTGATTATGGATATGGAAAATAAACATTTCGTTTTCATTTTTAGTCCATATTTTCAAATTAAAAGGACACATGACATGCATTGATTGACGTTTTATGAATATGGGTCCGCAGTAGCGGTTTTATTAAAAAATAGGGACTAAAATCATAAAGAAAAGTTTGTTGTCCTATTTTCAAAATTCATATTACAATAGGTCCTCGATTTACAAAGTCCCTTTTAACAAATTATAATTTTCAACAAATAATTTTTATATAATAATTATTTTACATGATGTTTAGACATTTCAATACACCCATATAAAAAAAATTAACTTAAAATAACATTTTTTGCTATTTAAAAAAATGGGTCAAATTTCTGCAGCAAAAGTTGCGAAAATTTGACCCATTTTTTTAAATAGCAAAAAATGTTATTTTATAAAACGGGTCCGCTCCAGCGGTACTTACCGTACTGCCCGATCGGTTCCAAAAAAATTCGGTTCCGACTCCGGTTCCAAAATCCTGGAACCGAACTACCCCGGTTCTGGTTCCGATAGGGTACATTTTAAAAGTTGACTCTTTAAAAAACTCGGAATTTTTTACTTTGAAAAAAAAAACAGTTTAAAATTGTTTGAAAAAAACTGCAATAAAATAAAATAAAAAGGTTCTTTTATCCCATTTTTTTAAACACTGATATTTAAAAAAGTTCTTTTATCCCATTTAAAAAAAATTTGTTTAAAAAACTGTTTTTATTCTATTTAAAAAAGAGTAATTTTTAACTTTGAAAAGGAAAAAACAGTTTAAAGCTATTTTAGGTACTAAATTGGCTAAATTATTAGTTTATGAACTAAATTGACAAAATTATTAGTTCATGGACTAAATTGACCAAACTTGTATAGTTTAGGGGTTGTTTACTCTTTACAATAATGGGTTTATGCGCCATACGAGATCTTGCCACCGACCGATGCTTCCAGTTCTTCCCCTGTCTCTCCGATCCCGGTATTTTTATTTTTATTTTTTATATTTACACATTCATATTTCACACCCCTCTACACGTACACGTACTTATGTTTAATGATTAATTTTGGGGGTATGTCTTTGTAGCTCGGAGATCTTCGTTATGTCTCAAAGTGGCGTTGGCCCTGCTTCATTTGATTTGCGTTGGCGTTCTTTTTCTTTTTGATACAGATTTAATTCACAAAACCACACACCAACCATGGTATTGTCTGAAAAAACTAAAGAACTAATTTTGCTTTTAATTTGTTCAAAAATATTACTTTGCTAAAATTTCTGTCTTTCACAGGTACACGGCAATATATTTGTGTTTGCTTGTTGCAACATTAGCTCAGTATTTCTTTACCTCAGGTTCTTCTCCCGGGTAAATTTTAATCCATTATAGAGCCTCTTTAATTCCAATTCTCTAAAGTCTTAATTTTTATATAACATTCATACTTTGTTCTATTCTGTCAGCTATGTTCTTGATGCAATGAGGCATGTGAGTGAGACAGATTCTTTACTTGGGACATCAATGGCCTCAAAGTAAACAGCACTACTTCCTTATTTCATTGATGATTATGTGGAAAAGAAAACTGAAACAAATTGAATACCTTTCTACAATATGAATAAGGAATTACCTAATTATTGTTTCTTGATGTTATAATGATCAAGCAAAGACAGCCTGCTTCAACCAAAGATGGTAGCGTAGTTGTTACTGTGGATAAGGAGTTGGTAAGAAATCTTTTAGGGAATAATCCAACAACAAGTTGGGTAAAGCTGGTGATGAGCATGTACCCTCCTGGAACATCTGTCAGGTACAAAGAATTGCACTGTTTCTCTCCATGTTTTTCATTTTATGCATATTGCTTCATGCCTTCAGTCTTTAAACTGCGTGATATAGTGGTGTAATTTGTGGAACTCTTTCCGTATGTACTTTTTACACAAGTCAACCATCGTTGTATACAAATTACATGGTAAATGAGCTATAGGCTTGTGTTAGTTGTATGTTAAGATAGTGTAGGATCATTCAGATAGGCGAAGTCTAATATTTTCTACAGTTAGGCTTCAATATAGCATACATATTCCTGTAATGAGAAGATAGAGATGGAAAAGGTAACATTCACTGATTATCATTTGTCACACCCCATGTTTATGCTCATCTTTGGTCCTGAGACTGTTCCTGCTAACCAGTGATACGCCCTTATAGGACTCCATAATCAGCGAGCGTTTGGATTCTAGGTAGACTTTTAGAGGTGGTTATATTTGGAGTACCGTTTATCCGACGGACTCATTCAACTCTATCCCCAAGTTTCCTACATGGGGTACATGGTCATACCTTCTCTAATTCTCTCTATATCCTCAGTGATAGTCTATAGTGAAAGTTTTAATATATTTACTTACATTTTTATGTAATAACTATGATTTCAGGGAGAGAGAAGAACAAAGAAAAATAAATTAGTGATGAATTGAGGGTTGTGTGTAACAACACAGTCCCGGGATATCTTATTATTATAAGAAAACCATCAAGATTACCATAATACCCTCATATCTTTTGAATGCATACACACTAAATATCACAAGTAAAATAAGAACTTTAACACTCCCCCACATTGGAACACAAACTCTTAAAGAGTGATTGATCCAATGACTTGGTAAGGATATCACCGAGTTGATCTAGACTAAGACATAGGGAGTAATTATCTTTTTCTGCATAATAAGATCCCGATAAAGTGACGATCAACCTTAGTGTGCTGAGTTCTATCATAAAATACTAGATTGATAGCAATGAAGATAGTTGCCCAATCATCACAATACATAGTCATCGGTTCCTTTTGACATCAACACTAAGTGAGCCATAGCATGGTACCATGCTTCTGTACTAGATCTAGTCATCGCATTTTCTTTTTTACTGCATCAAGTAACCAGGTTATTACCCTCTTAGGTACAATATTCAGAAGTTGACCGTCAATCAGTACAATTACCTGCCTAATTAGAATCGAAAAATCTTGCAATTGACAAAGAGAATGATGGTCTGTATAACAACCTTCTACTGGGAGCAACCTTCAAATACTGTTGAATACAACTAATAGCCTCCCCATGAGGTTTCCACCTGGCTAACCATCCCAACAACCTAGGTAATATCAGGACGAGTATAAAGAGTGGATAACTTTCCTCACCAATCTCCAATATCTACCGAGAATCTCAAATGGTTCTCCACTAGTGGCCTCTAACTTTACGGAGGCATCTGTCGGGGTGTCAATTGGATGGGCACCCAATGTGCAGTTAGTAGTTCACGAACATATTTCCTCTGGCACAAACTAATATCTTCTTTGGACCGAGCAACTTCTATTCCAAGAAAATAACGCAAGGATCCCAAGTCCTTGGTATGGAATTGTTTATCCAAACTAAGCTTCAACTTAACTATACACGTTGAATCACTTCCATTGATAATATCAGGGACATACACTATTAGAATAATGATTCGTAGGAGGATCGACGAGTGAAAACGGAATGAATCGAGGAAGTCCTCTGAACACCAAACTGAATAACCACGACACTTGGTTTATTAAACTAAGCACATGGAGACTGCTTTAGTCCATATAAGACTTCACGTAGTCGACGTACATTCCTTGCACGGAGAAATATATCCTGGTGGTGGTTGAGCCATGTAAACTTCTTGCACGTCTCCATGTAAAAATGCATTTTGAATGTCTGACTGATATAATGGTCAATCACGACTAACAACCACTAAAATAAGAACTAACAAATTTGAGACAAACTACTATTGCATTGCCTTGTAAGGGTGAAAGGTCAACCACGTGTGTAGTGCACACGAAATCAGTCGAAAGGCCGAGCGCATAAGCGTTGCCCCTATAACACTTAACAGCATGGAAGGGACCACAATGGTGCAACTGGAGCTAGGGACCATAGCTATGGTGACACTTTTCTTTAAGTAGACCATGGCTTTGGACCGAAGAATAAGGCGATGACGGTGAGGATCCACATCGGCTTTAGGTAACATACATGTGTTGGAACTCGTCGCACATATTGGCATAAACGCAGGCCAGGAATGCATCGAAATAAAAAACAGTTAGGCAAACCGAGGCTTGACAGAAGCTCCACCAAGTCAATGGGCATTGGGGCGAGGAGCCCAACACAACTTGAAAGAGTGAAAGACTTATGAAAGATAACTCGATTGAGACGCCACAACGTAGGTTGGAAAAGGTTAATGAAGCGAACGGCACTATGAAGGTTAACAGATGGAAATGGGCCCTTTTAGGGTTTTATTGTATTGTATTTTCTTTTATTTTGTTATGTCATTGTATTTATTTTTTGCTTTAGTATTTAGAGGTAGATGTAGCAAAAGGCTATTAAGGGAATTTTTGTAATTAAGATATTAGCTTAGAGACTAAGTTACTCCTCCCCCTTAAATACCCCATTGTATTCCTCATTTCAGGGCACTATCTATTTTGAATATAAGAAATCTCTTGATTCTCTATTTAAAAATAGTGTTTGGTTTATTTTCTTGGCTATTGACGTGTAGTTTACGTCAGATTGGTATCAGAGCGAGGTGTCGCTCCAACATTGGTGTTTGGTGTATCGGTGTGTTTTTATCAAATCGTACGCTACATCCAATGGCTCCAAGAATATCCAAACGACAACAAGAGATTAATTAAGATATTAAATGGAAGAAATGGCACAACAACAACAACAACAAGAGATCTACTAAGAATTGATGCGAAAAATGGATGCTCTCATCCAACTCATCTCCTCCACAATCCAAAACCCTAACCGTAGCCCCTACCCTACCCTCCACACCTTCTACCCTTGCCTTACCCCCTAGCAGCTCCTACCCCTGCCCTGCCCCCTTTTCCCCACCCTGCTGCCCAGAACACCCCCACCCCGGCCGCCCTCCCTTCGCTCGCCCTCCCCACCCCTCCGAACAAAAAAAAAAAACCAATCGCTTCCCAAAAACCACCCTCCAGCCTCCCTGGCAGCCCCCTGCTGCTGCCACCCAAAACCCCACCCCATTCGAACCCAAAAACCCTACGACACGACTCGCCCTAACCCAACCCTAGCCCCAAAACAACCCAAATCTGCCCCACGCCACTCGGATCTGGCCGGATCCCACTTCCTCTTGGCCAAAACACTGCTGCCCTGGCCGGACCACCCCAAGCAGAGGCGTAGCCATGTGGTGGGCTAGGCCGGGCTCAAGCCCGGGTCACTTTAAAAAAAAAAAAAAAAATTAGTGTAAATTTTAAGGTCCAATACATCACAGCCCACCCAATAAATAAAAAAGTTAGCCCGCCCAAACAATCAAACCTCAATAATCCACTTCAAAAACAAAAAAAAACTATACGAACCATTATTTTGCGCCTATATTTTTTAATTAACATTATTTTTCATTATTTTAAAGTAAATACTCAAAAATAACCTCAAAAAAATTCGGCTCGGGGGGCTCCCGCCCCCGAACCCCCGGAAATCAATGTTAAGTCAGCCCACCCGGATATAAATTCCTGGTTACGCCCCTGACCCCAAGACCCTCATGGCAACTCCGAAAAACGTTGTTTTTTGATCCGAGAGGAAGCTTCTAAGGCTGAAGCAAGGGAAAAAAAGAAGAAAATTTGTGGGATATGCACTCCTCAACTTTCAAAAATTTTATTTTGGCCCCCATAAGTTTTTGGCACATTTTTTTGGGATTTCCCTCACGAGCCCCAATTTTTTGAAAGCTCGAGGACGAGCTTGGTGTTAAGAGGGGGAGAGTGATGGAAATGGGCCCTTTTAGGGTTTATTGCATTTTATTTTGTTACGTTATTGTATTTCTTTTTGCTTTAATATTTTGAGGTAGACGTTACAAAAGGCTATTAAGGATATTTTTATAATTAGGATATTGGCTTAGAGCCTAAGCAACTCCTCCCCTTTAAATACCCCATTGCATTCTTCATTTGAGGACACTCTCCATTTTGAATATAAGAAATCTCTTGATTCTCTCTTTAAAAATAGTGTTTGGTTTATTTTCTTGGCCATTGGCGTGCAGTTTATGTCATTAACACTCTTAGAGAGTGTGGCGATGTGTGAGTGCAACTATTGGGGATGAAGTGGGTCATCTTAAACCATCTCTAAAGCATATGGGCATTTCTCTACACCAAAAAGCTTAAATGTTAGTTTGCCACACCAACATTAGAATCTTCGATCGAGAGCATCAAGCAAAACGGATAACAAATAGTTATAAAAAACCTCTTATGACAGTTGGATTGTTGTGCGGGGGGTGGAAAACATAAAATAAAACCGAAGAAGAGTGTTCAAAATTTGAGAGAAATAACCTAACATTTGCCACTGTTTTACGAAATGTTATTTTGCTTAATGCTTATTTCTATTAAATCTATTACTTAGAATAACATTATGCTATTTTGCACCATGATCTGCAGATGGTCTTAGAGAATGGATCAACTACAATAAAGTGGAATCTTGACTTTCAGATGTATGGGGTTGGCTAACAATGAAATCTATGGAGACATCTTTTTATAGACACGCTCTACAATCAGAATTAAAGTAAATAACCCAGCATTGAAATGTTGTCCATTTGCCGGTTGACAGGTAAACTAATGGTGGATGAATGCATTCATGTCGCTTCGCACCGACGACCAATAAAATTGCGCATGCAACTTAGCGAGGGTGAGAGCCACACCCATTTATCTTTTTAACTTGCCTTCATGAACCTCATTGATAATCTTTTCCTCGAGGGAGGTAGGAATACAAATTGAGGTGCCTTGGAACAAAACGTCCTCCTGAAGTAGAACTTTCCAGCGACCCAGCTCATGCACTCTTAAAAAATACAAATGATGCACGACATCAAACTCAATACTTGAACAACTGGCGATTGTGACAACATGCACGCGACAACTCAAAGCATCATCCGCTCAATTTTCCTTACCTTTGACTAGCTGTATAAGGGCTTTGACATCTCATGGTCCAACCTCCCATTGCACAATTATTTGTGTCAATACTTGACAACACGCACTATAGCAATGAAATCCAAATCGTACGTAGAGTACTTGAGGGCGAGACTAGAGATCTTCGCACTAAAGAACATCATAGACGTGACTAAGGACGACTTCTAGACCAGTCTTACAAGCATTGCAAGAGGTCTCACGGAGGGCGAGAACAAAGGCGGCAATCATGAAGGACTTGACGCATGGAAGACCACCTTTGCTACATTAGTCCACGAGAACTCAAAAACGGAGAGCCCATAAGGTCGGTGATTGGGTTTGGACCATGATGGAGCTAAACGTGGTAATGAAACGACGATAGAAACTGACCAACCCATGAAAACTCATAGCCTTGGGAAATAGTAGTAGGTATTTGCCACTTAATAATAGCTTGAACCTTGGATTTAATGGCTCGTAGGTCCTCGCCAGTGACAACATAACCTAAAATAGCTACAGAGGTAACCATGAATGTGCATTTCTTATGTTGGAGGTAAAAATCTTAAGCCTCGCAAAACCTCGAGAACTTGCATGATGTAATTGATATGCTTAGCCTCTGGTCGATTGTAGATCGAATTATTGTCTAAAATACACTACAACAAATTGACCCAAGATTGGCGGTAGAATCTAGGTAGTCGAATGAAGGTGGAGGGGGCATTGGACAACCCAAAGAGCATGAGTGGATTGGCATGCTCTTTGGGTTGTCCATAAGATGAGTGCATACACCCATACGATGAGTGCAAGACATCTTATGGGTGTATGCAAATTTGACGATATAGCTATTTTTAGATCTAATTTGGAGAATGCGCATGTGTCAGACAAGATCAAATTATGTCGTCCAGGTGAGGAATGACACGGCACGATTATTGACACACGTGCAAACTCCCTTCCTTTCATGGCATTAGGAGGAAAGGAGGGGACATGCTTTCTCGCAACAACCCCTACTAACAAAGCTCAAATACTATTGTGAAAGCTACTCACGCTTAGCTGAATCCGTCCAAAGATGGGGAAGGGTCAACAACTAGTCCCACGTAGTTAGGGGCTTGGTGGATAATTTACATGGGAGGGATATTGGAGGTCGCCGAGGCTCAGGGGCTAGAGGTCTTTGCCTTTTGGTTTGCGCCCGCAGAGAAGGCGACAGGGATAGAGGTGATGGGGAATCGCGAGTGGTGATCGATAGCTGTAGAGAAGCTGCTAGACCTCACACTTGGGGAAGAAAGACATCAGGAGAGTTTCGTCAGTTAGCGGGGGCAGTGGTGGTATTGTGTCACGCAACTAGGGTTTCGGGGGTGGTTATTCTTTGCCACCACCTTGGCGTTGTAACTACAATGGCTTAAGCTTCAGGGCATCATATCTTTTTCCTTTTACCAATGTGCTTTAGCTCAGATGGTACGATTACTAACCTTTTAGAGGTGGCAGCCCTAGAACAATTTCACACCCCTTGGGACAAGATTAAAGTGGGAAGTTGCGTGGCCCTTCTTTCTTTTTTAAAAATAAAAATAGCTCTAGTTGAGAATTATCTATTATATCCAGTGTCAATTTATTTATTTATTTGTATATTTTAAAGAACACATTGGGACTCCCTCCTTTGCCTATGCGGCAACCTAGACGGTGGCGTGGCTGGATTGATGTTGGAGATGCCCACACTAATGGACTTCTGAGCGCCTTTAACATGTCTTAGGCGGGCATGGGACGCATATGAGTTGTACCACCCATTATCGGAGTCGACCCAAAGCGAATGATGCTCTTGTACAAATTTGACGTACCCAACGTAATATTTACACACAACAGCAACTACATATACTCATAAATTAAAAATGTAAGAAATTGAGTACAAACGAATGGGGGTCGGCCTTATATACGTTAAGGATGCCCAAAAGACTAGAGTATCTCTGCGAAAAAGATAAATTACAAATACAAGTAAGAAAGCCGTAAAGACAAATTTTCCCTGAAGCTATGAGCCTGCATCTCTCTCTCTCTCTCTCACCCCGTCTCAATTTCTCCATTATTCATGTTATAGAAACCTCAATGAACATTCCTCCTCATTTATTCCACCTTCAATCTAAGCATTAAACCATTTCCTTAAAATTTTATTGAACAGACTCATCAAGTCTGCTTTGCATGGCTTCTTGCAGACCCGTAAACACAACCCCGGCCAGGAAAAAATAAGAAACACTGGGATATGTTGAACGGGTCTGTTCAAGGCTTCTAGCTACTATTGTGCACGTTTCTCTCTCTCTCTCTCTCTATATATATATATATATATATATATATATATATATATTAGCATTTGTCTCTACATATATGTATAAACATTTGAAAGGCAAATGTATGTCTGTATATATGTACGCATTTGAATGTACGCATTTGAGAAGTAAATACTCACTGGAAGTAACTCTTCTAAGTGAACTTGTGAATAAATCTTTAGAATTGAGAAGCCATATCAATAAAACCTAACTCATGAAGCCCTCCTAATAAGAATTTAGTAATAGCATAGCTGCAGCACTACAATAGCCAAAAAGAAATGAGAAAATCATTCTCTTATACGTTTGGTTATCCTGAGTTATATAATAAAAAAGAGAAAACCATTTGCCAAACTGAACATTTCAGAATTCTTGCTCATCTAGCTGCCCATATTGCTAGGTGAAGTCCTATGAAGCACCGATTCTTCAAAAATAGCTTCGAGTCCGAATCCGATTCTTCTGAGGTGCGGGTGCGGCCCCGATTCGCACCCCAGAAGAATCGGTGGAGAAAAGAAAAAAAAAATCCCGATTCGTTTTGGATTCGTTTCTGGATTCGTTTTTTAATAAAAAGTAAGTTGTGTAAAAGTTTTGGGTTTGTTTTCTAAACAAAATAATAAATTTGAGTTGAGTTATATGGCCATTGAAATGGTGTTAAAGGGTGGGGGGGTATTTTTGTTATTGTAAAACTATCTTTTTGTTATGATTCACCCAAGAAGTTGACGATGCATATATGGTGTTTTGATTTCCTTCTACTAAACAATTGGGACATGAATAATATGATGTTTTTATTCTGGTACTTAGTTGATGCTTCTGCTAGTTTACTTTTCAATTATAATTTAATTATTGTTCGTATTTAGTTGTTGATTTTATTATGGTGCATGTTTTCTAACTCGAAAAATTGATATATATAATAAAGAATAATAATTTATATATTATATTAATTTATTTTTCTTGCCGCACCTGCACCCTATTTTTTCAAAAAATTCGAATCGCCGCACCCGCATCCGTGCTTCATAGGTGAAGTCAATATTGTTCCGATAGAAGTAAACACAAACTGAATCTCTCTCTCTCTCTCGTGCAACTCACATGCTCAGTTATGTTAACGTTGACAGCCTATTGGCAAAATATTTAGTTTTAGGGACTTGGGGTCTTAATTGAAACATGAGAAATAGTTTAAGGGCCATTTATATAATTTCCTAGAAGCTATATACATCACCCAAATGTGTATATATTGGTTGGCGGTGTTGGTAAAGATTTGACTATGGATAATTTGGTTCCAAGTGTAAGAATTGGTCCAATTAATGCTGTGTGCGCGAAATTGCAGAGAAGATAGTTATCATCACCGGATGCATTATTCTGTATTCTTTCTGTACATTTTGCATCCCCTGGTACCCTTTGGTTCAGTTTTATTTATCCCTAAAGGAAAAGGTGAGAGTTTTCTGCTGATCAATAAAATTGTTCAGTGTCAAAATCTGTATATTAAAACATGCCTTTTCAAAAAAATTTATATTATTATTGGTTCATTGGGTATGAGCAACACCTCAGGCAAGGTTTCTGTGAATTTTTGTGGAAGTCTACAATATATATTTTTTGAAATTCGCTGTAATTGACCTAAGTTAATATGGACATGACGTGGAATAGCACAAGTCATGTCTTAAAATCCCTCATGACTATAATGATGGTTGAGGGGTGAGTGCGTGTTAATACGAGTTAGTATGGGGTGTGAAATTAAATATGCTAGTGAAAAATGAAGTTTACGGGCTTTTACAATTTATGTAAGTTGATTGCAGTAAGCTGGGCTTATATTTCCTTTTACCAATATGATTACATGTTACATTTCTTTAAAATGGTCTCTTTTATCAATAACATACTTGTGATAGGTAACATACATTATCTTTTTTTTGGTGGCTCTGCATATTTAAGCATGTAGGCTTAATGTTGTATTTAGCTAAATGTGGACTTGGAACTAATTATAGTTCTTTATAAAGAAGGTAAATTCCATTGTAATATAATGAAGTTATATGAGCTATACATGGACATAGTATCACATAATTAAAGATTCTACAACTGACTGCTTTTCTTTGTTTCCTTCTTGCAGATCTAAGACCTGCTCTTACTGTAATGTTGTGCAGGTAGTATTCTCTCATGATTGTCTCTTTTCTGTTGTATACTACACTTGATTCGATTACTAAACTCTGGAATTCATGATAACCAATGAATAAATAGATAAAGGAAACAGCTAGGAATTTCTATTATTGAAGGGTGACACTTCAGGAGAACCATGGAAACAAGTACTGGCAATGAGAAATTAATATTTCTTGTGGTTCTTATGATTCCACGTCACTTGATAAGATGGTAATGAAAATATTATCTGTTTGGGAAATGAGAAGTGGTTCTGCTTCAACGATAGTGGTAAAACCGAACTTCTGCCTTCAGTAAATAGAATGATAGAGATATAGACGTGTCCTTTTAATATAAAAGAAGTTGTAATGTTTATAAATGAGAAATGTTATCTGTTTGGTAAAGGAGAAGTGGTTTTGCTTCAACAATAGTGGTAAAACCAAACTTCTGCCTTGAGTAAATAGAATGATAGAGATTTAAATATTTCCTTTTAATACGAAGGAAGTTGTGAGGTTTATAAATACGCCTATATCTATCTAAAAACAAAAGAAAAGAAAATATAGGGCAATTGTAATGCTTGTGTTCATATTTGTTTTATAAATTTTTTGATTGATTAAATATGAAAAAAATCAAAACTAGTACGCAACTTTGAAAACCATATGTAATATTTTTCATGCTATCTTTTGCGTTTTAACCTGTTTGCAGCCCCCAAGATCGAAGCACTGTCATGACTGCGATAAATGTGTTCTTCAGTTTGATCATCATTGTGTCTGGCTTGGAACATGCATAGGCCAGGCCAACCATTGTAGATTTTGGTGAGTGCACGTCATTTTACCAATGATGTTCATTTCTACTACTGATATATTTTTTGTAGATAATATTTCATATTTGTTGGTCATCGGAGAAATATCGACTGATTAATCTGTGGCACGTCACTTTCCGTTTTATGCTTCCTATGAAAACGTGTTGAAGTTGTATACCATCCAAGGTTATCTTCCATGTCTATTGGATCTTGTTAGGTTAACGAGTGAACTTCTCTTTCTGTTTTGATAGTTTTTTGTTTCTAAATTTTAATTCAAATACCTATGTTTTCGTTAAGTATTCTTTGATCGATATAGTAAGGCACATATGACAAACCCTGATATGGAGGGAATGGCTCAATTATGATCAGATCATGTCAAAGACATGCCAATGTGAAGTTTTAATGTTTTATTAAAAATGTTGATTTTCAGTCATTTACTTTTCTTTTTTACACCTGATGGTGAAATTTGAATTCTAAAGAATCTAAATTGTCTTCTTTTGATTTGGAAGGGAATTAAATTCTTCAAACTAGGGTGTAAATGCAGATTAAAATTACAATATTTTATTTTGATTTCGCGATTCCATTTTGGCATCATAACTGCAATTAGGAATAGTACTCAATAACACAACTTATCATATAAGAAGCTAATTTTTTTGTTTTTATATTTGAAATATTTCATAAATATGTATGTGCATATGTTTTTTTATTTCTTGTTAAATAGTTGTTTGTGTGTGTTATATTCTATATATGAGGTATATATATACACATATATGTCCAACTTATAACGAAGTTGATGGAAACTCCTTATTCAAATTGATATTTGTATTATGCATAGAAGTAGTTGAACTTTATCTTAAATGGATCCAGAATATAGAGTATGTATGGGGGCCGATGTGTATTTAATTATTTTTTAGGGTGCCAAACTTGTATAAGTATAATTGTTTATATTAAAAACCATAAATTTAAGGGTAATTTCAATGGTCTGAAGTTTGCCCCCTCCAGGATCTGCTACTGCAGTCTGCAGACACTATAATTATTTGACTTCTGTGTTTATGTAATCTGAGAGGCATTCACCTAACCATTTTTTCTTGGTTGAAATTGATATACCAGGTGGTATATTTGTGAGGAAACAATATTTTGCCTTTGGACTGGGATCTTGTACATTGCATACCTAAAGGCTAATATAGCGAAGGCATGGTATGTGTATGACCTTTTTATCACATAAGAAAGTATCAATTTCTTTCGTCATAATGTTATATATGATAGATTAAATCCCTAATGGCCCTGACTACCATATTAGATAATCATCTCCCCTAATACACACACACACATAGAAAGAGGAAATTTTTGGGCCTAAAATTTTTGGTAGAAGTTGAAAAACAAATTGTCCGTCTTTTTGGCTATTATAGGGATGTTTTTGGTTATTAGGTCTCCTTTGCAATTTTGCAACTTTTATTAAAACTGAAATTGAATACATTTAACGTTTTTTTTCCAGGTGGGTATATGTAATCATGATCTTGCCGCTAGCTACTTTGTCAATGCCACTGATCATTGTGCTCCTCCTCCTTTTTATCCAGAGGTAAATGTTGTCATTTGTCTCTAGAATGCAATTCAGTATCGTACTTCCTCTATCCCAAATTAATAGATGCTATTTGGAAGTCAAACTTTTTAGGGAAAAAAATTACTTTCCGAATATATCCTCCAAAAAATGATGATTACCTTTAAATGTAGATCATTGTTCTCTCATGGTATTGTTCGGATAGGTAACTTTGTAATCTTATCTAGTTTTACTCACTATTTAGGGACATGAATATTAATTTGGGACGGACTAAGGAAAGCTGGACTATTAATTTAGAACGAAGGAGATTTATGTTACTAATTAAATTGTTGTTGTTATGCAAATTAGCAATCTAAAAAAAAGCTAGTATGGAAATTAGTATTTTATTTTTTTAGGGAAAGCAAAGTTAACCATGGAGTTTAGGGATATTTCCAATTTTAGATTGGATGTGTCAAAACGTGCAATGTTAACCCTGAATTTTTTAAATTGATGCAATTAAACCCACCGTCGCATCTCTTGATAATAAACTCAACGGAAATTTTGAGGTGGCATCACATGTGGCATGATTGAAATATTGTCCATTAATTTATTGTCACATGGCTCCCAAAATGCGTATTACACAAATTCCACCTTTTTACAATTTTTAAATTCAAAACCTGCAACAGTATATAAGAAAAAGAATAATAAACTGTTTAATTCAATTAGTCCACAATTCCTAGTTAATGGAGTCAACACCACCCATGCCTCCCACCTTCAAGCACCACCGCCGCCTCCCACCTCCAGATACCTCCATCACCACCTCCAAACACTACCGTCACCTCCCACCTCCAAACATCACTGCCGCCATCACTACCCAACCATTGAAGAACAAAGTCCAAATCACCATCGCCCACCACACCTTTACCACTATCACTTCCAACCACCGGAACACCAGCATAGGCCTGTCAACAGGTCGGAGCCGGGTCGGGTTTAAAGAGATCCAGATCCGTTTAATCGGGTCTTCATTGGGTTCAGGTTCGGGTCTGGCCAGATATATACATTTATTTTATATTTATTTTTATTTTACCCCTTTTCTTTATTTTTTAATCTTAGATTAAAATATTTTGTAATGTATTATAGTATATGATTAGTATAAATAAAACATATATTACTTATATTTATTATATTACTTACATGTTATATTGATAAGATATATTTATAAATATATATAAATTCGTAATATATATATATATATTTAAAAAATAATAATGTACAATTCGGGTCGGGTCGGGTCGGGTCGGGTCTAAAAGAATATGCTTAGACCTTATTATACGGATTGGGTCCGGGTTGGGTCACAGTTCAGACCCGACCCATTGACAGGCCTACACCAGCACCATCCACAGTCAAATCAAAACAACATTTTGACTCGATTTAAACATTAACACCATATTAAAAAAAATACAATAAAACACCAGCACCATAGCAACACTATCAAATTGATACAACACCAAAGTTTGAATCGATTTATGAAAAAAATTCAAAACATTATAAAATTTCCATTTGAAACTCCATATGTAATTCCCCAAAACGATATGACCCAAGAAATGTACGTGTGAAAACATTACTCAAAATGATATGAATCTCTCAAGATTTTTCTATATATGTTTAATTGTATGTGTAAAAACATCATCAAAACCCATATGAAGCCCCCATATGTGCAAAAAAAAAATGATTTGGATTTAAAACTTCAATCTAGAAAAAGAAATCTCAGTGATCCACATATATAATCCAAATCTATATGTAGATCTATATCTAAAATTCAGATAATAAACCAAACAAATTTTAGAACTCATTCTTTGAAACAAACCCTCGAACCTAGATCTGGAGATGAAGGGAAGTAAGAGAAGAGAAAGGAAAAGAGATGGGCGTAGGGGTAGAGTAGAGTCGGAGATGATGGCGTTGGCGATGACGGTGCCGGGGCAACAAATTGGAGATGGTGGAGGTTACAGTTTTAGAAGATTTTATAGAAGGTGGTGTGTTTGGTAAGGATCGCACATTATGGGTTGGATTGACCCACATTTTTTTCCTTTTTTTTATATTTTAAGTATGGGTGTGGTTAGTTTAAAAAAATGGCTTTTAACGAACGTGGCAGAACTTAATAAGCATGCCACATAGGATGCGACCTCAACTTTTGCATTACGTTTTCTAACGGAGATTCGATGGTGGATTTAATTGCATCAATAATAAAAAATTAGGGTTAACATTGAAACTTTTGAAACATTTGGTATAAAATTGAAAATGAACCAAAACTACAGGATTAATTTTGTATTCGTCCCTTAATACATATTATATATATATATATATATATTAGATTACATGTTTGGTGTCTCTACCAGCACCTTACGATCTGTTGTTTGGCTTATAATTATTAAGGGCCTGTTTGGTTTGCAACTATAATTCTGTTTTCTGTGTTTAAATACAATTCTGATAAAAATTTTCGTTTGGCAACCTGTTTTTAAACACAGAATTATAATATTTCTGTGTTATAATCAAGTTTTTCAGAAAACAGGTTTAAGGTGTTTTATAACTTCTGTTTTTTATTTTTCTACTCAGAATTATTCATTCTTAATATTTTAACGCAGTTATACCTTAATATATAATATACATACATAATACATTAATATGTGTGTAATTCTTATAAATAAAAAAATATTTATGTACATGTACACAAAATCAAAAATACTATTGTGACTTAATTTTTGACATAATTTTTTGGAACAAACTGATGTGGCAGTTTGTTGTTGGTTGGTTTTTAGGGGTCCACGCCAGTGGGTACTAAAAACCAACCAATAACAAACTGACACATCAGTTTGTTCCAAAAAATTATGTCAAAAATTATGTCACAGTAGAAGCACTCACACAAAATTACGTATGGAATAATTTAAAGTTAAATATTATTATCAACAGATACATGATACTTATATATAGTTTTATACATGTATTATTAATGTATGGAATAATATAAAATATAGATATAGTACATATATATTAAAAAATATTATCAATTTATGTATGTATATAATTTTATAGTGAATTATACATGCAATATCTATATAGTACATATATATTAAAAAATATTATCAATTTATGTATGTATATAATTTTATAGTGAATTATACATGCAATATCTATATACCTAAAAATACATGATATTAATTGTACGTGTATATAATTTATGATGTATGTATGTATGTATACATTCATGTATCATGTATATATGAACGTTTTATGTATGTTTATATATATACATATATATAGTTAAACTCCCTAACATACCTCATTAAATATACATAAAAATACATGATATTAAATGTACATGTATATAATTTATAATGTATGCATGCATGTATGCATGCATGTATGTATGTATGTATGTATGTATCATGTATGTATGAAAATTTTATGTATGTTTATATATATATATATATATATATATATACACGTACACACACACACACACACACACACACACATATGTATGATATAAATATACATGTTTGCCAATTTTGTCAAATTTTCAAAAAACTGTATTTAAAAACAAGTTAACCAAACGCACACCAATAATTATAAACACAAAAAACTGAATTTTAAAACTGTATTTAAAAACAGCGTTTAAATTGAGTTTTCTGAATTGAGAACCAAACGGGCCCTAGTAAAATATTATTATACTTTACTAGTTGCTCAAGCTTGTCTTGTTCTTGTGCAGCTAATCCAAGTTTTTGTCTAGCTGTTTTTCTTCATTTGTTTTCATTGCTTGCAAAATGCTCAACAACAACAACAACACCCACCCCCCCCACCCACCCACCCACCCACAAATTTTGAGAAATGAATGTTGAAAAAAAATCATGGAGGACAGTTTTTGTTGAAAAAAATTAAAGAAAGAAACTATTCACAACATAGGATATTCTTGTACAATAACCCAATGTGGCAACGTAAAGATTTTAATCCATCTGTTACTATGAGTTCGTAAACACAAACACCAACGAGAATCAAGGAGTTTAATAGAATTAATTGTAATATGTCAAATTGTTCTTTTTTATTTTTATTTTGTTATCTTCATTGTATTTCTTTATTTAGGTTAGTATCTTAGGTAGGGGATAATATTCATATTGTGATATTTTTAATTATTTATCTTTAAGGTTATCTTGGATAGCAAGATTCCTATAGGTAAGGCTTTGGTAAACCATTGCAATCACGTGTGCACCATATGTCGTGTTACGTCAGATAGGTATATGAGTCATAAGCGTTCCAAAGTTGTTGCTTTAAAACACATCATGACAACTTCATTGGGGCCCGGTGATCAAGCCAAATTAGGCTCGAACGACACCTCTCCGCCTTGGAGAAATGCTTGCGCAGACTTCATTCACCACGCGTTCCACCACCCGATGGTGGTAACCTCCCCTTTAGCTTTTATAACATCTCCATCTCTTTCCAATTCATCCATCCACCAATCAAACCCAACCATCACTAGCCCTTACTGCCATTCGAAACCCTAGCCCCACCCCTCACCACTTCGCTAAAACCCGATACCAACAAGAGAAGAGATGAGATGGGTTGAAATCCTCTAGTTCACACCCCCAATCAGTCCCTAGGGCTTAGTCGAAGAGAGAGGAAATCAAAAGGGATCGGACAAAAGATAAGTCCAAACGGCCGACCTGACCACCGGTTTGACTCCAATAGACCTCCTTGTGCTCTGACAAACTTTGGCGATGGTGAACAAGTTGGTGACGGCCATGGGATGATCAGTTTAGTGTTCCACGCCCTTGGTTTTTGACTCTGGAGATCAAATATATAGAGTGACGAAGGGAGGGAGGGAGGGACGAACTCAACCAGATGCCGGTGACAAACTCTACCATTCGTGGTGGCAGGTCGTTGATAAGACCCAAGATCGTGACCAGTGTGGTATACTCTGTTGACATTCACAGCAGCAGTAGCAGAGGGAGGCAGAGGAACCCACCCCACCCCAGCACTTGTCGGTGGTGGTGAACAGGGTGGGCATCTCCGATGGTGGCATCGAAGGATTAACGTTGAGGAAGGAGCATCAGGGATACCTTCAGAACTTCGGTGGTGCCGCTGGAGACCATTGTCGGCGTCGTTAAGACAGTCACATGTCTTTACGGTAATGAGCAACTCGTGGGTCATCGTTGTTCATTGGCGGCGTTTTGGGTTGGAACACTAGCAAAAAAGAGGTTGAGAGTGTGCTGTTTGGGAATGGGTTCAGAACTGAAATAAGCCAGTAGAGGGTTTTGTTCGTCTGTTGGGACATTAAAAGTAAAGGGCTGGGTTGTTGGGCCCAAGAAGTCTGCAACGGTATTTCGGCTTAATGCACCCATAATTTGTTTCGTCTTTGCTTCAGGAAAAGGGGATGTCGGGCCTGTTTGTTTTAAAGGGGCAAGTGGGACCGGAAGTTCATAGTGGTTCTCGACCCAATACAAATGCAATCTCTTTTATTTAATCCTGGCATTTTGTGTTCTTTTGTACTTCAATTTTTTTGGGACCGAAATATGTTGGTTTAGGGGATGAAAATTCTGGAGCCAAAGTATTACAAACTCACACCATTTTTTGAGGAAATTTTGGTGATCTCCCCCTAATTTTTACTTGTGACCCAATCAATTTTTTGAGAACCATTTTTTTATTTCATTTTTTCTCGTCGGCCGCGTATTTCTAGTTTTTACACTCCCCGCCAACTTTCAAAGCTCGAGGACAAGCATTTTTAATGAAGAGGAAGTGATGAGACTCAAGGAGTGCAATGGGCTTAATCGTAATATGTTGAATTGTACTCCTATTTTCTTTATCTTTTATTGTAACTCTCTATGTAGGTTAGTATATAAGCCAGGGTTGATATTCCCTTGGAATATTCTTATTGTGGGATCTTTAGTCATTTCACTTTTTAGGGTTATCATATAATCCTAGGCTATAGATAAGGCATGTGGCCAACCATTGTAGCCGCATTACATTTTAGTGAGAAAAAGTTATTCTTAATTTGTGTGTCATTTGTCGTGTTACGTCAAATTGGTATCAGAGCGCTAAGCTCTCCCAAGTTGTTTGAAAAGAAATTGTGACAACTTCAATGGTTTTTGGGAGATCAAGAAAATTAGGCTCGAACGACGCCTCTCCTCCTTGGAGAAGACGTTTGCTGACTTCATTTTAGAATTTCGAGGCCTCATCATTTCCCATAACAACCTGGTGGCGGTAACCTCCCCTCTACCCTGCCTCTCCCTCTATTACCATTTTGCCCTACAACTAATCCACCAATCAACTCCAACCATCACTATCCCCTGCTGCCCTAGCCCCACACCTCACCAGAACCAGACACCAACTAAAGAAGAGAGGGGGGGGGGGGACCCTCTAGTTCACCCCCCAATTAGTCCCTAGGGATCAGTCAAATAAAAATAAGGGAAATTAAAATAGATTAGACGAGAGAAGTTCAAATGGTTAACTTGGACGCCACTTTAACTCTAGCAGTCCTAGTGCTCGGGCGAACTCTGGCGAAGGTGAAGCAAGTCGGTGATGGCTCAGTTTAGGGTTTCAAAACTCCAAATTGTTTTTTGATGCGGGTTGTGCCTATTAAGTTGTGATACCCCGCCTAATAAAGTACTGGGTGATCAGTCCTATATCAAATTAAACAGGAATTTCAAATGGTTTCATTCTCAGCATCACTGTCGAAAACCATATAATTACTAATAACCTATTAGGCCTGGCCTATGAAGCATGGACTCGACACGTAATACGTGTTTCGACCCAACACGTGACGTGATTTTTCCAAAAACTAAGATACGACACGCTAGGATATGTATAATATATAATATATGTTAAAATATATAATATATATTTAAATATATATATATATAGAGAGAGAGGCTCACCTACATCATGATATATATACATCACACCATACATCACATCTAATTCTAGGTCCTAAAAAAAAAAATTCCAAAATTTTTATTTTTTCCTCAAAATTAACCTTTTATTCAACCCATATTCAAAAAATTAGGTCAAAATACATTTTGTAACTATTTTTAAAAAATTCACAAAAAACTGCTGGCGCAGACCCTTATAAATAAGGTATTTTGAACAGTTTTTTTTGAATTTTTTAAAAATAGCTACAAAATGTATTTTGACCTAATTTTTTGAACATGGATTTATTGGAAGATTAATTTCAAGAGAAAAATTAAAAATTTGGAAAAAATGATTTTTAAGGGGCTACAACTAGTTGTGATGTATGAATGATGTATAGAGCATGATGTAGGGAAGCCTTCTCCTATATATATATATATATATATATATATATATATATATATATATATATATATATATATATATATATTAATAAAATAAAACATATTTTTTTTCATAAAATACATTATTAGAGCATTCTTAACATGAAATTATGAAAATGGACCATATAAAACAAAATTCAAACACACTTTAACATTAAAAATCATAAATAAGGCATTCATAATCACATACGAAAATAAATTTAAAAAATAAAAATAAAAAAGTGTCCTTTTACGTGTCCCAGCGTGTCGGCCAACGTGTCCAAACATATCCCAACGTGTCCCAGCGTGTCGGACTCGTGTCAAAGCTGACTCGTGGCTTCCTGGAGATTGTCGGTGCTTTATAGGGCCTGTCATCAAATTTTAAACTTTCTAATTTTTTTTTAACTTAAAGCACAGATAAACCATTCATACAAAGGTATGAACAACAACTGAAATGAACAAATAATAATTGATAACTCTCGGTAAAACATATATACAACCGTATCGAATAGGCGTAAAATAAAAATGCCGCAAATAAAATAAAAGACTACAGTTGGACAATATACCCCAATATTTCAACAAAACCCCCTATCTAAATCAGAAGGATAGAAGCGTCTAAATAATTTCCTGCCAGCATCCATAGCTGTGGCAGCAACGTCTGACTCGAAAGAATAGTCATCCAGGCGTTTCTGTGTCTAGACACCTAAAAAGTATAATAAAGGAGAAGAAAACGAGAAAAATAGATACGGGTCAGAGCGCGGGTTTTAAAAAACATTTTTAGCAATTGCTTGCCATACCTTAATATTTAAAATATGATACTCTCCATATTTAAACTGGCGTCGTACTCACATGAGATACCGCCTACCTCTCATCTAACAGTGCACGCCTAACGCATGTATTTTAAAACTCCCTAATTACGCTTCCCAGCCTAACTAGAAACTTGCACAACTCCCAAGTCACCATACGCTAAAACGTACCCCGCGTCATATAAAATATTCTAAACTATCGCCCGAGCTTATACATTATAATCTCACCTATAATTCCTCGCCTGACATAAAACCATTCATTATGAATAACCTTCACTAGTTATTACACTATTCACATTTTAGTGTTCTATATCTCATATAATTCTCACTTAAATATATATTCCCGAAGCATAGCTTATCACGTCTGGCTAGTATTCTAGTTTCATCCTATTCACACATTAGGATATTATTCACATATATTATCGATATATATATATTCTACACGCATATATATATATATACCCCCGTCGAAATAGTTTCCTGAGTGTTATTCATCCCCAAACACTCCTTAAATTTATACCCCGGATCTTATTCACACTAACCCGAGATTTATACATCATTCACTTCATCACTTAGAGGTCCTCACACTCTATATTGGATCCCCTACTATTCACCTCCGAAAGGAATTATTCTCTAATCCTTTTTAGTCCAAGAAAAACTCTCAAATTTTTCTGTTGAAACCGAACCGAACCGAACCCATGAACCTAAAAACGAACCGGTCTGGTAACCAAAAATGAACAGTACCGATGACACCAAAAACGAACCGGTCCTATTCCAATAAACGAACCGAATCGCATCCAGATCGGTTCTACATGATCAGTTTTGTTCCCTACGAGTTCATCTTCTTCTACAACTCCAAAAATCACCCCAACCCTCATCCAACCCAAGATTTATGGTCTCCAGCATCATCAACAATCAATATACTCATCTACACACTAATTTATTCATGGGATTCATCAAGTTAATTAAGAATTTAACCCTATTCTCAATTAACCCTAGTTTTACTCAACTCTTCCAATTTCTCACTAAAAACTTCACCATTAACATGGATTTAAGCCTAGATTTCATATGGAGTTAATAACACAACAATTTTATATGAAATCATCTTCCCAAAACTCATTTTTGTGCAAGAACCCCAAACCCAAAAATCTTATATTTTTCATCACCAACTATAATATGAAAAATAAACACACTTAAATCATTAAAGCAAGTTAAACACGTGCCTCGTTGGATAAATCCGACGACCTCGTGCCGGAATCCGCTGGAGCTTGGCCGGAGTTATCCCTTTTTTTCCCTTCCTTTCTCTTCTTCTTCTTCTTCTTCTTCTTCTTCTTCTTCTTCTTCTTCTTCTTTTCTCTCTCTCTCTCTCTCTCTCTCTCTCGTGCCTTTGTAAGAGAGAAATTAAACCCAAAATTGACTCGTATACACAAATGCGAGTCCCTACTGATCCAAAAAGTCCTCGGAACCCAAACATAACCCCCGGGTACTTTATTCTGACTATATCGATCCTTCCGAGACCAACCGTGCACTCGAAATCTCCATCCGAGTCACTCATAAAAAATTCACGTCTTAAACCCAATACATCTCCACATGTGTTTTCCGAATAAAATAATATCACCTGTCGCTTTTATTCACCTGCGACATGAAATATAATTAGTCCATCTCATTTACTTTAAATTCTCAAATTATTAAATTACACCCACTCATGTAATTTAAATATCCATAAAAGTACGAGGTATTACATAAGTCAAATCAAGAGAGAGACAAATGACGAAACAAAAGACACCGACAATGAACTAAGCTAGTTGTAGCGGTCAGTCGCCAATAAGGGCCTTAAGGTCACGACCAAATTGGTATACTCTGCCTATAAGTAGGCGGCAAAGGAAATCACCCACGCACTTCTCTGGGCGGACAGGGTGGGCATCTCTGAACTCTGATGATGGCATCAAAGGATCAACGCTGAGGAGGTGATGAGTTAGCGTCAAGGAGACCTTTGGAACTCCGGTGGTGCCTTTGGAAACCATCACTGACCTCGTCAATTCGGTCACAGGTCTTTGACTTTGCCAGTGGTGAGCAGCTCATGGGTCACATTTTTTCATTAGCGGCTAGGATTTCCTTTGTGAACCCTAAAAAGAAGAGGCTCGGCATGTGCTGATTAGAAATGGGTATAACACCGAAATAAGCCAGTATAGGGTTTTGTTTGTCCCTAAGCTTGTTTTAGGGCATTTTAAAGGGATGATTTGTTGGGCCCACGGAGTTTGAAGCTCTATTTGGCTTCGTACACCCAAATGTTGGCGTAAATGAGCAAGTGACCTGGAAGTTTAAGCTGGTTTTGGACCCATTACAATTTTTGGACTCGTTACAATTAAATCCCCTTGGAGAAAAGCTCATTTTGGCAACATTGAAAAGTTAAAAGCGCTCAACACCCAGCTTGCTAGGATTCAAGAGTGCCCTCCCACTAGAAAAATCACACAGGTGGAAAATTCTCTCGTAGACAATATTTTCAAGGCCTTGAGAAATAAGGAGAAATTTTTGTTCCAAATGGCTAAAGTAAATTGACTCAAGTTCGGCGACCAAAACACTGCCACCATACAAAGAGGACAAAGAAATCAGATTATTAGGCTTAAAACCGCAGATGATACTTGTGTTGGAGGAGGGGTTTTCAAAAACAAATTTGAACATAGCAGAATATGAAGTGGGATCAAAACAACATGGATCTTAGATTCAATCGTTCTTTGGGTTATAAAACTTTTACCTGTAAAGATATATTATTATACCTTCGCAATTCTTGTTGGGGAACTGCAATCTGAGAATGATTTGATGTAGATTTGTCTGTTCTAATCACCTCAGAGGTATATGATCCAAGAATTTGAAGAATTTGTGTGGGCACACCTTGAGAAAGCTTGAAGAAGACTTTAAATCTATCTCTTCCTCCTCTCTCTCTTGCCTATCGTAGCAGACCACTCTATCTCTCTGTTCACCTAACAATATATTTAGCAATAAATATAAAGCATTCCTACAATGTGATTCACATTAAAATGAGTTAAAGACGTGCTATTATTTAATTACATAATTGTCTTCACAATCCCATGGCTTTAAGAGTAAATCCCTGGACATGGGGTGAAGGAGGGTATCTAAAAAACTATTTTCAATCATTGCTTCTGTTTTTATAATCCCAGAGGCAAGGAGTTTTAATGTTGTTCTCAACGTGGCCAAAGGAGATGCCAGTCCCGATATGAATGTCAAACTTTGTAACCTTTGATTGAGGCTGGAATTCAAAAAGCGGTGGAGTAGCTTGGATCAACAAAGGCCCATATGGCTTCCCGGAACTCTTCTTCCAATAATATTGGGGTATAGTAGGGAGGGATATGTATAATGCAGTGAAAGGCTTCTTTGAAGGTAACTTTATTCTGAAAGATCTCAATAATACTAATATTATTTTTTCCCCCAAACCCCAGCTTATTTTCAAAACCTCTACTAAAAGGATGAAACCTATTCTTCACCACCTCGTTTCCCCGAATCAAGCAACTTTCGTCCCCCAAAAGATTTGATTCAATGTTGTAATATTTTCGCTCATGAGACTTTCTACCGTTTGAAGACAAAGAAAAGAACTTTAATGGAGCTTGCACTCAAATGAGACCTTTAAGAAGCCTATGATTGGGTATAGTGGGACTTTACATAAGGAATTATGAAGAAAATGGGATTTTGTGATAAATGGACCAGACTTGCAATGTGTTACAACGGTAATGTACTCTATTATCATGAATGGGAGTTGCTATTGCAAAGTGGTGTCAGAGAAAGGGCTTAGGCAAGGGGTTTCCTCTCCCGCACCTCTTCTGGATGTGCTGTCTCTTCTACCTGAAGGAGTTGAGGATAATTAACGTTGCAGGAATCACGTTAAAAAAAAACTGTTCCCCCAATATCTGTTTTTTCTACTTTATTCCTCCAAGCTAAAATAGAAGAATGTGAAACTGTCTTAGACATCCTCTTCAGATACGGCGAGGCTTCAGATCAGCTGATAACTTTCAGCGAGTCAGGGGTTGTGTTCACCGCTAATACTAGGGAAGAGGTAAAAACTGAGCTTGTTGAAGTGCTCCTGATAAGTCATCTTACCTCTTGCTCCAAGTACTTGGGTTTTCCGGCGTCGTGGGGGCAGCGAGGAGGTCCCGTTCCATTGTAGTTTTGGGGTTTTCGACATAAAAAAACCTATTCAGATTGGCTTTGCTATAGAACATGAATCGGTGGCCTCCACGTTCATCTTAGAGGGTTTTTCTTAAGATTTTAAATTGGAAAGAACTTATCCTCTCTCCAGGGGGAAGAGAAGTCTTGATTAAATCTGTGATACAAACAATTCCGAGTTATGTTATGTCATGCAATCTTCTTCGTTAAAGCATGTGCGATAAGATGGATACTGTGATAAGGAATTTCTGGTGGGGCGGGGGCTGAAGACGAGAAAAGAATAAAATGGAAGAGAGAGGATGAGGTGTGCAAGTCTAAATCTACAGGGGGAGTAGGATTTAGGAATTTCAGAATTTGTAACATAGCCCTGCTAGCAAACAGAGCTGGTTCATTCTCCAGAACCCTAATGCCCTGTGGGCAAAGATTTTACAAAAGTTTATTTTCCCAACGACACTCTTCTTACGGCAAATAAGGGTCCTAGGCCTTCAGGATTTTGGGCTAGCCTGGTGGTTTGCAGAGACATGCTAAGCCGATGTTTGATTTGACAGGTTGGAGATGGTAGGAAAATTAGCATATGGGAAAGTGTTGGGTTACGGATCTCATTACCCTGGAGAATAGATGGGACTGCCAGCGGTTGACAGATTTATTCACCATCGAACAGGTGAATGCCATTCAGTGCATTCTGATAAGTTCTGCAAAGATGAGAGACAATTTAGCGTGTCATTATACTCTAAATGGAAAATACTCCGTGAAATCCGAAGCTCTAAAAGATGAGAAAGAGATAAACAGAGCCCTTCACATTCCTTCTCCGCGGACCCCAAACTTTTGAAGTCAGTTTTGTCAACAACCCCACCCCCACCCCCAAGCCCAAACACTTCTAGTGGGAAGTTTCTCAAAATTCTCTTGCCACCTCTGAACTTACTGATTTGAAAATGTTCCTCCTACCCCATGTGCCAAGTGTGGTAAGGAATTGGAAACATCAAGCATATTTTCCTGATATGCCGAAGTGTTAAAGGGGTGTGGGACTTGGAGAGGTTTCTAAGATAGCTAGTAGCCACTCTTGTCTTCTCTGGTTAAATAACGAAGTGACCCATGCTAAATCGACAAATGAGGTGGTTAAGAAGCTTGGTTCTATAGTGTGGGTTGGTTGGCATCTCTGGAAGAGAGGAAATTATTTTCCTGTTTCAAAAGAAACTCCTCCTTTTAAGTTTGTTGAGAAGGTTATGAGAGTCCTATCTGATTTAAGAAAAACAACTATAATACTCCCTTTTCTGAATCGAATTCACTAAGGCAGACCTCTTGTGACCATTGGTCTCCTCTTTTAGACAGGGGCATTAAATAAAATGTGGATGGGTCATTCCATTTGGCCCACAATGAAGGGATAGCACATGATAGAGCTTGGAGAGTTCTGCGCGGTTTTCACAAAAGGATAAGGGCCACTTTAGCTATTGAATAGTTCTACACGTACAGAGGATTCGTACAGAATCGTCTGTACAGACTGACGTGTTGTGTCCATATTGGTCCGTGTCTTGGGCCCACTTAAGACACGGACCAATACAGACACGACACGTCAGTCTGTACAGACGAGTCTGTACGAATCCTGTGAACAAATAGAATTTTCCTTAGCTAGTAGATGTAATGCCCAGTCTATACATGAAGCGTGCTTACAACTCTCTTATAGACTACTGTTCTGGGAGGGCTGACCCACGTTTGGATTTCCTACAGTAACAATGCTCATTGGTTGGCAAGCTCAAAAGCAGCTCGAGATTGGCTTGGTTGACCTCATGTCCTTCTGGGTTGGAAAGAATCCTGCTGTCTGAGATTGACTGTCTAGTATCTTTCATTTATGGTTCCCGTTGGCTTTTTAAGTGTTTCCTTAAAAAGGGGAAAAAAAGAGTATGGGTTTTTATAAGAAGGGGAGAGATCAGAATTGAGGAGTTGCAAAGGGCTTAATCACAAAATGTCGCATCGTAATCGTTTTTTTTCTTCTTGTTCATCTTATATTGTATTTCTTTATTTAGGTTAGTATATTAGGTAGGGGGTAATGTTCCCTTGAAATATCTTTTATTGTGCCCTCTTTAGTCATTTTACCTTCTGAGGGTTATTTGGCTTGCAAGATAACTTTAGGCTATAGAAAAGACCTTTGGCCAACCATTGTAATATCATTACAATTTAGTGAGAGGAAGTTCTTGAGCTATTTGTTCGTGCTATCTCACACGTTTAATTGTGCAATGAGGGTAAGACCTTCAAACTACGAATGGAAAGCTTGTCAGTTGTTACTTTGCAGATGATTGTAATTGCCTCAATCACATGTCAAATATTTGTTATGATTGAATAGATTTGTTTTTGTGTGTACAAATGTTTAGACCATTGTGATGTTATTTTTTTCATAAAGAAATGTCAAATTTGACCTTCTCTTATTTATTATATATTGATAGCTATCTTGTCGTGACGAATCAAACGAATTATGAACTTATAAGACGGCGACGCGTTGAATATCTAAGGTCAGTTAATTTATTTTTTATTTCTATAAATTTGATCCATTATAAACCACCAAGTCAAATTACATGCCGGATGCTACCTACTAAACATTTGTGTAAGCTGGATGCTACATGCAAATGTATCATGAATTATAGTGCTTATGTTATTATTAATTTAATTTAGTCTGATAAAAAATAATATTTTTGGTTTCAAGGAACTAACTTTATGGAATAAAATAGGGGCACTTAACAAAAAGCCCATAAGATATTATTTATTAAACAATTAAACCACTCGTATTATGCATTTAACAAAATGCACGTTCCCTCTCCCTCCCTGCCTCGCTCTGCTGGACCGGTTGCCGGAAGGGGATGAGTGGAAGGTGCCGCTAGCGCGGACAATAGTTCTCAGAGAATATAAATTTATGTGTTAAGGTGCTTTTTGTTATATAAGTTACGTTTGGTTTAACCATTTAATGTGTATTATCTCGAGGGACTAAATATTATTTAAACCCAATAAAATATGATATACTAGAACATTTTTGCATGTTAGTGTAGAAAAATTGATGTAAGAGAGTAACAAAATAAATGACAGAACCAACCTGACCCTTTCTTTTACTCATCCAAAAAATACAGAATAAAAAAGAAAGGGAAGGGGGGGAAATAATCTGGCTAGTTGTCTTCCATGTTAGGCCCCGCAACAAGCCTCATCTGAGTTAACTTGGTACCCAAAAAAAAAAAAAATAGAGTTGACATTACACAACAAAGATTACCATGCAGACGTATTATAAAACCAACCAAAAGAAAATAGGCTAAAGTGCAAAAGCCCCCTGAACTTCGTAGTTTTTGCAGGAAATCCTCTATAACCTATTTGGTAATGCAAGAACCCCCATGCACAACGCATTTTTTTTAATAGACCCCTAATGTGTTGCTAAAAAGGTTCCTAGAATGGGGTACTTGCAACAAGCCACATATTTTGCGTGGGGGTGGAGTTGCAGAAACAGAAAAGTAGAGGGGTTGCACTTTAACCAATAATATATTGTTTGTGCATATATCAATTTCTGTACTATGAGTTTGCACATGGCAATGATCTGCAGGAGTATTCCCGGAGGAGTGCATCCATTTAGTGAAGGCGTTTGCAGAAATCTCTTCAACTTTTGTTGTGCTCGAAGCAGCATATACAGAATGGAAGCACTGCCAACTGGGCAGGAACTTGAAGAAAAGTCGCGCCCCTACACATGTTTGGACGTTTTATCTTGTCGTTGTTGCTGATTATACGAGCATTATACAACTTCCTTTGAAGTTGTAATATTTTTGTAGAAGTATCTCCATGAATCCTTACATATCATGAATTTCAAAATATGTAGCTATGTACCTGAACCATTTCTAATTATTGAAATTGTTATGCCAGATTGAACCTAACTGCCAAACACAATTCTCTATTCAACTATGCTCCTACCACTCGAGAGTTTATAGATTTGCTGTTGTTAGTGCTACTTGTGCTCATGTTCACTGATTCTATAATTCGACAGGGTGAAATCGTTCGGGGGGGAGGCACACAATACTTGGGACACATGCCTAATCAAAATCAAGGCAATCAAGGAACTAAAAGATATTTAGAGCATCTGTAGTACTGCTTAAACCTCAAAATTAAGCTACAACCCCCTGCTTAAATCCAGAGCCGGTTTTGAAATTGATAAAAATTGATGAGGTTCTGTGAAAAAAATTAAAAAATTGCCCTTTTTATGTGTATTGATTTAAAAAAAAAATGAACCCGTATCATCTAAGTAATAACAAATAGACCAACGGGGGTCATGTGCGATCACCCACTTGGCACATGCTCAGGGCCGTACTTGCTTAAACCTCAAACTAAAGCTTGGGTGGTATAAGAGAAGCTAGCTTAAATCTTGGTAAAAACAATTGGTGGAAACGGGTTTGTGTCTGGACATTATAATTTGTTTTTGCAAACGAGAAATAAGTTTGTGTTCGTTTGAAATATATTTAAGTATGTTTTTGACGGGCGTATACTTATTCCACCATGTGGCAAACGTGGCCATTTATATAGATTAAAAATACGTAGCATATTTTTAAGGGTTAATTACACTAGGGCCTCGTATACTTTTAACTCTCTTTTCACTTTCCACCATATATTTTCAATTTACATCCTGACAGTGCAATCGATCCAAAAACGTGATATTCTCTTTTCTGACGGAAGTGAGGTCACGTGAGTTGCACATATAGTTTTAGTGAGGGTAACCTGGTAATTTCAGAGGGTATTTTAATTTTTTTTAAAACCTAAACTCTCTCTCTCTCTCTCTCACCCACACACACACGAGAACAGATCTGGAGAGGGACTGGTGCGGGCGGAGGAGCTAGCTGGGCGAGGGCTGGGGGAGGTGACAACCAGATCTGTTGAGGGGCTAGGGTGTTGGGGGGGGGGGGGGGGGCCTGTTTTTTCTCTTTTTTTTGGAAATCATATTTAAAATCATTTTTTTTCTTGAAAAATTATTTTTATATATTTTTTAAAACTTATATGTATTGCTGAAAATTATATATATGTGTGTGTGTGTGTGTGTGTATTTGTATTTACGGATACCATTTTTTATTTTGGTATTTTAGTATATTTTTCAATAAATATTAGCAATTTCTATTTTTCTTTTGAAAAAAATTCCTGTTTTTTATATTTACATATTTTGGTATTTTAGTGTTTTTGGAAATTTTCAGAATTTTTAAATATATATTCGTTTTTGGTATTTCATATTTTTAGAATTTATTCGAGATAATTACATTTAAGTCCCATTTGTCGGGTCAACGTTCATATAAGTCCGATTGACTTTTCAACAATCATATAGGTCATATTCCAACTTTTTAGGGAATTTTTTCACAATTTTACCCTTTTTAAAACCAATCATCCGTAACTTCCTTTAGGAAGTTACAAAAGTGGTTGAATTTTTTTTTTATAGAGAATTAAGGTAAAGGGCATGTTCCTTCCTATATTTGGATTTTTAGGACAATGCTTTTCAAGTTTATAAATCTAGTCCCTATGGTATAATAGCATTTATAAATCTAGTCCCTGTTGCATAATACCTTTATTTTTTTGGTCCGCGCCAGCGGCACTATTTTTCATCATTTTTCATGGTATTTTTAGTAGAGGGACTAAATTTATAAAATTATATGGAGTGTCCTATTTTTATATACTTCGAGCACTATAAGGACCTTTTCCCAAAACTCCCTTTTTTTTAATCTTAAAATGATCATAACTTTTGATTCAGAAATCCGTTTTTCGCAAAATTACTATTTTTGAAATCTACTCGACGAGATCTATCAAACAAGATCCAGGAAGCCTATAAAGTTTCAAAAAAAAAAAATTACACAAACAGTAAACTTTACTGTATGCACTAGAATATAAAGTAGTTTTATATATGTGACATTTTCACAAACAGACAGTAACATTTACTGTGGTAATATTACGCAGTATATATATATATATATATATATATACGGTGGATCCAAACCCTCTTTTTTCAAAATCACCTTATATTTAAAGGTCCGCGCTAGCGGCATCAAATCCTTACCCCCATTGTTAGAGCTTCAACGACCTTCATCAGAGCTCCGATTCGGGGTGGGTAGGGGTGGCATGTGGTGCCGCTGGCGCGAAGCTTTGAAAATAAGAACTTTTGAATAAATGGCTCTTGGATCCACCAGAGTGGCATGGGGTGCCGTTGGCGCGGACCTTTGAAAATAAGAGACTAATGGATAAATTAGACTTGGATCCTCTGGAGCGCAGGTTTGGGGTGAGTATGGGTGACATTAGGTACCGGTAGCGCAGACCTTCAAAAATAGGATCATATATATATATATATATATATAGGGAGAGGGTCACAAGTGGACCAAAAGAATGGACTTTTTAATGGACCTTAACAAAAAATACATATTAACACATTAATCTTAATTTTTATAGTGTAATTGGTCCGCGCTAGTGGCACCCGAGACCCCACCTTCACCCCACTACCCCCCACCCCACCCCCACCGCCCCTCCACCCCCCAACCACCACCATCACCAAAGCAGCCCTTGTGGCAGCCCTTATGACAGTTGTGCTGCCATGGGGGTGGGGGTGGGGTGGGTGGGAGATCGATCGACACGCGTATTTGGTGCCGCTGGCGCGGACCAATTACACTATAGGAATTAAAATTAATGTGTTATTATGTGTTTTTTGTTAAGGTCCATTAAAAAGTCCATTCTTTTGGTCAACTTGTGAACCTCTCCCTATACATATATATATACTGTATAATGTGATAACACAGTAAATGTTATTATTTGTGAAAATGTCACAGATATTAAACTTTACTGTATATACCAGAAAATGAAATAGTTTTATATCTGTGACATTTTCACAAACAATAACACTTACTGTGTTAAAATATTTATGAAATAGTTTTATATATATAACATTTTCACAAACAGTAACATTTACTGAGTTAATATTACATAATATATATATATATATATACACACGGTAGATCCAAACCTCTTTTTTTTTTTTAGATTACCATATTTTTAAAGGTTTCCGCTAGCGGCATTCAATCCCCACCACTACCCACCCCCATTGTCGGAGCTTCAACGACCTTCATCAGAGCTACGATTTGGATTGGGAAGTAGTCGCATAGGGTGCCGCTGGCGCGGACCTCTGAAATTAAGAGAATATTAGATAAATGGGGTTTGGATCCACCGGAGCTCCGATTTGAGGTTAGTAGGGGTGGCATTGGGTTAGGTTTATATCTGTAACATTTTCACAAACATTAACATTTACTGTGTTCATATAACACTATATATATATATATATAGTGTGTGTGTGTGTGTGTGTGCGTGTGTGCATGGATCCAAACCTATTTTTTCTGATATTATCTTATTTTTAACGGTCCGCACTAGCGGCATCCAATCCCCACCACCACCCACCCCATTGTCGGAGCTTCAACAACCTTCATCAGAGCTCTGATTTGAGGTGGCATGGGATGCCGATGTAATATTTTCACAAACAGTAATATTTATTATTTGTGACAATATAACAGATATAAACATAACCCAATGCTACCCCTACTCATCCCAAATTGGAGCTCCGGTGGATCTAAACCCCATTTATCCAATATTTTATTATTTTCTAAGGTTCGCGCCAGCGGCATCCCATGTCAGAGCTCTGATGAAGGTTGTTGGAGCTCCGACAATGGGGTGGGTGGTGGTGGGGATTGGATGCCGCTGGCGCGGACCGTTAAAAATAAAACAATATAAAAAAAAGAGGTTTGAATCCACCGTGTATATATATATATATATATATATATATATATATATACTGTGTTATAACACAGTAAATGTTACCGTTTGTGAAAATGTTACAGATATAAACCTAACCCAATGCCAACCCTACTCACCCCAAACTGGAGCTCCGGTGGATCCAAATCCCATTTATCCAATAATCTCTTATTTCCTAAGGTCATCGCTAGCGGCATCCCATGTCACCCCAAATCAGAGCTCCGATGAAGGTTGTTATAGCTCCGACAATGGGGGTTGGTGGTGGTGAGGATTGGATGCCGCTAGCGCAGACCGTTAAAAATAAGACAATATTAGAAAAAAGAGGTTTGGATCAACCGTGTATATATATATATATATATATATATATATATACTGTGTTATAACACTGTAAATGTTACTGTTTGTGAAAATATTATAGATATAAACCTAACCCAATGTCAACCATACTCACCCCAAACCGGAGTTCCGGTGGATCCAAACCCCATTTATCCAAAATTATCTTATTTTCTAAGGTTCGCGCCAGCGGCACTCCATATCACCAAAAATCAGAGCTCTGATGAACGTTGTTGTAGCTCCGACAATGGGGGTGGGTGGTTGTGGGGATTGGATGCCTCTAGCACGGACTGTTGCGAATAAGATAATATCGGGAAAAAGAGGTTCGAATCCACTCTCTATATATACACACTATGTTAACACAGTGGAGCTTCGGTGGATCCAAACCCCATTTATCCAAAATTATCTTATTTTCTAAGGTCCGCGCCAGCGGCACCCCATATCACCCCAAATCAGAGCTCTGATGAACGTTGTTGTAACTCCGACAATGGGGGTGGGTGGTTATGGGGATTGGATGCCGCTAGCGCGGACCGTTGCGAATAAGATAATATCGGAAAAAAGAGGTTTGGATCCACTATATATATATATACACACTATGTTAACACAGTGAATTCAAACCCCATTTATCCAATAATCTCTTATTTCGTAAGGTCCGCGCTAGCGGCACCCCATGTCACCCCAAATTAGAGCTCTGATAAAGGTTGTTGTATCTCGGACAATGGGGGTGGGTGGTGGTGAGGATTGGATGTCGCTAGAGCGGACCGTTAAAAATAAGACAATATTCGAAAAAAGAGGTTTGGATCAACCGTGTATATATATACACACTGTGTTATAACACTGTAAATGTTACTGTTTGTGAAAATGTTACATATATAAACCTAACCCAATGCCAACCCTACTCACCCCAAACCGGAACTCCGGTGGATCCATATCCCATTTATTCAAAATTATCTTATTTTCTAAGGTCCGCACCAGCGGCATCCCATATCACCCCAAATCAGAGCTCTGATGAACGTTGTTGTAGCTCCGACAATGGGGGTGGGTGGTGGTGGAGATTGGATGCCGCTAGCGCGGACCGTTGCGAATAAGATAATATAAAAAAAGAGGTTTAGATCCACTATATATATATATATATATATATACACACACACACACACACACACACACTGTGTTAACACAGTAAATGTTACTGTTTGTGAAAATGTTGCAGATATAAACCTAACTCAATGCCAACCCTACCCACACTTAATCGAAGCTATGATGAAGGTTGTTGGATAGCGTGGACCTTTAAAAATAAGATAATTTAAAAAAAAAGGGTTTGGTTCCACTGTGTGTGTGTGTGTATACTGTGTAATATTAACACAGTAAATGTTACTATTTTTGAAAATGTTACAGATCTAAACATATTTCTCTCTCTAGTGCATACAGTAAGGTTTACTATCTTTATAATTTTTTTCTTTGAAATTATATAGGCTTCATGGATCTTGTTTGATAGATCTCGTCGAACAGATTTCAAAAATAGTAATTTTGCGAAAAACGGATATATCAATTAAAAGTTATGATCATTTGATTCAAAAAAAAAGTTCAACCACTTATGTAACTTCCTCAAGGAAGTTACGGATGATTGGTTTTAAAAGGGTAAAGTTGTGAAAAAAAGTTCCAAAAAATTAGGAGTAGGACTTATATGTAAGAGAAAAACGTGGTGGGACTAAAATGTCTAAAAAAAGTTCTAATAGGATCTAAATGAAAATGATCCAATTTATTCCAAGCTTTAATATTATTTAAATGTTTTTTGCTATTTTCTGAATTTTTAAATATATATTCATATTTTTAGAATTTATTCAAAGTGTTTTTTTTTATATTTTAAAAATATTTTTGGCATTTTCAAAATTTTTTCCAAGTTTTTTTATATTTTTAAATATATTTTTTATTTTTAAAATTTTTAAATATATATTTATATTTTTCAGAATTTATTCCAAGGTTTTTTAATATTTTTTGGTATTTTGAGAATTTTTAAATATATATTCATATTTTCAGAATTTATTCCAAGTTTTTGGTATTTTCAGAATTTTTAAATATATATTCATATTTTCAGAATTTATTCCAAGTTTTTTTTATATTTTAAAAATATTTTTTGGCATTTTCTGAATTTTTCAATATATATTTATATTTTCAAAATTTATTCAGTGTTTTTTTTATAAATATTTTTGGTTTTTTTGTAAATTTTAAATGTTTTTTTTTTGTTATTTAAAGATTTTTTAAAAAGCAATTAGGTTTGGACGAAAAAGCCCTTGGTTAATGTCATGTGCCACGCACAAGAATAACGATTTTTGTAAAAAGTTAACGAAATTGGACGGCGAGGAGTAAATTGTAGTCGTTTTTATAGTTAGGGTTGTAAATTGAAAAAAATAAAAGTATGTGGTGGAAAGTAGAAAGAGAGTCAAAGTAGAGGGGGCCTTAGTGTAATCAACCCTATTCTTAAACTTGAAGATCACATTGCCTCGTAAGGCGACGTTTGACATGTTAATGCCAGGTTCATATCAATTTAGTCCTTTTGTTGGGCCTTAATTCCAAACTTAGACTTTTTGCTTGGGAAGGCCCTCTAGCTGTATTGTTGTTTTTATCTCTAGTATCTTTACGCTGGGTTAATTTGAGATGGTTATTTGTATGCCCTCAACGCGAAACGTTATGAGACTATCTTCGAAACATTGGAGCATTTGGCTATATGATGTCTTCTTTCGACATACCAATTGCCGCGGCAACAAGCTTCACACGATAGCTCATGTGCCGCAGTAAGTTGTAGTACATATACCCCCAAACATGTGTGGGTGTCACTTCAACTACAACTCAAACTTCTCTCTAGGCGTTCCCTCCCATTTTCTCACTCGAACTTGCCTTATTCAACCCCAATTCACGATGAATCGAGTTGGGAGGTATGTTCGTTGACAACATCCCAACTTGCATGATGCGTTGTTCTTGCGCGTGACTTAGCATGTGATTAATGATTTCGGCTTTTTAGATGATGGTGATATTATGCAAGTCCTCCCCATTGCATCGTCGCTGGAGACACATTGATCGCAGATGATGTTGAACAATGATGTACGGTAATCATTTATTTTTAAAGTACTCTTAGGTCCCTTGCAAACAAATTTTAAACACTAAAGGAATTTTGACAAATTTTAAACACTTAGGTCCACTAATTCTCTTCTTGTGAAAGTCCAAGCTAGTGGCATAAAAAGTGGTCCTAATAGTAAATTGTCCTTAAATGTTTAAAATTTGAACTTGATTAAAACAAATTATCTTATTTTCTAAGGTCCGCGCCAGCGGCACCCCATATCACCCCAAATCAGAGCTCTGATGAACGTTGTTGTTGCTCCGACAATGGGGGTGGGTGGTTGTGGGGATTGGATACCGCTAGCGCGGACCGTTGCGAATAAGATAATATCGGAAAAAGAGGTTTGGATCAACCGTGTGTATATATATATATATATACTGTGTTATAACACTGTAAATGTTACTGTTTGTGAAAATGTTACATATATAAACCTAACCCAATGCCAACCCTACTCACCCCAAACCGGAGCTCCGGTGGATCCATATCCCATTTATCCAAAATTCTCTTATTTTCTAAGGTATGCGCCAGCGGTATCCCATATCACCCCAAATCAGAGCTCTGATGAACGTTGTTGTAGCTCCGACAATGGGGGTGGGTGGTGGTGGGGATTGGATGCCGTTAGCGCGGACCGTTGAGATTAAGATAATATCGAAAAAAAGAGGTTTAGATCCACTATATATATATATATATACACTATGTTAACACAGTAAACGTTACTGTTTGTGAAAATGTTACATATATAAACCTAACCCAATGCCAACCCTACCCACACTAAATCTAAGCGCTGATGAAGGTTGTTGGATAGCGTGGACCTTTAAAAATAAGATAATGTAAAAAAAAAGGTTTGGTTCCACTGTGTGTGTGTGTGTGTGTGTGTGTATATATACTATGTAATATTAACACAGTAAATATTACTATTTTTGAAAATATTACAGATATAAACATATGTCTCTTTCTAGTGCATACAGTAAAGTTTACTGTCTTTGTAATTTTTTTCTTTGAAATTATATAGGCTTCATGGATCTTGTTTGATAGATCTCGTCGAGCAGGTTTCAAAAATAGTAATTTTGCGAAAAACGGATATATCAATTAAAAGTTATGATCATTTGCTTAAAAAAAAAGTTCAACCACTTATGTAACTTCCTCAAAGAAGTTATGGATGATTGGTTTTAAAAGGATAAAATTGTGAAAAAAAGTTCCAAAAAATTAGGAGTAGGACTTATATTTAAGAGGAAAACGTGGTGGGACTAGAATGTCTAAAAAAAATTCTAATAGGATCTAAATGAAAATGATCCTTTGATTAATGAAAATAGTCCTTAAATGTTTAATTGTCCACACTAGTGGCATAACAAGTGGTCCTAATAGTAAATTGTCCTAAATGTAGCAAAAAACTACATCGCACCCAAATCGAACGCTAGTTCATTTTGGTGTTGTTCCTCATCAAATTTCATCAAGCAATGACTTAGTTCAAGCTCAACTATATTAAAACACGTAAATATTACAAAATTGTTCGGGGAAAGGGAGAATTTAAAAGAGAATATAACATAGCATATTTGAAAAGAAAATGACATATAAGAAATTATCAACTCCGAAAATAAGAAAATTACGCTCTATCATCCATTAATAATGTTATTTTTTCCTTTATTTCAAAGGCTTATGCAACAAACAATAGATATCATATATCCTAATTAGAGTAATGGAACAGTTAATTAAAAAATATAAATAAACATATATGCATAATAATTGTAATACTAACTTTAGATTTGAGAAGAGTGCAAAATAATTCTTTTTCCTATCATGGTTAACACCAAATACTTGATTGTAATACCCCATATTTTTATGGATTTTATTTATGAGATTAACGAAATGGAATTTGTTCTTAATTATGGGATTTATTAAATTAATTTGGGATAATTAATTGGAAAATTAATTCGGATTTAAATGCTAGTGAGACGAGAGTTAGTATTTGGTTATTATTATGTTGTTGAATATTACTGTGTGAGTATGGTAATATGTGATCATTGAATTTATTAAAATTGTCGTGAGTTGAAAATACGGCAGTTTCGGTAATTTAGTTGGGACGCGCGTGTCAGTCGTGTCAGGACCCAATTTAATGGATTGAAAAGTATTTTAGTTTTATGTCATCCGTATGAGCTTTTTGAGTGCGCCAACGTGTCCATAAGGTTCGAGATAGTCAGAAAACACTAGCCGGGGGTTTAGTTTGGGTGCCGGGGCATTTTTAGGCATGACCGGAAACCCGAGAGGATATTTTAGTCATTCCTATTTTAGGTGAATAGTGACCCACGAATTTAAGTTAATTTTTATCAGCCAACACTTGAGTCCCTTAGGGTTTTCACAACCAAAAATCATAGTAGCAGTTAGAGAAGAAGATATGAGAAGTTCCAAGGGATTCCATGGCCATAACCACCACACACCACCACCACCGCCGGATTTGTGACCGGAAAGAGAGGGGGAAACAACCAATAACATCATCAACGGATCAGAATCGGTATTTTCAGGCAAGTGATTTATCTTGCAAAGATTCAAAACATATATTTTACATGTTATTATAGAATTCAAGATTTCTCATGAATAATGAAAATTGAATGGATTTGAAAGGTTTGAATCATAATCTGGGTAGGTCTTGCATGTAGTTTAATGTTGGAGATGATAACAACCACAAATTTATGATTTATGGGTAGAGAATTATGAAATTTCATTGAATTATGTGATGTTCTTTAAGAAATAGGAAAACTAGAGTTTTTTATATGAAAATTAGGTATTTTGATCCAAGAAATTTATGTTCTATGTTGATTTGATGATTCTAAAACATGGGGAATGATGTAAAAATGTTGGTATGATAATTAGTATACTTAGTTGTGAGTTTTGGACGTTAGGATGAAGAATTTGAGGTGTAAAAAGAGGAGAACCCGTAACTGTTAAGAAATTTTGGGTTGATACCTGCTTGATCAATCGATCGATCGACCCCTTTTCTTCAATCGATCGACCACTCCTGACTTTTGGCAACTGTTTTCCTTTAAGGTTTAATGATAATCCCAAAGCCGATGTTGATTCTTAGGGTGATTAAAATAATATTGTGGGACTTAGATAAGGTCAGTAGGGACTTAGTTATTGTCGAAAAATGTTATAACTTATGGGATTGAGCGTTATAATTACGAACGATTATCGAATGAGGACGGTTTGAGATCTTTTGATTTTGGGACTAAAAGTGGAATGAAAGATAATCTAAGGGATTTTATATTTGCTGAGATAACCTTAGGAACAATTGGGAGACCTAGTATTCACTCGGGATAGGTATAGGTACCCGAATTCGTTTGACGAGACTTGTCGCGTTAAATAAATATTACGTAGAATATCCGAAACGTAAATATTGTGGGTGAGACCTAATATATAAGGGAGAAATATACCTATATTGAAATTGTATATATACTGGTTGTGTGATTTTCTAGTATATGGATTATTGTGTGTATAGCATACCTACCATTCTTGCTATCACGGGAGGTCGTTCGTAAGAGAATAGTCTGGTCTCGATGTGACCTTCGGGGGGACTTTAGATCTATACCTCAGAACATAGGGCTTGGAAGGGATTATCGCTGAATGGATAAGTCTGCTGACCTTAGGAGCGTAGGTATGTGCATAACCCATGGGTAATGCGAACTATGTTCGGCTCCAATATCTGTGATTTATATTTAAACGGTTCCTGAGTGATTCGGAACTTGTGATCCTTATGTAAGTGATGTACCGGGATTCGATAGCAGGGTATGAGGGCATTGTAGGTTTTATCCTTGTGGGGTGCCTAATTTGTATATGAGATATTATACGGGTGTATATGTATATGTACTTGAGATAGTTCTATTGTGTTGCTTAGTAGATGTGAATAAATAAGAAAAATTGAATGGGCTATGAATGTGGAAAATTAAATAAAACTTGTGATAAGCAATTTAATGAATGTGGATGTAAGTATACATATAACTTGGTTACGTAATATGAACAATCACCTTATATTAGTATAAGATAGCAGTGCCAGTAAGGACTAGTTAGATAGTGGCATAACTAGGATGGGTTAGAGGCATACGTTAGGCGTGCACAGTAGTTAAGAGGTAAGAAACTCATGTGAGAGTAAGCAACTAACGTGTTTATAATATGTGTTGTTTAATTGTAATTTAAACACTTGCTAAATTTTTAAACTGTTTTCACATTGGGCTCTGACCCGTTTTCCTCCAAATCTATTTTTGTTTTGCAAAAATATTTTTAGGTGCCCAGCCACAGGGACGCCAAGCATAGGAGTTCCATTCTGATGACAAGTTGTAGCTACTGTGAAAGTTACAGGATCTTGGTAGTAGATGCTCTCATTTTATCCTTGATTCCTTCAGAGTCAGTTGTATCAGTTAGGGCATGTCGCCCATTCTTATTTAGAGGTTGTCATTGCAGACTTTCATTATTTCAGTTATTGATTTATTTATTCAGACTCTTGTATTGGGACTTTAGTTAGTCTGGCATTTTATTATTGGAGTGTTTACTCGAGACTCAGTTGATTTCATTTCATTGTGTATTCTTATGAAATTGTTTATGCGATTAATGGTTAATGATTTAGTTCTTGGTTTTGTTAACTTAATTAATATAATTGACATCTCTCTTTTTAAATATTAGGTGGCTTGTAATTAATTAAATGTTTTTCGACAGTGATGCTAAGACTGAACCAAGTTGATATTATGTATTAATTTAATAAAGGAGTAGCTACCCGGTATTTAATTAGACGGGGTGTTACAGGTGGTATCAGAGCATCAGGTTCTAGTGTCCTTTTGGATCTATGCGGCTTATTATGCTTCCAGGGTAGCTTTCTTTGATATAGAGCCCTATGTTTAGGATTGTTGATTTCTTTGGTAAGATTTCGTTCTCCGGCTATGATATAATGATAGTGAATCTTATTTACAATCGGGTGTGTTTGTGCGCTGAATAATGTAGTATGTCAGGCGAAAACAGTTGGGCGAACAGCAGGAGGGAAAAGATCAGTTGAGGTTATTTAAGTTATTAAAGAAGGATGACCATAGTTGGAGTCATCCATATTATCGCACGGAAGTCCAGGACGGTACAGACGGCCAAGGCGTGACTTGTGACTTCCAGGCACAACTATAGTAGAAAGTGGGGTCAAATGAGACTCGCCCAACAAGGTTGGGATGGTAGAGAAAGAGTTAGGTGAAACATTGAAAAGAACCAGCAGTGTAAATACTCTAAATACGGAGATGGCGTGTGCTAGCCAAACGAACGTAATATATCCAAAGGCTTGGACCTATGTCGGGGTATGGCCAATCGAGAATGAAAATTTAGGGAAATTTTTTCTTGGCTTGTAAGTGCGGAGTTTCAATGGTGAGAGACAATCACCACACTTAGAAGTGGATTGTGACGTTAAGAGAAGGCGTACACGTATGGTTTGACCATAAGTTCCTTCATCAGATGTTCAGGGTGAAAGGCGAATGTTATTCTGAACTCACACAAGAGGGCCGGACAGAGGTCACTTTGTGAGGAGAAATTTAATTATGTAGCGAACCTTACACCGGGTGAAGTAGGTGAAATGGAGAAGAGGATATTAAAGGGAGAATTTACATACAAGAAGAATTGTTAGCTCTTTTGGGGAATTCTGCTTGGACGGTCAATGCAGATGTTAATAATGTCGCGTAGTGTTAATTTGGAGGTAAACGTTTCCTTGGGTGGGGAGATGCAAGAATCGAGGAATTTTTATAGAGTAATACTGGGAAAATGGCATTAGAGAAGCACAACAAGAGGAAGACCCAATGGAGAACCCGTTAAAATGACTCGGATAGCTGAATTATTGTCGGGCGATGGTGATTTCAGTAAGAGATGTGGAAACTAGTAGCGTGTTCCTTAGGTCCATCAAGCTAAGGGAACAATTGAGGTAGTCATCAGAGCCGAGACTACCAACGTCCGAGATAAGAAACACCTTAACATGGTCAGTGTGACCGAAGATAAGTGGAGTATGTGTAGCGGTATTTTATGGGGAGTGAAACATGTGCATTATAAAATGTTTCCCTATGCAAGTGTAGGAATAAAGGTATTGTGCCTGGCAAGGGCAACATTTATTGAAATATTCGGTTTGGTACGAAGAGGTGTGTTAAGTCCAGGAACCATTTGAGCAGCCAGGACGATTATCAGGATAGACATATGAGTTATATCCTCAGATGATGTTGCATGTTGTTTGTGGCATGAACGAGTTGCTACAATTGTTATTATTGTTATTTTTCTTGAGAGTCGAGTTTAGTGAGTAGCGACAATTTTATTATTTATGTGCATATCTTCCCTGATAGTGTGGTGTTACCTTTATTGTCATCCGTGGAGGATGAATGGGTATATTGATAGCGGTATATACTTTATTGAAATTACTCGTTTTAGTGTTGTTTTATACGAGTATGATATTATCCTAATTATGGTTTTATATATGATTATACCGATAGTGTGATGGTATTATAAGTTTATCGGGGTTATTACCTTGGGGTAGAATGTTTCATTCTTGTGAGGCCCCATCTGTGAGAGGGTCGGACTCGTCATTGTACTTTTGTATATATGTGTATATATATATATATATATTGTTGTGATTTCAAAAAGTTATAATGGTCTCGGATATTTAATCCCAGTATGCGTGGGGATTTAATTGATATGATTCGTATGTAATTGGTTTACTAGTCAGTGAAAAGGTTTAGCTGGTTATTATAACTAACGCTCAGGATGTCGTAATAAGAAGAGTGCATTGTTTTATCACCCTTTAGAGATTTAGGAGTTTAAACTCATAGTTGTTTGTTTGGGGACAGGATTTTGAGAACCCCGATTATATTTGCAGGATGTATATGAAATGTGATTACCATCAATGTCAAGAGAAAGTGTCTTTCGGAAGTAGTTCCTTGTTTAAGTGACATTGCAGAAGAAGATGTAACTTTGTTGTTAAGAGACAGTAATATAGGGGTGCATGTTATGGACTGAGGGCGTAACGGATCCCGATGACCGACAATGTTAGGAAGTAGTGTATCGAGGGGTTCCTTGATTGGATTTCGCTTTGCGAGACATCCCACGCATGAAACTTAGCGTAAGGTTGGTAGTAGTGAGATGTTTGACCATTCGTTCATAAAGTAAATACCTCGAACGTTATGGAAGTAAGTAGTTATAACGGGAAGTTAACAAGGTAAATTACGATGTAAGGCCAGTAGAGCCAGTTGTTAGTGAATCACGATGTAAGTACTGATAATGTTGGTTTTGTTATGGCGGGTTGAAGGATGCGTTAAGGTTAAGGAGGATTTAGGATTTCAAATTCGGAGGTGATTGAGAACGCCCAAGCTGTATAGCCACGTTGTAAATGCAGCGACAATAAAGAGTTTGGAATACGTATAAAGCGTATATGATGTTTAAAACCGTATGCATGGGTTATAAGAGGTGTAGACATTTTGGTTTACTAATGTGGTAATCGCCGGAAGAAGGGATATAAATGGGTGAAATTATTACTTATGGGATTAAGCGTCGTAAGAGAAGGTGTTAATGGGTGTACTCATGAGTAATCAGTGTAGCACGTCTGAATTTAGTGAAAAGGCAGTGGGAATCCATTTAATAAGGGGATATCTCTTGAGAAGGCAAATATTTAATTATTATGGGAAATTTGGAGTAGAGTTCCGATCAATCGAATGTAGAGGGTGACTCAAGAGTAAATAGAATGAGGATGTCAATAATGTATAAAGGGTCCAGATGTGCACAACGTGGTGAAAAGTGCAAGGGTCGAAACTTTTGGTATACGTCGAGAGAAGAAGAAGATTATTAAGTATCACTTAACGGGAAGAATTATACGTGAAGATCGGCATTGAAAGGGGTGTAGTAAGTAGTAGAACGGTTGAGGTTAGATGATCAACCAGATAATTCTGTATCAAGCCGACGATTTCAGGGATGGAAGAGTCAAGTTGGTAAATTTCCTTAAGGGGTTGCCAACTTATAGATAAGTAACGAGTTCCTTCGAATATGTGGGACAGGTTATCCAGAAGGAGAGAAATGATTATATACTTGGGTGATTTACACTATTAGATAGTGAACACGCCGGTACGTGGTCCTACGCAGTATTATTCAAAACCAATAGGAGATCCCCGAAATCCACCTTCAACGTGGGGTAGTAAGAAGTAGTGGAAATAATGCTATGTTCTGAGGGTTGTATCACCTATAGCCTGAGGTGTAGGTGTAAGGTGATTGACGACTGGTGGATTGTATGAAAGAAATTTTGGATTCATTGCAATCTTTTCATTTCCAAATCGGGTATAACTAGTAAGTGAGGATATTGTAGTAATGGGGAGAAGATATTACCAATGGTAGGGTTGGGGGAAAGCACCCGTATCTATTTATAGTGGACACGGTGCTTACAAATGTTTTGTGTAACACCAACCGGCTGAAGTGATTTTCCCTTGTGTAAAAGTCACAACGTCGGGAACAGAGATTCAAAGAATGGGCAAGAGTAATCAGATGTGTTATTGATTTCTTCCAGGATAGGAGTTTGGTGTTTTGATAAACGCGGTAGTTAATGCGTAGTGAGGTGCGGACTCACAATAATATTGAGATAATGCGGCCAATGATGTATAGGCTATTTTTATTCGAATGTTGTTTAGTAAGAGCACAATGTGAGGTGCATTTATTGAAGTGTAATCTGATAAAGTATCAAGACTGTTAAACAAGCTTGTTGTGAAGCGAGGGCTTTAATGATTGGGCCTTTCTTTATATTTTGTTTTTAGTACTGGAGGATACCTAATTTTTCCAGGTATGCCTTACTTTTCCGAATTTCGGGACGAAATTCCGTTATTAGGGGGGAAGTATGTAATACCCCGTATTGTTATGGCTTTTAATTATAAGATGAACGAAATGGAATTTGTTCTTAATTATGGGATTTATTAAATTAATTTGGGATAATTAATTAGAAAATAAATTAATTGAAAAATTAATTCAGATTTAAATGCTAGCGAGACGAGAGTTAGTATTTGGTTATTATTATGTTGTTGAATATTACTGTGTGAGTATGGTAATATGTGATCATTGAATTTATTAAAATTTTCGTGAGTTGAAAATACGGCAGTTTCGGTAATTTAGTTGGGATGCGCGTGTCAGTCGTGTCAGGACCCAATTTAATGGATTGAAAAATATTTTATTTTTATGTCATCCGTATGAGCTTTTTGAGTGTGCCAACGTGTCCGGAAGGTTCGAGATAGTCAGAAAACACTAGCCGGAGGTTTAGTTTGGGTGCCGGGGCATTTTTAGGCAAGACCAGCAACCCGGGAGGGTATTTTAGTCATTCCTATTTTGGGTGAATAGTAACCCATCGAATTTAAGTTAATTTTTATCAGCCAACACTTGAGTCCCTTAGGGTTTTCACAACCAAAAATCATAGTAGCAGTTAGAGAAGAAGCGAGGAGAAGTTCAAAGGGATTCCATGGCCATAACCACCACACACCACCACCGCCGCCGGATTTGTGACCGGAAAGAGAGGGGGAAACAACCAATAACGTTATCAACGGATCAGAATTGGTATTTTTAGGCAAGTGATTTATCTTGCAAAGATTCAAATCATATATTTTACATGTTATTATAGAATTGAAGAATTCTCATGAATAATGAAAATTGAATGGATTTGAAAGGTTTAAATCATGATCTGGGTAGGTCTTGCATGTAGTTTAATGTTGGAGATGATAACAGCAACGAATTTATGATTTATGGGTAGAGAATTATGAAATTTCATTGAATTATGTGATGTTCTTGAAGAAATAGGAAAACTAGGGTTTTTTTATATGAAAATTAGGTATTTTGATCCAAGAAATTTATGTTCTATGTTGATTTGATGATTCTAAAACGTGGGGAATGATGTAAACATGTTGGTATGATAATTAGTATACTTAGTTGTGAGTTTTGAACGTTAGGATGAAGAATTTGAGATGTAAAAAGAGGAGTACCCGTAACTGTTAAGAAATTTTGGGTTGATACCTGCTTGATCGATCGATCGACTCAAGAAGGTCGATCGATCGAACCATCGATTGATTGACCCCTTTTCTTAGATCGATCGAACACTCCTGATTTTTGGCAACTATTTTACTTTAAGGTTTAATGATAATCCCAAATGCCGATGTTGATTCTTAGGGTGATTAAAATAATATTGCGGGACTTAGATAAGGTCAGTAGGGACTTAGTTATTGTCGAAAAATGTTATAACTTATGGGATTGAGCGTTATAATTACGAACGGTTACCGAGTGAGGACGGTTTGAGATCTTTTGATTTTGGGACTGAAAGTGGAATGAAAGATAAATTAAGGGATTTTATATTTGTTTACATAACCTTAGGAACAATTGGGAAACTTAGTATTCACTCGGGATAGGTATAGGTACTTGAATTCGTATGACGAGACTTATCGCATTAAATAAATATTACGTAGAATATCCGCAACGTAAATATTGTGGGTGAGACCTAATATATAGGGGAGAAGTATACCTATATTGAAATTGTATATATACTGGTTGTGTGATTTTCTAGTATATGGATTATTGTGTGTATAACATACTTACCGTACTTGCTATCAAGGGAGGTCATTCATAAGAGGATAGTCTGGTCTCGATGTGACCTTCGGGGGGACTATAGATCTATACCTCATAACATAGGGCTTAGAAGGGCTTAGCGCTGAATGGATAAGTCTGCTGACCTTGGGAGCGTAGGTATGTGCGTGACCCATGGGTATGCGAACTATGTTCGGCTCCAATATCTGTGATTTATATTTAAATGGTTTATGAGTGATCCGGAACTTGTGATCCTTACGTGAGTGATGTACCGGGATTCGATAGCAGGGTATGAGGGCATCGTAGGTTCTATCCTTGTGGGGTGCCTAATTTGTATATGAAATATTATACGGGTGTATATGTATATGTACTTGAGATAGTTCTATTGTGTTGCTTAGTAGATGTGAATAAATAAGAAAAATTGAATGGGCTACAAATGTGGAAAATTAAATAAAACTTATGGTAAGCAATTTAATGAATGTGGATGTAAGTATACATATAACTTGGTTACGTAATATCAACAATCACCTTATATTAGTATGAGATAGCAGGTCCAGTAAGGACTAGTTAGATAGTGGCATAACTAGGAGGGGTTAGAGGCATACGTTAGGCGTGCACAGTAGTTTAGAGGCAAGAAACTCATGTGAGAGTACGTAACTAACGCGTTTATAATATGTGTTGTTTAATTGTAATTTAAACACTTGCTAAAATTTTAAACTGTTTTCACATCGGGCTCTGACCCGTTTTCCTCCAAATCTATTTTTGTTTTGCAAAAACATTTTTAGGTGCCCAACCACAGGGACGCCAAGCATAAGAGTTCCATTCTGATGACGAGCTGTAGATGTTGTGGAAGTTGCAGGATCTTAGTAGTAGACGCTCTCATTTTATCCTTGATTCCTTCAGAGTCATTTGTATCAGTTAGGGCATGTCGCCCATTCTTATTTAGAGGTTGTCATTGCAGACTTTCATTATTTCAGTTATTGGTTTATTTATTCAGACTCTTGTATTGGGACTTTAGTTACTCTAGCATTTTATTATTGGAGTGTTTACTCTAGACTCAGTTGATTTCATTTCATTGTGTATTCTTATGAAATTGTTTATGCGATTAATGGCTAATGATTTAGTTCTTGGTTTTGTTAACTTAATTAATAAAATTGACATCTCTCTTTTTAAATATTAGGTGGCTAGTAATTAATTAAATATTTTTTGACAGTGATGCTAAGACTGAACCAACTTGGGGTATTAATTTAATAAAAGAGTAGCTACCGGCTATTTAATTAGACGGGGTGTTACATTGATCTTAATACGGTAAACAATGCCAAAACTTTTCTTTGCAAATGGTAGTTACCAATGTCCTTTAATAGAAGGTTAATGATATCATAATATTTTAAAAATCTACATTTCTATAAGATATTTGAAAAACATAACACTGCATTTGTTGGAATCCATTATGCTATACGACAGTTCACTGCCTCTCAAATTCAGCCTAGCCTCGCTCTTTTTCTGTCTCTAAGAGTCATTATCATAAGCACTATAGCATCACACGATTTTTTAGGTGGAAACAAATCAAGAATTTATATTAGTTAAGAAGTAAATGCATGTGAATACAAATAAAACCCAAATTTTGGAACCCTTAAAACCCCAATGCACACTATCAAAACACGATTGTTGTTTTAGTTTGCCTTCCTTGCTTACAACATTAGGAACACCATATTTACTATGAGAAAGAAAAAGAGTATAAAATTGAGAGGGGTATTAAACACTTGGATAAAGTGAAGTGGAAAGGAACAACACTTCGAGAATTAGCTGGGTAAATAATACCGAGGGTTTAAGGGATTAAGTTAATTAAGTAATTAATATGGATCATTAAAAATCTACACGTGTCGTCGTGTGCGTGTGACAGATGTCGACACTAGGTTACGCTGTCAATTTTAGTTATATATTATAACTAGGTTTTATATAATATTGATTTAATATGAAAAAATATTGGGTAGAAAGTGATTTGATATTTTATGATGTGAGAACGTACTTTAAAATTGTAAAAAAAAACTCTTCAATTTAAATTGAGATAGCATAAAGGTAATAGCATCGTCCAGATTTGAAAAATTATTGGGAAGAAAGTGATTTGATATTTTATGGTGTCAGAACGTAATTTAAAATTAAAAAAAAAACTCTTCAATTTAAATTGAGATAGCATAAAGGTAAATTCAATATTTGGAAACAAAAATAAAACAAATGCAAGATGGAGAACCTATTTCCGTCAAAAGGATAATTCACTGAAATCTACATATTAACAAAACAAATCTGTCAAATACAGTAAACTATATATATATTGTTTAACCCATTTTGTGAGAAACTTAGAAACACTGAGAGATCATTACTATTTATATGGATATATACTATTTTTCAACATTAATCTAAACGTGTTGTTGGTATTTATTTCCTTCTTTTTTTGTCAATTCCTCTCACTAGATCATGAGTCCAAATCAGCAAAACACCAAACGGCAACAAACTCCAATGACCTACAAAGCAAATATATAGACACAAATTACACAAAAACTCACTCACAACATGATTCAGAAGTAGGGGAAAAAGTGTAATACCCCGTATTTTTATGCTAAATTAATTTGGGGATTTATTAAAGTTAATGTGAATGAATTATTCAATAAAAATTCGGAAATTAATTATGTTATAATTATTAACGTGACGAGAGTTAGTAATTATGGGAAATTGGTTGAATATTACTAATGAGTAAAGTAATATATTATATTGGTTATATTGAATGTCATGAGTGAGTTAAATGACAATTTCGGAAATTTAAGTCGGAACGTGCTCGTGTCGCGTCGGGACTAAATTTGGATAAATAAAAAGTGAATATTTTATAAGTTGCCCATATGGTCGTTTTGAGTGCGCCAACGCGTCCTTAAGGGTCGAGATAGTCAGAAAAGTGTACCCGGGGGTGTAGTTTGGGTCTCGGGGCGTTTTTAGGCATAATTAGTACCCCGGGAGGGCATTTTAGTCATTTTACATATGTGGGTAATTAAACCCACGAAATTCAGCAACCTATATCAGCCATTTAGGTTAGTCATTTAGGGTTAGAATATTCAGAACCCTAGAACGGCTATTGGAGAAGAAAGGAGAGAGCCCTCAAGGCAATTCAAGGCCAAAAAGTCACCGGTTTGCACCGCCGCCACCACCAACGCGTAGATCGCGAGAAGAGGAACGCAACCATACCAAAATCAGCCGTAAATCAGAATACCAGAAATCCCAGGCAAGTGTTTAACTTTCTATTTTCGTTGGTGCAATCTCCATATTAGTTTAGGAATGATTAGGGATGAATTATGTAGAAGAAAACCCAATTTGTGATAGGAAAATCCATGTAGTATTGGTTGATATGATAATTCTGGAAACCCTTGCCATGTAGAGGAAATTAACCACAAAATTTTGATGATTATAATAAAGAAATTCTGGAGAAAGATTTTGTTAGAAAACTGTTTAAGAAAATTATAGGGTTCTTGATAATTAGATGTAACTTTGGGTGGAAATTCCATGTTTAAATGATGAACATGTACATGCCTTACGTTAGAAATATCTGGTATACTGTTATAATGTTAGTAGTAGAATTATTGGACGTTTGGGGTTGGAAAACATGTATTTGGATGAAGAAAATTGGTAGAACCCGTAACTGCAATTCTGCAGATTTTCGCAAACCTACTTGATCGATCGATCGAGCCCCAAACCTCGATCGATCGACCCCTCCTGGCAGACTCTTATTTCCCTTTGTAAATGATTTTAAAAATCGAATTGTTGTGATATAATTCTTGGGCATTCTTAGAATAATGATTTGGGAGACATGGAGGACCAGTAGGGTGTATGAATGAATGTTGGGATCATTAATACTCGACGAGAATAGTATTTATGGGATATTTACTTTAGGGTTAGTAAATTGATATATTAAAGGGTGAGGCGCGTAAGAGAGTTACGTTGAAACGTAATAATGACACCTACTGAATTTTCTACTTGGAAGAATAGAGCCCACGAGTGTCACGTAATAAGTGAGAAAACCCTTCGAGTTAAGGTTAGAGATGAAACCTTATACGTAATACTAATAATGTGAAATTAAGGATAAATGTTGTAATTATGGGTGACGAGAAGAACCTATATTAATGTGATAAAAGTGGTATATTTATATGATTGTGTGTACATATATTATATACATGTGAAAAACATACCGCGCTACTTGCTATCCTTGAGGTTACCGCGCTGGGACAGTCTTATCTCGATGGGACCTTTATGGGGGATATTGACTTGTACCCTAGAAGATAGATATCCTTGGTACAGGCTATCGAATCGATAGTTCAGACGGTCCTAAGAGACGCGAGTATGTGCCATCCTCTTAGAGACTTGGAATCTATGCTTCGCCTCGATATTGTTTGTATATGTGTTAATACAGTTCGAGAGTGATTCCGAACTTGTATTCCCCTTGATATGAGTGGTATGGGGTTTGGATAGTAGAAGTATGCACGCACCATAGTTTTATGTGGGGTGCTGTTATTTTATATATATTATACGAGTAGTTAATATATATATATGAGATTTGGAAACTTGAAACTGCCTACTGTGATTTGATAAGTAGGACATGGCTGATGACTCAAATAGTAAATACTTGTTTTGTGAAAGTATAATATGACACTGGGAAACTTTATAAATTAATAAAGCTAAAACGAGAGTTGTGCTGCTAATTGGAAGTATTCTTTTTAAACAATGATATTGTTCGGTTTTGAAATCTTGAGTAAGTTAAGATAAGCTAAATTATTGGGAAGGTTAGTATGATAAAATGATAAGATAACCCGTTGGGAAGGTTAGTACGATAGGCGTGCACATTAGAAGAGAGGTGAGAATTTCTCAAGAGAGTGTCGCTCTAATATGTTGTTGCATTGGCCTGTATCAATTTAAATACTTGCTAAACGTATTTTAAATCAAACACTTTCGGGCTCTGACCCGTTTTTCTCTCTCCCTCTCTCTCTTGTATATATATGTATGTATTACAGGTGCCCAGCCACAGGGGCGTCTTGCTTAGGATCTCTTGGAAGGAACGCGCTGCAGCTTAGGTGGGAGTTGCAGGTCTTTTGGAATAGACGACTTCGTTCATCCGGATCCACTCTTAGTACTTTCATTTAGTTGAGCATGTGTAGCTCTTTCCATTATTCCGTTATTATTGGACATTTGTATTTCAGTTATTTTCAGTATTGTTACTATGGGTTTTATTCAGTTGATTGTGTTACTTTATATTTCGCATGTTGACATTCGGTTGACGAATGTTTTAAATTAATTGGACTATATTGCAGATATTTATTGTGATGTGATTCTTACTTATTGAATGTTGTTAATAAAATAAATGATTTTCTTTAAATAAAATTTGGAAAGTATGTATGAAAATGGTTTTGACACTTAGCTTAATTATTTAGGGTGTTAAATTGGAAAAATTATTTTTATCGACAGTGATGCTGAGAATGAACCAACTGTTTACCTTGATTTAATTTAATAAAGGAGTGATCGCCCGGTATTTAATTAGCCGGGGTGTCACAAAAAGTCACGGCAATCACCTCTTCTATTGACCAACATCTAAATTTTCTTAACTCCAAAAAAGCGAACTTGTTTTCCATTAAAAGAAAATCAGATCTTCAAATAAAAATCCAAATAATGATAACTATGATTTGAAATACCAAATCTTAAACAATCGACTCTATCTATCCACGTGGACCAAAAATAAGTCCCACGTGCATTGATTCTATGCTTGTATATTCTATCACAATCTCACAAGATAAAGATCAATATTGACCAAAAATCCGAACAAATACTCTTTTAAGAACTAAAATAATATATCAAAGATCACACAAACTTATACTCTGTCAACATGTGGAATTTCATACTTTATCTAAGAAAAAAGAAGTGAGGCTTATTCACACTTTGACCCCATATTTACATTCACTATTGCGTTTATCGCTACAATGAAAAGAAATGGAAAATTATTATCCTTATGGGTTTACGATGAATTCCAAGTTGGGCCCATGTGATGACTTATAGCAATTCTTTAAGGGTGCCATAACCGCCTACGATTACGATAATGTTCGATTTTTAATCAGTGATCTCTTTTATCAAAATTCTGACGTAAATGGTGGTCCACCTAAATAAAGACGGGATAGGCGAAGAAGTTGGTTCACTGCATACACATAGGGGGAAAATTCATGAATGTAATAAGATGCCTAGCATCTCCCTATAATAAAAGCATTTAAATTATGTTTTCCTTAAATTATTTCTTTTGGATTATTATCCCTCAGTTACCATTAAAGCGTAGAATAGAGGCTGCGATAGTAAAGTTGAGATCGAAGGCCCGAATAAAGTAACATGTTCTTGTTCACCCTCTCCTTGGGCAACTGCAGCTGGCTCAACACGTTCTGGGTTTGAAATTGAAGGCCCAAATAAAGTAATAAGCATTTGATCGTTCGAAGGTGGAGGCACCACGGGGACGGTTGAAACAGACGTGGGATCCTAAGGAAGGAAGAAAAGCAGAAATTAAGTCAGAACAATCGAGGGAGCAATAAAAGGGGGAGATAAGTGCAGAAAATAAAGGCTTACCACAAGCATCGAAGTCACAGCAACAACAGGTATAGGCACAGCTTCAACAACTTTTACCGAAGGCACCCCCCTCAAGGCCAGCCTGCTCGCGCAAAAAATAAAGGTTAGGGGAATAGCCACCACTAGATGAGGTATCAGATACAACTTCCCCTAAGGGAAATGAGTGACTACCTGAGAAACAGTAGGGGCAACTGCTTCGAGAGGAAGATTTTCCTCAGCACCGTCACGCGCATCAACCTGCACACCAACCTGAAAGAAGAAAAAGAGCAAGTTACAATAAACTAAGGACATCAACATGAGAATGAATGAATAAAAGGATGACATTTAGAATAAGAGATATTAAGTGACTTACCTATTCCTCCATTACATCCTCAACGATTTCATAATCTTGGGGGGGCGAGGCAGGTTTCGAGGAAGAAACCATCACTTTCAACCTACGCCTACGTACTAAGGCAGTCTCTTAATACTCTTCCTCTTCCTCTTCCTCATATTCTTCTCCTTCCTCTTCCTCTTCTCCTTCCTCCTCCTCCTCATCATCTTCACCGATATCTCCACCAGATAAATGCTCCTCAGTAATCTCCTCCTCACTGGACCCGCTCGACTCCTCCATCATAAGCTTGAGGGGGCCAATCGCTTTCCTCTTTTTACTACCCTAGGCAGATTGTGGGTCATAAGAAAATTGACGGGCAAACATCTCGACTGACATAAAAGCTCTGTCTTCTTCATTAAAATGTTCCCAAATCTGACAAAGACGATCGACCATTTGGCTCACTGCTTTGGAAATCTTTGGGTCAGGAGTAGAGGCTAATATAGGAGGTGCAGTGATTTTAAGTTTCTTCAAAGGCGCCTTCAGAGTGGCCCTAACTGCTGCACCCGTTGAGGCAGCATGAGGAGATTCGGTCCTTCCAACCGGCCTCGAAGGACCAGGGGCAACATCGATCGAAAGAATGGCAGGCTGAGTGGTTTTCTTTCTCTTCACAACCGCTTGATCCAGAGGCGCTAGGGGGCAACTCGGGGGGAGCATTGGTATGTACTGTACGGAGGGGAAAAGCAGATGATTGGGTGGTTCAGTTTCTCAAATCTAACTCAATGGGCAGAAATCTCTCAACTTTGGGATAACGGGGTTCCTTAAGGAGGTTAGTCTGGAAACGAACCAATTGGTTCTGCCAGAATACATTGATGTACAACGCTGATCTCCCTCCTCGAGCTCTCTTACGTAGGATTACGGGGTTAGAAGGCTAATGGGCATACAAACCGATAACAGTAGACGTGAGGAAATTCGAACAAGCAAACAAAAAATTAGTGGGCTTCTCTCTGATGAAATGGCTTAGCAGGGGACCCTTTATAATAGTTGAACTGCATGGTTACCCGATGGGGGCTATAAACAGAGTAAAATGATGACCACTCGGTATATGAAGGCAAATAGAAAGGGATTAACAATAAGGGGACACTGTGCTCGGGGAAATTTCTGGCAAGGGCTTCTTCGATAGGAGCAATGGGATCCTCTTCTTCACCAAAGAAATTGTTGGTAAAAAACTGGCTTACCCCAGTATAAGGACGAGGATTGAATCGCTCATTTTGATCAATCAGAGCTAACAGAGGTTTCTTCACACTCTTATTTTTACAACAGTAAATACGGGGGACTCTCACATCCTGCAAATCGGGGAAGTGGCCAACGGAGGCATAATCCTTGTTATGTTTTTTTATAGGGAAACTCTAGGCATCTTATTACATTCACGTGTCTAAAATAAGTGAAAATGCATCTTTATTCATATACGCTACACATAACAGGAGAAAATTGTTGAAAATATAAGGGTATCGTAGGAGTTGATAGTTGTGGTATCGATATTCTAGCAGGGAATACCATCCTTGTCTGCTACCGCCCACACATACGTTATTGAAATTGATTTTGAGGGTAAAATGGAGTAAAAGTTCATAGGTATAGGTGGCATTTCATCTTTTTCGAGCTCAATGTCCATCTGGAAAGAAAATAATTAAGCAGATATGCCAAGTAGATAATTTTATTTCTATAGAAGATGTGAGTAGCATGTATCGTCAGAATATAACTAGAATCAAATTATGTAGATATTATAGATTAAAAACAAATGGAAATATCATAGAACTAGGAGGGGTACACTGAAGTCTAACGATATATAAAGAATAATATAGTGAATCGCAATTGAATATATTAAGTTACAAGGATAAGGGTTTAGATTATAACCAGATAACCCATAAATTATCGGTTATAGGGGTTACAACCGCGTCTACCGTTACAGTATCATCCAAAGCATATAATACATTTGGACAGATAATGCCAAATAATTGGAGAATAATAAATAGTTTGGCATAGTTAGCTAGAGTGACACCTCTGCGTATGTAGCAAATAAAAACCAGGCACTTACCATATGAGTCCTAGGATTTTACTGATAAAAGGGTACAAATTTAATGTCTTATTGAAATTAAGACAAATAGGATGCAAGGTTATACCACAATTAAGAGCTTAAAGCAATTCAGTGGCGTGCTGAATTTATAGGTTGTAGCCGTGTATCGAATTTCAGAAATAATTAGGATATCGATAGAATCACTATTCACGATAAATATGAACTATAAAAAAGAGTTCGTAATAAGGATATGAGCTCAACTTATCACATAATGATACAACAACAAAGTAATGTGGAAAGACCTAAGTTCAATGGTTTAATATTGAAAATAAAATCACCTACTTTGCAAATACGATGTGCGATTTTGTGCGTCTATCTCACGGTAGTTGACTGGATAGTCTGAAATCAGGGAGAGTATAAGTAGGTATTATAGGTATAAAATTATGCTTATGTGATACAGCCAAGAGATAAATTAAAATAAAAGTCAGTGTAAAAATAATTAAGAGGGTGTAATATATAATATAAAAAGTTTAAATGTAATATTTTTCTTGGTTCCCATTTGGAGTTGGGTTTAGTGGAAAGAGAAAAAATGACTTTGTTTGACCTAAATAATTTATGAAAAAAATGACTTTGTAAAATGAAAGTTGGATTTTAAATTTTAAAACTGATTTTCTCGAGATTATGCTTTGGAGGGATCCAAACAGGGTAATGTAATATACCATTTTATTCATAATTGAAGAATAAAATTTTTGAAAAAAGATCAAAATTTTCTAATTGGAGACGAGCTCTCGCGCGCTCAATTAAATATCACACGTGCCTGGTTTGACTCCCACTCGCGCGCGTGTAATCCACTTCACCTTCAAACTTCGACAATTTGATTTTAGGGTTTTAAAACTTTGACCTTAAATTCGAGACATTTTAGAATTCCATTTGAGTTGGTTCCTGAATGAAAGTCGTGTAATTTTTTAAAAGGAATCTAACCATATTGGTTTCAAAGATTTTGGTGGGCTAGTTCGAGTTATTAATTTACTGTAAAAAGGGCAAAAAATTGACTTGAGAATAAGTGACTGAAACCTATGATTCTTATTTTGGCATAGTAATGGTTGAATTCTATGTTGAAAATGCATTCTATCAGGCTTGGTTTAAAGGATTTTGGTTGAGTATAACTCCTGAATTCAATTCTGAAACTTTCAGGCCCGAACAATTCAAACTTCGATTTGGGGCATTGAAGCTTAGTCTTGGTTCAATTACACATTGCACCTAGGTTACTGAGAACCAAAGCTTAAGTTTTCTCACTTTGAAAATGGTTCAAAGTCAAGGAAGTATAATCCACCAATGAATCTCAAGCTTCAATGGAGTTTTCTAGTTTTTAAGCTTATACAGGGCATTCACACGTTAACATTCACATGTAAATACATATATTTTCTCGATATAGGTGCAGAAACATAACCAAATGAAAGAAAACAACATTAACACATAAAAGGATAGGGATGCATAAAACTCAAAATTTTACTTTGAAAGTTTGTTGAGCCAAAGTGAGTTTTCTCAGGAGTAAATGGTGCCTTTTATAGGGTTCGTGGATGAGGGTTCATTAGTGGAATTGGAGGTGGTTTTTTTCTTGGTTTTGTGCAAGTTTCAACCAAATCATATGTGGGGTTAATTGGGTAACATGTGTACTCCATATGGTACATGCCACGTTTGCAGTCTAAGTGGTCCCACATCAGTGGGGAGGTAAGCAGAAATAAGTTATGTTTTTGGTTGAGTCCTTGGGTGGTTTTGGTTTAGAGTTTTGGGCTTATAAGTTACTTTTCAAAAGTTTTAGGGGCTCATGTATAATTTCTCAAACTTAGGGGATTGTCCATGATATTAGTGTAAAAATATAAGTTATTTGGTTAAACTTTATGCTAAAATCGGGGTTTAATTAATATAGGAAGGTGTATAACAACATGATTCTATACACAAGGGTATTTTAGTATTTTGGTAATTTGATCGACATTTAGGTCGATATCTAAATCAAAATTAAAGAATTTCATCTTAAAAGCTGCCCAAACACTTAACCTAGATTTAGAGGATCCTATACTAGAAGCTCAAAGCATTTTGACGGGCATAAGCAAGATTTTAGAGGGCTAAAAGAAGTAGGCCATTCAACTTAAACAAAATGGCAAATCCTTGAACAAAATGACATGCTCGCCGTTTCCCCCAATTTGAGAAGATTTTTAAAGAATTTTCGCTCTGAAGTTAATGGTAAACTCCATATCCATTTTATCCTCGAGAAGAAAAAGTTATACGTTTTGAAAGCATTCCATGCTCAAGATCAATATAAATAAAAACACAAGGCAAACTAAGCACGATATGGGTTCCATTTGTTCCTACATTTGAATGATAAATTTATATGGATATATGTGCTTTTATTAGTTTAGCGTTCATTCAAAGCACATAACTCTCTTTTCCTCTCTTTACCCTTATGCCTACATTCTTTTGGAACATGAAAAAGAAAAGAGTGCATGTACAAATTGGTTAATTTATGGAATCAACTTCTCAATATTGAACACATCTTAATTTTCGTGTCGTCTGAGTTTAAAGGATAAGCAATGGAGACACATTTAAATATATTTTCTTATGCACACCCTTATTAGGATACTAATTTGAGACTCTAATTAAATTACAATCTATGTCTGAATCACTCTCCCCTTTTTAATAAAAGATTCATCACGATCATGATCTTTTCAATAAAAAATTGATCACGATCTCTGGTGTGACTGTCATGACAGATACAAAGGAAAGGGCTACCGCGTCCTGGTGACCCAACTCTTTCCACTTCGCTTTCCAGATGTCCGCTACATCACCCACCGCTCTACGGCTTAACGCATCATCAACCATGTTAGCCTTTCCTGGATGGTATTGTATCTCGAACTGGTAGTCTTTCACAAACTCCAACCATCTGGGCTGACGCATATTCAGCTCTCAATGAGTGAATAAGTACTGTAGTGACTTGTGGTCCCTGAACAAGCAAAACTTCTCCCCCAATAAGTAATATCTCCAAATCCTCAATGCAAAAAAGATCGCTGCTAGCTCTAGGTCGTGGGTGGGGTAATTCCTTTCGTGAGGCTTAAGCTTGCGGGAGGTAAAAGCTATAGCTTTCTCCTCCTGCTGAAGTACTCCCCCGAGTCCGCGTAAAGAGGCGTCAGTGTACACCAGATACTCCACTCCCGGCTTAAGCAAGGCAAGAATTAGCACTGAAGTTAACTTATCTTTCAGCTCATCGAAAGCCAATTGGCAAGCATCGTCCCAAACATACGGTACTCCGTTGCGAGTCAGATTCTTCAACGGACCCGCTATCATCGAAAAGCCTTGGATGAATCTCGTATTGTACCCGGCTAACCCCAATAAAATATGCACTTTTGTCGGTGTCATGGGTTATCCCCACTCCCTCACCGCCGACACTTTGTTCGGGTCAACCGATATTCCCAATTCCGACACAACATGCCCCAAAAACTGTATCTCCCGTAACCAAAATCCGCACTTCTCATACTTAGCATATAGTTGATGCGCTCGTAGAGTCTGAAGAACCCGCCTCAAGTGCTCGGCATGCTCCTCCTCAGTGTGTGAATATATCAGGATGTCATTTATGAAAACAATGACAAACTGATCCAAGAACTCTCTGAACACTCGACTCATCAAGTTCATGAATACGGCTGGAGCATTTGTCAGCCCAAACGGCATGACTCTGAACTCATAGGACCCATATCTCGTTAAGAAATCAGTCTTCGACACATCCTGTTCCCTAATCCGTAGCTGATGGTATCCTGATCTCAAATCTATCTTCGAAAAGAAGGTTGCTCCTCTCGGTTGGTCGAAAAGGTCATTGATTCGAGGCAACGAATATCTATTCCGTATCGTGACCTTGTTCATCTCCCGGTAATTCACGCATAACCTTAGTGAACCATCTCTCTTCTTCATAAATAACACTGGAGCCCCCCAAGGTGAGGTGCTCCTACGAATGAAGCCCTGACCTAACAGTTGCTCTATTGGATCTTGTAACTCCCTCATTTCTGTTGGTGCCATACGATACGGTGCACGTGCTATCGGTCGAGTACCCGGCATCAAGTCTATGATGAAATCTATCTCTCGACTAGGGGGTAGGCCCGATATCTCCTAAAATACATCGGAATACTCACAAATGACTGGAATTGAATCTAAGGGAATCACGACCTCCTTAGAGGTATCTTCCTCTATGTAGTACAAATGGGTGGAAGATCCTCCCTCTGGGCGAGGCATCGCCACCAAAAACATCTCCTGCCCCGGAATGGCAAAGATAATACTCCCACCGAAACAATCTAGCATGGCTCTGTACGCAGCGAGCCAATCCATGCCAATAATAACATTGTGCTCATGCATCTCTAAGACTAGCATGTATGTCGATAAAATTAAGCTACCAATCTCTACTCCTACACCCCTATATATAAAGAAAATCAAAGACCCATTCCCCAGTGGTGAGTCTACACATGTCACGGTGCTCTCTGCCGTGTCTAATAACCCTAAGGCCTGTGCAAAATGAGTAGCTATAAAACAGTGCGACGCCCCAGTATCAAATAAAACTCAACCCATAGTGTCGTGGATAGGAAACGTACCCTTAATCGCGGGATGTGCCGGAGGTGTTGCTGCCTGATGGACGTTATAGACATGTCCGTACTGTAATTGCCCCTGCTGAACTAGAGCTGCTGGGATGGCGGGTAAGGCTAGAACCTGAGCTGGAACTGGGAGGGCGACTGGAAAGAGTGGCCTCTGAGGCTCATTACGGGCGTCCTGCTGCTGTAGGGATCTATCTCCCTCTGGGCAATCCTGGTGCCTATGGCCATTCTTTCCACATCCGAAACATGTGCCCCTGAAGTTACATCCTCTCTTCCCCTGCTGACCATGACCCTATTGGTTGTTACCACCCCGCCACTGACCCTGCTAGATACGTTATTGACCCTGATGGCCCTACTGCTGATAGTGTTGGCCCTGCTGGCCATGCTGATTAGACTGGCCCAGTTAGCCCTGCCTAAATCCCTCAAATCCCTGTTTGGAGTCACCTGATCGGAATCGCTTGGTAGGGTCCCCCTGATGGGAACTCTGCTCACTGTGACGGGTCAGCCCCTGAGCTGCTGGTGCCCCACCAGTACTATAAGCCCTTGTCCTGCCCTGCTGGTTGGACTCCCCTGCTCGTTTGCTCCCTTGCAGATGGAAGTGGTGATCCTGACAGTGTAACAAAGCAGCGTCGAGTACATCAGTATAGGTACTCAATGATAGATTGCCTATGAGGTGATGACGAATCCTTTAGGCCAATCCATCTACAAATAACAATATCTTCTTCTCCTCAGTGGGTGCCTCATCTGGCACTATAGTGAGAAGTCTAGTAAAATCCTCCTTGTACTCAGCAACAGTCATACTCTCCTTCTTCAGATTCAGTAACTTTTGCCTCATCTCAGTCTGCACGACGGATGGGAAGTATTTGCGATCAAATCGCACCCAGAATGACTGAATCATGATGCTGTCCCTGTCCTCCAAGGTGGTGGTGAACTCCCACCACTGCAAAGTGGATCCCACTAGCTTGAAGGAAGCCAATAGTTGTCTCTGTACGTCAGTGCACTCATACATGCGCAGATGCCTCTGGATATCCTTTTTCCATTGGCTCGTGACTACGATGTCCGAACTATCGAAGAACTTCGGGGGATGTGCCTTCTGAAAGGCATCCCAAACCCGCTCCCATACAGATGGAAGTTGTGCTGGTACTGGAGCCACTGCCTGAATCTGGGGTGGAGCCTATTTCACTACTGCTAATGCGGCATTCACCGCCTGAGCAACAATAGCAGCTACCTCAGTTGTGTTCCTAAGCCGGAGCTGCTGGATATTCAGCCTGGGCATTCCTGTTTCGGGGTGCGCATCTCAGAGGCATCTGAAATGAGAAAGAAATCTATTAGTCTACAATTATCATCAAATCTCAAATAGCTAAAGTCGTAAGCGTAAATACAAGAATACAACAGTCCTAAAATAGGGCTCTATATCAGGGACGCTAAGCTGGCAGCGAAATAATCCGTACAGATCCTAAAGGACACTAGAACCTGATGCTCTGATACCACCTGTGACACCCCGCCTAATTAAATACCGAGTGATCCTTCCTTTATTAAATTAAAATCAAGGTGAACGGTTGGTTCATTCTTAGCATCATTGTCGCAAAGTAAAATTTTCAATTTAAACACCCTAAATAATTAAGCTAAGTGACAAAACAATTTTAAACCTTATTTCCATTTTTATAAAAGTCCAGATATGAAAACCTTTTTAATAATTAGCAGATTCGGAATACATAAATACTAAGGATAGATAATAGCACACAATACTTTAAATCATCTAGATAAACCAAACCAGTTTAAAACTATAAATGAAACCATCCTCATAATAATTAAATCACAAAGAGTACCGAATACTGAAAGTAAATGAACAATAATCTCTGACAAATCCAACAGAATAGAGAAACGGTCGACACATGCCCTAACTAATCAGAACTAAAATAAGAATAGATTCAACAACAAAGTCGTCTAAGCAATGGCCTACAACTCCCACATAAGTTGCAGCGCATTCGTTCCAAGGAATCTAAGCATGATTCCCCTGTGGCTGAGCACCTGTAATATATACATATATATACAAGAGAAAAGAAATAACAAGAAACGGGTCAGAGCCCGAGTGTAAAACAGTTTAAAAATAGTTTAGAAAATATTTAAAATGCTTACCGGCTAATGTAAAAACCATGTCAGTATGCGACACTCTCTTGAGAAATTCTCACCTCTCATCTAATGTGCACGCCTACCGTACTATTAATCTCAAAAGTTCATTTTAACTTCACTTTCCCATAAAGTTTCATTCTGTTAAATACTATGGCTAAGATAATTAATTTCTGAAAATTAATCTCTCTCATATAACTTATGTTATCTAAAATAACCCAGTGATGTCACAAAATTCTCAAACACTTATAATAAAGTTGGAGTATTTATTCATTACTTAACTACTTTTATGCATAGTAGAAAGTTCCCATACCTGAGTATATATATATATATATATATATATATTAGACACTCACATAATATATATACTATCGGCACCCCACATAAAATCTGTGGTGCTGGCATACTCTGCTATCTGGTCTCCGTATTACTCGTACTAAGGGAAATACTAGTTCGGAATCACTCTCAAACTGTATTAACACAATACACATATAATTGGAGGAGAAGTATAGACCCAAGTCACTAAGAGGTCAGCACATACCCTCACGTCTCTTAGGACCATCTGACTATCACTCAAATAGCCTGTATCAAGGATACTATCTTCTAGGGTACAAGTCGTTATCCCCCATAAAGGCCCAATCAAGATAAGACTGTCCCGGTGCGGAAACCCCCGTGATAGAAAGTAGCTCGGGTATAATTTTTACACAGATATATAATATATGCACAATCACACAGTCATATCTATTATTATTCACATTTCTAAATTAGGTGCGCCCACGACCCATAATTATAATTATCCGTTCATAGTACATTTTACTCAATTATCTCGCATAACAGGCTCATCACTTTTATTCTCATATGTAAGTTACTTCATACTTACTTCTCATCTCTCGAAGTATTCTATCTCCCTAAGTATAATTCAAGTAGGCACTCTCACTTACCTTCTAGTCCAACTTACTTACGAGTCTCGATCTTTTATTAAACGTACGCATGATTTCATGTGTGTGAATAACTCCCCGTTAACCCATAATTTTATCCTACGTTAAACTTCACTCAGCGGGGTCTACCTAGACCCTACTGGTCCTCTTTATATCCCATTATGATCTAACAATAATAATCAAAGGTTCCTATGCATTTTAATCGGATTTAACCAACAGAAGAAAAATATGCAGTTTTCCAGGAGAGATCGATCGATCGAGGAAAGGGGATCGATTGATCGATGTTCTTGGGTCGATCGATTGATCAAGCAGTTATGACAAAACCTGTCATCATCCAGTTACGGGTTTACCTCTCCAACCTCAACCAATTCTCCATTATAGATTCCCAAACTCCCAAACAACGTTACTACATGTACTATATATATAACTACATGATTTTCTACGTAAAATATGTCCGATTTCATCAAGTATAACGATTTAATGGAGTATAATTGACATAAACTTCAAGAACCCTAATTTTTCTTTTAATTTCCATTCTTCCAATTCTTTTCCAGGTTTCTTACTTCTAAATCCATACAAATTCTTGGCTTATCCTCTACATGTGATTTAGATGTCCAGAATATGTTTACTTCCTCTACAACATATGATTTTAAGTCTCCAAAATATTAATTTCTTCCATGAAACATGTTCTAAACAACCCTAGACTAACATGATTGAAACATCAAATACAAATAAAGTAAGATAGATACATTACTGGAATTTGAGTTTTTGATTTGTGGATGAAAGAGATATGGTTGCGTTCCTTGTCACACGATCTACGTTTTGGTGGTGGTGGCGATGCAAACGGGTGAGTCTTTGGCCTTGAGTTGCTTGGAAAGCTCTCCAACTTCTTCTCTAATGGTCGTTCTTTGATTTTGTGCTTGTTAACCTTAGAAGAAAACTCCTAAAGGCTGATATATTCTTAAGAAATTCGTGGGTTTAATTGCCCAAAAATATAAAATGTCTATAATGCCCTCCTAAAGGCTGATAGCCAATTAGGCCTAAAAATGTCCCGAAATCCAAACTAAACTCCTGGGTACATTATTTTGAGTATCTCGACCCTTACGGACACATTGGAGCACTCAAAATGACCATACGGGTGACTTATCATTTATTCACTTTTAATAATAATAATTTAATCCCGACATGACACAAGCGCGTCTCGATTTAATTTCCACAATTATCAAATTATACACTCATGATAATTTTAATAAATTCGATTGTATATATTACTTTATCCATCAAGTAATATTCAATAAATTTCCAATAATTACTAACTCTCATCACGCTAGAAAATATTTAAAATAATCTTCGGGTTAATATTAAATTAATATCTCGATTTAATTTTAATAAATCCCCAAATTTAAAAGTCATAAAAATACGGGGTATTACAATTCACAAGTTAAGGGCAACTAAGAGGTAAGGCCTGAGCAACAACTCTAGGTGGTTGTGGTTGTTATAGGTCTTTCTTACATCCTTATATCAATATGGACAATCTCATGAAATATATCACCTGCGTTCAGGAATAACACACTCACCTCTAATAAAGGATGCAAGAAATGTTCAGGGGTTAGGATATACTTACGGTGCATATCCTCCTCTTCTCCACATCTGAAGAAAATAATTGAGTTATTTTAACAATCAATCATAGTCAAGTAAAGTAGATTGGTTCATATGATTTCCAGCCAATGGGATGTTTACCGGCTCCCACCAAGTCAAAGGATTCAAATGGTGATGGGATCAGTAGAGCATTTGTGGCTTTCTCATTATCAGAAAACTACTTATTTGCAAACCTACCTAGGTTTTATGAAGAGTCTTAGAGATAGAGGTCAATATCTCACGTAAAACCAAAGGTTTCCGTATTAAAAGTTTTCCATACACCTACCTAGCTTTGGGAGGATCATATAGTAGAATATCCAAGCATTCCAGTGGACACAAGAAAGCTTTTGGAGGACCAAAAGAATATCTTCCGTCATCTTCAACAAGCACCTTTTCTCCATACTCGGATTGCAACCGAATCCAAAAAGTTATTATATTCAAAATTTTATGTTTAATTTCTTAAACCTCATTTTTTTCTTTTCATTATATAATCATTCAAAGCTATTGGGAAGAATATTTCCTCGTATATCGATCCCCAAGAATTGGTATCAGAGCTCAAGTTGTAGAATGATCATGTTTTAGAAAAATCCATGGTGTCGATATTTAAACCCTAGGTTGCATGTTAGAAAATATGCGCATTGATGTATATTTGTGTACTTACATGGTTTTGTAGGAGGTGATTGATTATATCGCATCCATCATGGTCACATGACTAAATTTATGTCAATGGATCGTATGATGGTTTATTTGTAATTATTTTCTGCTCATATATTCGATTTAGTTGTAATAATTAGGCTTTTATAATTATTGCTTTTAATTGATGTACTTAATAAGATCGTGAAAGGATGTAATTTAGTTTTCTTATTCTGTTTTGGGTTTGTTTATGAAGGAACTCCATGGGGTTCTCTTCAAGTTTGGAGGTCTTCAATGGAGGTTTACAAGAAATTATAGACGACATAAATGAGAAAAGAAGAAATAGAGATGAAGAAAAGAAAAAGAAGAAAAATAGCACTTACACGAGCAAGGGTTCGCTATATTGTGGTCATTATGACCGCTATAGTGGGGAATCCACCGCTATAGCCGTGGGAGTCTTATGGCGGTGATAATTTGTTTTGGTTCAGCGTCTTTCCTCTCAGTAGCATATTGCACAAGGACTCTTATTCAATAGTATTATTCTACAATAATGACTCTTCTTCAAAGTGTCCTTATTCTTCAAGGATTAAACTCAAGGGATAATTTCAGTCAGGATGGAAAGGGGCATTATAGCCTCTCTTTTTTTTAATTTCATATGTGCATGTACTTATATTTGCATGTCTTTTTATTATTTTTGTTGCATGATTTTGTGTGATAATTAATTAATTAATCAGGGACGCCATATTTTATAGACCACGTGGTTTATTATTTTGAGACCGACCTATATCATCTTTATTCTTGGAAAATTCGTTTTATTTGTTTATTTCTACATTGAATTTAATCAGTTAATTATATTACAGGTATAAATTGAATTGAGATTTCGGGCTTTTATTTTAATTTAAAATGTTTTTATTTTTGAAAAATTAAAATAGTGAAATTAGGAAATTCAATTTGTACAATTAAATTTGAAAATTATCGCAACTTTAATTCGAGCAATTGGATTGAATAAATTATTTTTCACAAACCTGCAACTTTTTAAATATTAAGTGGTAGAGGGATTCAACATAAACCTCGTGGTCTCCATTGGCGTTTTAAGAATGTGATGTGATCAATTCCTCGCGTCAGCTTGTTTTGCCCCCCCCCCCCCCCCCCCCCAATGGATCTAATTAATTCACGGATATTGGTATTCCTTAAACTCTTAAGGGATGATTTTTAGAATTAGAATGTGAGTGATTTCGATCCCCCTAATGGGAATGTCCCTCATGAGCAACTTCTAATTCAAGAAATGAACAAATGTTACACATTTAAACATAATTAATGATATCCTCCCTAACGGAGTCAGTGTCATTAATTATTAGACCCAAAGATGTCAGTCATTCAATTATATAGGACAGTTATTCCTGGACTGTCTGAGGAACTTAATTGAAAGACGTAAGTCTTTCTAGTTCAAGGTAATGTGATTTAAGCTCCCAATAAGAAATCTCACTTCATGAGAGAATTAAAATGCTCGATGGGATTTTATTTTATTGGCGGTAGATGGATGCCAAATTAAAATTAAATCGAAGTTTATTCTCACGTGCTTATTTTGAAATTAATTCCGTTTCAAAAATTTATGCTTCTCATATTTCAAAATGGTTGCAACATTTAACTCACTTGTTTTTATCTTAAAGGAAAACAAGTTATCCCACATGAACTATATTGACTAAAAAAGAAACCTAGACATTATTTTAATTATTGAGGACTATAATTTTATTTGAATTGAAACCTTCCTTGCCAAACGTGATGAGGGGCATCCAGTAAGGATGTCCAAGATTATTAGATGTGATAAAAGGCTGTTTAGATGACTTGTTGCTACATATTGTCCTCGATGACCAATATATTGCAGCATCAGCATCAACACATGTCAAGCGCTTACGACATGATTCTGAACCTCAGGGGCACGTCTCAGGATCAAAATCCTATCGCAAGGTTGCATTTTATAATGAGATTGGTTAACATTAAGATGTTAGATTGTACTCCCATATATGAGCATGTTATTATGGTGATGTCTATCTTAGGATAACTAGAGGTGAATGGATTTGAGATCGATGGGGAAACCCAAGTTGTTTTTGTGCTCTAATCACTACGAGAGTCCTTTAAATAGTCTCGCCTAAACTATTATATGAACAAGTTTGATTACTCTTTGGCAAAACTGATTAAATAATTCTAAGTTGTAGAGAATATCACCAATCATAAGAGTGTGGTTCAGGTTGCTGAGATTCATCTTCTTCTGTCCTTCTAGGCAAGGAGAAGAAGAAGGAGGGAAATGTTACACCCAGCTTATTAAAATAAGAGGTGTCCATCCCGCTACTCCAATAAAACAGGAATCTTAAATGGTCCATTCTTAGCATCACTGTTGCATAGAAGATAATATAATACGGCCACCCAATATTTTAAAACGGATGTTAAAATATTTTCCAATTTAAAATGAACTATTTCAGTCATTTACGTCCGTAATAAAAGGGTTAATAGACAACTAACAGTTTGATAGCATTTACAAAATATAATCGAATAAGTTGTCGGTTAACAGACTACTACAAAAAGGTCACACCAAATATAACAGTAGCTATGAGATATAAACTTGGGCAACATGCTCGAATACCACTAACGAATCATAACCAGAATATCCAAAAAGAGTTTGATGCATCTAATACAAAAATCCTACAACATCCGCAATGTGACGTAGCTCCTTAACACCGGAAGGGCAGGTCAGAACGGGCGCCCTTGTGGCAGGACACCTAAACATAAACAATAACCACACCAAGAGTCAAAATATAAACACGTCAGGGCCCGCTTTGATATGATTTAGAAGTGAATAAAATGCATAACAGTTATGAATGCCAAATTTCATAAACATGTTAGATTCTCTCTTCACTTGAAGAATTATACTCACCTCTCTTCTAAAGTGCAGATCCTAACGCGTACAATTTATTTTTAAGTTAAGCTACCCGACTACTTAATAGGAATAACCTAACTCTATCCAATATGCTTGGTTTACCAATTTAACATTTATCCTGACAAGTCAATTAATCAATAATGACCACATATAATCAGAGTTGATTCGTAATTCCATTTAATCATTTGCATTAGAACACAATTTGAATGAGAATAGTTATATTCATACAATAACATTTCTAAGACCATCCTTCTGGGAATTACCCCACTGGATGCGTTCCCTAATTGCTATCGTCTTCCAGGGCCTAGTTTCATGACCACCTGGGTACCCTAAATCACAACGCATGGGAAGTGGCCATATACCTTCGACAGTGAGGCGTAACCATACCCGAAATTACTTCACTTCGAATAAACAACCACACAATGTAACAACTGGTGCTATGGCCTGAGGACTATACTCTCCCTGCATTCATTAGCAAGGGGGATTCACCTCTTTTCCGTAACTTCCTTTATGATAGCATTTAGAGAGGTATGTGCATGTATGCCAAAATCACAAAATGTATGTATAATGAATTAAACGACAATTCTTATGCCCAAAAGCATAGATGTATAATAAATTAAGGCTATAATGTATAAACACTTCCATACTAGCCCTCGAAATCCAAAACAACAAAGTCCTACTATACACTACTCCTACTATCATTTTCTTAACCAATTGAGGTATTAGACTGTCGTTTCTAATCCCCAAATTAAGCCCAAATGCCCCCTTATCATCCTAGGGTATAAATATCCTCATATAAGGTCACATTTATCTACAATACATCCTATAATAAGGTTACAAATCTTTAGACCCAAGAGAAAAGGTGTTAAAACAAAGTTAGAAATTTGTTGTAAAACAACACTATTTTCGAATCGATTCGCCCTGGCCGAATCGATTCGCCCTTGGAAGTGAATAAATTCACCCTAGCCAAATTGATTTGGTTGAGAGAACCAAACTTTTTACTAACTTGACAAATCGATTCGGCCTACCCGAATCGATTCGCTAACTCAGGCTTGTATCCTATCATTTTGCCGAATCGATTCGCCAGGGGAGAATCAATTCGCCTGGGTCGGACAACCCAGTTTTGGCTACGGGTTTATATGAACCATAAATCCCTAAACTCGTTTTCTTCCATCAAAACCCAACATCATCAACCAACATCATCGACAAATCATTCCTACATAATAACCCACCATTGTGAACCCTTCAAATCATGTTTATATCATATACATAAGGGTTTAAACATAAAAATCCCCAAAATAGTTTAAACTCAAGAACACTAATAATTTATTCACACACAATCATACGTTTATGCAAGTTAGAAAACTTGCCTCAAGATTGAAGTTTCTGATTTCTCCTCATTGATATGATTCCAAGCTCAAATCACCAATGCCACTCCTTGTCTCTTCTTTCTCTCAAGCTCTTCTCCTCTCTCTTTCTTTCTAGGTGTTAAACACAACTGAGTTCTAATTGCTCTTTATAGACCAAATACAAAAGATATCTCAAATAAATTACTTAAAATGACTCGTACCATCATATTTAAATCGTAACTAGCCAAAAGTACCCCGAAACCCAAAAACACACCTGACGTTTATTTTGACTATTTCAAACGTTCTCGAACTAACCGTTCCTTCTAAACTTACATCCGAGATATATTTTATAATTTTCTATCCCAATGTGATATTACCTTTCTTAAACAATCCTATTAGGATATAAGCCATAACCGTCGCTTTAATGCGCAATGACACAGCATAACATAATATTACACTATTTACATTCATGTAACAGTAAATATGCAATACTCATAAATATTAACTCTTAAATCATACAAATTAATATTTAATTTGATTTTCCTTTATTTTAAATAACTAACCCACACGGAAATTTAATATAAAAGTAAGGGGTATTACATAACCCCCCACCCCTTACAATGAAATTTTGTCCTCAAAATTTAGATGTACCTGGTAAAAAGAGGTGTGGGTACTCTTCTCGAATAACCTCCTCTCATTCTCAAGTTGATTCTTCAGCATCATCGTGCCCCCATTGGACTCGAACCAAGGGCACTACTTTCGACCTTAGTCTACGCTCACCGTGGTCTAAGATGGCAATCAGTTGTTCCTCATACGAAATGTCGGGCTGCAACTCAATATCGTCCAATGGGACATGCCAACGAGCTCCCTCGCATGTTTTATACTTCTTTAAAGATAAAACATGGAATACATCATGAATTTGTTTTATGGGTTCCGGAAAAGCAAGTCGATATGCCACGGGGACTATCCTTTCAATAATGGGAAAATAACCTACATATCTTGGCGCAAGTTTGTCTTTTTTCTCAAATTGCATAACACATTTCATTGGAGACACACGCAATAAAACTTGGTCCCCCACTTCCAAATCCACATGCCTCTGATTTGCATCGGCATAGTTTTTTGGCGATCCTGTGCAATCCGTATGCGATTTCAAATAAGCTTAATCTTTGAGGATGTATCTTAAATCATTTCAGGTCCAAGGATCCTATTATTTCTAACTTCCAACCAACAAGCAGGTGATTGACACGGTCTGCCATACAATGCGTCATACGATGCCATACCTATCATGAATTGGTACCAATTATTGTATGAAAATTCGACAAATGGAAGGAATTGCTCCCATCCTCTTTTAAAATCAAGTATGCACATTTGAAGCATATCCTCCAACATTTGGTTAACTCTCTCCATTTTCCCGTCAGTTTGCCGATGTTATGATGTACTCAACCGTAATTCGGTTTCCATCGCCTCTTCGAAGCTTTGCCAAAAATGGGATATAAAAATTATATCACGGTCGGATACTATATTGGTTGGCACCCCGTGAAGTCTCATAATCTCTGCTATGAAAACCTGAGCGTAACGTGTCGTATTGTAATCCATCCATACCGGTAGGAAGTGTGCCGATTTTTTCAAGCAGTCGATAATGACCCAAATAGAATCATGCCAACTTTACGTCGTCGACAATCCTGTGATAAAATCCATTGAGATACTCTCCCCCTTCCACATCAATATTTCAAACGATTGTAACATTCCAGTCGGTCGCTGGTGATCCACCTTCACTAATTGATAAGTGGCGCATTTGGAGATAAACTCATAAATGTCCATTTTCATTCCTACCCACCAATATTGACGGCGCATATCTTGGTACAATTTATCACCGCCGGGATGTACTGTAAATCTCGAACCATGGGACTCTGTCATGACAGCACGTCTCAAGTCTCTGTCATTCGGGACTATAATTCCTCCATGTAAATGTAACCCACCCTTAGAACTAATAAAGTATGACTCTGCTCCCTCAGTCAATAGCTGTCGTACCCGGTGTTGATAGTCTTTATCCCTTACTAGTGCTTTTACTACTCACATAATTATATCGGGCATAATGGTTTACACCTACATGAACGCTCTAGCTACAACATCATCCTAGACAAGTTCCTTCCACTTAGATTTCCACACTTCCGCTAATTGCCCCATGGGTCTTTGACTCAACGCGTCAGCTACCACATTTGCCTTGCCTGGGTGGTAGTGAATATCAAATTAGTAGTCCTTCACAAACTCTGAATATCGACGTTGCCGCGTATTTAAGTCTTTCTATTTGAACAAATATTGCAATAACTATTGGTCCTTAAAGAGGCTAAATTTCTCACCGAGAAGGTAATGCCTCCATAACTTTGAGGCAAACACTACAACGACAAGCTCTAAATCATGTACGAGATAATTTTTCTCATGTAGCTTAATCTTACGAGATGCGTATGCAATAGCCATATGCTCCTATTATAACATAACCCCTAATTCCTGTAGAGATGCGTCAATAAAGACTATATAATCTACTTCCGATCTTGGCAACGCGAGTACAGGGGCAGAAGTCAATTTGTCTTCTAGCTCCTCAAAAGCTAGCTGACAGGAGTCATCCCAAATAAATCGCACTCCCTTCCAGGTCAAGTTCGTTAAAGGGCAAGCAATCTTCGAAAAACCCTTAGTGAAATAGAGATAATATCCCTCCAAACCCATAAATCTACGGATCTCAGTCGGCGTCATGGGCTAACCCTATTCCCTCATCGCTGCAACCTTATTTGGGTCTACATAAATACCCTCAGCCGTCACGATATGCCCCAAAAATTGCACTTCCTATAAACAGAAATCGTACTGCTCAAACTTTTCATATAATTGATGATCCCGTAGTGTCTGCAGGACCAATCTCAAGTGTTCTTCATGATCAACTTCAGTTTAATAATAGACTATATTGTCATCGATGAACATTACCACAAACTGGTCTAAAAAGTCTCAAAATACTTGATTCATAAGGTCCATAAATATTGTAGGAGCATTGGTTAGCCCAAAGGGCATAACCAGAAACTCATAAGACCTATACCTGATCAAGAACGTGATTTTGGACACATCGACGCTACTCTCAATTGATAAAACAAATCATCGATTCGAGGTAACGGGTATTTATTTCAGATGGTTACCTTATTTAGTTCGCGATAGTCAATACATAACCGAAGGGAACCATCCCTTTTCCTCAGTCATAATACAGGGGCACCCCAGGGCGATGTACTATGCCGAATGAACCCTTGCTCCAATAACTACTGAATTTGATCTCGTAACTTCCGCATTTCTAAAGGTGCCATGCAGTATGGAGTTCGCGCAATCGGCCTAGTCCTCGACGCTAAGTCAATTATGAACTCAATCTCACGACTTGGAGGTAAGCCAGAAATTTCCTGAAATACATCATCAAATTCTCTAAGAACAGGAATCTAGTCTAAGGAAATAACTATACCTGACGAAGTTTCCTCCTCAATACAGTATTAGGAGTGCTCAATCCTCCTTCCAGAAGAGTCATGGCTACTAAAAACATTTCTTGCCCCGAAATGGCAAAGACTATACTCCTCCCATAATAATTCACCATGGCCTGGTACTTCACTAACCAATCCATGCCCAGAATAATATTATAACCAACCATATCCAGGACAAGTAAGTCGGCTTCAAAGCATAATCTATCAAGGTCTGTTCCCACCCTATACAAATAAAGAATATAAGTGAGACATCGCCCGTAAGAGAATCTACACTCATAAGAGTACTATCGGCAGACTCTAACAATCCCGTTGAATGAGAAAAGTAAAGAGCTATAAATGGGTGTGTTGCACGCGTGATAAATAACACTCGACCCACAACCCCATGTATGGGAAACTTACCATCGATAGTTGGCGGTGCTTGAGGCAACAAAGCATTTTGAACATTATACATATATCCAAACTGAAGTTGTCCCTGTTGTAGTGGGACTGCTGGAATAGAAGTTGGAGGTTGTAAAGGTGCCTGCTGATTCTGAGGGCATCCAGGCAATTGCCCCTATTCAACTGTGGACAGACTCTTTTCATGTGACCCGTCTCACCGCACTAAAAATAATGGCCCATATAATTCTCCAAATGTTGGCCCCGATTGTTATTTCGAAATTGCCCTACACCTTGGCCCCATTGGCCGACACTTTCATTATTCCCTCGGTCGGCTTGGCTTTGTGGGACTATTTGTTGCTGCTGCTGCTGTTGAGCTCTCTGATTTGGCCTAAAACCACTCCACCAAAACTGAAACCCAAAGTGTTATTTCTTAGCCGGATCCTCCTGTTGAAGGTCCCTCTCTTTTTGTTTACTTCGCGAATGTTGTGGTGGTGATAGTGCTCCACCAGCACCATTTTCTCCTGGTTTACTAGGTTGTCCATAATCCCCTATTTTCTTACTCACCTTGAAATGAAGGCGGTGATCCTTGCAATCAAGTAAAGTTATATTCATCACGTCACCAAAAGTTTGTAGGGCAGGGTTCCCAACATATGTTGCCTTATCCTCCAATTCAAACCCTAGATAAATTTAAATATTCTCTTCTCTTTTGTACTTACCTCGTTGTAATACCCCGTAATTTTATCGATATTTATTTAAGGGGGATTAATTAAATTAAATGTGAATTAATTGAAAATTAATCTGGATATAAATACTAACGAGATGTGAGTTCGTATTTGATTATGATGTGTATATATGACAATATATGAATGTTGATAATATTAAAATTGTCGCGAGACTGAAATACGATAATTTGGGAAATTTAGTTGGGACGCGCGTGTCAGTCGCGTCGAAAAATGTAATTATTTCAATTAAAAAGTGAATTCTATTTTTATCAACCGAATGGTCATTTTGAGTGCACCAACGAGTCCGGAAGGGTCGAAATAGTCAGAAAACACTAGCCAGGGGTTTAGTTTGGGTCCCAGGGCATTTTTGGGTCATACCGGCAACTTAAAAGGGCATTTTGGTAATTTTGAAATTTTGGGGATTAAAACCTACGAATTTTGGGAGTTAATTATATGTTATTTAGTAACCCACTAAACCCATTACCGCATTTGGCAAGTTAGAGGGCTACGGGAGTTATAGGAAGAGTTGGAAGAGGTTCCCAAAAGAAAACCCATAACCACCATCTTCAACCTTGGGAGAAAATTTGTAGAGAAAGGAGAGATCAACCTTCAACCTTCAACATTAAATTCTGAAGAACAATCTAAGGCAAGTGATTTAGTATTTTTAATGCATTGAATATGTCTTCCATGCTTAATGTAGAAATTATCTTATATTGAACTTTTTGAAGAAAACCCATGAAATTTGTTAGAGAAACTTTGAATTTGGGTTAAGATTTACATGTAGTATGATAATTAGGGGTGTGCAAAAAAACCGACCAAACCGACAAACCGACAAAACCGAGTCGAACCGAAAATTTTCGGGCCGGGTTTTTTTTAGGGTCGGTTCGGTTCGGTTTAATCAGGTATAAAACCGACAGGGTCGGTTCGGTTTTCGGTTTTGGCATAAAAAAACCGATTTTGAACCGAACCGAACCGAATTAATTTTTATACTTTTTAATTTTATATTTTATATTATATTTATATTAGTGTTGACATATTATATTATATTTTTTAATTTTATATTTATATTAGGTATTAAAAAAATATATTTTTTATTAAAATAAAGGAAAAAACCGAACCGGGCCTGTATAAAACCGGTCGTGTCAAAAACCGACGGGCAAACTGAACCGGCCCTGTCAAAAACCGACCCGATTCGGTTCGGTTCGGTTCGGTTTTTCAGCTTTTTCGGTTCGGTTCTCCTCCTCCAAAAACCGACATGGTCGGTTCGGCCCAAAAAACCCGGTCAAAACCGAACCGACCGACCCGTGAACACCCCTAATGATAATGGACTGATTTAATACTTGAGTTGTTATATATGATGAGTTAAAAACGGATTTATGATGAGTAATTAGGTATAAGAAAATTGGGAGCTCATGTTCATAGGGTTTTGGGAAATATTTGAAGATTCATATTAATTCCATGATAATTTGTAATATTTTCCCCCTTAAACGTGTTAAGAAATGATCTAGGGTGATTAGGAATGGTTTATATACGTTAAAACATAATCTGGATGGTCTTAGAGTAGATTTAGAGGAGAGAAAAATTGAGAAAAACGGAATTGGGATTTTCTGGGCTGAAACTGCCATCTCGTTAGAAGACCGGCCCAGGTCGTTCGAACGACCTCGTTCGAACGAACTTCTAACGAGATGACAGTATGACTTCTAACGAGTTGGTATTTCGTTCGAAGCCCTTTGTTCGAACGAGATTTCTAACAAGTTGACAGAATGGCCTTTTTGACCTGATTTGATTTCTAGTATCCCGTAGACTTATTTAAATGGTGAGATAACCTTCCTTTATTAACTAGTGGGTATAGTTGGGAGATTGGGTATATTGAGGAGTAAAACTTAGAATAGTGTCTTGAATCGGATGACATTTGTGGATTGGGAAACGAGTAACTAAACACGAAGTGAGGATAATTGATGATGTAAATACATATAAACCGGGGACTTGTGATTTGTATAACACTAAGAGTTGGTATAAGAACGAGAAGTATACCACTAATAAAATATTGTAATATCTAAGATGTGAGAATGCTTAGTATATGTAGTTATCTGTGTATGACATACCTACAGTACTTGCTATCATGGGAGGTTGGCGTTCGTTTAGGGCCATCTAATCTTTGTGTGCCTACGGGGGAGATTTAAATTGGTACCTCGAGGACATAGGTCAGAGAAGGGCTTATTGAGAAGTTAATAAGTCTGTTGATCATGGGAGCATAGGTATGTGCGTGACCCATGTGATGTGAACTATGTTCGCCTCCACTATTTGTGATTGTTGTTAATGAAACGTTTTTTGAGAGATTCGGAATACGTGGTCCTCATGTACATGATGTACCGGGATTTGATAGCAGAGTATGTGAGCACCGCAGCTTAGCCTCGGGGTGCTAGTATTGTATATTTATGGTGAGAATAATATACTGTTGATTGAAATGAATTGTCGTGAATAATTGTGAGTATAAGTAATAGCAACGGTTTGTAAAGTGAAAATGTAAGATTTATAATAAATTGTAGTGCTAAAGTGGGAAAACTGTGTAATAAGGTACAATACTCTATTAAATAGAAGATGTTGGAATTTGAAATTTGGATATCATATAGAAATGTTAGATTTAGCACTGGACTAGATAGATATGGGAGCAACTAGAATGGGTACGGGTACGATAGGAGTGCACAACTAGTTGAGAGGTGAGGAACTCATGTGAGTGCACACACTATCATGTACTTTATATTCACTGTTTAACGATATTAAACACTTGCACATTTTTAAATTATTTTCACAATCGGGCTCTGACCCGTTTGCTTTCAAATCTATTTTTGTAAAAACCTTTTTAGGTGCCCTGCCACAAGGACACCATGCATAGGAGTTTTATTCAGGTGATGTGTTGTAGCTGCTGTGGAAGTTACAGGACCTCGACAGTAGACGCCTCCATCTTCGATCTTGACTCCATTATCAGTTTTTATCATTTGTTGGGCATGTCGCCCATTCCTTGTAGAGATATCTTACTTATTCAGTTATTTCAGACTTTGGGTTGTAATTAATTTTAGTGACGCAGACTTTGTAATTATACATTTCGGAATTTGGTTTGTTGTGAGGAGTTTTCCTCCAAACTCATTATTATTGGATGGTTATTCTATTGTGACTGTATTGTTGGTTATGTTAACTTTTCATAATTCATTTATTGCATGTTAATCGGATTTAATTAAAATGGACAACTCACTTTTTAAATACTAGGTGGTTAGTAATATTAAAATGTTTTCGACAGTGATGCTATGAACTGAACCAACTTAGCATTTTGTATTAATTTAATAAAGGAGTAGGTGGCCCTGCTGATTAGGCTGGCCCTGCTGGCCTAGGTGGCCCTGCTGATTAGGCTGGCCCTGCCTATAGCCCCCATATCCCTGCCTAGAATCACCTGAACGGAATCGCTTAGCAGGGTCCCCCTGATGGGAACTCTGCTCGTGCTGACGAGTCTGTCCATGAGATGGTGCCCCACTGGCACTATTACTCCCGGTCCTGCCCTGCTGGTTGGACTCTCCTGCTCTCTTGCTTCCCTGCAGATGGAAGCGGTGATCCTGGCAATGTAGCAATGCGGCATTGAGTACATCAGTAAAAGTACTCAGGGATAAATTCCCAATCAGGTGCTGACGGATCCTCCATGCTAACCCGTCGACAAACAACATAATCCTCTTACTCTCAGTAGGTGCCTCATCTGGCACAATGGTGAGAAGTCTCGTGAACTCCTCCTCGTACTCAGCTACAGTAAGATTTTCCTGCTTCAGATTTAGTAATTTCCGCCTCATCTCAGTCTGAACGGCGGGTGGAAAATACTTGCGGTCAAATCGCTCCCAGAACAACTGAATAGGGATCGTGTCCCTCTCCTCCAAAGTGGTAGTGGACTCCCACCACTGCAAAGCGGCTCCCACCAGCTTAAAGGAAGCCAATAACTGCTTTTGCATGTCAGTGCACTCATACATACGGAGATGCCGCTGGATGTCTTTCTTCCATTGGCTAACTGTGACAATATCGGAGCTACCAGAGAACTCAGGGGGATGCGCTTTCTGAAAAGCATCCCGAACCCTCTCCCATGCAGATGGAAGCTGTGTTGGTACTGGCGCCACTGCCTGAACCTGGGGTGGAGCCTGCTGAATCACCGCTATCGCGGTATTCACCGCCTGAGCAACAATAGCGGCTACTTCATTTGCATTCATTGTGCCTGGTGCCGGAGCTACTGGTTGCTCGGCCTGGGCACGCCTATCTTTCGGAGCACGTCTCGGAGGCATCTGAAACGTGAACAAGTTTATTAGTCTACAGTTATTATCAAATCTCAAATAGCTGAAGACTTAAACGTAAAACAAGAGTACAACAATCCTAAAAATAGGGCTCTATAGCAATAACGTTAAGCTGAAAGCGAAATAAGCCGTACAGATCCTATGGACACTAGAACCTGAGGCTCTGATACCACCTGTGACACCCCGCCTAATTAAATACCGGGCGATCACTCCTTTATTAAATTAAATCAAGGTAAACAGTTGATTCATTCTCAGCATCACTGTCGATAAAAATAATTTTTCCAATTTAACACCCTAAATAATTAAGCTAAGTGTCAAAACCATTTTCATACATACTTTCCAAATTTTATTTAAAGAAAATCATTTATTTTATTAACAACATTCAATAAGTAAGAATCACATCACAATAAATATCTGCAATATAGTCCAATTAATTTAAAACATTTGTCAACCGAATGTCAACATGCGAAATATAAAGTAACACAATCAACTGAATAAAACCCATAGTAACAATACTGGAAATAACTGAAATACAAATGTCCAATAATAACGGAATAATGGAAAGAGCTACACATGCTCAACTAAATGAAAGTACTAAGAGTGGATCCGGATGAACGAAGTCGTCTATTCCGAAAGACCTGCAACTCCCACCTAAGCTGCAGCGCGTTCCTTCCAAGAGATCCTAAGCAAGACGCCCCTGTGGCTGGGCACCTGTAATACATACATATATATACAAGAGAGAGGGAGAGAGAAAAACGGGTCAGAGCCCGAAAGTGTTTGATTTAAAATACGTTTAGCAAGTATTTAAATTGATACAGGCCAATGCAACAACATATTAGAGCGACTCTCTTGAGAAATTCTCACCTCTCTTCTAATGTGCACGCCTATCGTACTAACCTTCCCAACGGGTTATCTTATCATTTTATCATACTAACCTTCCCAATAATTAAGCTTATCTTAACTTACTCAAGATTTCAAAACCGAACAATATCATTGTTTAAAAAGAATACTTCCAATTAGCAGCACAACTCTCGTTTTAGCTTTATTAATTTATAAAGTTTCCCAGTGTCATATTATACTTTCACAAAATAAGTATTTACTATTTGAGTCATCAGCCATGTCCTACTTATCAAATCACAGTAGGCAGTTTCAAGTTTCCAAATCTCATATATATATTAACTACTCCTATAATATATATAAAATAACAGCACCCCACATAAAACTATGGTGCGTGCATACTTCTACTATCCAAACCCCATACCACTCATATCAAGGGGAATACAAGTTCGGAATCACTCTCGAACTGTATTAACACATATACAAACAATATCGAGGCGAAGCATAGATTCCAAGTCTCTAAGAGGATGGCACATACTCGCGTCTCTTAGGACCGTCTGAACTATCGATTCGATAGCCTGTACCAAGGATATCTATCTTCTAGGGTACAAGTCAATATCCCCCATAAAGGTCCCATCGAGATAAGATTGTCCCAGCACGGTAACCTCAAGGATAGCAAGTAGCGCGGTATGTTTTTCACATGTATATAATATATGTACACATAATCATATAAATATACCACTTTTATCACATTAATATAGGTTCTTCTCGTCACCCATAATTACAACATTTATCCTTAATTTCACATTATTAGTATTACGTATAAGGTTTCATCTCTAACCTTAACTCGAAGGGTTTTCTCACTTATTACGTGACACTCGTGGGCTCTATTCTTCCAAGTAGAAAATTCAGTAGGTGTCATTATTACGTTTCAACGTAACTCTCTTACGCGCCTCACCCTTTAATATATCAATTTACTAACCCTAAAGTAAATATCCCATAAATACTATTCTCGTCGAGTATTAATGATCCCAACATTCATTCATACGCCCTACTGATCCTCCATGTCTCCCAAGTCATTATTCTAAGAATGCCCAAGAATTATATCACGACAATTCGATTTTTAAAATCATTTACAAAGGGAAATAAGAGTCTGCCAGGAGGGGTCGATCGATCGAGGTTTGGGGCTCGATCGATTGAACCTTCGATCGATCGAAGCTCTGGGCTCGATCGATCGATCAAGCAGGTCTGCGAAAATCTGCAGAATTGCAGTTACGGGTTCTACCAATTTTCTTCATCCAAATACATGTTTTCCAACCCCAAACGTCCAAGAATTCTACTACTAACATTATAACAGTATACCAGATGTTTCTAACGTAAGGCATGTGCATATTCATCATTTAAACATGGAATTTCCACCCAAAATTACATCTAATTATCAAGAACCCTATAATTTTCTTAAACAGTTTTCTAACAAAATCTTTCTCCAGAATTTATTTCATATAATCATCAAAATTTCGTGGTTAATTTCCCCTACATGGCAAGGGTTTCCAGAATTATCATATCAACCAATACTACATGGATTTTCCTATCACAAATTGGGTTTTCTTCTACATAATTCATCCCTAATCATTCCTAAACTAATATGGAGATTGCACCAACGAAAATAGCAAGTTAAACACTTGCCTGGGATTTCTGGTATTCTGATTTACGGCTGATTTTGGTATGGTTGCGTTCCTCTTCTCGCGATCTACGCGTTGGTGGTGGCGGCGGTGCAAACCGGTGACTTTTTGGCCTTGAATTGCCTTGAGGGCTCTCTCCTTTCTTCTCCAATAGCCGTTCTAGGGTTCTGAATATTCTAACCCTAAATGACTAACCTAAATGGCTGATATAGGTTGCTGAATTTCGTGGGTTTAATTACCCACATATGTAAAATGACTAAAATGCCCTCCCGGGGTACTAATTAGGCCTAAAAACGCCCCGAGACCCAAACTACACCCCCGGGTACACTTTTCTGACTATCTCGACCATTCCGGACGCGTTGGCGCACTCAAAACGACCATACGGGCAACTTATAAAATATTCACTTTTTATTTATCCAAATTTAGTCCCGACGCGACACGAGCACGTTCCGACTTAAATTTCCGAAATTGTCATTTAACTCACTCATGACATTCAATATAACCAATATAATATATTACTTTACTCATTAGTAATATTCAACCAATTTCCCATAATTACTAACTCTCGTCACGTTAATAATTATAACATAATTAATTTCCGGATTTTTATTGAATAATTCATTCACATTAACTTTAATAAATCCCCAAATTAATTTAGCATAAAAATACGGGGTATTACAGGCGCAAGGTTGGCATTTATTGCGATAATTGGTGGGGGGAGAGTTTGAATGTATTGGACCATCGGAGGTCGACATCAGCCCTACTACGGCCAAGTTAGACCCAATATCATCGTCAAAAGTCCCCTCAGGCCTTTCGCAAGGATCCAACTCCTCAACTTGTAGTTGGGGCGCGACAGGTATAGTTTGTTCCACAACAGGTGGATTTGGGTCGCTGGATGGAACTGCAGCTGGAGCCTTAGTCTTGGATCTCTTCCTCTTTCTGTGCCTAGCTGTGCTATTAAGGACAATTGTGTCCTCATCCATCTCTGCCAGTTGAGTAGCCAAAAGCTCCCTATCAACCTCCTCAACTGAAAAAAGAAACGCAATAGTAAATATCTAAAGTTTAGCAACTAATTGTCGCAGAACAAGACTATTGATAGAATTATTACCTCCCACGACCATCTCTTTTGGTATGGATTTGCTTGGGAAGTATCCTGCTTAAAAAACATAGGCATAAGTAACAAGTACGCTGAATCTCTTCTCCTCAGCAAGAACTTTCGCGGCCTTGGCAACTCTTTTCTCTTGCCGCTTGATCAATTACAAATTGTCAAGAACTGTAAAAAATATTTCAAAGGTTAGTACAGAAGCAAGATGGAGAATAATAGGCAATTATAAATAGAGGATGCGACTATAATTAAAATACCTAACTTTGAGGGATATCCCCATTATCGCGGCATCCTAAACGATCTCTCCCTATCGTTCTCCTGAGGGTGAATCTCCCAACCTTCTCCAGAGATGTAGAAATATTTTCCCTTCCAGTTCTTTACACTGGTAGGCCTCCCAGAGTAAAGGGTCTCTTCCCTACCGCGGACGGAGAAGTAGTAATACCCGACAAATTTTACCGAGTTTTTCTTTGGGCAGTAAAAGTGGAAAAACTCCACGGGAGTAATATCTTTTTTGAATTGATTCTCCCATAGCACGACAGCTGCAAGAATGGCCCTCCAGCCATTGGGATCTAATTGGGCTGGGGCTAATTTCATTATTTGAAAAATTCTTCTGATGGGAACAGGGACGGGCAGCCGCAGACCGTAAATGAAAGCATGCAAAGGGAAACAGAGCCCATCATCAGCAAAGGCGGGCCTTCGTTCTGCGGCTAAAAGCTGAGCACATCAAGCCCTCGGGAAACTCGAAGGCCTCGGTTACTTGATCAACCCATTCTTGGGTTATAATGTTGCGAATGTCAAGTGAATCAGGAGGCCTCTCATCCCTCCCAGATGGGTCAGCTTGTTCATCCCTAACACTAGTTTCACCCCCTATCGCGGTGTTATCTTCTATTTCCATTGGTTGGTTACTAGAGTTGGCTCCCTCTTCCATTGACGAGGTCTCAAAATCCTTCCTACAGGCAGAATCCACGGAGTTTGAGTCTAGTACTACGCAGTTGGAGAAATTCTTCAGTTGGCAAGGCCCTATTGACTTTAAAGGAGGCGCGAAAGGAAGTTCAATAGGAGATATTACAAAATCCTTTTCCCAAAAGCCTCTCAAAAATTCATCTGGGTCAAAGTTCATATGGCTGCAGCAGTACCTGAAAAGCACAATTCGTAGTTAGGCGCCGCAACCAGTATAGTATTAAGGCCTCTCAGAGGCCGTGATAGGAGAAATGATATATCAAGTCGAGGACGAGCAAGAAATAATAAGGCCAAATGGGCAATGTACACCAAAAGTTGGGTTCTATGGCCCTAAAAGGTAATTGTCGCCACAGCATATGGATTTGATGGAAGAAAGGAGAATATTGTCAAACTAGTTTCAACAGGCCGTAGTCATCAAACTATGGGATAAAATTCCACGGAATCTAAATTTAAACCTAAAGGGATTACCCCATCAAAAATGAGGCTATAAGATGTCGCCATCACTTGCCACGGGCCGCGGCTAGGGCTTAAATCAATGTTGGAATGTTGCATGTATTAAGGGCAACCCTAGATTACTGAGGGAGGGGTATTTTATCATGTCGCGGCCATGCACTCAAACAGTTTAGTATCTAATGTTGATTCATTTAAAGATTGAAGACTCAGAATAAGAAGGGTCTCTCTCAAGAACACAAGGAACAAATGCAGCGACTTTACTATCTTTACAATTGAAGCATTCATAAAACAACAAGCATAATTTCAATATCAGTTGTTTATCGCAATTCAAGAAAGCACATTCAGATGTTCAATGAGTGAACCTATTTCTATCATATAAAGATTGAATTCAAGGTTCCTATCAATCAAGCATACGAGAGTTCAATTTCGAACATGCGAATCTAATTTTCAGAAGAGTCCCAGTTATCATGATTTGTTATATGAAGTTCCTATCAATCAGGTGGAGTTTTGGAATGAAAATTGAAGGAGGTACTTAAAGAGGGTGAAAAATGGTTAGGAAATTACCTTGAAATGAAGGAATCCAGTTGCTCAGCCTCAAACCGCCATGAACCGCCTCAGAACCACCACACGCAACCTTGAAAAGTCACTGAAAAGATAAAGGGAAGAAACGAACAGAGTTTAACTTTCTATTTTCTCTCAAAGTTTTTAGAAAATTAATGAAGTCCGCGGACGAAACAATTTATATAAGAGGGCGCGGGAAGACGAAGTGTCGCCTTGAAAGTGCCATGACACCTTAAGAGGACTCAACTACTCAGCCGCAACCCCAATCGCAAATCTCTTGACACTGTGACTTTGGGGCTTATTGATAGTAAAAATATAGCACCCTGTCGCAAAGGTTATTCATTCACACAAGCTTATAGGTCGCGGACCTTTAGCACAGGGAGCGGCCCTATTCAACACAGGGTGCGACACCCAGTCTTGCCCATCCGTACATGCCACAGACTTATGCTATAGAGGGTGCAGCACCCACAGCTCTAACCTCACAGGCCGCATCCCTCTCATTGTAGCTACTCCAAACTAATATGTCATACACTCAAGGCACGTGACATAACTCACATACCTCATATAAAAATAGGTCTACACCTCGGGATAAGGGGTGAACTTGAATACACTTATTTGAGTCAAATTCTACGATGCCTGGCGAAGCCTTGCCAAATTATTAGTACACAACCTCAACATACAGCCCGGGGGCTACTCACTTACATCATAGACATATCTTTGGCACTCTCAAAGCCTAAACAATCAAGTATTCTCCTCTATCATCTATCTTGTACGCCCATTGTAGCATTGAAAACTTTTACATCAACGATATGAATATAATGAGAGGGAGGCACCAAAGTGGACGTAGGCTCTTTTATAGTCGAATGACTCTATATATTATCTTTTGTCTCTCTTAATTACTCTATTTAGTTACTATGCACTATACACTTGATTTGCTGATATGAGAACGACTTATGAGCGATTTCTCGTATTAACACCGATTGCAAGAGAAAGTTATTGAGATCACTAATATTGATGGATCTTAGGTGTGCCTTGAGAGCGAGTTATTGACCTCTATTTATAATATAAGGGGTGTCTATCGGCATAGACCTAGCCCTTCCAATCGAAAGGTAACCCTAGACACACTATCGATAGGCAAGGAAATGGACCTGCCAATCGACAGTCTCGTGCATATTTTTTTCGAAAAACTATCATAGAATACGATTCGTTAATCCAAATTGTGCATGGGGCATGCCATTAGAAAGGTAATTCAAATATATTTAAGAATCATTTGGTCTTCTCCCAGATTCGGGAGTTGACTTTGCATCAAACGGGACTCGAAAGCGCTTGTCGGTCATTTGGACGGGAAATCGTCAGACGGTAATGATCATTCACCCAAATCGTAAGTCAGAATTGCGTACGGGTTGGATCGTTGGTAAATTTATGTGTGTTAATTCGACATTCCAAAGAACTTTTCTCAATTCAGAGAGTTAATTCTGGTCAATCGGGGACCGAAAGTGCCCGGTGACCTTTCAGAGTAAAACGGGTCGTTTATCAGTCCCATAAGGTTGATTCGCACATGGGATGAATTGTTGGAATGGGTAATTAGTGCCCTTAAAATATTCATTCAGTCTCGTTCAAGCTGAAGAGTTAACCTTGGTCAAATGGAGCCCAAGACAACATGGTGGCCTTCGAATCAATTTTTGGGGGAAAATAGATCGTTCGTCCGAACGATTATGTCATTTAGTGTACAGGGTGGACCATTGAAAATGGGTTTCAGTGACCTTCAAAGATCCAAAGAGCTTTTTATATGATGATGAAGTTAATTGGAGCGCCTGGTGGCCTCCAGGTTTATTTTCGATAGTAAAATGATACGTTAGTTCGAACCCTTATTCCAATTAGTGCACGGAGTATACCATTGGAAAGGGGATATTGATCCCTTTGAATATTCATTGAGATTTCACTATGATGATAGAGTTAATTAGAGTCAAATGAGGCATGAGAGCTCCCAATGGCTTCTAGATTGGTACTCAGGGTACGACCTAAGTTTTGTAGTGAAATGGGGAGGTGCTAGGGACCTAAAAAGAGACTTAGGGGGTCCTAGAATGTGATGTCTACAGATTCCCTCGGCGGGTGAGCGCGAAACAAGTGAAAGCTGTCGAATAGATACTGCATGATATTTTGGGAAAGAGGTGTGGATCTAAGGGACGAGGATGACCGATTTAGAGGGTCAAGGTCGATTCTGAAGACCTAAGGTAATGCTAGGGATGGTCGATTCCACGGGCTAAGGTCAATTTTGAGGACCTAAAGATGGGAGCGATCAATTCTGATGGTCAAGGTTAATTTCATTGGCTTAAGTAGGAGTGACTAATTCTGAGGAGCGAAGTCAATTCTAAGGGCTTAAGTGGGAGCGACCAATTCTGAGGGTCGAGGTTAATTATGAGGACCTTAAGTAGAAGTGACCAATTTTGAGGGCTGAGGTCAATTCTTAGGACCTTAAGTAGGAGCGACCAATTCTGAGGGTCGGTCAATTCTGAGGACCTAAATAGAGGTGACCAATTATAAAGGTCGAGGTAAATTCTGAGGACCTAAGTAAAGGTAACCAATTCTGAGGACCTAAGAAGAGATAACCAATTCTGAGGTTTGAAGCTAATTTTGAGGGCTTAAAGTAGGGGTGACCAATTCAAAGGGTCGACGCTAATTCTGAGGGCTTAAGTAGAGGTAACCAATTCTAAGGGTCAAATCCAATTCTGAGGTCTTAAAATATAGGTTATCGATTATGAAGGTCAATGCCAATTTTGAGGGCTTAAGTATAGGTGACCAATTTTGAGGATCGAAGCCAATGCTAAGGGATTAAGTATGGTATAATTTTCCTGAAAAAATTTGGAGACTCCTCTGGGGAAAATATATTAATTCAAGGATTAGATGTAGCCCTGTTGGAGGAGCTTTTCAATTTCTGTTGTGTCCCTTAAAGATGTTAATGGAGAGATATCCAATTATTTTAAAGTTCCAATGAGGGAGTTAGATTTGAGAACTCTGCTGGGGAAATAATTATGGGGTTCCGTTTGTGGTGTTTAATGATTTTCATAGTGAAAAAATGTTCTAAACTTTATTTGGTAACTTATGGGATTTTTCGAGGAATTTTCTAAATTTTGGGGGATTTTTTGTATGAAATTTTGGGGATGTGCCAACCGGCAGGGTGTAGGGGGTGTCAAACGGTAGTGGCATGATTTTTTGGACTAAGTCGAATAGATGAAGGGACAGTGCCAATCGGTATATGGTCGGGGACTATCGATCGACATGCCCCTTAGCCTCCTATAAAAAGGGGATGAGATTTTTTCTTTTTTCACACCTTTCATATCTTCTATCTTCTGCCTTTCCTTCCTGTGAACCATTCTAGCATTCTTCTCTTTTTCAAAACTAAGAAATGGCTGATTTTTCAAGCAGTGCGATCCACATGGCATGGTTGAGTGTTGATGACTGGGTGTATTTGGAGTGGCGGGCCAGGGTGCCCCTAGTGTTGGTCAATGAGAATGTCTTTGACTCCTTTGAGCCAGTTGCGGATAAGAGGACTCTTCTGCGTGAGCCAGTGCACCATCGACCGTCTATGATGGTGAACCCTAGTGGTTAAGTAAGTGTTAATAACCTTTGGTATTTCCCTTTTTCTTTGTGTATTTTCCTATTTTTTCTGAATTTTAACAAGGGCTTTTCCTTCTACTTTGAGAGACTGATATATCTACGTCGACCCTACGTTCTCGGGGGCAATGGGGTTCAAGGATGCTTGGGATCACGTTCCTCCGGTGGTGCGTTGGGTGGTTTCATCAACTGGTTTTGGCAGTTTGGCATCTGCATTGGATAAGACGCCCCGTTCGACGATTGTCCTTTGTGCCTTGGGAGAGAGTGGTGGAATATTATCCACACTATAAATTTTGGTTTGGAGGAAATGACGGTGACTCCCACCGATGTACAACAGCTGCTTGGGCTAGACTGTAAGGGGGCCCAGATTATGGTGGACCGGATTATACGGGTGATGTCAAGGGTGGTGAAGGACACATTGGGTGATGTTAGGCGGATAGTCTCAGGGGATTCCATTCATTTCTCTTTTCTAAATAAGGGTTTATTGAGTCGACGGATTGATGAGACCAACGGGCTACAGGTACTGTAGATGGCCCGTATATTTATTCTTTCGTTACTGGGAGGGTTTTTGGTGGCGACGTGTGGCGACGTCGTCCATTTGTGATTTTTGCCTCATTTGAGGGTATTTTCGAATATCCCTCTCTTCGATTGGGGGAGCCTTACCTTGGCGACCCTTCATTCGTCTTTGGATGCATTCAGTTGGTGCTGTCGGCAGACCTTGTTTTGGAGGTATTATTTTTCTTTTTACATTTTTCGTTTATGCATTTTATTTCTTTTTTGATTCCTTTATTTCCTTCTTTTGATTGATAACCCTTGTCCTTTTGTAGACATGGTTCTATGAGGTGATTGGGCTTAATGCCTATTTGGTAGGTTTTAAGGATGATTCGGTGGGGGACTTCTGTTGTATTAATCAGTGGCAGAAGTCTAATCGATTGTCGAGGAAGTCTCTTTCTTTAGCGGTGGTGCATCAAATCTTGAATGGCCTAACGAGTGACCGGGTAAATTCCTCTATCCTCTTGATACCATTTTTCTTTAATTTCCTTTTTCGGATATTGCTTTTCCACTGGAGATCTTACAGGTGACCTTCTATCCCTAGGGGATGGCCATCCAGCATATGGGGGTGACTGGGGGGAACGCGCAGCTACATCGGCTGTTGGCACACGAGTTCGACTACTCCAGGAATCTAGGGGAGAGAGTAGTCCGACAGGTGGTGGAGGAAGAGGTCATGGTGCCACCTGCGATTCCCCCGAGATACATGAGGCGAGTGCGAGAGATGCCAAATGAGGCGAAGGTGGCGACGACGGTCGACGAGCCTTACTCATCGTATACCGATGCGGCGGTTCACATGATTATCTTAATTTTCTATCGAGTTGGCTGATGACACCCAACATATATGATGTTATGCCTTTTCCTCCTGTAATTTTTGTTTGGGTCACGAGTCGGCCAGTGGGTTCTGCCCACCGTGTAAGTGGTGCGTCAACGTCATAGGCTCTGTTTCTGTGGATGGCTCCTCCTTCCTACAACATCAGATTGCCTGGGGGAGGATCGATGAATATGTTACATTGCCCCAATGCGATGGACCTGGAGGTGTTGGGTTGACAGAGGATGTCCTTTAGCCATAGTTACACCTTTCATTTATTTGAATTTTGCCTTTTTTATTTCTTTCCTTTGCCTCAAACTGACTGATTTGCTCTTTTCTAGTGTTTCTTGCAATCCGGGTGTCAACTACGTGGCTTAGAGACATCCGAGATTGGGTGGCTTCTGTGATGGCTCATAGTTGAGATTCGATCCCAGTTTCTTCCTACTTGGTGCCATCTGCTTCTTCTGAGGGGGGGGGGTGGATCAGGCAGCGGAATCTCTTTAGCTCGACGCTAGGGAAAGCGCGATGCCACAGGGATGGGGTATGAGAGAGAGAGAGAGAGAGAGAGAGAGAGAGAGAGAGAGAGAAAATGTTTTTTTTTGGGGGGGGGGGGGGCTGAGTACCGTTGTCTTTATGTTTTGTTTTTGCAAAACAAATGTAATAAAGCAATATATATATATATATATATATATATATATATATATATATATATATATATATATATATATATATATATATATATATATATATATATATATATATATATAGAGAGAGAGAGAGAGAGAGAGAGAGAGAGAGAGAGAGAGAGGAAGGTTGTCCTACATCATGCATTATACATCACACCATACATCACACCTAATTCTAGCCCTTAGAAAACTTTTTTTTCAAATTTTATATTTTTTACTTAAAATTAACCTTCCAATCAACCCATATGCAAAAAATTAGGTCAAAATACATTTTGTAGCTATTTTTAAAAAATCCACAAAAAATTACTGGTGCAGACCCTTATAAATAAGGTATTTTTAGCAGTTTTTGTGGATTTTTTTAAAACTAGCTACAAAATGTATTTTGACCTAATTTTTTGCATATGAGTTGTTTGGAAGGTTAATTTTAAAGGAAAATTATAAAATTTGAAAAAAAAAGTTTTTAGGGCCTAGAATTAGGTGTGATGCACGGGTGATGTATAGAGCATGATGTACTCTCTCTCTCTCTCTCTCTCTCTCTCTCTATATATATATATATATATATATATATATATATATATATATATGGAATGGAATGAAATGTGATTTTCTTAATTTATCTTTCCTTTAATGGATTAATGCATATTTTACTTTGCTATCGAGGCCGTAAAAAGGATTATAATGACTTAAACATAAATTTATTTTGAGAAAGAATAAGTAAAAATAGGAGAAATTGGACTATAAAATATCTTTTTTGTATTTTGACAAATAAGGAAAAAGAAGATTTGAATGGGGAGATGCCAATCGACATACCCATTGTCCTGCCTATCGGTAGGTCAGTCCAGTCCAATCACCTCAAGTCTTGATTTCACTTTCTTCGACTACTTTGTCCTTGATGGGGTAGGGTTTCATCCGAATTTTGCAAGACCCTTGTCTCTAGCCATTTTTTTCAAGTATAAAAAGGGGTGAGGTGGAGTGTTTTCTTCATCTATTCAAATTTCCTTTCTTTTGCTTATCCCTTGCTTCTTGCATTATTATTTCCAACAAGGCTCTTCATGTGAATGCTGAATTCGCCTCCTACCTCGAAAACCTAGAGGCTATATGCTCGTATATTGTAGACTACGACGCCTTCAACCTGCGTCGGGTTTCTTTATGGAGTAACTGACCCCTTGATCGGAATACGTTGATGGCAGTGGTAAAATTCTGGTACCCCGAGGATCATCTCTTTAATTTTGACTTTGACGAAGTCTACCCTACTTTCGAGGAGTTTTCTGCTATGCTGGGGGTAAATCACAGTGTTGTGATGACCATGCCTGAATTTTTTCTATCCCCTCTAGTACTATTGATGAAATTTCTCCATATTTCATCCTCGGCGGCTCGATCATTGGTTACTGGTGAAATGACTTCCCTCCCAGCTGTGCTATATTTTGTGTGTCTATGGGACGTTGGTAATGTTCGCTATACCAGAGTTGTTGCCCTTGGCTTACTTTCAAAGTTACTGTTGGTGATCGAGGACTTACTGGTGGACCCTCAACTTGCTGTCATCACTGCGTGGATGTCATACCGTTACAATCCTATGGTGGTGATACAGATAGAGTCCTGATTCGTCTAGACTCCTGGCGGTAAGGACATTCTGACTTTCTAAGGGGTAACTTAGTTATGTTATTCATGTGGCTATCTGAGAGATTCCCTTTGGTTGTGCCTCCTGAATAACCCTTGACAGTTGTGTAGAATTTCCTCACCCGTTATTTTATCAGCTTCGGCCCGACTGTTAAGAACTAGGAAACCTGGTTTGTGGAGCATAGGGCTCGATGTCTGCGTTGGTCGGTACCCTAGTGGGGGGAGTTGCATCCCCTTCTAAAACTGGGAAAATAGTCGTATGTTGGATTGATTGACCTCTGACATACCTCTTTCTACTTTCACTGGCGGCGGTTGCATTAAGTTGGATCGTAACACATTGTACCTTCCCATGTTTTGGACTTCTTTCTTATATAAAATTTAACGGAAGGCTTGCGCATGTGACTGGGATTTCTGCAGGAGAATCGTCAGTCGTCGACCCGTCCTTTCGAATATGTTGGCAGAGTTTGTCAAGTTTCTTGGGACTTCATGAAATGGCTGCGGAGGAGGGTAGTGGCTGAAATGCTGGCCGAAGAGATCGGGCGGAGATGGCTCGCCATATTTGACACCATGGAGGGAGGTGTTATGATATTCCCTAGGCTAGTTCATGCTTACCATTTCATGGAACACCTTCGGTATTCCATCCAAGCAGGGAAGTTTGGGGACCCCAAGATGTAGATGATGATGGGGTTTGTTCTTCTAGCAGCGGCGGGTAGGGCCATTTGTGAAGTTGATGTTTTTTGTGAAGCTTTTGTATGGTGTTATGTATTTAGTTATTTTCTTTGGTTGTGCGGGCAAAATTCGGGTTATTTAGGAGTTATTTGTTTTATTTAATTTTTAGGACAATAAGGTTATATTAGTGGGGGAAGATGTTTGACTCCCTACGTCGGTATTTGTAATCGTACCGAAATGGAATAAAAATAATTTAATTATATTATTGTGCCTTTTGATGAGTTTTGCATTTGAATTATCTATACCAATCACTAAGGCATACATAATCCTTTGTTCATGTAAATGATAAAATAAACTGTCATTCTCGGAAAACAGAAAATAATAGTATTTCACTACACCAAAAACAGGAAACTAGTACGGTTTAAAACAGTGCCAGACGCAATCTGGCACGGTTCAAAACAGTGTCAGAATCAGGGATGCCAGATTTTCTGGCCCGATTTAAAATCGTGCCAGATTTCCCAAGCTGGCACACTTTTAAACTGGCCCGTTTTTTTATATGGCACGCTTTTGACATGCTTTTAAACCGTGTTAGATGTTAAATATGGCACGCTTTTGGCACACGTCGAAACCGTGCCAAATTGTATATTTTCTGGCACGCTTTTGGCACGGTTTTAAAGCGTGCCAGAATGTTTTATAAGCGTTCTCATTTTTATACATTGGAACGGTTTTGGCACGGTTTAAAACCGTGCCAGATTTTTCGATTGATTAAAAAAAATAGGAAACAAATCTGGAAAATCTGCAAATTCCAAATCCGGTATGAAAAATATTTATTATTTGCAAAAAAAAATCAAGAAAATTCATAAATTATGAATATCGCAGGTTGTTGATAAACTAATGTGCATACAAACTCAAAAAATTACAAGAGTTAATACCAATATAAAGACGCACATAACCATAAAAGTCGACAATAGCTTCAAAAAATTACAAGAGTTAATAGTTCCCATATCAAAAAAAATTGGGCAGAGCTTCCTCTATTTTTTTAGCATTCCAAAACCTGCTAAACATAAAAAATTTCCATATAAAGCCCGCACGGCCATAAAAATCAACAATAAAACTACTACAGCGAGCACGGCCATAAAAATAAACCATAAAACTACTGAAGCCTGCTCGGCCATAACACAAAAAATAGAATCTCGAATATTAACGACACTAAATAAACAATCCCCCTGTTGTAAAGCATTGACTTCTTCGTGCGTTCCAAGTGGATAAAAGCTAGCGATTGAATGTCAACCTACAAAAAAAATAAGACACAAAAAAGATACAATATTAGTAACCAAGTCATTTTTAAAAAAATCGTATTCAAGCAGAAAAATTGCATATACAAGCAGAAAAATTGCGTATACGACTACGCGGTTAGTTCCTACAAGTTACGTTGGTCCCGTGCGAGGTGTTCGTGCCTCCTACGGGGTCGTTTGGGGGCTGGTTTGGGTTTTCACCCTTTAACGGCTTGTTTTCAAGAAAGTGTGATTTTTTATAAATTATCGTCATACTCTCAAATCGGGAGACCCGAGACTACGCGGTCAGTTCCTACAAGTTACACTGGTCCCGTGCGAGGTGTTCCTGCCCCCTATGGGGTCGTTTGGGGGCCGGTTTGGGTTTTCACCTTTTAACGGCCTGTTTTCAAGTCGAAGTGTGATTGTTGAAAATTATTATCATACTCTCAAACCGGGAGATCCGGGACTACGCGGTCAGTTCCTACAAGTTACATTGGTCCCGTGCGAGGTGTTTGTACCTCCTACGGGGTCGTTTGGGGGTGGTTTGGGTTTTCACCCTTTAACGGCCTATTTTTAAGTATAAGTGTTATTTTTGCAAATTATCGTCATACTCTCAAACCGGGAGATCCGGGACTACGCGGTCAGTTCTTATAAGTTACATTGCTCCCGTGCGAGGTGTTCGTGCCTCCTACGGGATCGTTTGGGGGCTGGTTTGGATTTACACCCTTTCACGGCCTGTTATCAAGTCAAAGTGTGATTTTTGCAAATTATCGTCACACTCTCAAACCGGGAGACTCGGGACTACGCGGTCAGTTCCTACAAGTTACATTGGTCCCGTGCGAGGTGTTCGTTGTGACACCCCGCCTAATTAAATACCCGGCGATCACTCCTTTATTAAATTAAAATCAAGGTGAACAGTTGGTTCATTCTTAGCATCACTGTCAAAAAAATAACTTTTCCAATTTAAACACCCTAATTAATTAAGCTAAGTGTCAAAACCATTTTTACACATTACCTTCCAAATTTTATTTTATAGACCAAGATTTAAATGTTTACAACAATTCAATATTAAATAATCACACCACAATAATCCTGGAACATATAATCCAAATAATTTAAACATTCAACAACTAAATCCCAACATTAAAACTTAAAGTAAACATCCAGACAGTAATAAATCCCAAAGTGACAATACTAGAAATAACTGAATCACAAAGTCCAAATAAACAACTGAATAATGGAAAGGGTGACACATGCCCCACTAAATGAATATGCTAGGAGTGGAGTCAAATAAATGAAGTCGTCTAACCAAGAGGCCTGCAACTCCCACCTAAGCTGCAGCGCGTTCCTTCCAAGGGATCCTACGCAAGACGCCCATGTGGCTGGGCACCTGTAATATATACATATACATACAAGAGAGAAAGAGAAATAGAAACGGGTCAGAGCTCGATAGTGTAAATGATTTAAAATTCGTTTAGCAAGTATTTAAATTGTTTACAGGCCAATGCAACAATATATTAGTGCGGCACTCTCTTGAGAAATTCTCACCTCTCTCTTCTAATGTGCACGCCTATCGTACTAACCTTCCCCACAGATTATCTTATCTTATATCTCACTAAACTTCCCAATGGTTTAACTTATCTTAGGCTACTCGTAAGATTTAAAACTGAACAATATAATTGTTTAAAAGGAAGGTTTCATTTGGTAACAAAGCTCTCATTTTAACTTTATTTATTAATAAAGTTTTCCAGTGTCATATTATACTTTTTCAAAACAAGTATTTCCAATTTGAGTCATCATACATGTCTTACTTACCATATCACAGTAGGCAGTTCCAAATATATTAAATACTCATATAATATATATATATATATATATATATATATATTCTAACAGCACCCCACATAAAAACTATGGTGCGGGCATACTCTGCTGTCCAATCCCCGTATCACTCGTACTAAGGGAAATACAAGTTTCTAAATCACTCTCGAACTGTATTAACACATACACAAACAATATTCAGGCGAAGCATAGATTCCAAGTCTCTAAGAGGATAGTACATGCCCCACGTCTATTAGGACCGTCTGAACTATCGATTCGATAGCTTGTACCAAGGATTTCTATCTTCTAGGGTACGAGTCAATATCCCCCATAAAGGTCCCATCGAGATAAGACTGTCCCAGCGCGGTAACCTCAGGGATAACAAGTAGCGCGGGCACGATTTTCACACAAAGGTAGTATATGCATAAACACAATCATATAACTATACTACTATTACCATATCAAATTAGGTACATCTCTAATCCCATAATTACGACATTTGTCCTTATTTCTCATTATTTAGTTATCACGTATAACCGTTCGTATCTTACTTTAATTTGAGGGATCATTCCAACTTATTACGTAACACTCATGGACTCCATCCTCTCAAGTGTAGAATTCAGTAGATATTCGTCTAATTTCCAACGTAACTATCTTACGCCTCCCTCCCCTTAATTCATACTTTCATCGTCCCTTATATATAAACATCCCAAAAATACAACTCTCGTCTTACATTAAAGGTCCCATAATTATCTATAGGTCCTACTGGTCCTCTTTATCTCCCAAAACATTTTAATAAGGGTGTCCAAGAATTATTTCTCATTAAATTGAATTCAACTAATTTAAAAAGGGGAAATATGAGTCTGCCAGAAGGGGTCAATCGATCGAGGTCTGGGGCTCGATCGATCGAAGCTCTTGGCTCGATCGATCGATCAAACAGGTATGGCGCAATTCTGCAGTTAATCAGTTACGGGTTCTATCACATAACCTCCTCCAAATCCAAACTTTTCATTCCCAATCGCCCAGAAATTTGTACTACTAACATTATAATCTCATTTTATGTACCTTTTACGTAAAGCATGTAAATTTTCGTCACTAATCATGGATTTATAGGCAAAAACTTCATAAAAATCTCAAGAACCCTAGAATTCCTTAAACATGGTTCTAATCAATCTTTTCAAGAACTTTCTTCTCCTAAAACATCATAATATCGTGGTCTAATCCTCTACATGTGAAGGGGTTTCCAGAATAACACTCAAATCATTACTACATGCGATTTCCTATCTCAAATTTGGGTTTTCTTCCATAAAACTCATCCCAATCATCCCTAGGCTAACATGAGTGATGCATTAACGAAAATAAGTAATATAAACACTTGCCTGGGATTTTCGGCATTCTAATTTGGGGATGATTTTGGTGTGGTTGCATTCCCCGTCGCGCGATCTACGCGTTGGTGGTGGTGGCGGTGCAAACGGATGGATTTTGGGCCTTGGATTGCTTTGGAAGCTCTCTCCTTCCCTCTCCTATGGTCGTCACTTGTCTTTGGTTGTTTTAATCCTAGAAGGCAACCTTAGACATCTGATATATCCCTTGAAATTTCGTGGGTTTAATTACCCGGAAATGTAAAATGTCCAAAATGCCCTCCCGGGGTACTAATTAAGCCTAAAAACGCCCCGAGACCCAAACTAAACCCTCAGGTACACTTTTCTGACTATCTCGACCCTTCCAGTCACTTTGGCGCACTCAAAACGACCATACGAACGACTTATAATATATTCACTTTTATTCATCAATATTTAGTCCCGACGCGACACGGGCGCGTCCCGACTTAAATTTCCAAAATTGTCATTTTAGTCACTCGTGACATTTAATATAACCAATATTATATGTTACTTTGCTCATTAGTAATATTCAACAAATTTCCCATAATTACTAACTCTCATCACGTTAATAATTATAACATAATTAATTTTCGGATTTATATTAAATAATTAATTCACATTAAATTTAATAAATCCCCAAATTAATATAGCATAAAAATATGGGGTGTTACATACTTCCCCCCTAATAACGGAATTTCGTCCCAAAATTCCAAAAATAAGGCGTACCTGGTAAGAATAAATCTGGGTATCTCTCGCGCATATCTGCCTCGCGCTCCCAAGTGGACTCCTCCATATTATGATGCTCCCAATGGATCCGTACAAGTGGAACTACCTTCGACCTCAATCTTCTCTCGCTATGGTCTAGGATAGCCACCGGCCTCTCCTCGTAAGAGCTATCGGGCTGTAAGTCTATCTTATCTATCGCAATGTGGGTATGGGCCATATCATCCCGAAGATATCGTCTCAACGACGAGATGTGGAATACATCGTGAATGCGATGTAAATGCTCTGGCAGTCCCAATCTGTATGCTACCGGCCCAATCCTCTCGATGATGGGAAATGGTCCCACGTACCTCGGGGCCAATTTCCCTTTCTTCCCGAACCTCATCACTCCTTTCATAGGAGATACACTTAGTAACACTTGGTCCCCCACATTAAACTCCCGGAAGAACCGTTTCGCATCGGCGTAGCTTTTCTACCTGTCCTGGGCTACTCGAATGCGACTCCTGATCATCTCAATCCTCGCGGAGGTTTCCTGAATCACCTCTGGTCCTAGCAACTTGTTATCCCCCACCTCGAGCCAACAAGTTGGGGAACGGCAAGGCCTGCCGTACAAAGCTTAGAATGGAGCCATGCCAATAGTGAACTGATAAGAGTTATTATAAGCAAACTCTACCAGTGGAAGATGTGGCTCCCAACCTCCTCCAAAATCAAGAACACACATGCGTAGCATATCCTCCAACATCTGATTAGTACGCTCTGTCTGTGGGTGATAAGCTGAACTCAACCTCAACTCGGTACCCATAGCCTCCTGAAAGCTCTCCCAGAAATGCGACACGAAAATCTTGTCTCTATCTGACATGATATTCAGGGGCACCCCATGTAATCTGACAATCTCAGCAATGAACAACTGAGCATACTGACCCGTGGTATAGTCTGTCCGCACCGGTAGAAAATGAGCCACCTTGGTCAAACGGTCTACAATCACCCAGATAGAGTCGTGGCCCCGCTGTGATGTAGGCAACCCTGTAATAAAATCCATGGAAATACTCTCCCACTTCCACGCGGGTACTTCCAATGGCCGAAGCAACCCTGACGGTTTCTGATGGTCCACCTTTACCAGCTGGCAGGTAAAACACTTGGACACGAACTCAGCAATGTCCTTCTTTATCCCACTCCACCAGTATTGCCTCCTCATATCCTGGTACATCTTATCTCCCCCAGGATGTACCGTAAATCGGAACCCGTGAGACTGGGTCATCACTGTATGACGTAATTCTGCTCCTTCTGGAACCACCAATCTCCTATTAAACCTCAAACCCCCATCAGAACTAACAGAATAGGACTCAGCACCCTCAGCTAAGAGTCGTACAATCTGCTCCTGGCAAAACAGGTTTGCGATTTGTGCCTGTATCACCCTCGTAACAATCTCGGGTGTCACTGTCATAACAGATATGAAGGAACGGGCTACTGCATCCTGGTGGCCTAACTCCTTCCACTTTGCTTTCTAGACGTCCTCTATATCGTCTACCGGTCTACGGCTCAACGCATCAGCAACTACGTTTTCCTTTCTCAAATGGCACTGTATGTCGAACTAATAGTCCTTCACAAACTCTAACCATCTGCGCTGACGCATATTCAGCTCTCGCTGAGTGAATAGGTACTGCAGTGACTTGTGGTCTGTGAACAAACGGAATTTCTCCCCTAATAAATAGTGTCTCCATATCCTCAATGCAAAAACGACCGCTGCTAACTCCAGGTCGTGGGTGGGGTAATTCTTCTCATGCGGCTTAAGCTTGCGGGAGGCAAAAGCTATAGCCTTCTCTTCCTGCTGAAGTACTCCCCCAAGTCCCCGTAAAGAGGCATCGGTGTAAACCAGGTACTCCACACCCGGCTTCGGTAAAGCAAGGACTGGTGCTGAAGTAAGCTATTCTTTTATCTCGTCGAAAGCCAATTGACAAGCATCATCCCAAACATATGGTACCCCTTTGCGAGTCAGGTTCGTCAATAGACCCACTATTTTGGAGAATCCCCGAATGAATCTCCTGTAGTATTCGACTAACCCCAAGAAACTACGCACTTCCGTCGGTGTCGTGAGTTGTCCCCATTCTCTCACCACTGACACTTTACTCGGGTCAACTGCTATCCCCTGTACAGAAATAACATGCCCCAAGAACTGTACTTCTCGCAACCAGAATTCGCACTTCTCGTACTTAGCATTCAACTGATGCTCTCGTAGAGTCTGAAGAACCTGTCTCAAGTGCTCGGCATGCTCCTCCTCATAGTGTGATTATATCAAAATGTCATATATGAAGACGATGGCAAACTGATCCAAGAACTCTCTGAACACACGATTCATTAAGTCCATGAACACGGCTGGAGCATTTGTGAGGCCAAATGGCATCACCCTGAACTCATAGGACCCATATCTCGTCAAGAAGGCAGTCTTTGAAACATATTGCTCCCTAATACGTAGCTGATGGTACCCCGACCTCAGATCTATCTTCGAAAAGAAAGTTTCTCCCCTTAACTGGTCGAACAGATCATCGATTCGAGGCAATGGATACTTATTTCGTATCGTGACCTTGTTCAACTCCCGGTAGTCCACACATAGCCTCAATGAACCATCTCAATTTTTCACAAACAAGACTGGAGTGCCCCAAGTGAGGTACTCCTGCAAATGAAGTCGTGACCTAACAGTTGCTCTATCTGATCTCGTAACTCTCGCATCTCCGTCGGAGCCATACGATATGGAGCGCGTGCTATAGGTCTAGTATCTGGTAATAAGTTTATGACAAAGTCTATCTCTCAATTGGGGGGTAGGCCTGGTATCTCCTGGAATACATCGGAATACTCACGAACAACTGGGATCGAGTCTAAGGGAATCACAACCTCCTTAGAGGTATCCTCCTCTATGTAATACAAGTGAGCGGTCGAGCCTCCCTCTGGGTGAGGCATCGCCACTACAAACATCTCTTTCCCCGGAATGGTAAAGATAATACTCCCACCGAAATAATCAATCATGGCTCTGTAAGCTGCGAGCCAATCCATACCGATAATAACGTCATGCTCATGCATATCTAAGACTAACATGTCTGCAGGTAATACCAAGCTACCAATCTCTACCCCCACTCCCCGGCATATAAAGAAAATAAGCGACCCACTCCCTAGTGGCGAGTCTACACACGTCATCGTGCTCTCTGCTGTGGCTAACAACCCTAAGGCCTTCGTAAAATGCGTAGCTATAAAACAATGCGTCGCCCCAGTATCAAACAAAACTCGACCCATAGTACCATGGATAGGAAACATACCCTCAATCGCAGGTGGTGCCTGTGGAGCTGTTGCCTGGTGGACGTTATAGACATGTCCATACTGTAACTTCCCCTGCTGCACTGGAGCTGCTGGAACGGTCGGTAGGGCTGGTACTTGAGCTGGGGCTGGGAGAGCAGCTAGAAAAAGTGGCCTCTGTGGCTCATTACGGGCAGCCTGCTGCTGTGGGGCCCTCTCTCCCTCTGGACAATCTTGGCGCCTATGGCCATGTTTGCCGCACCCAAAACATCGGCCTTTGAAATTTCCTCCCCTCTGACCCTGCTAACCACGGCCCTACTAGTCGTTACCACCCCGCCACTGGCCCTGTTGGCCCTGATGAAAAAGCTGTTGGCCCTGCTGCTGACCCTGTTGCTGTCGGTGTTGGCCTTGTTGGCCCTGCTGATTAGGCTGGCCCTGCAGGCCCTGCCTAAAAACCCCAAATCCTTGCCTGGAATCACCTGAACGGAATCGCTTAGCAGGGTCCCCTTGATGGGAACTCTGCTCGTGCTGACGAGTCTGTCCTTGAGATGTCGGTGCTCCACTAGCACTACTACCCCCGGTCCTGCCCTGCTGGATGGAATCTCCTGCTCTCTTACTTCCCTACAGATGGAAGAGGTGATCCTGGCAATGTAGTAATACCGCATTGAGTACATCAGTGAAAGTACTCAGAGACAGATTCCCTATAAGATGCTGACGGATCCTCCAAGCTAACCCGTCCACAAACAGCATTATCTTCTTACCCTCAATGGGTGCTTCATCTGGCACTAAAGTGAGAAGTCTCGTGAACTCCTCCTCATACTCAGCAACGGTAGAATTCTCCTGTTTCAAGTTCAGTAATTTCCGCCTCATCTCAGTCTGCACGGCGGGTGGAAAATACTTGCGGTCAAACAGCTCTCAGAACGACTGAATCGGAATCGTATCCCTCTCCTCCAATGTGGTGGTAGATTCCCACCACTGCAGAGCGGCCCCCACCAGCTTAAAGGAAGCCAACAACTGTTTCTGCACATCTGTGCACTCATACATACGAAGATGCCATTGGATATCTTTCTTCCATTGGCTGACGATCATGATATCTGAACTACCAGAGAACTCAGGGGGATGCGCCTTCTGAAAGGCATCCCTAACCCGCTCCCACGCAGATGGAAGTTGTGCAGGTACTAGCGCCACTGCCTGAATCTGGGGTGGAGCCTGCTGAACCACCGCTAGCGCGGCATTCCCCGCCTGTGCAACAATAGCGACTACCTCATTAGCATTCATTGTACCCTGTGCCGGAGTTGTTGGCTGCTTGGCTTGGGCACGCCTATCCTTTGGTGCACGTCTCGGAGGCATCTGAAACCTGAAGAAATTCATTAGTCTACAGTTATTATCAAATCTCAAATAGCTGAAGACGTAAACGTAAAAGCAGGAATACAACAATCCTATAATAGGGCTCTATAGCAAAAATGTTAAGCTGAAAGCGAAATAAGCCGTACAGATCCTAAGGACACTAGAACCTGATGCTCTGATACCACCTGTGACACCCCACCTAATTAAATACCGGGCGATCACTCCTTTATTAAATTAAAATCAAGGTGAACAGTTGGTTCATTCTTAGCATCACTGTCGTAAAAATAACTTTTCCAATTTAAACACCCTAATTAATTAAGCTAAGTGTCAAAACCATTTTTAGACATTACCTTCCAAATTTTATTTTATAGACCAAGATTTAAATGTTTACAACAATTCAATATTAAAGAATCACACCACAATAATCCTGGAACATATAATCCAAATAATTTAAACATTCAACAACTAAATCCCAACATTAAAACTTAAAGTAAACATCCAAACAGTAATAAATCCCAAAGTGACAATACTAGAAATAACTGAATCACAAAGTCATATAAACAACTGAATAATGGAAAGGGCGATACATGTCCCACTAAATGAATATGCTAGGAGTGGAGTCAAACAAATGAAGTCGTCTAAGCAAGAGGGCTGCAACTCCCACCTAAGCTGCAGCGCGTTCCTTCCAAGGGATCCTATGCAGGACGCCCCTGTGGCTGGGCACCTGTAATATATACATATACATACAAGAGAGAAAGAGAAAGAGAAACGGGTCAGAGCCCGATAGTGTAAATGATTTAAAATTCGTTTAGCAAGTATTTAAATTGTTTACAGGCCAATGCAACAACATATTAGTGCGGCACTCTCTTGAGAAATTCTCACCTCTCTCTTCTAACGTGCACGCCTATCGTACTAACCTTTCCCACGGATTATCTTATCTTATATATCACTAAACTTCCCAATGGTTTAACTTATCTTAGGCTACTCGTAAGATTTAAAACTGAATAATATAATTGTTTAAAAGGAAGGTTTCATTTGGTAACAAAGCTCTCATTTTAACTTTATTTATTAATAAAGTTTCCCAGTGTCATATTATACTTTTTCAAAACAAGTATTTCCAATTTGAGTCATCATACATGTCTTACTTACCATATCACAGCAGGCAGTTCCAAATTTCAGAATTTCATATATATATTAAATACTCGTATAATATATATATATTCTAACAGCACCCCACATAAAAACTATGGTGCGGGCATACTCTATTGTCCAATCCCCGTATCACTCGTACTAAGGGAAATACAAGTTCGAAATCACTTTCGAACTGTATTAACACATACACAAACAATATTCACGCGAAGCATAGATTCCAAGTCTCTAAGAGGATAGTACATGCCCCACGTCTATTAGGACCGTCTGAACTATCTATTCGATAGACTGTACCAAGGATTTCTATCTTCTAGTGTACGAGTCAATATCCCCCATAAAGGTCCCATCGAGATAAGACTGTCCCAGCGCGGTAACCTCAGGGATAACAAGTAGCGCGGGCACGATTTTCACACAAAGGTAGTATATGCATAAACACAATCATATAACTATACTACTATTACCATATCAAATTAGGTACATCTCTAATCCCATAATTACGACATTTGTCCTTATTTCTCATTATTTAGTTATCACGTATAATCATTCGTATCTTACTTTAATTTGAGGGATCATTCCAACTTATTACGTAACATTCATGGACTCCATCCTTCTCAAGTGTAGAATTCAGTAGATACTCATCTATTTTCCAACGTAACTATCTTACGCGTCCCTCCCCTTAATTCATACTTTCATCGTCCCTTAAATGTAAACATCCCAAAAATACAACTCTCGTCTTACATTAAAGGTCCCATAATTATCTATAGGTCCTACTGGTCCTCTTTATCTCCCAAAACATTTTAATAAGGGTGTCCAAGAATTATTTCTCATTAAATTGAATTCAACTAATTTAAAAAGGGGAAATATGAGTCTGCCAGAAGGGGTCGATCGATCGAGGTCTGGGGCTCGATCGATCGAACCTTCGATCGATCGAAGCTCTTGGCTCGCTCGATCGATCAAACAGGTATGGTGAATTCTGCAGTTAATCAGTTACGGGTTCTATCACATAACCTCCTCCAAATCCAAACTTTTCATTCCCAATCGCCGAGAAATTTGTACTACTAACATTATAATCTCATTTTATGTACCTTCTACGTAAAGCATGTAAATTTCCGTCACTAATCATGGATTTATAGGCAAAAACTTCATAAAAATCTCAAGAACCCTAGAATTCCTTAAACATGGTTCTAATCAATCTTTTCAAGAATTTTCTTCTCCTAAAACATCATAATATCGTGGTCTAATCCTCTACATGTGAAGGTGTTTCCAGAATAACACTCATCTTTACTACATGCGATTTCCTATCTCAAATTTGGGTTTTCTTTCATAAAACTCATCCTAATCATCCCTAGACTAACATGAGTGATGCATTGACGAAAATAAGCAAGATAAACACTTGCTTGGGATTTTCGGCGTTCTGATTTGTGGACGATTTTGGTGTGGTTGCGTTCCCCGTCGCGTGATCTACGCGTTGGTGGTGGTGGCGGTGCAAACGGATGGATTTTGGGCCTTGGATTGCTTTGGAAGCTCTCTCATTCCCTCTCCTATGGCCGTCACTTGTCTTCGGTTGTTTTAACCCTTGAAGGAAACCTTAGACATATGATATATCCCTTGAAATTTCGTGGAATTAATTACCTAAAAATGTAAAATGTCCAAAATGCCCTCCCGGGGTACTAATTAAGCCTAAAAACGCCCCGAGACCCAAACTAAATCCCCGGGTACACTTTTCTGACTATCTCGACCCTTTCGGACACTTTGGCGCACTCAAAATGACCATACGAGCGACTTATAATATATTCACTTTTATTCATCAATATTTAGTCCCGACGCGACACGGGTGCGTCCCGACTTAAATTTCCAAAATTGTCATTTTATTCACTCATGACATTTAATATAACCAATATTATATATTACTTTGCTCATTAGTAATATTCAACAAATTTTCTATAATTACTAACTCTCATCACATTAATAATTATAACATAATTAATTTCCGAATTTATATTAAATAATTAATTCACATTAAATTTAATAAATCCCCAAATTAGTATAGCATAAAAATACGGGGTGTTACATTCGTGCCTCCTACGGGGTCGTTTGGGGGCTGGTTTGGGTTTTCACCCTTTAGCGGTCTGTTTTTAAGTCAAAGTGTTATTTTTACAAATTATCGTCATACTCTCAAATCGGAAGACCTGAGACTACGCGGTCAGTTTCTACAAGTTATATTGGTCCCGTACAGTTGCGATAAGATTTGAAGACAGTACTAACACTGCCCTAATAACTAAATACCCAAGTTCAGGAGTTATTCAACACATAGCGTTATTCAACGCATAGCGGGCATGAAAGATTCAATAGTTTCAATAGATTAACAATGATTAAATACCCAAGTTCAATAAATTCAATAGATTGGCAATAACTAAATACCAAAGTTTAAATAGTAAAAAAGTCATATCATGTTCGAACATGAAGCCATTACATTATATGAATTCGGTGTCTAAAAGTTCCAACAACTTCTCATTTTCCTCGAGAATGGAGTCATACATCGTACGATCAATCTCAATCGCATCTATTTCTTTTGTCAATCTCTTGGGAGAGTGCAAAACAATCGACCAACCCTTGAACTTGGGGTCTTTACAATAAAACACTTGAATTGTTTGAGATGAAAGGATGAACGGATCGTCGTGTATTGAATTTTTACATGTGAGCTTACTAAGGTTCACCATAACCAATTTTGAGGTCGGGTCAACTTTGCACGCATTCTTATCATCTACGTCCACCCAATCACAATAAAAGACTGTATATGTGAACTCAACATAATTCAAGTCGAGTATTTGTCTAATAACTCCATAAAAAGTTGTGAGGACCCCCTTCTTATTAAATGCCTTCATGTATACACCACTACTCTGAAAGTTGCGATTCTCTTCATATGCAGAAGTACAAAAGGTATATCCATTGCATTGGAACTTGTCATAGCTAGTAACCCTATGGAGTGGGCCATCGGCATAGGGCAAAATTTCGATATCATTAGATCTTAAGGCCTATAATGAAATGAATATTTTTTAATATTTGTATAGAAATAAGGTTATGATAAAAAAAAACAAGTACCTAGATAAAAAAGACTTGCCTCATTCCTTAGCCAAGGGATGAAATCATCAATTCTATGCATCTATGTAGTCCCAGTTAACCCAAATTTGCTACAAGTAACGAATTTCGACATTAAGAAATTTTTAATAACAATAAAATAATATGAATTAGTAATGGGTTACATGTTTACCTTCTACACTCATCAACGCCATGGTATTGAAATAGGACCCATCTTCGTACTTGTTCATACTGCACAGTATTTAGGGTCAACTCCTTACCTTTACCCAATGCTTGTTGACACATTGAGTCATCAAACTCATCATCGAGAAAATCCTCAAGGTTCCTCTTATGAGTTCCTTCACCTCTAATCGACAGATATTCAGCAATGCTCCATTCGATGTACCTCTTATTTCGTGACCACCTTTTGTATCTTCCCATTGCTCTTTCAAACAACCACATTAGACGATATCTAGTTGGCCTAGCTGTCAATGCTTCATCGGCTAAATGGTGAATGAGGTGGATCATGGCCACAAAAAAGGCAGGTGGAAAGTAAATTTTGAGTACATAAAGAGCCTCTACTAATGCTTGTTTTTCCTTAAAAAGATGTTCCCTAAAAATCACTTTTGCACCAACATTAAAGAATATGATTATCCGTTGTATAGCTTTAAGCAAAAGCTTATGATCTGAAAATGAATGCATAAGCAACGCAGGAAGCAATCGTTGCATAATGACGTGATAATCATGAGACTTGAGATTGGTTAATCCGGGAAGGTCAAGGTTAACATTATTGCTGAAATTTGATGAAAATCCAATCGGTACCTTCAATATTTTCAAGGTGAGATAAAAGGCTTCTTTCTCTTCCTTTCCTAATGTAAAAGGTGCTGATGGCATTCGCCTTTTATTACTACCTTCAATATCTTGTATCCATAATTTTCTCTTAAGATTCAACAGGACCTTCAACTCTTCTCGGGCTCTAACTGTATCTTTATTTGATGATCCTTTAACTAAGAGAATGGTACCTAAAAAAGTTTATGTTACGTCATTTTCAATATCCATAATGTCTAAATTATGTCGAATATCATGATCCTTCAAGTACTCCAAGTCAAACAAAATGGATCTCCTCGAAAAACCCTCAGTACCTGTGATATCCTCGTCGTCACCTTCACTTGGATGATCATCATTATCTACATCATCTTCCAATATTATTGGCTCTTTTTCTTTCCCCTTACCTTTCCCTTTCCCCTTCCCCTTCCTCTTTCCCTTCCACTTCCCCTTCCCCTTCCCTTTAGCCTTCCCCTTCCCCACTCCCTCTCCCTCTCCCTTTTTTCGGGCACCTTCTCGAGCGATAACAGACACAATTTGCTCAACCTCTACACTTGTTAACTTTCGTGGAGCCATAACAGACTCTATTTTACCGTTAAATGTTTGCTTTGATGTGTCGTACCTGTAAGGATGGCTTTCGGGAAGGAACATGCGAGATCGTTGATAGCAACATTTCGTTGACTTGCAAAGATATTCGGAAGGTGTGTTTGTAGAGCAAACAGGACACCCATAATAACCTTGAGTTGAATAACCTGCTAACATCCCATAAGCAGGAAAATCATGAATACCCCACATCAACATGGATTTTAACTGAAAATGTTCATTTTTATTTGCATCCCAAGCATCGACTCCAGACAATAAGATCTTCAGCTCGTCGACTAAGGGTTAGAGGAAGACATCAATATTACTTGATGGTGACTTTGGCCCGGGAATCAATACAGTCAACATTGAAAACTCACTCTTCATACACATTGATGGGGGAGGATTGAGAGGTTGAATAATCACTGGCCAACAACTATAGTTACGGCCAAACATGTTATTAGGGTTAAAACCATCAGTTGCTATTGCAAGTCGAAGATTTCGCAGATCCTTCGTAAATTGTCTCCACATAATGTTTGCATTTACCCACTCTGCTGAATCTCGGGGATGACACATAAATTCCATACAAGAGCTTGCTCGAGCATGCCAAGTTATTTTCTCGGCTATCCATTTAATGGTATACAACCTGTTTAGCCTAGGGATTAACGGAAAATGTCGCATTACTTTCTTAGGAACCTTATGAAACTTCTTTTGTCCCTTAAGATATACAATTTCCTCCCCATCATCTCCTCTTGAAGTATACTTGTATCGCAAAGCACCACATTTTAGACATTTATTATAGTTTTTATGCTCTTTCCAAAATAACATGCTATTGTTAATGCACACGTCATACTTAACATAGTCCATACCAAGATCTCTAATTGTGTTCTTCATTTTGGTATAACTAGTTGTCAAGTTGTTCCCTTCAGGGAGTAACTCATTCGACAATCTAAGAATTCCACCTGTGGCACCATCTGACAAATTAAATTGCGTTTTTATGTCATTTAACTTCACAAGAGCATACATGGTCGTATGGCGTGACGAACCAGTAGGAGGGTGCAGTGGCTCCATTGCGAGTTGATGTAAACGCTCATACTTCTTGCCTTTGCCTGTATGTGTGTGAGAATCCTTCGGAACATCAAAAGTTTGGGGCCCTTCATCACCACCTACACAATTAGGTGCACTAGGACACGCTTCAGTCGTGAAAATCTCACAATAATCATTCACAAGGTCATCCAAAGTCGGAATATTAGACATATCAATGTGTTCCCCAACATTAGTCTGAGCAGCGGGTTGTGCTGATCGCTGAACTGGATTAAGAATTGACGTCTCCCCATGAAAATGCCATAAGGTGTAATTTACATCCATACCATAGTCGATCAAATGGATAAAGATTTCATCTAAAGTAACATGTCCTTTCCCATTGCGACAACGCCTACACGGACATGAATGTATATCCTCGGGAATAGTGTTACGCACATACTACAGAAACTCTAACACCCCATCTCTATACGAATCGGTCTCAAAGTTTTTATCCTTTATCCACTCTTTATTGATCATCGATGACATCCTTATATACATGTGGATGCAGAATGTGTTAATAAGTTCACATCACATAAAATAGCATTTCAAAATTTCAACAAGAGGAACTATGGAGAATTATTAAATTACAGCAATCACATATAATACATTCTAATTATCCAAATTATCCCATATGTATTCGAGGAACTGTGGGCTCTCTCTCCAACAGAGTAATAGTTTCGAGGAACTGTGGATCCTTTCTGCATCTTGATACAGTGAGTAAATCAGAGAAACCTAAAGAAATATAAGGGTGGACTAAGATCTAACATCCATTCTTACGTTTTAGTTATTAGACAGAAACAAAACCTCCAAACCTTAGGTTTTTAGTCAAGAACACATAACGATCAACAACTCGTGTTCTTGGACAAAACCAACCTAAACCGCTTTAAAAACTTCATATTTTAGCCTAAAAACACAACCAAACATTCTACCTTGCTTCTATAAACCCACACCAATGATAATCAAGCCACATGACCTCATCAGACAATAATTTTTTGACCCAAGAAATTAAAAAACCGAAGATGTTCTTCACCGTCCAAATACCATATCAAAAGAAACCCAAAACCCATAATCAAGATCAATTTTCATGGTTATGAATCAACGATTTATCATTTCATGGTCACACTATGGTTACGATTTGCATTTACATGTTGATTAATTCAAGTTAACAGGCAAGTGTATTACTAATATAACACATAATCAGCACCAATAAAAACTAAACTAACATCTAAAATTATGACACGATTGGAAAAATAATAACCACCAATTTTTAGTTCAATGGGGTATTGTAATCCCAATATACCACATCCCAACCGGTATGGACCAAGACACGGTAACAAGAAATCAGGTGAACCCAACACCCGTACAATCGCCCCGAATACATCCCAAAATAGAAACTGTTCAGCTACACCCAAATCCCAAACTCTTTGACTAATAACAACTAATTTGGAACCAAAAGAACCCAAAATCACAATTGTTTGGGTACATTCAACGGTTCAGGTACCCGAATCGCAACTGTTCATATATATATATATATATATATATATATATATATATATATATATATATATATGAGAGAGAGAGATATGTAATACCTTACGATGATGAAGCCGGTAGCGTGGGAGCAGTAGCAGCAACGCGGAGCAACAATGATGAGGAGAAATGATGGAAGCCGATAGCGTGGGGAGGAAGAGAGAGAGAGTGTGTGTGAGTTAGGTTTAGATTGTCTTGAAAATTTGGTCCCCGCTCCAAATTTTGGGGGGTTATTATTTTAACAAAGCATACCCATATTTGGCACAGTTAAAAATCGTGCCTAATTTTGGCACTATTTCAAACCGTGCCAGAATTTGGCACGGTTTTAAACAGTGCCAGAATCTCCTTGCCTAAGCGTGCCAGATTGGCATTTTTGGTGTAGTGTTTTGTGAAAAAGTAAGGGGTTGTCCTCATGTAAAGCGTATGAGTTGCCTACGTACCTATGGGGGATTTAAAACATTTTGAGTTTCCTTTTTTAAAGTAAAGAGGTTTTTAGAGGATCAGGCCACACGTAGTTCTGAGTAGAGGGAAATGAAGATTTTTTTATAATAGAAGGGAGGTGAGAAGAGTCGTAGGGTGCCGATATTTCGGACCGAGGGTAGAATTTCTTGAGATGGTCCAAGTTGACTAGATGGGCCATCTGTTCTCTATCAAGGTCAGTGAGCATAACGACGCCACCGGATAGGATTTTCTTCATAATGTGGGGGCCACTCCAATTGGGCTTGAATTTCCTTCTGGGTTCCCAAACGGATTCTACGATTTCTTAAGGGTTAAATCCTTTTCTCAAACACCACGAACCTTGACTCTCTTATTGAATGATTGTGTCATTCAGTGATGGCACCCTTGTATATGATATAGAGCTTTTAGAATTCTTTCGTCCAAAAGTGACAACTCGTTAAGACGACTATGATGCCAGTCTTCCTCGTTGACTTTACTTTCAAGCATAACACGTAGTGAAGGTGTTTTTAGCTCAACAGGTAGGACTGCTTCCGTGTCGTATACCAGAGGGTAAGGGGTTGCCCCAGTAGATTATCGAACTGAAGTGCGATAGCCCTATAATGCGTAAGGGAATCGATCAGCCCAATACTGATAATTCTCGATTATCTTGCTGATGATGGCTTTGAGGTTCTTATTGGCGGCTTCGACTCCACCGTTGGTTTAAGGTTGGTCGGGAGAGGATTTGTGTCTCCGAATCTCATACTTATCAACTAATTCAATGACTTATTCTTTAAAATGCAACCCGCTATCTGATATTTGCTCATATGGGACCCCATATCGGTAGATTATATTGTTTAGGATTAATTTAGGCACCTTTTGGGCATTCAGCACTGCGTATAACTCGGCTTCAACCCATTTAGTGAAGTACTCGATGGCAACCAAGATGAATTCATACCTTTTGTAGGCCTTGGGTGTAATTTTCCTATGATATCAATGCCCCATACAGAGAACTTTCAGGGATAAGTCATGTTGTACAATTCTTACGGAGGTAAGTGTTGGAGGTTGGAAAACTGTTAGCAATTAAGGCATCTCCGAACATAGGCGGTGCAATCCTAAACCATAGTAGTCCAATAGTAACCTTATCGGATGATTTTCTTGGCAAGCATATGGCTATTCATGTGGGGTCCGCATTGTCTGTTGTGGATTTCCTGCATTATCTCTTTAATATCAACCCCGATGATGCAGTGTAAGTGGGTTCCATCGAAGTTTCTCTTAGACAGTGCTTTATTGCAGATAATATACTGGGCAGCTAATTTGCATAGAGTTGCTCGTCCTTTCTTGTTAGAATCTTAGGTATACCTACTATGCATAAGGAGGTGTTAAATATCATAGTACCAGCAATCGACTATATCAGGATATTTTTCTATGATTAACTCAATGTGGTTGCAGTGGGTAGGTTTAGCCTGCTTTTGGACTAGGAAGGGGGGCATCATTATTCCCTCGAGCATGTCAACCATATAGGCTAAGGTAGCAAGGGCATCGACTAAATTATTTTTTGCTCAGGGTAGGTAGTGGAAGGTGATATCTTGGAATTGGGAAGCCAACTTTTCTACGTGGTCATGGAAGGGTAAGACTTTTTCATCTTTAACTTTCCATCTTCTAAGGACTTGGCCGATGATGAGGGAAGAATCCCCGTAGACATCTAGGCATAGAATTCTATTCTTAAAAGCGACTTTGAGGCCTACCGTGCATGCCTCATATTCGATCATGTTCTTGGTACGGGGAAAATCTAGATTGATGGTAATGGGAGTGTGAGAGTCATTAGGTAGTAAGGGCACCGTTAAAGAACATTTACCATCAAAGGTCTTCTTGGGAGGTATAAAGGAAATCTTCATTCGGAAATTCGGAGAATAAAACATCGGCTTCTTTCGTAGGGTAGTCAGTAAGGTAGTCAGAGATAGATCTCCATTTCATGGCTTTTTGCGTAATATACACGATATCGAATTCGACTAATAGATCAATCATCGGGCCATTCGGATGGACAATGCAAGTTTCTCAATCAAGTATTTGATAGGATCCTTACGGGACACCATTCTGATGGAAAAAGCGAGCATGTAGTGCCGTAATGTTTGGGTGACCCAGACAAGGGCGATACATGCTTTTTTCAAGCCAATATAGTTAACTTCATACCCGTATAACTTACAACTGGCGTAGTAGATGGCTCTCTCTTTGAGGGATTCTTCAAGGTATTGGGCTAACAAATCCCCAGTTGCGGTGTCTATAATGGTCAAGTATAGAAGCAGGGTAGACCAGGTTGTGGTGGAATGAGTACCAAAGGTCGTGTTAAATATTGCTTGATTCGATTCAAGGCTTGCTAACAATCTTCGTTCCAAACTTTGGTTGAATGCTTCTTGAGGAGTTTGAAGATGGGTTCACTAATAGAAGTTAACTGACTGATGAACCTGTTGATATACTAGAAGTTTCCCAAAAAACCTCGAATTTACTTCTCCGTTCGGGATGGTGGCATTTCGAGTATGGCTTCCAACTTGGCAGGATCTGCCCTTTCTCGCTAACCATGAATCCCAAGAGCTTTCTTTTAGTAACACCCAAAACACATTTTTGTGGGTTAAGTCGCATCCGGTATCACTGGAGTCGCCCAAAGAACTTATGAAGAGCGGGAACATGACCTTTTTGAGTTTTAAACTTGATGATCATATCGTCCATGTAAATCTCAACTTATTTGTGTATCAAATCATGCAAGATAGTTGTGGCAGTCCTCTGGTAGGTAGCCCCAATGTTTTTTAGACCAAATGGAATAACGGTGTAACAGAAGGTTCCCCAAGGTGTAATGAATACAGTTTTCTCTTGATGATCCAGGTGCACCTTGATGTGATTGTATCCGGTAAAACCATCATTGAATTACTTAAGAGCGTGACTGGCCGTGTTGTCCACAATCATGTCGCTATTGGGTAGCGGATAATCATCTTTTGGAGCGGCCTTGTTTAAATCTCGTTAATTAACCCACAGGTGAACCTTTCCTTCGAATTTGGTACGGGTATAATGTTGGTTATCCATGTAGGATATTCGATCTCCTGGATGAAGCCTACGTTCAACTGTTTGACCACTTTTTCCTTAACTCTAAGTGATCATTCGGTGCGGAGCTTACGCAATTTCTATTTGATCGATTTGCATTCTGGTAGCATTAGAATCTCGTGTTGAGATGTCTCTGAATAAATGCCACGCATGTCGTCATAGGACCATGCGAAGACATCCATAAATTCCTTCAATAATTCTTCGAGTTGCACGCGCTCTTGCTCATCAAGGGTGAACCCTATCCCAATCTCGCGCAGTTGGCTACTAGAACCAAGATTAATAACAGCAATATCATCTTTATTAATTTGAACGTGATTATGTTATTTGTTATTCACCTAATTAAGATCAGTTAAGAATTATTCATTTATAAAATCATAATCATCAAGAGTTTGATTAGAATCAAGACAATTAAGGTAAGGCACAACGAGATACTCAAAATCTTCATTTATTTAATTATTGAGAAAAACAGAGTTGAGAACCTCGTCATAGGAGGTCTCAATTACATTATGACCAGAACAAGGAGGAACAATAAAAGAATAGGAGATGGGATAAACATATGGGTTGGGTTGCATTTAAGCGGGTGGAACTGGTATAACATGCCCGTTGAAGAAAGGTGTGTTAGCAGCTTTGAACATGATGGATGGATTCGATGATGTAGCGCTTGGCTGGATCATGCAGAGTGTCAGACCCAATGTCTGCAAGTTGAATGAATCTCCGGAGTCACTTTCCTTTAAATCTTCGATAGCAGCTATAGTCTTCTCAATGAATGATTGCACATGATGCTGGGAACTTTCAATCCATAAATAGCTGCCTTGGAAAAAGATCTCCATTCCTGGCTTCATCTTCATATCCACATGATTATACCACGGTTCGAAAAAGTCACAAAAGGGGAAATGTTCACCCTCTTTAATGAATCTTCCATTCAAAGAATCCCTTGAGACAGTTTTGGTACTTTCTAGCTCTCTCATCAATCGAGGTTAATGGAGTATTCTGAGTTCCTCTGTTGATGATTGATAACCAAGACACATGGAGGAAAGGCCTTCTTCAGCACTATAGGTTTTAGTAATCCATGTTGTCGTCCTCCCAGCCCCAGTTCGGGCATGAAGTGCATATTTTTTAACATTTGTATCACATTGACATTATCGTGAGGGCTATATTCTGGACAAAGTCTATCGTTGCAGAGGGGGATTGAAGGTAATTTTAAGATTAGAAGTAATTCCACATTAGCAACAGTGTTTTGGGTGTTAAGGCACCGTGGCATCTCGGCATGGCAGCTAAGCGTAATAACCTGTACTTTAGCTTGTTGTATTAGTCATAGTGTATCTTTGTTTATATTGACTGTAAGCTATAACGGTTGTAATCATGTAATGAGAATAATAAAGAGTTTTAGTGTGAGGTCAAACAGTACTCGCGAGAGACCAGGCTTGGCAGGGCCTAGGAGAGCTTTCATGCTCTATCGAATGACCTCAATGAGGGAACTTTAGAGGGACTTGGTTTAGAGGATTGAGAAGTGAGGCACGGTTGGGGCTTGTCCTGATCATCTTAGATACAGCTAGTAAAACACCGAAGAACCCTGACCGAGGAACCTCGGGCGGAGCAGCTTGGAGTTCCATCGGGCGTTGAGCTGTGAACCAAACATCCCTCTACTTAATGGCACATCTACTGTAGGTGATGCCACTAGCCAGCTAAACAATGTCAGACCTGTACTTGAGTAAACCACCGTAGTATTTGGGGCTGTCAGGTAGTTGGTAAGCCGCATCTGTGACAACAGCCCCCTGACACACAGTGGTTAGGCAAAAGGCATGTCTTGGCATTTAATGTTTATGACGTGGAGACAACTAGTGCATCAAGCATTTAATGTTATGACAGAAAGTATGAGGGATGTCTTTCATAGTCTTCAATGACTGAGTTGCCTTGGGGGTGGTGTGGGAGGCTATTTAAGGACCCCAACCACCTTAGAGGAGAGGATGATCTTTTGAGAGTTTAAGAAGTTATTGCTAGAGAGAATACACATCAGAGAGAGAGAGTTATTACAAACCAGAGGTCTTATTCACTCATCATTGTCATTTATTACGAAGCCTTTAATACTTGACAGAGATTCTTGAGGGTGGTTGGCTGCCTGCCAAAGTGTATCTAGGATGCTTAGTTCTCTCTCCCTCTAGTTAAGTTACCTCTAAGTTCATTATTATATTTTCTGAGTTATACACGAGAGATTTTGTTAGTTTAAACTAAGTCTTATCTTCATTGAGTTTGTGTTTGCATGTTCTATCACTAATCCAAGGTTTTAGCCATTTAAAGTATCATCACCATACTTCAAAGGGGTTACGCCTCCATCTTATCTAAAGTACCCTCTTACATTTGGCGACTCTGCTGGGGAGGCATTCTTATAAGTAAGGAGTATGGCGCAAGATAATGCTGCTCGAAGGCTCAACTTTGATGATATCTAACATAATGAAGAACAAGTTGCGAGAGAACTAGAGGCCCTAAGGGATGGGGCTCCTCGAGTAGAGGTACCTCCAGTTCCCGCGACGTCAGGCGTTCCGGGGGTGACACAACCTTCCACGAGTGCGGGGTTGGGACCCACTCAGGTCGCGCTCCTCATGAACAAGTTTTATGAGTTTTTGCAAACTCCAATAGCTTCAACTATGCTGGGAGGATTGGAGGCTAATGCCTTCGTAACACTAGGAGTAGCTCCAACGCCCCCACCAGGTGCAGGCGTAGCGGGGATGGTCCCGACAAGCATACCCTCCGTTGTGAATCTAGCAGTGGGAACCTCATGAGTTTCAACGGCCCCTGCTGTGACGTTTGTGCCAGTTGCAATGGGCACCCAGCCCATGGTGACATTGGTTGTTGCCCCAGTAGAATCACCCATGGAGAAAATGATAAAGGCGATGCAGAAAGAGATGTTGAAGTTCATGCAAGCTTCCTCGCAATATGCTGGCGAGATAGCTTCGGTTTATGATGACTTTCGAACACCTTACCCCCGGGAGTACAATGATGAGCCCTACCCAAAGGACTATATTCCTCCTATTTTCAAAAAATACACAGGAAAGGGTGGGAACCCGAAGGAGCATATTAAGCGCTTTGTTGAACATTTAGGGGCGCATTGTAATAATAAAAGGATCAGGTTGAGGGAGTTTTCTAAGTCCTTGATCGATAAAGCATATACCTGGCATTCCTATTTGGCTCCCAATAGCGTTTCTACATGGGAGGAGATGCATTTATTATTTATCCAGAAGTTTTTCTGGCAGAAGATGAATTCACTTTGACCCAACTGGGTAGGGAGAAGCCAAGACCTGGAGAAGAAGTGGTGGCCTATATTCGAAGGTTTAAGGAAAGATCCCTCAACGTGAGGGAGGAGGCGAAAGAATCAAAGTTATTGCAGGTCTGCACTGAGGGACTGCTTCCTGAATACATCTGCCATCTTATCAATGAGACGCACGCGGGGACTTTCTCGGCGTTCTTAAAGGCAGCGAGGAATATCTCCTTAGTGGTGCGACCCAATCTGGTGGTGGTGCCCATGATGTTCAGGTAACCGATGCAACCCGCAGGGGGGAGGTCTCAGCCCCCACGGGTAGGGTACACCGAAGGGGGAGATAGGGGCAAAGCACCGAAGAAGGACAATAAGAGGAAGTTCAGAAGAGACAGGGAGGACCCACCACCATTGCCTTGTACAGTGGAAGAAGCTGTCAGCTGTTACAACGCAATGGTCCAAGGGGGAACGGTCTATAAGCCAAAGGACGTTCCCACTGACGAGCCCGATGTGGCAATGAAGGCGGATCCAAAGTACTGCCAGGTTTATCGGAGGATCCAGCATCCAACCAAGAGCTATTTCACACTGACAAGAATCATCGACAAGTACGTGAAGACAGGGACATTACAAATCCCTCCACAAAACGTCAACAACAACCCACTGCCGGCACATGGGGCCAATTTCGTGGTGGCCTACGATAAAGAGGTCGAGAAAGGAGAAAGAGAGTTAACGATGAAACAAGAAGAATACGAAGAGGCTCTGGAAGATTGTACCAGGGGAATGGCTAATGTGGTGTTGGCTTATGACGAAGCAAGTGCCAAGGATATGGAGGAGGTGTACGGTATTGAAGGTGAGGAAATAAACCCAGCTATAGAATACTGTGCAGTTTCAAAATCCCTAAAGTTCACCTGGTTCTTCGACCAAGTAGGGATTCCAAAGGAGAGTAGATTGGAGATAACCCAGGCGATACTTGATAGTGCGAGGAAGAACGCAGTCCCTTCGCTGAGATGGAAGGGACCCATGGCCAGGTTGGTAAGGAGGTTTCTGTCGGAGGTAACCTTCAGTGATGCAGATAGGGTTGTAAGGTTCCCTCACAACAGGCCGTTGTATGTGACTACCAGTGTTAACGGAGTTAGCTTTGCACAGACTCTTATGGATGGGTGAGCTTCCATAAATATCATGCCAATCAACTCCTTCCACGCAGCCAATATCCCAGAAGAAAGGTTGGTTCCCACGCCCTTAGTAGTTTCGGGGTATGATAACCAATCTTCCAAGTCCATTGGGTATGTTAATATTGTCATTGTGATGGGAAATATGAGTTCCCATATCAAGTTCCACGTAATAGAGAGTGCAACTTCCTATCATCTGCCAATAAGGAGGGTGTGGATGCACAACCAAGGGCTAGTTAGTTTTACGTACCACCAATGTGCCAAAGCAAATGTCAAGGGCACGGAGGTGACCATTAGGGCTACAAAGAGGCCCTTCGCTGTTGAGGAGGCTCACTTGGTGGATGCATCATTTTACACAGAGTTAGAGGAAGATGTCCGAGTCCTAACCAGAAGAATGAAGGGGGCATGGGTTCCCTCGATCAGAGAAAGAATGGGGCTCTTAAATGAGTAAAAGAAGGAGGTTGCGAGCGACACGAGGGAAATAGCCAAAGAAGCTCACCAGGTGGTCCCTCGGCCCCAAGGCATCTCGAAGCATCTCAAAGACAGAATGAGGCCCAGAGTGGATCCGATGGAGCATGAGGTCCAGCGGTAAAGTGTGTTGAGCCGGTTCTCAGGGGAAAGAGTGGTTGAGGCTTCTATATAGAATAAGAGGAAGGCAGTCGTCACTACCAGCAGACAATGCAAGAAGGTCGTTATCGAGGAGGGAAAGGTGGTGTATCGATTATAACGGTGTGAGCGGACAGTCAAGGAAGTTGATGATGAGGTTGCCCGATATCTGAATGCTTTCTGGTGGATTAACGGGGACAATGTATGGTGATAGACAATTCCAACATACAGGAATTTATGAAAGAAGTCACCAAGGAGCCTAATTACATAGCAAATCAGCCGAAGCCCCGGGCACAAGAGTTAGAGCAGTTGAACCTAGCAAAAGAAGGAGAAGATCTGAGGCCCATCTTTATCTCGAAGGATCTCGGTAAAGAGAAATGAGAGGCCATGGTTGGGTTGATTTGGGAGTTTATAGATGTCTTCGCGTGGAAATATACATAGATGGAGGGGCTGGATGAGGAAGTAAGCTGCCACAAGTTGAATGTAATGCCTTCATCCATTCCAGTAAAATAGGTGATGAGAATATACAATCCTGAGCTAGATTTGAAGATCAAGGAAGAGGTTCAACGCTTACTAACGACAGGGTTCATCACACCGATACAGCACCCACTTTGGTTATCCAGTATTGTCCCAGTGGGTAAGAAAGACAAGAACCAAATAAGGATGTGCATGGACTTCAGAGACTTGAATAGAGCTTGCCCCAAAAATGAGTTCCCTCTGCCCTCATTGATAGTTTAATAAATGCAACGGCTAGTCATGAGATGTACAACTTTATGGATGGGTATATAGGGTACAACCAGATCAAGATGGACCCCTCGGATGCAGAGAAGATGACGTTCAGAACCCCGCTAGGTAACTTCATGTACAAGGTGATGCCATTTGGACTCAAGAATGCTGGGGCGACCTATCAGAGAACAATGATGGCCATTTTCCATGACTTCTTTCATAAGTTTGTGGAATTTTATGTGAATGATTTGGTCATCAAGTCGAGGAAGGAGGAGTCCCATCTGAGCGATTTGAGGAAGATGTTTTCCCGTTACAGGAAGTATAAATTGAAGATGAATCCACTGAAGTGTGTTTTTGGAGTAACAAGTGGGAAATTCCTAGGCTTTGTGGTTGATAAACAGGGGGTGCAGATGGATCAGGACAAACGACGGGCGATCTTGGAAATGCTATGCCCAAGAACGGCGAAGGAGCTAGAGAGTTTTCTCGGTAAAGTCTTATAACTTAGGAGATTTGTTCTCGAATTGGCCGAAATAACACATCCGTTAATGCAACTGTTGCGAAAGGACACGAAGTTCAAATGGGAGGAGGATCACCAGGCGTCTCTTGACGAGCTGAAGAAACTTCTCGTTTCACCACAGACCATGGTTCCCCCGAAGGCAGGAGTACCGTTGCAGCTGTACCTCACATCCACCACGAGGTCCGTGGGAGCTTTGCTGGCACAGGAGATCGACGGACAAGAACGACCAGTCTATTACCTCAACAGGATCATTCATGGGACAGAAGTCAGATACAGTAGCTTAGAAAGGCATTATTTAGCCTTAGTCTTTGTAGCGCAAAAACTTAGGCATTATATGTTATCTTTTATAATTCATATTGTAACTAGATGTGATCCTATTAAGTATTTACTAGCAAGAATAATTTTGATTGGTAGGGCTGCTAGGTGGTTCCTCATCCTATCTGAATATGACTTGAAGTGCGTGGTTCCTCGCGCAATCAAAATCCAGGCATACGCTGATCTGTTGGCTATCTTCCCCTCAGGAACGTTCGAGCCACCCAAATAAGATATTCCAGGAAATGATTTACAGGCCAACTATTTAGACGCAACAGACGAGGAATGGACCATGTAGTTCGATGGGTCATCGACAGAAAAGAAAGGAAGAGCAGGGGTTATCCTTTTAAAAGGAATGAAGGAGATTTGCCTTTCTTACAAGTTAGATTTCCCTTGTTCTAACAATGAGGCAGAATATAAAGCATTGGTGTTAGGATTGCTATAGGCTCTTCGAAGGGGGGTCCGTTCATTTTGCATCAAGGGGGATTCAAACTTGGCGGTTCAGCAAGTGAATGGAGAATACGCGTTGAAGCACATGAGCCTGACACCCTACAGAACAATCGTTCAGAGGCTCCTCTGCCAGTTCGATCGGACCAAGATCAGGAGACAACCCAGAATGATGAATCATCATCCGGACGCCTATGCCACAATTGCCTAGAAAATGGTCATAAGGAGCGATACAACTACCGTCGTGATCCAACGAATAACAGCTCCTTCGATAGTACAGTCAATTCTACCAATGAAAGAGGATGGGTACTGGAGGGGAGAGATTAAGAGATAACTGAAGGCTAGTGAAGGAACGATGGGACTTAGAGAATTGGCCCAGTACTTTACAAACCAGGGAAACCTCTACTTCAGAAATACAGGAGGATGGTTATCGCGATAAATCGGTCCGAAAGAGGCAGAACAAAGATTAAAGAAAACACACGATGCGCACTGTAAAATAACTGAGATACCCCTCTACCGAAGAATGCAAAGAGAGGGATATTTTTTGCCTAAGATGAAACAGGATGCGATAGAGCTACAACGAAAGTGCGACAAATGTCAGTTATTCTTTGAAGTAGCTGAATGTCACTTCGTGGAGGCTCAACCTGACTGGAGACAGCCCTACATTGACTTAAATATGGAGTTATCCCGACAGAAAAAATTGATGCAATAGGACTTTGACGAAGGGCTCCAAGATTCTACGTTTAGGAGGGGCAGCTTTATCGAAGGGGATACTTTAACAGTCCTTTGCGTTGTGTCATAAGAGAAGAGGCAGTGGAGGTCCTCAAATAGGCACACGATCCAGCTCATATAGGAGGGGCTAAGTTATACGACCAATTGATGACTTTGGGATACTATTGGCCAACGATGGAGAAAGATTCAACTGAGTTCGTTCGAAAGTGCAAGGCTTGCTAACTTTATGGAAATATGATCCACGCCCCGTCAGCGGACTTACACTCCCTGGCAATGCCTTATCCTTTTCACACTTGGGCGTTCAACCTGGTAGGGGCAATACACCCTTCTTCTAGGGGAAAGATATGAATTCTAGTGGCAACGGAGTGCTTCACAAAGTGGGCCGAGGCGATACCACTGAGAAGGGCAACAACGGGAGTGGTGAGCAACTTCATCAGAGAATACATTATTTATCATTTCGAGATCCTAAAGGTTATCCTTTCAGACAATGGAACCCCTTTCGTCAATTCAGAGGTAACGATGCTCACAGACAAATACTCTATTGTCCATCATACTTCGACGGTGGCATACCCATAATAAAATGGGCAGGCTGAAGCAACTAATAAAACTTTGGTCAATATCTTGGCTAAAATGATGGAAGATTTCCCAGGATCGTGGGATAACAAGATACCAGCCATTTTATGGGCCTATCGGACGACTAAGAGGAAGCCCACAGGGTATACACCGTTCTCTCTTATTTATGGGGCCGAGGCGATTCTCTTAATGGAGTTGGAAGTTCCCTCAGCTCGATATGCTCTGCGAAGTAGTATGCTCCCTCAGAGTAGACATGTGCAGTTGGAACCGTTGGATGAACACAGAGATAATGCGATGCAACGCTTTCAAATGTACACGAGATAACTCTCCACGGCATATGATAACTTAGTGAGACCAAGGAAGTTCGTGGAGGGAGACCTTGTATCGAAGGCAGCAGTGAAACATATTAAGGGGATTCCTCTACCTACGTTTGCAGCAAATTGGGAGGGACCTTTCAGCGTAAAGGAGGCTCATGACTTAGGTTATTGCTTAATTTCAAAAATGGAAGAAGATAAACCATTCAAGATTAACAATAAATGGTTGAAAGTTTATCATGTGTAAGCAATTATGTTTGACCATTAATGTAGTTGGTTGTTATGAATACACAAGTTCTTTATTTTTGTTACGATGAGTGTATAAGTTCTTTTTATTATGGCTCGAGACGAGATGAATGAATTACAGAATTCCACACTTCACAATATAAGCAAACAGTTGTAACACAAAGAGATGGCATAAGGAAATAAGTATCTTTTTCCATTCATAAACTTTGGGGGCATTATAAAATTAGGAGCTATTGCCCAAGAATTACATGAGAAGAAAAGAAAAATATATATACAAGTTCATTCGCCAAGAAGGAACCACAGATCTGGAGAAAAAATCCCCAGGGAGGCCCGAAGAAGCTGCTTGGCAAGACCATTGAGCATTGATAGAGACCTACAACGTTGTCTGCGCCTGTGTACACTCAATCAGGAGTTTCTCTCGTTTCGACTTCGCCACGTGCAGAGCTTCTTCGAGGTCCCCCACCTCTTTATCAACGGTTTCAAGAAGAGGCTCTAACTCGGTCAACTTAACTTCCTCGGCCCGCTGATCCTCCTGGTGTTTTCGTAAGAGATCTCTCTGGTTGTTCAACTGCTGGCCCTTCAAAGTCTTCAAATATGGGATGATCCAGTCAAAATGGAACCCGTCATGACCCAACTCCCTCAGATAACCTAGGAATTGGTTGAGGAGACATTTGCAGTTGGAGTATTAGTGATTTCAGCGACGACGATGGCCATACCTTGAAGCCTGTAGCTCATAACTAAGATGTTTGAACGTAGGCAGTCCACCGTGCAGGTTTCAGGATGATGGCTCACAAGTTGCTCAATTGCCAAACGGTGGTTGGCAGGCATGTGGGGAGAACATTGGAGTACCATCAGGCATAAGGCATAAGGAGCCAAGTCGGGCAGAAGAAGCTCGCACCCAGATTCTCTCTCCGTAGCAGCACCTATGGTGGAGCCCTGATCATTATGGCTAGATTCTTCGGAGGTCGCAGGTTCACGATGGGGCGAGCCGGCAGGCGAAGGAATTGGAGAAGAATCCTCTCGTGCAACCTGCGAACAGTCAGAGGAAATACGGAGTTATGAAAAATCTTAACAAGTGTTTTCGTTGTTAAGTCACCGATATAGGTGGAGTTTACAGAAAAAAACCTTAACAAGTGTTTTCATTGTTAAGTCACCGATATAGGTGGAGTTTATAGAAAAAAACCTTAATAAGTGTTTTCATTGTTAAGTCACCGATATAGGTGGAGTTTATAGAAAAAACATTAACAAGTGTTTTCGTTGTTAAGTCACCGATATAGGTGGAGTTTTTGGAAAAAAACTTAACAAGTATTTTCGTTATTAAGTCACCAATATAGGTGGAGTTTATAGAAAAACCTTAACAAGTGTTTTTATTGTTAAGTCACCGATATAGGTGGAGTTTATAGAAAAACCTTAACAAGTGTTTTCGTTGTTAAGTCACCGATATAGGTGGAGTTTATAGAAAAACCTTAACAAGTGTTTTCATTGTTAAGTCACCGATATAGGTGGATTTTATAGAAAAAACCTTAACAAGTGTTTTCGTTGTTAAGTCACCGATATAGGTGGAGTTTTTGGAAAAAATCTTAACATGTGTTTTCATTGTTAAAGTCACCCACATAGGTGAAGTATGAGAAACTGAGAAGTATAGAGGAATCATCAAGGTACCCCTGCAGCAATAGAGGCGAGAACGGGAGTCACCACGAGGGCCATAATGGTAGAAATCGTTGGAGGCGGGCTCCCTGTCTCAGCAGCTTCAACGGGGCCCTCGGCTGAAGAAGCTTCATCGGTAGGCAAACCTCCCTCGCCAACATAAGGTACTAAAGCCAGCACGGGCACATCATTGGAGGGAGACGCCGAACCCTCAAGAGATGTCCCAACGGGAGCAGCACCACCAACCTAGGCTTGGGAAAGAAAAAGGCCACTCAGGGCAAAGGGTGGAGAGAGACTTGGAGAGAGCTGCAAAGGTAAAACCAAGTGTTAGACGCAAGGGGTAAACATAAAATAATAAGAGGAAGGAATACATATAACTTACCCCCGTTATGGCACTAAAAAGAGGAACCGCAGTAAGGGGTCTGGTCAATGTAGGCGGAGGGATAATGTTAGCTATCAGTGACGCCACTTCCACCTAAAACGGCCCAGCATATTAGAAATGATAAACAGAACAATGGGACAAATAAAAGTTATAAGACTTGGTAAGAAATTTACCTGTGGGACACTCTCCTCGACCACAACAAGGGGTAGAGGGACCTCCTGCTCCGATGGTAACTCAAAAGGGACTGCGGTAGTTCCCTCTGGTCGACTAGGCATTTCAGGAGACACAACGATAGTGGCCCCCGTAGCAGTATCTCTAATCCAATAGGAGGATGAACGACGAGAATAAGTGAGACTTATCAGGGGGAATGGGGAGGAGTAGTGCCTACTGGAGAGATACCGTACCCCCCCCCCCGAAACGGCTTACGAGGGGGATAGGGGGACTAGGTCCTTTCTCTTCAACTCCCTGCACCAAAAAATCTTATTGTTATGAAATGGGCAGATGCAACACACCTTAAGGGAAGAGGAATAAGAAATCAAGAATACACGCAAACCTCAGATCCAGAGGGAGAACGAGAAGGTATAACCACTGGTGAAGGAGGCGAAGAAGCAGCAGCAGATGGAGCTGGGGATGGAGGTTTCTCAGATGTCTTTTTCTTCTGGGACTTAGTTCCCAGCATTTTCTTCCTTGTGCCCGTTGCACCACCATTTTCAGGCACCCTGGACCTTCTTCTCCTTTTTATCGAGGGCTCGCTGGGATCAACCACGATCATGGGAAACGCACCCGGAGGAGGAACAACGACAGCGCACCATTAAAACTCAGCATGTATCCTGTCGACTTCAGCTTGCACTTGCCTCCTCAGCTCTTCAGTCATCTCTGAAGACATGAAAGGAGGAATGGAGGCAATGGGAAACGCAGCTAAGGGAGTTTGCATTTGAACTTGGGCCTTAGGCTTCTTGGCCTTTTTAGCAGGTGGCTGAGAAGGCCCTTCTCCAGTGGCAGCTTCGGCCAAAGGGGCAGATGGTTTGGGGGCTGCAGCGGCCTTGGGTTTGGGCATGGCAACAGGGATCATGGGGAAATATGGCAGAAGTTCAGTGGGAGGTTCTTTGGGGGTTTGGCTTGGAGGAAACTCAACCCCGAGAACGAAATTGCCCTTCAACCCCAACTTCAGGGCAGAAAACGAAAGAACTGGAGGATACACGGGATCCCCCTCGATGAATTCAGCAATTTGGGCCAGTTGCCTCGACCAATACTTTATCACAAACAGAGGGGTCACGTCCCCTTGCCTGGTAATACTGGGGATAGTGACTCGCCCAGCCAGTGTAGAACTCACTCCCCACGCGACAGTTGAGGAGAATAGAGAACATGCCTCACCAAAGGACACCTTAGGGTTAGATAATTAAAACACCGGGCGAGGGGCCCCTTGATCAAAGCTAAACTGACGGCTGCATCAGTTAGGATTATAGTGCTCGCTGATGTATCCCCACTCGGTGTACGAGGGCAGGTATCCTGGTGAAAATAGAAGCACAACGGCCAGTGAAGGGTCTTCAGTAATGAGGTCTACAGTGATTGGTTGGACCACTCTTGCCCCATGTTTGAAAAAATCACAAGTATAGAGGAAAATATCTTATTCATATGGCCTTATTATAAAACTTGAAAAGTTATCGATAAAGGAGGTCAGCTCCTTTCGGCTTTGCCTCTTGTGGTAAATAAAGGAGCGAGGGGGAAGGATTATTTCTCCCGAAGGAGGATGGTTAGTCTTGGCTACTATAATCGGGAAGCGCACGTAAAGGAAGCCCGTTAGGAGGACGCGGTTGGCAAAATTGGCAAGGTTGTAACGACCCAAAGATCGCTCTATGTCAAAAAGGGCTCTATCAAGCTATGTGTAAAGGGATCCCAAGGCGATTGCAGCCAGAAGGAGATTGATACCCCAGGCTAAACGAAGGGATATGTTGATGAGATCCCTTCGAGGCTAGTCGTTGGGTTTTTCCATTAAAAAGAAGCGAGAAAGAATGACAAGGATATAGGCAAGAAGAGCGAGCGATGTACCTTGTCTAGGGGCAGCCTCAGAGAAACTACCTTCATAAGGATCCTTAAAGAAGTAGTTGATAAGAGGAGTGAAGGCAGCTTTATTTGAAGTACCGATGCACCTTCGGCATATACGATCCAACTCTAAACGGTCAATAGTCTCTTGTGAATCCAGGGCTTCATCGGAGTAGGACTCATGGTCTGTTGCCTCAGGGCCCAGGAGCTCGCACACGTCCTCCAATGTTATTATAAATTCACCCCATGCAGCGATGAATGTATGAGTGGTAATGTTCCAGCGAGATACCAGAACGGGAGGGCAACATTATTTTTAGAAAGGGTGAACTCACCAAACCACTTGGCCCGATGAAGCCCAATCTTAGTGAGGGTATCAGCATGGGAACTCTGCATATAGGAGTTCCAAGAAGCAAAATGGGCAGGAGAGCCCCCAGGACCATCAAAGTCAATGTGGGACCATGGGAAGTCCCCTCGCTCAAGGCGAAATCTGAGAGTCCCCTCAAGAGGTAGAAAGCCCCAGTCATCAGCATTCTCATCTTCAGCACCAAACGTCATGGCATCAAACTTGGCATTAAAAATGCAACTCTTACAAAACCCAGCAAAGTCATCACCTTTGCCAAAAATAGGGGATCGGCTGTAGAAACGCAACTGTTCTTGACGAGAAACAGTCAATGAGGCGACGACAACGGGGGCAGCAGATGGAGCACTGGTGGCAGGTGTGGAGGGGTTGCTTGAAGAAGCCATCGCAGACAACAGAAGTAGGGAAAAGTTGGGTAAAAGAAGGTTTAAGAATTAAGGTGGAGGAGCACAACCGCAAGTGGTGGCACAAAAGATAAGACAAGGAGGAAACTGAGTAAGGAATGGGGAAACAATGGAGGTCGCACAGAGTTCGCACAAAGTTTCTCTCTTTAAGGGAATACGGGAGCTTGAAGAAGATGAAGAAAAGAGAAGGGTTTAAAAAAGGAGACGTTCGAAACCTTTTAAACCTGTCATTTGAATTTCCCACCATCGCACGTGCAAGGTCGCCTATAATCATTTCAAATGAACACGTGGCACTTCGGGAAGTATTCTGACAGTTGAAAAGACAGTGCCACCTCACTTACGAAGCGACGCCTAGGGAACATAAGGAGTTTCCTTCTCTAGCAAGTTTGAGTTTTGGCACCAGAATTGTTGGACATATCCAATAACGCCCAACGAAATAGACGCCCCAACAGTTTAAAAAGCTACGTTGTACCCTCGTCACAAATTCAAACGTTGTTAAAATGGTGACTCAGCTACATCGGGGAGAATTTCTGGTTTTTCGAACATAGTGAGGCATTACAAGGGAGAATTGCACTTACCAAGAATCAGAACGAGTATTTGAGAAGGTTAGAAGGCCTTTCGGGAGAAGTTCGAATAATGAAGCTAGAACGGTTGAAGCGCAGTATAACGGAAAAGTGGTGATGTCCCTTCGTCAAAGCCCCAACGAGCCGTAGTGCTTCGGCTCAGGCACATAGGGAAGAAATTTACTTTTTCCTAGAGATTAAAACGTTGTCGTTCTAACGAATGAAAGGAGGCCAAAATTTTTACACACATATAAGGTTCATCGAATTGAGAAGTTTCGTGCAGACATCTCATGCTCCAATAAATCTCTCCACGAAGGGGAAAATATAGAGGGGCCTTTAAGGTAATTTTGAGATTATAAGTAATTCCACATTAACAACAGTGTTTTGGATGTTAAGGCACCGTGGCAGCTCAAGCGTGGTAGCTCAGCGTGATAACCTATATTTTAGCTTGTTGTATTAGTCATAGTGTATCTTTGTTTATATTGACTGTAAGCTATAACGGTTGTAATCATGTAACGAGAATAATAAAGAATTTTAGTGTGAGGTCAAACGGTACTCGCGAAAGACCAGGCTTGGCAGGGCCTGGGAGAGCTTTCATGCTCTATCTAACGACCACACCGTGGGAACTTTAGAGGGACTTGGTTTGGCGTATTGAGAAGTGAGGCACCGTTGGGGCTTCTCCTAACCATCTTAGATACACCTGGTAAAACACCGAAGAACCCTGACCGAGGAACCTCGAGCGGAGCATCTTGGAGTTCCATCGAGCGTTGAGCTGTGAACCAAACAACCCTCTACTTAATGTCACATCTACTGTAGGTGATGTCACTAGCCAGCTAAATAATGTCAGGCATCAGGCATTTAATGTTGTGACATAAAGTATGAGGGATGTCTTTCATAGTCTTTAATGACTGAGTTGCCTTGGGGGTGGTGTGGGAGGCTATTTAAGGACCCCAACTACCTTAGAGGAGAGGATGATCTTTTGAGAGTTTAAGAAGTTATTGCTAGAGAGAATACACATCATTGAGAGAGAGTTATTACAAACCAGAGGTCTTATTCACTCATCATTGTCATTTATTACGAAGCCTTTAATACTTGACAGAGATTCTTGAGGGTGCTTAGCCGCCTGCTAAAGTGTATCTAGGATGCTTACTTCTCTCTTCCTCTAGCTAAGTTACCTCTAAGTTCATTACTATATTTTCTGAGTTATACACGAGAGATTTTATGAGTTTAAACTAAGTCTTATCTTCATTGAGTTTGTGTTTGCATGTTCTATCACTAATCTAAGGTTTTAGCCATTTAAAGTATCATCACCATACTTTAAAGGGGTTACGCCTCCATCTTATCTAAAGTACCCTCTTACACTCATCAACCGAGGTTAACTGCGTATTCTGAGTTCCTATGTTGATGGTTGATAACCTAAGCCACATGGAGGAAAGGCCTTCTTCAGCACTATAGGTTTCAGTAATCCCTGTTGCCGTCCTCCCAGCCCCAGTACGGGCATGAAGTGTATTTTTTAACATATGTATCACATTGACATTGTCGTGAGGGCTATGTTCTGGACAAACTCTATCTTTAAAATCATCCCCTGCTAGGAGCGAAAGTGGTTCGACTCGAAAACCTGACGGAAGCATATCATTTTCCCCATGTTGTATCTCGAGTACCGGATTACTAGTGCTTGCATTCTCAGTATTATCATCATCGCTCGAGATCGTGATGACCTACCCATTGGCAAAAAATTTCAGTTTCTGATGGATGGAAGGGGACTGTAATACCCCGTACTTTTGACTATATTTATTTTGAGGATTAATTAATTAAATGCGTATTAATTGGAAATTAATCCGGGATAAAAATACTAATGTGATACGAGTTAGTATTTGATTATGTGCATATATGATTATATATGAACTTGGTATTATAAAATTTGTCGTGGGATTTATATACGGCATTTTAGAAATTTTGTTGAGACGCGTGGGACCGCCGCGTCACGGTATAATATTTTGATATTAAAAGTGAATTTAAAATCTATAATCCGTATGGTCGTTTTGAGTGCGCCAACGCGTCCGGAAGGGTCGAGTTAGTCAGAAAACACTAGCCGGGGGTATAGTTTGGGTCCCGGGGTGTTTTTAGGCCATTCCGGCACCATAAAGGGTATTTTAGTAATTTGGTATTTTTGGGTAATTAAAAGTGACGAAAATTGAGAGTTGTAATCTGATAAGGAATTGACCCAACCAACCCTTATTAACCCAACAAGCTACGGAGGTTTATGAAATTAGGTTTTCATAAGTTCCCCCAAAGCAAACCCTAGCCACCATAGCTTTTTGGAGAAGAAAGCTTGGAGAAGGAGAGAGAGAGAGGAATTCTGCAGAAATTCTACACCGAATCCACACCAAATTCAGAGACAAACAAGGCAAGTGACTTTATTCCATTTAAATTCTGAGAATGTCTTTTCCATGTTAGAAAATTCGGGTTTATGGTTGTTCTTGATAAAATATGAAAACCCATGTAGTCTAGATCATAAAACTTGAGGAATTTGAGAAGGATTGCATGTAGAATAGTTTGGAGACAATTAATCTGATGTTAATACATGTTTGGGTGAAAGAAAAACGAATTAAATTCTGGATTTGATGTTGATATATATCTAGGGTTCATGTTCTTGATGATATTGGGGAAAAGTATAAAATCTTGGGATTTAATGATGTTTAGGATGCCTTATTGCCTTAAAAGACGTTAGTTTATAACCTAAGCATGTTTTAGTATGATTAGAGGACTTAAATCATTGTTAGGACGAACTTTGGAGAAGGATTGAAGTGATAAAAATGGATGAAAAACGATTTGGGAAATTCTGGGCCGCAACTGGTATCTCGTTAGAAGCAGCCCCCAGGTCGTTCGAACGAACTCGTTCGAACGAGCTTCTAACGAGTTGACCAGTCGTTATTAACGAGTAGGGAATTTCGTTCGATATCTCATTCGAACGAGATATCGTTAGAAGGGTCAGTTCGTTCGAACGAACTGGGATCTCGTTCGAACAGCCTCGTTCGAACGAGACTTCTAACGACCTGACAGTCCAAACTCGTTCGAAGTCTCGTTCGAACGAGACTTCTAACGAGTTGACAGTCTGATCCTTTTTGGACTGTTTTGATTTTTAGAGTCCCGTAAACTTGTTCGAGGATATAGAAGACCTTCCTTTATTGATGTGAGGATAGATTTGGGACTTTTGGGTTATTGAGAGGAGTATTATACACTAGAGTTATATTCAATGAACCATTTGGGTTGAGACGTGAGTGTCTACTACGATGTGAGGATGAATTATGGCGCGTATAATTACAAACCAGAATAGTACGAATTGTGATAATTATAGTTAGTACGAGAGTGCGATATGTACTACGATTAAAATACGGAATTACTAAGACGTGTATTTACTTAGTATTGGTATATGGATTGTTTGTATGACATACCTACCATACTTGCTATCACGGGAGGTTGCGTTCGCTTAGGACCCTCTAATCCTTGTGTGCCTACGGGGGGGATATAGACTGGTACCTCGATGAACATAGGTCATAGAAAGACTTATTGTGATATTAATAAGTCCGCTGACCATGGGAGCGTAGGTATGTGCGTGACCCATGTGATGGTGACTGTGTTCGCCTCCACTATTTGTGATTTGTGTTATCTGAACTATTCCTGAGAGATTCGGAATATGTGATCCTTATGTACGTGATGTACCGGGATGGATAGCAGAGTATGTGTGCACCATAGCTTAGATTGCGGGGTGCTTGTATCGTATATTTATGATGTGAATAATATACATTAAATTAATGGAAATCCTCATGTTAATGTTGTAAAAATATTACGGTATTGTTTCGAGATATATAATGAGTTAGCTGATAGTTATATCAATGGCGTATTTAGTAACTGAGTTTACGTTAAACCTCTATTTAATTACGAGCGTTGTTGTGTTAATGGAACCAAGTATTATGGGTAGAACCTTTGGTAGTCTAGCTAGTTATGTTGTCAGTTAGCTAGTAGTATGGGTCATTATAGATGGGTACTTACGTTAGGAGTGCACAGGTAGACGAGAGGTGAGGATATCATGCGAGTGTACGTCCTAACATGTACTTTGCATTTAATGTTTTAAATGTTTTTAAAGCACTTGCAGGTTTTTAAAATATAACTCCACATTCGGGCTCTGACCCGTTTGCTTTTCAAATCTCTTTTTCTTTGTAAAACCATTTTAGGTGCCCAGCCACAAGGACACCAAGCATAGGATACTCATTCAGGTGACGAGCTGTAGCTGCTTGTGGAAGCTATAGAGATTTGCATGTAGACGCTTCTATCTTTTGGATTCCAGAGTCACCATCTATCATTTGTAGGGCATGTTGCCCATTTCTTTAGAGACATCTTTTATATTTCAGTTTTCAGACTTTAGCATGTTTTATTTCAGTTTCGGTTATTCATTTCAGTTATGGGATTGTAGTGAGGAGTTTTCCTCCAGACTTTATTTACTCTATTGTGGTGGTTATTCGTTTTACTTCAGTATGGTGAATGGTGTTATCTATTTCTTCATTACACTTGTTGCATGTTAATCAGACTTAAACTAAAATTTGGCAACTTGCTTTTTAAATACTAGGTGGTTAGAAATAATAAAATGTTTTTCGACAGTGATGCTATTAACTGAGCCAACTTGGCATTTTGAATTAATTTTATAAAGGAGTAGCTACCCGGTATTTAATTAGTCGGGGTGTCACAGGTGGTATCAGAGCATCAGGTTCTAGTGTCCTTTAGGATCTGTACGGCTATTATGTTTCCGCTACGTTTTCTTTGATATAGAGCCCTATATTTTAGGACTGTTGTACTCTTTATGTGTATGCTTCGTTCTTCAGCTATATTAAGTTTATAACCGTGAACTTATAAACTTTGTTCTTATTTCAGATGCCTCCACGACGTGCACGACGAGTTCCCAGGAATGCAATGCCCGAACCCCAGCCCGCTCCAGTTCAGGGCATGTTGAACGCCGCTGAGGTTGCTGCTATAGTAGCCCAAGCGGTAAATGCCGCGATTGTCGTGATTCAGCAGGCACCGCCTCAGGCGCCGGTTGCCGCGCCAGCACATGTTAATGCATTCCCGTCTGCTTGGGAGCGTGTACGAGACGCTTTTCAGAAAGCGCATCCGCCAGAGTTTGCAGGTAGCTCAGACGTGGTAGTCTCGAGCCAATGGAGGAAGGACATACAGAGGCATTTGAGGATGCATGAGTGCACTGATGTTCAGAAACAGGTGCTAGCTACTTTCAAGCTAGTGGGATCTGCACTACAGTGGTGGGAGTCTATTACCACCGCGGAGGAGAGGGATACCCTCACGATTCAAGAGTTCTGGGTGCGGTTCGACCGCAAGTACTTTCCGTCCGCAGTTCATACAGAGATGAGGAGGAAGCTGATGAGTTTGAGGCAGGAGGGCAAGACAGTGGCCGAGTATGAGGCCGAGTTCACTAACCTGTTGAATATCGTTCCAGGCGAGATTCCAACAGAGAAGAAGAAGATAGAGAAGTTCACTGATGGGTTGAATTGGAGGATCCGTCAGCATCTGCTAGGGAACCTATCGTTGGCCACGTATTCTGATGTGGTTAACGCTGCCTTATTGCACTGCCAGGACCACCGTTTTCACATGGCCGAGGGCAAGCGGTCGGGGGAGTCTAGCCATCAGGGCAGGACTGGAGGACATGGTGTCAGCGGGACACAAACCGGTCAGGGGCAGAGACAGAATGAGCAGGGTACCCAGCAGGGGGACAATAAGAGGTTCCGGTCAGGGAACTACAGGCAGGGACAGGGAGGTTTCCGCCAGGGCCATCAGGGTCCAAACGGCCATCAGGGCCAACAGGGACAGAATGGGCAGCAGTTTCATCAGGGCCAGCAGGGCCAAGGGAGGAATGGTAACGGCCACCAGGGCCGGGGACAGCAGGGGCAGAGGGGAGGGAACTTCCCAGGGAAGTGCTTTACTTGTGGCAAGACTGGCTATAAGAAGCAGGATTGTCCTGATAGGGGCAGGGCCCCACAGCAGCAGCAGCAGGGTGCTCGCCAGGAGCCACAGAGACCTATGTTTCCCGTCGCTCTTCCTGCACCGCCACAGATGGCAGCTTTGCCACCCATTCCAGCAGTCCCAGCTCAGCAGGGGCAGCTACAGTATGGACGTGTCTACAACGTTCACCAGGCTGCAGTTCCACAGGCACCGCCCGCGATCGAGGGTACGTTTCCTATCCATGGCACTATGGGTCGGGTGTTATTTGATACGGGTGCTACACACTGTTTTATTGCTACACACTTCGCGAAAGCTTTAGGATTGTTAGCTACGGCAGAGAACACAGTGACGTGTGTCGACTCACCATTAGGGAGTGGGTCACTTATTTTCTTTATATGCCGGGGAGTGGGGGTAGAGGTTGGTGGTTTGGTATTACCTGCGGACATGTTAGTGTTAGATATGCATGTTCACGATGTGATCATCGGTATGGATTGGCTCGTAGCATATAGGGCCATGATTGATTGCTTCAGCGGGAGCATTATTTTTGCCATTCCGGGGCAAGAGATGTTTATAGTGGCGATGCCTCGCCCAGAGGGAGGATCGACCGCTCATCTGTATTACATAGAGGAGGATATCTCTAAGGAGGTTGTTATTCCTTTAGATTCGATCCCGGTTGTCAGGGAGTATTCAGATGTATTTCAGGAGATACCAGGCTTACCGCCTAGTCGGGAGATAGACTTCGTTATTGATTTGCTACCGGGTACGAGACCTATAGCACGTGCACCGTACCGTATGGCTCCGGCTGAGATGCGAGAGCTACGGGATCAGATAGAGCAGCTGTTAGGGCAGGGCTTTATTCGCAGGAGTACCTCACCTTGGGGCGCTCCAGTTTTGTTTGTGAAGAAGAGGGATGGTTCACTGAGATTGTGCGTGGACTACCGAGAGTTGAATAAGGTCACGATACGGAATAAGTATCCGTTGCCTCGAATCGATGACTTATTCGACCAGTTGAGAGGAGCTTCTTTCTTCTCGAAGATTGACTTGAGGTCAGGATACCATCAATTGCGTATCAGGGAGGAGGATGTCTCGAAGACTGCGTTCTTGTCGAGATATGGTTCTTATGAATTTTGGGTTATGCCTTTCGGCTTGACCAACGCTCCAGCAGTGTTTATGGACTTGATGAACAGGGTGTTCAGAGATTTCCTAGATCAGTTTGTCATTGTCTTCATTGATGACATTCTGGTTTACTCTCAGACAGAGGAGGAGCACGCCGAGCATTTGAGGCAGGTTTTGCAGACACTTCGTCAGAACGAGTTGTATGCAAAATATGAGAAGTGCGGGTTTTGGTTGAAGGAAGTCCAGTTTTTGGGTCACATTATTTCCGACCAGGGAATATCAGTTGATCCGGGGAAGGTATCGGCGGTGAGGGAGCCCACGACACCAACAGAGATTCGTAGTTTCTTGGGTCTAGCAGGATACTACAGGAGGTTTATTCGGGGTTTCTCGGAGATAGCAGGTCCTTTGACACATCTTACTCGTAAGGGTGTGCCATATATCTGGAGTGATGCCTGTCAGTTGGCATTCGATGAGTTGAAGGACAAATTGACCTCAGCACCTGTGTTAGCATTGCCGAGACCGGGAGTTGAGTATTTGGTTTACACCGATGCGTCTTTGCAAGGACTGGGAGGTGTATTGCAACAGGAGAGACAGGCCATAGCTTATGTTTCTCGTAAGCTTAAGCCTCATGAGAATAATTACCCCACACATGATTTGGAGTTGGCGGCAGTGGTATTTGCCTTACGTATTTGGAGGCAATATCTTTTGGGGGAGAAGTTTCAGCTGTTCACGGACCACAAGTCACTACAGTATCTGTTCAGAAGGAACTGAATATGCGGCAGCGCAGGTGGCTTGAATTTGTGAAGGACTACCAGTTCGACATCCAGTACCACCCGGGTAAGGCTAACGTGGTAGCAGACGCGTTGAGCCACAGGCCAGCAGATGAGGTGGCAGAGGTGTGGAAAGCTAAGTGGAAGGAATTGGGACACCAGGATGCAGTGGCCCGATCTTTCATGTCTGTGATGACCGTTACCCCGCAGATTGTCACAAAGGTAGTACGGGCACAGGCTAATGACTCGTTCTGTCAGGAGCAGATAGTTCGATTGCTAGCAGAGGGAGCCGAGTCCTATACCGTTAGTTCAGACGGGGGATTACGCTTCAATGGGAGGTTGGTAGTTCCGGAAGGGGAGGAATTGCGACACGATGTGATGGCAGAGTCGCACGGCTCACGGTTCGCGGTACATCCCGGAGGGGACAAAATGTACCAAGACATGAGACGGCAATATTGGTGGAGCGGTATGAAGAGAGATATCGCTGAGTTTGTCTCGAAATGCGCCACTTGTCAGCTTGTAAAAGTGGATCATCAGAGACCAGCAGGATTGCTACAGCCGTTAGAGGTTCCGGTGTGGATGTGGGAGAGCATATCCATGGATTTTATCACGGGGTTGCCTACGTCGCAGAGGGGTCACGACTCTGTTTGGGTAATTGTGGACAGGTTGTCCAAGGTCGCTCACTTCTTACCCGTAAGGACTGACTACACTACGGGACAGTATGCCCAGCTCTTCATTTCCGAGATTGTGAGACTCCACGGTGTGCCCTTAAATATCGTGTCTGACAGAGACAAGATATTTGTTTTGAGGTTTTGGGAGAGTTTCCAGGAGGCCATGGGCACGGAATTGCGGTTGAGTACGGCTTATCATCCGCAGACTGATGGGCAGACAGAACGCACCAATCAGATGTTGGAGGACATGCTACGCATGTGCATTATTGACTTCGAGGGTGGATGGGAGAAGTACCTTCCACTGGTGGAGTTTGCCTACAACAACTCCTATCAGTTCACGATTGGCATGGCTCCGTTTGAGGCATTGTACGGTAGGCCTTGTCGTTCCCCAGCATGTTGGTTGGAGGTGGGGGACAACAAACTACTTGGGCCGGAAGTGATTCAGGATACTTCGGCAAGGATTGAGTTGATTCGGAGTCGCATTCGGGTAGCTCAAGACAGGCAGAAGAGTTATGCTGATGCGAAGAGGTTTTTCAGGGAGTTCCAAGTGGGGGACCAGGTTTTGCTCAGGGTTTCTCCGATGAAGGGGATTATGCGATTCGGGAAGAAGGGGAAGTTGGCACCGAGATATGTGGGGCCGTTTCCTATTATTGAGCGGATCGGACCGGTTGCGTATAGACTTGGACTACCGGAGCACTTGCATCGGATTCACGACGTGTTCCATATTTCCTCGCTGAGGAAATACCTTAGAGATGATTTGGCTCATTCTCACATTGCTGTGGAGGACATCGATCTCCAGCCGGATAGCTCCTATGAGGAGGGGCCAATTGCTATTTTGGACCGAAGCGAGAGGAAACTGCGGTCAAAGATAGTCCCGTTAGTGCGTGTTCAGTGGCGACATCACAATGTCGAGGAGTCCACATGGGAGCGCGAGGATGAGATGCGCGAACGTTATCCAGAGCTATTTTTAGCAGGTACTTTCTAGTTTCGAATTTCGGGACGAAATTCAGTTATTAGGGGGGGAGTATGTAATACCCCGTACTTTTGACTATATTTATTTTGAGGATTAATTAATTAAATGCGTATTAATTGGAAATTAATCCGGGATAAAAATACTAATGTGATACGAGTTAGTATTTGATTATGTGCATATATGATTATATATGAACTTGGTATTATAAAATTTGTCGTGGGATTTATATACGGCATTTTAGAAATTTTGTTGAGACGTGTGGGACCGTCGCGTCACGGTATAATATTTTGATATTAAAAGTGAATTTAAAATATATAATCCGTATGGTCGTTTTGAGTGCGCCAACGCGTCCGGAAGGGTCGAGTTAGTCAGAAAACACTAGCCGGGGGTATAGTTTGGGTCCCGGGGTATTTTTAGGCCATTCCGGCACCATAAAGGGTATTTTAGTAATTTGGTATTTTTGGGTAATTAAAAGTGACGAAAATTGAGAGTTGTAATCTGATAAGGAATTGACCCAACCAACCCTTATTAACCCAACAAGCTACGGAGGTTTATGAAATTAGGTTTTCATAAGTTCCCCCAAAGCAAACCCTAGCCACCATAGCTTTTTGGAGAAGAAAGCTTGGAGAAGGAGAGAGAGAGAGAGGAATTCTGCAGAAATTCTACACCGAATCCACACCAAATTCAGAGACAAATAAGGCAAGTGACTTTATTCCATTTAAATTCTGAGAATGTCTTTTCCATGTTAGAAAATTCGGATTTATGGTTGTTCTTGATAAAATATGAAAACCCATGTAGTCTAGATCATAAAACTTGAGGAATTTGAGAAGGATTGCATGTAGAATAGCTTGGAGACAATTAATCTGATGTTAATACATGTTTGGGTGAAAGAAAAACGAATTAAATTCTGGATTTGATGTTGATATATATCTAGGGTTCATGTTCTTGATGATATTGGGGAAAAGTATAAAATCTTGGGATTTAATGATGTTTAGGATGCCTTATTGCCTTAAAAGACGTTAGTTTATAACCTAAGCATGTTTTAGTATGATTAAAGGGCTTAAATCATTGTTAGGACGAACTTTGGAGAAGGATTGAAGTGATAAAAATGGATGAAAAACGATTTGGGAAATTCTGGGCCGAAACTGGTATCTCGTTAGAAGCAGCCCCCAGGTCGTTCGAACGAGCTTCTAACGAGTTGACCAGTCGTTATTAACGAGTAGGGAATTTCGTTCGATATCTCGTTCGAACGAGATATCGTTAGAAGGGTCAGTTCGTTCGAACGAACTAGGATCTCGTTCGAACAGCCTCGTTCGAACGAGACTTCTAACGACCTGACAGTCCAAACTCGTTCGAAGTCTCGTTCGAACGAGACTTCTAACGAGTTGACAGTCTGATCCTTTTTGCACTGTTTTGATTTTTAGAGTCCCGTAAACTTGTTCGAGGATATAGAAGACCTTCCTTTATTGATGTGAGGATAGATTTGGGACTTTTGGGTTATTGAGAGGAGTATTATACACTAGAGTTATATTCAATGAACCATTTGGTTTGAGACGTGAGTGTCTACTACGATGTGAGGATGAATTATGGCGCGTATAATTACAAACCAGAATAGTACGAATTGTGATAATTATAGTTAGTACGAGAGTGCGATATGTACTACGATTAAAATACGGAATTACTAAGACGTGTATTTACTTAGTATTGGTATATGGATTGTTTGTATGACATACCTACCATACTTGCTATCACGGGAGGTTGCGTTCGCTTAGGACCCTCTAATCCTTGTGTGCCTACGGGGGGGATATAGACTGGTACCTCGATGAACATAAGTCATAGAAAGACTTATTGTGATATTAATAAGTCCGCTGACCATGGGAGCGTAGGTATGTGCGTGACCCATGTGATGGTGACTGTGTTCGCCTCCACTATTTGTGATTTGTGTTATCTGAACTATTCCTGAGAGATTCGGAATATGTGATCCTTATGTACGTGATGTACCGGGATGGATAGCAGAGTATGTGTGCACCATAGCTTAGATTGCGGGGTGCTTGTATCGTATATTTATGATGTGAATAATATACATTAAATTAATGGAAATCCTCATGTTAATGTTGTAAAAATATTACGGTATTGTTTCGAGATATATAATGAGTTAGCTGATAGTTATATCAATGGCGTATTTAGTAACTGAGTTTACGTTAAACCTCTATTTAATTACGAGCGTTGTTGTGTTAATGGAACCAAGTATTATGGGTAGAACCTTTGGCAGTCTAGCTAGTTATGTTGTCAGTTAGCTAGTAGTATGGGTCATTATAGATGGGTACTTACGTTAGGAGTGCACAGGTAGACGAGAGGTGAGGATATCATGCGAGTGTACGTCCTAACATGTACTTTGCATTTAATGTTTTAAATGTTTTTAAAGCACTTGCAGGTTTTTAAAATATAACTCCACATTCGGGCTCTGACCCGTTTGCTTTTCAAATCTCTTTTTCTTTGTAAAACCATTTTAGGTGCCCAGCCACAAGGACACCAAGCATAGGATACTCATTCAGGTGACGAGCTGTAGCTGCTTGTGGAAGCTACAGGGATTTGCATGTAGACGCTTCTATCTTTTGGATTCCAGAGTCACCATCTATCATTTGTAGGGCATGTTGCCCATTTCTTTAGAGACATCTTTTATATTTCAGTTTTCAGACTTTAGCATGTTTTATTTCAGTTTCGGTTATTCATTTCAGTTATGGGATTGTAGTGAGGAGTTTTCCTCCAGACTTTATTTAATCTATTGTGATGGTTATTCGTTTTACTTCAGTATGGTGAATGGTGTTATCTATTTCTTCATTACACTTGTTGCATGTTAATCAGACTTAAACTAAAATTTGGCAACTTGCTTTTTAAATACTAGGTGGTTAGAAATAATAAAATGTTTTTCGACAGTGATGCTATTAACTGAGCCAACTTGGCATTTTGAATTAATTTTATAAAGGAGTAGCTACCCGGTATTTAATTAGTCGGGGTGTCACAGGGACACACCTTTTATATGGACCCATGGTCATCCTAGCAATAGGTTGAAATAAACCTGGATGTCGATGACTTCGAATTCAGTAATGAATCTAAAATTACACTTTCGAATTAATTACGGCTTGATTTCACTCGAGAATAATTCTAAGCTCTTAAAAAAAATTAGACTGCCAATCTATACAAAAATAAAATCCTCCAAACGTCGAGCTCTAAAATCCTCCAAAATTCATAGCATCCAAATTCACGTTAACCCGACATTAAAAGAAAAATATGGGGAAGTACACAATATGACAAGAATAAATGCTCAAAATAATAACGGTGAATAAAATGCAACAATACGAATCTGAATTCAAGTCCAATGCGACAACCGAGTATTATTCCAATTTAATTTCTCAATAACACATCAATAGGTCACCGGGCCTCAGCTCACATAAGCTTCGTAAAACCTTATCCTGGTTATTAAAATTTTGAACTATTAGTGGGTGACCATTCTCCGTGCCATATAAAAATTTCATGACACTATGTCCATCAACAAATACAATATCTCAAATGAATCAATATTTTAGATTCAAATAAACGTCATGATATCAACAATACGAGTACAAATAAACGAGGAACAAAATGAATACTCTCGAGAGATTTAAGAAGCATATTGTGTAAACCCCGCACCTTAAAATAATCATAACAAACTCATCATTTTCTTACTCAAAATTCTGATCATACCACTGCGTTCCTCTCGCGAAAAAAATAACAATTCGTTTTAGCCCAAACTCGAGAAACACCAAATAAACCTTCAAATCGTGGTTCGAATATTGGTTTAAATGGGGTTAGGTTTATAGGAGAAATAAAATGAAAATTATAAGGATCTAGTGCCCTTAGAGATTGTGAAAATATGTTTGAAAAGTCCTAACCCCGTATTAATTTAAGTGGACAAAGATTATAGAATTTAAGTTGCATTAGAATCCTATTCAAACTCAAACATGTTGCATGTTAGTCACGCTCCATAACCGTGACAAAAGGTAAGTCACGATTTAAGGCCGTGACAAATATCTGACGCATGATTCTTATTTTGACCTTATTTTTTTGCCTAGAGAATTTTATGTTACGAGGACCATTCTAAATGATCCAAGACTTATATATACTCATATTGTGAGTCTTTTAAGCTAGTTTTATGAATCTCAAATTAATTTAATTAATTAGCGGATAAAATTACGGGTTGTTATAGTGTAGGGGTCATATGGATTTCACTAAAAATATCACTTGATGTGGTGATGACACGCCACTACGTTTCAAAATTAAATAAAAAAACTAGACCTCTCTAACATTTTCCTTTGATATAAAAGTGGGCAAATGGTTTAGATGATAAATTTTTTCATGACAAAATTTGTCATGTCAAAATATGTTAGGACAAATCCTATAATTTCGTGATAGGGTTGTTTGATATGATTAAATTTCAGGTGACAAAAGTGAACGGTTTGATAGCATTAATGGAGAAACTGGAAAATGTAAAAAACAAATGATCTAAAAAAACAGTTCTTAACAAAAAAAAATAGTTTTAACAATTTTTTTTTAATAAAAACGAAACAGTCTTTAACAAAAAAATAAACAGTTTCTAAAGAAAAAAATAGTTTAAGTCCAAAAAAAGTTTTTAATGAATAAAAAAAAAGTTTTAACAAAAAAATTGTTTTAACGAAAATAACAATTTTTTTCTTAAAAAAATATTTTTAACCAAATAAAACATTTAAAAAAAACGTGTTTAAAAAAATATTTTTAAAAAGAATCACAAAATTGTGAGAAAACTTTATTTTTGCTATACGGGTAAGCAACATTTGTCAACAAAAGTGAAAAAATGAGACAAATTTGGATGTGGGTATGGGTATACAACTCATCAAAGCTTGTTCTCAATTATTAAGGTACGGGTATCCATAAAAAAAAATTACATTGCAAATAAGAAAAATCAAATACACAAAATAGTGAATAAATACTAAATTTGTAACTATTTACTATATATATCATGATAAATAAAATGTAACAAACGGATCTTAGAAACACAATTTAATACGAGCACACGCATTCATTTTCTCCAAATTATATTTTCAAATAACATCTCTCTATGATTTTATATTACTTTTACAGCTATGTTATAACTCTAATACAATACTATTAGAGGGGTAAATAATAATTAATGCTCCTTACCTTAAATATGGCTCCCTTCTTCTAAAATTAATACCTTATTTCACCTAAATGAATTAATAAAAAATCTCTTTAAAACAAAAAAAATTGAATAAATCAAAAGTCTCTTAAAAACTAAAAAGATGATCCATTATAGACTCCAATAATTAATCCTGCGATCCAACACAATCTATATTCAATTAATCTATTTTCATCATTCTTCACTCATATCACATTACATTATGCTACTAATACTACTACATGTATATGACGTTTTATTTCTAGAAAAAAGTTTTCAAATTTTAAAAATGATTTTTTCTATAAATAAAAAAGGTTTTTGGTTATGAAAATATTTGTAACGTTTATTTATAGAAATAACTTTAAGTTTTTGTTTATAAATGACATAAATATTTGTGAACTAAAAAAAATATGTATAATTTTTTTTATATAAAAGACGTACAATACTTTTGAAGCTTTTATTCATAAAAAATCATTTTCAAGTTAAAAAAAATTCGAAATCGTTTTTAATATAAATAAAAATGTTTTTGGTTTTAAAAATATTTGGAACGTTTTATTTAAAGAAAAAAAAAGTTTTATCTATAAATGATATACAATTTTTTAACTAAAAACAAATAAAAATATGCATATTTTTTTTATAAATACGTATAATTATTTTGAAGTATTTATTTATGAAAATATTTTTTATCTAATAAAAATATTTAAAAATAATACATAAGTTTTTATTTATGAAAAAAACAATTATTTATAATAACTTTAAAATAAAATGCTAAATTTATGACATATATTAATTTAGAATTATTATTATATTTATTTAATATACATTCCTGATACATCAGACAAATTGTATGCTGAATAAATTAATTAGAGAGATTATAAGGCGAACCGCCTAATAACCAGCCTCGGGACCGCATTTTGTCCTTTTTCTTTTCTTTTTTTTAGTTTTTTATTCTTTTGTTGATATAAAAACAGTTTTTTATATTAAAAAAATAGTTTTTTATATTAAAAAAAAAAACTTTTTTCCTATTAAAATAAAAAATTATTAAAATTAAACATCTTTTAATTAAAATTTTTAAAAAAAATCATAAATAAGAAAAACTATAAAACAATTTTTTTTATTATGGAAAAAATATCACGATTAATTAGTGTTGCTGTCGCAGGGCCATGTTCCTGGACTCACATCATTTGTTGAAGCAGGTCCGCACCAGCGGCACTATTTTATCGCGATATCTTTTCACTAAAATGTCGCGATTAATTAGTACCGCTGGCACGGACCCACATTCAACAAATGATGTGGGTCCGATAATGTAGGTCAGCGCTAGCGGCACTAATTCATCGCGATATTTTTTATAAAAAAAATATCACGATTAATTAGTACCGTTGGCGCGAACCTACCTTCAACAAATGATGTGGGTCCTGGAATGTGGGTTCCACCAGCGGCACTAATTAATCGAGATATTTTTTGTTGAAAAAATATCGCGATTAATTAGTGCCGATGGCGATGATCCATATTCAACAAATGATGTGGTACTTGGAATGCGAGTTCGCGCCAGCGGCAGTAATCAATCGCGATATCACCAGTTCAATAAACATAGTTTATTTTTATTTATGAAAAAAATAATAATAATAAACTGTTAAGTTTTAATTAAAAATAACTGTTTTTTTTATTTATTAGAAAGACTATTTCTTTTTAATTAAAAAAAAAACTTTTTTTATAATAATAGAAAAACTTTTTTTTATATATAAAAACGAAATGTATAAAAAATTAAAAATTAAAAAGAATGTCGTTCAAATTGGCGGTTCATTTAGAATTAATTAATTAAATATGATAGTGTCCAGAGTACATTTCTGTTTAAATTATTTACCCGCCTCTCCCCCTAAAATTTTGCCGCCACTCTCTGTTTTTGTAAGTTTGTAACAGAGATTTTCACTTCATTTTGAATCCAACTCGGTATCATCAACGTATGACTGGTAATGGCACGTGGAAAGATTTTTAAAGGGTTTTGGCTTTCTCTTCGTTTTGCTACTGACGGGTCCCATCATAACTGTCCACTATAATCAATAAAAGTACCACTTAAAAACCGGCGCCACTGTGTACTACGTCACTTAATTTTGTAAAAGAAATATGCTGATCAGAAATGGCCCTTCACTTTAGTCTGTAACCAGCTGGCTGCACTTCAACTTTGTTGCAATATGTTTTCTTGTAATAAACTTCATTACAAAATTATAAGTTAATAAATTTAAAATTGTGAGATTTGAATTAATATGGAGTCAATATGGTTGATCAATTAAAATAATAAGAGTTTTTCTGTAGCGACATACAAATTTAATCTATTTTGTGTGACACTGATATGTCGCGTTTATATTGATCTATTTTTTTATTTTGACAAAAATCACACCCTTTTTTTTATAATCATAAACCTCCACACGAAATAGTTCTTAGGATTCTCCCACCATTGCACCCACAAAATGAATCAATACAGACAAAAAACGTCACAAAAAATGAATCGAATTAATGAGTCAGCGTAGTATTATCGAAATAATATTTTGAATTTGAAAATTTCGATACAATCACTTAAACTCGTTTGTGCCCATTGAAATCTGCTAATATGAGCGTATCTATTTGTTGATAACTTCTCTTTCATGCATATTGTCGTCATCATCATTTTTGTCTTAATCCAATCATTTTATGCATATTGTAATGTTTATTATTTATATAAATTTGGGTAAAGAATATAGAGTACTGATAGAGATACTCAATTTTTTGACACAATTTTGAAATCTAGTAATGTGTTATCATCACATTGGGTAGTATGTTTAATGGAACCCATGTGATCGATACACATCACTTGATTTCAAAATTGGGTCAAAAACCGAGTCTCCGTATCATTACTCAAGAATATTTTGTTATGATCCTATTATTATTAACATTTGAAATTTAGAATGTAGGATTTAAATAGAGTATATTTTGATAAATATTTTTTGTTACTTAACGGATCTTTAACTATTTGAGCTAGGTGATCCGTTAACGGTAACGGTAACGGTTCAAGTTTAAGCTTGTTATTTGGAATTAATTTGTTAATGAGTTTAAGAGGTTTTGGTACAAACCTACTATCGCATGACATGGATATGACCTCTTGACAGAGTTAGTTTATGAGATTTCATTTATTAATATCCTGATGTGAAATTTATACATTGAGAACGGCTCTCCTATATCACACTTAGTTTAGGTCCTAAGAAAAAAAAAAAATTATTTTTATTTTTCTCTTAAAATTAATCTTCCAACCAACACATATTCAAAAAGTTGGGTCAAAATACATTTTCTTGCTATTTTAAAAAAATTTACGAAATTCTGTTTGCGCATACCTTTTTATAAGGCATTTTTAACAGTTTTTTTTTTTTTTTTAAATAGTAAAAAATTGTATTTTGACCTAATTTTTCTAACATGTGTTGATTGGAAGGTTAACTCCTGGGTAAAATAAAAAATTGAATTTTTTTTAGGACCTAAAACTAAATGTGATATATAATTGATATATGAAACACAATGTACAGGAACCTTGCTATGTGTGTGTGTGTAGGAAGACACTATTACATAACACTTATTTTTAGGCCCTAATAAATATTTTTTTCCAAAAATTTTATTTTTCTATTGAAACTAACCTTTCAATCAACACATGTTCAAAAAATTAGATCAAAATATATTTTTTTGTTATTTTTAAAGATTCACAAAATTTTGTGAACGCAAACCCTTATATATAAGGTATTTTCAGTAGTTTTTTATTGAATTTTTTTAGAAATAGCAATAAGTTATATTTTGACCTAATTTTTTGAACATGCCCAACTAAACTTTGCTCCACGCTACTCTAATCATTGTTATGACAACGTGTTTTCCCATCGCGCAAACGTTAACGGTGATCGGGTAAAGTTAAACGGCACAGACCCTGATTAATAAAAAAATTCTAAAAGAAACCTCTCATGGATTACCAACTCTTGCTCGGAACCCAAACTCAAAATTTTCTTTTACAAAAAAGATCATTAACAATATCCGATCTCTCTCTTAAAGCTTCAAACTAAGCCTCCGCTCATCTTTAAATTTTTTTGCCCACTCCGATGATCATCCCTTATTCGAAAATGGTCACCAATTCATTTGAAGTGTCCCAAACAAAGTACTAGCTAACTCTTAGCTCTCGGTTAAGCTAACTCCAATGACACCCAAATGGTTATATGCCCTCTATGGAACTCCCAATTTCCATCATAATCAATTAGTTTACTCTCCCACCTTTACGTTAGGATTTTAAATATTGCAACTCTTCAAATATCTCTGGTATCCTACAGTATCTGCTGGAGGGAACACTATCTCGACTTAAACCATAACAATAATTACTTCATCATATCAACATTACGGATTTTCCCAATTACCGTATGTCCAATAACTTTTGGAATGTATAGAGAATCACAAAACCCACGCCCTAGTTAAAGCCACTTCTCTTAGTTTGGCACCCTCTGGAAAAAACTTCCTTGAAAAAAGTAACCATTTCATGTCATCGAACAAAGAAAGGGACTTACTCCTAATTTCTATTTGCACAATATCTATTAGTAAACTTCAACCCTAAGGCATGAACCACCCCTAGCCCAAATTTGGGTGTAATGGACACCACTCATTTTTTAACAAGATGATATCACCAACCACAATAAACTACTCCTTCGTGCGGTCAATATTCGTTAATGATGCGCCGGCTCCATATTGTGTTAAAAAGCTACCTTTGGGATATTCTCCTATCGATTTCACCACTAATGATAACTTGCTCGAGTTTAACTTGTTATAATATAACACTCTCATCAACAGGTCCAACGTATTGTTGATATGTAACAACAAACACTCATCACTTATATTGTGTTAGAGCTTCCTTAATGTAATGTTGTCCCTGGATACTCTACTAGCTCAAAATTATGGTTTTTGCTCCCATAATACCTTGATTATCACTGATGATGTCATACCACAAAATACTCTCGCGGAGTATCCAAATCTAAGGCCACTATAAGGAAAAAACTAAATTGTTATGCAAGTGATACTTAACACCTATCCAAATAAAACTATAAGAACCTTAGACTATTTGTGACACCTCTACGCAACCTTAATACCCTCTAATGAACTCACATCTATATAAAAACAAGTATGCTAGTCCTTCTCCCTAGCCTAAGCATAACTATGCAAAGTAATCTTGGACTAAAAATGTCACATAAAAACTCTTACCCCCGTTAGTATATATAAGCGTAAAACATAACTATACACACAAGTTCACTAATGATATGATGAACTCCCATCTCAAAAGCCAACAAGGTGTTTGAAAACCAAGCCGACCAAACAAACTTCTACGTCTCTTTAATCACAACGTAAAGCAGTCCCCTACCTATTGGGGTATCCATATTTATGTAAAGCTCCGAGAAAATTAATATCACGTAATCATAATAGACACACTACTAATAAAAAATTACTAACCTCGATTTATATGCTAGACTCATGGACGTGATACATAAAGTTATCTGTAATAATCACCCGAAAGGGATGCTAAAAATCTTGTTGCCACAAAGGCATATAATAATTAGGTCGCCTCATTTGCCGCGATTTGTAACACCTTGCTCTAAAGTAACTATTGAAATGGACACCCTGCTAAGCTTACTTCTTTGGTTGTTAATGCTTAAACTTACCTCGTTTGTCCTGCTTTCATTGGTCGTAATCCCACTGGTCATAATTTTCTTGGCCCTACTGACCATAACAGATCATATCGTCCACTTTTGGAAACCTGTTGGGTTGGCTCCACCCAACACTATTATAACTACTGATGAGGTACCTTTCCCGGGTCAACGCTACACTATCTTTAGTCGTTAGGCCAACTTTGCCCCCCGGTGTTCAAAATCTTAGGGACTCCATCCCTTCCATAGCTACAACGCTTCTACCGGTGTAAGAAGCTAACTTTAACCACTTAAACTTAAGGGGTGAAGAATGGGTTACCTAATAACTCTTGTTAAATCCTTCGCGTAAGGTTTTTGCCAACTCAAAAAGTCTTCTCCCATAATAATTAAGCATGCGAACATCTTTCTTCGCTTCAATATCAATCTACCCCAGTGGATAAAGAGAAATATAGTTAAACTCGTCCTCATACTGGCTACCACGCAATCGCACATGCGAGGTCTTCCAATTTACTCCTAATGACATTACGAATAGTGAGTGAGAATATCTCTCCTCGAACCATATGCGAAGAACTTTCTAAATGTGTCATATCCCAAAATTCCTAACTCGTGACCGAAGTCGACCTCGTGCATGGAACATTTTGCAGGAAAAATCCAAATAAGAAATCTCATGATACACTTGGTAGATTCGGACCGCTCATCCAGAACCATGGTGTGAAATCTCCTAAGCGATCGTCATTATAAAAAGTACAAAACCTAATTAGTACGGCTTTAAAGTAGTGTAAGAACTCAACGCAAAAAGCGACACCATCACACTCAAGACCCCAATACACTAGAACCTGGAATACTCTGATACCAACTATGACACCCATAAAATTCATAAATAGATTGATCAGGTCTAATACAGAAATCAAGGGAATCAAGAACATTTGGAAACATCCTTAAAAGAACGTAATAAATAAAAGTGAAAAAGTAACAAAATAAGATAATGGAATATTGAAATAAAATAAATCCAATTATGATACAAATCACTGGCAATATAATAATTTAACACTGGAATACAATATATCGCCTTTTAGAAATGTAAAGTAGGACAAGAAATGAATGAGTGACACCGCTCAACTACTACATCCTAAGAATGAAGGATAAAATGGTGACAGAGAAGCTCCTCCGGTGATTAACTCGATCTATGACAGGAGCAATGATCTAAGGTATGTGAAAATGTTGGTATAACAATAACGTAAACAACAAGTTATGAAGAATACGATTATAACTGATTTTGGACTATAAAATATAGCTACACATCTTGCTCTCGTCTTTTCGTAGATTTTCAAGTTAATGGTTACCCAACCCAATAACTTGAAATAACATGAAATTATAATCCCGAACCCATATGCAATCCATGTGATTAAAGTTTCACTTTTTATTCCTTTAATCTTTACCATCACAGTATTAGGTTAAATTTTTTCTTTATGAATCATATGTTGTACGGTGGTCTCAAACCTAATGTACATCTCACTAAATGACCAATGTACCATTACTAGTCTTATACCTTAAGCTTATGTGTCTAAGTTATCTCATGCCACTGGTGCAATATGCATATCTCTAGTATACAAGGATACAAGAATACCAGTCATAAATCATTTAAATATGCATCTCTAGTATATTCATATACATCATTAGTATAACACATAAATAATTTGTGACTTGGTATTCTTATATCTTTGCATACTAAACAGGTACAACTATCTATAGTACCACAACACATAGTAGGAGAAAGACAATCTTTACGTCTAACATCCACACATAGGTACAACCCCAAACATATAGAAATAAATAAGATACACTCACACCTACACATAACAAAGGCCTATCCTTATTGCCTTGGGGGAGCACTTGCGTATACTAGGTATAATTATAGATAATCCCACCCTATAACCTCAAAGCATAAAAAGTATAATTAGGGTTTGTGTTTTTTTTTTCGATTTTTCAATTTTTCGATTTTTTCGAATTCCGATCCGATTTTTTTCGATTTTGGAAATATTTTTTATTGTCGATTTCCGATTTTTTCGAAAAAAATCGGATCGGAAATCGGAATTTTTTTATATTCCGAATTTCCGATTTTTGCCGATCCGAATTTTCGAAATTTGTTCCGATCCGAAATTCTGAATTATTTTCCGAAATATTATTCGAACTATTTTTCGATTGTTTTTTCGAACTATTTTCCGATTGTTTTTCCGAACTATTTTCCAATTTTGCCGCGAAATGTTTTCCAAACTATTTTCCGAAATAATTTTCGAAGTATTTTTTCTGGGAAATTGTCGATTTTTTCGAATTTTGCCGAAAATTATGATTTTACCGAAAATTTCGAATTCGGGAAAAAATAAACATTTCCGAAAAAAATCGGATTCGGCTTCGGCCCGCCGATTTTTTTGCCGATTTTTTCCCGAAACATGCTTTTTCGATCCGCCCGAAACACAGCCCTAAGTATAATCATTACACATTTTTGCCACTTGCATAAACTTCCATACCCAATACTATAAGGGGACCATTAGTCGAATATCTAATGACTATACGATTACGATAATAACACCCCTATATTCCCTTCGGGAGGTACGTAAGCAGTAGTGTCCAGAGTAGAATGACCAGGGTAATGTCATCTTAATCACCGTGGTACCAATGCGATCGATTTCCTAAACTTCCCATAAAGGATATACCCTTTAGTACATCACCCGTGAGCACTCACTCATGGTATGCATTGCAAATAACGCGACCAATTACAACAATCACTGACGGGTTATGGTAAACATGTACGTAAGCCTCACTAATGAGTTAGGGAAAACACATATACATAATTGATAGACTAGTTATAGGTTATTCGTCGGAGGTCTGAGAGCTCAAGAACTGATACACGATCTCCACAGATGTTCTCGAGGTGCGATGTAATAATACAACACAATTTTGAGGGTTAGGCGTCCTTGGGAGGTTATCTCTCTTAGGACATAGGTATGTTATGGGCGTCAGACTTAACGCGACCCTGATGTTATGGTATATAAACTCGATTGAGGATATATGTTGGAACGACCGACCATATTATGAAGGAGGAGAAAATACTGAAACTTGACAGAGAAGTTGGAAGTTGTGTCAATCGAAGGATCTGAGGTACGGTTTGATCGCAAGTTCCTTCATCAGATGTTCAGGATAAGATGTGAACGTTGTTCTTAACTCATCACAGGAGGACCGAGCAGAGGCCCATATGTGAAAATGAATTTAATTAGTTAGCGAATCTTGTACCAAATTAAGTAAATACAAATGGAGAGGAGGATTTTGTGACACCCTGCCTAATTAAATACCGGGTAGCTACTCCTTTATTAAATTAATACATAATATCAAGTTAATTCCGTTGAATGGTTTGGTATTCAGTACTATAATTGTCTTCGTTTAAATGGTTTATGTGTAAAATTCTTTTCGTTGTGACTTAATCTCTAAAATTAAATGTTTTGACACTTAGCTTAATTATTTATTAGGTGATAAATAAAGAATTTTTTTTTTCGACAGTGATGCTAAGAATGATCCAACCAGATACTTTATTTTAATTTAATAAATGATTGATCACCCGATATTTAATTAGGCGGGGTGTCACAATAAATTCACTTGTACTTTATAAATATCACGCGTGTACTTTATATTATGTTGAAAGAACATACAAGGGACTCCAAAATAAAGGCATAATATTGTAAAGTAAACTTCAATACTTCACATTTACCATTGTTCCCACCCATTTCTCGTAGTCGTCGATAAAATCATTCCACAGTACATGCTCTTAAAAAAGGGACAATCAAGAAACAACACAGGCCTGCAGTACAGAAATCCATTAATGGATCCTGCATACAAAAGTACTTTTGAGTAATTTGCTCTCAAGTTCGACTTTAAGAATGCAATGCGATCCTGGATTATAATGCAATAGAAGTTTCCTATAATCATTCACCCACACAAACACACGCATACTCACATCACTCAGTTCACTCGACCTCTCTTTCTCTACGGTAGAGACTACCTTAACATAACCGGCGCCGCACTTTTTATTTTCTTTCTTTACACAACACCAGTGATCTTAACCCCCAACTTGGTTGGACCTCTCTACACAGCACTGGCGATCTAAACCACCAACTTGGTTAGACCTCTCTCTACAGTATATATACGTTTTCAGTGTTTATAGATATTAGTTGCTAGATTGATGCCTCTAAATCTGATGTGAACCACCAACTTGCTAAACCACCAACTTGGATATTAATTGCTCTATTACGTTGGATATTATTTGCTCTAGTTTGATGCCTCTAGATCTGATCTAAACCCCCATATTGGATTTTGTTGCCTTTAGTTTGCGACATGCGATTTGGGTTTGCAGAGTTTCATTGTTTTAGTTAGAGTGTTTAGTTACATTGGAAGTACTATTTTTTTAAGCGTTTTTTTTAAAGAAAGTGCTACTTTTGGAGATTTTAAGTGTTGTTTTTATTTATTTTTACGAAGTGCTGTTTTTAATTAAAAAAAAATGTCCCATTTTTAATTAAAAAAAGGTGTTGTTTTTTAATAACGTGCTGTTTTTTTCTTTCTAAAAAGTGATATTTCTTTTATAAAATGCTAGTTTATATTAAATGTGTTGTTTTTAATAAAAAAATAGACTAATAGGACCAAGACCGAACACGAACCGCTTGAAAACTGAATATGACCAAGATCGATTATTCTGGTTCGGTCTCGATCCATAATTTTATAGGACCGATTGATGCGTTCCGGTCCCAAAAATACCTCAAAATCGGACCGGACCGGACCGCGAACACCCTTTATAATAGTCAACCCGTATTTTTGCATCCTTTTGAAAAATTAAACAAATCAGACAATAACCTATAACACACCATTTAAGATATTAGAGCCACTATGCCAATCCGTCTCGTCCCTATGCAATAAATACACACGGCAACCCATGCATCCACATACGAGACACCACACCATCATCTAACCTATCATATCATCATACAGCATGCACACACTTGACCTATAAATTAGTAAGCACTCACACCTACACAAGCGCGTGCGTCCGTATGCATCTCCACACCTTAGGTTTCAATATTAATATCACATAACAATAACAACACACAAATAAACTTTGATTATCACACTTTATGGCACAAACGACAAGAATTGAAAATTAGAATGACTTTAGCTAGTTAGACAAATACTCAAAGCATATCCTATTTCACTAACAACTAGGTTGTGCAAAAAAACCACTCGAATTGAAACTCGAACCGAACCGAGTTGAAATCAACGATTTTTTTAGCTCGATTTGATCTACGGTTGAAGGATTTAGAAAATCGATCATGTCGATTCGGTCGGCGGTTTAGACAAGAAAAAACCGTTTCGTACCGAACCAAACCGACATGAATAGTTATATTAAAAGCCCTCAACGACTTCAATTTTGATATGGAAAAGCCATTAACCGACCTAAAAAACTGACCAAAATTGAAAATCGACCCGAAATCGATGTGGCCTATAACTTCCTATTTTTTTTCATCATTAGTTCAGTTGCACGATTTAATTTAAATTATGGTCCAAAATTGAATGGACGCGATTCGTGAGGCTCAGAAGTGCTCTTGCTCCTCCAAATATGCAATAATTTTTTGAACACAATATACAATTATATTACTTTACGATATCAAAAAAAGAGAATTACCCTTTTGAGTAAAGGGTGACACTCGTTTGAGGACAAAGACAAAGGGAAGAAATGTTTTTTTCATCTATTCAAACATTTATAATCTAATGCTTAACAATATCATTTATTTATTTTGAACCCCTCGTACAGCGTGAGTTTAAATAGCCCCTACCCCTCTACCCCAATTACAGTACCTCTGACAAACCGCCTCACACTTCCTACTCCTCTTTTTAAATCACAACTGACCGACAGAAGAGACGAGAGAAGAAAACACCATTTCCTCCATCCCCCCTCTTTCTATTTCAAAACAAGAATATGGATATGGAACAGGCTATCTCGAGTGATGAAATCGAAAACCTCGACATCGTTTCAGAAACCAATGAAAAAGAGGTCCCGGAGACTACAAACGACGATCAACCTAGGGTTTCTGAAGGAGAAAAAACCTCTGATGATGACAAAGAAACAGCGGTGAAGAGAAAGCAAAAACCTGGTCCAAGGAAGAAAAAACGAAAACTCGCTATAAACAAGAAAAAGGTGGAGGATCAAGTCTCAACTCATGAAAGAGAAAAACAGAAATCTGAACAAGTAAAGGTTGAAGAAGCTGCGTTTGTTAGACGAGGTGAAAGGATAAGGAAGCAAGTTTTTTTTCCAAACTATTCTGTTTTGGAAAAGGGAACCAAACGTGCCAGAGGACCTAAAAGAAAAGACCCAAAGGAGAAGGAGAACACAACTCTACAAAAGCCAAAGGGTAGAAGGACCCTCGACCAGGATGTAATTTCTTATTCTTTTTCTCCTTTTTTTTGGGGGTAATTTACTAACATTTAACAAAAAGCCCTAGTTTTTTGCCCCTTTGGTTACATTCGTTGATGCTCACCACTAATAGAACTCGGTATAAGATATTCTTTTTGTCTTCCAAAGTGCTATTGGACCCGTTTTTTTTACCTAAAGTACATAGACCGAAACAGGTGTAAGTTTTTTATTGGTTAGTTTGTGGGTCCACGTTCTCCTTTTTTTTTTGGGGGGGGGTAATTTACTAACATTTAACAAAAAGCCCTAGTTTTTTGCCCCTTTGGTTACATTAGTTGATGCTCTAACACTAATAGAACTCGGTGTATATGATATTCTTTTTGTCTTCCAAATTGCGATTGGACCGTTTTTTTTCCCCAAGGTACATAGACCGAAACAGGTGTAGGGTTTTTATTGGTTAGTTTGTGTGTTCACATTCACACCCATGGGTCCACAAAATCCACCAATATCACGCGGCCAAATCATTTTTGAGTAGAATCTAGTAGCATGATCGTCTGACATGATTGACGCAAACATTAAAAATGGTAGGACCCATTGTAATTATTTTAATGTTTGCGGTAATCATGTGAGGACAAATTTTAACTCCGATCCGATGTGACTTTTTTTTTCAGGAATAGGAATAGTGAGATGGACCTATAGTTGTTGACACCTAGAATTATTGTTATGATACTGACACCTTTTTATTTTCTGATCCCACAACTTTTGCCAAGTCATCACGGGTCTTGAAGTGACATCTAGTCTTGAGTTGAAAGTCATTCGAAAATACTGATGTAGCACTGTCACGCGCGGAAATGCATGTGCACATTTAATGTCAATCAATTTTTTTGGTAACCTCAATAAAATAAAGTCGTCAGCATGACATTTGCCAAGTCATCAAAGGTGTTGAAGTGGCATCCAATCATGAGGTGAAAGTCTCTAGGAAATTCCTCAAGATGTAGTAGGGTCACATCATCAAATACATGTGCACTTCAACTTCTCCAAAAACCCGCGGGGCGCCTGGCCGGTCCAGACAGGCTAATATTAAATGGGCTATGGGTATCCCGGTACCTTAATGGGTAGGGTCATGTGCCTCATATCCTACCCTTTTGGCCCTACCCTACACGATACATTTATTAAGCCCGTTAGCCCAACCCATTTAGCCCATTTAAATATTAAAAATATCTTTTTATTTTTAGAGCTTTAACCCATTCAGTACCTAAAACATATATTAATACAGAATTAGTCAAAATCTTTTATTTTGTTTCAAAAAATTCTTCACCATATAAAATCACTCCAAATAAGGACACATACAAATTCATTTACCCACATCCCTCCTCCCTCATCGCCTTCGACTGTCCTTGCCAGAGCTTCGACGACCGCCCTTGGAGTTCTGACGAGATCGTTGAGGGCTGTCAGAGCTCCGACAATGGGAAGGTGAAGGTGGGGAATAATAATGGGTAGTTGCGGAAGCTCCGGTGGGTGAGGCCAGAGCTTCGATGAGGGCTACCGGAGGTGGGGAGGGGTGTCGCTAGCGCGAACCTTTAAAAATAAGAAAATTTTGGGTAAATGGCTGTTTGAGTGACTAAATGGGTTAAACTAAAAATGTATTCTTTTTATATAATATGTATTTATGTTGTGACTATACAGTAATTGACCTTTATTTTATTTTTAACATAAATACCAATCTTCTCTCTTCATTACTCGTATCATTTATCCATAAAAAAACATTTATTAGGCATTTTCTGGTATAAGTAAATAAACTAATCCACATTTATATATAAAAAAATAATATTTTTTGGCCCATTTGGCTCAGCTCATCAAGCTCGACCTGCCCATTTAGCCCTTTATAGTCCGGCTACCGGGTAGGGCTTGAATCTTAATATTTATGCTGGGCCGGACCGACCCGGATGGTTAAAAGTCACCAGTCAGCCAAGCCCGACCCATCACAGCCCATGGGCCACTCTTAAATGGATTGAGTTGGCTTGGCCCGATCCATTGGAAAGTCTTAGGTAACTCCCTACCCTAATAGGTAGGGCCATGGACCCAGAATACTAGTTTCGCCTGGCCCGACCCATTTATCAAGCATATATATATGTATATATATATATTTGAAGTTTTTCTTGTAAATACCAATCTTCCCTCTTCATTTACTCATTTTATTTATTCATAAAAATATATATTATGCATATTTATAGTAAAAGTAAATAAACCAATTCACATTTATATTTAAAAAATATTAATATTTGGCCCATATAGCGCTGCTTGTGCTGCTATGTCCGCCCATTTAGCCCTTTACCGTCTGAGTATTGGGTGAGCCTTAATATTTATATTCTGGCCGGGCCGACCCGGCCTATTGAAAGCCACCAGCTTGACAAGACGGACCTGTCACAGCCCATGGGCCACCCTTAAACGTGCTTGTTTGGCCCGACCTTGCCCTGCCCATTGCAGAGCCTTATGTCACCATTGTTTTATCAACATCACTTGGTGGGCTTTTGTTAAATTTGAAAACATGTTGGATTAAACAATAAATGGACTATTTTCTTAAGGACTAAACATTAAATAACCCTTCTTTTAGTAAGTTTGAAAATTGAAAAGACCTGACACGCACACATAAAATAGGTAAATTTATCATTTTTTTTAAAGGAGTTAAATATTCAATATGGATCTCGTTCTATATATCTCAACGGGACCCCCCTTTTAAGAATCTGAATTTTATAATAATTAGAAGAAATAACAGTCTAAAGTTTGTTTGTAATAAAGCTGATGTGGTAATCATTTGACGTGAACTACACGTTAATGACCTAAAAATCTAGACAATATGATTTTTAGAGAGAGAAACAAGGAATTTCTTATATTTCAAAAATGGAAGCTATCTTCAAATGAAAACTACAGAGATATTTATAGGTGGGTTATTACATGCTAATCATGTAATTGCCTAAAATGACTAAAAGGACTAACTAAAAATACAAGAATGCCTAATTAATCCCAAACATGCTAATTAAGGAGAGGAAATATCGAAAAAAGAACTACAAATAGAAAAAAAATAAAAATAACAATGGATTCCTATCACTCTTCCCGTCTTCAAAAAGTTCGTCCTCGAACTTACAAAATTGGAGAAACGCGTGAGAAGTTCCAAAAATGTTCTTGAAAAGAGACGCAAAGACTCGTGAGGCCAAAAATATTTTCTTGAAAATTTGAGGAAGGGTCAGTCTTCAATTCTTGTTTTCAAGATTCATCATCTTCCTCTTGCCTCTCATGTTGATCAACAAAAGTAGTGTCCTCCCGAGTCAAAAATCATATTTGGGATGTCAAACTCTAGTTCTTGAATTTGTTGAAGGGTTTTCTTGAAGTCGGAATGAGCTCGATGTGGATTTTGGACTAAAGTTTCAACTTGGACAGCAGGTAATTGATTATTTTTGGTGTCGGCAGGGCAGCAGGGTTGGGAGGGGGCTGGATTTGGATTGCTGAGGCTGTTTCGGGGTTTGAAGTTTTGTTGGCTGTGGGTGGTGAGGGCTTTCGGCAGCCCTTAAGGCTGGCCGACCCTTGTGGGTTGGTTTTCGGGTCAAAATAGGGACGGGTTGGGGGCCTTTCTGCGGTGGGGCAGCGGTGGTTATGAATAGGCTAGGGCAAGGGTTTTGGGATTTGGGATTTGAAAAAAAGTTGAATGATGGTTGTCATTTGATCTTTTAGTTCTCTCATGTCTTCTTTGGGGCCGGTAACAAATTAATTGTTGGAAAAAGCAAATTTCCATATTTGTGCAAGGTAAATTATGCAATTAAACACGAAAAGTTTACCAATCTTACACTTTTAGTGCTCAATTTATAATGGGAGATTTCTTTTACCTTATCCTTGACGGATTTTTGGATTTGGCAGGGGAATGAAGTTGAGTCAAATATGTGTCATCAGTGTCAGCGGAATGATAAAGGAAGAGTTGTCCGGTGCAACAAATGTCAAACAAAGCGCTATTGTGTCCCCTGCATGACAAGATGGTATGGATATTTTTATGACAACTTTGTTTCCTCGACTTCCATTTCTGCATTCGCATGCTATTTAAGTTAATTAAAAAAATTTAGTTGTAACTAATGAAATCCATGTTCTGTTCTTTAACGATATTTTTTGTCAATCTTTTCAGTATGTTTTTTATTATCACTGCTACTACTTTCGAAATGTGGATGGACATTTTGGTTGAAAAACAAAATGTGATGCATGTTTTCAGTGCACCTTGTGTTTATGATTTACTTTATTTAGGTTGTATCGATTGACAGGTTATCAGTGGAACTTGTTCACAGTTATTTCTAAATTTCAACAATCCTTTAATCCCAATAACAAATAAGGATGGCTTGAAGACTTAACTACTACTACATGATAGTTGTCACCATTCATTTACTGATTTGTATATTTTTCACTAAAATCAACGCAAACAAACGTGTTTAAACTGATCTTGGATCGGCAAATGAATTGCCCTTTTGGGAAAAAATCCAATTTTTTGGCACAATAAATTATTGTCAATTACGTGATGTAAATGACGTCAAAGCAAGAAAAGATAATTCTTTCTCAAACTCTCTCTAATCAAATCTCATAAAATGGAAAAATCACCCAAATGAGTCTACAAAAGAGGTATTTAAAGGGAGGAGGTTGATTGGCCACTAACCTAAGTATCTAATTACAAATATGTCCTTAATGCCAATTAACCTTTCTTTCCTCTAAATACCAAACAAAAAGGAAAAGTATAATGAATTCTAAAAATAAAAGAAATACGAAAAATGACTAAAAAATGATAAAAGATGATAATGACCCTGCTTCACATCATTACGTATTTAAGGAATTGGGAACCTTTTGCTGGAATTAGAAAATTGGGAAATTTGGCAATATTGGAAATCTAAAGATTTTAGGACATTTTGAGAATTCCAAATATTGGAAAAATATTGGAGGACTCAGGATATTCTTAGTTGGCACATAGTACACAAATTTGGAATAGTATAGCTTAAAAAAATGGGAATTTTTTCGGAGAATTAGATAAACATAATTGTTGAAAAACTGGAAATTCGAAAATTAAGAATTAATTCCCATTCGGATCTAATATTTTATTCCTTGAAAAATCGTAAACTAAAAGCGGAAAATATAAATTCAAAATCAGAAAATCTATAAAATGGGCGCTGATGTCGATAAAATACGTAGTTAGAAAAAAAATTGCACCCAACCTGTAACCATCAAGTCTATAACCTTGTAATGTCTATTGATCACAGGCCTCTTGTGTTTACAAGTTTATACTTGCTCTACGCAATATATATATATGTATGTAGATATATCCTTGTCATTAAGCTGTATTTATATTGTTGTGGTCATCATTAGATATGTCCTGAAATGTAGGTACCCCAAGATGTCAGAAAAGGATTTTGCTGAGGCTTGCCCTGTTTGTTGCTATAATTGCAATTGCAAACGCTGCTTGCGCTTGGAAATACCACTGAAAGTCAGTTTATTCACATCGTCACATATGTTCCTATATGTTTATTATTTAATGTTGTTTTCGGATATATTATTTTTTATTTTATTATGTTCTTGGATGTTATCTGTAGGACAAGAAAAGATTAGATTTGAAATTCAGTGATGAGGAAATAGTTGAGTACTCTAAGTATATTTTGCAAGCACTTCTACCTTCTGTGAAACAATTTAATGAGGAGCAAATAACGGAGAAAAAGATGGAGGCGAGGATTCAAGGTACTTTTCAATTTCAAGGTTTCGTGGACATCTTAAGTCGTGTAGCCTGAAACTCTTATCCCCCTCATCCACCCACTCCACAATTACATCAAGCCTAGTTAGATTCAAAGGAAATTGCGTTATACTCCTTCCGTCCCAAATTAAGAGTCCGCTATCCCTTTTTGCGATGTTCCAAATTAAGTGTTCACTTTTCTTTTTTTGGACATAATCAACAAATCAAGTTCCATGTTGGTGAACAAAAGTTGATTTTGACCGTTGATAGAGTGTATTCTTAATCTATACAAAATGAAAACGTGGACTCTTAATTTAAGTTTATATGTAACTCAGGCTTGGGGTTTCATTTAGATGATAGTGCTGTGAGTCATTGAAGTTACTACCTGGAATTCTTATTTATACATTTGGTTACTTAGTGCATGTGTTATAGAGCTTTTTAGAACATTGCACCAGGGTGACATGACACATTTGAATATGCACGACTGTAAATGGATTGGGCTGTCAATTTGACACGTCAAAGCTAATTAATGATCATGGTTGGCAAATCGTGTATTGTATCGCATATCATTTTCATACGAAATGTTGGATGCGAAACGTAAAAATGATAATAGATAAAGGTCGTACCTAGTGCACAAGGCTCCCGTTTCACTGCAGGTTTGGGAGAGGTAAATGTCGGCAGGTCTTACCCCCATATTGTTTTATAATATGGAGAGGCCGCTCCCAAGTATCGAACCTGAGACCAACCAACCGTAGCTTCAGTGAGGGCACTTGCCATCGCTCCAAGGTCCGACTTCTAAAATGATAATAAATAGATAGCAAGTAATAATAATATATTAATCTTAAATCAATCATCTGGCACGATGATATCATTTAGCAGTAATAAGTTTTCCTTTGCCTTTGTGGCAAAAAGAGTGTTCGAATCCCTGTATAATACTACTATATATATAGTATATACAAATATTTCCACACAGTAAGCAAAATGTTTTCTCATTTCTACCCTTGTAATAAGAAAAAATTGATATGTATCAATACGGCAATAATGCACTTGTACTTGAATTCAATTATGATATATTATTTATCTTTTTGTGGCTGTGTTGTGTGATCGTTTTGTATTGTAGATACTAATAACTATGGAGTATGGTGTTTGTTGGCAGGTGTCCCATTATCCGATCTAAAGCTACAGAATGCACGTCTCTACAGGGATGAACGCATTTATTGGTAGGTTTCCGCGAACATTATCTACTGGGCACGTCATTCTTTTTTCTAGTTATCCATTGAACTTGGCGTTCCTACATGTTTTTATACAGTGACATCTGCAAGACTTCCATCGTTGACTTCCACAGAAGCTGTGAAAAATGTCATCTTGACCTTTGCATTCTTTGCTGTCGGGAGATTCGCAATGGTGATCTTCAAGGAGGTAAAGAGGAAGTGATTATGCATTTTGTTGACAATGGGCCAGAATACTTGCACGGTATAGAAAAGTTAGAGTCTAAGAAGCGTGCGAGGTCAACTCAGCGTATTGAAACTAGCTCTGAGGATCATGTTAAATCAGCATCGGAGTGGAAAGTTCTGGAAAATGGTATCATCCCTTGCCCGCCCGAGACTCTAGGTGGTTGTGGCAAAGGTGTTTTAGAATTGAAGCATATATTAAAAAATGAAAATCAGATTTCGGAGTTGTTAGTGAAAGTAGAAAAAATAGCCGAAGTGTGTGAACTTGGTGAGGAGGGTCTGCCTAAAACTCCTGCGGAGAACTGCTCTTGTTTGAAATCTGGGGAAAAAAATTTACGAAAAGCTTCCTCTAGAAAAGATTCTGATGACAACCAATTGTACTGTCCGATTGCTGGGGAGATTCAGTCTGGGGATCTAAAGCATTTCCAGTACCATTGGTCTAAAGGCGAGCCAGTTATAGTTAGCAATGTGCTCAACACTACGTCTGGTCTGAGCTGGGAACCAATGGTTATGTGGCGTGCATTCCGTCAGATTACAAACGTCAATCATGACCAACTTCTGGATGTGAATGCCATTACTTGTTTGGATTGGTGTGAGGTCTGCTTAGTTTTTCCTTATAGCTAATTTTTTTCCTTCCGATTTTAGTGTTTTTTGGACTTTTTTGACTAGAATGAAGGGAAAACTATAAGGGTCTGTTTAAAAGCAGTGGTTGGCTAAATTTGCCATGGCAAATTGGGAATCTTGTAGATTTACTATCTTATTGGCATGCTTGATAGTCTTCATTTGCCTTGGCAAACTATCCAACTTAAATTTAAGTACCACACAAGAATGCACATTTTGATGATTTTCCATGACAATTTTATTTGGAAGTGGGGGTGGGGGGTGGCAAACTTTTCCAAGCAATATTTGGCATCACAATTTTTTCCAGTCCATGCTATCAAAAGGGACCCTAAGAAACAAAAAATCAAATGCATAAGCAACATTATTTACGGAAAAAAATAAGGCGGCATTAAACAATCCGGGAAATCCTAACGAAACTTCAACGGACCCAATTTTAAACAGAGGGATTATTTCTATATATGTGTAATCAGATTGTGTTTAATGGCATATTTTGTTTGGGTATCCAATTGTTTGAACGATGGTGTTGAAATAATTCGTTGATTTGCGTTTATATAAAGATGAATAACGTGCATTTTATGTGCTTTTCCATTATTTTGTTGAAGCACCGCATTGAATGTGCATTTTGGGCAATTGAAGCACATAAAAACATTCACTGGCATTTTTGGGCAAGCCATGCTTTTTTCTTTCCAGACATTGTTGGAATAATTCGTGTTTTACTGTTTGTTGAATTGATATTTCTTTATGAAAAATGGCAGTGAATGTTATTTACATATTTTTAATTAAATGTTTTTGACAAGAAAATATTGTTTCTCTTTTGAAGAAACTTCATCAAAGAGATCAGTCTTGAGCAAAACAAAATCTTACTGTCCCTAGAAACTCGGTATGAGGAAGAGGCAGGGCACAAACGGTTAATTCAAGCTATAACCGATTTATCCCAGTTGGTCCCTTGAGGATGTTGCCTTTAAACAATTTATTTTTCCAAGAAAAACATTGGATTCAAAGTGAGATTCTGCAATGAGGTAATTTGGAATATGAGGGTCTCCTTGAAGGCGTGTAAAGAGATTCGCTACATGTCTGTATATATATTTTTAAATTTCTTTATAAATGTTAAAAATAGCAACATACAATACTAATATAAATTTTATAGAATTCCCCTTGGAGAAGTAGCAGCAATATGGACATTATCCTGGACTGAATTCTAGAAAACATAGAAAGAAAGAAAACCCTAAAAATCAACTATCAACCAAGCCCTTTTCCAATGGTTTTCACCTGTTCTTTTTCTCCACTTTTGTTTTGTGTGAAATTGCTCTAACCATGTCCATGTTCTTGTTAGTTATGTGGGTTTATTGATGCCTGTACCACTTCAGCTGCCTTTATTGCATTTGATTTTGTTAAATGCTGATAGAACTTGAGATACACCAGTGGTTATTCCCAGTACTGTATTCCATTAAAGTTCCTGTTTTTGTTGCTTTTTATTTTCCATGGAAGTAATTTTGTTCTTGCTGTTTGCCATTAATATAGATTGATGTGCTGACTTGAGCATTTAAGCTTGCGAGTTCACTTCATATATTTGTATTTTTTTTAATGATAAATTGATCATTGTTCATTTGCTTATGATCACACGCAGATAGATATCAACGTTCATCACTTTTTCAAAGGGTATTTGGAGGGTCAATTCGACAGTCACGGGTGGCCTAAGATTATTAAGCTAAAAGACTGGCCCCCTTCTAGTTTATTTGAGGAGCGCCTGCCACGTCATAATGCTGAGTTTGTCAGCTGCTTGCCCTTTAAGGAATATACACATCCTAAATCTGGCTTCCTAAATCTTGCAGTCAAATTACCTATAGAATCTTGTAAGCCGGACATGGGGCCAAAGACGTATATCGCTTATGGAGTTGCTCAGGAGCTGGGACGTGGAGACTCTGTAACTAAGCTCCATTGTGATATGTCTGATGCGGTATGATTTTTCCTTTCCACTTTTAAAATATGCATATGTTTAATTAATGTGGCCTGCACTTCTTGAATATGTTGTGGTTGGTCGTATCATTGTTGTATGTAAATATGGTAACTGGTCAACCCATGACCAGACTTACAATTCATGCAAATTCCGATGCCCTGTTTTTTGATTCTAATACACATGCAGTATTTTTACAGCTATATAAATTGTTAAATTGATAAGATTTAGGTGCTGCTATTTTCTAATGCAAAACTTACGATTAATCTGGTTAGTTTTTGTTTTCCGCTCTGGTTAAAGAAGTGTTTCAGGTGTATGCTTTTTACAACATGCGTATTTGTGCATGCATATCTGCCCTGGTGCGTATGCCTATTAGAATCATATATATCACCGAACACGCATTTGTTTTTCTTTTTAAGGTACACATGTTTTTTGATAATCCGACATAAAAGATGCCGAAACTTCGTTATGAGTCTTGCATCAGTTTATATAGTTAATATCAGATTTTACTGTTTTGTTTTTTTAGACTTAACCCTACATGTTAATTAATTAGAATTACCTGTGTGTTCATCAACCGACTTGCAGTATCTGTTGCATGTGGGTGGGTGGGGGGCTGCATTATCCGTTCCAGGGCCGATTTTTTTTTTTGGGTGTGCGTGTGCGGATCTAATTAATGGACGTGTAGGGTTCAAGTCTAAGGACCATATTATCTCCTGTGCTAAAACCCAAAACGCTTTCTTGTTGGGTGTGTTCTAATATTTTGTTAATATCTTTGATATAGGTGAATGTGTTGACACATAGTGCAGCAGTGAATTTTACATCTGAGCAGATTGCCAAAATAGAAGACATGAAAGTTTTGCACCATGCTCAGGATCAAAGGGAAAAGCTCGAGAGGCAGCAGCATCGTGTTGATGAGAATAAGAGAGTTGCAAATGCCTCTGAAAAAGTTAATGAACATGGTGGAAATGGGATAATGCAAGTAGATACAATTTGTGATTCTGTTTTATCAGCAGAAGAGAATATTAGCAATGATGGGGAAGAAAGTCGAAATGGAAATGAAGGTCGTCAAAGAAGGAAGAGGGTATATTCGCATGAAACTTTGAAGAAGAATGATAAGAAAATCAAAGTTGAAAGCCAAACGTGTATTGAGAACTCTAAAGTGGATCAAGATGTAGAGGAAAATAATGGCTTTGGGACACTTTCGGGAAACAGTTTGGAAGGATTTGAAGATACAGAGGGTGGTGCCCTTTGGGACATTTTCCGGAGGCAAGATGTTCATAAACTGGAGGAATATCTAAAGAAGTACAAAAGAGAATTTAGATATGTATTTTGTTGTCCAGTCAAACAGGTAATTACAAACTTCACATTATGTTTCCTTTTAGTGCTCGTTTGGTTTGAGGGTATGAAAGGGTTTGGAATCTTGTATTTCTTGAGAAGTTCTTTCATGGTGTCTAGTATCTTGCTAGTGTTAGCTTGTATCACCTGGTTGGTAAATTCCTCTCCTAAAACCTCAACTGAACATCGAAATCGTAAGCGGGGGAAGATGCAAAAAAAAAAAAAAAAAAAAAAAACTGACCAGGACCATTCCTTCCTGTAAACGGATCAGACTATGATCGGATCTGCAGCAATTCGGATCATTCAGATCTATAATTTCGGATCCGGAAATATATTTTTATTTACATCTTATGTTTTCCCTCTTTCTTTATTTCTTAAATTTGAATTCAAATATATATGGATGTATTATGTATTATGTATTATGTATTATATATTTATGCTTTATGTATAATAATATATGACATTTATGTATTATATATATATATATATATATATATATATATATATATATATATATATATTAGTTTATTATACCTACACGAACATGCTCTTGTGCGGACCACCCATGGGGACCAATTTTTAAAATACTTAGAGATTAAAATTTTAAACCAAACTTCATGGAGATGATCCCCATAGTGAGGAGATCATCTACAAAAATAAGTCATCGAAAGATCCAGAAGGGGGCGAAATGCAAACTTGATAGATATGTGAATTTCGGAAGTTAAAACTTTTGATGATGATATCACACATTTCAAATTTTCTGGATTGATTTTTTTCCAAGATGATGATCTAATAACTATGGAGATTATCTTCACCAAGTTTGGTTAAAAATTCAAATTTTAGTATTTTAAAACATTGTTCCGGTCCGCATTGGAACCTGTATATACAAACATTGGTATATATGTATATTTATAATTTATACTATATAATCGTTGGTTCTTAACCGTTGGATTTGGCTATAGATCCCCATTGGATCCATTTAATAATTGGATCATTGGGTATATGGATTTTGAAATGTGATTCAGATCTGCACAAATGTATTGAAATTAAATTTTGATCTGATCAAATGCAATGCAACCCTAATGGAGGGTCATATTCTTTTAAATAGTCTCATAATTGCTTAAATACTTGAGTTCACTTTCTCTTACGCCTTTGCTCTCACGTTTCATAGTATGTCTATGGTCCGACATTTGAAATTTACTAGCTTAGCATTCTCCTGATGCACTACAGGTTGTTCACCCTGTTCATGATCAATCTTTTTACCTAACAATGGAGCATAAGAAGAGGCTTAAGGAGGAATTTGGTAAGTGTTCACATATATTATGTACATTGGTGGACTCATTGCCATTTTTCTAACCAGGTTCATGTTTTTACTTTGGGGTTTTCTGATTATTTCTTTTGATTTTAGGGATTGAACCTTGGACATTTGTGCAAAAAGTAGGAGATGCAGTTTTTATACCTGCTGGCTGTCCTCATCAAGTTCGAAATTTGAAGGTAAACTAGTTTGTTTAATTTGATTGTTGCATGCTTTGGTTAGCAAGATAGAGGGCCTTTTCTTTTGTGCGTGGCTTTTTTTTTGTTTGTGTGAGTGTTTGTTGGTGCCGGCAACCCCAGCAGGATACCTGGCACACTGAATCAGGCACTGCAAATGACGACTCAGTTATCTCGGGACAGAACGACCGATAAACCCTAGACTTACCCTGCCCAGAATATAACTAGTCCACCCGCTCCTTCCCCAGCCACTGAGAGCCATCGCCATGGCTAAAAAACCTTCAATGGAGCTCTGGGGAACCGGATGTAGGCCCCATTTGTATCCAGACCTTATAATCATAGCCCACTACTGATTTTTCATATCCTACCTAGCTCAACCTAACCTGACCAGTGATCTAAAAATTTTTAGGCGGTAGGAGGGTGGTGAAGGACCTTCTAGTGCCTAGATAGAAACCTAAGTGGTTCTTTAATTTTGAAAGTTTTTAATATATTTTAAACCTATGTGGTTCTTTTATTTGGAAATTTTTTAATATATTATATACATATATTTTATAAATATGTATATTTATATTTTTGAGATGCATAGTTATATACATATTTTAGAGATATGTATCTCTGAAATTTATGAATATTATGTTATAATCATATATTACATATAGATATCTCCAAAAAGTAATTTGAACATATTTTTTTTAAATTCGCAGATACACAATCAATAAATATATTGAAAAATCTCTCTCGATTTTTTAAGGCTTTATTATGGGTTAATCTCATTTACTTGATCAAAGATGTAAATAATCCTATTGACTTTTCTTTAATACCTCGAGTTTTTTTTCGTAATAGAGTATACATGTTTAAACAATTGTAACCCTCACTTCTACCCATTATAAACTCACTCTCTCCTAAAACAAACAGATACCACATTCTCTCTCGCTCTGGCAGCTTCGCCCAACCCCCATCAGAGCAACAACTCCCTTCGGTGGAAACCTCTTGTCTCTCTCTCCATATATGTGTGTGTGTGTGTGTGTGTATTCATCGCTCTCTCGTTTATTTTGTTACATTTATTTGTCCGAGCTAGCGGTGCTATTGCTGTTGCTGGAGATGACAGTATATCGAGTTTTTACAGAAACAAATAATTTATCTGTTTGTTTTTTATTTTCATAAAAAATGATAGAATATGGGTTTCGTCTTGATAGGTAGATTTCGTATATATAAATTTTTTGAAATTTGGATTTGTAGATTTGAAGTTACTGACTTTTTAATATTTGATTATTTGCTATTGCAAAAACGTGGTAGTTGCGGGATTGAGATGGTTTGTCGGTATCCTAGTCATTTAATTCGCCGAGTTGGCAAAATAAGACCGTTGATACCATCGACAAAATGAAAGATTCTCTTGCATTATTGAACGAGTCCATGGGACTTGTGACCCATTATCCTTTTTAAAAAAATATATTGCCTAATTTTACACATAAACATAAACCATTTATAAAAATTATATATGATATCATTTTATGCGCGTGAAATTAGGCAATATATTTCACACATACAATGGGTCAATAGGCCCATTGACTTGGTCAATAATTCTAGAGAATCTTTAAAATGATATATCTTTTATTTGACACATCATAAAGTTCGTACCTTGATGCGATGGCAAGTGCCCTCGCTTAACCTATGGTTGGTCTCAAGTTCGAGAAATGGGAACCTCTCCATATATGGGGGGTAAGGCCAACCTACTTTTATGTATGTACATGTTAACTTTGTTGCTTCTATGTATGCACACATTAACTTTGGACGACAATACATTGTTTTTTGATTTATAAGTCATACATGTATCTTGGTCATATTAATAATACGTGTACAAGTATTAAAAACATAAAACTCCTTTTAAGGTAATAAATATCCACTTATCAATAAGTCATTAAATTATTCCCCTCGTAAGTAATAATTCTTTTAGTTCCCCGGAGTATTATTTTATAGGGGTTTTCCTATATCTTGTTCCCTTGATCAGATGGGGTAGCTAAGAAATTGCCAAGGACAGTCCACACGGTTTGAATCAGATGGGGTGTAATTGCCATCATTTTCTTGTACTTATAGCCCGTGTTCTATAAGGCGCGCTTAGGCTCCGTATAGGCACGCCTAGGCTTGAGGCTTGGGAGAACCGCTTCGCCTTAAGCCCTTTACGCCTTATTCTTGGTAAAAGCCTTGAGGCGCAATTTTTTTTAAAACATAAACGCTTTAGAAAAAGATATCGCCTTTTAAAGACTTTTTTTAAAAACCCGGACTCATCTCATTCAAACAATCCAAAGACAAATGGTATTCCAAATCTCTCTGTCTCTCGTCCAAAAAAATGCACATTTTTTATTCTTTTTTTTTTTCTTAGTATTTAATAAAAATAGTATTTTAGTTTGCATATATTCAAACACATTTTAATATATGTACTATTTTAGTATTTTTAATAGCCTTGTTATAGGTAGAAATGTTAAAATATATTAGAAAAGACATAAACGCCTTTTCACACCTTTTTACGTCTAAGGTCCGCCAAGACTTCTAAGGCTTAAGGCTTGTCCTCTACGCATCGATCACGCCCTTTGTTTTTTAGAACCTTGCTTATAGCCATGCGAAGCCCTTCTTTGCAGCCCTTGGCTGAAATTGTAGAGTTGATTAATATTTTTGAGTGATTAATCTAAAAGTTGAGAGAGGAGTTTCTAATATATATGTATTAGTTTACTCTTTTGCTTAAAAGAGTGAGACATAGGTAATTGTACTTTTGGTTGATTGACCTAGTTTGTGGAGTAAACTTGGTGCCTCACCGGGAAATATAAAAAAAATGAAAAATTACCCATCCAAGGTGCGCCGAATGAGCTTAAAATACTAGAAATTTGATGGTTTGTTTCATAGTCTCTCCAAATGTCCCCAGGAAAAAAATAAATCCCATGCTTGTGACCAAGTAGGAATCAAATAAGAGGTTTGTGAAGATATAGGGCAAGTGTTGGTGACCGTTCATTGATTGGCCAAAGATCGACCAAATTCTCCTTTAAAGCTCGTGGCTGACCTTTTCGGAAAAGGGGAGATTTTAGTTTGATTAGTGTATCTAATTAGTATCTTAATAAGCGTGTTGACAAAAAATACATTTATATTATGTTTCCATTGCATATCTTTTAAACACAGATGACACGAGAATCAAGATGTATTCAATACTGTGGAGTTGATTTCATAAATTGACCAAAATGTACATGCACTATTTTATTCCTACATTCCAAAAGCATGTTGACTCATGGGAGACCTAAAGAGAGAGTTGTGGGCTTTGAATGAACCCTAAACGAATAAAAGCACATGTATCCCCATAAACTTGTGTTTAAAATGGGGTACACGTGGGGCCCGTATTGCGCCTGGTTTGCCCTTGTTTTTTTATATTGATATTGGGAATGGACTGCTTTCAAAACATACAACCTTTTCTTCTTTAGAAGAAATGGATATGGAGTTGATTTTGAATTTTGAAGGCAGATTTGCTAAAAATTCTCTTTTAATTGGGGGGAAATGGGGGGCATTTAATTTTTGTTCAAGGATATCTCATTTTGTACAAGGATATCACTGCAGGAAAAGTCTATATGTACCAAGTACTTTTACATAGTTTTTATCTCAAGTGCGTTAAAGTGTTGTACCCCAAGTGTAGTACAACCATTTAATGCACTTGGGATACGAGCTTGGTGAAAAGAACTTAGTACGTATAGCGTTACTCTTTCAACTATTGTTCAGGCATGTTTTTTTTTTTTTTTTTTTTGTACTTCAGCTTGTTCAAAAATGTGTTGACCTGACCCTCTTTGGTGAGATGACCTTCTAATATGATTGGGTGAAATATGGATAACTCGTTGAAAATTGTGGGTTCACTGTTGAGTCATTCACGTTTGAGATTATCATGTTAGAGGGTTATGTTAACCCTTATTTGGGTAGGGTCAACAAATTTGTCGTTCACTTTGACCCTACATTTTCTTGATAAGAAACATTCCTACTGGTAATAAGAAGGCGATAAGTATTATGCGGACGAGGGTTCCCCATAATTAAAATATTAATGGAAAATAAAAGAAAAACAACAAATTGAAACTTCACAAGTGGGAGACATAAAAAATTTGGGAAACTAGTGAAGTTAAAACCTACTTAGTCTAATTAAATATACTACTCAACTTAACAAAGCCTTTTCTCAATAATTTGGGATTTGCAGGAAGTTTAATTATGGAAATGAATCATCATTATTATCATCATAATAGTAATAATCATTCCTAAAATCAAGAAAAACATTCATCAAAATATGACCCGAATGATGAAAATATTGTTCCCAACGTTACTACTATTGTTTCTCTTAATTCGTTCTTCTGCAATCTTAAAATTGCACCTGTTCTTACTAAACAAGACATCACATCAACTAATCACTCGGCGTTCCCAGTTCACAAGGCTCCCGCTTAATTGCAGGCTCTGGGAGAGACGGATGTTGGCTGCCTTTCCCCCATATATGGAGGGGCTGCTCCCATATCTCGATACCAAGAGCAACTGTATTTTGGGCAAGGGAACTTGCCATTGCACCAAGCTACGGCCTCTACATCTGCTAATCGGTCCCAAGCCTTAATAGGATGGTGTCATATGGTCTCGAGCAAATCTTGTTTTCATCGTTTAGTTACTATTTAAAAAAAAAATTATTTTGAGAACAAACAAAAACATGCATTAAACTTGGAAACAATTTACATCTTCCAGGTGAACATTGCCTAACTGAATTGGTTATGATGTTCAAGTTCATGTTAATTGCTATTTACATCTGATACATTAAATTCTTCCATGTTCAAGTTCATGTTAATTGCTATTTACATCTGATACATTAAATTCTTCCATGTATGAAATTTGATTTGCACTAGTAAAAAGCTTTGATCCAATATGAGCATAAATCTGCCAATAAAATGAATTCTCGTGCTTTATTTAATACATGATTTCCGAGAAAATTTTAAAGCCTATCTATTATATTTATGCCCCTGCTATTTCCAGTCATGTATAAAGGTTGCGCTTGACTTTGTCTCACCTGAAAATGTTCACGAGTGCATCCGCTTAGCCGAGGAATTTCGAGTTCTCCCTAAAAATCACAGGGCTAAGGAAGACAAATTGGAGGTATATCGTCTGGTTTCTTTCTATAATCTCCTCATTCTCCATTTCCCATAGTGCACCCTTTGGGTACGTTCGGAAGCCTATAATTGGAATTCACTTAGGTTGTGTTTGCAACCTTTATTCCAAGCTTTGGAACAATTCTAAGAATTCCAATTCTATAAGGGTGTGTTTGGGAGCCTTAATCTATGGTTTGGAATTGGAAAGTTTTTAGTTCAAACTATGAATCATTTAAACTGAAAATATTCTAATTCCAATTCCAATTCCAAGAGGTTCCCAAACACACCCTAAATTCAATTTCATTGTAAAAGTAGATAATGACAGAATCACATTTTGTTGAATTGAAAGAGTTTCACATGCACAATTTCACACATATGCTGCACATAGTTTTCTCTCACAATTTCACTGACTACAAACAAACACAAACAGTTTCACTCACAATTTCGCACTCTACAAACACAGTTTCACACATTGTACCTACACGTTTCACTCACATAGAGTTTCACATACAAAGACAAACAGTTTTGGAGAGTTTTGCACAACAGTTTCACACATTGCACCTGCACATTTTACTCGCATAGAGTTTCACGAACTGCACCGGGTTTCATGCAGCAAATAGCTCGCACACAAACTATAACACATGAGTGTAGATTCTTATAAAATATCAAATAAATTTCACAATATAACCATATAATTGAATTTTAACGCCATGGAGTTGAAATTCATTTTCAGAGGATTAGAATTCTAGTTGAATTCCAATTCTATTCATTCAAACACACCCTTTCGAATGATAATTCCATGACGGTAAAATTCAATTAATTGTTTCCTTTGTGTAATTTATTTTGAATTTGTATGAGAATTCTATATCTATGTTTTAAGTGTGCAGTGTGTGATAAATTGTGCGTGCAGTGTGCGAAACTGCCTGCGAGGGTAATTATAAACTTCTTACTTTTGGCGGAATTCAATCTATGGAATCGGAATTCTTAGTCATAGAATCGCATGAGAAAGCTATACCCACTTTCTACAAATGAGTGGAATCGGGATTCGAGGTCTCAATTTAATTCCAAAGCTTGGAGATTGGGGTTGCCAAATGCAGCCTATGAGATATCTATGCCACTTTTTTTTTTTTTTTCATTTTTGTTAACTTTGTCTTTTGTGAATATAAAGTTTTTTCTCTAAATCTCTTTTTGGGACAGGTGAAGAAAATGACTCTTCATGCAATGACAGAAGCAGTGAAGGTTTTGGACAACAAATTCACCAAGTAAGCTTCAAATCATTCACATGTTCATTTCTGCATATAGTAGTTAACTTTTCTACCCCATATATTTTGTACACCTCAATTGAGAATCTGAAAAGATTTTTCACATTTTATAACAAATACCAAGGTATGGAGACTTGGCCGTGTTTCATCAAGGGTATTTCTCGCCTAAGAAAGTGTGGTGTATTTTGGAATTATTTTTAACCGCATTTCTTGTTGCATTGCAATGACCTAAAAGCAATGTCCAAAAAAGGGCAATGCTTTGAAACCTGCAGGCAGTAGAGGTTTTAGAGGCAATAATGTGAAATCCCTTTTACTAGTTTTTTTGGTAGTATTTAATTTATGTGATTGTGATATTAGTTAAATGAGTATAAATTATTTGCTGGCTTAAAGGGTGATGGCGTAAATTAATTATTTTGAAGACTTCTGAGCAAATAACAATAGTAACAGTAAGTCAAATTTGATTAGGATTAGATAAAAAAAGGAAATGGGATTGGCTAAGGTTGAGTTTTGATCGATGAAGATTTGTTCAACAGTTTAAGTATCTCAGAAAGAGATTCAACCGAAAGATTTAGTGTTAGGCTAATTGTAAAGTCAGTCGATTGTGAAACCTTAACCTTGTGGGGAGCTCTAAATGCACGAGTGACCGACCTATAATTAAAGATGAGAAATACAAAACAATTTACATATCTGGGATATCAAATGAGGGTTACAAACCGACAATAAGTTTATTCTTTACGTAACTTTGACCGCTACACAATTTGTGTTCTTTTTGCCTTTTTTATTTTCATCGTTGGACTGCTATGGTTAAATAAAACTGCATTGGAAGTATGCAAGGCCGATAGTTAGCTTATTAATTTGGTTTGTTAATTATTCTCTTTTTATTTGTTTGATAGGTCGAAGAAGGTTCGCAGAGCTAAGTAAACAATATCAACAAAATTCAGCTGTTGGAAACTCATTTTTGTTTTTTGGTGTGGGAATTTATTTTTCCCTTTACGGAATATATCTAACGCTAGCCTTGTAAAAGTCGAACAATATTGGAAAACATACAACTTTTGATATTCATTTTTGGTTTTGTGGGGGAATATATTTTTCCCGGTGCGGAATGTATCTAATGCAAGCCCTGTAATTATGAAACTCACCATTTGCAGATTTGGAGGTTGATTGTCTGCATTTTCCAGTAATTTAACCACCCTGTTTTGACTATTTGTATGTTTTATGTTTCTTAATTGTGATTCTCAATGATTGCTATCTATGATATCTGAATAGAAACTTTTAGAAGTGAAAGTTGTTTTTTCATTTATTAGTGTGCATGAGAGCTAGAGAGAGGGTTTTTAAGTTCAGCAAAATAATGTATAAATTCTAGAATCAAAATAATGTATATTTCTTAATAATGGTGATACCCATTGTAAGGAGCTTAAGGACTTGTATGTACTCCCTGCTCCTTAAGAATTTTGGGCAGCATTTTAAATTCAATAATTTTCAAGGTTCTAAAAAATGCGGAGCGTGGAGGTTAAGTCTTAAGCATTAGAAGTCTAGGTGGGTTTTGGACGTAAAAAGATGTGAAAAGATCTTAAGAAGGCGTAAAAAGTTGTAAATAGATTTTTTGATTTTATTATATTTTAATCATAATAAGGTTATTAAAATATTAAAGTTGTACATATCATAAAAATATGTTGGATATATGTAATTTAAAATACTATTTGATTATTTTGGATGAGATAATGGTTAGTATAAAAATTCTTTAAAAGGCAATAAAGTTTCACTAAAACATTATTGGTGTGAAAAAATTGCGCCTAAAGGGTTTTACTAAGAATAGGCTGTGAAATACTTAAAGCGGGACGTTTCTTCTAAGCTTTAAGCCTAGGTGGGTTTTTAGAACAATGATAATTTTAGGTTGACTTAGAAATGTGACAGAGATTGGTGTGATATACTGCCTTTTTTCCCCCACATTGGCCTAGGCATCACTATTGTTCGTCTCGAACACAAGTCAATACAAGTGCGACATGTCGTATTTGTGAGTCGGCATTAAAGGACTTTTTCGAATTTGCACAAGTGTGTTGTCTTATAACAGGTAGAGTCAAACTCCAATAGGGTGTGCTTTTAAAGGACATCTCCAATGAAATATATATATAATATAAAATTCACGAATAGATTGATTAGATATTATATAAAATTTACGAGAATAATTTATTTTTTGGTAACGTTCTCAACATAAGATATAATCAAAATCGAATGGACAATGACCAAATAATGAAATACTAAATCAACACTAAACCAATTCTGATACCAATTACTGTTAATACAATATAAGCCATCTTTAAATATAAAATGTGTCCATATAAAAGTACAACATTGAATATAAGTATACATATACCACCTGACTGAATATAAAAGAGTACACTAAAAGAATAAGACACACTTGCTCAACTCCTACCATCCTATGACTAAGAAATGAGACATCGCTTGAGATGCTCCTTAAACGAATTCGCGTCAACAGGAAGTATCGCAACAAGGACATGTAAAAACAGTTTTTAAAGAAAACTGTTGTGAATATGGATGCCGAAGTGTAAAAGAAGAAGTTATCTACAAAACACTTATCTACATAATACTAAACTACACAACAATAACAATAACGCCTAAACTAAAAAAATAAAAGGGCATATACCAAATAGTCCCTCGAAATTTTTTTAATACACGTTTAGTTCAAGCCTTTTTATTTTGCACCAAAAAGTCCTTCAACATGTCAAAAATACTTTACCATGACGCTGGCGCGGACCTTTAAAGATAAGAGAACAAGGGACTTTTTGGTATAAAATAAAAGGCGTGGACTAAGTGTGTATTAAAAAATGTTTGAGGGACTTTTTGGTATTTGATCTAAAATAAAATGGGCTTCTTTCTCTCTCTATTCTCAATTCTCAATATTCAAGGGTAATTACAAATGAGGGCGAAGGGGCCTATTTATAGAAAGAGTTAGCTTGCTAATCAAGTTAATACCCAAAATGACTAAAAAGACAACTAATAACCAAAAATGACATATTAGTTCCAAACATACTTGGAAACTAATTAAAAGAAAAAAATAAAGGGAAAATAACAATAAACCCTAATTCCCATCATTCTCCTCTACTTGAGAGAGCTCGGCCCGAGCGAAAAAATTGTGTGTGAGGGCATCATTCGCGTGCTCCCCTACTTGAAAGGAAAGTCGTCATTTGACGTGTCTCGCATAACGACTTGAAAAATTGCCTCGAAGAGAAACCACAAATTTATGCCATGGACGATGAATATGAGTGTGGCCTCTAATCTTTCCAAATGAAGAGCCAACACATGATCGACGCGGATAGGGCCGTTGATGCCAAGTGTAATCCCAATTCTTCGTGACGAGCCTCTGTATCATCAAATCATGTAAATGAGTCATGAAACGCTCCTCATAAGTAACCCAGAAAGGGTCCACAAATCCCACATTAATCGTGATCTCCTCACGCAACATATACTCCTCAAAAGAAACAATCACCGAACCAGCATCACAAAACTCTTCATCGTGACCAAAAATGGGAAAGAAATTCGTCAAATCGAATATTTTCACCTCGCGATAGTGAGTGCGAGTCTCCCAACCATCTTTAACAAATAAATCGAAAAAATCACATAAGAAGTACCCTTTATCTTCTATCCCAAAGATTGGAAAGAAGTCCATATTCTCAAATGCCTCCAAACCTCTATATGGATGCGAGTGATCCATCCATAGTTCTTGAATATGAGAGAAAAATAACAAGGAAGGAACACGTAGTCACTATCAAGCATTTCCGAGTCTCAACAACCTCGGAGACAGCCTCCTAAAGCAAAACCGAAGAGATAGTATCATCCGTGTGTGAATGAAGGACAACAGATGTAGTAGAAGGGACACCGGTGGACAAGTACTCGAAATATGAGACCATATGACTCGCTCGTGCATGTACCTATTGTTCACGTGGCATCTCCATCTCAAAATACTCGGCTTGACACCTATTTACGTATTGATGGTACATCTCATACTCCCACATGGAGTAAGCAGTATACACGAATATGTGAAGCTTTTGAGATAGATATGAATCCGTCTCGTTCCAAGAATTTAGAAGATTTTTGGTTTCTTGATGATGGCACAACTTACCTTGTCAAAATCGACACGTGAATTCATATTGAGCCCGTATTTGGTGCCATCCCACGGTAATTTGGGAGAAAGGTATTATTCGGGTGGGGGAGGGATGAAATTGTAGGGTTTTGATAGATTTGGGGCATATTTGTAATTTGTATAAAATTCAGGGACTAAATTGTAATTTTAAAAAACTGGTTGGGGATTAGCGTGTTGAAGAGGTCCGGGTGGTGGGAAAATTTGGTTAGGGTTTGTGATGTGGGTTCATAGAATGGGTTTTAGGGTTTCTTGGAAATGAGGTAAATAGGGTTTGGAATTCATTTTGGGATGTTGGGTTGGATTAGGGTTTACGTTTGAGATTATCTTGGATTGGTTGGGATTGTTAGGTCTTGAATCTTGGTTGTTTTGAGGATATTATGAAATTTTCGACGGATCTTGGAATTGTTTCTTGTCTCTTGTTTGAGTTCTTGTGCTGGAATGGCTTTGCAACAATCTGGGTTGTTCTATAGGAGAATATGTGTTGTTCTGAGGTAACCCTAGGCGGCATCGAGGTACCGGGCCTTCTATTGAGGTTGCGGCTGGCCTGCTGTTGGACGGTGGCTCTACGCTCCCTTCTGGAAGTGTTGCGGTTGATTTTGGTGGAGATTTATGTGACACCCCGACTAATTAAATACCGGGTAGCTACTCCTTTATTAAATTAATACAAAATGCTAAGTTGGTTCAGTTCATAGCCTCACTGTCGAAAACATTTTAATTATTAGTAACCACCTAGTATTTAGAAAGTGAGTTGTCAAATTTTAAATTTAATCTAAATAACATGCAATAAATGAATTATAAAAAGTTAACATAACCATTCACAATAAAGTCTCAATAGAGTACCATCAAATAATAATGAGTCTGGAGGAAATACTCCTCACAACAATTCCCAATACTGAAATAAATAAAACAAGTCTGCATCCTAAATTAATTACAACCCAAAGTCTGAATAACTAAAATATAACATGTCCCCGAAGGAAATGGGGCGACATGCCCAACAAAATAATAAACTCTGATAAGGGAATCAAGATCGAAGATGGAGGCGTCTACTGTCAAGGCCCTGTAACTTCCACAACAACTACAACTCGTCACCTGAATGGAATTTTTATGCATGGTGTCCTTGTGGCTGGGCAGCTAAAAGGTTTTTATAAAATAATAGATTTGAAAGCAAACGGGTCAGAGCCCGATTGTGGAAAATAGTTTAAAGATAGCAAGTGATTTATTGACATTAAAACAATGAATGCAAAATACATGTTAGGACGTGCTCTCACATGAAATACTCACCTCTAGACTAATTGTGCGCTCCTAACGTACTCGTACTCACTCTAGTGATTATCATATCTATCTAGTCCAAAATAAATTCTAACATTTCTACTCAGTTCGCGCTTTAATTCCAACATCATCAATTAAATAGAGAGTTTACTTTAATTCTCGTATTCCCAATTATTCGCAAAACCATTTACTGGAGATTATCCCCTTTTATCTTTTTAGAGCGTTACTATAATTTTACTCACAATTAAACATGACAATTCTTTCCAATTAACCATATTTTATTCGCATCATAAATATACAATACTAGCATCCCGAGACTAAGCTGCGGTGCACACATACTCTGCTATCCCATCCCGGTACATCACGTACATAAGGGTCACGCATTCCGAATCTCTCAGGAATCGTTCTCAGATAATAGCAATCACAAACAATGGAGGCGAACATAGTTCACATCACATGGGTCATGCACATACCTACGCTCCCATGATCAGCAGACTTATTAACTTCTCAATAAGTCCTTCTCTAACCTATGTCCTCGAGGTACCAATCTATATCCCCCCGTAGGCACACAAAGATTATATGGCCCTAATCGAACGTAAACCTCCCATGATAGCAAGTATGGTAGGTATGTCATACACATAAATTCACATATACTAAGCATTCACACATCTTAGTTATCTCGTAATCTTAATATAGGTATATTTCTCGTTCTTATACCGTCACTTAAATGTTATACGATTTCAAGTTTCCGATTCGTGTATTCAAATTATCGACCCTTCTCACGTCGTAATTAGGTACTCGATTCCGATTCCAAAAATGACATCCAATTTCATTATGAGGTATTAAGTCTTACTCCTCAACGTGCCCTAATTCTCACAATTATACTCACAGATCAACAAGGGAAGGTTAATACTCCAATTAGACGAGTCTACAGAACATTTGAAATGAAAACAGACCAAAAAGCCATTCTGTCAACTCGTTAGAAGTCTCGTTCGAACGAGGAACGAAAGGCTTCGAATGAACTACCAACTCGTTAGAAGGCATACTGTCACCTCGTTAGAAGCTCGTTTGAACGAGGTCGTTCGAACGACCTGGGCAGAACTTCTAACGAGATGGCAGTTTCGAACCCAGAAATTTCTACTTCGTTTTTCTCAATTTTTCTCTCCTCTAAACTCATCCTAAAATCATCCCAATCGTATATTTAAGGTTCTTAAATATCACTAATCTTCTAAGGTCGTTTCTTAACATATTTTTGGGGTCCAATCTTCCTAAACAAAATATAATTATCATAAATCCCCAATTTTACCCCAAACCCTATTAATATGAACCCAGAAATTTAATGTCTTCAATTTCCCTTTATAAATCCATTTTTACATCATAAAAAGTTGTATTTCGTATAGAAAAAACATCCAATATCATTCTACATACAATCCCTATAACATATCATGAATTTCTATCTCCAATTCCACGAGTTTTCATCAAACACCCAATATGATGCAATTATTTCAATTCTAAGCATGGAAGGAACATTCGCTTGAAATTAACGTAACTAAACAACTTGCCTTAAATTGTTCTTCTGAATTTGTTGTTGAAGGTTGAAGGTTGTCCTCTTCCCTCTCTACAGATTTCTCCCAAGGTTGAAGGTTGAAGATGGTGGTTATGGGTTTTCTCTTTGGGAACCTCTTCCAACTTTTCCTATAACTCCCGTAGCCATCTCCTTTGACAAATGCTGGTAATGGGTTAAGTGGGTTGCTAAATAACTTATAATTAACTCCCAAAATTCGTTGGTTATAATTCCCAAAATTTCAAAATTACCAAGATGCCGTTTTACGTTGCCGGTTTTGCCCAAAAATGCCCCGTGACCCAAACTAAACCCCAGCTAGTGTTTTTGACTATTTCGACCCTTCCGGACACGTTGGCGCACTCGAAATGACCATTCGGTTGATAAAAATAAAATTCACTTTTTTTTAATTCAATTAATTTCATTCCTGACGCGACTGACACGCGCGTCCCAACAAAATTTCCCAACTTGCCGTATTTCAGACTCGCGACAATTTCAATATTTTCAATATTCATATATTGCCATATATACACATTATAATCAAATACCAACTCACATCTCGTTAGTATTATATCCGGATTAATTCTCAATTAATTCACATATAATTTAATTAATCCCATAAATAATATCGATACAAATATGGGGTATTACAATTTATAGGCTGATTGTGTGTTAGAATGGGCCGATGGAAGTGGATCCCCACTCTGGGTTGCATCGACACCTTTTTTTGGCAGAATTGGGTCATCGACGATGGAGATAGAAGGTGTAGCTAATGTAGGTTTAGGGTTTTAGAGATGATTTTAGATTGAAACAAAAAGGGAGAGGGGTTTGGGTGGCGGTAAGGGGTGGTGATAACATGGGCTGATCGGTGGGAGGATGTTTGACGTAGAAGAAGTCGGGGTGGTTCCAACTCGATTCCAACTCATATTTGATAATCATCCTCGCGCCAAGAACAAACGTGAATCTAATACTAATTTAATGTGAATAAATGTGCGGAAGCGTAAAAGAAGAAGTTATCTACACAACAATTATCTACACAACAATACACTACGCTACACAACAACAACAACAACAACAACTAAACTAAAGAAATAAAATGGGTTTCTTTCTCTGTCTATTCTCAATTCTCAATATTTAAGGGTAATTAAAAATGAGGGCAAAGGGGACTATTTGTTGGTAGAGTTAGCTTGATAATCAAGCTAATACCAAAAATGACTAAAAAGGTAACTAATAACAAAAAATGACATATTAGTACCAAACATACTTGGAAACTAATTAAAAGACAAAAATAAAGGGAAAATAACAATAAACTCTAATTCCCATATAAAAACACAAACAACAAGTTTATGTAGAATATGATGAAAATTGAACCTGGACCCCATTATAACTACACATCTTCCTCTTGTGTTTTAATATATTTTAGGTTATTAGTTACCCAACCTAACAACCTAAATTGTCATGCGGTTATAAATCCCGAATCCATATGCAGCACATGCGATTAAAGTATTACAATATCATTCTTTAATCTATAGTTGTGGGTGTAAAACCATAAAGGCCCAACTTTCGACAGCCTAAACAGGCCCAACGTGCCACCCAAGACATATTTAGTATCACATAGATAAATACGAAGATATAGCACGTGGATAGTTATGAAGACTCGTTTCGCTTACTTACTTTCTCAGAGAAGATAAATAGGCACTACACCAAAATGGGCAAATTGTCACCTTTCAGCCGACCATCCTTGTCAAGGTCATTGACCGTGACAAAAAAACACGCGTTTTATGTCACGGTCATTGACCTTGACACGATCGTGACAACTAATTGTCACGGTCATTGACCGGGACAAGTCCGTGATAAATTTAATCGTCACGGTCTTGTCACGGTCATTGATGTAATAACCCTCGCTTAGGAGGCCGTATTTTATAGTAATTACTTAGTGTAGTAATTAGAGACCAGTGTTGGGTTATGATTTGAATGTTAATTCAATGTAGAAGAGTTGATATTTACTATGAGGTTGCATACATATCATAATTATGGGAAAATACTGCTATGTCATGCTTATTAATATCATCTGAATTTAAAATGATATTTGGCTTAATTATGAGACCGGAACCTAAATTGATTTTAAAATGCCCAAATGATAATTTGGAGGTTACCGTTGATTCCGGAATGTGCGAAATAGTCAAATAATGTACCATATTGTATTTTGTAGTTTTGGGCATTTTTGACTGGTTGTACCTTAATTATGCTATTGCGTATTATTTTATCGCACTATTAGTTAATTAAGTGGGATTTTGTCTTAGGTCACGACTTAAGCTTACTAAGTCTTCCAATCTCCCAAATTCCCTTCCTAAACCTAAAGAGAGAAAGAAAAGAGTAGAGAGAAAGATTGGAGATTTGGAGATTGAGAGAGATTCTTGCTTCTACAACCAAGAGACCTGCAATTTGCTGAATCAAGGCAAGTTTTTACTTGCTACTTGTGTCTTGAGATAGATGATTTATTATGATAATGGTGTATTGATTTTAGTTTAGCAAACTTAGGGTTTTCTTATGTATTTTTGGGTTTTGATTCACTCAAAGATGATTCAGGAGGTTTTAGATGATCCATAGTATCATTGATGTTATTTTAGTGTTGGTATATAAGTTTGGTTTGAAGAAAGTTGAGTTGGGGTAGAAAATGGAGTCCAAGACTCCATAGCCAATTCTTGGCAAAATCGCAGGCCCGAATCGATTCGGTTAAGTCCAGTGCCCAGGTCTTGTGAACCGAATCGATTCGAAATTCATCCGAATCGATTCGGCAGTTATGCAGAAACCTAAATTTTCTGGCCGAATCGATTCGGCCAAGGGGGCGAATCGATTCGGTAGCCCTGCACTTTTTCAACTTTTTCTTTTTCATTTTTAACCCTTTTCTCTAGGATTTAGTGATTAGGGACCTTCTTAAATGAAGTAAACATAGGGTTTAGAGTACTAGTTGAGTTGGGTCGACATCCTAGACTCGAAAGGGTTCATCTAGGGTTCATTCGGGAGAGAATTTAAAGTGATGTTTAGGCATTACTTTCGTCGTGTAGTTTTATAAGGGTCTAAAATATATTAAGGTCAAATTGGAGACTTTAGAATTCAACTCGAGTTAGATTTGACTTGAGGGTTTATATTAAAGCCTAAAGGAGGCTTTTGGAATAACTTTGGAGTCTGAATTTCTTATCGAGGATGTTATGACGGTACGTAATAGGTATAGTCCCGATTTAGCTTACACATTAATTAATAATGGGAAGTTGATAAGGTAAATGATAATTTACTAAATCATGTAATGGAAATTAATAAAATGGATGTTACACACCTCTCTAAATACCATCTTAAGGGAAGTCTGTGCGAGAGGTGAAGCCCCCTGGCTAATGAATGCAGGGTGGATATAGTCCTAGGACATATGAGCGCTTGTTTTATATTTTTTCTGCGATAGGTAGGAGATTCTGGGTGTGGTCTTGACTACCCCGCAGGCATATGGCCGCTTCCCGACGTTTTCGATAGGATCCCAGGTTGTCTTATGTTAGGCCCTGGAAGATGATGGTTATTTAGGGACGCGCACAGTGGGAAAACCCGGACGGGCAGTCTTAGAATCGTTATATGTATATTTATGACTATTCTAATTTTCGAGTTGGACTCGATGGAACATTAATGCCATAAAGAGAAAATTTATGCCACAAAGAGCATGCTATTGAGATTAGTGCCATAAGAGCACATGATGATAATTATATTCCTGATAAGGAATGGAAAAGAAGATTGATTTTGAAATATGATGAAAGATGATAAAGGCTCATAAGTACTTTTAATTATGTTTTATTTTGAATCTCACTCTATGTAGTCCTTTATCAGTTTTAGTTCCTTGTATGATGTTACCATGCTAGACTATCATCCATGCTTAATTGTGCATCATTGTCATACCTGTCATTTATCTATTGATCACATATATCCGGCCCTGACCGGTTTTCATTCTTGTTGTATATATATATATATATATATATATATATATATATATATATATATATATATATATATATATATATATATATATATATATATATATATATATATATATATACATATAATCCGTTCAGGTGTTCCGCCGCACGGTCGCCAGTAATGACCCTTCCTTCCTTGTGTTTTGAGGAGCCGTGACATTGTGTGGGTTTCACGGGATTTTTGTGTAGACGCCTCCGTTTATGTTTCTAGTTATGTTCAGTTTATTTGGGCTTGTTGCCCAAACCGTTGTAATTGTATAATGGATCTATTATTTAACACTTGGTTCTAATTGTATGTTGGATGGTTGTTATTGACCGACGTTTCATTCGGTCCTTTGTATCTCTTGGGTTTCTTATGTACGCTTGTGGGGGTTTCCACCCTCTATTTCTATTATGGGTTGTTGAAAATGTTTTCTTTTTACTTCAAATCAAAGTTTTTGATAACCCGTTTTCTGAAATATAGAGTGGTTATTTCTTATACTTTGCATATTGTTGCGATGCTGAGAATGATATTTATCAATGATTTCCTATTTTATCGGGGTATAGGGCTGGCCACCCTTTATTCCGGATAGCGGGTTGTCACAGATGGTATCAGAGCATCAGGTTCTAGAGTCTTTAGGATCTATGCGGACTTGTCACGTTCTACCGTAGCGTTCTTTGATATAGAACTTAATGTTAGGATTGTTTTGTTGCCTGTGTAGGCGATCTTCTGCTAAATAGATTGTCTTATATTATGTTTTAACTCTATCTCGTCTTTATCTCAGATGCCGCCGAAGAGAGGACGTCCCGCTAGACGTAATAGGGTTGTTGAGGATGAGTTTGGTCCTCCACCGCAGCAGGGGAGTATCAGTGCCGCTGAAGTGGCAAATATTGTGGCCCAAGCTGTCAACGCCGCGATGACTGCAGTAGCCCAACAAATGCCACAAGCTCAAGTTAGGGGACACGAAGCACTAGTTCCTACGGGACCTTCTCAGTGGGAACGGGTGAGGGAGTCTTTCCTTAAGGGACATCCCCCGGAATTCGACGGAGATTCGGATGTTATCAAGGCGAACCAGTGGAAGAGAGATATGCAGCGCCATCTTAGAATGGTGGAATGTAGTGAGGAGAAAAAGCAAGTTCTCGTTACTTTCAAGCTTGTCGGACCGGCCTTGCACTGGTGGGAGTCAATGACGACACCCGAACAAAGGGATACTATGTCCATCACAAATTTTTGGGCTTTGTTTGATGGAAAGTATTTCCCTCCTGCAGTTCAGAGGGAAATGCAGAGGAAGCTTCAGGATTTGGTACAAGGGGAGAGATCAGTTGCCGAGTACGAGGAGGATTTTACCCGGTTAGCAAGCTTTATACCGGATGAAGTAACTCCAGAAGCGAAGAGGATCTCCAAGTTTGTGGGAGGTTTGCATTGGCGAATAAAACAACATTTGCTTGGAAATCCATCTCTGGTGACTTTTGGTGATGTGATGAATGCTGCTTTACTTCACTGTCATGAACATAAATTGTTTGTGCAAAGCAAGAAGAAGGTTGTTACTGGGGGACAAGCGGTGAGGAAGGGAGGAGTTGGGAGCGGAGGGGGAACATCTTCTTCGTCCCAATCCTCGGGGAACAAGCAGGTTGAGAGGGATCCCCAGCAGGGGGATTCGTCAAAGCGTCAACGTTTCGGTGGGTTTAATGCTGGTGGCAACAACAATAATAACAGGCAGGGTTAAGGTGGTCAGCAACCACAGGGAGGTAGATGTGGAAATGGAGGTAGGGGCCAACAGGGCCGAGGTGCGGGGCAATTCCAAAATAACCAAGGTAGGAATCAGGATAATACGACAAATAAATGTTTCCAGTGTGGGGAACTAGGCCACTATAAAAGGGCATGTCCTCAGTTGGTTGGAGGGCATCTTCCAAGGGCCCCACAGCAGCCGTATGTACAGTTTCCGCCCCAAGCGCCAAATCCGGTTGCTCCTCCTCAACAGGGGCAATTGCAGTATGGAAGGGTTTACCATATTCAGGAGGCTCTACTCCCTCCAGCTCCTCCGGCACCACCAGCGATCAAGGGTAAGTTTCTCATTCATGGGCACATGGGTCGAATTCTATTTGATACGGGTGCTACACACTCCTTTATTTCTAGAAGTTTTGCTCAGACTACAAGTTTGATAAAATCTGCTGAAAGTACCTTCACTAGCGTTGAATCCTCTATGGCGATGGTTCATTGATTTTCTTCGTATGTAAAAACGTAGGAATTAATCTTGGTGACTTGTGTTTTGAGGCTGACTTACTCGTCCTTGATATGGTCGGGTACGATGTAATTTTGGGTATGGATTGGCTAGTGAAGTATCGTGCTATAGTGAATTGTTACGGGAAGAGTATAGTTTTTGCAGTTCCGGGACAAGAGATGTTCCTGGTAGTTATGCCTTGTATGGAAGGGAGCACGAGTGCTTATCTATATTGTATTGCGGAAGATGCATCTAGAGATGTCGTGGTTCCCCTAAATTCTCTTCCAATCGTTAGAGATTTTGAAGATATTTTTCGGGAGATACCGGGATTACCTCCAAGTCGGGAAATAGAGTTTGTGATTGACTTAATGCCGGGAACTCGACCGATCGCCAAAGCTCCTTATCGGATGGCTCCTGTGGTGATGAGGGAGCTGAGAGATCAGATTCAGAAGCTACTGGAGCAAGGCTTTATTAGGCGTAGTACCTCACCGTGGGGCGCTCCGGTATTATTTGTGAAGAAGAGAGACGGGTCTCTCCGGTTATGCGTGGACTATAGAGAGTTGAATAAAGTCACCATCCGGAATAAATACCCTTTACCTCGCATCGACGACTTGTTTGATCAACTTAGGGGAGCTTCCTACTTCTCCAAGATCGACTTGCGGACAGGGTATCACCAATTGAGGATACGAGAGCAAGATGTATCCAAGACGGCCTTTCTGACCCGTTACGGGTCTTATGAATTCTTGGTTATGCCCTTTGGGTTAACCAATGCCCCTGCAGTGTTTATGGACCTTATGAATAGGGTGTTTCAGGATTTCCTTGACCAGTTTATCATTGTATTTATCGATGACATCCTAGTCTATTCTCAGACAGAGTCGGATCATGCTGCTCACTTGCGGTTGGTCCTGCAGAGATTGAGAGATCACCAATTGTATGCAAAGTTTGAGAAGTGTGGCTTCTGGTTGAAGGAAGTTCAGTTTCTGGGGCATGTGGTGTCATCACAGGTCGTGTCTGTGGATCCGGGTAAGGTGATCGCAGTAAAGGAGTGGGGTCAGCCCACGACGCCCACTGAAGTTCGTAGTTTTCTGGGCTTGGCGGGTTATTACCGTCGATTCATTAAGGGCTTTTTCGAGGTTGCTAGCCCATTGACGAATTTAACCCGGAAAGGAGTAAGATTTGTATGGGACAGTTCATGTCAAGCGGCTTTTGATGAGCTCAAGGATAGATTAACTTCGGCTCCAGTCCTGGCATTGCCAAAGCCGGGATTGGAATATCTCGTCTTCACTGATGCATCTCTTCTGGGATTAGGAGGTGTTCTTCAACAAGAGAGACAACCCATTGCGTACGCTTCTCGTAAGTTGAAACCTCACGAGAGGAACTATCCGGTGCATGACTTTGAATTTGCCGCCGTTGTATTTGCCTTGAAGATATGGAGGCATTATCTCTTGGGGGAAAAGTTTAGTCTTTTCACCGACCACAAATCGCTGCAATACTTATTTTCCCAAAAGGATTTAAACATGCGCCAGCGTCGTTGGTTGGAGTTTGTGAAAGACTACCAATTTGATATTCATTATCACCCCGGGGAGGAGAATGTGGTAGCAGATGCCTTGAGTAGAAAGCCTGATGGAAACTTAGCTGAGGTGTGGAAAGCTAAGTGGAAAGAACTCAGCCTGGAGGATGCAGGGGTGAGAGCATTCCTTTCTGTGATGACGGTTACTCCCACGATTATAGCAAAGATTGTGGAAGCTCAGAAAAGAGATATAGTTTGTCAAGACCATACACGCCAGTTGTTGTCTGAGGGAGCGGAGTCGTACTCAATTGGTTATGAGGGTGGACTACGCTTCCATGGAAGACTTGTGGTTCCCGACGATGGAGATTTGAGACGTGCAGTTATGGCGGAATCCCACGGGTCGAAGTTCACGGTGCATCCAGGCGGGGACAAGATCTACCAAGATATGCGTCGTTTGTATTGGTGGGCGGGTATGAAGAGGGATATCTCAGAGTTTTTGTCTCAATGCACCACTTGTCAGTTGGTTAAGATTGACCACCAGCGACCGACAGGTTTGTTACAACCGCTCGAGATTCCTGTGTGGAAATGGGAGAGCATTTCGATGGACTTTATTACGGGCTTGCCTTGATCGCAAAAGGGGCATGACTCAATTTGGGTGATTTTCGACCGTTTGACTAAGTCGGCACACTTCTTGCCCGTGTGCACCGATTATGATACCGCTCGTTATGCCCAGTTGTTCATTGAGGAGATCGTCAGACTCCACGGGGTACCTTTAAATATTGTCTCCGACCGAGATAAAATATTTGTGTCCCACTTTTGGCAGAGTTTCCAGGGAGCTATGGGGACTGAATTGAAGTTAAGCTCTTCCTATCATCCTCAAACAGACGGTCAGACCGAAAGGGTAAACCAGATGTTGGAGGATATGCTTCGTATGTGCATATTCGATTTTAAAGGCAGTTGGGAACAATACCTCCCGTTGGTTGAGTTTACTTACAAGAACTCATACCAATTCACTATTGGAATGGCACCCTATGAAGCTCTGTATGGCAGGCCTTGTAGGTCGCCCGCTTGTTGGTTGGAAGTGGGTGATAACAAGTTCCTTGGACCTGAAATGATCCAAGATACTTCTTCGAAGATTGAGCTTATTCGAAATCGCATACGGATAGCCCAAGATCGTCAAAAGAGTTATGCCGATGCGGGTAGGAGACATATGGAATTGGAAGTTGGAGACCAAGTGTTGGTGCGAGTATCCCCGATGAAGGGTATTAAACGTTTTGGGAAGAAAGGAAAGCTTGCACCTCGCTTTGTTGGACCTTTCCCGGTCATTGCTAAGGTTGGTCCCGTGGCATACCAACTCGCCTTGCCGGAACCTTTACAAAAAATCCATGATGTATTTCATGTCTCCTCTTTGAAGAAGTACAGAAGGTTTGAAGGTGCCCTTTGGCACATTCCTTTCGAAGATATCGAGTTGCAGCCCGAAGTTTCTTATGAAGAACAACCGGTTGCTATCCTTGAGTTTGGGGAGCGAAAGTTAAGATCTCGGGTGGTGCCCCTAGTGAGAGTTCATTGGAGTCATCATCATGCCATCGAATCAACTTGGGAACGTGAGGATGAGATGCGGGAGAAATATCCACATCTTTTCTTATGAGGTACGCCTGAATTTTGGGGGCAAAATTCCCTCATAAGGAGGGGAGTATGTAATAACCCTCTCTTATGAGACCGTATTTTATAGTAATTACTTAGTGTAGTAACTAGAGACCAGTGCTGGGTTATGATTTAAATGTTAATTCAATGTAGAAGAGTTGATATTTACTATGAGGTTGCATACATATCATAATTATGGGAAAATACTGCTATGTCATGCTTATTAATATCATCTGAATTTAAAATGATATTTGGTTTAATTATGAGACCGGAACCTAAATTGATTTTAAAATGCCCAAATGATAATTTGGAGGTTGCCGTTGATTCCGGAATGTGCGAAATAGTCAAATAATGTACCATATTGTATTTTGTAGTTTTGGGCATTTTTGACTGGTTGTACCTTAATTATGCTATTGCGTATTATTTTATCGCACTATTAGTTAATTAAGTGGGATTTTGTCTTAGGTCACGACTTAAGCTTACTAAGTCTTCCAATTTTCCAAATTCCCTTCCTAAACCTAAAGAGAGAAAGAAAAGAGTAGAGAGAAAGATTGGAGATTTGGAGATTGAGAGAGATTCTTGCTTCTACAACCAAGAGACCTGCAATTTGCTGAATCAAGGCAAGTTTTTACTTGCTATTTGTGTCTTGAGATAGATGATTTGTTATGATAATGGTGTATTGATTTTAGTTTAGCAAACTTAGGGTTTTCTTATGTATTTTTAGGTTTTGATTCACTCAAAGATGATTCAGGAGGTTTTAGATGATCCATAGTATCATTGATGTTATTTTAGTGTTGGTATATAAGTTTGGTTTGAAGAAAGTTGAGTTGGGGTAGAAAATGGAGTCCAAGACTCCATAGCCAATTCTTGGCAAAATCGCAGGCCCGAATCGATTCGGTTAAGTCCAGTGCCCAGGTCTTGTGAACCGAATCGATTCGAAATTCATCCGAATCGATTCGGCAGTTATGCAGAAACCTAAATTTTCTGGCCGAATCGATTCGGTCAAGGGGGCGAATCGATTCGGTAGCCCTGCACTTTTTCAACTTTTTCTTTTTCATTTTTAACCCTTTTCTCTAGGATTTAGTGATTAGGGACCTTCTTAAATGAAGTAAACATAGGGTTTAGAGTACTAGTTGAGTTGGGTCGACATCCTAGACTCGAAAGGGTTCATCTAGGGTTCATTCGGGAGAGAATTTAAAGTGATGTTTAGGCATTACTTTCGTCGTGTAGTTTTATAAGGGTTTAGAATATATTAAGGTCAAATTGGAGACTTTAGAATTCAACTCGAGTTAGATTTGACTTGAGGTTTTATATTAAAGCCTAAAGGAGGCTTTGGGAATAACTTTGGAGTCTGAATTTCTTATCGAGGATGTTATGACGGTACGTAATAGGTATAGTCCTGATTTAGCTTACACATTAATTAATAATGGGAAGTTGATAAGGTAAATGATAATTTACTAAATCATGTAATGGAAATTAATAAAATGGATGTTACACACCTCTCTAAATACCATCTTAAGGGAAGTCCGTGCGAGAGGTGAAGCCCCCTGGCTAATGAATGCAGGGTGGATATAGTCCTAGGCCATATGAGCGCTTGTTTTAAATTTTTTCTGCGATGGGTAGGAGATTCTGGGTGTGGTCTTGACTACCCCGCAGGCATATGGCCGCTTCCCGATGTTTTCGATAGGATCCCAGGTTGTCTTATGTTAGGCCCTGGAAGATGATGGTTATTTAGGGACGCACACAGTCGGAAAACCCGGACGGGCGGTCTTAGAATCGTTATATGTATATTTATGACTATTCTAATTTTCGAGTTGGACTCGATGGAACATTAATGCCATAAAGAGCATGCTATTGAGATTAGTGCCATAAGAGCACATGATGATAATTATATTCCTGATAAGGAATGGAAAAGAAGATTGATTTTGAAATATGATGAAAGATGATAAAGGCTCATAAGTACTTTTAATTCTGTTTTATTTTGAATCTCACTCTATGTAGTCCTTTATCAGTTTTAGTTCCTTGTATGATGTTACCATGCTAGACTATCATCCATGCTTAATTGTGCATCATTGTCATACCTGTCATTTATCTATTGATCACATATATCCGGCCCTGACCGGTTTTCATTCTTGTTGTATCTATATATATATATATATATATATATATATATATATATATATATATATATATATATATAATCCGTTCAGGTGTTCCACCGCACGGTCGCCAGTAATGACCCTTCCTTCCTTGTGTTTCGAGGAGCCGTGACATTGTGTGGGTTTCACGGGATTTTTGTGTAGACGCCTCCGTTTATGTTTCTAGTTATGTTCAGTTTATTCGGGTTTGTTGCCCAAACCCTTGTAATTGTATAATGGATCTATTATTTAACACTTGGTTCTAATTGTATGTTGGATGGTTGTTATTGACCGACGTTTCATTCGGTCCTTTGTATCTCTTGGGTTTCTTATGTACTCTTGTGGGGGTTTCCACCCTCTATTTCTATTATGGGTTGTTGAAAATGTTTTCTTTTTACTTCAAATCAAAGTTTTTGATAACCCGTTTTCTGGAATATAGAGTGGTTATTCCTTATACTTTGCATATTGTTGCGATGCTGAGAATGATATTTATCAATGATTTCCTATTTTATCGGGGTATAGGGCTGGCCACCCTTTATTCCGGATAGCGGATTGTCACAATTGACCGTGACAATTCTTGTCACGGTCAATGACCTTGACACGTCTGTGACAACTTTTCCAGCAAAAACCCTTTCTCCCTTCTTTTTTCCCTCCCACAGTTCCCTCCCTCTCTCTCTCTCTCTCTCTCTCTCTCTCTCTCTCTCTACTTTCAGGTCCAATTTCTCTCTCTCTCTCTTCCATTTATATATATATTTGTGTGTATATTTATGTGTGTATGTGTATATATATATGTGTGTATGTGTGTGCGTGGGTGGGGGATGGGGTGGGGGAGGGGGTGGTGGAGGGGGGCAGGGGGTGGGGTGGGGTGGGGTGCGGTGTGTGTGTGTGTGTGTGGTGGTGTGTTTTGGGGGGAGAGGGTGGTGGAGGGGGGGAGGGGGTGGTGGAGGGGGGCAGGGGGTGGGGTGGGGTGTGTGTGTGTGTGTGGTGGTGTGTGGTGGGGGAGGGGGTGGTGGAGGGGGCAGGGGGTGGGGTGCGGTGTTTGTGTGTGTGTGTGTGTGTGGTGTGTTTTGGGGGAGGGGGTGGTGGAAGGGGGGAGGGGGTGGGGTGGGGTGGTGTGTGTGTGGTGGTGTGTGGTGGGGGAGGGGGTGGTGGAGGGGGCAGGGGGTGGAGTGGGGTGCGGTGTGTGTGTGTGTGTGTGGTGGTGTGTTTTGGGGGAGGGGTGGTGGAATGGGGGGAGGGGGTGGAATGGGGGGAGGGGGTGGTGTGGTGTGGTGTGTGTGTGTGTGTGTGGTGGTGTGTGGTGGGGGAGGGGGTGGTGGAGGGGGGCAGGGGGTGGGGTGGGGTGTGTGTGTGTGTGTGTGTGGTGGGGGAGGGATAATTCACGGGCTTTATCTAAACTAGGATTTTATAGAGTTTCGCTCCTACTACTTGGGCAATGACTATACTAGGGACCAAAGATAAATAAATAAACTGGATTCAAAGTAAATACTAGGAAATCCCAATTTATTACCGTCTAATTTATATCCTTTATTTATTTAATCACGATTCATTCCACTAAATAATCATGATTGCACTCAAAATTAATTATTTATAAATCACTCGAAAGAATGTGTTCTTATTATTAAAGTTGATTACGGTATATTATGATTCCCCACGTTATGTTTTCGATACCCTCTTGGTTAAATAAATTTTCTACTAACCGATTTTAATGAATATCTGATCAATTCCTTGATTCTAAAACTTAATTCTATAGGATTATAAAATAGTTCATCGGTCGGGTAAACAAAACATATAAGTCTATCAAGGGGTATCACAATCCAAATTATTTATTGGACGTGAATTCCTCCAAATTATGATCTCATACCTATTCACACAATGATTGACCAACTTGCGAGGATCTATTGTTCTAACATATAATTGAACTTCACCCATCGCAATCGAAGAAATAATTGTGAAAGAAATTTAATATCCATAACCCTAGGGATTAAGAATCTATGAACTTTTTGCAAACGATATGAGATTTCCCATATTTAATCAAGAACATCCTTAGACTTGTAGGGGTGGGGTGGGGTGGTGTGTGTGTGTGTGTGGTGGTGTGTGGTGGTGGAGGGGGGCAGGGGGTGGGGTGGTGTGTGTGTGTGTGTGTGGTGTGTGGTGGGGGAGGGATAATTCACGGGCTTTAGCTAAACTAGGGTTTTATTGAGTTTCGCTCCTACTACTTGGGTAATGACTATACTAGGGACCAAAGATATATAAATAAACTGGATTCAAAGTAAATACTAGGAAATCCCAATTTATAACCGTCTAATTTATATCCTTTATTTATTTAATCACGATTCATTCCACTAAATAATCATGATTGCACTCAAATTTAATTATTTATAAATCACTCGAAAGAATGTGTTCTTATTATTAAAGTTGATTACGGTATATTATGATTCCCCACGTTATGTTTTCGATACCCTCTTGGTTAAATAAATTTTCTACTAACCGATTTTAATGAATATCTGATCAATTCCTTGATTCTAAAACTTAATTCTATAGGATTATAAAATAGTTCATCGGTCGGGTAAACAAAACATATAAGTCTATCAAGGGGTATCACAATCCAAATTATTTCTTGGACGTGAATTCCTCCAAATTATGATCTCATACCTATTCACACAATGATTGACCAACTTGCGAGGATCTATTGTTCTAACATATAATTGAACTTCACCCATCGCAATCGAAGAAATAATTGTGAAAGAAATTTAATATCCATAACCCTAGGGATTAATAATCTATGAACTTTTTGCAAACGATATGAGATTTCCCATGTTTAATCAAGAACATCCTTAGACTTGTAGGGGGTGGGGTGGGGTGGGGTGTGTGTGTGTGATGTTCAATTTAGTTGGTGCACAAACTAACGGTCAAAGTAATAGTATATAATTCCAACATTTCGAACTACTTGAACATCACAAATGGATACGAACTTAAAATATAAATTGAGATAACCTTAGAATCTAATTAGGGTAAAAATATAATGGCATCAACTAACATATATGTAGGGGTGGGTGGGTAGGGGTGGGGGTGCTGTGTGTGTGTGTGTGTGTGCGTAGGTGCGTAGGTGTGCGTGTGTGTGTGGCGGTGGGTGGGGGTGGGGCACCCATTTAATAACTGTTTAAATATTTGGAAAAAACATAATATTACAAAATTGAAACGAAATGGTATTGACGGAACTTACACATGCGTTATAATATAGATGGAACATTTTTTTATCTGTACTATTAATTCAATTAGGTAAAACGAAATGTATACTATTAACATTTTTTTTTATCTGTACTAATAACATTTTTTTTACAGCAAAAATGTCTCCTTCAGATGTTAAGGCGAAGATGATGATGCTGTTTATGATGATGTCATCTGGGTTCGGTGGTAGCGGAGGCGACGAGGGCTCCTCCGCCGCTAGGCTCCCCATATATGGAAAATTTGGGATTACCGTCGAAAACAAGTCGGAGTTTATAGCGAGATCCCTCGAGCTGCTAAAGACGGTCATCGGCCCGGGGTTTATGAGTTGGAAGGAGGTGCCGTATGAGCTCAAGTTAGCTGTTTGGGCGGCACTACAAGTAATATTTATATGAATATTTCAATTTATATTTATATTTATATTTATTCGCAACTAACATTGTATTTGTTGGACAGGAACAATTCAACTTGGATCCAAAGCTACGCGATTCCGTCTTGGAGCAGTTGAGGGAGCAACACAAGACGTGAAAGAAAAATATGCGGACACGGTACTTTGAAAAAACACGAGAGTCCATTTTACAATGGCGCGGATCCGTCCCGCCCAAGGAGCCGATCTCATTGGCACAATGACAAAAGTTCATTGACAATGAGATCGAGGATCGACAATTGGCATCTCGCCAATCGGGGAGGGAAAATCGGGCTAAAAAGACGGACGTGCACTACTCCTGCCGGACCTCTTACGCTGAGGTGGAGCATAGGATGCAGGTAAGATTTAATTTATCTATAACTACATAAATATATTATAGAATATTATTTTACTTTACGGGGCCGATACTAATTTTACTTTACTCTATTTTATTTCAGGGGGTAGGGAGTGGGCCAGGGGGTAAGCCACATAGGCTCGATACTTATGTGGCTCTTCGGACGAAGAAGGGGAAGGACAAGGAGGTGTCCCCGAGTGTCGCGGCCACGATTGTAAGTAATCCGACAGTTTAATTATTGTTAATTACGTTATAATTTTTTAGTTTACTTATTTTACTAATCATGTGCTTTTTGTCGTTTCAGGCAAAGCTTAAGGAAGTGCATGCGTCGCAGTCTGATGCCGACAAGGCATCTTTGTCCACAGACGCACTCAGCCAAGTGCTTGGCTCTGATCGCAAATGGAGGACAAGGGGAGTGAGCTCTCGGGTGGCCAAATCTAGGATCATAGGATTGGAGACGAGCGACACCGGGTTATCTCGAACGGTGGATTCACACGACGCGAAGCTGTCCCGTTTGGAGGCGACGGTCCAAGATATGTACGCATTCATGAAGCGTACGTTGGGTGGAGACCGTAAAGGGAAAGGGAAAGGGAAGGAGAAGGCGGTGGAGGAGGAGGTGCGGGAGGACGAGGCGCAGGATGACGAGGATGTGGACCTCGCTGCTTCATCACCGACACGCTCATACTTCGACGATCCACTTCCCTATTTGACGCCCTCCAACAGACCATTATCGACAATTGGTTGGCCGAGAGTGTTCATATTGGACGTATTTGATGGCCAGCGGATAGGGCGGGGGTTGAGGGACCCGAATATCGTCGAGGGTGGAATAGTCCACGGACGTGTGCTTCAAGAGATGGAGTCCAGGGTGCTCGTCACGCATGTCATACCCGGGAAGGAAAACTCCCTATTGTGGTTGCGCGAACAATGCGGCACGACGTATATTAGTGGGTGCGTCAATTCGTATGTCGTGTGACCTACTCACCTCCTCAGTTTTATCTAAGACATGTAGTAACATTATTTTTAAGTTTGGCCATTTTAAATAAATTTGGATTATATCGTCATGTATATTGTTTTTACTTTGAATATTTGGATTATATCGTCATGAATATATATTTGAATTATCTTTAGTTTGTGTTGGATATATGATGTTTGGAACAGGTACAACGTTGCTATAATAGGTACAAATATACTGCTGGGCAGTGGCGGTGGCCATACTGCCCAGCAGATTTTTTTTAAATTCTGCCCAGAATTGTCACGGTCATTGACCGTGACAAGTCCGCGACAAAAGTTGTCAGGGACGTGTCACGGTCAATGACCGTGACAATTGGGGTCACGGTTATGTCACGGTTTTGAACTGTGACAAACGTTTCATGGTCATTGACCTTGACACGACCGTGACACAAAACGCGAGTTTTTTGTCAAGGTCAATGACCGTGACACGACCGTGATAAAAAAAAGTTGTCTCGCCTCGAAATGTCACGGTCATTGACCTTGACAAGGTGAATTTGTCAAGGTCAATGACCTTGACAAATGGGCATATTTGGTGTAGTGAGGAATCACTAACAAGCTAATAAGGAGCTAGAAAAGTTTGTGCACAACTCAACCATTTTTATCACTATAAATAAATCCCTCACCCCGGGGAAAGGGACATGTAATTCTAAACCTCTCAAGAATTAAAAAAAATGAGAAATCCTTTGTGGACGTAGGCAGTTACCGAGCCACGTAAATCCTGTGTGTTGTGATAATCTCTTGCTCTTTTAATCCCTTTATTGTTTGGAATTATTAGTTTTGATTTATTTCACTCATAATTGGTGCCGTCTGTGAGAACAATTCTCTTTTCTAAAAAGTAACTTGGAATTAAAGAGTGAAAACAATGTCTCAATACCCACACTGTGTACCCATTTCTGGTGACTTACGAGCTGATCTGTCCCTACTTAGAGTTAGATCTGAGATTCATCGAGACAGAAATCCCATATTTCACCCAGAAGAGCAACTTTTTGAGTAGATTAACAAGCAGTCCAGGTCAACATAGATCTCGTGGCTGATTGGCGCTTATTAGGAACGACTCCACCAACAAGATTAGGCAACACGCCTCCAATTGAAGAGAATGCACATCTCTAGCGATGCCTGGAGAAGATAGAGAAAGAATTTCGTGAGGGAAATTGCAAGCGACGTGGTTGGATGCCTAGTCCTTAGGACAACAAAACTCACAACCGAGGAAGGAGTACTGACCACAAGTAGGAATGCTCAGAGCACGGGAGTCGTCTGACTAAACGAAACCAAGATGAAGAATGTCACAAGCAAGATATATGAAGCTTGGTATGAAGAGAGATTGATCAACACCCCACTCATTGTTGGGTTAGATTCGTAAAACAACTGGTAAGAAGGGCCCTCATCACATCCTTAAGGTTTAAGATATACAATGGAAATATTGACCCTATAGATTATGTGCGCCAGTATAAACAAGCGACGACTCTATATGGAACCACAATGACGCTCTTATGTGTCGAATATTCTCACCCAGCCTAGGAGACATCGTCTAGAAGTGTTTCAAAAGGCTACCCCATAGGTCGGTTAAAAGCTTTTAGTCCTTTGAAGAGGTTTTCACAGCTTGCTTTATAACCAACTACTCGCACCTGAAGATGATGGACTGTCTCCTCACCATGAGGAAGAAACCGTATGAGACATTATGGGAATATTCTAAATGCTATTGGGAAACCTTCAACGAGGTTGAAGGTTTCTCGGAGAAGGTTTGCGTAGCATCATTCAAGATTGGCCTCCCCCTTAACTCCATGTTGCTCCAGTCCCTCACCAAGAAGGAGGCACACACCATCGACGATCTCATGTCGCGTATTAAGAAGTAGTCCAAAGTGGAAGATGTGGTCAGCCTCATCCAATGAGACATTGGTCGCGTGAAGAAGACTAAAGGAAGCGACAAGGAAAACACCCCAATGAAGGGGATCAAAAATGAGAACGGAAGATCCAGAAATGGGAACAAAGCATACTCATCCAAGGCGTTCCAGACCATTAATTACAAAGTTCTGAGCAAGATTAAGGCCCAATAATTCCTTAAATGGCCGAAGAAGATATGAGGTGATCCCAACAAGAGGAACAATGCACTCATATGTGCCTACCACAGGGAAAACGGATACAAGACAAAGAATTACAAGGCCCTCAAATCCCATCTGAAGGAGTTTGCCCAGACAGGGCATTTGAATGTGTACATAGAATAGAAAGTTGATCAGCTCGCCACCAACAGTGACCCGAAACCAGATAACATTCTGGACGATTAAGTTGGGCACGAGTTTGCCGTTATTCATGGGGCTTCTGACCCCAAGCAGATCCAAGGCAATGCAGCTCGAATGGAACTCAATAAGGTCACGGCAGTGATAAAGGCCCTCTATATTGATCCAGCCAAAATCCAAACTGGCAAATGTAGGCGACCAGAAGATGTGGACTACATCAAGCACATAGTCTTCACGGAAGACGATTTGATCAAGGTGAGGACCCCACACCACGATGCACTAGTAATCACTCCCAGTGGGACATGGATAAGCTACTAACGAATCAAGATAGCTCTTCTGAATTAATGTACCTGGAGCTTTTTCACAAGCTCAAACTAAGGATGACAGACCTAAAGGAAGCGACCATCCCTGTGCACTACACAAAAAATAGCAATCTGGCGCGATTTGAAACTGTGCTAGATAAAATCTGGCACGGTTTGAACTATGTCAGAATCAGGTGTTTCAAAATGACCATTTTTTCTGGCATGGTTTAAAAGTGTGACAGATTTGGCCAAATAGGAACACTTTTGGCATACTTTAAAATCGTGTCAGAATTTAATATTTCTGGCACACTTTATAACTGTGCCAGATTGAGTAAATTTTGATACACTTTTGGCACAGTTCAAAACCGTGCCAAAATTTGATACACTTTTGGCACGATTTTGAATTGTGCCAAATTTTTGGATCAAAGAAAAAAAATCAATTATTTAAAAATAAAAAAATTCACAAATTGTAAATCTTGCACGTTGTTTATAAACTAATGTACATACAAACTTCAAAAATATTATAAGTCTTAATAGTTCACATACCCAAAAAAATTGGACAGAGTTACCTTTATTTTCCGGACATTCTAAAACCTGTTAATCTAAAACTTGCATAATGTAAAGCCCGCACGACCATAAAATATAACAATAGAATTATAAAAGCCCGCACGACCATAAAAGTTAATAATAAAACTACAAAAGTCCGAATAGCCATAACACAAAAAAGACAAAATCCTGAATATTAACGACATTAAATAAATAATCCCCTTATTGTAAACTATTGACTTCTTTGTCTGTTCCACGTGGATAAAGGTAACGATAAATTGTCATCCTGCAAAAAAATAGTATACAAAAAGTAATGATATTAGTAACCAAGTAATTTAAAATAAATAAATATTCAAGCTGAAAAATTGCATATACGAGTTACAATTGTTATTGTATTCTCAAATCGGAATTCTTGTGACTAGCTCCTACGAGTTACGTTAGTCCCATGCGAGATGTTAGTGCCTCTTACGGGACCGTTTGAGGACTGGTTTGAGTTTTCACCCTCAAACGGCATGTTTTTACGAATAATCAAAATATTTTCTAATTATCGTCATATTCTTAAATCGGGAGATCCGTGACTACGCGATTAGTTCTTACAAGTTAGATTGGTTCCGTGCGAGATGTTCATACCTCTTACGGGGCCGTTTGGGGGTTGATTTGGGTTTTCACCCTATAACGGCTTATTTTTAAGCCTAATGTAGATATTTCAAAATTATCATCATATTCTCAAATCGGGAGACCCGTGACTAAGTGGTCAATTCCTACGAGTTACATTGATCCCGTGCGAGGTGTTCGTGTCTCTTACGGTGCCATTTGGGGGCTAATTTGGGTTTTCACCCTTTAACGACATGTTTTTATTCCAAAGTCTAGACATTTTCAAATTATCGTCGTATTCTCAAACCATTTATCCCGTGACTTCACGGTCAGTTCCTAAGAGTTACATTGGCCCCGTGAAAGGTGTTTGTGCCTCTTACGGGGCCGTCTGGGGGCTAGTTTGTGTTTTCACCCTCTAACAACATGTTTTTAAGTCTAAGTCAAGATATTTTCAAATTATTGTCGTATTCTCAAACCGGAACTCTCGTGACTACATGGTCAGTTCCTACAAGTTACATTGATTCCGTGCGAGGTGTTCATGCCTCTTACGGGACCGTTTGGGGGTTGGTTTGGATTTTCATCCTTTAATGACTTGTTTTTAAGCGTAATCTCGATATTTTCAAATTATCGTTATATTCTCATAGTGGGAATCCCACGACTATGCGGTCAGTTCATACAAGTTACATTGGTCCCGTGTGAGATGTTAGTGTCTCTTAAAAGGCCGTTTGGGTGCTGGTTTGAGTTTTCATCCTCTAACAACATGTTTTAAGCCTAACCTAGATATTTTCAAATTATCGTCTCATTCTCAAACTGAGAGTTCCGTGATTACGCGGTCAGTTACTAAGAGTTACATTGGTCCCGTTTGACGTGTTCGAGCCTCTTATGGGACCGTTTGGGGGGTTGGTTTCAGTTTTCATCCTCTAGCGGCATGTTTTTAAGTTTAGATGTTTTCAAATTATCGTCGTATTATGAAATCGAAAGTCCAGTGCGAGGTATTAGTGCCTTTTACGGGGTCATTTGATGGCTAGTTTGGGTTTTCACGATAAGTAATCATAAGAAACATATTTTCACTAGTTACCCCAAATTCTGGATCACAGTGAATTTCATTTGTTGAGTTGTCACCCGAATTTGGATGCAATGAAATGCCCGTGTATGCAAATCTCTGGAATTTCTTCTCACTTAGAAATGTTTAGATGTTTTATATGTTTTGTAAAAATGGTTATGTTATTTATATAGCAATTGAAAGGTTGATTGAATGTCATTAGTTTTAGATTTATACAAACCTTTATTTTATCTCAATTTATTTATTAACCATTTAATCAATTTAGGTTATTACACACTGAAATCAATATAATCATTTGGTATTAGTTATTAATTGAATTGTTTGCCTAATAAAGTAAATTTGATTTTGGTTTTTGAATTGAATTTAGTTAGTTTGTGTTTTACCTAAGTGGTTGATTGTTGAACTTCCACCGAGGAGGGAGGGCACATATTTCAGTTTAAAGTGATCACCATTTTCAACTTATAAAAGAACACCAACATTAATGATTAACAAAGAAAACAAAACAGTATATGATAAAGAATTTTCCAGATCTGAACATGTTTGTCCCTTGCGTAGGGAGAGTCACAAGCGGAAACTTTATGATTGACATGGAAAATATCAGCTTCGGGTTGAGGTGAAGCCCCTTTCTTCTCTCTTGTTCACTCTGAAAACACATAACATCGCGCTCAAATCAACACTGCATACATGAATTAAGCAAGTATATCAGAAAACGAAATTCATCTATTATATGAGGCTTATAAGAGAGACACTTGGAAAGAAAAAATAATTAGGTTCTAATTAAAGAGTTAGAGACTATAAGAAAAGGAAAATTTGATGAATCCAGAGGTATAACACCCTTAATATCCCTAGGGACGACTTCTAAACTATGATAAATAAACTCTCTTCCTTAAATTTCACCTTTCTTGGAGAGTAGGCCTGCTACCTTTAATGTCCCATAGAGAGGAATTTAAATTTCTAGCTTAGGATTTTTTAGGCCACTGATTGAACTAGAGGATAAAAATAAATGGTTTCCTTCTACCTTTAAATAGAGGTCTTCCCAAATACTTTAAAGGCCCATTCTGAATTTTGAAACCAGTTATATCAGCAATTCTAGACCTGTTTGAAATTGAACTTTTGAAACATGCCACAAAAGTGCTTTTTTCCTTACTGATTAACTCACCTGATTGATTTTCATAAGTATCCAAGAATTGCATCAGAGATTTAAGACTCCTCTTCTTACCATTAGTAAATATAACCTAAAACACAAGTTCATGATATTAAATATGTGACAACATTGCCTTTTCTCCTTTATATTACATGTAATTTGCATCACACGAGTAACATGAAACAATTATAAATCAGCAAACATGTATGTGAATGCTTGTGTGCAACCCTGCATACATAATTTATATGATTTTGAAGCCTGACATAACTCCACTTACAAACATGACTGTACAGACCTTATATACTCTTGCAAATATATTAAGAAAATTAAAATACTAAAGCTTGTTATGAGTAAATAGCTAAAAATTTTACATAAAAGAACACAAGTTCATCAAATTAACTCACATCAAACAGCCTGTAACAATATAACTTCCGAGAAACCTAGTAACAAAAAGGCGTGCACCAGAGTTTATTAAGGAATGTGACATCTGTTTGGGTTTTTTTTAAGAAGAACACCGGTGTTTCTAAGCAAATCGTGTCCAACTACCAGACCAGCTTGAAAAGAAGTAGAACTGACTTGTTAGTCATATCTTGCCTAGTGTTGAGACTCTTGGTTGTACAACTATGATTTGTTATGATAAAACAAGCGTGTTGACTAACAATCATATGGCAGTGGCAAGGTTTGTCGATCATGCAATATTGAAGGGACTACATATAAATTATAATCCTTTCGATGGGAAAGTACAAGATTGGCTAGTGGGAAAATGGATGTTCAAGGATACGTCATTTTGGATGAGATAATGGTCCGGTTAGTAAATTTTTTTTTTAAAAGGGGATATCGTTTCACTAAAGTAAAGTTGTTTTTAAAAAAAAAGTGCGCTTTAAGGGTTTTACCAAGAATAAGACGTAAAAATCTTAAGGCGGCCGTTTCTCCCAAGCCTTAAGCTCAGGGGTGCCTAGGTGAATTTTTTAGAACAGTGTGTGAAAACATCACATATATAAAACTATTTCATTTTGTAGTGCATACAGTAAAGTGTACTGTGTTCGCAAGGAAATGTGACATTTTCACAAGAATTTGTAAAAATGTCACAGATATAAAACTATTTCATTTTCGATTTGGGATGGGTTGGGATGAAATGGGTTGCCGCTGGCTCGAACTTTTGAAAGTAAGAGAATATTGAATAAATGGGGTTTGGATCCACCGGATCTCCGATTTTAGGGTAAGTAGGGGTGACATTAAGTGCCGTTGGCGCGAACCTTTGAATACGAGAATATTGGATAAATGGGTGTTTGAGTGACTAAATGGGTTAAACTAAAAATACATGTCTTTTATTCAATATATATATATATATATATATAACCCATTTATTTAACCAAATTGTTTGAATTGTTTGTATTATTGTTTAATGATAACAACAAATGTGACAAGCCAGTTAATATATATTATTAGATGTAATTCCTATTTTGAGATTTTTTTTAATTGAGTCCTGTGGACTATTCAACCATTAATTAATTATATTTCAAAGGTGTACACAATAAATATTACTGTCCGTTTAATTTTTTTTCGTTGAAACATTATGTACTTTATGGATCTTGTTTGATAAATATATGGGTTAATTTTTTCTTGAGAACACAATAAATTTGACTGTATTAACACAAAAAATGTCACTATTTGTGAATATGTCACAGCTATAAAACTATTTCATTTTCTGGTGCATACAGTAAAGTTTAATGTTTGTATAATTTTTTTTCTTTTTACGCTTCATGGATCTTGTTTGATAGATCTCAGCAAGGAGATTTCAAAAATAGTAATTTTGCGATAAATGGAGTTGTCAATCAAAAGTTATGATCAGTTGAAAATTAAAAATAAAATGAAAAAAAAGTTCAACCACTTATGTAACTTTCCGAAGGAAGTTACGGATTGTTGATTTTAAAAGGGTATAATTGTGAAAAAAGTCCCCAAAAGTTAGGAGTATGGCATATTTAATGGTTCAAAAGTCAATAGGACTTAATTAGGAAAACTTTGTTCATAAGGGACCTATATATAATAAACCCTATTTTTTTTTAGTAAGTACACTAAATTTTGGCACACTTTAAAACAGTGTCAAATTTTGGCACAGTTTTAAAGTATGCCAGATTATCATTAAACCATACCAGAATTTGACTCAGTTTTAAACTGTGCCAGATTCTTAATATCAGGGTGTGCCAAATTGTTATTTTTGGTGGTGCTGGTCGATTTCGCTGGAAAGATGACCATGTCGGTGGGGAAGGTATTCCTCCCAGTAAGGGCAGGAAACATATCTAAACTCATTGATTTTTGGCGGTGGATATTGACTTGCCTTACCACGCCATCCTTGGAAGAGGGTATCTGCACGCCATGAGGAAAGTGCCCTCAACCTATCATAAAAAACTCAAGTGTATTACAGAGTGGGGAATTATAGATAACAGGGGCGATCGGGCCGTTGCTCGAAAGTATTACATTATCGCCATCATGCCTAAGTAAGAAAAAAGAAAAAGAAGGATTTCATCCTCGAAATATCACGACAAATCCACTCCATCTAAATAGCAACTAATGTATGGTAGGCCAGGGGTAAAAGAGACAAAAGTTGACCCCGCAGATAAAGTCGTGAAAAAATTAGTGGAAATAGCTTTTGATGATTGCCGATCAAAAAGGAAATTTCTAATTGGCATCACACTATCCAACCAATAAAGGAAGGATTTAATTGCTTTCCTAAGCAAAAACTAGATGTGTTCGCATAGGAACCATATGACATGTCAGTGATCAATCCCAGATTCACCTTCCATCACCTTCACATTGACCCAATATTCTCGACGATTACAAAACAAGCTCGCTGCACTGCCCCAGAAAAGGTCAAGGCAGTGGGAAAAAGAAGTAGGAAGACTTTTGGAGTCAAGGTCCATCAGAAAAGTTCAATGAGAGTGTGCTTTTGTTCAAACAAAGAAATTATTTAATTAAACTGAGTTTTTCAATTAAATCCTAATACATGCATCTAAGTGTGATTGAAGATAATATGATCATGCAAGAACATTCAATCACAAACAAACACACAAATGAGGAAAAATCTCCCAAAGGGGCAAAACCTTTTTTTATTTTCACTATAATTTGTAAAGAACAGTTTACACGAATTATACTGAAAACATGAGTGACATACGAAATACCCTCAGGTGTCGGTTCCGATGTCGTCGGCTGGAATCTCCTGTAATAACTCCAAATGGGCAGCAATGGAAAAGAGTCAGCTTTTCGACAAGTTACTCCAGATGAGTAAAACGATCCTTTGATGGTTTAATGACTCACACACAAAAATGGGAATGGTTTTGTGAATCAAAAAGGCATAGAAACTTAAAAACTTGAAGTCTGTTTTCTGGGCTGTAAATCGCAGAAACGTGGGCTAAAAAGACTTGAAAAAACGTGTAGAATATGTACCGATATTTGTACAAAAATCAGGCGGCGCAGTTGCTCAAACGAGATAGGCATCTCGCTCTAACGAGGCCACGTGTCGCTCGAACGAGATCACGCGATATCCTCATGTTGCTTGAACGACAGAGAGATGTCATTCGAACGAGCTCGACGACCAAGAAAAGTCCGCTTCTACACTTAGAATTTTTTTTGCTTTTGTGTTAAAAATAAATCAAACTTCAAAAAATATTTTCTAAAAAATTCTCAAATATATATGCGAACATTAACAACTCCAATAAACCATTTTACCAATAACGCGTAGTGGAGTAGTGGGAATGGTTGAGCAGTACGTCGCATGTAGCATGATGCACGTATGGAGATGGTGGATGCATGGATTTAGATCAAGGCCAACGTGTATGATCGTGTTGACGTGCCGAATGTAGCGGTATCAGCCATACATACTGTGATGTAGGACAAATAGAAAATTCTTAGATTCTACCCCGGACATTTATAAAATTATGTCCTTACAAATCTCCCCCTATGTCTATGTCGGTACATACAGAAAAAATTCGAATTATGCTATCTCCATAAAACAAATGACATATAAGATAATATCCCTATTAAACCCTCAAACTGAGAATACCAACTGACATGTCGTCAACCAAACTTCAACATCTTCATATCTTCAGCTTTTCTCATCAGGGTGTGCAATAAAATAATTATCAATTTTGTACCTACACACATGAGATAAATCAGATACCCGTGACACGCAACAGTTTGAAATATAATGATATGCAAAAATTGAATCAAAGCTTAAGCAAATCATTGATAAATCAACCAAACAATTCTCCCCCATAATTCATTCTCCCCCTTTTTATGATGTTCCATATAGACAGATATAAGAAGCACAAATAAATGCAAATAGAGAGTGCCACAAGGTAATAAACGTTCTATTTTTGAATTTTTCAAAAATTTTCACACAAGATAAACAACAAAGAATCACACCATGAAAGAACACAAAAACTACCAAGTCGATGATAGTGAAAATGTAGGGGTGTGAGCAAATTCGATAGGAAAATCAATGTATACAAACATAACATATGTGCGCGATGAATATCGGATATTTCTGATGAATGAGCTCAACATCTTCCATAGGTGTAAAAAAATGGAATTATAAGAAATTTACTCAATCAAATCAGCAAATCAAAGCTCAAAGTGATTTCCACACCAATAACGTCCAAAACTATTTAATGCTCTTTTAGGACTTTCAAGGAAGTGCAAACCCGTTTAAAATCTCCAACCAAACTCCCTCAGATTTATATTTTGTTTAGAGGTGATCTAAATTCTTAAACATTGGAGAATTGATGGTGAAACCTAATGGCCCATATTCGGCATGAATTGCTTTTTATTACCTTTAAATTTTTTCGTGCTATTTTAACCTCTGTGGATCCCGGATAATAAAATTCCTCAATTTTTAGGTCCAATTTAAACGGTGGCTTAATCGCAAAGGATAAATGAGTACCTTTCGTAGCCCTTCACCATTGATAAAATACCACATAATCTCACCAAACGGTTTTTTACATGCATTCCAATCTTGTCAAGTTTTATCACATATGGTTCGTTGTATAGACAAGTATCACTCAAGCCAATAAGTGATAGACAAGTACAATAATCAAATAAAACCGCGCATGTGTGCAATAAAGGAGATAAGGAGCCAAACTTGTAGAAAGATATCACTAATCACATCTCAAAGACTCCAAACAATGTAAAGCACATGAATGCAATGATGTAGCGTCTCAAATCACTAACAAACAGTCACGTGAATAATGGAAAAGGAAGTTGTGACTTGGCTATCTTAAATGCTCATTTATAAGAGGTGTAAACAAAATACAATAATCTTTTTACGTTTTTCTATTTTTTTTTAAAAAGAAAATCTTTTTGTATTTTTTAAAAAAGAAAATATAAAAAGCAAAAATAAGAATACAAATGATACAAACTAGCAATAGGAATCATATGATATGATCATGAAAATGCATCCTATCCTAGACAAGGACCATCCCTCAGTCAACTGTGAAAACCCCTAAATACTTTTTAAGACTCTCGAATCTAAGGGCATCTAAAGGTTTCGTGAAAATATCGGCTAACTGAAGGTCAGTGGGTACGAAACTCAGGGATACGACTTTCTCCTCAACTAACTGACGTATAAAGTGCTCACGTATCTTGATGTGTTTTGTGCACGAATGTTAGATCGGATTGCGAGATATGTGTATCCCGCTCGTGTTATCACACGAGAAAACCCAATAGAACCTGTAATAATCTTATACCAAATTTTATACCCCAAAAAATCTATAAATAAATTGATCAGGTCCACTATAAAAATCATGGGAATCAAAACATTTTTTAACATTCTTAGCATAAGAAATAAGTAGGGATCAAAATAACAAAGATAAGATAATATAATGAAATGATAGATCCACACAAAACCCACTCTGATAAAAATCACAACTAAATAACAAAATTCGTCTCTGAATGTAAAATGATATATACAACCAAACTATAAATAAAAGAGTACAATACAAGGATGAACTACACATGCTTGGATCCTGAAATCCTAGGAGCAAGAAATGGGGCATCGCTAGAGATGCTCCTTCAAAAATCCTACATCTATGGAAACTACCACAACAGGGACCTGTAAAAATAGTTTTTAAAAGAAAATGTAAATAGTAAGCCAACAATGAATATGATTATAATTTGATCTAAGCCACATTATAATTACATATCTTCCTTTTGTGTTTTAACATATTTTAAGTTATTAGTTACCCAACCCAACAACTTAAAATATCATTCGGTTATAAATCCCGAACCCTTATGTTGCCCATGTGATTAAAGCTTTACATCTTCATTATTTAATATTTAGTTTCTCACCTTTAGGTTTTTTTCTTTCATTTTAAAAACGTAAATTATGTTGTAGTCTCAAACCTACAGTTCGTCTCAATAAATAACCATATACCAATAAGATGCTTATATCTCAAGTCTATACACATTTGACTATCTCATGCCAATAATACAATATACACCTTTCAAGTATATGTAATACACAAGTTCGAAACATAAGTATGTATGTAGGCATCCCTACTATAAACCACTTACATCACTAGTAGAACACATAAACCGGTACAACTATCTTTGGTACTGCCAGATAATAATCACATATTGTAGGTTAAAGACTTTACTCACATCTAATGTCCAAACTAAGGTACAAACCTTCAAATTGTACAAATAAATTAGCATCTATTGCCCCCACACATAATGAAGGCCTACACTTATTTCCTTTAGGGATCTTGCGCGCATATTAGGTATAGTCTTAGGTCGCCCCAGACCACCCTAACACAGTCAAGGGGTAAATCACCACTTCTACCCATTAGTCATAAAGCCTACCATACCTAAGTATTTACGAAAGAAATCTCCCCGGAGATATTCTCGATCACAAGTATCTAGACGTGTGACCCAGGGGTAAAATATGACCAAGGAAGAGCTCGTCTACTCACAGAGGTACTAGCACGATCTACATCGCATGTACCCCTCTCATTGAATCCCTCCTATTACAATAAGCTAAGAGCACACATACATGGTATGCATTTCATAAAAAATACACAAGTAATTTCCACCCTCGGTAACGGACTAAAGCATACACATACATAACCCTTAAAAATGGGTTAAAGTAAATCACAAACATACGAACCCTATGCTACTGGGTAATACTAGCCTCGCTATCATAAAAAGGTATAACACATCTATAACCCTACATTCATCCCGTATTCTAGGTGTAATATCACCCTATCGTACATAAGAAAAACCATACATTAACTTTTTTTAATCTCGATTATCCTAAGTCTATCCTCCCAAGGCATCGCGTCGAGGTATAATCGCACACCTAGTTTAAATGAAACTATGGTCCATAATAACTAACTCACTCGGTGGAAGATATAACTGTTGGAACACGAGGCTCCCAATTTTTAAATCTTATTACAAAAAGTAATTTCCTTTTTAGATGTGGAAGCGAGATGGTTCAATTAAACACACACACACACAAACACCAAATTTTAATTTCTTTCAAATTAAAATTAAACCAAAGTGAAATTAAATTAAACGACACATGGATATTTCACTTAAACCAATTTAACTCAAGTCCTAGACATTTGCCTAAGTCATATTTTCAATATTACCAAATTAGGCCAAACCAATTTTAACCAATAAAATTAATGACTTGAATTAAATTAACATTCACACAAATTCATGTTAGCACCAAATTAAACAAGTAGTGATTTAAACCAAATTTTATCTTTTTACCTAAGCATGCGTTTTAGGTGATTTTGCAAAAGATAAAATGAACAAATAACCACTATGCTATGATGTACGAGGAAAAACCCACAACGAGAAAAAACCTCGGACGGCCCTAGCCTTAAGTCCACTAAGTACAAAATTATAATTACAAGCAAGATGACTTACAACACTCGACTCGACTCCTTCAAGCCCCGATGCGTCTTCTTGTAACTACCTCTGCCTAGCCGACAATCCCGAACTCCACCGAAACCTTGAAAACTACCAATGAGGTTGTAGGAACCACCGTAAACCACACATGGTGCCTTTCACCATGTGAGAATGCCGAAGCAAAACACAAACTTCTTCTTTATGGGATGTAGAAGGAAACCCAAACGAACTCTTCAAATGGTAGAGTAAAACCCGGTGCCAAACAAACTCACCAAGCAAGATGTATATATATATATATATATATATATAGAAACTTGGACTAACACAACAATTGGGTGTAAACTTGGTTTTGTTCTTTGAATATATCAATTTGGATAGCAAACACCAAGGGAAATTTTTATGAAAGAATTAGTCTCTCAAACACTCACTAAGAGATGGAAAAAGTTCATGGAAAAATTCTATTCCCGAAGTCATTAAATTCTGTGAAAGAATAGTGGGACAAAGTAGTGGGAAAGTGTTAAAAAACTGCCAAAAATTATTCCCGCCGAAATCTCGTTCGAACGACATTTCGTTCGAATGAACTATCTAACGAAGTTCCAGTGGCAAGTCGTTGGCAAACCTCGTTCGAACGAAATTCTCGTTCGTATGACAATTTTGAACGAACGACAATTTTTAACGAAAATCAGAAAGCTTAAAAATTCCATTTTTAGCCGAGAAACTTTATTTTAAAGTTTTAAAGAAACCTTCTGAAAATAAACCTTAATTTAAAATAAAATACACCCAATATAAGCTTATTCCATGTCTCCCTGTATAGATATAGAAATGCATTCATACCTTTGGAGACTATGTAATATGATGTTAATGACGTAGAAACATGACACTTGAAACTCGACAATGACAAAGCTTGATAAGACTTGGCCGCTACTTCTTCAACTCTTGCATGTTATAGGCTTGAAGGATGGTCAAGTATTCTATCCTATAACTCAAATGTTTTTATCCAGAATTGAGCCAAAACAACAAGGGTCTCAATTGGAAATTTGTGTCCTTACAATAACCCAAACCTAATCTCTCCCAAAGGACATCCATCACACTCGTACATCTGAATGATTCAAATCAATCCCGATCAACAAGCCCAATCCTCTAACTTATCAATTCCCAATTAACAAACCCATTCCACACTCGGGTCTACCCTCGAATGCCAAATCCTCCTTTTAATTTTAAATCAATGATTTTCCTAATTATTTAATTTCCCAAAAATCAATTGCCAGCAATTTGAATCATAAGAATATATGTCAATTTTATTAATACATAAAAAGTATAGGCCTAAAAACCCTAACCCTCGGCCTAAAACCTAAAATTCCAACTAATACCACAAAAGCCCCCACTTAAGCCATACATATCACTATTGATCGACGGTCAACACAGTGATATTCGAATTTTGACTCATTACGGATTTTTTCATCTCCAATCCCTAATTTTCTTCTCTTAAACCTCTATTAATGAACCTAAAAATACCTTCCAAGCACCCAATCAACATTAAATTAATAAAATCACATCAAAACAACCAATGAAACTTAATTCCATCATCAAATCCCAAATCTAACCCAAGATTCAATAAAAACCAATTCAACATTCAAGAACCCTAGTTTATCTAATTCTATTTATTTTCATGGATTGATTCAATTAAACATAGTATTTTTATATGATTAACAATATAAATCTTATTTAAATCATAATCTATTAGTTTTAAACAAAATTCATGAGGAAATCAATCATTATAAAGGGAATTAAATCTAATTAACATCTAGATTAGGTTAATCTTGAATTTAAACAAACTAATCATTCAATTATGATTTAGTTCATGATTATAATCAGATTTCAATGAATAATCACATTAATAACATACATTTAATCATAATCATATTCTACATGGAATTTGCCTCTTGATTTGTGGAGAAAACTAGAGTCAAATCTCTCAATTTCTCTTTTTCTTTTCATGTGCCTTATCTAAGGCCCCCAAAGTTGCTCCCCAATTGCATTTTATGATAAACGAGGTTTCTAATGACCACTTACAACTCTCAACTATGAAATTAGAGTTAGGCCTCAAATGGACCCCTAACAAAAAGGTACAAAATAGTCTCTAAATGATCTAAAACCCCACTTAGGTCCTATACTAACCCAAAAGGTCTAAATAACACCAATTTATGCTGAAAATGAACATTCTACGTGTCTACTAGCCCGCTTAAAAAATATAACAAATCAAATAACTAACAACTCAATTATTTAAAAATTCCCCGATACAAGTCTGAATATTACTTAATTCAATTAATTAATCATCATGTCTTAAGTCCAAATTCCAATCCAACTTAAAAAACACACAACAATATTAATGGCGACATCTCTAGTCACAATAAGCACACATAATCTAGTTCCACAATTTAATTATTAAAATAATATGCGTAAAAATACGGGATATTACAATAAATCATAATTGTCTATAAATAATTTAGAATTATTAGACATAATAAATAAATTATTAATACCATCATCAGACTCATTTAAATAAATAGAAGTAAAAACCATGCGATTATTAGAACTATCACTACAGTCATTGTTAGAGTTAGAACTATCATCCCAAGTTTAGATAAATGGACATTTTAAGAAGATTGTCATTTTATTTTTGAAAAATATTTATTAACCTAATGACCAAACTCATTACACCTTTTACATTGAATATGACTTAAATTTTCGCTACCGTTATATTTTTCAAAAGAATTCTTTTCAAACTATTTTTCATGTGGCTTGTTAGTATGACTAGGTAGTCCTTCTCTAAAAACAAATTTGTTCTTAAACTTAACAAATTTCTTGAAATCTTTGAACACCAAAGCAATTTTATTATGTAATGACTCAAGAGAAACAAAAGAATCATCTACATTTGATAAGAAGATACAAAATAAAGACTGTTAATAGAGGATTTAAACACTAATGATGGTTATGTAGCGTGTGTGTTTTTGCTTTTTCTCATTGATTTTCACATGAAGCAGTTTCAAGTTCAAATGTTTTCATTTTACTGCATAACAATCCAAGTGTCATGTTAGGATCACCCATTTCTTCTATAGCATGTTTTTTCATAGCAAAAAATCGAGGTAAAGATCTAAATATTTTAGCACAAATTTCATAATCAGCATATATAATATCATTAACATGTGATTGGTTAACTATATCTTGCAACCTAAGATAAAATTCATTAAATTTTTCATCATCTTTCATAAAAATAGTATCACACATAATAACTAATAATTTTGACTTAGTCTTTTTAACCCTAGAATCACCTCATGGGTAGACATTAAAATGTCCCAAGCTGCCTTAGAGGTGGTGCGCGCTAAGATTCTTTTAAACTCAGACTCACCCACTGCATGAAAATAGCATTTTTGCCTTTATTATTATATTGTGAACTTGGTTTCTCCTCTCTAGTCCACTCAGAAAGAGGTTTTCTTTCAGTTCCTTGAACATCGCCTTCACCAATAACTCTAGTTGGTATAGAAAAAACATTTTTAACCATATCCCATACATCATATCTCAACTATTGGATATGTGCAATCATTCTTGCTTTCTAGTAAGAAATGTTTGCACCATCAAATATAAGAGGATGTTCATAAATACCATTTCAGGCTTCCATTTAAAATAAGTTTTAAAAGTAATCCTGAAGCTTTAATACCACTTGAAAGTAGTCTATTACTTTTAAAATTAAAAATTCTCTTTTAATTCTTTGGTAAAAAAATTTTTAAACATCAATGGTTGAATAATCATACACACAAAAATAATTAGTTCGGGTTGGTATGATGTTCAAAGTCTAATGAATAAAAGTTAAAACAAAATGATATGCAGATAAAGGGATTTGAATTAATATTTTTATTGACGAGGATACCACCAGACTGGAAAATCCCAAGTTTTTTAGTTCCAATACCACATATACCATAAGTTCACTATAACAACAGATAAGGTACGAATTACAATTTACACTGTTTAAATAAATTATTACTACACATGCACCCAGTATACTAAGGAGCACTAAACAACCCCATAATAACTCACATAGACCAGAACAATAAAAAGCAGACTTAGCACTATAAACACATCTTCCCTTGTTGGCTGCAAAGTTCCTTGAAAGATCCATTAGAAATATCTTAGTAAATACGCACCTTTTATCGCGATAGTATCTCCACTGTGAGGACTTGCCTCGCTGCAGTACATATACAGGTCTGCGAATCTTTCATAAAGGTCTTTGAGGATCTTCAAGATTTTTATGTGAAAAACACCATTTTGGCTTCTTATTAAACTTTCTAGAACCCAACCACTCTCTCACACATTCCTTGTGTCATATATATGCCCTTTGGCTTTTCTTGGTAATGGGTAAACCCATTTAAGCAGTTTGTCGTATTTAAACCTTCAATAATCTTCATTTTAAAATAACTCTCTCAAATCTTTCAAGAGAAAAATACCTAGAGAGCCTTTTGTGTGCGTTCTTCTTTTCTTCCTTTCTAAAGATATACGAACACAATGGTGAAAAAGAGTAAACCCATTTTCAAAATCTAGTTCATCTTTTTCTCATTCTTTTCTTTGCATTGAATCACCTCTCTTTTTGGAGGTTGATTAATAGAAAAGAATACGCAACTTTTTTACCAAGAACTCATTTTCATAAATAAAACTTTCTATACACTTGATATTTCTCCCAACAAGAAGTATTGTGATATTTGAGGTTCTTTTTTTAGATTCGTGTCATTTGGGATCTCCCATGTTCGAAGGCAAATGATTGAAAGTAATCTATTACACAAAAGTGTTAAGATTGAAATTTCTCTTTTAACTCTTTGGTACAAACTTAACTTCAATGATTGAATACACATAAAAATAATTAGTTCACGTTAGTGTGATGTTCAAAGTTTAATGAATAAAAGTTGGGACATAATGAGATGAAGAGAAGGGGATTTGAGCATAATAATTTTGTTAACGAGAAAACCAACATACTGAAAAATCTTAGGTCTTTTAGTTACAAGACCACTCATACCACAAGTCAACTATAATAACAATCCAAATAAAAATTACAGTTTATAATGTCTAAATGAATCAGTACTATCAATACACCCAGTACACCAAGGCTATAACTAAACAACCCCACAATCACTGGAATAGACCAGAATAATAAAAAGTAGACTTAGCAGTACACACAGCTTCCCACTCAAGATAAAAGTATCCACTGAAGAGATAATACAAAGAATAAGTTTGAATAATTTTTTGTTTTCCCAGAAGGTTAGAAAATCAAATCTAAAGCCAAAGATAGAAAAGGGTCTTTTAGGACTTGATATTTCAACTGTGTGAAAATAAAAATCGGTTTGTGCATAAAAAGATTTAGATCAGGAGTTTTAAAAAACTACAAATGAACCTACACAAATCAGAACAGAACATAACGAAATTTGGTACCAAAGTATATAAAAGTTTCAGACATGAATTTTGTTTTAAAATCAGATCCACTAAATATAATATATATGTGTTATAACATTTTTAGATAGATCAGTAGGAGAAAAGAAGTTTTCAAAACACTAGAGTTTCTTAAAACATGTCAAAGGAGTTCAAACATTCAAAATTCAAAGTCACATACAAGTAAGATATATCTATTTGCATGTATGTAAAAGAGTTAGAAAATATAACCAACAAATCTCAAAAGGCAAAACCAAAGTTTCAAGTAAGTGAAATCTAACAATCCTAAACGATCTAACCTAGAAAGATCTAAAAATCTTTAAACGAATAAAAAGTGTTTATAGGATAAAAAGTGTTGAGAAAAGGTTTAGAAAATCTCTCAAAAATATGTAAAAATTTGAACAAGTTTAGAGAGAGAAAAGTCTAAAGAAATTCGGCTGATATTGATGTATAAAAATGGAATATGTCCAAATTTAAAATCACAGATAAAATAAAGATGATCAAGCAAGACTAACCCACAACAAACAAGGTTTTTAAAGTGGTTCAGCTACGAGAAAAGCCTACGTCCACTGTTTTTAGTATTTCTGGTGGCTACAATAGCTCAAAGTTGATTATGTTTGTGCCTGATTGAATTATCCCATTGAGCTAAGGGAGATCGTGTATTTATAGTGGTTAAGTACCCAAGAGATGGAATGCCTTTATATATCCAGGCATTTACATCTGTAGATAATAAATAAGGTTGTTGATATTCATAGATACATGTACAAGAGATGTTAGCCATTCCACCCGAGTAACCTTTTATATTCTTGATGGTTCGTGTTCTTGAGGTCGGTTGGTCAGCTGGCAGACCAAGTGTCTCTAAAGCTTACCAAGAAAATTACTGTGAGGATAGCCACGTTGGACGATGGTGTCCAACTCTCATTGGTCCACATAGATGAATAATTTTTACATACAACGAAAGCCCCCAATGCTCCATTCTTAATGATTGATCAAAAGTATGGAGTATTTGTTCCAAAATATTGCTCAGCGTGCTATCTGGGAGTTGGTCAGAAGCTGACCTCCTGGACTTGTTAATTTTTTTTACCAGTTTAGCAGGCGGTGGCATTTTTGTAAATAATATGAAAAATAATGAACCACCAAAGGGTATGATGGTCCTTTTACATATTTGGGAACCATGCGGTCGCCAATAGTTCAGTCATTAGTTCAATCATTTCATTTCTATTTTTGACGCAACCTATAAAAGGATGGATGTTTCCCTCCACTTCTTCACCTCAAATTTCTGAACTTAGGCTTTCTCTTTCTTCTCAAATTTTCCTACTCTACGTTCATTGTTTGCTATTTGTCGTCGTTTCTCAATCTCTATAAGCTTTCTTGACTTTACCTTATTTGATATTTCTATCTTTCGAATATAGTGTACATTGTAGATGAATATTCCTTAGAGGAATTTAGGGAAAGAAGAAAAATTTCTAGTTGGGTAGGATTAGAAATGTCTAGTGGTCCTGTTAATGTGTTGTTATTGCTTGAGGGTCACTGGATCCCAAATTTGTTCATTATTGAGTGCAACATCACTTTTCCCCCAAACCCACTTGTTCTTCAATTTTTCCCGTATTTTGATGTAGTACCAGTGAGGGTAGCCCCTAATACATAGAGGATTGTAAATGGGGTAAACAGGTTAAACGAAATCCATGGGACTCGCATTGGCATTCCTAAGCTAATGTTTTGTTATAAATAGGGAACTACAAGTGACAACACCTACTATTTGAAAACCAGACAGGCTAAGAGAGCACTGGTGGTTAAACTTCCTGACTCAAACAAAGATTACTTGGATTATGGTGTAATAGTGAAGAATTGACAACATGCCCCCCTTCCTAAGGGGGTGAGATATACTGGACCCGATGCCCCCAGGAAGGGCGTGTAATAGGTTGTATAATATTTTGTTTTTCTATTCTCTTCTTGCTTACCAGTTGTTTGATGATTTTGTCGACTAACTGTCTCGCTTATCTTTGCGTAGGGAAGAAGAAAAAGAAGTGCCCAAAGGAAAGTGAGGTTAATATTTACGATCTCAAATATTTGTGGGCCATTCACCAAAGGGTAGGAGAAGAGCATTTCTGAGCAACTTCTGTTCTGCTTGAATATAGGTTTTATGTCACTTCATTTATTTCCCAACCAATAATCGTTCTGCCTCAGTTCACCATCAATTTGGACCCCCAGTTTCTAACTCCTCTGCCTCTGAGTCTATTGGAGTAGAGAGAGAGTTTGTGCAAGGAAGAATATCATCTTCCTTTGAATCACTTGATATTATAACCATCCCATCTTCACCTTCTATAGAAATTGTGAAGAGAAAAATATCAAACTTGCTAATTGGATCTCCACCTTTTATCAAGAAGAATACTTTTGTCGACAAGAGGCTTCCATTATTGAGCGGAGGCCTCAAGTCCTCAATGTGGAAGAAGCTAGAACCGTTGATCCTCAATTTAAGAGGTTGAAGAGAGGTTTGCCCAACCACCAAGAATTGGCTCAAAAGCCTCTGCTGACTAAGGCAACATTGAAGATAACTCTGTGGCCATTAACCCTGGATTAGTCATGGGTTTGATAAAGGTTGGAACTCTTTCAGTGGATAGGTCGGCAGTAACCCGGATGTTCAGATCCCGTTTAGTTGAAAAGGCTAATCAGAATTTTGCTCTTGTAGGTATCCAACCTTTTTATTTGCCTTCCATACTGTTTGTTGAACTTCTTTCGTACTGATGTTGTGTATTCTTACTTTTGCAGTTCTTGGTAGATTATAATCAAATGCTAGAGAAACATGACCAGCTGAAGTCTTCCTCAGCTGACGTAAAGGTAGCTTTTGAAGACTTGCAAAAGTCCTTGCTAGAATCTAGAGAGGTCTTGAAGAACGAGAGATAAAAGTGTGGCAAGAGAACCAAAAAGTGATCGAGGATTGAGCCATGGCAGCAGAGAATAAATTTAAGGTTGTTGATGATAAACTGATCCTTGCTAAGGAGAAGAAGAAGGAAGCTGAGAGTCAGGCAAGGACTGCTGAAGATAAAATTTCTAGCTTTAACGCTTAACTCGTTGCTCTGAAGGAAGAACAAAAAGGATCAGGAGGAGGCTGCTAATAAAGGATGGAATGAGGCATGTTTTAGTACAGACATCCAAATTAAGTATGCTAAAAATTTCTCCTACAAAGATGACTAGTCGGATGCCATGAATGAGGTCGGCACCTAAGATGATTTTGAACTATTTCAAAGGCACAACCCAGGAACTCCTCCCATCTTGGATGAGGAATTTGATGATGAAGAGGGATCCGAGGAATCCTCTATAGTGCCAGTTGTTATAGCCAACTTGCCTCCTCTTGATTCAGCTACCAGGGACAAGGAGAAGGTTCAACTCCTTTAGCTAGTTTTTTATCTACTTTGTATGTATTTTTCTTTTCTCCGTTCTTCCTTCTTTATTTGTAAGGGATACACCCTTCTAATCCTTGATTTATCAATGAAATGAATAAATTTTATTTAATCTCCATGATGCTCCTTTTCTTTGTGTGATTATTTTTACCTGTCTTCCTTGGTTGTACTTATGTTCTTACATTTATGAATTTCCATTTTGGTGCTAGGAAGAATGTGATAGTTTCTGCTGAATTTGAACTATTGAGACGTTACAAATGTCTTCTTGAAGTTGGTCATATACCTTTGACTGAAACAGAATTGGCAGGGTTTCTCGCCGCATATGAATCTAACCAAGTGAAAGATGCCTATGCTCATCTTCATTATCTTTTTTGTAGGGCTTGGCGAATAATGGTTCCTACTATAAGATGATCGAATAGTAGTAAGGAGATCACAATCTTTCTCAATAATTGCTACATTCCGATTATGGAGGTAAGTATGAGGCACTAAGTGCAGGTTGGGGGTTTGATAAGAAGCTACAAGACGTCACATCTGCCTTGAAAAAGAAGGAAATGGTGTTAATAAAGGAAGAAAAAATAGCTAGAGAGATTGTTGCACTCATGGAAAAGGAAAATAATGCCTTGATGAATGAACTGGTTAGTCTGAAGGCCTCTAAGACCGGGCCGAATGAAGGTGTATCTTTCCTTGAATTGGAGAATGCCAAACTGTTGGAGGAGCTGGATGTAAGGACAAATTTCCAATCGAGTCATTTGTTATATTAGCTACATTCCGTTGGACAAAACAATTTTGGGTCATTCCTCATCAAGCATTATTCAACCGTAAAGATTCGAGATTTCCTCCAAAGTTCACGCGACATCAATATGCACGCCATGTTCTCTCTTCTAAAAGGTATATGACCAAAATCATTTTTAGTGTTGGAGTATTTTTCATAAAGATAAATTTTCATATAGAGTAATGTTCGTAAATATTTAATTTTCATAAAGAACCATTTTTGAAATTAATTTGAACATTTTTTTGAAAATATAGAAATCTCGTTCGAAGTTTTCTCCAGGTCGTTTGAACGACCTGGATCTAACGACATTCCCCAGGCTAGACTGAAAACTCGTTAGAAGCTCGTTAGAAATGTTGTTCGAACGATATCGTTCGAACGAGATTTCTAACGACCTATCTAATTCGACACTGGAATTTCGTTAGATAACTCGTTCGAACGAGATCTGCCAGATTGGAAAAAAATTTAACTTATTTTCGGGCAGTTATTTTCCAACAACTATTTTGGTCCGCTACTTTTTCAGTTATATCATATGGACGAAAATGAGTTTCTTAATCCAAGGAAGTTTGATATCCTCTTGAGAGTTTTTCCATAACTTCCCTCTTTTTGGTAAAATCAATCTCCAACGCTATTTTAAACTTTTGAAACGAAACCCCTTGTAATCAACTTGACATTCAACAAGAAAGTTTGCGGTAGATCTTTGCATTCAAGCTTAGTGGTGACGTTGATTTTGGGCTTTAGTGGATACCGCGACACGAGGAGTGTCGAGCAACGCGTTGGAGCTTCGCGTACTACAAATTCGGAGGTCGAGGACGGCATAAGCATATCTCGAGTGCGTCAATGCTGTAAGTCTTTTGAGTCTCTTATAAAACCTATTTTGTAGTGGATTTTGTCTAGGCCCAGCCATCCGAGGTTTTTCCCATTTGGGTTTTCCTCGTACATTGGCGCGTTGCGGTTGTGATTTTCGTAATTTACTTTATTAAATCACATAGATGTATGCTTAGGATAATATGGATAAAATTGGATAATTTTATTTCAATTAATCAAGTTATCAATCTCATCGCATTAATTAGAAATTGTTTATGCTAACTTGTAAACTTGCAAAAAGAATTTAATATTGGAATATATCTCTACTTGGCAAATTTTAATTGGGTTGTGTGTGTGTAGTCCACGAATTAAACTTAGTACATATAACCTTGTAACTTCAAATTGGTATCAGGGCAAGTCTCTAAAAGTTATTTAGATGAATCCTAGTGGTTATATGGATAGTTTTTCGTCGAATAGACTCCTTTGTTTGATGGAACTAATTACACCTATTGGAAAGCACGTATGAAATATGCCCTTAAATCTATTGATGAACGTGTTTGGGTTACTATTGAAAGAGGATGGTCTCCTCCTACTATGGTTGTTAATGATGAAATTATTTTGACTCCTGTAGAACAGTGGTGTGAGGAAGAACTAAAATGGTGTAACTTTAACTCTAAAGGTTTAAATGCCTTATTTGGTCCGGTGTCCCCCGATGAATTCCGTCGTATAATGACGTGCGAAATGTCAAAGGAATCTTGGAATATTCTCCAAGTTACTCATGAGGGAACTAGAGTAGTTAAAGCTTCAAAACTTAAAAACTTAACAACTCAATTTGAAATGATCACCATGAAAGAAACTGAATCATTTAATGAGTTTTATGCTCGTATATCATATATTGTTAACTCTTGCTTTAACTTAGGTGAAAAAAATACCTGAAGATCGTCTTGTTAAGAAAATACTTAGATGTATTCCTAAGCGGTTCATTCCTAAAGTCACTGTTCTTAATTCATTAGGAAATCTAAATACTTTAAAACTTCAAGAACTTGTTGGTGATCTTCAAACTTACGAACTAGATATGTTTCCTAAAGATAACAAAAGTAAAGATAAAGGTGTTGCCTTAAAAGTTAAAAAAGTCGATGTGTCTGATTCTGATGAGTCTGATATAGATCCTGATGATATAGCTTTATTTGCTAAAAAATTTAAAAAAATTCTCAAGTTCAAAAAGCAAAACTCTAAATTTGAAAAACCAAAATTTGAGAACAAAAACAAAAGAGGAAATAGAAAATTCAATAATCAGGATCCGAAGAAGTTCAGTAAAGATAACTTTAAAAAGGATGATTCAGAGAGATGCTTTGAGTGTGAGGGACGTGGTTATAGAGCATTCGAGTGCCCTACAAAACTTAAAAGACAAGGCAAAGAAAAAGCAGTTTACAATGCCACTCTAAGTGACAGTGATAACGAGTCTGAAGACTCTGATGACTCTACCCCGTCTAGAAATAATTTCGCTGCGTTTATGGCAAGCCATTCTAGTAATTCAAGTGTGTCATACCTTAATGTTAACTATTCCGAGCAAAATCTTGAGGTTACTTCCACTCACTCTACTAGTAGTGATGAAAAAGGAAGTGAAAGTGAAATAGATGAAAGTGAACTGCCATCCGCCTATTCTGAACTATACAATGAGTCTCTCCGTATTCAAAAAGTTAACAAAACATTAACCTCTAAAGTCTTAACTTTAGAAAAAGAGTTGAAAGGCCTGAAGGAGAAGGAGTCTTTAGTTAGTCAACTCGAGGCAATGAAGATATCTCTTTCTGAGAAGCTTATCTTAATAGGTAAAGAAAAATATGACTTAATTATCTCCTTGGAAGGTGTCAACAAAGATCTTAATAAGTCTTTAGAGATTAGAAAATCCCTCGAAGCTAAAATTGCCCAACTTGAAAAAGATCTCAGTCCTCTCGTGAAGTTAAAGTCACACTCGAGTATAATTTAGGAAGAATGGGAAAATTACTTCTAGGTCCTGTTTTAGGATATAAGAAGAAAGGTTATCAAGAGAGAAAGGGTATATGATATGAAGAAGGAAATTCATCCAAAGTCAAACCTGAACCTGTAGCTAAGTTTGTTACCAAATCTAATGTTCCTAAAATAATTCCTATTAATCAACCCTCAAAAGCTAATTCAAAACAACCCTATGTGTGCACTTACTGTCACAAAAGGTGTCATCTTAAAGATTTTTGCTACAAGATTGGAAAGAACTCTCATTATACAACTTCTAAACAACACTATAGCTCCAATTATAGCTCCTTAGCTAGTCTTAAGAGTCAAGTTGAGTATCTAGTCAATACTTCTAAAGGTATAATGGAAGAGTTTCTTAGGTTCTCTAAAGTCCAAGAAAATAATTTCAATTATAACACTAGATCCAACAAAGGAAAGAAAACAACTCAAGCTTGGGTTAAGAAAAATCACACCAATAAAGCTTTTGTTGCTCATGTTGCACTTAAGGCTCAAAATACCTCACAATGGTACTTTGATAGTGGTTGTTTGAGACATATGACTGGTGATAAATCTCTATTTACCACTCTTGAAAACTATAAAGATGGTAAAGTCACTTTTGGGGATGGTAGCAAATCTCGAATCATGGGTAGAGGATCTATTGAAATCTCCGGGTTTCCTAAACTTAAAAATGTTCTTTAAGTTGATGGTCTCAAGGCTAATTTGATAAGTATTAGCCAATTATGTGATGAAATATTGATGTTAAATTTAGTCAATCGGAGTGCACCGTATATGATCAATCGGGTGAATCTATTTTACAAGGTATTAGAACTAGTGACAATTGCTATGGAATTATTCCTAAATCATCTTTAATTTTCAATAGTGCAAAAGCCTCATCTGCCGATCTTTGGCATCAAATATTAGGTCATGTAAACTTTAGAGATCTTGATAGATTAGTGAGAAAAGAGCTAGTTCGAGGCTTACCACCACTAAGAAATCCAACATCCACCATTTGCGGGTCATGTCAATTAGGAAAGCAAATTAAGAATCCTTATAAAAAGTTAAGCTCAATAACTACCTCTCGTGTCTTAGAATTAATACACATGGGCCTTATGGGTCCCACTCGTACCGAGAGCATAGGAGGAAAAAGATATATCTTAGTAATGGTGTATGATTTTTCTAGGTACTCTGTAGTAGGATTTCTAAGAGAAAAATCTCATTGTTAAGTGTAGGATTCTTCAAAATCAACTCAGTATTAGCATAAACCGATTTAGGAGTGATAATGGAACCGAATTCAAGGAATCCAGTGTAAATGCCTTTTGTGATGAAATAGGAATTAAATATGAATTCTCGATCATTCTAACTCCATAACAAAATGGCATAGTTGAAAGAAAAAACCGAACGATCCCAGAAATGGCAAGATCTATGCTCCTAGGAAGAAATGTGCCTCGTAGGTTTTGGGCCAAAGTGGTTAACACCGTATGTCACACCGTAAATAGGATTTATTTACGTCCTAATACTAACAAAACTCCATACGAATTGTGGATGGGCAAGAAACCTAATTTGGCTTATTTTAGAGCTTTTGGTAGGCCTTGCTATATACTTCGAGATAGAGAACTTCTAGGTAAATTTGACTTAAGAAGTGATGGAGGTATATTCCTAGGATATTCTCAAAATGGTAGAGCCTTTAGAGTATTCAACTTAAGCAGCTCTAAAGTCATGGAATCAATTAATGTTGTCATAAAAGACGATGCTCAGGTCACATCAATTGATAATGAGGAAGAGTTGTTATGTGAGTGCGATGTTGTGTCCAATGTTGAAAGTATTGAGTCTCAAAATGACTTGGTTGTTCCCACTACTAAGAAAAAGGATCCTACTCCTTGGGTACGTAAAAGTCATGACACTTAAAAAATTATAGGAAGTCCCGACCTAGGTGTCAAGACTAGGGCGCAATTAGAAAATGAAGTTACCTATTTATGCTATACTTCTAAAATTGAACCTAAAAACTTTAGAGAAGAATTTAAAGGTGAACATTGGATTAATTCTATGCAAGAAGAATTGTTTCAATTTAAGAAAAATGATGTTTGGGAACTAGTCCCTAGGCCTTCTATTACAAATGTCATTGGCACCAAATGGATTTTTAAAAATAAAATGGACGAAAATGGTGTCATTGTTCGTAATAAAGCTAGATTGGTTGCGCAAGGATACACCCAAATAGAAGGTGTTGACTTTGAAGAAACTTTTGCTCCTGCTCCTTGATTTACTTTGTTTTAGTCTTCTTTATAGTTGTAATTGTAAGGCTGAGCGGATTATTTTCTTTCTTGTACTCTTTTATTTGGTTTAGATCTTTTTACTTATGACGTGTATGCACCTTGAATATTTGTCATTTCCATTTGATTAATGAATTATCATGTTATTCCCTTTGTCAGTTATTCTTATTGGATATTGCCTATTGTTCTCTCGATTATCTTTTAACATGCAGGCTATTTATCCCTTTGTCTTTTCCGGACAAAAAGGGGGAGAAACATTGGTAGGGGGAGTTAATTTCTTAATATTCAACATATGCATATTTTAGGGGGAGTTCATTTACTATTCACAACATAAGCTAACACATTGTTTTATATATGTTACATTCTCTACTTCCCCATGCGTTTATGAATTTGTTGTTTCATGTGTGTAGGATACATCACCTACTCTTTTGCAGCATCGTCAGTCGTGTTACTGAGTCTGTTTTTTTTGGGTTTTTGGGACGGACTTTAGAATCGACTTGATGGCTGGCTTAGCAAATTCAGTCTTTTTATTTATTTTTTTATTATTCTGTTTTGCCCCAGAATATCCAAAGGGGGATATTTGTAAGGACAAATTTCCAATCGAGTCATTTGTTATATTGGCAACATTCCGTTCGACAAAACAATTTTAGGTCATTCCTCATCAAGCATTATTCAACCGTAAAGATTCGAGCATTGCATCCAAAGTTCACGCGACATCACTATGCACACCATGTTCTCTCTTCTAAAAGGTATATGACCAAAATCATTTTTAGAGTTGGAGTATTTTTCATAACGAGAAATTTTCATAGAGAGTAATGTTCGTAAATATTTAATTTTCATAAAGAACCATTTTTGAAATTAATTTGAACATTTTTTAGAAAAAACAGAAATCTCGTTCGAAGTTTTCTCTAGGTCATTCGAACGACCTGGATCTAACGACATGCCCCAGGCTATACTGGAAACTCGTTAGAAGCTCGTTAGAAATGTCGTTCGAACGATATCGTTCGAACGAGATTTCTAACGACTTATCTAATTCGACACTGAAATTCCGTTAGATAACTTGTTCGAACGACCTCGTTCGAACGAGATCTGTCAGATTTGAAAAAAAATTAACTTATTTTCAGGCAGTTATTTTCCAACAACTATTTTGGTCCACTACTTTTTCAGTTATATCATATGGACGAAAATGAGTTTCTTAATCCAAGGAAGTTTGATATCCTCTCGAGAGCATTTTTCCATAACTTCCCTCTTTTTGGTAAAATCAATCTCCAACACCATTTTTAACTTTTGAAACAAAACCCCGTGCAATCAACTTGACATTCAACAAGAAAGTTTGCGGTGGATCTTTGCATTCAAGCTTAGTGGAGACAGTGGTTTTGGGCTTCGGTGGATACCGCGACACGAGGAGTGTCGAGCAACGCGTTGGAGCTTCCCGTACTACAAATTCGAAGGTCGAGGACGACATAAGCATGTATTGAGTGAGTCAATATCTGTAAGTCTTTTGAATCTCTTGTAAAACCTATTTTGTAATGGATTTTGTCTAGGCCCAACCGTCCGAGGTTTTTCCCATTTGGGTTTTCCTCGTACATTGGCGCGTTGTGGTTGTGATTTTTGTAATTTACTTTATTAAATCACATAGATGTATGCTTAGGATAATATGGATAAAATTGGATAATTTTATTTCAATTAATGAAGTTATCAATCTCATCGTATTAATTGGAAATTGTTTATGCGAACTTGTAAACTTGCAAAAAGAATTTATTATTGGAATATATCTCTACTTGGCAAATTTTAATTGGGTTGTGTGTGTGTATTACACGAATTAAACTTAGTACGTATAACCTTGCAACTTCACTAGAGAAATTGAAGAAGAGAAATACTAAGTCTGACCAACATTCTAGGCAGGTAAGTTTCTCAGCCAACTGTAGATGAAAAGAGAGCCAAGAAAACCTTGGCTGACCAAGATGCTAAGTTTCAGGATAGGGACAAAGCCAGTAAAAAAACTCCAAGATAGGGCAGACCTCCTACCTTTTCATTTCCATAAGCAACCCAAGGTTATTTGTATGGATGGGGATGATGAAGCTTTAACTCATTTGGACGAACATTTAGACTAAGCTCGCTGATAAGGATATAAATGGGGATAGTTAAACCTATTGAGGTTAGTGAAGGTAGAAGAGAATGGTGACTTATGGCATAGTGTTTGCATCAGTTATCAGTGGCGACCAAGTGTGTTAGGAGTGTATATTTATTCATGTGTTTAACCCAGACGGGTAAAACCTCTTGTGTTTAACTTTAAGTTATACATGAAATTTTACTGACTTCTTGTTAAGACAAAATCATACATGAAATCCAAATAAAATTTCCAAACTAAACTTTTTTAAGTTAGAAAAGTTTGAATTTGAAGTTGGAAAAGGTTTTTTAGCGGTGGACGTATATCACCATACCCCGGGAAAAGAAATATAAAAGGGAATCATAATTGATAGAAACTCGCAACTTCATTAAATTGAATAAATGATTACATTAAACCAAAATTACTGATAATATTTTCGGAGGTGGTTGGTGTTCCATGAATTCTTGAATTCCTCTCCTCCAAGTGTTTCCAGGTGATAGGTGCCTGGTCGAATGACTGCAAAGATGCGATAAGGACGATGTTAGTTGAGCTCCAACTTTTGCCCTTCTGAATCACCTTCTTAAGGACACAGTCTCCTTCTTTCAGGTTAGTCGGCTTGACCCTCCTGTTGTAAAATCTAGCAGTCCTTTGTTGATAAGCAGCCATTTGAATTGCCTCTGACCTCTTCAATCATGCTTAGATCCAACCACCTCATACGATCACTCTTAGAAGAGTCAAAATTAAACACCCTACGAGTCGGTAGACCTATTTCAGCTAGAACCTATGCCTTAGTACTGAAAGCAAGCATGTATGGAGTCTCTCCTATTATTGTTCTCGGAGTAGTGCTGTAAGCCTAAAGGATACTATGTAGCTCGTTGATCCATTTCCCCTTAGAATCATCCAACCTTTTCTTTAACCCATCAAGAAACGTCTTGTTGGTGACCTCTGTATGACCATTGCATTGTGGATGTTCAGGTGCTGAATAAACTTTCTGAATCTTGGATCGGATGCAATATTCCTCAAACTCCTCCTTATCAAACTGAGTACCATGATCAGTGATGAAAGCATAAGGCATCCCATAGAGACATATGATCTGCTTCCATATGAACTGAAAGACTCTCTAATAAGGCATATCAATCAAGGGCTCAGCTCTACCCATTTGGTGAAGTAATCCACTGCTACAACCAAATAATTGAACCTTCCTTTGGTGGTTGGCAATGGTCTGACCAGGTCAATCCCCCAAATATCAAACAACCAAGGAGAAGTGATGGGATTTAGGGTATCCCCCGATTTTCTATGAATAGTAGAGAACTTCTGGCACTTATCACACTTTTTGGTGAAAGAAATACAATTTTCCTCCATCTTTAACTAGTAGTAGTCTTGCATGGTTATTCTTTGTACCAATGATCGATCGGCAGAATGAGCTCTACATGAGACTTCATGCACCTCCTTAATCAAGTCATGTACTTTAGTGGGATGAACACATCAAAGTAGGGAGATAGTGTATCCCCTTCTATACAAAATCCTATCTCACGAACATAATTAGTTGCTTTGTATCTCAACTTCCTAGCTTCTCTGGTTGGATGGCAGTACCCATTGTCAATGTAGTTTTTTATCGGATCCATCCATGAAGGCCCCAATTCCACACAGATAACGTTGATAGCTTACACATCGATGGTTTTATGTGTTAGGGTCTCTACTAGAATGGTTCGTCTGAGATATATCTGAGTTACTGACACTAACCAAGAAAGTACATCTGCTCGAGCGTTCTCCACTCTAGGGATCCGAACCATCTTAACTGTAGGAAATAAAGAGATAAGCTTCATAGTTTTTTTTCAAATACCTTACCATAAGTTCTCCTTTAACTCCATATATCTGAAGCAATTGATTGATAATGAGTTGAGAATCACTATGTGTTATCACTTTCTCGGCACCCGCTGATAAAGCTAGTTACAAACTCGTGATTAACGCTTAGTACTCGGCCTCATTCTTGGAAGCTTGGAACTAAAAATGTAAAGTGTATTCCACATTTAAGTCATCTGGAGTGCTGATGATAAGTCCTTCTCCACTGCTAGCGGTGCATGAAGATCCATCCACAAATAATTTCCAAACTGGAATGTCGTTGTTGAAGTCTTCCTCTCATAATACTCTATGTTTGAATATCTTTTTGCTCTGTTCAGCTAATCGCAGACATTTTTCCTGATCAGCTGATGGTTCTAGTTGGTTGGTGATAATCTCAGTTTACTTTAGAGTTAAGCTCTCCTCTGAAGAAGTATGCTCTGCATGCAAACTTGGATTATTGGTCACTTCTGAGTATATGAATTCTGCAATGAAATCTACTACTGCTTACCCTTTCAATGCAGTCCTTGGATCATAGACAATCTCATATTCCCCTAGTTCAACTACCCAGGACATCAACCTTCCCGATTTTCTTATTTTTGCAAAGCTTTCCGCAGAGGCCAATCAGTGTACACCACAATAATATGGGCCTAAAATATGGTCTCATTCTCCTAGATGCTTCAATAAGTGCAGTGCTAGCTTTTCCATGCATGGGTACTTGATTTCTACTCCTAAGAATTCTTAGTCGGCATAGTGAACAGGCTTCTGAACTCATCCTTCTAGTAAAATCAAAACTAAACTAACAGCTGACTCTGAAATGGCCAAGTACAAATATAACTTTTCCCCTAAAACTGGTCGGGAGAGCAATGGTGGAGATCCCATAAATTTCTTCAACTCCGGGAAAGATTTCTCACATTCATCATTCCACTCAAAGGTCTTTTTTAGCACCTTAAAAAATGAAAGACACTTGACAGTTGCTCGGGACATAAAACACCTAAGGGTTGTCACTCTTCCATTAGTTTTTGCACATCTTTCTTGCATGTAGGATATTACATCTCAACCAAAGCTTTTATCTTGTCAGGGTTGGCTTCAATTTCCCCATGGTTCATAATATATCCTAAAAAAATTCCTTTTTGTACCTCGAATATGCATATGGTAGGGTTAAGTTTCATTTGGTGCTTCCCTAAATGGTTAAATGTATGCGCCAAGTCTTTAATGTGGTCGAAGGCAAGCTTACTCTTGGTGAGCATGTTGTCCACATATACCTCCGTGTTTTTTTCCAATTTGCTATTCAAACACTTTATTCACCAGCCTCTGGTATGTTTCTTTAGCATTTTCTAGCCAATAGGGCATTACGCTATAGCAGTATATTCCTTGTCTAGTAATGAAAGACGTGATCTCCTTATTTTCTGGATTTATTTTAATTTGGTTGTAACTAGAATAGGTATCCATGAAGTTGAGTAACTCATGGCATGTAGTTGTATCTACCAACTGATCAATCTTTGGTAAAGGAAAATGATCATTTGGGTATGCTTTGTTGAGGTCAGTAAAGTCAATGTACATACGCCATTCATTTTTTGTTCTTCTTCTTGACCATCAGCATATTGGCTAACCAACTGGGATACTTGACATGTTCTATAAATTTATTTCTCTGTAATTTCTCCACTTCCTCTTGGATGGCCATGTTCTTCTCGAGATTAAACACTCTGCATTTTTGCTTGATTGGCTTAGCATCTTTGTAATGTTGAGCTCATGACAAATGAAATTAGGGTCAATTCTTGGCATATCCTCATGAATCCAAGCGAACACATTCTTTCACTCTCTATGAATGAAATCAGCTCTTATTTGAGATAAGGTGTTAAGTTCGAGCCAACTTGAGTGGTTCTTTTTGTATTCTCATCAAGTATAATGGTCTCCATTACCTCCATAATTTGTCCCTTGACCAAATCTTCTTCTTCCTGAGGATCTAGAGTTTTAATATGATAAGTGGTAGTGCTCTTCTGGACTTCCTGTTGGTCAGCAGAAGTGTAATAGCACTCTCTAGCTTCCATATATTTGCCATTCACAATGATGACTCCATAATTAGTTGGAAATTTTACACATTGATGTACTGTAGATGGTACTACTTCCAATTGCTTCATCCCAACTCTGTCGAGAATTATGTTGTAGGCTTAAGGGACATTTTTATCCAGTATAAGGAAGCGAATCCTCTCCTTTCTTCTTATTGTCCAAGTGCCGACCAGGACGTCCAGCTTGATTGTTCCCAAGGGATAAACTTTTTCTACTAATAATTCAATGAGGGGCATATGATAAGGTTCTAATTTATTGTCTTGTATCCCTAGGCTATGGAAATAGTTATAGAACATGACATATGTTGAACTCCCATTACCTACCAGGATTATTGTCACTCAGCCATGATGAACTCGACAAGTGATAACCAGTGGATCGCATGAGGGTAAAGTACTCCGCTCAAATCATTCTTGGAAAAGCCGATCACTAATATGTTCTTGTTTAATTTCCTGGGCCGACCATAAAAGGAAAAGATTTGTCTTTATTTAGATAATCCTTTCTTTCAGTTATCTTATCTCGTCCACCGGCGTCTCCTCTTGCTATAAAATGGTAGCCAAGAGAAATCATTCCCACCTCAACTTCTGGCTCCTTAGGATTCTTGAGTAAGTCAGGATCATCCTCATAATCATCGTCGTGAGTCCTTCTCTTGTCATCTTTTCCTAGGCAAGGTGACCCAGACCTTCTTCTAGTGTCCTGACCACCAGCTCGATCAACAAATTTAGTCAATTTTCCCCGACGGACGAGATTTTCCATTTTATTCTTCAAAGCGATGGAATTGCTAGTGGTATGCCCGTGATCTCTGTGAAAATCACAATATTTGGATTTATCTCTCCTATTGGGAGGCGACTTCAGTTTCCCAAGCCAGTTTAACTCTTTGTTACCCCGAATTTCCTCCAGTATGTGATGCCCACCTTTGGTGATTGGGTTATATTCATCATACTTCTTAATTTTATCAACCTTCTTTTCTTTTTGGTCCTTCTTGGTTGAATTATTTTGGCTTTTAGTCTTCACCTCTGGAGCTTCTTTAAAAGACATTGCTTCCTCAGCGTTCATAATATTCCTAACTTTGGCCATTAATTTTGTCATGGTCTTGGGGGGATTTGTTACCATCGCATAATAAATATCTTTGGAGAGCAATCCACTCATTAGCGCTGCAATAGCAGTCTTCTCTTCATAATCAAGCACTTCTAATTTCTCATTGTTGAAGTGGGTGATGTACACTCGAGTAGTTTTTCCAGGTCTTTGATAAACGCTCAAGAGATGAGTAACACTCTTGATCGGCTTGGCCTTAAAAATAATTTTTTGATAAACAGTTTGGCCAATTGAAGGAAGCTAAAAAAACCTCTAGGTAGGTTATTGTAGCATATTTGGGTTGAGCATGTAATAAAACTTGAGAATGCCCGGCAGTGCATCTCATCAGGGACAGAGTATACATCAGTAATAGCCTGATATTGCTCAATATGGAGGACTGGATCAGTCTTCCCATAATACTTGGGAGTAACAACTGGTGGCCTAAATTTAGAAGTGTGGGATAATCCACAATAGTCTGGATGAAAGGGGATCCCTTCATAAGCCATTTCTTCTAACCGATCTTCTAGTCGCTTCATGGAACCTTTCTAGGAGTGCTCCTCTGGTTTAGACTTGGTTGAGGCAGGTTTAGTGGCTTTACTGTACACATGTGCTGAGTTCTCTTCCTGAGAAATCTTCTTAGCACGCACTGAGCCTCTAATGCTGACCTTAGACCTATTGGAGCATTATATGGGCTTACAGGATCGATTTATCTCCCTGTTGTAACCTATGGCTTCTCAGGGCCCCAGATGATCAAATTTAAATGCCTTACTTAAACGTTTCAACACGCTCATCCTTTCAAAGGAGAAAGATCAGCCATCTTAACAATTCGTTGAAAGAATTAACGACGTTGCCCCCGGGCGATAAGATCTGTCATGAGAAGATCTGGAGCTGCTATTTCTCTTATTTTTGGATGGTTGGGGTGACATGTCCCTCCAGGATGGTTTAGTGGTGGACTTATCTTGCAACATATGAGCTAATTATCGAACTGATTCTTGCATGGCTTCCAACCCTTTAGCAAGGTTAAGTAAAATTCCTTAAAGATCTGCCACACTCGAAGAAGCAGATGGAATAACAACGTTGCCTTCATTCCTAAGGCTATTTTTTAGGTCAGTCATTTTTCTAAGGGAAAAGAAATGAAATAAACGGTAGAGAACGATGATAGACAAACATTCCCACGGACGGTGTCAATCTGTTGATGTCTAAAAATGGAGTGGGTCCAAATGTATAATAAAAAATAAAATAAAGATGATAAAGCAAGACAAACACACAACAAATAAGTTTTTTAAAGTGGTTCAGCTACGATAAAAGCCGACGTCCACTTTTTAGTATTTGTGCTGGTTACAATAGCTCAGAGTTGAGTATGTTTATGCCTGATTGAATTGTCCCCTTGAGCTAAGGGAGATCGTGTATTTATAGTGGTTAAGAAACCAAGAGATGGAATGACTTTATATATCTAGGCATTTATATTTGTATACAATAAATAAGACTGTTGATATTCACAGAGGTACGTGTACAAGAGCGATTAGCTACTCCACCGGGGTGACTTTTGCTATTCTTAATGGTTCGTAGTCTTGAGGTTGGTCAGTCGACTGGCAGACCAAGTGTATTTAAAGTTGACTGTGAGGATAGCCACGTTAGAGGATAGGTGTCCATCTATCAATTGTCCACGTAGATGAATAATTTTCACATACAACAGCAGAGTTTGGGCAGGATGTAAAAAAAATCATCTCAAAAAAATGAACCCGGGGCCTTCTATTTGTAGAGGTAGAGAAATGTCTTAGGCTGAATCGTAATTCCCCAATAAATAAGGGTAAACAAGCAAGGGCATCCGATGGCAGATTAGGCATCGCATAAAATAGGGTTTGGTGAGGGTACATGCATAAAAGATCATGGCATTATGGAGGGAAATTAGGTAAAACAATCATTAGTCAAGCAGTTAAACCACAAGGCTCAAGCGTGATGAAATTGCGTGGGCATCACACCAGCCACTGATTGGTCGAAAACCAATCACGCGGATCAAAACCAAAATTACTCATTCTTTGTTAAAACACTGTTGGTTTATATTTGTGTTGAATTTAATTAAGAAACCAAAATGATTTTAATTTTGTTTCTTTTTAGGTGTTTAATTTGTGCATTTGGAAATTCCAGAAAATCATACAAAATATGAAGATTGATTTTAAAAATCGTAAAAATTATAAAACCAAGAAATCTATAATATAAAAATATTGGAGTATAAAATACATAGTGGATGTATAAATACAAAAATAAGGAATATATTATAAAAATTAAAATTAGGGTCTTATAAAATAGATATTTGATTTTAAAATTATTTAACTATATTTTTAGGATTATGTTTAGTGTGTGCAATTCCCCGAGTGTATTTGGGATTGTTGCTACAAAATTGAATCAATACAAACCCCGTGGAGTTTAGAAAAGGAACTTTCAAGGCTTATGCAACAATGTTGACGCGTGTCAAGACATCGAGATGTTGAGATGTTCCATCGATAAATAGGAATCTCCGGTTCACTTTAAATTGGTGGAAAAAGTTTGAAACTGTGAGTTAACCCATAAAGAGTATTAGTCGTTAGCCCTCTAAGTAATTCTTTACCAAATTTATAGTGAATTTTGTACATTGGACCGAGATTTTTCCCATTAGTGAGTTTTTGTCCTCATACACCTGTTGGTGTGATCTTATTTACTTCTTTCGCATATTTTATGATCCATATGCTTATTTAACATAAAACTTGAGTTGGTTGATTTAATTTTGGATAAATTTTTAACATAGACTTAAGGGGTGCAAAATAATTATTGGTGGCTCTCCATTTCGGTACATAATATGCACGCTCGTATTTGGTGAGTGAGAGTTGCATGAGCATTTTGGATACTTAGAAAGTGGTTTTTAGTGAACTAGTTGGCATAAAGGAAAGTAACGATGAATTTCTTCATGTTGTGATTGGGTATTTGAAGAATATTTAATAAATTGAAAACTTCAAGGTTGCCTTAATGAAAAAAATCCATGAGCTAGAGATCAAGCTTTTTTCGCATCCACTTTGAAGTTGGATTTAGAAGATAAATATAAAAAATATGAAATATTCTTGTAGGGGGGAGAATTAAAAAGACAGAATAGTATTAATCTTTGTTAGAGAGATTCCATTATCTAAAAATAGACAAATCACTTTTGTAAACAATGCATCTCAACCCATTTTACCACCAACGTTAGAAAGTTCTTACTCAACCATTTCATTAGTGTAGAACAAAGGAAGTTTCATTTCATGTATTCCTACTGTGGCCATATTAACCCAGCAATGCGCACGGAGTGGTAGACCTATACAGAGGGGTGTTCATCACGCGGAGCTCGAGGGAAAAAAGGACATAAATGGCCATCATCGGTGTGTAAATATGTAGAGATTAGAGTTGCCAACCTACTTTACCAAAAATTAGCAAAAAAATAGCCCCATCAAAAGAGATAGGTAAAGACAACTAGTGCATTCAAAATTAAAAAAGATATGGGCTCATAGACTGTGTTACAGAATGGGAAGGTGTTAGGCACCCACTATACCCTTTAGATATCTTATGGGTTCAAAAATATGTTCTCCTTCTCTTTAATGAATTAATATAAGTGCATGTGTGAAAATGTTTCATGTGTGTACAGTGGACAAAGGTGGAGTAATGGTTAGTGTGTTCATGGTTGTGCATACGTGTGTATGTGAAAGGTTGGGTCAACATATCCTCACCATGTAGAAGGTTCATACGTATTCTTTTACGAAGAAAAAATGTGAGTGATATCCCAAATTCACGACATCACCATGGAAAGTGAGTATACATGAGTGGGACTGCAATGGTATAAAATAATGGATAAACATGTGATAGTGTGAGCGATGCCCTGAAATCGTAACTTCGCTATGGAAAAGTAGATATGCATAAATGGGACTACTAAGAGAAGAGAAACATAACATGACTAACTAAAGGTGATTAATATAATGATAGGAACTATACAAATGACTTTAAATGTTATTAAAGCCCCGAAATCGTAATCTCACTATGAAAAAATGAACATGCATAAATGGGACTGCAAAAAGGATAGTAAAATTGAGAGGACTAACTACATGAATAAAATGTACTAAATGAGTGAGTTAATGAAAATATGGAATAAACTAAATGAAATGAATAAAAATGGACTTAAATCCTAAAAGTAATTTCGAGATGCCTAAGTAGCCAAAGGAGGAATCAAAGTCCACGTAGTTCGCATATTGAACAAGGTTGGGTCTAAATTATAATCCAAATTTGGGGTGTCACGACCCCGAAACAAAATAGTATTAGAGAACGAGTGTCTTGACATGCCACCAAGGCAACAAATATTCCGATTTAATTGTTTCCTTAAATAAATGCAACGGTTGTATTATCACATGGTTATGAATCGTAAAATACTGAAAGTAAAGGAATTACGTCATCAGAGCTTTCTAAAGGAAACTTCATATATATTAAAAGTTACAACGAGTTACAACTTAAGAGAAAATTTAAACCTTATTACAAGAGAGCCAGACATGCTCTAAATAAACATTTTACAAAAAGAGCTCTAAAAGCTAAATCTTCAATATAGTCCATTTTCGTTTCGTCCGTCAGCCTTAACGTTTCCTGAAAAATGGTTATTTATGCAACATCAGCTAAAAGCCGAATGAGGTTCAATCTCCAAACATTCCAGGGTTTTCAGAAAATAGATACCTATTCAAGTTAAAAGAGAAGGCATATACTTATATGGAGAGGAACTTGCAATAAAAAGATATATATTTTGAAATGATAGTACATATATCACAATTGGATAGCTCGGAATAAGAAGAATGCAACAAATCAAATGTGATATCTTTTTCTTTCAATTATATCATTTTAATGGCCAAGTACACTCTAATACCGTATTCTTCTACCGTATTATACCCCGATAGTTGAGGGCCAATCGATTTAGTTCGTCATAATGCCTTATTTAGGGCACACCAACGAAACCCAGCTGGGAAGGTCAGTCAATAAAGAGGTTCCTTAGGCCGAATCATAATTTCAATATTCAATATCCTTTTCAATAATCATTTTAATCGGTATGTTTATATGGACAAATATAAACATATCACAATTGAATCAGTCATCGGTATCACATGAATTTTGAGAATAAAAGCAGTTTACAAAATATATATAGTTTGCACAATATCATATAATCAAAATACACAAGGAATGTCAGAGTACTCACCCAAAATGGAGGTCAAATTTACTGGTATTGGTCTTCGATCATACGTTAATCTGATAAAGATTTAAGTACACATTCTAAGGTCCAGTTTATACTATACTAACCTCTTCTTTTAAAGTATTATTGAATCCCTATTTGATTGATCGTAATTGAAGAATTCAATTCATAGTCTTTCCTCATCAGTCGGTTCCCAGTAGAGATGGAGGGTCACAGGGGCACCACTTAAATACCATCTCATCTAGACATAACATATCCGGATTCATTCCTAGTAGAGATGGAGGGTCACAGGGGCACCACTTAAATACCATCTCATCTAAACAGAACTTCATCGGGCCTGACTTTGGAATTACTTAAATGGGATTCTATAATAACGAGAAATTTCTTTAAAAAGAATCATTTTTAAAAGCGTATAATTTCAAACAAGTTTATAAAATCAACTTAGATTTGTTCTAAATTTTAAGTTTTGATTAGTGAATTCTTTATTGTATTTTACCAGCATAACTACTAAGTAAAGCTATAAAACAATAAATTAAAACTACAAAGATGCATTATAATATTAAGATTACCTTAAGATGAATATCCCTAAGAACTTCTTCTTAAACTTTCTCACACTTTCTCTCTCTATTTCTTTCTATAATTCTCAAGGAATTGGTGTGAGTTTCAAATGATCCCCAAAGGCCCTATTTATAGTTTTCCAAAGATATCACGGCATTGACACGTGTCCATGCTGATCAAGCTTTTACAATGGGAGTCAGCGTTGACGTGTCGCGTAACGGAGGCATCTTGCAGTCTTATTTCACTGGACTGCAACACGTGTTATGGCTTCTCCTCTAACGACGACACGTGTTTTGGCTTCTCCTCTAACGATGATACGTGTACGATGGAGGTGTCAAAACCAAGCACGAGGTGGAAAGGTATTAAGGGTATAAGGGTCATTTTGAACCTGAAGGGCATTTTGGTAATTTCACACCATATATTTTCAATATTTCTTATAGGTCCCTGAAAATATTTCATTTATGAAAAGAACCCTTTTTATTTTTCATTTTGGTCCCTGAAACTTTCTTTATTAAAACCAAGTCCCTAAAGTTTCATAAAATTACATTTTCTACCCCATAACTTATAACTTAGCTTATGATGTGCCATAAAATCTCAATCTGACCCATTTTACCGTTGACTCTTCAAATTTAAAAATGGGATCTGTCATATTAAGAACTCGAAATATCATATATGTAATAATATATCATTATTAGATAGTAAGTGTGACGAAATTTAAAGAAGATAATTATATATTGGCATAAGAAAATGGGGTCATTACATTCTACCCTCCTTATAAAAAGTTTGGTCCCCAAACTTTACTTACATTAATTTCCAATAAGGTGTGGATATCGCTCATTTATTTCATCTTCCCGCTCCCATGTTGCTTCTTCAACATAATGATTCCGCCATAATACTTTGACTAGTGGAATAACCTTGGTTCGTAATATTTGATATTTATGGTCCAAGATTTCCACTGGATGCTCAATGTATGTCAAATATTCTCTAACTTGAAGAGACTCGTGACTTAAGATATGTGCTGGATCAAGGATGTATTTCTTCATCATTGAAACATGAAACACATTATACACACTAGAGAGTTCAGGGGGTAAGGCTATTCGACACGCAACAACACCTATCTTTCAAGGATTTCAAAAGGTACTATGTATCTTGGACTCAACTTTCCTTTCTTCCCAAATCGGATTACTCCCTTTGTCGGTGATACTCGTAAGAAAACATAGTCTCCTCTTTGGAATTCTAACGATCGGTGCCGATTGTCAGCATAACTCTTTTGACGGCTTTGAGCGATTTGAAGTCGGTCTTGTATCAATTTCACTTTCTCTATTGTGACCTGAATCAATTCTGGTCCCAATAATTTTCTTTCTCCAACTTCTACCCAACATGCAGGAGAACGACACATTCTACCATAGAGTGCCTCATACGGAGCCATTTGAATACTTGCTTGATAGCTATTATTATATGCAAATTCCACTAACGGTAAATGATCGTCCTAATTCCCCTTCAAATCAAGTACACATGCCCTAAGCATATCCTCTCAGATTTGGATAGTTCTCTCAGATTGTCCATCTGTTTGAGGATGAAAAGCAGTGTTGAAATTCAATTTTGTTACCATGGCTACTTGTAGGCTTTTCTAAAAGCGAGACACGAATCTATGGTCACGATCAGAAATAATTGAAATTGGGGTTCCATAAAGCTTAATAATTTCCCGTATATACAATTTGGCTAGCTTTTCTAAGTAATGGGTAATCTTAATGGCAAGAAAATGAGCAGATTTAGTTAATCTATCAGTAATTACCCAAATGGAATCATTACCATTGGAACTCATTGGTAGCCCTGTCACAAAATCCATGGTAATATGTTTCCATTTCCACTCAGGGATTGGTAAAGGTTGTAATAATCCTGATGGTTTCTGATGTTTAGCTTTTACTTGTTGACAGATCAAACACTGAGATACAAACTCTGCTATCTCCCTTTTTATGTTATTCCACCAAAACACTTCTCGAAGATCTCTGTACATCTTGGTATTTCCGGGATGAACTGTGAATCTCGAGTAATGACCTTCCTCCAAAATCTGCCTCTTTAGTTGGGCATCACTGGGTATACAGACTCTATTTCCAAACCTTAATATATCATCTCGTATCGCAAATTCAATTCTCTTCCCTTCAATAACATCTTCTTCAATCTTCTTCAATTGTGGGTCATTTACTTGTTCAACTTTAATTCTTTCCATCAACGTGGGTTGTATTTGTAAGTTTGCGATTATTCCTCCTTCGCTATAAATACGTACATCTATTTCCATACTTCTCAAATCTTTCAATAGAGCTTCCTGGCCGGTAATAAGGCATGCTAAATTTGGTGTAGACTTTCTACTCAAAACGTCGACAACTACATTAGCTTTCCCCGAGTGATAGTGAATATTTACATCATAATCCTTCATCAATTCTAACCACCTCCTTTGTCTCATGTTTAATTCCTTCTGAGTAAAGATATATTTTAAACTCTTATGATTGGTATAAATCTCACAAGTCTCACCATACAAATAATGTCTCCAAATCTTAAGAGAAAAAATTACCGCTGCTAATTCTAAGTCATGGGTTGGATAATTTTGCTTTAACTGTCTCGAGGCATAAGCTACTACTTTTCCATTTTGCATTAAGACACATCCCAAACCATTTTTAGAAGCATCACTATAAATCACAAATCCTCCTGTACCGGAAGGAATAGTCAAAATTGGAGCAGTTACTAATCAATTCTTAAGTTCTCGAAAACTATTCTCAACTTCCTTAGACCATTCATATTTCACCATCTTTTGTGTTAACCTAGATAGAGGTTTGGCAATACTAGAAAATCCTTTAACAAATCTTCGATAATAACCTTCTAATCCTAGGAAACTATGAATCTCCATTACATTAGTTGGTCTTGGCCAATCTAGTATAGCCTCGATCTTTTGAAGATCAACCGACACTCCCTCCTTGGATATGATATGTCCTAAAAAAGAAACACTAGGCAACCAAAATTCACACTTCTTTAATTTTGCATATAATTTCTCTTTCCTAAGGATTTGTAATACTATCTCCAAATGCTTCTCGTGTTCTTCAATACCTTTGGAATAAATAAGGATTTCATCAATGAAAACAACCACACACTGATCCAGATATTTCCTAAACACTTTATTCATCATATCCATAAAAGCGGCTGGTGCATTAGTTAATCCAAATGGCATTACAAGAAATTGATAGTGACCATATCTAGTACGAAAAGCTGATTTCGAAATATCCTCTTCTTTAATCTTCAATTGGTGATAGCCTGACCTAAGGTCAATCTTCAAAAATACTTGCGCACCTTGCAGTTGGTCAAACAAATCATCTATACGAGGTAAGGGGTATTTATTCTCAATGGTCACCTTATTTTATTCACGATAATCTATACATAACCTCATCGTTCCATCCTTCTTTTTAACAAATAACACTGGAGCGCCCCAAGGGGATTTACTAGGTCTAATAAAACCCTTGTCTAACAGATCTTTTAATTGAACTTTTAATTCCCTTAATTCTAAAGGTGCCATGAGATAAGGTGGTTTTGAGATTGGTGTGGTTCCAGGAACAAGGTCAATGGTAAATTCTACTTCTCTACTAGGAGGTAGACTGGGCAAATCATCTGGAAAAACATCTAGAAAAAGCCTAGCTATAGGAATATCTTCTAAACTAGGCTCTTTTGTTTGAAAATCAATAACACTGGCAAGGAATACTTGACATCCCTTCTTAAGAAAACTACAAGCTTGCATTGCAGAGATAATATGCATGGAAGATAAGATGCTAGTTCCTTCAAAACTGAATTCTGGTTGGTTAGGAATTTGGAAAATAACTCTCTTCATAAAACAATCCACCCTAGCATGATATGATGCTAACCAATCCATTCCCAAAATGACTTCAAAATCTCTTATGTCTAAAACTATCAAATCAGCGAATAGTTTATGACTACTGACATTTATAGGGCAAGACTTATATACTAATGTTCCCGTCAATAACTCACCCGAAGGAGTAGAAACGTGTATGATATGATTCAAGGATTCAGGAATATTAGGAAAGCGATTAACAAAACGCACATACATAAATGAATGGGTAGAACCAGGATCAATTAAAACTTGAAATGGTTGTGCACATATAGAAAGTGTACCTGACACTACTGCATTAGAAGCCTTTGCATCGGAAAGATTAAAGACTCTGCCCTGATCCTTATTGTCATTAGAAGTCTTTGTTGTCGCCTTACTTTTGTTAGGACAATCTCGCATTTTATATCCCTTTTGGCCACACCCAAAGCAACTCCCCGTCTCCAGGTAACACGGTCGCCCTCTATGAATATTACCACAACGTTGGCATTTATCAACATTAAAGGGTTTGTTTACTAAAGGTTGTCCTATATTAGGTATAGTCCTAAAGGGTTTGCTATTGGGGTTCCTTCCTCTTTGTTCTCTAAACTTCCTCTTCCCCTCTCTAACCTGATTATATTCTTCACTATCCTTCTCAGCTATTGTTGCCCTAGCCACCACGTCATTATATTATGTCAACTTTAGGATGGAAATTCGGCTACGAATATTCAACCTTAACCCACATTCAAACTTCTTGGCTCTTAAAACATCGGTTATCACAACATGAGGTGCAAAACGGGATAACTTAGTAAACTTTGCCTCATATTGCCTAACCGTTATATTTCCTTGAACCAGACCCATGAAGTCAGCTGCTTTTTGGTCTTGCACCGTTTCGGGAAAGTATTTCTCATAGAAGATCACTAAGAAGTCATTCCAACCTATGGGATTATTCCTTTCCCATGCATTATCTTAGTCATTCTCCACCTATGTTAGGCTTCACCTTCTAACATGAATGTTCCAAATAAAGCCCGTTGTTCATCTGTACACTTAAGAACATCGAACATCTTTTCCATTTGCATCACCCAGTTTTCTGCTTCAGTGGGGTTAGGAGTCCCTTTTAAAGACGACGGATTCAACTTCTTGAAGTGTTCAATAGTACAACTACTTAGTTCAAGATTCCTTGGTGCTCTATTATTCACTTGATGCTCCACAATTCTTTCTAGACTTTCAATTGCCTTGTAGGCACCTTCCAGTCCTTCCATACTCGAACCACTAGTTCCTGGAGTTGATCTTGCCTTGGTCATTTTCTATAGTCATGGCCAAACGTAAGATGTATTATACTAGCCCAAGATTGCAATTTAGAAGAACAATGATATATAAATAATGATATATATTTTAATACATGTGGAGGGTTATCACATAAGTCGGATATTTAATCATGTATCCTATGTATGGAAACTTAAAATCTATAACGTTCGAAACTTATGTTCAGTAGTCTACGGGCTCATAACCTATGCTCTGATACCACCTCTGTCACGACCCCGACCCAAAATAGTATTAGGGAACGAGTGTCTTGACATGCCACCAAGGCAACAAATATTCCGATTTAATTATTTCCTTAAATAAATGCAACGGTTGTATTTTCACATGGTTATGAATCGTAAAATACTGAAATTAAAGGAATTACGTCATCGGAGCTTTCTAAAGGAAACTTCATATATATTAAAAGTAACAACGAGTTACAACTTAAGAGAAAATTTAAACCTTATTACAAGAGAGCCAAACATGCTCTAAATAAACATTTTACAAAAAGAGCTCTAAAAGCTAAATCTTCAATATAGTCCATTTTCGTTCCGTCCGTGATCCTAAACGTTTCCTGAAAAATGGTTATTTATGCAACATCAGCTAAAAGCCGAATGAGGTTCAATCTCCAAACATTCCAGGGTTTTCAGAAAATAGATACCTATTCAAGTTAAAAGAGAAGGCATATACTTATATGGAGAGGAACTTGCAGTAAATAGATATATATTTTGAAATGATAGTATATATATCACAATTGGATAGCTCCGAATAAGAAGAATGCAACAAATCAAATGTGATATCTTTTTCTTTCAATCATATCATTTTAATGGCCAAGTACACTCTAATACTATATTCTTCTACCGTATTATACCCCGGTAGTTGAGGGCCAATCGAACTAGTTCGTCACAACGCCTTATTTAGGGCACACCAGCGAAACCCAGCTGGGAAGGTCAGTCAGTAAAGAGGTCACTTAGGCCGAATCAGAATTTCAATATTCAATATCCTTTTCAATAATCATTTTAATCGGTATGTTTATATGGACAAATATAAACATATCACAACTGAATCAGTCATCGGTATCACATGAATTTTGAGAATAAAATCAGTTCAAAAAATATATATAGTTTGCATAATATCATATAATCAAAATACACAAGGAATGTCAGAGTACTCACCCAAAATGGAGGTCAAATTTACTGGTATTGGTCTTCGATCACACGTTAATTTGATAAAGATTTAAGTACACATTCTAAGGTCCAGTTTATACTATACTAACCTCTTCTTTTAAAGGATTATTGAGTCCCTATTTGATTGATCGTAATTGAAGAATTCAATTCATTATCTTTCCTCATGAGTCGGTTCCTAGTAGAGATGGAGGGTCATAGGGGCACCACTTAAATACCATCTCATATAGACAGAACATTTCCGGATTGATTCCCAGTAGAGATGGAGGGTCACAGGGGCACCACTTAAATACCATCTCATCTAGACAGAACTTCATCGTGTCTGACTTTGGAATTACTTAAATGGGATTCCATAATAACGAGAAATTTCTTTAAAAAGAATCATTTTTAAAAGCGTATAATTTCAAACACGTTTATAAAATCAACTTGGATTAGTTCTAAATTTTAAGTTTTGATTAGTGAATTCTTTATTGTATTTTACCAGCATAACTACTAAGTAAAGCTATAAAATAATAAATTAAAACTATAAAGATGCATTATAACATTAAGATTACCTTAAGATTAATATCCCTAAGAACTTCTTCTTAAACTTTCTCACACTTTCTCTCACTATTTCTTTCTATAATTCTCAAGGAATTGGTGTGGGTTTCAAATGATCCCCAAAGGCCCTATTTATAGTTTTTCAAAGATATCACGGCATTGACACGTGTCCTTACTGACCAAGCTTTTACAATGGGAGTCAGCGTTGGCATGTCGCGTAACGGAGGCATCTTGCAGTCTTATTTCACTGGACTGCGACACGTGTTTTAACTTCTCCTCTAACGACGACACGTGTTTTGGCTTCTCCTCTAACGACGACACGTGTTTTGGCTTCTCCTCTAACGACGACATGTGTACGGTGGAGGTTTCAAAACCAAGCAAGAGGTGTCGAGCACGAGGTGGAAAGGTATTAAGGGTATAAGGGTCATTTCGAACCTGAAGGGCATTTTGGTAATTTCACACCATATATTTTCAATATTTCTTATAGGTCCCTGAAAATATTTTATTTACAAAAGGCCCCTTTTTATTTTTTATTTTGGTCCCTGAAACTTTCTTTATTAAAATCAAGTCCCTAAAGTTTCATAAAATTATACTTTCTACCCCAAAACTTATCACTTAGCTTAGGATGTGCCATAAAATCTCAATCTGACCCATTTTACCATTGGCTCTTCAAATTTAAAAATGGGATCTGTCATATTAAGAACTCGGAATATCATATATTAATATATCATTATTAGATAGTAAGTGTGACGAAATTGAAAGAAGACAATTATATATTGGCATAAGAAAATGGGGTCATTACATGGGGTGTCTCTTAGTTTAGGAAAATAAGATTAAATGTGATGAAATAGTGAAAAATATGATGAGAACAATCCAAATTAGGAATAAACTTTAAAACTATTTTCTAGTTTTTTTTATGAAAATAGATTTAAGAGTATATATGATAGTAAAAAGGTAGAATTAAGGAATTCTTAGAGATAATGATAATATATAATATATCAAATAATAAAGAAACCATTAAGACATGCAAAATGGTATTTATGGAGGATGGTATATACAAAGGAGTTTTAGACCTTCAAGCTTGTTCAAATTCAGTTTTGGATACTTGGTTTGCTGATTTTTGGTCTATTGATGATGATGGGGTATAAGTGGTTAATCGTAAGGTAAGGTTATGTAAAGGAATCTATGAAAGAATGTTTGCAAAATGATGTATGCTAAATTCAAAGTTGTTGTCGCACTGAAATCCAGGTCATGTGCAAGTGAGGTTAGGGTTTCCTTAAATAGAAAAACTGTAAAAGTGAAAAGGACCAAGACGCCCTAAAAGACATATCAATCAACAGGTCCTCTAGCATTCTTAAAGGCAGGATCCCAAAACTTTATTCCCAAGTAAAACCTATCTTCCTATAGGCAGGTGAGGTGTTGTGCCTATGGGAGTGTCCCGCAAGGTTCTCTTGTGTTTTGGGGGCATTATTTTTTATCTAGAAATTCGTTTCATGCACGATTAAGACTATTAAAAAGAGGATTTAGAGCTCTATGATTTTCTAAAGGAAGTACTCTCGGGTTCAATATTTTACAAAATTCGCTCACATAATATCCAAAACTTATAAGTGTATAATTTGTCATAAATAAGGTCATATTAGAAAGTTTTGTGTTTTACTTAGACTTTCATTCCTTTGGAGTGTACTAGGATTAGTAGGAATAATAATAATAATAATAATAATAATAATAATAATAATAATAATAATAATAATAATAATAATAATAATAATAATAATAATAATAATAATAAGAAGAAGAAGAAGAAGAAGAAGAAGAAGAAGAAGAAGAAGGTAAGGTATTCTTAGTAAGTCACCTGAGGTGAATTCAACTTCCTTCTTTCCTCCCAAAGTTATGTCCAAATCCACTAAACCAAAGTTCAACAATAGGTGGAATAAGAGACATGTCATATATCAAGTCGAGCTAGAAGCCTTAGGAAAATATCATAATCTTCCAATTTTATCCTCCTGGTAAGAGAATTAGGACACTTTTTAGGTGTGCCTAAATTGCTCTTAGATTTTATATTCTTAGACTTTGGTTTCATCTATGCTTAGTTTCATCTTTTTCTTTTGGTTATATTCTTTGCTTATTCATACTGAAATCTTTTCTTTCGTGAAATTTGGTTTTATATGTTTGAAGGTATAGATATATCCTATTTGATTCATTTTAACCTATATGCTTAGATATTTTACCATCAGTTTCATTTACAACTTATATACTCCATATTTACAATTATATAGTTTTAAATGCCTTGAGAATTTAATTTTGTAATTTTAGAGTATTTTTCAATACTCGTTCAATTTACACCACATAATAACTTGAAAAATTTCCATACACAATATAATTAAGGAATTTTTTCCTACTAATAACGAGAATTAAAAAATTTATATAGTTTTTAAAAAAAGGTGTCATTTATAATCCTTTATGTATAATAGATTTTTCATTGCTAAAGTTGAAATATATTATCACTATATCATTAAAAAAATCATGGGAGTAGAATTGGTCAACTACAACTTGAGGATAGTGAGATGTTACCTTTAAAGTTTGGAAATAGTTACACGCCTCATTGTAAAGAGTGACAGTCACCACTTGCAAAAGCATTTTGATAACAATGTCTAAAATATTTTTACATATCTAAAATTGGGTAACACCAAAGATTTGAGACTTCAAATATTTTAATCAAAATTTTTTTATAAGAAAGAAAAAATGGTAGTTGCAAATTGAGAAAAGAAACGAAACTTTATCTATGTTCAATATGTAAGAGTATGTGAATACTTATGTGCCCCAAAACATTTGGTTGTCTTAATTACGTTTTATAAAAAAACATATTGCGTCTAGTCCAAGAGATCTCCGAAAAGCTTCGTCAAAATCATACTAGATCATTCATGCCATTTTCTCGAGTTAACCACTTATGATAAAGATATGTTGACTAGAGGACTTAATTTGAACCATTGGTTGAATAATATTTTTAATTTTTTTTTAAATTTAACTTTGTAGTTTTTGAGGTTGCCAAATACATGATGCAATATATTTTTCCTACATAAAATTTATATTTAAAATTGCATCTATTGTATTTTGAATTTACTTGGATCATAGGTTGGAACAAGAAAATTATGGGCTTTGAAAATTTTGCAAAACTGAAAAAACTCTGGTTCCTAACGCGATCTCATTCTATTCAGTGAATTTAGCCTTTGCTTCAACGAAGTGGCTTCTTTGTTGGTCATGTTCAAAAGACCTTTTGTGCAAAAAAATCCCATTGGAGCGAGCTCCATCACTTTTTGCTCGATTAAAAAAAGAGTTTATTTGCTTCAGCAGACTTGCTCATGGTTGTTGTTGTGTACTTTTAAGAGATGTTTCCTTTGGTTTGGAATTTGGCATCAATTTATCTTGCAAGTCCACTTTAAATTAAATGAAGATAAAATTTAGAAATAAGTGAATTTGTGTGTTTGGCCTAAAATACAAGTAAATCCATATAAGCCCCTGCACGAGTTTTCTCATTCCCCACCACGAATCTCATGTTGTGTCTTGCACATGAAACCTTTACACGCACTAACTATCAATTTATCTCCACCGCAGCAATGTTCACAATCTTCAGACCTCAGTATCAATCTATTTACTTTATCATGTTCGTCAACACACATGAAAAAATTTGTGATATGATCTACATATGATTAAGAGATGGATATTTTTTTTGGAGTTGAGGATTTGACAGGATCTCTCACAAGAAATTTTAAAAAACTAAGATTTTATGTAAAATTGGGTTGCTACTCTAAACTATGTGTTTTTTACCTTATATATACGCAATGTATCAGGTAAGTCAAAAAACCAGGACCTTAAAATCCAAGCCCTCATACAAATGAGAGATGGTTGTCATACGAACAAGAAACTTTGTACGAGGAGAATTTTTTTCACTATAACTTCTATTTAGCTTTCGATGTTATCGTATGAAGTCAACTTTGTATGAGATATACCTCATATGAAGCTTACTTCATTCAAAAAAATTGAATCATATTTAAACTTCCGTATGAAGAAAAGATTTTATAAGTACATCCTTGTTTGAAGTCCATTTCGTAAGAGAATTTATGTTAAAGCTCGTATAAAACCTCATTTAGACCATTGTAGGAATGAGTGTTAGTACAAAGGTCTTGTACGAATGACAATTTGTAGATAATTTCCTTAATTAAAAAAAATAGTTATAATGAGCATAAAAAATAATCTTATTAAAAATAATATTTTTCTTGTTAAACCATTTACTCTAAAAGAACATAAAAAAAAACACAGCCTTATCTACTCAAGCCCCACATATCCATATCAAGTTGTTTGGTCCGTTAAGTATAAGTTTCATCTCGGGTTCAAGCTAGTCAAATCATGAAGTAGTTAGTGATAACCAACAAGTCACTTAAACCTACGTTTTGCCTATCCTAGATATGACAATTATCCCCCACCGATGAAAAAGAAATAACATGTTAATCTAGGGGGACAGGGTGAACGGGTGCTTAATGCGTGGGAATCTTTCGAACAGTTGACTTGGTCAACGAATGTGTTGAGGGGGAGAAAGGAGAAAAATCAGCCACATTCTTTCCCAATCCATGCTTTACATGAAACATCGTGTCGAAATTCATCAGTTGCGTAACCGACCAATACAAACTATAGCTCTCGCTCCCACTAAGGCAACTGTAGCTACTTCATCACTTATTCATTATACCTAGAGGATGTCCATACAAATATCCCCTTAAGTTATTCCGGGACAAAACCTAACATGAATGAAATATAAAAAGACATACAAAAAAGATTCATTAAAATTATTGCACTTAGTATCTACCTAACCCAAATTCTCGGGTGACTGGCTCAATATGTTGTACGACTTCATGATCCATGTTCAAGCGGTACTCATCGAGTCTTGTATCCTGCATACATAAGCACATCGGGTGACTTACAAAAAATAAAAGAGAGACTATGATTATGAGGAGTACAAAAATGACATACATAAATATGCATGTACACTCAACTCACATTACTCCCCCTAAATCCAAAACTTCTCCCTCTTTTTGTACCAAATGGTCGAAAAGAAGAGCTTGACAATAAGCAATACCATAAATCAACGAACTCTACCAACAAAGTAGTGATATAGTAAATCGCATGCTATAATGGAGAATAATCATTCACCCGATATACGAATCAAAAATATATAAATAATAGCCTAAAAATAAACGATATCCTAAAATCACCAGTGATACGCCACAAATTCAATCCAGCAACAAATAATATATAGAATACGATCCCCACACTACATAAGGATATGTAAAAAGGAGACAACATAAATGCAAATAACAACACCAAATATATGGCGGGCAAATGTTTCCCACAATCACAAAAAATATCCAACCACAATGTCCAAATATTGGATGAGATTATCAAAAACTAAAATAAATAGATCATTATAATCTCTCCCTCTCTCCCCATCTTTGTCTCTCTCCAGGTATATAAAAAATACAACTAAACAAAACTACAGTAACATACCACATGTGCTAGAAGTCTCACATCTTTCAACTAATTACGCTCTAGCATCGTCATGAAATGTCGTTGGAGTTGGGCAATAAATCGAGCATGTTGTGGCATTGTGTCATCAACAATTTAAAATCGTTGATCCAATCTCTCATCTATGTGTTGCTCCAACTCAGCGAATTGGTCAGCAAGAGAAGGCTCGGATGGGCACTAACTAAGAGCCAGAGACAAGATACTAGAAATTGACATCTGGTCAGACCTAAGAGGTGGAGAGAAATGTTGGGTGTAGGAATGAGTATTCGTATACATAATGGAATCAAATGAGTCAGTGATGATGGATCCCCAACGAGTGGACACATGTAAATGTGAATTAGACTAGTTCATGGTATAAGAACCTACACTAGTCTGAGAGTCATTGGTGGGCTCACCGGGTAGCAATGGCACCTCACCAGTGATGAGAAGAACGGTGAAATGAATCCCATATGGAAGAGAGATGCATAACCGACAACTACACACGTTGCTAATAAAGTCCATGTGACTCCAACTGGTAGACGAAAGATATGGACCGACCATCCTTAATGGCGAACAAAACCTGTTTATTCTCGTAGATGGACGTGGAGTGGTGCACAATAAGGCGGAGGTTATATTAGACAATATGGTTAAAGACCCAATATTGGTGCTTGAGGTGAGGAGCATGATGATCCATAAGGTGGTTAGCACGAAAGTTAATGGTCGTGAAAACTTCACAAAAAGGAGTGAGATGATGAGGATATTATGGGTAAATGGTGATGTTATCCTAGGGATGCCAAAAAAGAATGTAATATTATCGACATAGGTGGTGACTAGACCCCTAACAATAGACACTATGAACTCACCTAGGCCTGTAAACGAGTCGGGTGTGGAGAAGGTCTAGGATGATCCATATTCGTTTAGCAAGAACTTAATCGGATTTGGATCTGGATCGAGTCTTAGTCGAATCTAAAATATTGCATCCAGATCTGGGTCTGGCTAGATGTATACTTTTTTATTTTTTATTTGATCCCACTTCTTTATTTTTTAATCTTAGATTACAATATTTTATAATGTATTATAGTATATGATTCGTATATAAAAAATATAAATTACTTTGATCATATTATAATACATACACAAATATATCTATATAGATATAATACTTATATATTATATAGATTTAGATATATTAATAAAAATATATAAATTTATATATGTTATATTTAATCGGAGTGGATCCTTAACGGATCAGATTAGACTAGATACATATTCGATACATTTAATAATCGGTTATTGGGTAAACGGGTAATCGGGTAATCAGATCTTAAAATATGATCCAAATACCGGTAAATGGATCGGATCCAAATTGGTTTCGGGTCCGAGTTCAGACCGATCCATTAACAGCCCTAAACCTATATGTGCGAACCCAAATAGCGACTTAATGGGCTCCCACCCACGGTCGACAAATCACTACAGGCAAAGATGTATCAATTAAATAATCAATGGACCTTGGACAATTAACCACGACCCGCGTACAAAAATACTATTTGTTATGTAGTATTGGTAGTTGGCACGATAAAGCAAACAGGGGTAGAGTCAAAAGGTGAAGGAGACCTAACTGGAGTGACCTTCAACTGTTTGGCCATGTGGACTAAAATAATGGAACGTTGGGTCACGAATGGGGAAATGTTAAACCTAAAGGATACAAACCAAAACCCCTAACCAACACCAAGCCAATCCAACAAAAATATCAACACCCATATACCACGACAACCATCCAACGACCAGCCAATAAAACCCAAAAAAAGATACATATGATCTAAATAAATATGGGAATAGTATTGCAACCTCTTTAGAGACCCCCTTGCAGCAGTGGACCTAGAATCTTGTTATTACGAGGGTCAAAAGTTTTGACCAATTGATGGGGTTCCGGGGACGGGACCCCCAATGTGAATCCTTATTCTTATTTTTTATTTTTTTAGCTCTAAGAATCTTTGGATTATTTTTCAATGTCATTTAACCCACTGACACGGCCACCCGAACTGGAGAAACGAGTTTAGTTGCGTTTTAGGGGAATGGAGATGAGAGAAGAGGAAGAATGGTCTGTTGGTTGCAAGTAGCACTGGCAATATATAGCCCATTTAATTAAAATACCCATATTAGTCCAAACATTAAAATATGGAGCCCATATTTTAGAAGTTTGAATTAATATGAGGCCCATATTTTGAGATCAAATGGCCCAAATTTTAGTCTTCAATAAACCCAAATATCTGACTGAAATGGACGGCTTCACACATAAGTTTCCTCACCCATTACACTTCGGTGAATGGGTTCACCGTCCATCTCCTTAACATCCACTTCATAAGTAATAGGAAGTGACTTCACAGATAAGGTTTCCTCACATTCTAATGATACACCGTCCATTCAAAGATCGGAGATAATATCACGTTCATCGGAGATAAGGTGATGCCATCCATTCAAAGATCGGAGATAAGATCACGCTCATCGGAGATCGGAGATAAGGTGACACCGTCTATTATTCAAAGATCTTTTTTCTGTATGTTTTCAATCGGAGATAAGATCAGTAAAATTCTAAAAAAAACTGTTTTTTCTTTTAAAAAAAAGCTGTTAAAAAAGGTTGTTTTTTCTTTAACAGAATATTAACAGATTTGTTATTTTTTTTGTTAAAGCTGTTAAAAAAACTGTTGTTTCTATTTAAAAAAAGCTGTTAAAATTTAAAAAATAATGCTGTTTTGTCTTTTAAAAAAAAAGGCTGTCAAAAAATAATGGGCCAGCCCAGCCCAAACCCGGCCCAGAAGCAGATTTGCCCATATTCAGCCCGGTCCATATTCAGCCCCCCCATAACAGACCCAGCCCGCTTGTTTGCCAGTGCTAGTTGCAAGGATTGAAGCCAAAGAAGATGACTTAATTGAGTTTGGATTTTTTTAAACAGGAATCGGAGCTTAATGGATATAAGTGGATCTTTGAAAAAAATATGTTTTTAGCCCGGTGTTTGACAAGTTTTACTTTACCGACTTTATATTTCAAAACACACTTACGCACCTAAAAAATCTATTATATATTTAATAAAAATCTCAAAATCCAATATGATGTAGGTCCACTCTGCTCCCGTCCACAAAATACACACAATCCCAAAAAGCTTGAAAATCAAACTAAACTACGTGCAACTCAAACAGAAACCAAACCTAATCACAAAACCCCACATAAATTGGGGCAAATCGCAAAAGTTTCATATAGCTTTAAAGGACGGGTTGGCTGTCAACCCACAAGAATCCACCATTTATGAGGTTTTGATTCTAGTTTAAGAATCATATGACTGAAATCCAAACCAAAGCAAATTGATGATAAAACCGAGAACAAAATAACTATTTAACGCTTAAAATGCATATCCATTGCATTTATTACATTTTACCTCTTTTCACCTTTTGTTTTGATTTGTTAAAACAGCATTTAAAGGGTTTTTAAGTTGACACCATTTCAAAATTATGTTCAAATTCACTCACCCTATTTATTTAGGAAGGATTAACAAGACTGTTTAATGTAATTGGTTAAATGACTTTCTAATGAGATTGGTTGAAACATGAACTCATTAAAAATTGAGTCGTCTGTTATTTGAGTCATTAACGTTTCAAACAATCACATTGGAGCCCTCTCACCTATTATTAAGTTTTTTTGTAAATTCTAAAAATGATCATCACCATTTTCTATCATTTTTATTTTTCTTCAAGAATTTTGAAGAAAAAAATATCTTTTAATAAAGTCAACTTATTTTATTCAAGTGCCAGTATTACAAAAATAAGTGAAATCGAGAACCGGATTATAGCAAAATCAACCCGAGAATTGATGGGATTGGTTGATTCACTTCCACATACGTCCAATTTTGGTCCGGTTTCGATTCCAAAATCATGGAACCAGCCTATATGGGTTCATATTAATTATGCTTTTGATTTAGATATTGATTTTTGTTCTCACCGAACCAAATCAATAACACTCATGGCCCTGGCCAATACACGGGTCTATGTGGGCCGGGCTATGTTCTATTAGCTATATAGTTGTTTTCGGACGCAAAATAGAGCTTCACCAACCTAAACAGCCATATGCTTCATTGAGTAAATTCTGAAGTTGGGAATTTTTTTCAGAGGGGCCAAATAACGCTTATTTATCACAGTCAAAATCATGAAAAAAAAATCCCAGAAAATTCATCGTCAATTGTTACGGTCCAAATCTTTTGACAAATTTCTTGAGCAACAAAACTACCAAGTACATAACCCTAACACTTTTGTCACAGATCAAAATCAATAAAGATGACTAAACTATGTACAAAATTCCAGGTAAGCCCCGCATAGATTCCACCCTTTGGACCTTTACAATAATGTAGTTTGCTTCAACAACTATGATTTAATTTGAGCTCCCTTTAGGCTTTACATGCAAAAGAGGTAGAGTAGGTCTATTGCCAAACCAATTACAGCTTCTGCCAGAGCAGTGTAAAACTATGAAACTAGTGTTTGCTTGGCAAAAGCCAAATTTGCTTTAGTAAATAGGATCCATGACCATCATAGAAGTAATGAAGTTTCATGTGTCCTTGGTGACAATTTATAAAACTTGAGATAAAGGCAAAAACCATCTGGAAAACAGTTAAAAGTGAACAAGGGAAATCAACAACAAATATTATGTTTAATGGCAATTCATTGAAGCATATATGTTTAACCCACAAATTTTCTCCGTTCATTCACAAAGTAATCAAACCAAACGGTTCATTTCATACCAGTATATTATGCCATGAAATCTTAAAATGTAAATTTCCCAACACTGGAAATGTTGATTAATGGCTACCGCCCCTCAGTGCAAGAACGAGATGAAGGACAGATCCACCCTCGATATTATAATCTTTAGCTGTTTTGTCATCTGCAAGTTGCTTGCCTGCGTAAATAAGCCTGCAAATAGTGGTAATATTATGAGTGTTGTTTTCTGGTTTCTTGTAAGATACGTAGATAAATTACAAGGTTATTTTCACTTTTTTAATCTAGAGTCCAAAATTTTGAATAATTGCACTTAGGGGTTCACTTTCACCTTTTGGGACGTTTTTTAATACTTTTGCGACACTTTTTATCCAAAAAGATTGCAAAAAGGGAAAATAGGCCCAAAAAAGTGCAAATACGAAAAACTTAGGACCTCAAACTACAACTACACATAATTACTAGGTCTTAATATACATATAACCAATAAAGTGCACAAAAAGGGCTCCACAGCATACCCAAATGAATTCACCGTTTAAAAATTACATATATTAAAACAATTTTCTAATATAAGTTTCCAAATTTTAAACTTGGGATGAAAGTGTAAAATTGTACCCTTGTTGAAAAGGGTGAAACAAAGAACCCGATAGGTTTGGTGCGCAATCAGACTTCATTCGGAACAAGTAAGATCACAAGAAGAGCCAGAGCATTGGTAGAAAGATAAGAAACCACGATATACGAGGACAAGATATCCTAGAGTAACTCAATTGAAACGATATGCCGTGTTCATGTTTGGAATTTTTCACATGAAGTCGTGTTGTGTTAGACAAATTTGTTGTGTCGTGGTTTAAATAGGGTCATGCACGGCTGATGTCATATTCATGTCTTCATCGTGCTCATCTGGTTGGGTAGGGCCAAGTCACAGTACAGGAATAGCCACCCCTCCTCTAATAGCACTGACAGTCCCAAGAACAAACAAGGACAGCAATTGCTCTGTATAGATATACTACTACTATCCATCACTCTCCAATTTCGCAGTGCCAGGCGCAACCGTTGTCATACAACCATTGAATCCACATCTCCAATATTACTTTACGCAAATATCTATATGCATACTGTGCCCCGTAACGAGTGATTTGGTGGTACCATTAGGTTAAGGAGCAGACTAGATATTGCGCCAAACAGAGTAGAATGGAGAATAGCATTCATGTAATATACACTAAGGGGAAAAGACTTGCTGAGTTGAGTTGAGTTGAGTTGACATATACAAACATACTAGTGTATATATGCATCAATATCAAACCAATTTGAAGTTTTTAATCAAGCTAGTTTGGTTTGATGGATGTGTTTGGAATTGCAAATACAATTGCAATTGGAGGTACTGGTGGGTTTGCAACTTTGCAACACTGATTTGTAGTTGCTAAATACCCAGAATTAAGGTGCAAGTTGTAACCCACAATAATCTTGTGGTATTAGGGTTTGGGACGTATGGTTATTGAGATGAAAGAGAAGAATGGAGGAAACAGGCACTACAATATAGAGTAAATGGAATTAAGAGTAAAGGTTGTGAAGAGTAATTTGGTGGTTGTATTAGAATTCCATGTAAATATATATAATGGTATTTTTGTTCGAACTATTAATTGGGGGAGGGTGTCGGGGGTTAGGTCCAATTATTATTTAAGTTGAGTTTTAATGAAGGGTGACGCCTTTTTCAAAATTGGGAGTTAGAGGTTGACGCCTTTTTTTTTTATCTCCCAGCTGAGGCTATGCGGCCGATGGGGGAAGAGGACAGGGTTAGGTGGGAGGTGACTAAAAGGGTGGAAAGTTCTCTGTTAAGTTCTCTTTTGCTCTTCTAATAAGACATCGCGAAACAAATGTGGACGATGCATGCACCTTCAAAGGTTGCCTTTTTTGTGTAAGGACTGAGAAGCGCCATTGTGACCACTGAGAATCTAAAGAAAAGGGGCTTGGAGACTAGTGGGCAACTATTGGTTGAGCAAATCCGCTGAGGAGACGCTGTACCACCTATTACCAGCCAAGGGTTTGTGGGGTCTGTTGCTTGCTTTTTTCAAAATGTTACTGGGTAATGCGGGGGCCAGTTTCAGAGGCTATTGTTGCTTGCTCTTTTCAGAATGTCCTGGGTAATGAGGGCGTTCAGTTACGAAGGCCGTTGCAGCTTGATTTGGCTGGCGTGTGGGGAGGAATGACAGAGCTCCGTTTTGCATCACGTGGACTATTTGGCTTGAGAGGGAACAAATATTGTTTTAACGGTATAGGGTTAGGCAGTCAGAGATTGCAAGGTATATGATGTTGAGTTTATTATTTTTTGGTTTTGCGAGTCATATGCACCTCTCGTCACATTGGGCAGATGATGGTGTTGGTTTTTGTGAGGGCAGCCTCAGTTTTGTTTTTTTGGAGCTGTATACATCGCATATGCATGGGTTCCACCCTTGGCTGTTTTATTAATGATAATTATTTACTTGTTAAAAAAAATGAAGGGTGAACGGCATTAGAAAATAACATCGTACTTCACAACTCAAAAGGTACGTCTAATTTTGCATTTTGGGTAAAAGAATACCCAACTCCTACGCCGTCCATTTGCTCATATCTTTTCTCTTAGTGTATATATCTTTCAATGATTTCGTTAATCTCTGGTAGTGATATGTACTAAATCAGCCCTAGATGTTTAGTATACCCTTGTGTAAGGACAGGCATTGTTTTAAGGGCTACAAAGGTAAAGAAAATGAACTGAGTCCGTTTCCAACACCCTCGCAAGGTTTTGAAGAACATCAAACACACAGCAGAAATTAGTCCTATCAAGAATTCCAACATTAAATAGCACATAAAGCCTACAATGCGATTGATTACAAAGTTGGGGAAAAAATATTTAAAAACATTTTTATGAGAAGTTGGAAAAAGAGATGTGAGTCTTAGTGAGAGACGTTCTCTTACTTTTACAGGTTACCATTAAAAGTGAGAAAAAGACAGCACGTGCCACGTTTAAGGCTATTGTTCCCATACAATATATTTGTAATCAAGCACCACAAAAGTCATGCGAATACAGAAAGAATTTTCAGGAAAAATGTAACACCAACCAAACATAGCCTTAGAATTTAATATCAAGAACACGAGAAATAATGATTCAAATACTATCATGGCTAAAACAAACTCAAAACAAAAATTCAATTGATTAAAATAAGAGAAATGTAACCTTTGCTGCACTGGCGGAATTCCTTCCTTCTCCTCAACCCTCTCCTTGATCCGATCAATGGTATCAGTTGGTTCAATATCAATTTCAATTTCTTTTCCAGTGAGAGTCTTCACCTTGATCATAGTTCCTCCCCTAAGTCTCAGAACAAGGTGAAGAGTTGACTCTTTCTGGATGTTATAATCCGCAAGAGTTCGGCCATCTTCCAATTGCTTACCGGCAAAAATCAACCTCTGCTGATCTGGAGGGATGCCTTCCTTATCCTGGTAAAAAATATATATAATGTATATATATAAGCCTTTGATCAAATATGAGAGCAAGGAACATCACATGATAAAATAGTGGAAGATCAAGAATTTCATTCTATGAGAAGCTAATTTAGACTCTTGCTCTCTTAGGTATTGTCTTTGCCTCTTAAGACGTACTGAACAGTGCTTTAAGGTTATTTGGGGATGGCCCCCAAATAAATTTTTGTAATTGAGTTAAACCCCCGTAATTTTCATTTCATCCTATTTGGCACCCAAGATGACTGTTAGCGAAGCAAAAGTTTTATCAACTGTTTTTTTACAACACTTTTTGCATCGCTATAAATCATTTGGCGGGTACAAACCCCAAGAAAGGAAAATATTGGGGAGCAATTCAATATCAAACCCCACATAACCCTTATTTATTTCAAAATTTTAGTGATTAACAATCCTCTTTTACCTCTTATAGGTTAAGAGGTAGAAGCGCCTCTACATCTAAACATTGAATCTAAATTATACTAAATACATCCGTTCAGGAATATTATTCATACAGAGAAAAAAAACATCTTTTTCAAATTCCTATTTAAGAAACAAATGTACTCTTAGTTAGATTTTGTTATACGTAGGTATTTCGAAAACTCTTTTGTCTAGAACAAAAGTTTATAGATTTATTTTAAACTAGACTAAAAGGTCTAAAACACTAGAAGTTCAGTATTATAAATTACTTAAAATTTCTAACCCCCAAAAGCTTTAAATAACTAGAAATCATATTTCTTGTCCCTTGACTTTCAACTTGAGAGGAATACAACTGTTAAAGCAACTTTGGTTGTTGCCAAAGCAGTGTAAAATATTTAAGAGGACAGTGCACAAATTGAAAGTGAAGCAGTAAAAAAAATTATTTCACAACAAAATCTCGAAAAGTAAAGTCTGAAATTATTTTATGTTTTTCATACCACAAATGGTTTTATAGGTGTATCATGTGATACACTAAATATCATATCAACTATTCAGATAATGTTTACATTTATTTAAGTTAACTGACTTCATATTTCTTTCTATCTTTTGAATTTATTACCTGATGACAATATATGTGATAGATGTGCCATTCTGAAATAAGCACCGACTCGACAGGCAATACGGGATACAACACTCGGGACACTGGATACGTAACTTTTAAAAAACGTAAGGTACAAATACGCCGGGATACGTATAATGTTGTTTCTATATTTTTATTATATGTAAAAACATATTTTTTTAAATATTTTAATTTTTTTACATTTATTACAAAGTATTTATGATTTTAGGTAGATATATTATTAATTCCAAAGTATTTCAGTTTTTTATTAAAAATAATTAATTTACATAGTTATACAAAAAACTTATTTTTATTTCTTATTAACCATCTCTCAAATTTGGCACGCAAAAGAAAAAAGAAGTATTGAAATTGTTAATTCCAATAGTCAATTGTTTCCAACTGTCTTGCAATAAACAAGGCCTTTACTATGTCAAACCTTTTACCTTCTCTTACTCAACTCCTCCCTTCACTCCACTGAAAATTGTACCCATTACGTCTCTTTTTCTCTCTCTCTCGGAGAAGAAAATGGAAAAGAAACAAAGAAAGTTTTTTTCTCCAGCAAGGATGAAGCCCACCCCAACAACAGTCTGCCTCAAACATTGACGAAACCCTTATTTTGGCTGCAACACTATTTTCTCCCGAAACCCTCCTCTCTTTTTGATATTTGTTGCGACCTTTTCCTTCTGCCTTCTACATGATTATTTTTTTCTTCTTTTGAACAGAGCTTTTCCACGAGTCTGAACGTGGCTATCAGTTTTTAAAAAAAAAAAGATACTCTTGGACTCGCATATCCTTGCGTGTCGGAGTGTGTCCCCAACAAATCAAAGTCCAATTCGAGTCTAAGAAGGATTTGAGGTCTTGGGGGTGTATGTGCTTCATAGTATAAAACTGAATAATGTATCTCTGGGCAAAGGGAAAGCCCAGTGCACGAAGCTCCCGTCACTGCGGGGTAATGGGGGGTTAGAATGGAAAAGGCTATCTTTGGAGTTTATTTACTTTTGGGCTTGAAGGGAGATTTTGCATACTTGATTGATATTAATGGTTCGTTATTTATTACCAGTCGGGCAGGTAGTGGTTGATATTTTTTATTTGTTTTGGGTAGTTTCGAGTTGTTCTTTGTTGTTACAAAGAGTCATCATTCATTTCAAAAATCTATTGCCACCGTGGTAGGATAGGCATTGTGGTGAAGAAAAGAAGACTTGTGGATCCCATACGGAATATACATATACTAGAGTGAAATTAAAATGCAATTATTCTGAGCACAAATGACGGTGGCATAATTAGAATGAAACATCAGTTCAATAAAAATCATGGCAAATCTAAAATTTCAAGATGACGACCGATTATGATTCAATTTTTTTTCTTCAGAAAAATCAGAAACTGGAGATTGTGTTAATTGTTCCAAAATCAGAAAAAAAATCAAATCAGAATTCAGAAAACTAAGAATTAGAAAAGAAAAAAAATATGGAACCTACTTGTGATCTTTATATTGCATTTCAAAGGAAAAAATAATATATGTAGTCATTTTTCTATATTTGGTCAAATAATTAATGCAAACCATAGTTGTCAAATCGCGAATCGTAAATCGAATCGGTCGAATTGGAACCAAATGATAAAAACGTATTTAAAACAGTAAAACTGTAAAACAAATACTTCCAAAAATTTTAAACAGCCTACTTACTAAGATTAACAATATTAATTCGAAACAGCCTACAAAATTAAAATAAAATCAATTTAAAACAGTAAACCATATTAATTTAAAACAATAAAACAAATACTAAGATTAACTATAAAATAATATTACTTTAAAATAGTCTTCATATTAATTTAAAGCAACAAAAAAATATACCTTCAAAGATTTTATAACAAATTCAAAAGTTTTATAACAAAAAAAAAAAAAGATAGAAGACACTCAGCCAAGAGAATAGACAAGAAAAGTAAATAACCGAGCCAAGAGAACATGATTTTCTCTAAAACTCAGCATCTTAACGGTAACATTTGTTGTTTGCTCCTTTTTTTATTTGTTTTATTAAAACACACGTATGGTTATAAGGTAAAAAAAAAGTGAATCAGGCCCGAATCGGGAATCGAACCTGCATCGGACCCGAATTGGAAGATTCGAATCGCCGATTCAGTCCGATTCTTTAGACAATTGCGATTCTCAACTCGATGCGAATCGTTTTATGTGTGAATCGAATCGTACGATTCGAATCGTGAATCGTACGATTTGACAACTATGATGCAAACACATTCATTTCTGTATTAGCTGCATATTGTGGCAGCTGCTTTTAAAAAAAATCAAGAGTCATTTTAACAGTCAAATGAGATACATGGATACTGCACCATTCTTTACTCTTTGCTACACTACAAGAGGCCCCTTCCAATGCATCCTCGATGTATACAATCTAATGTAAACCTTGGTGAAGATTACAACTCAGCCAATGACATATGAGCAAAAAGCACCATACTTATAGCAAAATAGGTCTTAATTGGCTAAAGACAGAAATAATCCTACAACAACCCACACTGAAAGGGTAAAATAGTCTTTACAAAATGAAACTTTAACAGGAGCTACAAAACCTACTCCCAATCGAACCACGTTACCACATAGTACAATTACTCACCCACAAAACATTGTAGTGAGAAAAGTATTAACCAGCTGAGTTCTGAATGCATGGCCACTCCACTTTTATTCGTTACACAGCTGATTTCCTGTATGCATTTTTCACAGAAGTGCAGCAAATTTCATTCGAGAACTTGATAACTCAAATTCAACTTTTAGTAAGAAGATCCATGGCTAGGGCTGTTGGGAATGATGTCTATATATGTTCCAAGTTGAAGGCTTCGACAACAGGACTAGAGAGAGCGTTTTAGAAAATCGCAGTGCCACTGCTCCAACTCGAATGCTTCAAATGCCTTTACAAGAAGAGGCACGTGCCTTTACAAGAAGAGGCACGTGTCTTTTATGCATCAGAGTGAGTTCATGGACTACCTTTTGAATTGTGTAACCCAGGATACATTCCTCCCTCCATCTTATCATCAATCATTTGAGGCTTTAGTAAAACCTTTTCGACATCGTTTGCATCACCGAATGACCATTCATAAGCCACAGAAAACCTCCACCCTTTGTCGGTAAAATTAAACCCGAGCCTTATCTGAGTGTAGGTAATTTCGGTTGCTCCTTGGGGGAAACATAAACCACACTTGCTAGCTTGTGGGGAATTCTAAAAGGCCTTCTTGCTCAAACCCCAATCTCGCATTAAAGCTTCAGCTTCCGAGTTTAACAAGCAATTTGGCATCAGTGATGGGATCACCATACCATGCTCCTTCTCAACTACATGAATAACTAATGTGAAATCAAAACCATCAAGGTGATTCCCAGCACCAATGAATTTCATCAATCCCAATTGCATCATAATATATAAATAAATAAAAGGTTTTGCCAGAAGCAAGGACATCCTTTTCGAACCGCGCGCCAATGAGACGTTGCCACACACTAGTTGAAAGGACTCGCTCTAACTTGTTCCCACTACATTACAAAGATTCACACCCCACCTTGCTCCCAAATAAATCAATTATTAACCATAACTCACCTTACTCCTACAGTCCTTCTATGAAAACCTTCAAATCAAAACTGTCATTATTATTTAAGTTCTCTTCAGCCATCACATGTAGGTTCAACCTGGCTGAGCTCTCTCTCTTACTAGAGTGATATGTTCCCATCCTCCATTCAAACCTCCATGGATCATCCCCTCACAGTGAAATGCATCTCCATTATTGTTCTCGTGAAAAGGGTTACACCAACACATCTCTCTCTAGATATATATACATTACACCCCATATCACACTACCATATTCATTGGGATCCCAAGAAAGAAGAAGATAAATCTTACAATTCAGAAAATTCAATTAGATTAACTTCCTTGTCAACTCACTCTTTTGGATATGAGGGTAAAGCACGGCAGGAAGTAAGCTCTAAAAGTGGAAAAGTTTTATATAAGCAAAATTCAGTCACCAAACTTCCTGATCTATCAGAAGATTTTAAGCATGATGTGCCGTCAAACTAAGTTGCCATACGAAATCATCCTAAATTTTGGTAGTTTCTTCTCAAGGGCAAAGGATGGAGGTAGGTGGAAAACTACTTAATTTACATATTTCTTGAAGAGTAATACCAAGTACACGAAGAAAATAGACCCATAAATCAATCCCAGGGTGTCAGCAATACAGTGGTTTGTGCATGGGGTTCACATGAGTCTATTAAAAACACCACCCCACATCACCGGGTCATCACCGAGTTTGTTTTATAGGTATACCTAGTATTACTTGTCGCTTAAAAGTAAAACCTTCGTAACAAAGGTTAGATTTCGCTTTTATTTATTTTTTTGCAAAGCAGCAAAGCTTAGATACTTGCTCAGACTAAGTTGCCATTGCCATATATAATCATTTTAAATTTTGGTACTATTTCTCTCGTCCCCATCCAAGAGAGTGAAAATTTAGGGAGACACTACTTAATTTTTACACTGCTTTTGATTCAACACTTTCATAACAATGGTTATATTTTAATTCTATTCACTTTCTGAACAGGCACTCCAAATTAACTGAATATATTCAAACTAACAAGGTATAAAAGAAGAAAAAATAAGAGAGCAGTACAAATGGATTTTTTTTTCCTTTTTTTCTTTTGGAAGGAATCTAAAGACTAAAAAATTATAGTAATTAAATAAAACAAAACAAAACAAAAAATATTAGAATGATCATTTACGTTCTCCAACATAGCTCATTAAACATACCTAAACAAAATACATAGAAATTGATATTAAAAAAAAAGGTCCTATTAACTTGACCCCAATTTTAATGCACAATTTGACTTATCCCCTTGATTTCATAATTCTTTGACTTTGCACCCAATATAGGGGGTCATTTGACATTATAAATAGGGGGCAAAGTCAAATGAATATTTTGACCAATCCCCCAATTTTTATTCGATATTTTGAGATAACCCCTTCAATTGGGGTTATATGAAAAAGATTAGCAAAGTGGGGGTTAAACCAAAAACGCCCAAAAAAAATTGGCATAAATGATCTACATAGTTAGTGGATCATCAAAAGTATTCATTTCACCTCTAAATGATGATCAAAAGTTTAATCAGTCAAAAATTACATCCAATTTTCATTTCACCCCCAAATGGTTTAATTTTTTGACAAAAAAAAAAATTTAGATCGTGCAGATCATCTATACCATGTTCGGTTAAAAAAAATCAATTCTCATAGTATTTTTAAAAATTGATATGTCTTAGGTATGTTTAATGAGGTGTAATAGATCATTCTACTATTTCTTTTTGGGTAAATTACACCAAACTCCACTAAACTATAGCTGTTTTGTAGACAGTCACCCTAATCTAAAAAACCCGACAAAAAAAACCCTAAAATATTCAATTTTTACACCCAGAAAATAAGCATAAAAATTTTTAAAATCATGTTTATATCGACTCATTTTCAATGAAAATGTGCTGGGTGTCAAAATTCAATATTTCAGGCTCTTTGTCGGATTTTTTAATTGCAGTGGCTATTTGTAAAACCGCTATAGCTGAGGGGTTGATGTGATTTACCCTTTTTTTAGTTATATTTAATTACTACGTCCCATATTAATAGTCCACTTTCCATTTTCCTTTTTCAGAAGTAATCAATTAAACCCTAGCTTGAAATTCAACCACAGTAGTTAAAATGAGAAACGAGTAAATTCATGTGCACACGTATATAAATACGTTCATATACCTAATTTAGCAAACATTTAGAGTACTTAGCTATTGAACAACTAAAGCCTTAGTTATATAATACAGAAAAGAATGAAATGATGATATTTGAAAAGAAAAATGACCTGAATCTTGGCCTTAACGTTGTCGATGGTGTCGCTACTCTCTACCTCGAGAGTTATTGTCTTTCCGGTTAGGGTTTTCACGAAGATCTGCATGTTTTTGTGTATGTAACAGCGAAGAGATAGATAGATAGAGAGAGATAGAGAGAGCGTTTGAATTGAAAAATAGCTTACCAAGTAAGCTATTCCGTGGTTTTTAGTGGATTTGATTTTGTGGCACGGCACGGGCCATTTATAATCAACTTTGAATTTTCACAACCAAGACTCACCCTGGACCCACCGTAAATGAGACTCGGTCAGCCTAAAAAAAAAAAAAAGGGACATATACCAAATAGTCTCTCGGATATTTTTTAATACTTATTTAGTCCAAACTTTTTTATTTTGCCTCAAAAAGTCCTTTGCCACATATTTTGGAGAGGGAGTGCCGCTGGCGCAGACCTCTAAAAATAAGAGAATATTGAGTGCTTGAGGGACTAAATGGGTTAAACTAAAAATATGTGTCCTTTTTAAAAAATATATATTTATAGTAGGGACTATTTAATAATTGACCCAAAAAAAAATGTGATATTGAATGGTAGGACAGATTTATATGTCGCATTTATGAGTAAGAGTAAAATGAATCAAAAAATAATATTCAGTCTCGTGCAATTTAAATGAAAGAGGGGGGAAATGTGAATATAAATTATAGAAAATTAAGTTAAAGCTCATGTTCTTTTTTTTATATTTGAATTTGTAGGATAATATTTTTCAAGTTTATAAATTTAGTCCCTGTGGTACAATAGCATTTTTTTGTGTAGCGCCTTTAGAGTTAGGAATTCATTTTTTTAGTACGTGTCAGCGACACCATTTTTCATGGTATTTTTAGTATAGGGACTAATTTTATAAAATCATGTGAAGTGTCCTATTTTTATACACTTTGAAAATTATGAGGATCTTTCTCTAAAAACCCCTATAAATTAATATTGAAAAAGTTCAACATAAATGGAAAATAGTAGTTTGCATTAAGAGAGAGAGAGATATACGAAAGGGAGAAAGATAAATGAGAGTGAGATGTAAATCAAAGGAGAGACAGGGAGAAAAATAAATGGAGGAAGAGAAATAGATGAGACTAATAAAAGTGGAAAGTTCAAAATGTTACCATGTGGCACAGTGAGAGAGTCTAAAAGTACTTCATTTTATTATGTTGTAATCGATTATACTTGAGTTTCGTATGTGCATTATTCGGCTTGTACATCTTGTATTGAGTTGTTTGTACCTTACGCATGCGTGGGTAAGTATAATTATTGAACTTCTAAGAGGGTATTTATGATACAACATTTCTTAATATGTAACGTTATAAAAAAAACTTAGGATTTTATGACTCAGTCATTGTGTTGAAGTGTATTAGTTTTTTAAGTGATAACTAATTTGCGTGTGTCAGTCCAGTTTTGAAGGGGGTTTAGCTGAATTGGTATGGTTGGTTTATTAAAAATTAGGATTGGAAAATGAATGAGAGTCGTTGGCCATGTTGTTTCTTTGGGTCTATGAATTGGTTTCAGTTGATCGTCGGTTTAGATATATTTACATGAAAGCCATAATATTCCTTTCATTTGATTGAAAATGGATGTGAATGAAAGCAAGAAATTATGGATACGTGTAGGTGGTAAAATCATATTGGTTGTATTTAACATAATTAAATTCAAACATAAAATAAATAATGCATAATCACACAAGAGCAATATTTGTGTGGCTCAACAATAGGAATCAGGTAAAAGCAGCTCGCAAATATCTTCCATAGTAACAGTAAATCCCCCCCAATCAGTAACAAATGTATGAGAAAATATGTTTAAAGGAGAAGCCAATAAATTAAAAGTAATGGCATGCTTGGCAATCAAGCTGGACTTGAGAGAACCAATAGTAGTCATAAGATCTAGCCCCGCGATGACGGCCTTGAGCGAGGGGGTAGCCAAAACATAGTCTACCCCGAGGGCCCACTCGTTTGGGGCACCTCCACAAACTTTTACCTCAATATTAAAGTGAGGGAAGTCACACATATCTACTCGAACTCTAAGAATGGAATCATACAAGACAATAGGAAGGTCAAAAGACTCGCCTAAACCCACATGGGGTTGCTCGTTTATCTTTGCCACAAACTCTTGCTCCAAAATTTGCAAGGGAAGACAGGAAAGTATCCTCCTAACCAACATAAGGGACCAAACGATAGAGACAAAAATCCCTCTTCGTGCGAGTAGCCATATATTCCCTCTGAGACTTAGAATAGGCAGTGGACAAGGGACCCTCACTCATGAGAAGACCAGCAGACGCCCCACCCAAAACGAGGTGGTGGGTTCCAGGACGGCAAAAGTGACGGTGGTGGCTCCGATGGCCAAAACTGTCGAGACGATGATGAAAATGGGCACCTGACCGACTAGCACCTCGCTAGTGGTGGTGGCAACTAGGGGTGTGCAAAAAAACCGACCAAACCGACAAACCAACACAACCGACTCGAACCAAAAAATTTTGGGTCGGGTTTTTTTAAGTGTCGGTTCGGCTTGATCAGGTATAAAACCGACAGGGTCGGTTCGGTTTTCGATTTTGGCATAAAAAAGCCGATTTTGAACCGAACCGAATTAATTTTTATACTTTTTAATTTTATATTTTATATTATATTTATATTAGTGTTGGCATATTATATTATATTTTTTAATTTTATATTTATATTAGGTATTAAAAAAAATATTTTTTATTAAAATAAATGAAAAAACCGAACCGACCCTGTCAAAAACCGATTGGCAAATCGAACCGGCCCTATCAAAAACCGACCCTATTCGGTTCGATTCGGTTCTTCAACAGATTCGGTTCGGTTCGATTTTTCTCCTCCAAAAATCGACATGATTGGTTCGGCTCAAAAAACCCGGCCAAAATCGAACCGACCGACCCGTGAACACCCCTAGTGGCAACGGTGGCAATAGTGTTTTGAGAAGAATAGGAGGCTTTTTTGTAGTAAATAAGGGAGGAAGACGACGTTGGTTATGGAAGGAAAACCTCTGCTTTTCTTTTCTCTCTCTCTCTAAAAAACTCGAGTTCGAAAATAAATGCCAAGGCAAAAAGGAAGAAGGGTTTTAAAGGGCCTTTTATGCCCTATTAAGCCATACGTGCTCCTTCCAATCAAAAAGGGAGAAAATCATTTCCCTAATGATGAGATGTCTGTTCTCCATTCAACACGTGTCACCTCGAGACCCTTAATGTGGGCTAATGTGAGAGGCCAATTAAATGCCAACAGTGTCATGATGAGATTAATTAGACTGTTCGTATTCCAAGACATAGTGAATCATTGCATACAAAAACCTTTGGTCTACCCAACACAAAGCTTTCTGTACGAGGGGACGAATGTAGAGGGGTGCTCACCCATTTGCCTAAATAAATAGGCGAGCAGGTACGGCGAGGGGGCTTATCACGAGCAGCCCCTGATAAAAAGACTTTTCGGTATATTTGTGTCGTTGCTTGAAAAGTCCTTCTAATCAAAACCTCACATACCTACAAATATAATAAACTCAAGTGTAGCGGTAAGTAAGGGTATCAATCCACTTTCTAGGGAGTAAAACACATGGAACAAATTCAATTGTAATTCACTATTTATTTTCTTTTTGTGCTTTTTCACTTTTCTATTTTTTTTAGCTTTTTCAATATTAAAACAAAAGGGTGAGGTGAGATCTAAACTAAAATAAACTAAATGTAAAATGATAATAACTAACTAGAAAGTAACTAAAATGAAAATAAAGTCTAACACTAAAATAAAAGATAAAGTGAGGTAAATAATTGTGAGAACAATCAAGGAGTGGGATTACACCACAAATTTTAGTTATTCTAATTAATTAATTTAATTATTTGAATTCTCCCAAATTAATATTAAAATTACAAACCAACTCTCGTTGCAAGTGTAATTAGAATAGTAATCTTTTAGAAAGTTAAAATTAACACCCCACAACTCTAGAAAATTAGATCAACACTCCTTTTAATTAATCACCCGCTAGGATCGATCAATTAGAATTTATGTCAATCTTAGAAATTAAATTTAGAGTTGAAATTCAAATGATAATACCCCACTTAAAAAACCCCTATCTCTAGTTCGAATCTAAAATGGGTATTATCACTAGAATTTCGATTTTCTCTCGAAAATCATTTACCCTCTCTCGAGGCGTAAATCTAAGGGTGAGGGATCAAAATTAACATTCAAAGGGATATTTCAAGTAAGCAAACTAATTAAACTAAAATAATATCAAATAAGGGTTTCACCCCACCCCTTGAAAGGGGTTTTAGCCTAACATGGTATAAAATATGACAAATTAATATTCAAAGGCATAAAATAATAAAAGAAGGGAAGAGAACAATCAAACCAAATCTCTTTGATTATGTTGAACCCCAATCCTTGAAATTGAAGCATACACCTCTTAATTGATCTTCCAAATGATATGAAATCAACTATCCACTCAATTAATTCTCTAACAATATTTAATCTCACAAATATCTAAAAATAAAAAATGAAAAACTATTTACAAAAATTTATTTTCTAAACTAAACTATCTCTCTCTAGAATTTTCTCTCTACAAAGCTCTTTCTTTCTAGAATTCCCCTACAAATGAGGTCTTCATCTTCTTTTTATATGCAATGGAGCAAAGGGGTATATGTGGGAATTGGCTAGAGGTGCATGGGTTTTGGTTGAGGTCACATGTGCAAGGGGGCGTGAGGTGAGGGAATAATTGGAAAAAATCTGATTTGTTATTGAGGGTAATTTGGGAAAATGGGGTTAAGTGGTTGTTGGAGGGTAAAATGGGTATTGGGACCTAAATGGGTATTAGGCACATGGGGCATTTGTTATTTGGCTTTTGGTTTATTTGGCTTTTAGAAATTGGCAGGTGAATGAATCGTGGATTACATGGGAAAATTGGTTTTGGAAGATGGATGGGTCTTGCAAATGGGCTGAGAAGGTCCGATTGGATCTGGGTTTAACGCCAGAGTAGAGGGGTCGGACCAGATGTGGTTTGGGGAGAGAGAGGCTGGACAGCGGGGTTGAGGGCGCCCGGACTAGGGGCTGGTCGCCAGCGAGGGTCGAGAGAGAGAGTGGTCGCCGGGGCTGCATGAGGGAGAAGGGGTCGACGGGAGTTGGTTTGGGACGTGGCGGCAGGAGGTTAGGCGGTAGGTCGAAGGAGGGGGACGCCGGAAAGTGAGGTTTCTCGGGTTGTTGACAGGCCGGCGAGGGGTGCGATCGGAGCAAGGGTCGGTGTGGTAGGGGGTTGGAATGGGTTTATGGGTAATGAGTTGTTTGGTGGTGGTTGGCAATGGTGGAGTAGGTGAGAGAAAGAGTGGGTGAGGTAGGAAGAAGATGTGGGGTTAAGGTGTAGGTGAGGTCTATGGTAAGGTGGAGATGAGGGTATGGGGAGTTGGGTGTAGGATAGGTGTAATGGGTATTAAGTGTGTGTGTGTGTGTGTATTAGTTTGGACCCTAATAAAATAAAACTAAAACAAAAAATAAAAATAAAATCTAAGTAATAAAATAAAACTTATAAAAACTAAAAATCTAAAAATTAAATTCCTATACTAAAAATTAAAATCAAGACTCAATAAAAATAAAACTAAAAAGAAATAACAATGTAAATCTATTAAACTTAAAAACTAAAGTCCTAAAAAAAATAAAATGTAATAAAACTAAATTCCTAAAAACTAATCCTAAAAAAAATAAAATAAGATAAAAACTAAAACTAAAAAATTAATAAAATAAAATTATATTATATTAATAAAAATAGAAATAAAATATAAAAATAGGAAATAAAACCTAAAAATTCTAAATTAATCCTAAAATTAAAATGACTCAAACTAAAAATCTAAAAAGTAGTAAAAAGGATACAAACTAAACACACAGAGGGTTTAGGGTAGGTTTAGGCTCGGGTAAGGTTACGGGGTTGATATTTAGCTCCATAAAATGCACAATTGCCTTGAAATACGCGTTTGAACACCGCAACGTACATTAAGCCTGCATAATTAACATTTAAGCACATAAGACCCATATTACCGAGAAATAGCAACTAAAATACATCTATTTGGGGTATAAATTGTACAGTTTTGGGTGCTTATCAGCCCCTCTAAATGATGTCCTAGCAAAAGTTAAAATCTAATTGGACAACGAGGTCAGCACGAGGGACCCCTCGTGGCAAAGCTCAAATTCACAGTTAATTGACCTGGATGAGGAGGGCTTACCACGAGAAACCCCTCATCCCAAAGCTCAAGCCACAAAGAGAATAAAGGTGAGGAGGGCCCCCAACGAGCAGCCCCTCACCCCAAGCTTAAAGCCATGGATAATTGGCTTGGACGAAGAGGGTTCACCACGAGCAGACCCTCATCCCGAAGCTTAAGCCACAAAGAAAATAAAGGTGAGGAGGCCCCCAACGAGCAACCCCTTGACCCAAGCCTAAAGCCACAAATAATTGGCCTAGATGAGGAAGGCTCGCCACGAGCAGCCCCTCGTCCCAAAGCTCAAGCCACAAAGAGAATAAAGGCGAGGAGGGCCCTCAACGAGTACCCCCTCACCCCAAGCTTAAAGCCACAGAAAAAGGAAAGTTTGAGAGGGCTCACCATGAGCAGCCTCTCCACGCTAGTTAAAACCACAGAAAAAGGCCAAGGCAAAGGGGCTCATTGCGAGTAACCCCTTCTACCCCAGTTCATATGCTACAAAAAAGATACTGGGCGAGGAGGTCCACCTAAAGTGGCCCATCTGCCCCAGGTGACTCATTATAAAAGACACTACGCGAGGAGGTCCATCTAAAAGGGCCTCCTCCCTAATATTTGTTACCCCAAAAATATTAAAGTACTAATATTTTACTTTCTTGTACAGGTAGCCTAGTTGAGCAAGGATGGATCAAAAAGGCCAGTTGGGATCTCTTGGGAGTGTTAGATTGGTGGCTGAGGAACAAATTTTGTTAAGCAAGCCCAACCACTTAGTACTTTAAGATTGAGAAAATACTAGTAGAAATACCCTAGGGATTAGTCAAAGTCCTTACACAGTTCACACCCAGTCATAACTAAAGTGAACAACTAAGAGGTTGCTCACAAGATATAAACTTTTTATTAAATGATTTTAGAGAAGGGGATCCTCAAGGCCCCACTCAAGTTTTAATGATTTTAGAGAAGGGGGTCCTTAAAGCTCCTCTCAAGTTAATTTAATGGTTTTAGAGGAGGTGGTCCTCAAGGCCCTTCTCAAGTTTACAAAGTTTGTACCACAAGTTACCGTTTTAAAATATATTTACCAAATCAAATATTTTATCTCTATTAGGAGGCACATTTACTTTTTGACCTTGGTTTATATCGGGTGTCGTCTATCAGAGAGGATAGGAAATTACAGACCTAATAGGGACAAAATGTACATTGCAGACCTTGTCTCTCTAAGTTTTCCCTCTTGATTTTGGCGCCCCAAAAGGCCTAAACCAGCCTCATGTTCACCTATAAATAGGAAAATTGGTGAGGTCAAATCACATATGCCTGTTTCTTCACTTTCACCTTGACAGCCATCATTCTTAGGAGATCCTTTTGAGAAAAGTTATTATTATTGTTGTGAAGTTCATCTTCTTGTAGGAGGTGGTTCTAGATTTGGTTCCATTTTTACCAAAAAGGAAAGGTTTTACCAGGTGCTGCTCTAGAAACTCTTGAAGGCTATAGAGGCAGAGTTCATTGAAGTGGATCCACTACACCAAAAACAACATTTTGGCACACCTTGATATTAAAAATTTGGCACAGTTTAAAACTTTGCTAGATTTTGGCACGGTTTAATAGAAATTTGGCACACTTTAAAACAGTGCCAAAATTTGGCACTGTTTTAAAATGTTCCAAAAATGAGTACACTTACTAAAATATACAATACCCAAAAAAAAACATTACACTCCTCTCTTTCTCTTATTCCCGCTCATGGGTTCCCGCCCCGCTCGATCTCTCTCTCTCGCCTTTTTGCTCGGTCTCTCTCTCTCACCTCTTCGCTCGGTCTCTCTTTCTTCGTGGTCAGCTGCTGCTGGTCGGAATCTCTAGGTCGCGAACCATTATATCCCCTGTTGGTCGGAATCTCTAGCTGCTGCTGCTGGTCGGAATCTCTAGGTCGCGAACCATTATATCCCCTGTTCTCTCACCGCACTCATCCCAATCAGGTAATTGTTTAAAGCATTGTATTTTTTTTAACCTAAGTTAGGTTTAAGATTTGATCCTAGAGTTTATGATATGCCTGATTTGATTCTTATTTTCTTTTTAGGGGTTTATATATACATATTTAAATATTTATTGTTTTTTTTAATGAATCATGGGTTTTTATGTTCTTACCCCTTTAATTAAAATACATATTTGATCTAATTTGTACATGTTACGGGGTTTTAAGAAAATTTAAGTGCTAAATATTCAATAATAATGTAAAAATAAAAAATTGAAAAGTAGACACCCCACTAATTAAATGGATAAATGAGATTATGTGTTGAAAATTTAAGAAAAAGTAGACATTAATACTAAACATTCAATAATGGTGTTACACATGTAGATAAACCTTAGACCCGTTCAAGAGGTCTCACTATGACTGTGGTGAGAACTCTTGAATTGTCCCATTTTTGGACAGTTTGGAAATGCAAAAGTTTGCATTGTACATAATGATTATGCATGTCCTATTTTGAAAAATTCGGTGGCATCTCTTTATGTTCTTTGGGTGCATACTAGATAGATGTAGTGTTTTGTGTTTTCTTGGTTGAAAAACTTAAGTAACACATGAACACTCCCAATTTAAGTTGTGTACTTGAAGAACTGTAGGGAGATGCTGGAGAAATTTTCTAGATTAGGACATGGCATGAGACATTATGACCAATACAAAATATGCATTTTCGAATGGGATAGGACCCTTACCCTATAGTGGAGATGGAGGAAATATAGGAGCTCAAATATATACATATTTACACTTGAATAAACTTCAATATATTTACAGTAAGCGTTTATAGTATAATGTGTGTTCTTTAAACTTATCAGGATGTCGTCGGGAATCAACAAAGAGTGGATAAATGAGAAAAATATCGAGACCGATACATATAGAGATGGGGTGTTACAGTTTCTACATTATGTGCGTAGTAATAGTTCGAATGATAAGCATACATGTCCCTGTAGACGTTGTCGAAATGGGAAAGGACATGTTGTTATAGATGACATATTCGTTCATTTAATGACATATGGTATGGACATGAACTATACCTTATGGCATTTTCATGGTGAGACATTAGTTGTTGATCAAGTCCAACCATTACCGCAATCTGTGACACCGACAAAACACACTGATGTGCACAATATTCCAATTTTGAATGATCTTGTGAATGATGCTTGTGAGATGTTTATGGGTGAAGCGGAACCTAGTGAACCTAATTGTGTAGGCAGTGATGAAGCCCCCGTAACTTCTGAGGTTCCCAATGATTCGTACACACATAAATACAAAGGCAAGAAGTATGATCGTTTACATCAACTCGCACAGGAGCCATTGCACCCAGCTACCGGTTCTTCGCGTCATACCATAATGTATGCTCTTATAAAGTTGAATGATTTGAAAACACAATTCAATTTATCGGATGGTGCTACAGATGGAATTCTTAGATTGTTAAATGAACTACTTCCAGAACAGAATAACCTGACAACTAGTTATACAGAAATGAAAAGCACCGTTAGAGATCTCGGTATGGATTATGTTAAGTATGACGTATGCATTAACAACTGTATGCTCTTTTGGAAAGAGCATGAAAAATCTACTAGATGTATAAAATGTGGTTCTTTACGATACAAGTTTACTTGTCTAGACGAGGACGGTGTAGAAATTCAGAATACTAATGGAAAAAAAGGTTTTCTAGGGTTCCTAAGAAGGTAATGCGACGTTTCCCTCTAATCCCTAGGCTAAAACGGTTGTATACCATAAAATGGATAACAGAGAAAATGACTTGGCACGCTCGTGCAAGCTCTTGTATGGAATTCTTGCGTCATCCCCGAGATTCAGCAGAATGGGTAAATTCAAATATTTTGTGGAGAGATTTTGCAAAAGATCCGCGAAATATTCGACTTGCAATAGCAACTGATGGTTTCAGCCTGAATAACATGTTTGGTCGTAAGTATAGTTGTTGGCCAGTGATAATTCAACCTCTCAACCCTCCTCCATCAATGTGTATGAAAAGTGAGTTTTCAATGTTATCTGTATTGATTCCCGGACCAAAGTCACCATCAAGTAATATTGATGTCTTCCTCCAACTGTTGGTTGATGAGTTAAATATCTTATGGTCTGGAGTTGAGGATTGGGATGCATACAAAAATGAGAAATTTTAGTTAAAAGCCATGTTGATGTGGGGTATACATGATTTTCCTGCTTATGGGATGTTATCAGGTTATTCAACTCAAGGTTACAATGGGTGTCCTGTTTGTTCTACAAATACACCTTCTCAATATCTTTCTAAGTCAACGAAATGTTATTACCAACGATCTCGTATGTTCCTTCCTAAAGACCATCCTTACAGGTTTGACACATCAAAGTAAACATTTAATGGTAAAATAGAGGATGCTATGGCTCCAAGAAAGTTAACAAGTGTAGAAGTTGAGCAGATAGTGTCACTTATCGCTCGAGAAGGTGTTCAAAGAGAGGGAGAGGGAGATAAAAAGGGAAAGGGGAAGGGGAAGGGGAAGGGCAAGGGTAAGGGTAAGGAGAAGGAGGATGTCGTAATGGAAGACGATGATTATCCAAGTGAGGGTGACGATGAGAATCTAGCGGGTACCGAGGGTTTTTCAAGGAGGTCAATTTTCTTTGACTTAGAGTACTGGAAGGACCATGATATTAGACATAATTTAGATGTTATGCATGTTGAAAAGAATGTCACAGAGACTCTTTTAGGTACAATACTCTCGATAAAAGATTCATCAAATAAAGATACGGTCAAAGCCCGTGAAGACTTGAAAGTTTATTTGAAACTTGAAAGGAAATTATGGATGAAAGATGTTGAAGGCAGTAACAAAAGGCTTATGCCAAAGGCACCTTTCGCATTAGGAAAGGAAGAGAAAGAAGCCTTTTTTCGTACACTAAAAACATTAAAGGTACCGATTGGATTTTCATCAAATTTCAGCAACAATGTTAACCTCGATCCACCTGGATTTACCAATCTCAAGTCCCACGATTATCACGTCATTATGCAACGGTTGCTTCCTGCGTTGCTTATGCATTCATTTCCGGATGATAAGCCTTTGTTTAAAGCTATACAGCGGATAAGCATATTCGTTAATGTGTTGTGTGCCAAAGTGATATTTAGGGAACATCTTTTGAAGGCCAAAAACGCATTGGTAGAGGCACTCTGTGTCTTTGAAATTTATTTTCCACCTGCCTTTTTTGTGGTGATGATCCACCTCTTGCACCATTTAGCCGATGAAGCTTTGACAGCTGGGCCACCAAGATATCGGGAGATGTGGTTGTTTGAGAGAGAAATGGGAAGATATAAAAAGTGGTCACGAAATAAGAGGTACATTGAAGGGAGCATTGCTAATGCATATTTGTTACATGAAGCTTCTTTGTATGCCATGGAGTACATATCGAAAAGAGGTGAAGGAACTCATAAAAGGAATCTTGAGGATTTTCTTGATGATGAGTTTGATGACTCGGAATGCCAATGACCATTGGGTAAAAGTAAAGAATTGATCTTAAATAATGTACAATATGAGCAAGTGCGAAGATGGGTTTTATCTCAATGCGATGGTGTTGATGAATGGAGAAGGTACACATTTAGTTCTATGTTAATTCATATTAATTGATTGTAATGTGATATTTCTTAATTTTGAAACTAATTTCTTGTAGAAAATTTGTGGTAACTGAGACTCAATCGAGGCATAGAATTGATGATTTCATCCCTTGGCTAAGGAACGAGGCAAGTCTTTATTTATACATGTACTTTTTTATCAATCGTAATTATTTTTAATGAAACTTTAAAAAATTATCAATTCCTTACAGGCCTCAAGATTTAATGATACGGGAATTTTGCCATATGATGATGGTCCGCTCCATAGGGTTACCAGTTATGAGAAATTTCAATGCAATGGGTACACCTTTTGTACTTATGGACATGAAGAGAATCATAACTTTCAGAGTAGTGGTGTATCCACTAAGGCCTTTAATAAGAAGGGGGTTATGACAACCTTTTATGGAGTAATTAGACGAATACTCGACCTCAATTACATTGAGTTCACACATACTGTCTTTTATTGTGATTGGGTGGATGTTGATGATAAGAATGCTTGAAAAGTTGAACCCACCTCAAAATTGGTGATGGTGAATCTTAGTAAGCTCGTGAGTAAAAATACCATTCACGATGATCCGTTCATCCTTGCATCTCAAGCCAGTCAAGTATTTTATTGTCAAGATGTAAAGCTGAAGGGGTTGTCAGTTGTTTTACACTCTCCTAAGAGAGTGACAAAATAAATAGATGTGATTGATATTGACCGTACGATGTATGATTCCATTCTCGAGGAAAATGATAAATTGCTGGAGCTTTTGGACACGGATTTCTAGTGCAATGATTTAGTTTGTTGTTGTTGTAAACATTTAATAATTTATTATTGTTTGAACATTTAATACATGTATGGCTGTTTGTACTTGTAATTCTATGCTTACTGATGTTTTAACATGTAATATACTGGTGTCTATTTGAACATATATTCTTGTAATGTTTATTCTTATTATTTTGGTGTCCAATAGTCACTTTTTTCCAGATAAATATCTCATATTGGTGATACTTCGCAACCGTCAATAAATGGGGTGACACCTATATCAACCTCTCGTTCTAAGGTTGCTTCGGGTGTTTCAAGAGTAAGTGATGACTCTTCCGCCAAGAAATTAAAATTTAATGAGCACGACCTTCCAGTTGGTGAAGATTCATATACACTCTCAACCAGGACTTAGCAAGGACACATATTCCCATTTCTTATACGAGTTGGAAACAATTGGATGTGCGATATAAGAACTCAGTTTGGTCATCATTAATGGTATACTATTCCTTTCTATTCCAAATAATGTAATAGTTAGTAAATTCAATTATGTGATGTTTTAATTTTATTTCTTCATATATTGTAGAAAGAGTTCCCAAATGTGCGCAAAAGTCATAAGCAAATTTTTATGAAAAAAGCGAACGATGCTTGGAAAAAGTTCAAGTCCAAGCTAAGGGTTAATTTGAAGGATGGTGATGTTGGAAAGTGGAAGGAGAAAGTTCCACGAAATGTCAAATCTAAGGACTAGGAGGTGTTTTGCAATAATGAAGCTTTAGAGGTTCAAAAAACTTTGCGAAGAAAGAACAAAGAGACTAAACAAAATTGTGTGAGAAAGACAACTCATAACACAAGTCGTCATGGTTATGCCCGAGCTTCAGAGAATTGGAGAAAGAAGCATGGGCGTGCACCCACTCGTGCTGAATTGTGGTTGGCAACTCATATAATCAAAGGAGGTGGTTATGCCCCTCATGATAAAGTATTTGCGGTAATTTAAAATTTTTAATATTCGTTTTGTCAAAAAAAAGTATCGTTTTATCAAACCTAATGTTAATATATTTTTGTACAGGACCAAATTCAATTGCTTCTGGATGTATACAAAGCGAGTGGTCAAGAGGAGACCTTGGATGCCGGGCCTATTTTTGATGTTTTTGGAAAAGATACGCGAGGACGTGTTCGTTGTGTTGGGTCCACAATTTCGAGAACCGCTATATTAGGGTCGGCATTTTCTAGAGAAATGCTTGAAGAGGTGAAAGAGGACACCGAAAATTGGAAGGATCATGTTGATCACCTAAGGAGTGACATAGAGGGGATAAAGTCCTCATTATCAGAATTCATTACTGACTTCAAAACCGAAAATTTTTCATGTGTTGGACACAACGTTCAGGAGTTACCTACTTTAGGCACCGCGGCTCCTTCGTGTTCTCTTTCCTCCCCTGCATTCGAGGTTCCAAATTTCACCTCTCTAATTGAATGCAAAATACTATCCCATACACGTGAACTTGTTGGTTATGGGAGGAAAACGCAACCAGGAGCCGTCTCGACCGTTCACTTCCATGCGTTGAGAAAGAATGAAGTGCGAGTTTTACTCGATGACATCAAAGTGCCCGAGTATCCAGTTCGGGGTGGAAAACAAGCTCATTGCGAGAACTTGGAAGATGTTGGTAAAAATGGAATTATGTATTGGCTCGACGACCTTTGTCCTCCCATTGGTAACACCGACAAATGAACACAGGTATAAACACACTGATTAGACTCTCTTTCAATTTCCGCTTTACTAATTAACATTCATCCATTAATATTTGTGTGTATGTATATATCTTTATGTCGGTTCTTATTTATATGCAACAAATATGTTATTGTGATCATATAGGCAACATATATGCTGCTGCATGCATATATGCTACTGCATATATGCAACTGTATGCATATATGTTGCATATATGCTGTTGCGTGCAAATATGCTACTTATAAATGCATACAGTTATTGCATATATATTGCATATATGCTGCTGCGTGCATATATATGCTGCTGCGTGCTACTGCATATATGCATACAGCTACTGCATATATGCAACATATATGCACACAGCTCCTGCATATATTAACTGCAAAAGTTGTATATATTAACTGAAGCAACAGTTAATATATTAGTGTATTTACAGCAGTTAAAGCTGTAAAGAATAAGGCTGATTGAACAAATTCATCTTTCCCACTTACTGATGAAATTCACCATAGTAATGTCAACTAAATATAGGCACCTTATTGTAGTTCGACCGTTTGATTTCCCCTTTGCTGATAGGATTGACTAAAGCAACAGTAACTGTCAATGCAATATCGGCACCTTTTTGTTTATAGAACACTGATTCTAAACAGGAGTTTTTTGCTACTGCATATTTATAGAACACTAAGTGTGATTTTGATTTTGATTATGTGTGTGACAGTGTGTGACAGTGTGACAGTGTGATTTTGAAGCAGCAGTAACTGTCAATGCATTATGTGTGTGACAGTGTGATTTTGAAGCAACTGTAACTGTCAATGCAGTATGTGTGTGACAGTGTGATTTTGATGATCAAAAACTTTGAATTCCAACTTTTTGATACATACTATCAAAATAGTATGTATCAAATAGTTAGTATTGTTTTAAAATTCAATGTTTTGGTATCAAACTGTCAAATTGATACAAACTGTCAAACTATCAAATCTCCAAACTGCCAAACTGTCAAATCTCCAATCATCCGTCATGATTCCCACTAATTTACTCATGAAGTGATCGCTCCGAAATTGATACAAAGTTAAAAAATGATGTGGCCTTACAAAATGATACAGAGACCTTAAAAAATGATGCAACCAATTTGTTCAAACATAGACTTAAAAAAAAGTAACTTACTATGGTAAAGGCATAAATGAGACTTAATAAAAATGAGGCTTATTATAAACTCACTCCAATGAGATGTGAAAACACAAACAGAAAATCCTCACATGAATTCTGTTTTGAATAAAATAGTAAGTGGGAAATTGATTAACATTTAAGATATATGATTGGTAAAGAATAAGGCTGAGAGTATGACGATAATTTGCAAAAATCACACTTAGAGTTAAAAACATGCCGTTAAAAGGTGAAAACCCAAACCGCCCCCCCAAACGACCCCGTAGGAGGCACGAACACCTCGCACGGGACCAATGTAACTTGTAGGAACTGACCGCGTAGTCCCGGGTCTCCCGGTTTGAGAGTATGACGATAATTTGCAAAAATCACACTTAGAGTTAAAAATATGCCGTTAAAAAGTGAAAACCCAAACCGACCCCCAAACGACCCCGTAGGAGGCACGAACACCTCGCACGGGACCCATGTAACTTGTAGGAACTGGCCGCGTAGTCCCAGATCTCCCGGTTTGTAAGTATGACGATAATTTGCAAAAATCACACTTAAACTTAAAAACATACCGTTAAAGGGTGAAAATCCAAATCGGCCCCCAAACGATCCCGTAGGATGCACGAACACCTCGCACGGGACCAATGTAACTTATAGGAACTGACGCGTAGTCCCGGGTCTCCCAGTTTGAGAGTATGACGATAATTTGCAAAAATCACACTTACACTTAAAAACATGTCATTCAAGGGTGAAAACCCAAACCGGCCCCCAAACGACCCCGTAGAAGGCACGAACACCTCGCACGGGACACATGTAACTCGTAGGAACTGACCGCGTAGTCCCGGGTCTCCCGGTTTGAGAGTATGACGATAATTTTCCAAAATCACACTTAGTTAAAAATATGCCGTTAAAGGGTGAAAACCCAAACCGGCCCCCAAACGACCCCGTAGGAGGCACAAACACCTCGCACGGGACCCATGTAACTTGTACGAACTAGCAATGTAGTCCTGAATCTCCCGGTTTGTAAGTATGACGATAATTTGCAAAAATCACACTTAGAGTTAAAAACATGCCGTTAAAGGGTGAAAATCCAAATCGGCCTCCAAACGACCCCATAGGAGGCACAAACATCTCGCACGGGACCAATGTAACTTGTAAGAACTGACCGCGTAGTCCGGGTCTCCCAGTTTGAGAGTATGACGATAATTTATAAAAATCACACTTAGAGTTAAAAACAGGCCGTTAAAGGGTGAAAACCCAAACCGGCACCCAAACGACCCCGTAGGAGGCACGAACACCTCACACGGGACCCATGTAACTTGTAGGAACTGGCCGCGTAGTCCCGGATCTCCCGGTTTGTAAGTATGATGATAATTTGCAAAAATCACACTTAAACTTAAAAATAGGCCGTTAAAGGGTGAAAATCCAAATCGGCCCCCAAACGACCCCGTAGGAGGCACGAACACCTCGCAGGGGACCCATGTAACTTGTAGGAACTGACCACGTAGTCCCGGGTCTCCCGGTTTGTAAGTATAACGATAATTTGCAAAAATCACACTTAGAGTTAAAAACATGCCGTTAAAGGGTGAAAACCCAAACCGGCCCCCAAACGACCCTGTAGGAGGCACGAATACCTCGCACGGGACCCATGTAACTTGTAGGAACTGGCCGCGTAGTCCCGGATCTCCCGATTTGTAAGTATGACGATAATTTGCAAAAATCACACTTAAACTTAAAAACATACCGTTAAAGGGTGAAAACCCAAATCGGCCCCCAAACGACCCCGTAGGAGGAACGAACACCTCGCACGGGACCAATGTAACTTGTAGGAACTGACCGCGTAGTCCTGGGTCTCCCGGTTTGAGAGTATGACGATAATTTACAAAAATCACACTTACACTTAAAAACATGCCGTTAAAGGGTGAAAATCCAAACCGGCCCCCAAACGATCCCGTAGGAGGCTCGAACACCTCGCACGGGACCAATGTAACTTGTAGGAACTGACCGCGTAGTCCCGGGTCTCCCGGTTTGAGAGTATGACGATAATTTGCAAAAATCACACTTCAACTTAAAAACATGTCGTTAAAGGGTGAAAACCCAAACCGACCCCCAAACGACCCCGTAGGAGGCACGGACACCTCGCACGGGACCAATGTAACTTGTAAGAACTGACCGTGTAGTCCCGAATCTTCCGGTTTGTAAGTATGACGACAATTTGCAAAAATCACACTTCAACTTAAAACACATGCCGTTAAAGGGTGAAAACCCAAACCGGCCCCCAAACGACCTCGTAGGAGGCTCGAACACCTCGCACGGGACCAATGTAACTTGTAAAAACTGACCGCGTAGTCACGGGTCTCCCGGTTTGAGAGTATGACGATAATTTGCAAAAATCATACTAAGAGTTAAAAACATTCCGTTAAAGGGTGAAAACCCAAATCGGCCCCCAAACGACCCCGTAGGAGGCACGAACATCTCGCACGGGACCAATGTAACTTGTAAGAACTGATCGTGTAGTCCCGGATCTCCCGGTTTGTAAGTATGACGATAATTTCCACTCATTTATGTAATTTTTTTGTTTTGAGTATTTTTTTTTTGTAAATTATTGGGTTACTGATATCATGATTTTTTTGTATTCTATTTTTTTTGCAGGATAACAGTTTATCGTTGACTATTATTCACGTGGAACACACAAAGAACTCAATGGTTTACAACAAGGGGTTTATTAATGATTCCATTTTTTTGTGTCACGACCGTACGGTCTTTTGTTATTTTATTATTGACTTTTATGGCCACGAGGGCTTTTGTAAGTTAATTGTTATATTTTGTGGCCGTGCGGGCTTTATGTTAGGCAAGTTTTGTATTAACAGGTTTTGGAATGTCTAGAAAATAGAGGAAACTTTACCCAATTTTTTTGGGACCTGTGAGCTGTTAAAGACTTGTAATATTTTGAAGTTTGTATGTAAATTAGTTTATTAATAACGCGCTATATTATTAATTTGTGAATTTTGTGCTTTCAAATAATTTTTTTTTTTATTAAAAAAAATTGGCACAGTTCCAAACCGTGGCAAAAGTGTATCATATTTTGGCACAGTTTTGAACTGTGTCAAATTTTTTTAAACTGTGCTGAATCTGGCACAGTTAAAAACTGTGACAAAAGTGTGCCAGAAATAACAAATTTTGGCACGGTTTAAAAGTGTGCCAGAAATATCAAATTCTGGCACGGTTTAAAAGTGTGCCAGAAGTGTTCCTGTATGGATGAATCTTGCACAGTTAAAAACTGTGCCAAAAGTGTGCCAGAAATATCAAATTCTGGCACGGTTTAAAAGTGTGCCAGAAGTGTTCCTGTTTGGATGAATCTGGCACACTTTTGAGCCGTGCCAGAAAAAAAAATCCCATTTTGGAATGCCTGATTCTGGCACAGTTCAAAACCGTGCCAGATTTGATCTGGTACAGTTTTAAACCGTGACAGATTCCTGTTTTTGGTGTAGTGATCACGCCTCACCCATTTCAGTATCTTACCAGACCCCAGTCACACTACCCTCCTACATTTGATGACTTTGCTATGGAGGTATCCTCACTTTCATGGACAAAGACGGTTTTAATATTTCTAAGCAGATGATTTTTGAAGACACACCACCTGAGAATGGAGTTCAAAGTGATTAGACCACCCAAGAGGAGGTGGTGGAGACTGGAGCTAGAGTGCCTGCTCCTTAATGAGGGCAGAACAACAAAATTGGCAGGTATGAACCTGATGAGCATGTTTTTTAAGTTTTTGAAACAAAAGAATGTGGACTTAGAAAGTTTGAGCTAAAGTTGTGTAACACCACTAGCAGCCCCCTTTGAAAGGGTAGCCGTTGTAGCAACAGTAACAGTAGAGGTGGCTCCACCACGAAAGGTGGTACCGGAGCAAGTTGTGACATCGTTGAGTTTACCAACTGTGAAGAATGTGAGTTTGGAGGAATCTCCCTCCAAGGCTGTTACCATTGAGGAAGTGAAGAAGATGTTCTCCTCCTCTAATATGGAAGCTTCTCATCTATATGAGGAGTTGCAGACCCCCCCCCCCCCCCCCCCGGAAAAGTGTGAATGAGAAGCCATGCCCAGAGGGGTATATTCCACAAAAATTTATGAAGTTTAACGGTAAAGGGTAAAATCTAAGGGAGCATGTAAAATATTTGTTAAGCACTTATGGATACATGGGAATGATAAAAATTTAAAGTTGAGGGAGTTCTCCAAGACTCTCACCGGGAAGTCCTACACAATGTACTCCCACTTAGCACCAAACAACATCCACGCGTGGGAGGAAATGCATAGACAGTTCCTTTAAAAGTTTTTTTTATAGTAGAGGATGAGTTCATGTTGAGACATCTAGCTCTGGAGGTGCAGAATCCTGGTGAAGATTTAATACAGTATATTAGGCATTTTTGTGATAGGGCGCTAGATGTCCATGAGGATGTAGCAGAGGCAAGGCCACTGCAAATATGTGTTGAGGGGCTCTTACAAGAATATAAGATCCACTTGGTCAATGAGACCAGATATGGGACTTTTAGACAGTTCACCAGGTCTGTCAATAATATAGCCATGATAATCAAGCCTAGATCCTCAAGTTGGAGGATGCAAGTGACTCTGACTTCTAGAAGATTTCAAGTCTTAAGGAGGCAAGTAGTTAATTATGTAGATGGAGGTTCAAAGGGCAAGAAGGGATGCCTCATATGCAAAGATAACAACCCAGCTAACAAGAGAAAGTTTGGAGAGGATGCCCCACCATCGCATACTCGTTGACTACTTCTGTGACTTCTGCTTTGAAATGCAACCCGTTATCTGATACCAGCTCGTGTGGGACCCCATATCGGCAGATGATATTTTTCTTGAGGAATTTGGCCACTTTCTTGGCGTTTAATACTGCGTATGACTCAGCTTCGACCCATTTGGAGAAGTAATCAATGGCGACCAGGATGAACTCATATCCATTTGAATCCCTTGGCATAACCTTCCCTATGATGTCGATACCCCAGGTGGAGAACGTCCAGGGAGAGGTCATGTTCTATAATTCTCGTGGGGCAGGTGTTGAAGATTGGAGAATTGTTGGCATTTGAGGCACCTCCGGACATAGGCGGTACAATCCTGGATCATGGTGGTCCAGTAGTAACCCTGTCGGATGATCGTTTTGGCGAGCATGTGACCATTCATGTGGGGTACGTATTCCTCGCTGTGGACTTTCTACATTATTTTCTAAATCTCAGCCCTAGCAATACAATGTAGATGAGTTCCATCGAAGTTCCTCTTAAGTAGAGATTTATGATAGATAATGTACTGGGCGGACAGTCTTAGGAGGGTTGTTTGATCTTTCTTGTTTGAACCCTCGGGATAATTATAATGTTTGAGGAGGCACCAGATATCATAGTACCAACAATCGGCTAGTTCGGGATCTTCGGTGGAGACAAGCTCAATATGGTAGTAATGGGTCGGTTTATCTTGCTTTTGAACTAGAAAGGGGGTCAATGTTATTCCTTTGGGCATGTCGACCATGGATTCCAAGGTGGCGAAAGCATCGGCTAGGTTATTCTTTGCTCGGGATAGGTAATGTAATGTGATATCTCGGAATTTGGAGGCTAACTCTTCTAATTGGGCATGAAAGGGTTGGAGCTTTTCGTCCTTGACTTTCCGTTTTTTGAGCACTTGATCGATGATAAGGGCAGAATCTCCATAAATATCAAGGTATTTAATATCTTTCTTGAGAGCAACTTTGAGGCCCACTGTGCATGCCTCGTATTCCGTCATGTTGTTGGTGCAAGGGAAATCCAATTTAATGGTGATGGGAGTGTGGGAGTCATCTGGGGCGATCGTGAGTATCCCAATGCCATATCCCTTTTTGTTGGCGCCACCGTTAAAGAACATTTTCCACTAAAGGCGGTCTTAAGTGGTGCAGATGATATTTTCATCTGGGAATTCGGAGATCTAAACATCGGCTTCTTCTACAGGGTAATTAGCGAGGTCGTCAGAGATGGCTCTTCCCTTAATAGCTTTCCGTGTGACATACACAATATCGAACTCGGTTAGGAGCATCAACCATCTGGCTATTCGACTGGATAAGGCGGGTTTCTCAAGTAGTTAATTGATGGGATCCATTCGGGATACAAGTTTGATGGGGAAGGAGAGCATGTAGTGTCATAACTTTTGGGTGACCCCGACAAGTGCAACACACGCTTTTTCTAAAGCAGTGTAGTTGACCTTGTACTCGGCCAATTTGCGACTGGCGTAATAGATGGCTCTTTCTTTATAGGAGTCTTCAAGGTATTGGGCTAGTAAAGCCCCAACTGTAGTGTCGGTTATAGTTAGGTATAGGAGCAAAGGGAGACCAGGCTGTGGTGGCATGAGCACTAGAGGTTGGGTTAGGTATTATTTGATTCGTTCAAAAGTTTCTTGGCAGGCCTCATTCCAAACCTTGGTTGAATCCTTTCGGAGGAGCTTGAAGATTGGTTCATAGATGGAGGTTAGCTGGCTGATGAACCGGTTGATATATTCTAATTTCCCAAGAAAACCTCGGACTTCTTTCTCTGTTTGGGGTGGTGGCATCTTAAGTATGACCTTCAGCTTGGCATGATCTGCTTTTATCCCTTTTTCACTAACTATGAATCCCAAGAGTTTTCTTTTTGTAACGCCGAAGACACACTTCTGTGGATTAAGTCTCATCTGATACCGTCGCAGTCGTTCGAAGAACTTCCGGAGGGCGAGAACATGACCTTCTTTAGTTTTGGACTTGATAATTATATCATCCACATAAACCTCGACCTCTTTGTGAATCATGTCATACAGGATGGTTATGGCAGCCCTTTGGTAGGTAACCCCAGCATTTTTTAGACCGAATAACATAACGGTGTAGCAAAAGGTTCCCCATGGGGTGATGAATTCGGTTTTTTCTTGGTGTTCGGGGTGCATCTTGATTTGGTTGTATCCGACAAACCCATCGACGAATGACTTAAGAGCATGACTGGCTGTGTTGTCCACGATCATGTCGATATTGGATAGCGGATAATCATCCTTTGGAGAAGCTTTGTTTAAATCTCGGTAATCTACACACATTTGAACCTTCCATCCTGATTTCGGTATAGGTACAATGTTAGCTAGCCATATGGGATATTCGATCACCCGAATGAAACCCACGTTTAACTGTTTGACCACCTCTTCTTTGACCTTGAGCGACCATTCGGTGCGGAGCTTTCTCAATTTTTTTTTAATCGGCTTGTAATCTGAGAGAGTGGGGAACTCGTGCTGAGCTATTTCAGGATCGATACCGGGCATATCATCATACGACCATGCGAAGACATCCACGAATTTCTTTAGCAATTCTTCGAGTTGTGCGCGCTCATGCTCGTTAAGGGTGGCCCCTATCCTAATCTCGCACAGTTGGCTACTAGAATCGAGATTAATAAAAACAGTTTCTTCTTCATTAACGTGAACTCGGTTATGTTGTTTATTATTAACCTTATTTAGATCAGTTAAGAATTGTTCATTTGCAAAATCATCATCATCATCAAAAGTTTGATTAGAATCTAAGCAGTTAATGTAAGGCACAACAAGATACTCAAAATCTTCGTTTATTTCATTGATAGGAAAAACAACATTGAGAACCTCATCAAAAGAGGTCTCGATTACATTTGAGCAAGGATAGACAACAAAAGAAGAAATAGGGTAAACATTGGGGTTAGGGGAGATTTCAAGAGGTAGAACTGGCGCAGCATGCCAGTTGAGGAGAGGAGTATCAACAGCTTTAATCAGACGGGATGGGTCCATTGATGTAGTGCTTGAATGAACCATACAGTGTGCCAGCCTCAGTATCTATAAGTTGAAGGAATCTTCGAAATCACTTTCCTCAGTCTCTTCGGTATCTTTGATGAGCGGTTATACGCGATGTGGGAAACTTTTGGCCCATGGGTAGCTATCTTGGAAAAATATCTCCATTCCCGGCCTCATCTTCTTATCTGTGTGGTCATATCATGGTTCTGGAAAACCGTAAAAGGGGAAGTCCTCGCCTTCTTTGATGAATTGTCCATTCAAGGAGTCTCCTGAGATAGTTCGAATGCAGTCTAATCTTCTCTTTGGTCGAGACTGGCGGATCATTCTGAGCTCTTATTATGATGGTTGATACCCCAAGCCGCAAGGAGGGAAAGCTTTCTTCAATTCGATGGGCTCAAGTATCCCTTGCTGCCTTTATCCTAGCCCCAGTCCGGGCATAAAGTGCATGTTTCTGAACATCTGAATCACATTGACATTGCCATGATGGTCATATTCTGGACAAACCCTTTCTGTGAAATCGTCCCCTGCCGAGAGTAGGAGTGGCTCAACTCAGAATCCTTATAGGAGCATATCATTTGACCTGTGCTATATCTCAAAAATTGGACTGCTGGTACTTGCACCCTCGACATTTTTGTCGTCGCCCAAAATGGTGATGACTTGCCCATCGGCGAAGACCTTCAATTTCTGATGGAGTGAGGAAGACACACCCTTGATATTGTGGTGCCAGGGGCGTCCGAGCAATAGGTTGAAACAAGCTGGGATGTTTATGACTTGGAATTCAACGACAGGGTTTATAAGTCCAACCCCTATTACAAGTTTTATGGATCTCATCACCTCTCGGCGGGTATTATCGTAGGCACGCACAGTGACGGAGGTTGGAACGAGGTCGCTTTCTTTCAGGCCTAAACACTTGAAGGTTCTCAGTGGGCAAACATTCAAGGCGGATCTATTATCGATAAGAGAGAGTGGCATGGCCTTCCCCATAACTTCGACGGAGATGTTGAGTGCATGATTGTGATTTGGACCAATTCTTGGGATTTCTTCTTCAAAAAATGATAGCATTCGGGTAGAGGTCAAGGATCTGACCAGATTTACCGCTTCTTCTGGTGTGGTAGAGGGAGGAACTATGGGTCCAGTGAGTAATTTGATTAAAGCATTTATGTGCAGCTGGTAAGACATGAAAAGCCCCCATAGAGTGATGTTAGCTTGGGTTTTCTTCAGTTGATCGAGTATCTTTCTCTCCTCGATGGTCATCTCTGGCATATTAAGGTTTTCAACGCCCTTCCCTTTGTCATTTGCTGGTAGTGAGCTTGGAACCTGGTAATGTCTCCCTGATCTGGTCATGTGATTTACTAAAAAAGGAAAGAACATGAATCCCATTTCCTCGTCAACCTCAGGTTATTCTACCACCCTATTTATTTTTTCGAGGAGTTCTTCAAATGAGTTCATCCCACATATGTTAGCTACTGGGCCAGTTCTTCCTAAAGCTTATTCTTCACTCAAATATTCGAATTCTTCCTCCCATCCGGTGGTAACAATTCTGTCTTTTCATGTAAAGTCAATGCATTCCACAACTTCAACGGCTTCTTCATACAAGTTCTCCCATTCTGTGGGGATATGTATGATTGAAGGGGCCAAGCGCCCTTATAGCTTCAAAGTGTCAAGTAACCTGGTGATACTATAAATGTTGTTGGTTTGCTCGAATAATCCTGCCATAGTCTGGACAACATCATCTAGACTGACTTCGTTGGTTGGTACCACCCATTTGTTTGAATCTCGGGCCCATTTCTGTGCTTCCAAGAATAGTGTACTGAATCTCTGGCAATCGATGACCATCTGTGAGAGCAATTTCATCCCGAACTCTAGGAGTTGGTTTAACACCTCTAATCATTCCATACTTCCATTTTCAGAATGGGTACGGATAGCGATGCATGCTCTGGTAAGGAGTGACAGTGCCTGATCAGTGAGGCTAGTAGGGTGTAGGAGGAAATATGGGCAAATTTGAAGAGGTTTAGGAGAGTATATGGGTGTGATTTGAGTTGAGGGGTCGAAATCTGGGTTTTCTTCTGAGAAGATGGCATTGGTGTGATTCGAAAGTGGATTGTGAGTAGTGTTTGGCTGGTGGGGCGATGGTACCCCGATCAATGAGATCCTGGATTATGTTCCGAAGGTGAAAGCATTGGTCGGTGGTATGGCCAGCAGTTTGGTAAAAGCCGCAATGAGCATCAGTCTTGGAGTTTCTTGAGAGTGGATTTGGAAATGGACGAGGATCCAAGGGTTTGATAAGGTTTCGGCTTAACAGGGCTTGGTAAACTTTGGAGAGGGGAGCATGGAGTTCAGTGTATTCCCTTCGGATGGGGGCAAGATGGCTTTCTAGTGCCCATAATGTGGTTGGCTGAGAGATATTATTGATGGTCGAGACTGTAGCACTGACAGGCTTGTCATACTTTCTAGGGGTGAACTGTCCGGACACCTTCTTTGGTTCAAACTCTGTTTTAACGAGGCTTTCCTCAATTTTTACTCCTGCTTATCTGAGAACTCAAAAGTGGGGATAGTATTATCCTCCCATCGTCGTTCGGATATGGGGCAAAAAGTTCTTCTTCACTATGTTGACATGTTCCTCCTCTGATGACCGATTGGTCATGGTAGCTGCTTGCCCCCCTCCACCGGGTTATGAATTTACTGACTGATTCCCCAGGGTTCTGTTTGAGCAGCTCTAAATCACGACTGGTGACCTCAAGCTCTTCGTTGAATTTGTACTGCGACATGAATTCTCGGGCTACATCCTCCCAGCTACAGATTCTGGATTCCTCGAGAGACAAAAACCATCGGAGGGAACTATCCTTAAAAGTTTGCTAAAATAATTAGGCCATCACTTCTTCAGAAGCCCCTAGTAGAGTCATGGAACGATGATAACTGCGAAGATGAACAATTGGGGGTCCACTCCCTCCTAACTTCTCGATATTTGACATCTTTAACTTCTCGGGCAATCTCGTTTTAGGATAAGGATACATATGGGTGTAGTCCATGTAATTCCCAGAGATACTGACTTGATCTAACTTGTTGGTGATCATCTTGAGATCCTCTTTGACTTTATTCAACTCCTCTTCCTTTGGATCAGCGACCACAGGCAGGTTAGCTACAGGCTGGGCAATATTTGGCATTGGAAGTTGGGGAGGCGGTGGCCCTTTGGCAGGAGGGGCACGTGGAGCATGTTGATATTCTTCGGGGACCCAAAAAGGCTCAGGTGGACTCATAGCACGAGGGAATAGGTCCTCGGGAACTTGAGGAATAAGAACCTGGTTTCATTGCATCTCTCGGACCTCAGTTTGGAGGTTGTCAATCTTGGACACGAGTTGAGCTAGGACTGTCGTTAGATTCGGTTGTATGACTGGTGCTTGATCTGTATTCTCCATGGAAAGTGAATGGATTCCGAACTCGAAAGAAGCAGTAGAGGAACGGATGAAACTCCGGGGTGATTTGACTGAAGATCGAAGCCAGTAGGGAGCCAGGCCAAGGGCTTGCAATCGACCTGAGAAGGCGTATGATGAGATTTATTTTTGAGAAATGAAGAACTATTTTTGGATTTTTGATAAAGAAGGGAGAAATATTTTTGGATTTTTGATAAATAAAGGAGAAATGTTTTTGGATTTTTGATAAAGAAGGGAGAAATATTTTTGGAGACAAAACTCAGCATGATTATTACAATTATTATATTTTCATTTGTATTTAATTCTCCTAAATGCAATGCCGGATGGGACCCGAGCCTGGAAAAGTGGGGTTTTTAATATATGCAAAGCTACGGTTTGGACTTGTAACTAAGCTCACGGATAGGGTCCCATTTTAAAAATGCGAGAAATTTGGGCGGCAGATCGACCCGAAATTTCGACAGAGTTTCGGGTTGAAACCGACAATCTAAAGTGCGTGTCCTAGGTTTGACACCTATATGAGGGTATGCAGTTGGTTGGGTGTATCAGCATGGGTTCCCCCCTTTGGCGTGACTTCCACGATATACGTCTTGCTCTTGCGGGAAATCGGTACGTGTGGACAAGCCATTTAATATACCTGAGTGTACGTGAATTGCCTCACCATATACCTCGTGAGGACGGTAGGTGTGAGAGCGAATTCGATATAATCGACGTACGTGAACGAATTCCCTGCGATATACCTCCCGTCATGAATTCGCTCAAGCGGTATGATGCGGGGGAACCGTTCGATATACGTCGAAGGTACTTGGCCAATGGAAGGTGAGAGTCATATCACTTAGTCTAATTGCGACCTGCCGGACCAGCGCCCATCACCAAGTGACCCTCTAGTTACTGGGTAAAATTTGGTCAATATCAATGCTCTTTGGAGATGTTATGTGAATCATGCATGATTCTCTTATTAGTATCTTATGATGAGAATGCCTTTCTTGATTATGCCAAATAGGGAGCAAAGTACAAGTACCCCAAAAGGTACACCAAGTATGGATGGGTGATGTGTGCAACATGCGGATATACGTGATCCTAGTCGCACGTGGTGTGAAGTGTACATGGAGAAATTTCTACAAGTGTGTGAATATAAGCATAAGCATGGGATACACATGGAAAAGGGGAACGTGCGGATATGGGGGGAAACATAAACAAATATAGCATCCATGTAAATAGAGTCAAGCCCTCAAACAAAAAAAACACATGTCCCCAGCATAGTCGCCATTGTGGCCATCCTCGATCCTCGCCATGCGAGCGAGCGCATGGAGGAAGTATCCTTCGGGTCCCGCGCATCCCTCTCGGGAGCGCTTTGGCCGGCGTCGTTTGAGATGTGATGTAAAAATGTAGAGAGATTCAGAGTCGCCAGTCTATTTTACTCAAAACAGACAAAAGGAAAAGGGGAAGCCACCCCGAAGGATGGCATCCAAAGACATACTGGTGCGTGCGAAACCAAATGATTCGAGAAGGGTTCGTAGGCTTAGTTACGAAATGGGAAGGCGTTAGGCACCCATTCCGCCCTTTTGGTCTCTCATGGATATTTGCTATTTCCCTTTCTATTTCCCCCCGTGATATGTGTGCATGTGTATATATATAGAATGGAGGTAGGAATCCTCGACTTGTATCATGGAAAAGATAAAGTGAGTCATCCGTAGGAAGATATAAGAATAATATTAGAAAAATAAGATTTACGCGATTACCCCTACGTTGATCGTTATAATGGAACGATAACGCATATGGAGTAATACGTCACTAAGGGCAAGTATATAGAATATAAGAAGATTATATTTAGAGAAAATAGGAAGTAAAAGAAAAGGTGAGAGAGAGGACTCGAGTCTCGGGTTTTACGCCGAGACGCCTACGTAGCCTATAAAGGCATCAAAGTCCACGTAGTTCGCATAAAAAACGAGGGGTGGGGTTTATCCTATAAATCCAAATGGGGGATCTATTATTTGTGAGTGTGTGTGTGTGTGTGTAGAAAAAGTGTTTTAGTTGTGAGAAAAGTGTGAAAAAAGTGTGAGAATACCTATTTAGAATTTATGAGCAAACCCTTTTTTTCTTTTTTTTTTTGGATTTTGTGAAAATAAGAGATGTGCAATAATACTAAATAAAAAGTATATTAGGATGTGTGAGATGAGATGATAAAAGTGCTAAGTAAGAAAACAAGTTATTGGGAGTTTAAGAGAATTTAATAGAGAGTTTGAGAAAGTTGGAACTTCTTGAAGATCTTGAATGTTGGAGAGAAACCCTTGCACTTGGATGATGATGGAGAGTGTTTAATTCACCAAGTTTGATGAAAAGGATGATGAAAAGTGGAAGTAAAAAAGGGATTTGGAAGTTAAAATCACGCTGCCTTCGAGAGAGGTTTCTGGGATTCGTTGAGAGAGATTTTTATCAAATCTGGGCTCCCCTTGCAAATGAGGTGAAGGCCTCCTTTTATAGGCCCAGGTAACTGTCGATCGGCATTGTCATGTTCCTGCCTATCGGCAGGTGCCGATAGGCAGGGTTTGGAACCTGCCATTTGGCAGTGCGCTTCAGGATTTTTTGGAAAATTGACCTCCGAGGGAAATTCCTTGGTCAGAATCGCTCACAGGATAGACCGTTGGGAAGGTAATTCAGAGACCTTTGATAGTCCTTTGGACCTCTCCCGGGTTCGGGAGTTAACTTTGGGTTAAATATGGCTCAGAAGCATTTGTCGGTCCATTGGACGGGGAATTATTCAGACGCAAACGGATCGTACGTCCGCATGGTAAGTCTGAATCGCGCACGGGGTGGACCGTTGGAAAGGTTAGGAGATTTACTTCGACATTCCAAAGAGTTTGACCCAATTTAGAGAGTTGACTTTGGTCAACCGGTCCCGATAAGCGTTGGGTTACCTCTCGGAGTCGAACGGATCGTTCGTCCGCATGGAAAGTCAGAATCGCGCACGGGACGGACCTTTGGAGAGGGTATTCAGTGCCCTTCAAAGATTCATTTAGCCTCGGTCGGGCTGAAGAGTTGACATAGGTCAAACAGATCCCGAGAGCGCCTCCCATTCGCTCCCCTAGCTTTCGTCTCTCAGTGTCAGTGTCGGCCCAGCAGAGTGCTTTAGCCGTTGGTGTTCTTTCCGATCTCTACGCATTTCACCGCTCCACCGAAAATTCCCTCTGCCCCTACCATACTCCAGCTTGCCTTTGAGTTAAGTTTTGGATGCAAAAGGATCGTTCGTCCGCATGGTAAGTCGGAATCGCGCACGGGACGGGCCGTTGGAAATGGTATTCAGTGCCCTTCGAAGATTCATTGAGTCTCAGTCGAGATAAAGATTTGACTTTTGGGTCAAACAGAGCTGAGGAGTGCTTGATGGCTTCTAGGTCAGTACTCAGGGCATGACCTGGGTTTGTAGTGATGAAGGGAGGTACTAGGGACCTCATGAGAGTTGGGGGGTAACAGAATGGGGTGTCTACAACCATTAGGAGATTGAATTAGACTGCTCATATTCCAAGATATAGTGAATCATTGCATACAAAAATATTTGGTCTACCCAACACAAAGCTTTTTGTGTCAGGGGACTAATGTAGAGGGGTGCTCACCCATTTACCTAAATAAATGAGCGAGCAGGCCCATATGGGGCTTATCACGAGTAGCCCCTCCAAATGATGTCTTGGAAAAAGTTAAAATCTAGTTGGACGAGGAGCTCACCATGAGGGGCCCCTCGTACCAAAGCTCAAATTCACAAATAATTGGCAGGGATGAGGAGTTCTCACCACGAGGATCCCCTCGTCCTAAAGCTTAAGCCATAAAGAGAATAAAGTCGAGGAGGGTCCTCGACGAGTAGCCCCTCTCCCCAAGATTAAAGCCACATATAATTGGCATGTATGAGGAGTAATCACCACGAGCATCCCCTCGTCCCAAAGCTCAAACCATAAAGAGAATAAAGGCGAGGAGGGCCCCAAATGAACAACCCCTCATCCCAAGCTTAAAGCCATAGAAAAAGGCAAGTTTGAGAGGGTTCACCATGAGCAGCCTCTCCACACTAGTTAAAGCCACATAAAAAGGCCGCAAGGGGGATCATTGCGAACAACCCCTTCTAGCCTAGTTCACATGATACAGAAAAGATACTAGTTGAGTAAGTCCACCTAGAATGGCCTCTCTACCCCAGGAGACCCATTACAAAAGACACTACGCGAGGAGGTCCATCTAGAGGGGCCTCCTCCCTAATATTTGTTACCTATAAAATATTATAGTACTAATATTTTACTTTCTTATACAGGTAGCCTAGTTGAACAAGTAGGGCTAAAAAAGGCCAATTGGGATCTCTTGGGAGTTTTGGCTTGGTGGTTGAGGAACAAGATTTGTTAAGAAATCTAAACCACTTAGCACTTTAAGATTGAGAGAATACTAGTAAAAATACCCTAGGGATTACTCAAAGTCGTTGTACAGTTCACACCTAGTCATAACTAAAGTGAGTAACTAAGAGGTTGCTTCCAAGAAATGAACTTTTTATAAAATGATTTTAGAGAAGGGGGTATTCAAGACCCCACTCAAATTTTAATGATATTAAATAAGGGGTCCTCAAGACCCCTCTTAAGTTTAATGGTTTTAGAGGAGGTGGTCTTCGAGGCCCCTCTCAAGTTTACAAAGTTTGTACCACAAGTTACCGTTTTAAAATATATTTACCAAATCAAATATTTTTTCTTTATTAGCTTACTCATCTTCTTTTTTACCTTGGTTTACACTACCTATCGTCTATTAGAGGGGACGGGTGACTGCAGACCTTATAGGGAAAAATGTAAATTGAAGATCTTGTCCCTCTAAGTTTTCCCTCATTATTTTGGCTCCCCAAATGGCCCAAACCAACCTCATGTTCACCTATAAATATGACCATTGGTCAGATCAAATCAGATATCATAAACTCAAGTCATACCGTTACTCTATCAAAATCACACCAGACCACCTAGTATTCTCCCGTCGCTCTTTCTCTAAGTGTTGTCTGCGTGTTTCTTCACTCCCACCTTAATAACCATCATTCTCAAGAGATCCTTTTGAGAAAAGTTACTATTATTATTGTGAAGTTCATCTTCTTGCAGGAGGTGGTTCTAATTTTGGTTTCATTTTTACTAAAAAGGGAAGCTTTTACTAGGTGCTGCTCTGTAAACACTTAAAAGCCTTGGAGACAGAGTTCATTGAAGTGGGTCATGCCCCACCCGTTTCAGTACCTTACCAAACCCCGATCACACTACCCTCCTACAAAAGGGAGATAAAAGGAGAAAACTAAATAGAGGAAGATAAATAGATAAGAGTAAAAAAAGTGGAAAATTTAAATGTTATCATGTGGCACAATGTGAGAGTCTAAAAGTACTTAATTTTATTATGCTGTAATCGATTAGACTTAAGTTTCATATGTGCATTATCATGCTTGTACATCTTGTATTAAATTATTCGTACCTTATGGATACGAGGGTAAGTATAATTATTGAACTTATAAGAGGTTATGAATACAACATTTCTCAATAGGCAACATTATTTAAAAAAACTTAGGATTTTATTACTCAGTCATTGTGTCAAAGTGTATTAGTTTTTTAAGCGATAATTAATTTGGGTGTGTCAGTTTAGTTTTGAAGGGGGTTTAGCTAAATTGGTACAATTAGTTTAGTAAAAATTAGGATTGGAAAATAAACAAGAGTCGTTGGCCTTTTTTTGTTGGCTATGAATCGGTTTCAGTTGATCGCCAATTTAGATATATTTACATGAATGCCATTATATTCCTTTCGCTTGATTGAAAATGGATGTGAATGAAAGCAAGAAATTATGGGTACATGTAGGCGGTAAAATCATATTAGTTGTATTTAACATAATTAAAGTCAAATATGAAATAAAACATGCACAATCACACAAGAGCAATATTTACGTGGCTCGACAATGTGACTATGTCCACAGGGATTTTTCTCTTCATATTAATCTCGTTCTGAGAAAAATGTTTAAATGCTCATTTTTCTTGGGGTCGGGTTACATTTATATAGAAAATAAAATAAGGTTGAGTCATGCAAAACTCTATGACTTGACTACAAGATTTTCGTAGATCAGCTTTGTAGAGGGGCATCACCAGTTCCAAGGACCAACACCTTAAGGGCAAGGGGGTTATCCACGAGTTTCCCCTTCTACCAAACTCAGCTCAAGAGGTAACTTGTGGAGAGGGGGTCCACTTCGAGTGTCCCCTTAGCCAAGATCAGTGCAAATAAAATTTTGGGGGCGAGGGGGTCCACCACTGATGGCCCCTCAGCCAAGATTTTCAACTTTAATAGTTTTGTGGTGAGGGAGTCCACCACGAGTGGCCCCTTAACCAAGAGTAAGGCAAATAATAACAGCTGGTGGCGAGGGAGTCCACCACGAGTGGCCCTTCAGTCACAATCGATGTTAAAGGAGATTTATAGTGAGAGAGTCCAAGATAAATGAACCCTCTGGCAAAGACAAATATAAAAACGAGAGGGTTCACCTCCAGTGGCCCCCTTGCACTGCATAAACTGTGAATAAGGCAAAATGTATTAGGGCAAGGGAACCCACCTTAAGTGTCCCCTCTCCATAAAAGCAATATTGTAAAGAGAAATGATTGAGGATGAGGGGTCCACCACGAGTGGACCCTCTTCCCAAGAATTATTTACTTTTTAAGAAATAAAGTGCTAATGCTTATTTATTTTTCACGGGTAGACTATTTGAGCAAGCAGGCCAGTTGGGATATCTTGGGAGTTTTGGTTTGGTGGATGAGAGACAATGTTTGTTGAGCAAGATCAACCATTTATCACTTTAAGATAGAGAGAATACTATTATAAGGACTCTAGGAGTCACTCAAGCCCTCACACATCCCACACTTAGTTATAACTAAAGTGAGCAGCCTAGAAGCTGCTTACAAGAAAAAACACTTTTACAAAATGATTTTAGAGAGGGTGGCCCTTAAGGTCACTCTCAAGTTTTACAAAGTTTGTTCAATAAGTTATCGTTTGAAGTGATATTTACCAAATCACATATTCTGTCACCATTAGGAGACACATTTGCTTTTTGACTTTGGTTTGTACCCAGGTGTTTCCTGTCATAGGGGACATGCAGCGGCATACATATAGGGATAAAGGGTACATTGCAGAACTTGTACCTCGGATTTATTTTAATTTTGGTGGCCCCAAAAGGCCTAAATAAACCCTAGTATTCACCTATAAATAGGGGTGGACAAAAAAAAAGACCGACCAGATTGACCCGATTGGACCGAACCGAACCGGACCCACTTTTATAGGTTTTTTTATAAATTGGTCCTAATTCGGTCTGAAAATAAGAGACCCGAATATTTTCGGTTCGGTCCAAATTATCCCCTTTAAATTCGGTCTTTGGACCGGACCGGACCGTTTATTTAAATATTATATAAAATATATTTATTTTATATAAATATATCTTATATGTTTGTTAATAACTAAACCCTAAAAAAAATACAAAAGAAAGGCTACACGCCCACGCACATCTCAGTCTCACTTTCCTCTTACTCTCTCTCATCTCACTATCATTTCCTCTCTACCATTTACACCCACAACAGCGACACCTCAACTCTGAACTATCACCCGGATCCGGCGTACACGGCCACACCACACCACAACCACACCTCAACTCTGGTTTGAAAGCCACACCAGATCCGACGCACGCCTCAACGCACCACAAATGGAAATGAAGACTGAAGATTCGGCGGTGGCGCACCTCAATACGACGACTAGAAGACCCAACACCAAAGGTATAAGTTTTCTTCTTTGATTTTTATTGTGATTTTCAAACGGCCAACTGTTGGGATTTGGTGTTTTTGGTTCCCAACTGCTAAGTGTTGGTTTGTAGCTTTAGATTTTCAAACGGACAAGTGTTGGTTTAGGAACTGGTTGAACTTCAGTGCTGAAATTATTTGTTTGCTGAACAGATTTTAGGAAATGATTTGTTTATAACTTCAGTGCTGAAAAATGAAACGGCCAAGTGTTGCGATTTGTTTATAACTTCAGTACATTGCTGAACTTATTTGTTGTGCTGAACAGACTTCAATGTTGGTTTAGGAATTGTAAAAAAAGTTTCATTTTTCGTTTAGAATTAATTTTACTCGTTGCCTTATAACTGTTATATTCTTCGTGAAGAAGCATTGGAAAAATACACTGAACTTATTTTTTATGATTTTATAACTGTTATATTTTTTTGTTTGTGGATTTTATAGTACATAAAGAAAATGCGAAAAATTTACAAGTTTTTATTGAAAAAAAAGTAAATAAATATAAATGTGGACAGATTATTAACCGAATCGAACCGAAAATAGCCTAGACCGAATAAATAGGCTAAACCGATTAAATCGGTCCGAATTCGGTCTTCTAAAATATAGGACCGAATGATTCGGTCCGGCACCTAAAATTGCCAAAAATTGGACTGGGCCGAATCGCGCCCACCCCTACCTATAAATAGGACCCTTTGGTAAGGTCAAGTCAGATCAGAAACTCAAGTTTAAGTCGTTACTCTGCCAAAATCACACCAGACCTAGTATTCTCTCCCCTCTCTCTCTCTCTCTCTCTCTCTCTCTCTCTCTCTCTCTCTCTCTCTCTCTCTCTCCAAGCGCTAATTATTGGTCTCTTAACTCCCATCATTATATCGATCATTCTCAGGAGATCGCTATCTCTAAGTTACTGTTATTGTTTATGAAGTTCATCTTCTTGTAGGAAGAGGTCATAACATTTAATCCGTTTTTACTAGAAGAGGAAGGTTTTCGATTAGAGTTGCTCCTGAGACTTTGAAGACCTTGAAGACAAAGCCCATTGGAGTGGGTCACACCTCACCCGCTCCAGTTCTTTTCAGACCCCAGTCATACTACCCTCCCACTCTAACTATCCGCCTCGTGCGCGATTCCAACTTGGGATTTTCATTTTATGACTATTTTTCAAAAAACCTGCCTTAGACTGCCGAATGGCACCCTTAGGACCCTGCTTGAGGACTCTATTATGATAGGCAAGTACAGGACCATGTCGATCGGAATCCCCCTTGGCCTTATAAATTGAGGCCATGAGCTCACTTCGAAAGACACCTATCAACATCCCTCTCAATAATCCAGAGAATATTCTCTCGAAGTCAGAGTTGTTCCCCTCCTAAAAACCCATTTCCCACATTCCATTTCCATATTTTCCTTCCTCCATTTAGTAAATTCCCTTCCCCCTCTTCATACCACCTCTATCTTATTACAAGATCAATATATTAACACCCAAGATCAACCTCAAGTGTTTATAAGAAGGTCCAATCCTTCACCCTCCTTTTGTACATGTATATATATCTCCACTAGTATACTCTTTCACTTGTATGTTCTTCCTTATTACTCCCATACTCACATGTTGTATATAAGCCTTGCTCATATCATTCTTGTCCATGTATATTCTTCTCACCATCATGCTCTTTTTTCTCACAAGGTATGTACCACCTTTTATACCACATGTTTCGTGCTTTATCCACTTGTATATACTTATCATTTTCACTCCACTTGCCTATGTTCTTTACATATCACTTATAGATATCCATGCTTATTCCCACTTGTATAAATTTCACATGCTTACTCACATGATTCACATACCACTTGTGTATATATTCATATTAATCTCACTTGCACACACGTTCACCTTACTCCCACTTTCATGCACTTTCACCTTACTCTCACTTCCACACCACTTCACGTTATTTTTACTTGCACACACTTTCATGATACTTTACTATCACTCCCGTATGTTTTCATGTCACTCTCACTTTTCACATATCTCTCTCTCACTTGTGCATATTCACATGTATCGCACCTTGTATATATCACCATGCTTTGTAAATGCTTCACACTTCATTCTAGTTATACATACTTATTAATTTTACTCTCGTTGTATACTTAGATCTTTTCCATATTCCATGCATGTATATTCCCATGTTTAATTTCATGCTTAGTATTAGTACCTACTCCCCTAACATATATAAAACTGTACATAAATTACTAATTAAGACTCATGCATTGTGCACGCTACATCGCATGAGCACTACATTTTGATTAAAATTTTGTCTCGTTCTTAGGGGTCACTTTGTGATAGGTTGTCGGTTATAAGGGATGCGGTTAACCTAAGCGGTATTCTCACATTCCATTAGCCTAGTACCTTCGATGTATATCGAATGGTTCCCCCTGCATCTTACCACTTGACTGAACTCATTACGGGAGGTATATAACAGGGAATTCACCTACGTCAAGTATATCGAATTTGCTTTCACACTTACCATCACCACGAGGTATATCATGAGGCAATTCATTTACATTCAGGTATATCAAATGTCTTTCCCACACGTACAATGAATGATTGCCCTTATAATAAATAGGTATATCGTGGAAGTCATGCCAAAGGGGGAACGCTTATACTGACATCTAATTCATAAACCTCATATAGTCATCTACCCTAGGACATGCATACCTAGTTTTTTGGTCTGAATGAAAAAATCTGTCGAAAGTTTAAATATAAATTGAGGTGTAAGCTCTAATAATGGTGAGAACTTACTAAACAAGATGCTATTAAAAATGATGGAATGAATTAAATTAAAAAAGAATAAAAGAACTTTGATATAAACTCACAAACATTCATGTGTAACTCAATGATAAGCAATAAATGTGATATGTTTAGAACAATAAATAAACCTTTGAAACAACTAGCTAGAGGGATAGAGAAGCAAGCACTTTAGAAACACCTTAGGTAGGCAGCTCAAACACCAAGGTATAAAGGAATACAAGTTAAAACTCTAAATACCTGTGTTCTTGCTAGAAAGCTTGAACAAAGGTATTAATAGTGAAGAAAAGTTCTCTGGTTCTTTATAATAACTCTCTCATTTATGATAATCTCTGTTCTCTATAATTCATCCTCTCTCTAAGGTTGGCTAAGGCATATATAGTCAGTTGGGTGCAATCGAGTAATCTCAGGCTCATTAAATGCAAAACCAAGTTGCTGCGCCTTTACGTCATTGACATTTAATGCAAAATTGTATAAGCCTGCTCCTACGTCACTGGCATTAAATGCCAACAAAAGGCTTTAATGACCAGTCATGTGTCAAGCAACTGCCCACAGGTGGTAGCCTACCAAACTATCAAACAGTCCCCAGACCACCACGGCTTACTCAAATTTGGATTAAACACGAGGTAGTGTAACACCCCGGATTTTCTGTACATTTAATATTTAATTAATTCGAATTTTTTTAAATTACTTGTGTGTCGTAATTTAATTGGATTAATTATGGCAATACTTATTTAAATATTAATCGGAGAGTAATGGTTAATATTTGCAAAATTTTAATTATTAAGTGAATAGTAATAATTTAATTAGGTCATAACGTGTATAAGTGAAGTGGCATTTATTTATCTCAGCTGGGAGTTGGTATAGACTAATTTGGGTGTGAGATAATGATTTTTATAAATTAATTCGGATGTCAATTCTGAGTGCACGTTTGAGTCCGAATGGGCCTAGATAGTCGGAAAAGTGTATCCGGGGGTAGTAAATGCGTCACGGGTCTTTTTTAGGCATAACCGGGCCCACGCGGGAGTGTTCGGGTCATTTGGGCTTGGCCCATTAGGCTAAAAATGGAATTTGGTATAATGAAACTAGGTCTTAGACTATATAACGACAGAAAATCATACTCCAAACCTAGGGCTTTGAGAGATAAATAGAGGAAGCAAATTGAGAGCAATTTGGGGAGCTTTTGAAGACAAATCAAGAAAGGAAATTGAGTGTTCTTCATCAAACCTTCCTCTACCTCAACGGATCAGACTCTACGAACAATTAGGGGCAAATGGTTAACTAATGTGATGTTTAATTTTGATAATCAATTCATATTTTTGTGATGTGTGAAACAATATCCGTTGTGACACCCCGCCCAATTAAACCTTGGGTGATCAAGCCTTAATTTAATTTTTTATATAGTTGGGGTCAAAATCCAGAATCAGAATAACTGTAACTGTAAAGATAGGACAACATGTCCTAACTAAGAATACTAAGACTGAAATCCTGCAATAGAACTGAAAAGGAGGAAGCGTCTAAACAATCCCTGCAACATCCACACGTGCTGCAGCTCCCAAATCCTTGGAATGAAATCATGCTGGGTGTCCCTGTGGCTGGGCACCTAAAAGGTTTTAAAAAATTTACATAGCAAGAGTTAGTACTCAAAACATTTGAAAATATTTTGCAAGCAGTTATCACGATTGAGTTACTGATTACAAATATTAAAGTTTCGCACAATTCACTTGAACTTCCTCACCTCTCTTCTATAGAGCATGTCTAACGAGGACACTTAGTTCACCTAGTTATACTACCCATAAGCGTAGGTAACTTATTTACTGTTCTTTATCCTTATTCTTGTAATAATTACATCACGCTATAAATTATTACTAAGATATTTACAATTCGTTTCATTATCTACTATTCTCAATTTGTAGATTATGCACATAGAATACATTTCTTTATCACACAATTATGTATTTAATATCAGTGATCACTAACATATCCTTTTGGCACACATAAAGGACTCTTGGTTCGGAATGATTCATCGACCCCAAGTAAGAGTTGGTTTGGAATGATCCATCGACCCCAACTATATAAAAAATATAATATATACACATATTCTGGTTCGGGACTCTTTCATCGCGACACCAGTTTAAAGTTTGGTTCGGCATTTTTCATCGACCCCAAACATATAATAACCTTATGTTAGTTCGAAATGTCACATAGACCCTAACATAATTAATTTAGGTAAAATTCTCTTAACCCAAATATTTATATAATTGAGTAGGTACACACCCGACCTATCAAATCATGCCCGTACGTAATATATTTTACTTATATTCACCGTACTCATTAATCTACAATTTGTTTCACTATTGTATTTATTTGAGTATTCACGCAAGTCTAAGGGCCCTGGTTACCCCTCCCTTAATTCAGTAGTTAAGTTAACTTTAACCTACTGGTATTTTTCCGGAATTTACTCTCACTCTTTCCATAGATAAATTCTCACAATCCCAACATACGGCTAACTCGATCGTTCTCCCGTCGGTCCATTCCTCCAAAAATCCTACGCAATCATTTATGAAGAAATCTAACGATACACCTACTGGTATTTATGAAGTCTCCTCATAGGTAAAATATCATCACTAAGGTTCCCATTAAGCGATGGTAATTAAAAGAAATTTATTCACAAAATTCTCTAAAGTCCAGCCAGGGTCGATCGATCGATGGGACTTGGTCAAGGGTCGATCGATCGATCAAGCAGTGACAGACCCAGTTCGTCTTCTTCATGCGTGTTTCACCATTTTTATGTATCTATCTTTCATGATAGTCCACCATATTTGCAACCAACAGTTTCTAATAATTCCTACATGTTCTGTGATGATTACTAACGATTTAAAACATCAAAATCATTATAAATCTTGGCCAAATCAATTAAAAATCTTACTAATATTCAAGAACCCTAAAAAAAAATCTTTACATCTTTCATCATAATTCTAGATTTTTGGTTCGATTCAATCATCTAGTTTTCTATGATATCAAAATACTTGGAGATCCAAAAACGTTCTACATGCAATCCCTACCAATCATGGATTATAATCAATTATTTTTCTCTTAAAAATATCATAAAAACCATGTTCTTCATAAAGCTTAAATATGGGTATTATAACTCAATTTATTTTGCAAATAACCACTTGCCTTATGATTTGTAGGGTCTGATTTCGTGGTTGTTGATGATGGTTGATGAATTTGATCCTTCAATCCTTCTTCCCAACAAATTTGTGGTGAAATCTCCTTAGAGTTCCCCCTCCTTCCTTCTTTTGCCTTAGGAAATTGCCTCTCTCACTTCTCTAATAGCTATGGTGTATTTTCTATCTTTCTAACCCTAGCCTCAACTCTTATAATCTGATTTAGGGTTTCAAAATTCGTAGGTCTACTTAGCCATAAATGTAAAGAGACCAAAATGCCCTCGAATGGTCCCGATTTAGCTCGAAAATGACCCGGCACTTAACTAGTACCCCAGAGTATACTATTTTGACTAATTCGACCCTTTCAGAATCATCTGTGGACTATAAATTATCTTCTGAGTCTCTTAAAATATTTTTCTAATCTCATCTACAAATTTTGTCTACGCGTGACACTCGGTTGTGATAGCTCAAGTACGTCCATAAAATCACTAAACCGTACATAACAACATTAAAGATTTACTACCCACATTTAGTAAATTTTTAATCATCATATTAACATTATATCACATTAAATTACTCTACTCACGTAATTTAAGTAAAACGTATTTTATCACATTAAATTACTCCACTCACTTAATTTAAATAAAACGTATCATATTAAATTACTCTACTCACGTAATTTAAACAAAACATATTTTATCACATTAAATTACTCCACTCACGTAATTTAAATAAAACGTATCATATTAAATTACTCTACTCACGTAATTTAAATAAAACGTATTTTTCTAATTAAGCAGAATTTCGGGGTATTACATTCGTTTTGGGTATAAATGGGTATTCGGGCGAAATTGGGTTTTTGATAAAGGATATATCTTGATGAGATTTGGGGTGATATTAGTATGTTTCATGATTCTGTAGTATAGTAATATGAATTGTATGATTAAATCCAACAACAATCGTTATTAAAATTCTGATAATAGAGATAAATGTTATTGGATGTTTGAAACCCGAGTGAAACTCGAATCAGGAAAATGTTAAAATTCGTGGAAATTAGTTGTTGATTTAAGGCTTCTAGGTTAATTAGAACATGTCTTCATATGTTATTATGGTTGATTTTGATCGGAGATTACTATGGGAGAAAGTAAAAGCTTGGTTAGGTTAACAATGGCTGAAACAAAATCGTAGGGAAGAAAGGGACCTGATCGATTGATCGATCGATCGACTCCAGAGGTCGATTCGATCGATTGACCATCCTTGATTTTTGGCAGTTCGCCCAGATTTTTATATAAAGGGAAAAAATATGTTAAATTAAATCGTATACTTTATTTAGTGATAAATAAATATAAGACACATATTCCTAACAACTATGGGAAAAAGTAATTGGGATTAGGGAGGAATTATGTGGGGAACTTTATGAATCAATTTGAGGGATTTGATTCCAAAATAATTAGATACGTATCAAGTGGATGAGTCCGGGTATATTGGTTGAGCGACGCCAAGGTAGAGAATTAATTATGGAGAGAAATTTATTTAATTTGGAGTCGAGATATAGACTCGGATAATATTTAATTTCAGGCCAAGTGAGGGAGTCCAGGTATATTGGTTGGGTGACACTAAGGTAATAAAATTGATTAATGTATAAATTAATTAAATTAGAGTCGGACCATAGACTCGGAAATATTTTTAGGTTAGTGCTATGGGCGTTGCGCACGGTAATGCTGGAATTAAATTTAATATATGTACGGTAGTATATATATATATATATATTGTGTGTGCTTATAGATATATGTGATTAGATATTTATTTAATTTATATACTCTTGTGCTATCAAGGGAGGTTGCGCGAAGTGGGTGAATCCCCTGGCTTGAGGAGCAGGGCGAGTATATCCCCAGGTCATATTGTCCAAATATGGGTGAGGGGTTTATCTCACTTTCAGGGGAAAATATGACCGACTCCACTATGCTTACATGTTTACCAAGCTCGTGAGTGATTCCGACTTGGGCTATCTGGGTTAAGTGAGCATACTTGGGGTGATAACACTTTAGAGAATATTAAACATATGTGTGAATTTTGTAATATGGTTGTACGTATATAATGGGATAAATAATTATATACGAGTAATTAAATACAGGAAGTGAATTGTAATAATTATATATGGGTTATATTCATATTCAACATGTGTGATTGTTGTAAGATAACTTTAGGTATATAATGGGTTGAATAATTATATTTATATAACTAGTGAATATTATGGCTTTCAGGAAAGTTGATTAACTAAGTTAAGGTGGTAAATAACTTATAAATCATGCATTGAAAATACATGGGATTGAGTAGAGCGGTTGACAAGAGCTATATCAAGTATCTAGTTTCGGGGTAGAGGACTAGGTGGGATATAAAGAAAACGTTAGGTGTGCACATTAGTTGAGATGTGAGTTTGTCCTCAAAGGAGTGCGACGCTAACTTAAATATGAAGAGCATTCATGCATTTTATATTACTGCAAGTTAATCATTTGCTAAATGTTTTCAAAATGTTTTAGGTTCTAACCCTTGCTATAAAACTATTTTCAAAACCTTTTAGGTGTCCAGCCACAGGGACGCCATGCTTGATATTCTATTCCAGGGACATGTAGTTACGACACATGTGGATGCTAGGGAGAGCTTAGATTAGACGCATCGTTCATTCTTTCCTAGAGTAGGAATCATCTATCGGTTTCAGTTTTACTTAGGGCTTGTCGCCCAGAATTTTCAGTACAATTTTCGAATTCATTTATTCAGTTGTTGGACGATTGTTATTAGACTATTTATTTTTGTGGTCGATGGTTTATTCGGTAAGTAGTTTATTTATTTATTCAGTTCATTTGATTCAGTTGTTGTGACTGGCTCATTGTATATTTTTGCATGTTATTGTTTTTGTATAAATAAAAAGATAAAATTTGGCACCACCTTTTTGGAATACTGGTTGGTTAGTAAGTTTTAAAAAGGTTTTTAACAATGATGCTAAAAATGAACCAACTGGAATTCCTGTTTTAACTTGATATATGACTGATCACCCGGTATTTTATTAGGCGGGGTGTCACTGATGGTATCAGAGCATCAGGTTCTAGTATCCTTAGGATCTGTGAGGCTTTTCACTTTTCAACTTAGTGTTCTTTGATGCAGAGCCTTATGAGAGGATTGTTGTATTCCTTTATGTATGCGACTTATGTTCTCCTGCTATCAAGTATAGTGATGTGATTCATACACGAGTTCGGTTGGGCTTTGTACACCGAACATTCTTTGGGATGACCAATGAGGGCCATAGGAGGATTGCAGGAGGAGAGGCTCAACAGAAGACATGGGTTATTCTGAAAATGGTGATCGTGATAGGAATCACCTTAATTGTTGTTCAGGCTGATAGTGATAGAATAATCACCCAGGAGTGATAGTCTCCCAATGCACTATTGTAGATAATGGTGGTACAATTTCAGCCTCACCCAACGTAGACAACAAATGGTGGGGAATGTGTGGAAGGACCCTTTTGAAAGGGCCATCTATAAGGATTCGAGTAGCAGAGTAGCGTGATAAGTCAATGGGAGGAGATAACCCAAAGACAATTGTGTAGGGTGGTATGCGGCGGCACCCATGACTAAATTTTGAATGAAATTTTGGCCCAGTGGGGCAGTGTTGTAGTGGTAGGAGTCATTAACCACAACCATGGAGAAATACCATGAATAATAAGGAATTTAGGGTGCGGTTTAACCGAAAATCTTCGCATCATCCATTTAAATCGGTAGGCAAAGGAGATTTCAGTACTTACTTTAGAAGGGCCGGACAGTGGCCGGACATAAGGGAAAGTTGAATTATGCAGCAAACTTCATACCCAACGAGGTGGATGTAGAGGTCAAGAAGGGGTCTATGAGTTAATAATGGACTATTGGGTAATACATAAGCGTGGATGGAAAACTCTGGCTAGGATGACTGGTGCTATAGTCATCAAGGTAGTATGTTTTCGACTGGATACCAATACTTTTGTGAGAAGGAAGCCAAGAGAGGTGGAGTATCTGACTGAAAGGCAAGGTCGTATTTAGCAGTGCTAGTGAGGCACCACAAGGGGATACTGTGACAACCCTTCTTTTTATATCTAATTCGATTAGCTACGTTTAATTAAATTAAAGCGGAGCGTCAATATGTTGGCATTAGAAACATAAATTTAAATAAACGCAATAAAATAAACATGTACACTCTCATACGTGTAACCATATCACATCATAACAGCTATAACAAGTGAAACCACCTCATCACTATTAACTGTAATAATACATCAGTAATATCAAACTGAAAATATACAATGCCAATACATGTGGGGCCCAACACAAAATACTAAAGAGTAATACAACAATTATCTCAAATCCCAAGTATAAACAAAATGATATTAATCTCTGATACCACCCTTAAGAAAAGGGAAACGAACGACATAAATTAAAATAGAATAACTCCACGGCTACAGGAATCCTAAGATTGATATGATCTCATCAGGCTCCGTAGTCTATTGTCCAGCGGGACGAGGACTTGTCATATATTATATATATAGGAGAGAACAAGAAGCAAGATAGATGGACGTCAAAGCAAGAAAACAAGCTATAAGATTATAAGATGTACTTATAATGAAAGCACACTAGTCATTACTCGTCTCCAGTAATTAAGTTGTTCAATTACCCAACCAATGCTCCTATGTCGTGACTACCCAACCCAAACTCGAGTAACGTGTAGTCTCATATCGTATCATGATTAATCATTATTAATCTCATTTCAGTATTTAATGTATCAAAATATTTTCTTCAAGTATAATATCAAATACATCGACTCAGGATATTACTTTAAGACAAAAGCATAATATCTCACACAACAAGTCATATCGGGTCACTATCGTTTCCCGGGGGAACAAGTCGTAACACTAGGCCTACACACGAATATTCCCCAATATTACGTGGTAAGGGCAATCATACTAAGTCCTAAATCACATGGCGTTTCAAGGTCTTTCTCTCCGACCTGCATTACAACCATGTGTCCGGTTCCGGTGGTTTATCTCCGACACGACACTCAAGCAGAACCTAACCGGATCAATCACAAAAAAAATCGCATTCAACATGTGCCTACGCCGATCGGAGGACTAGTCTAGTGTATACTCGACAATATACATGTAAAATAATTTCACGCTTATGTATATATACAATCGTGTCAAGTCTCTTACTCGAGTTATACAATAGTCCTTATTTATAATATAACATAATTTACATCATTAATTTACTAATTCAACATCAAATCATTTCAAGGTTATATATCCCTAATAATCATATGTATGTGATCAAGTTAGGATATTAGGCACAACACCACAATTATCTTACTAACAACATGAAAAATATTATCACTCTTATTTCAACAACATGCTGCCCAGAATTTAAAATGCAGATTCGAGGCTCTTTCGATCCGTTTTTGAAAAAACTTAAAACTACAAAGTTGTTCGGAACGTGATTTTCTACAAGGACACGTGTGAACGTTTCCATAGCCCGTATAAAACAGACCCGAAACTAACGTATAATAATCTCCCCTGTTTTCGACAACATTCTGCCCAGAATTTTAAAATGCTTAATTAAGGCTTTTCCGATTCGTTTTTGGGAAAAATTAAAACTACAAAGTTGTTCGGAACGTGATTTTCTACAAGGACAAGCGAGCACGCTACCGTAGCCTGCTTAAAACAGACCCGAAACTAACATATACAGTTCGGACCTGTTCACGACAACTTTCTGCGCAGAATTTTCAAATGCTTATTTAAGGCTTTTCCGATCCGTTTTTGGGAAAACATAAAACTGCTAAGTTGTTCGGACCGTGTTTTTCTACAAGGGAACGCGTGCACACTACCGTAGCCTGCTTAAAATAGACCCGAAACTAACATATACAGTTCGGACCTGTTCACGACAACTTTCTGAGCAGAATTTTAAAACGCCAATTTGAGACTTGTCCGATCCATTTTCGAAAAAACTTAAAACTATAAAGTTGTTCAGAATATGATTTTCTACTAGGTTACGTGGACGGAACGTCCATTTTCGGAACCAAAACATCTCAAAACAGTTTTTAATATGACGATTTACTCAAGTTCATAGATTTCTCAAATTCAAAAAGTTGTTCAACAATTCAATCCCTATAATGATGTTATTGCATTTGAATCTATATGGAGGGTGATCCTAATACATTGCATATCATTTTTAACATCAATATCATATTAATTTAAGGATCCAAATACATGTTCATGTGAAATTTCATTATAGATACATAATATACACATATAGGTTATTAACTTGCCTTTGATTGTATGGAGAAATTGAAATCCTCTTAGCTTTCTTCTCTTCTTACTCTTTCTCTCTCTACTAAACCCTAGCCCCATTTTGTGAAATGAAGAATGAAGACTTCTTCACTTCTTTTCTATTTATACCTAGGGATAGTTTATTTACAAAAATGCCATTGCGCAAAATTTAACCCTCTCGATCCTTTTACGCGTTAATTCGCTTCTAATATTTAAGTCGCACATTCATATATCAATGAATTAATTTTAACTTTTCATTTCCAATCATTTTGAATATATATATACTGACATAGTTTTATTTCCAAACATTTCGAATATATACACTGGAATACTTTTTTTTTCTATTTCAATTCAATCAAAAATGCGGGGTATTACAGATACCCAGTAAAGGAACCCATTTACATGATTTACATCAGTTAAATTCCTACCGATTGACGGTGGATTTAATAAGGGTCATCGGGACCAGCAACGAGTTCCATAGGTCTAGGGAAGCCAGAGGGGGAACAGGGGTAGAACTTAGCGTTAAGACTATCAAGTAAGCGAGGACAACCCCGATATGGCCATTGGGGCCAGAGGCAGGGGATTGACACAGAGAGGTGTCTTATGTGTGGAAAGTGGGACCACAACAATTGGTTATGTCCACAGTAAGTCAGGGTATAGGAGTGGGATGCCCAGTAGGGACAATAATTATGAAGTTTTGGTTCGGTTGGATGAGAATATTATGTCCAGGAATCATTTCGGCCACCGATGTATAGGCGAGTGGAAGTATGAGTTTCATCCTTGGATAGATGGGGTGAACTTTATGACACAAGTGGTCATAGTATTCTTCTTAACACTATATTCGCGCGGGAGACGAGTTTAGTCGGTGTATCATAGTGTTACTATTCAGTATATGTTTACCACAGGGTAATGGGGCTCTCTTTTATTTTACCTGCAGGGGAGCAGGTGTGAACCCCGAGAGGGTATATTTTATAAGGTTAACTCATTTTGGTAAGTGTTATGAGAGCATAATTTTCTGGGTATGGACTGGTTAGCGATGGGTAAGTGATGGTGGGCGGTTACAACAAGGTTATCACATTCGCAGTTCCAAGGCAGGATGCGTGTTCTTGTGCGATGACTCATCTGAAAGAGGGTCAAGCTCGTAGTTATATTAATTCGTGAGATAGATTTCAAAGGGTACAATTGTCTAGTTATATTAAATCCCGGTGCGTAGGAACTTTTACTGATGTTATTCAGGGCATGTCAGATTGACCATGGGGCGGAGAGATTTATCTTGTTAGGGACTTATCGCTAATGATTTAGTGATAGTGAGAGCGCGGCATTATATAACTCCTTTAGAGGCGTGAGAGTCGATAATCAGACCTATGGGTATAAGGACAGAGTTTTGAATGTTTCGATTATATACTTGGGTCAACGGAAATCAATGAACGACAATACTAGTGTTTAATGCATTGGGGAAAGTTCTTTTGGGATCGTTTATGAAAAGCATAAGCCCAAATGAGCATCGGTAGTGGAGAGACGTTATTTGACGATAGGACATCGTTTTAAATGGCAATTATTAAATGTATGGAGAAAACACTTTGAACTAAGAGCTATTGCTCTATAAGGACAGTATAGCCGGGTAGTGCTGCGAAAGAAGCACTGAGAAAACTTTTGCACCGCAAGTTAATGGGCGGGGCAACATCGAGAAGAGTAAATTACAATTTGGGGAAATATTGAATGTAATCATATGATATAGTGTGATATGTGGGATAACCTTGAAAGAAAAATATTACGTATGTGATGTCTGTGATGTCGTGCAAATATGCACAGGATTTAGGGTGTATGGGCGCCCTGGTTAGTGTGATTTCAGAATCATCTTAAATAAAGAAATGTGTAAATAAGTGTGTGGAATATATGCCTAAGGGGCAGTCATAAAATAAGTGGAAAAGTGTAGTGAACTGGAGAACTACCTCTACGTAGGGAGTGGAAAGGTATGGGAGGCCTATGACAAAAGATATCCCTAGGCAAGGGAGAAACCCACATTTTTGGGAAACTATAAAAGATTATCACTTAGTTATATGCCTAAAGTGGTTTTACACATAAACAAGGTGTAGATTCCTACCTGTCGAAAACTGCAAAAGGAATGGAGTTCTTAAGCATGGAAATTAGTGTTGAATGAGACATAGTGAATTTGTCTTCGGGTAGACCATTTAAGGATGGAAAAGGGTTGATTTGAGGGTATCAATTAGGAAATTTTTGAAATTTTATGGTTCCAGTGATGGAATTAATAATCGGATTGGTAAAAATCGTGGAGGGGTCAAGGTTTCCATCGGGTTGCTGAATGGATTGACCTGAATACAAATTGTTATCTCGCAATGGGTTATACTATCGAGTAGTATACCCAACTTTACTCTTATAGGGAAGGAGAGAAACAGAACAAGGTGCCAGCCAATATTATTGGGAATTTGGTTGAGACCTTTCAGTCCCACCTCTGGTAAAAAGTGTCAGGAGTTGATAGGGACAGAGTTACATATTGGGTTAAACGTGTCGCCCATAAGTCGATGGGTAGACGGGAAGCGAAGATTGTGCATCCTAGATTTTTGGGTAATTCGGGAGTAGTAATTACCACAGGTAGAGTTACGTGTGATGCCTCGTAACGGTTTAGTCCGCGTGACACCTTGGGAGACCTTGTGGGAAAAGTTTCATTATCCACCTTTGGTAGATAAGAGGTAGGGAAATAACAAGCTTCTAGGACCCTAAATAGGATATGATCCATCAACGGGAATTGAGTAAGTTGTATCCTTTCGTATAGTTCTGGGACGTAAGGAGGGGTACGTCACCGTGAGTTAAAGATTGAAGTCTGACATGCTTAGTTAGTGATGATGTGGGTGACTACTCGAAAGATAGTCAGGCGTTTGTCAACAAGGAAATTAACACCCATACAGGAGGGGAATTTCCTAACATAAAGATAGTAGAGCCGGTGGAGTATAGGCTAATTGTTTAAGGCACTGTATGGTCGGGGACCATCGAGTTAGAGATTGGTGACCATCGAAAGGGCTTCCAAGCACGGGCCATTCGAGGAGATTGATTTGTAGCCAAACATCTCATAGGAGGAGAGATCCAAGGCTATTTTGGGTCACAGTGAGCGAAAGCTACGGATCTAAGGTGGTACCACTAGTTAGAGTTTGATGGGGGCACAACAATATTGACGAGTCTACGTGGGAGCGGGAGGAGGATATGTGAGAGCAGTATCCAAAGTTATTCTCCGCAGTTGTGACCAAATTTCGGGGACGAAACTCCTTTGTAAAGGGGGGAGTATGTAACACCCCGGATTTCTGTACATTTAATTAACTCAGAAAATTTTAAATTACTCGCGTGTCGTAATTTAATTGAATTAATTATGGTAGTATTTATTTAAATATTAATCGGAGTGTAATGGTTAATATTAAGGGAAATTTAATTACTAAATGAATAGTAATAATTTAATTACGTCATAACGTGTATTAGTGACGTGGCATTTATTTATCTCAGTCGAGAGTCGGTATAGACTAATTTGGGTGTGAGATAAGGATTTTTATAAATTAACTTGGATGTCGATTTTGAGTGCACGGTTGAGTCTGGATGGGATGAGATAGTCGAAAAAGTGTACTCGGGGTAGTAAATGGGTCACGGGTCTTTTTTAGGCATAACCGGGCCCACACAGGAGTTTTTGGGTCATTTGGGCTTGACCCATTAGTCTAAAAACAGGATTTGGTATAATGAAACTAGGTCATAGAGTATAGAATGATAGAAAATCATACTCCAAACCTAGGGCTTTGAGAGATAAATAGAGGAAGCAAATTGAGAACAATTTGGGGAGCTTTTGAAGACAAATCAAGAAAGGGATTGGGGTGTTCTTCATCAAACCTTCCTCTACCTCAACGGATCAGACTCTACTAATAATTAGAGGCAAGTGATTAACTGTTGTGATATTTAATTTTGATAATCAATTCATATTTTGGTGATGTGTGAAACAAAATCTGTTTTGGGTATAAATGGGTATTTGGGTGAAATTGGTTTTTTTATAAAGGATATATCTTGATGAGATTTGGGGTGATATTAGTATGTTTCATGATTTTTTAGTATAGGAATATGAATCGTATGATTAAATCCTGCAAGAATCGTTATTGAAATTCTGATAATAGAGATGAAAAATGTTATTGGATGTTTGAAACCCGGGTGAAACCCGAATCTGGAAAACGTTAAAATTCGTGGAAATTAATTGTTGATTTAAGGCCTCTAAGTTGATTAGAACCCGTCTTCATATGTTATTATGGTTGATTTTGATCGGATATTACTATGGGAGAAAGTAAAAGCGTGGTTGGGTTAACAATGGTTGAAACAGAATCGTGGGGAAGAAAGGGACCCGATCGATCGATCGATCGACCATCCCTGATTTTTGGCAGTTCGCCCAGATTTTTATATAAAGGGAAAACATATGTTAAATTAAATCCTATACTTTATTTAGTGATAAATAAATATAAGGCACATATTCCTAACAATTATGGGGAAAAGTAATTGGGATTAGGGAGGAATTATGTGGGGCACTTTATGAATCAATTTGAGGGATTTGATTCCAAAATAATTAGATACGGATCAAGTGGACGAGTCCGGGTATATTGGTTAAGTGACGCCAAGGTAGCGAATTAATTATGGAGATAAATTTAATGAATTTGGAGTCGGGATATAGACTTGGATAATATTTAATTTCGGGCCAAGTGAGCGAGTCCGTGTATATTGGTTGGGTGACACCAAGGTAATAAAATTGATTAATGTGTAAATTAATTAAACTAGAGTCGAACCATAAACTCAGGAATATTTTCAGGCTAGTGCTATGGGCGTTGTGCATGGTAATGCTGGAATTAAATTTAATATATATACGGTAGTGTGATAGTTTATATATAAATTGTGTGCTTATAGATATATGTGATTAGATATTTATTTAATTTATATACTCTACTGCTATCAAGGGAGGTTGCGCGAAGTAGTTGAATCCCCTGGCTTGAGGAGCAGGGCGAGTATATCCCCAGGTCCTATTGTCCAAATATGGGTGAGGGGTTTATCTCACTTTTAGGGGGAAATATGACCGCCTCCACTACGCTTACATGTTTACCAAGCTCGTGAGTGATTCCGACTTGGGCTATTCAGATTAAGTGAGCATACCTGGGGTGATAGCACTTTAGAGAATACATCTGGTGAGTTATTACTCGGGAGGATGGGTTATATTTATATTCAACATATGTGTGAATGTCGTAATATGGTTATACATATATAATGGGATAAATAGTTATATACGAGTAATTAAATACATGAAGTGAATTGTAATAATTATATATGGGTTATATTCATATTCAACATATGTGTGATTGTTGTAAGATAACTTTACTTATATAATGGGGTGAATAATTATATACGAGTAATTTAAATACAAAGAGAAAATTGTATTATTTATATAACTAGTTGATATTATGGCTTTCATGAAAGATGATTAACTAAGTTAAGGTGGTAAATAACTTATAAATCATGCATTGAAAATACTCGGGATTGAATAGGGCGGTTGACAAGAGCTATATCAAGTATCTAGTTTCGGGGTAGAGGACTAGGTGGGATGTAAAGAAAGCGTTAGGTGTGCACATTAGTTGAGATGTGAGTTTGTCCTCAAAGGAGTACGACACTAACTTAAATATGAAGCGCATTCATGCATTTTATATTACTGCAAGTTAATCATTTGCTAAATGTTTTCAAAATGTTTTGGGTTCTAATCCTTGCTATAAAACTATTTTCAAAATCTTTTAGGTGTCCAGCCACAGGGACGCCAGGCTTGATATTCTATTCCAGGGACACGTAGTTGCGGCACATGTGGATGCTAGCAGGAGCTTGGATCAGATGCATCGTTCATTCTTTCCTAGAGTAGGAATCATCTATCATTTTTAGTTTTACTTAGGGCTTATCGCCCAGACTTTTCAGTATAATTTCCGGATTCATTTATTCAGTTGTTGGACGATTGTTATTAGACTATTTATTTTTGTTGCCGATGGTTCATTCGGCAAGTACTTTATTTATTGATTTATTTAATTTGATCCAGTTGTTGTGAATGGCTCATTGTGTATTTCCGCATGTTATTGTTTTTGTTTAAATAAAAAGATAAAATTTGGCACCGACTTTTTGGAATACTGGGTGGTTAGTGAGTTTTAAAAAGGTTTTTGATAGTGATGCTAAGAATGGACCAACTGGGATTCCTGTTTTAATTTGATATAGGACTGATCACCCGGTATTTTATTAGGTGGGGTGTCACAGGTAGGTCACGCATGACGTCACTAAGATATTTTTTAAGGGAATTTTTACTTTGGTCAAAGATCGTTTGGTACTAAAACCGGTGGATAAAGTAACTCATGGTTGCTTGGATGATGCTCTCTCGGGTTTTGCCCTATTGTACGATTTGGTGTTTTACCTGGTGTACCTAAAGTGGTTAAGTCATACCTTAGTGTTTCCTTGATTATCAATCTTCCAAACCAGTTCCCTAACAAGTTCCAAAAGTGAGTTTGTTCGATAGAGCATGGAAGTTTTGCTAAATCCTACCAGACCTGGTCCCTCACGGTTAACGATTAACCTCACCAATATTACAATGCTTCTCATTACTTACAATATGTCTCATAAATACATATAAGTTAAAAAAAATGAAATACAATGCTTCTAAAGTTGCAAGGTTATATGTTCTTAGTTTATTTCGTGGAATACACACACACAATCCAATTTAAATTAGCTAAGAAGAGATATTCTCCAATTTTAATTTATGTAGCAGATTCACAAGTTCGCAAGAACAAATTTCAATTAATGCAATGAGATTGTTAACTTGGTTAATTAGAATAAAATTATTCCAATTTTATCCTATGCATACATCTAGGTGGTTTGATAAAGTAAATTGCAAAAATCACAACCACAACGCGCCAATGTACGAGGAAAACCCAAATGGGAAAAACTTCGGACGACTGGGCCTAGATAAAATCCACTACAAAATAGGTTTTACGAGAGACTCAAAAGACTTACAGACATTGACTCACTCAAGACATGCTTATGCCGTCCTCGACCTTCGAATTTGTAGTACGCGAAGCTCCAATGCGTTTCTCGACACTCCTCGTGTCGCGGTATCCACCGAAGCCCAAAACCACCGTCGCCACTAAGCTTAAATGCAGAGATCCACCGCACACTAGCTTATTGAATGTCAAGATGATTGAAGGGGTTTTGTTTCAAAAATTGAAAATGATGTTGGAGATTGATTTTACCAAAAAGAGGGAAGTTATGAAAAATGCTCTAAAGAGAATATGGAAATTCCTTAGCTTGAGAAACTCATTATCGTCCATATGACATGACCGAGAAAGTAGTGGACCAAAACAGTTGTGGGAAAATAACTGCAGAAAAATAAGTAAAAAATTTCTGATCTGGCAGAACTCGTTCGAACGAGTTATCTAATGGAATTCCATTATCGAATTAGATAGGTCGTTAGAAATCTCGTTCAAACGAAATCGTTCGAACGACATTCCTAATGAGTTTCCAGTATAGTCTGGGGAATGTCGTTAGATCCAGGTCGTTCGAACGACCTAGAGAAAACTTCGAACGAGATTTCTATTTTTTTCAATAAACTATTCAAATTAATTTCAAAAATAGTTCTTTATGAAAATTAATTATTTACGAACATTACTTTATATGAAAATTTTTCGTTTATAAAAAACACTCCAGCACATCAAATTGATTTTGGTCATATACCTTTTAGAATAGCGAACATGGCCTGCATATTGATATCGCGTGAACTTTGGATGCAATGCTCGAATCTTTACGTTGTATGATGCTTGATGAGGAATGACCCAAAATTGTTTTATCCAACGGAATGTAGCCAATATAACAAATGACTCGATTGGAATTTTGTCCTTACAAATCTCCCCCTTTGGCTATTCCGGGACAAAACAGAATAGTAAAAATAAAATAAAAAGACTGAATTTGCTAAACCAGCCGTCAAGCCGATTCTAAAGGCCGTCCCAAAACCTCCCAAAAAAGACAGACTCAATGACACGACTGACGATGCTGCAAAAGAGTAGGTGATGTATCCTACACACATGAAACAACAAATTCATAAACGCATGGGGAAGTAGAGAATGAAGCATATATAAAACAATGTGTTAGCATATGTTGTGAATGGTAAATGAACTCCCCCTAAAATATGCATATGTTGAATATTAAGAAATTAACTCCCCCTAAATTATGAATTCCCCATATAAATATTTCTCCCCCTTTTTGTCCGGAAAAGACAAAAGGATAAATGGCCTGCATGTTAAAGGATAATCAAGAGAACAATAGGCAATAAACCAATAAATATGAAGAAATAAAATGACAAAGGAAATAACATGATGATTTATTAACCAATGGGAAAAGGGAAATATTCAAGGTGCATACACGTCATAAGGATAAAAAATCCAAACCAAAGGAAACAATACAAGAAATAAAATATCCACTCATCCTCACAAGTACATAGAGAAAGGAAATGAAAAACACAGTACATCAAGGGGTACGAGCATCATGTGGAGAATCATCGGGAAGAGAGCCAGAGCCGGATCCGAATGATCCTGCACCACGGTGCATCTCCATACGGAGAATGGCATCAAGGTGCTCTAACAGAAGAGAGTCCCGACGTGCCTGGGCTTCATCTCTGCGCGCTTGAGCCTCATCTCGGCGAGCTTGTGCTTCTCGATCCTGTTGCATAGAAACCAAAAGCTCATGCAATAGCGCCCGGTCTTGACGTCTATTTTCTTGAATCTACTCAACCTGTGAACGAATAAACAAAATATCCTTCGACGCTATGGGGGCGGGAGCATATGAAGAAGAGGGTCGATGGATAGAGCGAGAGGGTGCGAGACGACTGGGGGCAGGGTGGGTGGAAGTGGAGGAGTGAGAGGAAGCGGAGGGAGTGAGGTGAGGGGTATCGGGGGGTAAATGACTATGAGACCGGCTGACCGAGGACATGTCAATGGTTTGGTATTTGGTGATGGGGACATCAGTGGAGAGGCGGGGGCAGCCGACGGCAAGACAAAAACGGGTAATAATTGCCGCAAATGGGAGGGCTTGGCGAGCGGGACTGGAAGGGAGGATCCTAACCGTCCGAATGACACTAAAGATGAAGGCGGGGAGGTCTATAGCAGCCCTAATGCTAATGGAAAACATGAGATCCACGTGCATTTTGGTTATTTAGGTTGTGTTAGCACGGGGAATAAGACAGGCACACACGATCCAATTAAGGACCATAAAATCGAGATGTAAATGTTTGTGAAAGATTGTGACAGTGTCGGGAGGGAGTAGCCTAAAAACGGTGCTTAGAACGAGAGAAGGGTCAGGACGAGTATCGAAAGTCCATGGGAAGGAGGGATTATTGACCCTAGGTAAGGGGATGAGATGAGCTATTGATTCGGGAGAGACAATAATCTCCCTACCGCGCACTCGAGAATAAATGTGATTTTCCTTATCATGCATCCCAAAATAAAATTCCCGAATGAGGTCGGGAAAAATAGGGTCCGTGAGTGAGAATAAAGGGTCCCACCCTAAATCAGAAATCCATGAATGCACAGTGGTGCCGTGGAGGGATTGGAGATTAACAAGTTTCTCCCGAACAATAGAGCGTGTAGAGAAACCTTGGGTATGGTACTAGGTGTGTGCAGAGAGTGATCCCCAACGCTGCCTAAGGTGAGGTATAGATGCATTAGCATTGGACTCCTTATCAGAGGAAGAGGAGCGTTCTTAGGGGGAATTACTAATACGGCGCGGGCGACGATTACGAGCCATTCTAAACGAGGGAAAAAACTAGAACCTACCCGACATAAAGCCAACCAAACCGCCATACATGCCAATTAAGCCAATAAACCAAACAACCAATTAGCACAAATCCCATCCGCCAAAAATTAATTAAGATATATTCCATGAAAAGAAAAAAATGTATTAATTAAAAACTGATATTTGGAAAATAGAGATAATTTTTAATTAAGGAAAATGCATTTTAAATTATCATGGAATGTAGCTTAATAGGACTAAAGAAACTGACCTTAAATACCTAGAAAGATATACACATAAACATATATGGAATTTGGGTGACAAAGGAATAAAAGGTTAAACAAAAATTAACCCAAACGCATATATCAATATGAGTATATATATATATAAAGAGATATAAAGAGAGAAGAAAAGAATGATACCTTAAATAAAAGAGGATAACTGAAGCTCGGTGATCTATAGAGAAAATAGGAGGACTAAGTGAAGGTTAAAGGAGGAGGTGAAATTGTTGTGGGGAAAATGGGTAATGATGTAAGTGGAAGAGAGAGTGGGAGAGAGGAATAATGGGAGGGGAAAAAGATAAGGGAAAATGGAAGAGAGAGTGGGAGAAAAAATCTGGGAAAGGAGGACATGGGGAAACGTGGGCAGGAGGAGAGAGAAAAAAGGTTGAGGCGATAATTTTTGGGGAAGAGAAATTGCAGTTTTTAAACCCAGGTCATTCGAATGAGTGATGTCTTTCGAACGATTTATTTCGAACGAAGTTCCAGAAGCGGATTGGGTATTTCGTTAGAAGTTCGTTCGAACGACATTACGAACGATGTTCCAGAAAGGGGATTAGAAATTTCGTTAGAAATCTCGTTCGAACGAGAATTTATGACGAAAATCAATATTTTTAAATAAAAATAAAAAATAAAATAATATTAAAAATAGCATAATAGCAGGAATTAGGATGGCCAGAAATATGCCAAAATACGGATTTTAATAGTCCGAGCTTGTGTCAATATATCCAAATAGTGGGAGCGAGAATGTAGGGGTGTGAACAATAAGAGTGAGAGTTTTTAGCCAAAACAAAGTACAAGTACGGAATACCAAACAATATATAAACATAATATTCACTCACATTAGCTTTGTGTCAAAAGGAAATATTATAGAACACTTAACCACGAATGCAACAAGCATACAAAATAGATGATTCTCTCGCCAATAATGTCATAATGAGAAAGCAATGAATCGATTAAATGTGCATGCCCATTGATCTTCAACTTATATCTCCCATGAGCAACAATAGATTGAGACTATTCTTTTTGAAGAATCAATCAAGCTAATTATTTTGGCTTTGGCATTATATATCATTTTCAATGCTTCTATTTTAGGCATACAATCGAGAATGCAAATGGAGGCTTTTCACGCAAAAACTTTATGTTTTTTGTAGCCCGAGTCCATTGCTTGAAACAGAAACCAACCGGAAGAATATAATTATTTTTGTTTCAATACGGGCAATGGATTATCATGCACAATTTCGATTGCTTATAATAGACGTGACAGGATTGAGAAGACAACACCAAATCTCACTTTGCAAGTACAATGTGAACAAGATATCTGTAATATTTCGTGAACGGTGTGTGCAAAAAGGCAAAGGTGTGAGAAAATCACAGATATATATATCATAAAAGAGAATTTTTGTGCACAAGATAAATAAGGTCTGGATTAACTACTCATTGAAGGCCACGTGGACATGGAAAAAGATAGTGATTCGAATACATCGACCACAAAGCCATATGGACAAAAAATTTTGAAAGCTTTTCTAACCATTCCCGTTTTTCCTTGAAAATAAGAGAAAAATATTTTTGAGATTTTGCATAAAATATATACAAAAGTAATCTAGTTCATAGGTATAAAAATATGCAAGAGAAACAACTTAAACTAGATAAACGGCTTCGATCTCAATCAATTGAGCAAACCCCAATTGATTTCCTAACGTTTTCAAACCTAAAGGCATCTAGAGGTTTAGTAAAGATATCGGCCAATTATTGATCGGTAGAAACAAAGCTTAGAGAAACTATTTTCTCTTCAACCAAGCCGCGAATAAAATGTTCGCGGATCCTAATATGCTTGGTTCTAGAGTGTTGAACAGGATTGCGGGAAATGTGAATGGCACTAGTATTGTCACAATAGATAGTCATAGTGCCTTGAGAGATACCGTAATCTTCCAACATTTATTTCATCCAAATGAGTTGAGTGCAACAACTCCCGGCGGCTATGTATTCAGCCTCTGCCATGGACAAAGAAATAGAATTTTATTTCTTGCTCATCCATGAGACGAGTGCACTTCCAAAGTAAAAACAACCACCAGAGGTACTTTTGCATTCATCAACATCTCCAGCCCAATCGGCATCCGAATATACTGATAGAAAATCATTTGTGCCGAAAGAATACCAAATTCCAAAAGACAGAGTTCCACTAACATATTTGATAATATGTTTAATAGCAAGTAAATGAGACTCTTTTGGGGTGGCTTGATAACGGGCACAAAATCCTACACTAAAGGAAATATCCGGACGGCTAGCAGTTAGGTAAAGTAAACTACCTATCATACTTCTAAAAAGAGTGTGATCTACATCCTTTCCGTCGGTATCCTTACTAAGTTTAATTGATGAACTCATAGGAGTACATGCATGTTTAGCGGATTCGAGTTTAAATTTCTTAACAAGGTCTTTAGCATACTTAGTTTGGGACAAAAATATCCCACTTTTGAGTTGACGAACTTAAAGACCTGGAAAGAAAGTAAGTTCACCTACCATACTCATCTCAAATTCATTGTGTATTTCTTTTGAGAAAATTTGAGTATGTTTATCACACGTAGACCAAAACACTATATCGTCAACATATACTTGAGCAACTAGGATAGCTTTTTCATCACAACGAACGAAAAGTCTCATATCTACTCCCCCTCTAAAAAAGCCACGAGAAAGGAGATAAGAAGTGAGTCTTTCATACCAAGCACGGGGTGCTTGTTTCAAGCCATATAGCGCTTTCTTTAGGAAGAAGACATGATTAGGATGCTTTGGGTATTCAAACCCTTTTGGTTGTTCAACATAGACTTCTTCTTGAATAACACCATTTAAAAAGGCACATTTTACATCCATTTGATATAATTTAAATTGGAGGTGACATGCTATGGCGAGTAAAAGGCGAACCCATGCTAACCTAGCAACAGGAGCAAAAGTTTCTTCAAAGTCAACACCTTCTATTTGGGTGTATCCTTGGGCAACCAATATTTCTTTATTATGAATAATGACACCATGTTCATCCATTTATTTTTTGAAAATCCATTTGGTGCCAATGACATTAGTACTAGAAGGCCTAGGTACTAATTCCCCAACATCATTTTTCTTAAATTGAAACAATTCTTCTTGCATAACATTAATCCAATGTTCATCTTTTAATGATTCTTTAAAGTTTTTAGGTTCAATTTTAGAAGTATAACATAAATAGGTAACTTTATTTTCTAATTGCACCCTAGTCTTGACACCTACCTAGGGTTCTCCAATAATTTTTGAAGTGTCATAGCTTTTATGCACCCAAGGAGTATGATCCTTTTTCTCAGTAGTGGGAACAACCAAGTCATTTTGAGATTCAATACTTTCAACATTGGACACAACATCACGCTCACATGCCAAATCTTCCTCATTATCAATTGATGTGTCCGGAGCATCGTCTTTTATGACAATATTAATTGATTCCATGACTTTAGAGCTACTTAAGTTGAATACTCTAAAGGCTCTACTGTTTTGAGAATACCCTAGGAATATACCTTCATCATTCCTTGAGTCAAATTTGCCTAGAAGTTCTCTATCTCGAAGAATATAGCACGAACTACTAAACACTCTAAAGTAGGACAAATTAGGTTTCTTACCCATCCACAATTCATATGGTGTTTTGTTAGTGTTAGGACGCAAATAAACCCTATTTACGGTGTGACATGCGGTGTTAATCGCTTCGTCCCAAAACCTATGGGGCACATTTCTTCCTAGGAGCATAGATCTTGCCATTTCTTGAATTGTTCAATTTTTTCTTTCAACTATACCATTTTGTTGTGCAGTTCGAATGACCGAGAATTCATGTTTAATTCCTATTTCATCATAAAAGGCATTCACACCAGATTCCTTGAATTCGGTTCCATTATCACTCCTAAAGCGATTTATGGTAACACCATGTTGATTTTGAAGAGTTCTACACTTAACAGTAAGAAAATCAACTATCTCAGATTTTTCTCTTAGAAAGCCTACAATAGAGTACCTAGAAAAATCATCCACCATTACTAAGATATATATTTTTCCTCCTATGCTCTCGGTACGAGTGGGACCCATAAGGTCCATGTGTATCAATTCTAAGACACGAGAGGTAGTTATAGTGTTTAACTTCTTATGAGGACTCTTAATTTAATTTCCTAATAGACACAACCCGCAAATAGTGGAGGTTGGCTTTCCAAGTGGTGGTAAGCCTCGAACTAGATCTTTTCTCACTAATCTATCAAGATCTCTAAAGTTAACATGACCTAATCTTTGATGCCAAAGATCGACAGACGAGGCTTTTGCACTATTACAAACTAAAGATGATTTAGGATTAATTTCATAGCAATTGTCACTAGTTCTAACACCTTGTAAAATAGATTCACCCGATTGATCATATACGGTGCACTCCGATTGACTAAAGTTGACATCAATATTTTCATCACATAATTGGCTATTACATATCAAATTTGCCTTGAGACCATCAACATAAAGTACATTTTCAAGTTTAGGAAACTCAGAGATTTCAATAGATCCTCTACCCATGATTCGAGATTTGCTTCCATCTCCAAAAGTGACTTTACCATCTTTATAATTTTCAAGAGTGGTAAATAGAGATTTATCACCAGTCATATGTCTCGAACAACCACTATCAAAATACCATTGGGAGGTATTTTGAGCCTTAAGTGCAACATGAGCAACAAAAGCTTTATTGGAGTGATTTTTCTTAACCCAAGCTTGAGTTGTTTTCCTTCCTTTGCTGGCTCTAGTGTTATAATTGGAATTATTTCCTTAAACTTTAGAAAACCTAAGAAACTCTTCCATTAGACCTTTAGAAGTATTTACTAGATACTCAACTTAACTCTTAAGACTAGCTAAGGAGCTATAGTGTTGTTTAGAATTTGTGAAATGAGAGTTCTTTCCAAGCTTGTAGCAAAAATCTTTAAGATGACCCCGTTTGTGACAATAAGTGCACACATAGGGTTGTTTTGAATCAGCTTTTAAGGGTTGCTTAGTAGGACTTATTTTCGAAACATTAGATTTGGTAACAAACTTAGCTACTGGTTTGGGTTTAACTTTTGAAGAATCTCCTTCTTCATATCCTATACCCTTTCTCTCTTGATAACCTTTCTCCTTATATCCTAAAACAGGACCTAGAAATAATTTTCCCATTCTTCCTGAATTATCCTAGAGTGTGACTTTAACTTCACGAGAGGACTCGAGATCTTTTTCAAGTTGGGCAATTTTAGCTTCGAGATATTTTCTAATCTCTAAAGACTCATTAAGATCTTTGTTGACACCTTCCAAGGAGATAATTAAGTCACATTTTTCTTTACCTATCAAGATAAGCTTCTCAGAAAGAGATATCTTAATTGCCTCGATTTGACTAACTAAAGCCTCCTTCTCCTTCAAGTCTTTCAACTCTTTTTCCAAAGTTAATACTTTAAAGGTTAATCTTTTGTTAACTTTTTGAATACGAAGAATAGGAGGATTGTAGTTCACTTTCATCTATTTCACTTTCACTTTCTTTTTCATCACTACTAGTAGAGTGAGTGGAAGCAACCTCAAGATTTTGCTCGAAATGGTTAACATTAAGGTATGACACACTTGCATTACTAGATGGCTTGCCATAAATGGACTGAAATTATTTCTATATGGGGTAGAGTCTTCAGACTCATTATCATTGTCACTTAGAGTGGCATTGTAAATCGCTTTTTCTTTGCCTTGTCTTTTAAGTTTTGTAGGGCACTCGAATGCTCTATGATCACGTTCCTCATACTCAAAGCATCTCTCCAAATCATCATTTTTAAAGTTATCTTTGTTGAACTTCTTCGGATCCTGATTATTGAATTTTCTATTTCCTCATTTGTTTTTGTTCTCAAATTTTGGTTTTTCAAATTTAGAGTTTTGCTTTTTAAACTTGAGATTTTTTTAAAATTTTTAGCAAATAAAGCTATATCATCAGGATCTATATCAAACTCATCAGAATCAGACACATCGACTTTCTTACCTTTTAAGGTAACACCTTTATCTTTGCTTTTGTTATCTTTAGGAAACATATCTAGTTCATAAGTTTGAAGATCACCAACAAGTTCTTCAAGTTTTAAAGTATTCAGATTTCCTAATGAATTAAGGACAGTGACATTAGGAATGAACCGCTCAGGAAGACATCTAAGAATTTTCTTAACAACACGATCTTCAGGTATTTTTTCACCTAGGTTAAAGCAAGAATTAACAATATCGGATATACGAGCATATAACTCATCAAATGTGTCAGATTCTTTCATGGTCATCGTTTCAAATTGGGTTGTTAAGTTTTGAAGTTTTGAAGCTTTAAATATACTAGTTCCCTCGTGAGTAACTTGGAGAATATTCCAAGCTTCCTTTGACGTTTCGCACGTCATTATACGACGAAATTCATCGGGGGTCACCGCACCAAATAAGGCATTTAAACCTTTAGAGTTAAAGTTACACCATTTTAGTTCTTCCTCACTCCACTGTTCTACAGGAGTCAAAATAATTTCATCATTAACTACCACAGTAGGAGGGGACCATCCTTTTTCAACAATAACCCAAACACGTTCATCAATAGATTTAAGGGCAAATTTCATACGTGCTTTCCAATAGGTGTAATTAGTTCCATCAAACAACGGTGGTCTATTTGACGAAAAACTATCCATATAACCTCCAGGATTCATCTAAGTAAATTTTAGAGACTAGCTCTGATACTAATTTGAAGTTGCAAGGTTATATGTTCTTAGTTTATTTCGTGGAATACACACTCGCAATCCAATTTAAAATTAGCTAAGAAGAGATATTCTCCAATTTTAATTTATGTAGCAGATTCACAAGTTCGCAAGAACAAATTTCAATTAATGCAATGAGATTGTTAGCTTGGTTAATTAGAATAAAATTATTCCAATTTTATCCTATGCATACATCTAGGTGGTTTAATAAAGTAAATTGCAAAAATCACAACCACAACGCGCCAATGTACGAGGAAAACCCAAATGGGAAAAACCTCGGACGACTGGGCCTAGATAAAATCCACTACAAAATAGGTTTTACGAGAGACTCAAAAGACTTACAGACATTGACTCACTCAAGACATGCTTATGCCGTCCTCGACCTTCGAATTTGTAGTACACGAAGCTCCAATGCGTTGCTCGACACTCCTCATGTAGCGGTATCCACCGAAGCCCAAAACCACCGTCGCCACTAAGCTTAAATGCAGAGATCCACCACAAACTAGCTTGTTGAATGTCAAGATGATTGAAGGGGTTTTGTTTCAAAAGTTGAAAATGATGTTGGAGATTGATTTTACCAAAAAGAGGGAAGTTATGAAAAATGCTCTAAAGAGAATATGGAACGTCTTAGCTTGAGAAACTCACTTTCGCCCATATGATATAACTGAAAAAGTAGTGGACCAAAACAGTTGTGGGAATATAACTGCTGAAAAATAAGTTAAAAATTTCAGATCTGGCAGAACTCGTTCAAACGAGGTCGTTCGAACGACTTGTCGTTCGAACGAGTTATCTAACGGAATTCCAGTATCAAATTAGATAGGTCATTAGAAATCATTTCTAACGATTTTCCAGTATAGCCTGGGGAATGCCGTTAGATCCAGGTCGTTCGAACGACCTGGAGAAGACTTCGAACGAGATTTCTATTTTTTTCAATAAACTGTTCAAATTAATTTTAAAAATAGTTCTTTATGAAAATTAGTTTTTTACGAAGATTACTCTATATGAAAATTTTTCGTTTATAAAAAATACTCCAACACATCAAATTGATTTTGGTCATATACCTTTTAGAATAGAGAACATGGCGTGCATATTGATGTCGCGTGAACTTTGGATGCAATGCTCGAATCTTTACATTGTATGATGCTTGATGAGGAATGACCCAAAATTGTTTTGTCCAACGGAATGTAGCCAATATAACAAATGACCTGATTGGAAATTTTTCCTTACAAATATTCCCCTTTGGCTATTCCGGAACAAAACAGAATAATAAAAAAGAAATAAAAAGACTGAATATACTAAACCAGCCGTCAAGCCGATTTTAAAGCCCATCCCCCCCCCCCCCCCCCAAAAAAAAAAGACGGACTCAATGACACGACTGACGATGCTGCAAAAGAGTAGGTGGTGTATCTTACACACATGAAACAACAAATTCATAAATACATGGGGAAGTAGAGAATGAAGCATATATAAAACAATGTGTTAGCATATGTTGTGAATGGTAAATGAACTCCCCTTAAAATATGCATATGTTGAATATTAAGAAATTAACTCCCCCTAAATTATGAATTCCCCCTATCACTATTTCTCCCCCTTTTTGTTCGGAAAAGAAAAAGGGATAAATGGCCTGCATATTAAAGGACAATCGAGAGAACAATAGGCAATAAACCAATAAATATGAAGAAATAAAGTGACAAAGGAAATAACATGATGATTTATTAACCAATGGGAAAAGGGAAATATTCAAGGTGCATACACGTCATAAGGAAAAAAAATCCAAACCAAAGGAAACAATACAAGAAATAAAATATCCACTCATCCTCACAAGTACAAAGAGAAAGGAAACGAAAAACAAAGTACATCAAGGGGCAGGAGTATCATGTGGAGAATCATCGGGAAGAGAGCCGGATCCGAATGAGCCTGCACCGCGGCGCATCTCCATATGGCGAATGACATCAAGGTGCTCTAACAGAAGAGAGTCCCGACGTGCCAGGGTTTTATCGCTGCGCGCTTGAGCCTCCTCCCGGCGAGCTTGTGCTTCTCGGTCTTGCTGCATAGAAACCAAAAGCTCCTGTAATAGCACCTGTCCTTGACGTCTATCTTCCTGAATCTGGTCAACCTGTGAATGAACAGATAAAATATCCTCCGACGCTATGGGGGAGGGAGCATAGGAAGAAGAGGGTCGATGGATAGAGCAAGAGGGTGCGGGACGACTGAGGGCAGGGTGGGTGGAAGTGGCAAAGTGAGAGGAAGCGGAGGGAGTGAGGTGAGGGGTATCGGGAGGTAAATGACTACGATACCAGATGATCGAGGACATGTCAATGGTTTGGTATTTGGTGATGGGGACATTGGTGGAGAGGCGTGGGCAGCCGACGACAAGACAAAAATGGGTAATAATTGTCGCAAATGGGAGGGCTTGGCGAGCGGGACTGGAAGGGAGGATCCTAACCGTCCAAATGACACTAAAGATGAAGACAGTGAGGCCTATAGCAGCCCTAATGCTAATGGCAAACATGAGGTCCACGTGCATTTTGGTTATTTGGGTTGTGTTAACACGGGGAATAAGACAGGCACACACGATCCAATTAAGGACCATAAAATTGGGATGTAAATGTTTGTGAAAGATTGTGATAGTACCGGGAGGGAGGATCCTAAAAACGGTGCTTAGAACGAGAGAAGGGTCAGGACGAGTATCGAAAGTCCATGGAAAGGAGGGATTATTGACCCTAGGTAAGGGGATGAGATGAGCAATTGATTCGAGAGAGACAATAATCTCCCTACCGTGCACTCGAGAATAAATGTGATTTTCCTTATCATGCATCCCAAAATAAAATTCCCGAATGAGGTAGGGAAAAATAGGGTCCGTGAGTGAGAATAGAGGGTCCCACCCTAAATCAGAAATCCACGAATGCACAGTGGTGCCATGGAGGGATTGGAGATTAATAAGTTTCTTCCGAACAATAGAGCGTGTAGAAAAACCTTGGGTATAGTACTGGGTGTGTGCGGAGAGTGATCCCCAACGTAGCCTAAGGTCAGGTGCAGCTGCATTAGCATTGGACTCCTCATCAGAGGAAGATGAGCGTTCCTCGGGGGAATTACTAATACGACGTGGGCAATGATTACGAGCCATTCTAAACGAGGGCAAAAACTAGAACCTACCCAACATAAAGCCAACCAAACGGCCATACATACCAATTAAGCCAACAAACCAAACAACCAATTAGCACAAATCCCGTATCGAATTAGATAGGTCGTTAGAAATCTTGTTCGAACGACATTTCTAACGAACTTCTAACGAGTTTCCAGTATAGCCTGGGGAATGTCATTAGATCCAGGTCGTTCGAAAGACCTGGAGAAAACTTCGAACGAGATTTCTATTTTTTTCAATAAACTGTTCAAATTAATTTCAAAAATAGTTCTTTATGAAAATTAGTTATTTACGAACATTACTCTATATGAAGATTTCTCATTTATAAAAAATACTCCAACACATCAAATTGATTTTGATCATATACCTTTTAGAATAGCGAACATGGCATGGATATTGATGTTGCGTGAATTTTGAATGCAATGCTCGAATCTTTACGTTGTATGATGCTTGATGAGGAATGACCCAAAATTATTTTGTCCAACGGAATGTAGCCAATATAAAAAATGACTCGATTGGAAATTCGTTCTTACAGCTTCCACGAACAACTCCTTTAGGAAAGCTTTATCGTGCCAACAGTGCTTTGTCCTAGGGGAGGTCGTTGGCTTTGAGCAGGAAATTTGCCCTTCTCTTGGACATTCGATGCACTACATCCCACGACCATCGAGAGCAATGTAGCACTATTACCACTCTACGTAGTGGGAGAGTAGTTGATTTGTCACCTCACCCACGCAATGCATCTAAAGATAAAGAGGTTTCGCCCGGCACAAGAGAGGCCGAAGATGCCCCTTTAATTGAGAGTGAGGAGGAGGAAAATACTAGTGGACCCAAGGCCATCACTCCCACCGCTTCCCCATACCCTCAACGGTTGGTCTCTCACTCAAAAATGACCTCCCGTGATGAAGTTCTGGAAGTCCTTAAGCAAGTAAAAATTAATTTACCTTTTCTCGAGACTATACAGAGAATTCCCGCGTATGCCAAGTTTATTAAGGACTTACTCACGGTGAAACGCAAGCTAAAGGTAAACCAGAACGTCTCTTTGGCCCAAAATGTCAGCGCAGTCTTGTCAAGTGACTTTCCATTAAAATATAAAGATCCGGGTGCGCCCACTATTTCGTGTATCTCGGGGAAGAACCGAATCGAGAGAGTTCTAATAGATCTAGGGGCTAGTGTTAACATTATGCCCTATTCCATATATAGGCAACTAGAACTGGGGGCCCTTAAGCCCATCAATATGACTCTCCAGCTCGCGGATCGTTTTGTGAAGTTTCCTCGAGGAATTGTTGAGGATGTGATTGTCCAAATAGACACTTTCTACTTCCCGATGGATTTTGTAATTTGGGACGAAGAACCTTCCGTTCTCCCAAGTAATAATGTTCCCGTTATTCTTGGCCGCCCATTTTATCTACAGCTAATGCTCTTATCAATACCCGAAGTGGGCGTATGCAATTAACTTTCGGGAACATGACCCTCGAAACAAATATCTTTAATAATTCCAAGAGAGAGGGTGATGAAGGGGAACCGCGATGATTGGATCTTTTGGGGGAAGCACACGAGCAAGAAAGAACTTACAAGGAAGAACCATTAGGGGAAGGTTGTGTCATCGAGAGCAAGGTAGGGTATGTATGTTTAGTTAATGAATTTGAGAGCATGAGTGAGCCCACGAACAAGAGTGAAAGAGGAGATTTAGAGTGTGTCGGGAGAGGCTCGTCGAAATACTTAGAGGAAAGTGAATGGCAGGACACTATCGATACATTTATTCTCGATTACCACCCACCCACACCACCCTCTAGGCAGGTTGAGGACACCAAGCAAGAGAGAGAGCTAGAGGAGTTGAGCCTAGCAGAGTTTGAGCGCGAGTTCGGACCGGTGGATGCGAGCCTAAATGATGAAGTCCAATCTTTCTGGGCCTCATTTCGTCATTTAGACGAAAGCGAGTGGGACAATAGAATTGATGAATTTCTCCTTCCTAAACCTCCACCCATACCATTTGAGTCTTCAGAGGTACTTGAAGATACGACTCAAATCTCGTCCGACTTAGCGACCAACTCACGTGCTACGCAACAAGCGGATCCTTTTCCGGTTTATCATAATGCATCTCCCGGTCTTTCCTTTATCTATGGGTACGGGCCAAATTTGTTTCGGCTATTCACGTATGATGGTAAGACGGGAGAGACGAGGAGAGCTTCGTACCCAAAGAAAGGGGTCGGGTGATTTGTGGAGAGAGATGAGAGGTCGTCGCACCCCCGACGCGTATGGGGTGATTTTTGTTGTATTTTTGAGTCATGTATAAGTGTTATATAGTGTCTTGTTCATTTAGAGTAATTAGTTCAAGTATTGTTATTTTTTTTGTATGCTTGGTTCTAACATGTTTTGTAGATTCAATGGACTCGCACTCATCAGGGATCGCTCCATTTGGGTAATATCTTTCTTTTCCTCTCTTTATGTTGTGTTCTTGATTTGCATTGAGGACAATGCAACATTTAAGTTAGGGGGTGTGGGATATTCTTCCCGATTCATAGATTCGATCACATGTTCTTTCCAAGTGTGTTTTGAAAAAAAAAAAAATGAAAAATTTAGAAAAAGTCAAAAATATTTTTCTTCAAAATAAATAAAAATTGGAATTTAAATTTTTCAAAAATATCACCTTTATTCTATTTAAAGTCTCAAATTGTTAACAATCATAATGCACTAAGCCAAAATTGACCGAAGATGGAAATTGAAAGAAAATTGACGACTTAACGAGTAAGTGTGGAGATTGATCAAACCCAGTGAGATTTCGAGCCTTTCAATTTTTTATGAGTTTTTAAATCAATCCGAGTTTATGATTAACTAAAAGTTCTTTTCAGCATTTTAATAAGTCGTTGATGATCTCAATCCTTTGTTTTGATCGGTTATGGGAAATGTGTGAGATGTTGTCTCGAAATTCGTGCTAAATATATCTTTAAACTTAATTAATCTCGAGATGCATATGGTAATGTGATTAGCAATTTGGACAATGAAGTAGGCCCTCGTTTGTTACCCAAAAATATTGGCCATAAAAAGATGTGAAAAATTATCCCTTTGCAACCCAATTTGAGCCTAATAAAATATTTCCCTTTCGTTTGATAACCCGAAACCCCAAATAGCCCGAAATTGTGAAAATTAAGAAAATTCATCAAGTAAGTCCAAATTGTGCAATAAAAAGGGGCAAGAGAAAAACAGGAAAAAAAAATAGCAAGAAAAAAAGAAGAAGAAGAAGAAGAAGAAAATGAAAAAAAAAGAAGAGAAAAATGAGCGAATGCCCGAAAAACCACTAATGGACGTCATAAGGATATTTTCCAATTCCAAACAATCCATATATTCCCAATTTTACCCTTTACACCTTTTAACCCAAAAAAGTCCTAACCGAGTCCGAATGGTGAAATTAATTACCGCATGGAGAGCTAAGACATGAAAAGATAATATGAGAGATTAAATGGTGTGAACTAGAAGTGATGTTCCCATTTCCTAATAACTGTATTCCGATGATGAGATCGTTTCACCATATATTTCCTTCTTTTCAATTTTGTATGCATGAATTTGTGTCCATTATATTTACTCTTTATATCATGCATACTGAGAGAAAAACAACCACAATCCGAGTGATTCGTTTGTGAGTGCAATCCGTAAGAATTTGAATCAAAACGAATTTTCGAAAAGTAACGTAATGCTCAATCGGTGGAAGTTTGAGGTTTAATTTTTGGCTTTGCACACACACACACTATGGTTTGAGACATTTAAATATGAATTTATGGTGATTATTTTTCGAAAAGTTTAAATTGTACAATTTTTAAGTATTTTGATATTTATTTGAGTCAATAAAGAATTTTGTGGGTAAATTCACTGCAAACCCTCACGAGACAAAACTCGTCCTACTAGGGTAACCTAGGGGTTTAAAGGCTTGTTGCATACGCTAAATGGAATCGCTTGCCCGCGAAAAAGGTATTCTATCCCAATAAAAGAATTTTCAAGAGTGGATTTTTGGTTAGATTCATTTAAATTGCTCGGGACGCGCAAAGTTCTAAGTTGGGGGGTGTGATTAGGCACATATTCTTCACATTTATTCCCTTAAATCTTGAAATGATTTCTTAAAAGAAACAAAAAGATAATTAATGATTGGGAAAATTTCTAGTGAAATAAAAATTTACTTAAGAAAAAAATAAACTGAAAATTACAAAAAAATTTAGATCTAACAAATGGTAGAAAATAGGGTAGGGTACAATCCCTCCATCCTTAACAAATTACCGTATAGAATACTAGAATTGTAAATTAAAATTATTGACTAGATCCGGTCTTTATAAATTCTAAGCATTACATATATGAGGGATCTAGCCCGCATCATATGAAATCAAAGATAGATATAAAGCGCTGAATGATAAATCATACTCGCAAAGCGTTCTTAAACATCTCAAGTACCTAGGGCAAGAGAGATTAAAAGATTGACAATATTTGTATGAGTTTCTTTCACGATTCAATCAATATTTTAATTTAACCTCTATTTTCTACATAAATAATTTGCCTTGGATTGAGTTCATGTACCCCAACCCTTGAAAAACTTAACTAAACATGGTTTTATGAGAAAGCAAATTCATAACAATATATGGAATTATGGATCTAACAAACATTGTTAACAAATTGCAAAAGAATTGAGAATTAAATTGGAAATAAAATAAAGAATAAATAAGAGAATGAAAAATTGATACTTGTATTCAGCAATAGGGAAAAGAGATGAACTTGAATCCAGAAAAATTCTTCTTCTTAAACCTTACAAACTAGAGTTTATGAAAATTTCTATGTAAAGAAAAACTAAGAAAACTCTCTAAAATCTCACTTTCTCTTATTAAAATTCTATTATACTCTCTAGAATTTGTCTCCCTCTCTCTAGAATTCTACTCCCCTTGAAAATGAGGTAGGGCTTGATCTTTTATAGCACCAAGTTTCACGAATTTGGCATCAAATTTCGTTTGTGGCACAAGTTTTCCAAGAGTTGCACTGCATTAAATGCATAATTAATTGCCTGGATTTCGCATGACCGGACCGGTCCATTATCGCGCAACTTCAAAACATCATAACTTCTTCACCGTAGCTCGGATTGAGGTGCCGTTTTTTCCAGTGTTCTTGTAATTTAGAGATCTTCAACTTTATAGTTGGCCCCACCTCCGGAATAAGGCTGAAAAATTACGAAAATGCCCTTCAACTCTCCATTTCTTGGTTTCTTTCACTGTTTTGAGTTCTCCTTCGCACTATTTTGCGTGAAATACTTGTAAAACACATGAGAAATACACAAAACACGAAATACTTGCCAAAAGGGGTTAGTAGCATAAATACGAGACAAATCCAAGATATTTACACTACACGGGATCATAAAAATACTGAAATTAAGGGGATAAATGTGAAGAATATGTGCCTAATCACTTTATCGGTGCCTAATTCAAATAATTAAACCGGCTTACTTGCTTCCAGCTTCTTTTACTCTTACTCATACTCCCTCTGCGCTTACTCTGCTCTTTACACGATCTAACTTTTTAGACATCTTTAGTTTCTTTTAATTTCAGTAATCATCTTTAATTATAGTTTTAAGCTCCCCCTACATTTGGTCCTTCTTGGAGAGATTTATTATGGTGGTAAGAAATGTCTGTACGAAACACCTTGAGCCGATGAACCTCTACTCCGACAAACCTCATCCTGTGTGTCAATGCACGAACTTGATATGGGAGAACTTCTAGTGAGGAAACTTAACTGAATTTGAAATTCAAGCAACTAACCATTTGAAAAAATCGCGAAACCCTTTATTTGTCAACAAGTTCCTTCCTTTTGGTGTGTGAAATTAATTATCGCTAAAGTCAAATCCTCTATCAAATCTATCGCTATAATGCCACATGGAGAGTTAGGTTATTTGTGCAAACTTTGATTTCCCACAAGTCATCATCACTTTTAAAATACCCAAATGTGTGAAATCATAACATCACGTTATTTCAAACGTCTATATCATTTCATTTAAAACCCAACACTTAACCATTCCAACCATTTATGTCATTAACGTTTCAGAGCTCAAGCTTTTGTTTAGAGAGAGAAAGTGCTATTTGCCACTTAAACTTATAATAAAATATCATAAAATCCCATCACTTCCACCCTTTTCTCATCCTCTTCCTCTCTATGTTACTTTTAAGTCTTCTCCTCCATTAAAACCTTTGCATACTCATCAATGGCTTTTTCCAGTCACCAACATGCTATATGTAGCTAAATTTTTAGCCAACCCTTGAGGCTGATATAATGACGCATCAAGCTCAGTTATAATTATATCATCGTGCTCCCTATTTCTGGAAAGAAAATAAGTTTAGAAAAAAGTGCAAAGCCTTTTTCGGTCAGTTAAATGCTAAAGATGATGCGCTCACATTGGGGGATGGACCTGAAGAGAGAGAGAGAGAGATAGAGAGACCTAGGGCTATCTAGCCCCCAAAGGAACCTTTTGCTTTAATTTGAATCGTAGGGACTTCCTTATTCCAACATCGACTTCGAGGAGCCTTAAGGTCTCCCAGAGGGTTGCCCGGTCAAATTATATTTATGAAAACTACTCTGCCATGCTAGAAAATTGGGTCTTCATTATGGTTATTGGTATGGATATCTCACTTTATCTAAACACAATTCTGCCCTTCAACTGTTGGTCTCTCATTAGAACATAGTATTTTAGACTTTCGTTGTAGCTTGGGTTGAATTTACAATCACCCTTAAGATGTTTGTCAGTTCATGCGCCTTATATGCCATGATGTTTCTTCTTACGACGATGAATCTCTTGATGCTGACAAAGTTACGACTATAACCAACTTGGACAAGATCTATCATAATTATGTTGGGGATTCCAATGAATCCATGTTCCCACAAGTCATCAAATATTACTACCATATTCCCCCAAAGCTCACCAAGGTTAAACAAAACAAAGGCAACATACTAGAGGTAACTTTTAGAAAAGGTAACGGTTCTCCCCTAGAGTTACCTGCCTATATTTTATGTGTTCTTTCTCGCTTTCTTATGTCGAGAAAACCTAACGACCAACCTCACAGAGACTTGATACATATTGCTGTCAGGATATCTTGCGGGGTTAATCTTCCACTTGCCCTTATCATGGTTGAGTCTCTTTACACTTGGCTAGACATGAATCACCTAGACATGGAATAATCTTTGGGGAGGTATGCCATTTTTAACTATTCCAACACGATCCTCCTAACGGACTTCTCTTACATAAGGTTCCCCGTTGTTGCCCCCTCAATTAGTCCCATTGTTCCATCTACTATAAGGCCCACCAAGATTCTCCATTAGAATAAGAAACAAAGTAGTAAAGTTCTACTTCCCTTTCTTAAAAAATACTCAGCCTTTGTTGCAAGGCCTTAGGATGGGGAAACCCCAGCCTACACTTTATCCTTTTTTGCTGAGCCGAATTTTCCTATTAAAATAGTGACAGAATAAATAGTCACCAAGAAACTTTCTTCGGCCATTATGCTCGTTCTAACTACTGGACATCTCCCCTCATTTATCGAATGCGACATTGTAACTAAGGCTTACAACTTTAATAGCTCTGCCTGTCAATTTGGGTATGATTAAGGTGTCCCCTTAATGGTCTGTCGAAGTAGTAGCGTCGATAAGACTTTTCTCCAAGTTTATAAGGACTTTATAACTATTATTGTCGTAGTTATATGGGAGGAGTTGATGGGAAAAATTATAATTCTGAACAACAAAAGGAAAGGCGATGTATTCTTCACTTGGCTCATGCATTTCTAGCCGAGGTAATGTACTCAAATAGGGGAGTGGATTAAGACTCCTCATATTTATCCCATCATAAATAAGTATCCTCGAAATGAGATGGGACTCAAAAATAACTCAGTGATAGGAGTTGAGTTTCCATTAAGTGCCACAAAGAAGAGTCTTCCTTAGGAGTTTCCTCATCCACGTGCTTCAAAAGAGGAAGAAGAAATTTATTTCCCATGATCCAACTATTACAAAAGGCCAGCTTCCTCATTGAAGGAAACTTCCATTCCAGCTCCCAAGAAATTCAAACTAAAGAAAAATATCACCGAAATAACTGGGAGGGCACCTCTAGATGCCGATCGCCTGTTGAATCCAGATTTTGTGGAAAGGTGCGTTTGATAGCTACTGAGGTCCTTCATAATTATAATCCTTTTATAATTATTCCCCCTAGGCAACCCCATGCTCATCATGATGCTGCTTCCCTGGTTCCATGCGGGAAAAGTTCCCATATTGGCCATTCTAAAGAGGGACCTTCCTCTGGTGCCCCATCTCAACGTAAGAAATGTTTGGACACCAAAACATTGAGGAATTGCGCAACTCAGGAGCATGCTGTGATCTAACTCAACACAAAAATTGTGTGCAGTACGTGTACCTATAACTCAAGTGCAAGGCGGTCGCTCAAGTAATAATTCGGTAAGTCGGGATCTATCCTCAGGGAATAGGACGAATATCATAACGATAACTACGAGGAAGTCTTCAAAAACCTAATTATTGACTATCGAACAAAAAATAAAAAGGTGATTTTTATGAAAAGTTCTACTTAACGAAAGCAACCTATCTAACAAATGCAATTTAATTAAGAGGGAGGAAAACATAAAATTTGATTTTTGAAAACTATTTGACAAAAGTGGACTAGGATACGATCCCCCGAATCGTCGATAATTTTATTGGATACAAAATTTTTAAAAATAATTTATAATTAGAAGTAAACATTAAAATTTTTGAAGTACAAAACATATGATAATTTTACTCCACACAATATTTAGTCAATAAATAATTTAACGTGAGTGACAAGATTGTTGACATGCGTATTAACCCTCAAACCCTCCGATTACCTAAGGTAAATGAATTTAAGATACTTATAATATTTTTTCCAACAAAATATCAAACCTACGAATTATCTATAAAATTTTATCCAATTTTATACCCAACCTATATACATAGGTTGAGTTCATGTATCCCAATCCTTGAATTATCCAGCCAGACATACTAAATCTAAATAAGCATGGGTGATTTATGTTTCATGAAGACAAGATTATATAAATATAGCATAAAATCATATACTCAATAGCAAAGAAGAAATAAGAAAAAAGAACAATCACAAACCAACTGTGGAAGAAAAACTAGACTTGTATTAAATGTGCATGCATGAGAATGACAAATTTGAATCTTGTTGTTCCTCTATTTTCCTAGATTTCTTCTTTACGAAGAACTATGAAAAACCTAGTTCTTAGACTCATAATACATGTTTACATACATCCTAGGTCGTTTAGAAGAGCCCTCCAGTCCTCAAACTCTTTGGGCTAAAAACAAGGATTAAAATAAAATTCCCTCATCAAGTATATCGAATTGATTTGCCCATATACCCGAACCAGTTTGCCCCAGTGAACTGTTTTTATCAGATTCTAAACCAGTTCGGCCAAAGGGACTGTGAAAGTTGCTTTGTTTTGGGACGAATTCTTCATAATTGTACTTTTGCCTCTGAATTTTTATCCTAACTTCAATTGCTCATAACTTCTTCACCGTATATCGGATTTGGGTATTGTTTCTTCTAAGACGCTCGTGACTTCAAGCTCTTCAACTTTCCTATTGGCTTGGGTTTTGGCTAAAAAATTACAAGATTTCCCTTAACTTTCCTTTCCTTTATTTCTTTCACCGTTTTGATTTTCCTCTCGCATCTGCTTGCACTAAATACCTATAAAATAAGAGATAAATACATAAAACAAAAATTACTTGCTCAAAAGTTTAGTAACATGATCATGAGATAAATCTAGTCTAATTACAATGCACGAGACCGTAAAAATACCAAAATTAAGGGGATAGATACGAAATATTTATGCCTAACTAATGCCCCCCTAACTTAGAACGTTTCTCGTCCCAAGCAATGTAAAAAAAAAATAGAGTATGAATTCAAAAGGACTTCTAAAAAAATTATAAATAGAGTACCTCTTTTGCGGATAAGCGATTGCATTTAGCGTATGCAATAAGCAACTAAACCCCTAGGCTACCATAGTAGTATGAGTGGTGTCTCGTAAGGGTCTGCAGTGAATTTAACCATAAAATTAATTTTTGACTCGGAGAAAATATCAAAACAAATAAAAATCATACAATTAAATTCCAAAAAAATTGTCACTTCAAATTTTTATTCGATAAATCTCAATTCATAGTGTGTGTATGTGCAAAGCTGAAAATTAAACCGCTAACTTTCACCGATTGATCATTACGTTAATTTTTTAAATTCATTTTTATTCAATTTCTCATGGAATGCACTCACAAACGAATCACTTGGATTGTGGCTATTTTCTCTCGGTCTCCGTGATATTAAGAGTAAATATAATGGAACACGAATGAACGTACATAAATTAAAAGACGGAATATTTGGGTGAATAGATTTTATGATCGAGCTACGGTCATTGGAAAATGAAAAGCAGCATCTTTTATTCGCACCGTTATGTCTCTTTGTTATTTATTCTTGTTTTAGCTCTTCACGCGGTAATTAATTTCATTATTCGAACTCAATTAGGACTTTTTCGAGTTAAGTTGTTTTGGGTAGTAATGGAAATGTTAGGAAAATTTGGAGTTGAAATTTTTTCTTGCAATGTCCATTGTCATTTTTTCAGGCTATTGCTCATTATTTTCTTCATTTTCTTTCTATTTTCATATTTTTCATTTTTATTTTTTTTTCTATTTTTGTTTTAGCATTTTTTTCTATTTTCTTACCCCTTTTTATATATTGTACGAACGTAATTGATGAATATTTTTTTATTTTCACAACTCGGGACTAATTGGATTTTTCGGGTTAACAAACGAAAGTGATATCAATTTTTGGGCTCAAAGTTGCTTACAAAAGGGATGATTGTTTTATGATTTTTTATGGCTAATATTTTTCGGTAAACAAACTATGGCCTAACTTCTTTTATTCAGATTACTAATTACAGTACCATATGTGTCTTAAGATGAATTTTAATTCTTTTGAGATATCTTTAGCGCGTTTTAAAAATAATATTTCACACATTTTGCGTAACCGATCAACCAAAGATTTAGAGATCATCAATGACTTTTTAATACTGAAAATAACTTTTGAGTTAACATTTAACTCAAAGTGATTTAATTATTGGAAAAAAATGACAGGCTCGAAATCTTACCGAGCTAAGAATCTCCACACTTATTCGTCAAGTCGTTAATTTTCATTTCAATTTCCGTTTTTAGTTAATTTCGGCTTAGTGCATTGGATTTTTACAAATTGAGACTTCAAACAAAAATTTAGTGATATTTTTGAAAATTTTAAATTCCAATTTTTAGTTATTTGGAAGAAAAATATTTTTGATTTTTTTAAAAATTTTCAATTTTTTGGGGAATTTTAAATTTTTTTTTATATATTTTTAACCTTTTGACATTTTTTTTAAGTTTTGGGAATTTTAAAATTTGTGAAGTTTAAAAAAGATGCACTTGTCACCCCCCAACTTAGACTTTTGCACCGTCCTCAATCAAAAGGGCCAAAATCTAATAAGAAAGGAATAGTGTGGAAATAAAATGAGCAAATATGAAAATGCAATAAAACACTATATAGATTCAAACACACGACTTGAAAATACACCAAAAAATAATGACCCCATACGCGTCGGGGGTGTGACGACCTCTCTGTCTTACAACTTACTCAACCCCGTGCGTGGGGTCCAATAATAACCTCGCCATCTCTCCCTTATGATAAATCAAAACTTGGAACAATTGGGAATCGACCGAATAGAAAAATTGGACACCCGGCGTTACATGATAAATGAGATAAGTGAAATCATCTAGGTGCCCAATTATCTTGTAGCATAAATGGGCCGACTTGGAGGGACTATTATAGGAAGATTTTGAATGACCAACTCGAGAGTGCATTGTTCAGCCTCTAAATTGGACAAAATAGTCGTGTCCATGATCGCATCTTAGAACTCAAGTGGCATGGGTGGACGTTCACAAAGAATGAATTGATCTATCCTATTCTTCCACTCACTCTCTTTTAAGTGACAAAATGTCCAATAAAAATTGGACTTTAACATTGAGGTTCTCATCCACCGACCTGAATTCTTTCTCAAAGATTTCTAGGTTCATATCTCCTAACTCTCTCTCTCTCTCTTGCTCAATCTTCAAATACCCCATCTCTCTCATCCAAATGCTCTTTCCCGCTTTCATCTATGGGCTCTCTCTTGTTCTCAATCGTCGTCACAAAACACACCTTATGTGGATCCCCAAAATTATTACCCTCAAAATGTTCGTTTACTATTTCCTCGTTAAGATTTGATTCGGGTAAATTGTCCTCATCACCCAATTGCTTGGTGATATTGAAGATAATTGTTTCAAGTGTCATGTTCCCGAACATGAGTTGCATTTGTCCATTACGCGTGTTAATCAACGCGTTAGCCGTGGCTAAGAAAGGGCGACCAAGAATAACGGGAACATGATGATTCAATGGGGAGGAGGGCTCCGTGTCCTAAACGACAAAATCTATCGGGAAGTAGAAGATGTCTATTTGGATGATCATGTCCTTAACTACCCCACATGGTATCCTCATGGAACGATCCGCAAGTTGGGGAGTAATTTTAGTGGGCTTAAGATATACCAAATCAAGCTTCTTATATTCATTACGAGAGATGTTTCTATAAAAACAATAAGAGAAGGAATGTAGTGTGAATTTAGATAATGTATTCGTATATTTGCATCGTTATAACCGTGCATACGGCACATCCTTTTGTTATTTAATAATTTTTAAAATATCTTGTATTTTTTAAACACAAAATATTTAGTGGATTTAAAAAAAAAATTAGTGTTGCATTTGCCAAGTTGAGGGTTTACTTCATAATATTGAAATATGTAATATAATTCTAACATTTTTTATTAAAGAAATCATGAATTTTATAATATCCATAAATCAATTTTTTGGGGTTATAATTTTTTGTTTCACATATAAAATTAAAAGAGAGAATATTTATTATTAGAGGACAATGCTACCTTTCTTATTGTATAATGAATTATATAGATGGAAGGAGTTTGCAATTGATTGATAAAGTGTAACTATGTCATTTTATAATTTTATGGGGAGAATTGGAGTGCCACAAGACTCTCAAGGAGTACGGATAGCCGCACCCCATAAATAATTAATTGTCATTCAAAGGTGCAAGTTGTGATTAATGGTTATTACATAGTGCGAAGGTTAATTTTTTTTTTTAACAATTTGAACATATTGAAATTTACTTTCAAATTTGGTTATTATCACAGATACCCTAAGATATGAATGGAAAGAGGATATGAAAGGACAATTTTTAAATATATATATTAGATTATATAATCAAATACTTTTAATAATACGAGATAATATCTTATTTAATTTAAACCCAAACGCATATAGAAAAGAGTGTTGATAGGCTGTCTCCCATAGTTCTTTCTGTCTCATTAAATTTATATAATAAAAATTTTAAAAATAAAAAAGTCTCCAAATAATAATTACTTTCTGTGGTTTTTGGCTCCACTTTACATTTTTGGCGGTAAACTATTTCTTAAAGAAAAAAAACTCTCCAGATTTGCCTGAAAATAATACAGATTTTTTAGTAACTTTTCTATTCTTGTGAAAATAATAACACCCGCTTGATATACAACTGTTTTTAAGAGGTAATTGACACCGGGGATAGAAATAAATGTAGAAAAAATATTATCGGAGATGCCTACTATACATTAACCTAGTGACCTATTTGCATCCGAAAGGTCAACTAAACCGTCTCCCGCCCTCCTCTCTGTGTACATTCCGAATCCTTTAAATAGACATATAAAGTTACCATATTTTGTACCGAATAAAAACACTAGTTGTTTTACAGCCATGGTGATTAACCAAGCTCCATCTCATCTGGACTCTAATGACAATGGTGATGCAAGCCCTGTAAGCTCCCTCTCTATATCACATATACATACATTTGTATATGCACACACTTATATAGAATCCATACATTAGAACCCAAATAGTCGGACCATCTCAACACGAGGCGTGGGATTTTCTTGGCCTTACACCATGATTTGCTTTGGTTAGTAAACCCGTTATATATATATATATATATACACTACTCTTGTGCATATCGGTTCACATTTTAAGAGTGCGCATGTTTGACCTGACGGTGAACCTATAAATTATAGACGCTCTCCACCTCTCTTTTCTGGATTCACCACTAGGTGATACATGTCCGTTGATACGCACAAGAGCATATATATATATATAGCAAAGTGGTATTTTTTTATGTGTGTGTGTTGTCTGTGATAAAAGCACGAAACCAATGAATGGCTTTTGGTTGTTTTATGTGTTCCAAAATTGGGGGAGTGGTTTCATGAAAAGGTTTTGGTTGCTTAGAACGGGGGTATAACGAGTTTCTGATATTTTTCGTTTCTTTAGGCTTGTTCTGAAAAATATTTTTTTTTTCTGCTGATTTTGTACCAGAGTTCTGCATATCTTAATTGTGGAGTATCTTTATTTGTTTTATTTCAATAATTCTTATAAAAGGAGCAATACCCATGAGACGAATTATTGGTTTGGGGGACTTTCTTATCTTACCCATAAAAGTTCAAATATTAGTCATATAAGGGGCTAATAAAAGGACTCCAAAAATATATTCATATCATCACACAATGCATAAAAAATATTGTACACTATATTTTTAAAATCAGTACCTTGATACTACGAACACGTTTTCTAGGGGTCCTTATCACCACCCTAGAATAGTCATATCATGCATTTACTTGTGAGTTGATTGATATGCATACAATTACCTCGTATAAACTTTTTTTTTCCCAAAAGAAAGGGTTATTTGACTTAAGGTACCCATTGATTTAGTTAGTTTGGGGATTAACCCAATTAAAAACTATTGTAAGATTAACCTTAATTTTTCACTCACTTTAAAAAAAAATGTGTCACTAAAAATGAAAAATGAGAGTTAATCCTGCAATAATTTTTAATTGAAGGTTTATCCATAAATAGACAAAACTAAAAAAAAGCATGTCAACTATGTATCCATACCATCTGGAAATATTTTTTGTGTATAAACATATCATGAGATATAACCAAACAGTTGTTAACTTGTTATTGATATACTTGATTTTTTTTAAATGTGAAGGGGTAAATTTGGTAATTGTTGATCTCTAACAAACTTCCATATTTTTTTAAAAAAAAAAACAGAACAAACCTCCATATAAAGATATGTAATTTAGTGTTTATTATATAAAATAATGTACTAAGGCAAAGCAAATATTCACGGGGTTTATTTGACTTTAATCGCGAGAAAATGTTGTATTTTAGAGATGCCCCTAGATGTTTAGTAATTCCACGTAACACCATCCCCCCCCTCCCCAACCCACCGGGATGATGCACGCGCCGGGGGAGGGTGCGTTTAATTATTGAACACCGAAAGGGTATATCTCAAAATAAAGCATTATCTCAGGGTTTAAAGTAAAACAAAATATATTTATGCTCAATTACAAACATGATTGCCCTTATATTTAATGGTTTTTATCAACTTTTTTGTGAAATCTATGGAATTATGTAATGAAAAAAATCTGTGATGATGAAAAACAGGTTGATAGGACTGCAAAGGAGAAGGCAATTGATGATTGGCTACCTATAACTTCATCAAGAAATGCAAAATGGTGGTACTCATCTTTTCATAATGTTACTGCCATGGTTGGAGCTGGAGTTCTCAGTCTCCCTTATGCCATATCAGAGCTTGGATGGTAATTATTCTCAACCCAAACTACTCTTTATTTTTATTTTATTGTTTGAATTTTTCTTCAAGGGTAATATGTCATACCTGGGAAAAAATTTTGGTATTTTGTGAGTCTGCAGTGCAGTTTGTACCTAAGGTCTTTACCATAATTTCAGTTGGTCCTCATAATTTACATCCTTCTGAGTTTCCACCCTATTGTTGAATATCATCCCTTGGATTTTTTTTATCAATCAAAATTTCAGTAAGTTCTGGAAAACAAATTTGGTATCGTATTTAACAGGAGGCTTTGTGCTACTGAGAATTAGAAAGGGGACCCTAGTAAAAAAATATTGAAGGTAAGTAATTTTGTTTAGTGCCTCAATAGTGAAGAAAAACAATTGAATGAAGATCAAATTCCTATGAAATTACCTTGTACTAAAATAAACTAGTGATTTATAAAATTGGGTCATTTGTATTTTGGGGTCCTGTAGTTATGTGTAATTTTAATCTGGGGTCCGAGGATTTTCGCATTTGCACTTTGGGGTAGATTTTCACTTTTTCCAAATGATTTTAAGAGGACTAAGGGCCACAAAAGATATAAAAATCGCCGTACAAGGTGAAAAAGGATTCAAAAGTGGATATATTCAAGAGTTTGGCCCTCAAACTAAAATTACGCGGAACTAGTAAATCCCAAAGTGCAAAAAGCCTAAATTTTTTGCGAACAGAACTTAAGGAATCTTAGAAATTCACAATTACTTTATCGTGAAAGTATTTGAGGGGCCTAATTAAAAATGGTGTAATGTGTAGTTTTTTCCCACATTAGGATGGTTCGCGAGGGGCCTGTATAATACAGTCCCTTGTTTCCATTAGTAATTTTGAATAGTTTTTGTCAACTAATATTTTTTTATGCCAGAGATAATATTGATTATGCCTGTCTGAGACTACACTTTAAGGTCTTTTAAATGCAGTATATCTAATTTAGTATTGTTCTTGTTTTATCAGGGGCCCTGGTGTAGCTGTGCTAGTGATATCATGGGTTGTGACATTATACACCTTGTGGCAAATGGTTGAGATGCATGAGATGGTGCCCGGGAAACGTTTTGATAGATACCATGAGCTCGGACAACATGCATTTGGTGAAAAACTCGGACTCTACATCGTTGTGCCACAACAACTAGTTGTTGAGGTTGGGGTGAACATAGTGTACATGGTCACGGGTGGGAGATCGCTAAAGAAATTCCATGATTTAGTGTGCAATGATCATTGCAAGGATATCAAACTCACATTTTTCATCATGATCTTTGCCTCTGTCCATTTTGTTCTCTCCCATCTTCCCAACTTCAACTCCATCTCCGGCGTCTCCTTAGCCGCAGCAGTTATGTCTTTGAGGTACTAATAAACGTTGCCGATTTGCAATTGAAGAAATAAAAATTACACATTTTGTATTTTGACAAACATTTTCAATTTTTGACTATATTTTTACATCGGGAACAATCTTAACGCAGAAAGAATCTTCTTAACGTAATTGACCTTTTGTGACGCTTTATGAGCATTTGTGACACTTTTGGTTTCAAAATTCAAGAATATAGCTAAATAACCCTTATCCATATATAATGTCAAACAACGAAGTGAGAGGAGAAGAATTCTCAATTATATTTGAGCAAAACGATCGCATATATCTAACACAAAAAATTCTAACATGTGCCGCCCTCATTGCACATACAAAATAGTAATAAAAAGAGTGCTTCATGAGAATTCATGACTTACTAAACATTGTCCTTACTATTTTAGGCGTTCTTAACATGTACTCTTGGGACTGATGTAATCACGTCCTTTTAACATTTTAACGTTTTGTGATGTAGTTACTCTACTATTGCTTGGAGTGCTGCTCTTAGTAAGGGTGTACAGCCTGATGTGGAATATGGGTTCACGGCAAAATCTACAGCAGGGGCTGTTTACAACTTCTTTAGTGCATTGGGTGATGTTGCTTTTGCCTATGCTGGGCACAATGTGGTGTTGGAGATTCAAGCAACAATCCCTTCAACACCTGAGAAGCCATCGAAGGGTCCCATGTGGAAAGGAGTAGTCGGCGCCTATATAGTTGTGGCCTTGTGCTACTTGCCCGTTGCGCTAATTGGGTATTATATTTACGGTAATGGTGTCTCGGACAACATCCTTATTACGTTGGAGAGACCGGTATGGCTCATTGCGATGGCTAATCTTTTTGTCGTCGTCCATGTTATTGGAAGCTATCAGGTACAAATTTAATCATCTCTTCCCCCCCACCCCCCACCCCCCACCCCAAAGACAAATAATGAACTATATTTTTATTAAAGAAACATTACATTGAAGAAAGCCACATTATGTGTCACGATGGATATTCTTTTGTTTCCACAAATGTAATTAGAAGCTATCAAAAGAAAGGGCTAACCTAGTTTCCGAGGCTCCCACCACTGCAGGGTACTTGGGGGGTTAGGTTTAAGCAACCTTACCCAAATCAAAGTTAAATTACTCCCCTTTTTTCTTTCATTCTAAAAAGTCTAACCAAATCAGAATGTGATGGCTAATAATTTTGTTGTTGTCATTATTATTGGATTCTACCCAGTCAAAATCAAATAATTCCCTTTTTTTCCCTTCTTTCTTATAACTTTTTGACAAATCAGAGTTTCTTTTGTATTATTCAAAGATCACATTGGAGTAACCCGGGATGGATATTTTTTTTGTTTTAATCTTTTTTTTTCTTTCTCATGGATTAATTTTTTCTAAGTAATTGATATCTTATTTTTTACTTTACGATGTAGATTTACGCGATGCCCGTGTTTGACATGATTGAAACCGTGTTGGTAAAGAAATTGAATTTCACACCTAGTTTTACGCTTCGGTTCATTACAAGAAATGTATATGTTGGTAAGCAACTTGTTTATGTATGTATATGTATATGTATATATATATATACACACATGAAGTGCATGACAAGATCTTTGTAGGTGGCTTATATTGATTTGAAGCTAATGTGTTTAATTTTGCTTTCAGCATTCACCATGTTTGTTGGGATTATGTTCCCGTTCTTCGGAGGTCTTCTAGGATTCTTTGGAGGATTCGCCTTTGCGCCAACAACATACTTTGTAAGCAACACCTCCTCGTTTCATCTTCATATAGAATGCTTTTGTTAATTAAATTTCAGTTGACTAAACTTTTTTTTATCTTTTTTTTAGCTGCCTTGCATTATGTGGCTCGCCATCTACAAACCGAGGAAATTTAGCATATCTTGGATTGCTAACTGGGTATGTCATATGTGAAATCACATTTTTCTTTCTTTCTAGTTTGTATAATTCTGTTATTGAGTATATCGACAATGGTCGAAATAAAACTTTAGTGCTATCATAATTATTTTGGATTTTGTCGCCTTTTTTGTCGTTGAATGTAAAATTACAAAGTCTAAACAATAATGTATGGTAGTATTAAAGTCTCATTTTGGACATTACTGAGGTACCTGAGTCAAAACCAACCTGTTTTTCATTTCCAAACTTGGGCTCATTATGGCTTGGCTTTGATGAATTGCAGATTTGCATCATATTCGGAATTTGTTTGATGATTGTATCACCTATTGGAGCACTAAGGCAGATCATACTTCAAGCCAAGACCTATGAATTCTTCTCATAAGCCTGAAAGAGTGGTTCTGTAGAAATATACCCCTAAGAAACTGATGAAGTTTGCAATGATACTGACTATGACTGACCATTAGAGAATGGCTTTGAGTGGTCTTTGGCAAATTATTTTCTAGATTATGATGTTGGGGATGGAAGGTGTTTTAGTTTTTCATTTTCTTTTGGTTTGCATTTATTGTGTGCGCATATACTATTTGCATGCAGTATGTTCTTCTCAGTCTCCTGAAATTATAAAGAGTAAAGGTGATCCCTATCAATCTTCGTTTGAATACCTATGAGTCCTTGTCTCCTCTTTTTAATATATTTACACTTTGCACTGTTAGTGCATCAATCAATTACAATGTTATTATTGGTTAGGGTGGAGCTTGATTGTATTCGTATTGTTTTCTTTTTCAGTATTGCATCACGTAAATAGGGATCAGGGTTTAAGATGACATTTTGTACAAAATTGACTTTTTCGAAGAGAACCCGAGTTTTGTGTTAACACGAGAGTATTTTGTAAACATAGTGTAGAATCATTTTTAAGCATCAAGTGGTTTTGGCGATTAAAAAAGTTGTGCGTTTGACCGAGTCATTTTTCAGTAATAAATTTGCCAATGAGCTCTTACTCATAATGATAATACGTAAAATGTGATTTTTTTACGCAAAGATTTGTCTGGAGTAGAACTGATCATACAAAATTAAAACACGAGTGGTATATGGTACAACATTGTATGCATGCTTACTATGAGAAAACCATTTGGAGTCTGGAAATGGTTGATGTTTTTGTGATGGGGCCTTTTTCTAAGCTGTCTCATCTGATGGTTGAAACTAATCTGTTTTCTCTCCCCACTCCTCAATCCTAATCGATGGCAGCCGCCTATTCTTTGAACCTAAACCCAAAACCAGCCGATCCACTTACAGAAGAAAATAAATCTTTTGCCTCCATTCTATGTGGAGGACAAGACTAGTCAGCCATTGAAATCAAAACAATCACGCAATTTAAAGGTGAACCAGCATTACACTTTTCCGATGATGATATCTCCAAACTCTCACTGCACTACAGGTTTGATCTTATAGGAGAATTTCCTTATGGAAGACCAGCCATGGGAACTATTAGAAAGGCTTTTCTAACGTTCTCGCTGAAGTCTAGTTTTGATCTAGGGTGGATTGATCAAAATCATATACTCATAAATCTCTCTTGTGAAGAAGATTACCTTCGTCTATGGCTCTGAGGAAAATGGTATATTTACAAGCCCCTCTCAAAATCATAAATGGTCACCAGAGTGTAACCCCACTGTTGATTCATCAATCTACCCAATATGGGTGTCCCTCTCTTTACTCCCAGTCCACATATTCAATAAAATTTCCTTATTCTCCATCTTGAAAGTCCACATATCCACCCCTCTAAAACTTGACGAAGCCATTGCAAATGTTACATGTCCAAGTCAGGCCCGTGTTTGTGTTGAAGTGGATGTGTCATGAACCTTACCAAAACGGATTTGGATTGGTCACGGGGACAACAGTTTTTGGCAACCTTTTGTTTATGAGAAACTTCCTATCTTTTTTTTTTAAATATTGCTTGAGAATTGGTCATATGGAAAATTTATGTCCAATGAAACAAGATTCTGATCTTACCAAGCAGGTAATTTCAGTGAAGACAAACAAAGGTAAGGAGATCGGTAACCCTAACCCTAACAAAAGGTCTTGGCAGCCAAAGAATAAAATTATCCTCCCTAAAACTTCAAACCCTAAAACCGCAATTAAAGATTGACGTGAATCATCCAAACCACCCAATTTACCAGGAAATAATCCCACTGCTGTTTACGCTGAATTGGAAAAGATGCCAATCAAGTTAAGTCTACTAAGATGATTGATAGTATGTGTGATCCCATTAAAGACCATGCAACTGATTCAATTCTCTTCGAATCTCCCCTTATTGTGGAAAATACCATTCTAGAGGAGGGTGAAATCCCAAGACAAAAAGATCCATTCCCAATCATTGATAACACAGAAGCTTATGTTCCCATTGACTTAACTCTATTACCTACTCTAATTAAAGTTCTAAAAAATCAATATCTTCTAGATATAACAAATCTCTCCCCAAGACCCCATGCTAAATCCAAAACAGGTGTTGACAAGGAAAAATGGAAACCATCGTGGGCATCTGATACTGACAAGGGTAAACAAAATGCCGTGTTCAACATAGCAAATGGCCTTGAATTTTCAAGACTGTTGGAGGGAAAATATCCAACCTTGAGGAAAGAGGAATTCATATAACTGTTGAGTGCATGAAAAAGAAGAATTACAAAAAGGGTACGCTAGTTATCAAATCATTACAAGATCAGGGAGGAAAATCTCATATACTGAAGGTATGAACAAGCAACAATGATAAAAATTCTTTTTTGGAATATTTGTGGGGTTGAAAATACTCCATAAATTCATAGACTTAATGGTATAATTAAGAAATATAATATTGGAGCTGTAGCCTTGATGGAACCAACAATTGATGAAACAAATTTATAGGAGGTTTGCAGAAAAATTAAATTTGTTGGGGGTATTGCAAATAGTAATAACAAAATCTGGATTTATTGAAAATTTGATTGGAATATTGATATAGTTCATAACTCAGAGCAAATAATTACAGTGAGACAGAGCATGGGAACTTTGACAAACCTATCATTTTTTCAGCAGTTTATGCTAAGTGTGATAGAATAGAGAGAGAATCTCTTTGGGCCAATATTGCAGACACTGCTATAAATATTAATGAAAGATGAATCATTGGGGGAGACTTCAACATTGTAACATCGCAGGAAGAAAAACTTGGAGGTAATGATATCGATCATAGAGAGGTTGCTGAATTTAATGCTATTATCAACCACTACTGGACTACTTGAAATTCCATTTATTGGATCAAGATTTACTTGGTGCTATAATTGTGAAGGATTAACTCGTATATGGGCCAGACTTGATGGGGTTATGGTGAATTATCAGTGGTTTCAATTAGACTTGCAAACAAATGTTGAGCACCTCCCTCATATTAACTCGGATCACTACCCAATGGTGGTTACAATTACCTCTCCCTTAGACAATGTTCCTCGACCTTTCGATTTATAAATGCATGGACTACCTGTTGTTCCTTTATAACCATGATTGCTGATGCATGGAATTTCTATCAAACAGGTGACCCGATGAAATTTTTTTCGTTGAAGCAGGTTCTTAAAACATGGAACAAAGATGTTTTCAAAAACATTCGCCATGCTCTGCTAAAGGCTAAAGATAAATTGATGGCTACTCAGTTTTTAAATGACTCAGACCCATCTCATGAAAATAAAGAAGAATGGAGTAAATTTCAGGCTGATTACAATCGGATGTTGAAAAATGACGTGCTGTTTTGGCATAAAAAAGCATCAGTAAAGTGGGCAGAGTTTGGAGATTGCAACTCAGGTTATTTCCATGCCATGGATAATCATAAACGAAACAAGCTCACTATTCATAATGTGACAAAACGTGATGGCAGCTGGATTGAATCAGTACAAGAACTTGAACATGAAATTTGTTCCCATTTTAAATCCATTATTGGAACTTCATCAGTTACAACCTCGGAAGATAGCATGTTAAACTGTATTCCCACTTTGATCAATGAAACGATGAATGATACGCTTGTTCAAATACCTTCAGAGGAGGAGATCGGAAAGGTTATTTTCTCAATGAGTAAAGACAGCGCAGCTGGCCTGGATGGTTTCAATGGTTTCTTTTATCAACACGATTGGGATATAATAAAAAAAAGACCCTGTAGCAGCTATTCAGTCCTTATTTTTGGGACGTGAAATTCCTTTTAGATGGTCTTCTACTACAATCATCTAGATCCCGAAAATGCCAAACCCCAAAGAATGCTCAGATTTTTATCCGATCAGCTTATGTAGTGTTTCAAATAAAATAATCACCAAAATATTGTCCTCCCGGATTGGTAATATTCTCCCCTCAATTATTTCTCGATCTCAAACTGGATTTATCAAAGGGCGAGACATTTCTGAAAATATTCTCCTAGCCCAAGAAATGATGAAGAATTTTAATAAAAAAAATGTGTGGAGGAAATGTGGTATATTAATTAGACACGTCTAAGGCACATGACCGCATTTCTTGGCATTTTATTATTAAAATTCTTCGATCTTGTGGAGTTTGTGAATTATTGATTGATTGGATATGGAGATGTATTTCAGGTTGCTGGTTTTCAATGGCGATAAATGGAAAACTTTGTGACATTTTTCCATCTAATAGAGGTATCCGTCAGGGAGACCCCCTATCTCCAGCACTTTTTGTCGTCGCCTCTGAGGCCCTTTCTCGGGGTATACATCATCTTATGGAGACAGGGGCCATCAATCACTTCTCTCAGCCGTCATCAAGCCCCATCATATCTTTGTTATCTTTCGCCGACGATATATTGATCTTTGCAAATGCCGATGTTAGAAGCACCAGGTACCTCTTAAAGTTTATAGCTTCTTACGAGCTAAATTCAGGACAACTTGTGAATCATAGCAAGAGTTTTTTCTAAATGGCTGATGGTACTCCTCAAACTAAAATTTCTGCTATGACTCAACTCACAGGTTTCACTCATAAACCCCTCCCTTGAAATACCTTGGAGAAATGATATATGCCGGTAGGAAAAAACGTTCCCACTATATTTCTCTGGCCGATAATATCAAGCGAAAAATTACGGGATGGGGTTCTAATCACCTCACCCAAGCTGGTAGATGTATCCTTATTAAGCATGTTGCCCAATCTATGTCCTGTCATTCTTTGGCAGCCAACCACCCTCCATCCATAGTTCTAAAAGATCTTAACTTTGGCAGCCAACCACCCTCCATCCATAGTTCTAAAAGATCTTAACTGTGCTTTTGCTAATTTCATGTGGGGGACCAATGAAGGAAAATTTAAAAGGCATTGGGTAAATTGGAATTCTATTTGCCTTCCAAAAGTGGAAGGTGGCCTTGGTGCTTATTGACTTGGTGCTAAATGATATCAGGGTGGCCCTCAAAGTTAAGTCTTTTAAGAAACCTCCATGCTCCTTTTATACTCCTTTTTTCCATGACTTCAACATTCTTTATGCTTGATTTTATTTCATTCATCAATTAATTTTAGTTTCTTCATGTTTCCCTTTCATGTATTGCCACATAAAGTTTCTATACTCCAAAAAAAGAAAAAAAAGAGCTCTTACTCACATGCTACAATTACCCACTTTGCATAGAGGTGGGCACAATTAGGGACATATATTCCACCCTCTTTCTTTAATAATAATAAAGGCTTTAGATTTTAATATTATTCCCATTCGCTTGGTTAAGGGTGTAATATTAACCACCCTTTAAATTAGTGCACACACTAATTATGCAGCTTTGAACTAACATAGTGAACGATAATTATCCGCAAATAGGTGAAAATATATTTTATCATTTTACTTTTCACTCAAGTGAAAAAGTATTTTACCCTGAACCAAATGGAACAGAGTACTTTACTTTCGGTGAAAGTTGATTGCCAATTAGCTGCTTTGAGTGGCCTTTTCATTGTTGGCTCATATCCTCCCACAATTGCTCCACTAGTTTGGTGAGGATGTCTCCTCTTTGGTTCTATACAAGTAGGTTCAAATTGCGGAACCTAAACACATCAGAATTCAGTAACCACAAGAGTGAGTGAGTTTTGGGCCTTGTATTTCAAAGTGTAGAATATTTGTGTTGAGTGAAAATTTAAGGGTTCACTCTTTTGTATAAAATTGGCTATTTTGGGAACTAATATTGGGTATTCTCTATTGGGGATTCTGGGTAGAATTTATGAGCCTTTTGTGGTGAGATTAATATTTGCGAGTCTTATAAGAGGGTTATTTTATTTGTGAGAAGAGAGATTATTAGTGTGTGAGGAAGGAACATATTGTCCTTCCATTTGTAATCTTCTTTTATTAGTATCATCGATCGCCTGTGGATGTAGCCAAATTGGTGAACTACGTAAATATTGTGTCTTCCCGTGTGTGTTCTTTATCCCATATTTATTGTTTATATGCCACTTTATTTTTGGGATCACAGTTACAGATAATATCATTTGTCGACACGCTTCCACACAACAAATTGGTATCAGAGCCTAGGTCCTACGATCTAGGTATTTTGGATTTTGGTGGAGAAATTTTCTTACGTATTGTATCCATACGGTACAGTTCATACATACAGTATATGTATGATTACTATTCAAAGCCCGATTTTTTTTTTAAATTTGGAATTTTTTCGTGTTTATGGTGACTGTGATCATTTTGATTATGGCATCCAAGATGAGGTATGATGTGGAGAAATTTGATGGGAGGAACAATTTTGACATTTGGCAAGTGGAGGTGACGGACGCCTTGTCAAAGAGGGCTTGATCTCTTCTTTAGGGGGAAAACCTGACGCCGTGAAGGATGATGAGTGGGAAAAGATAGATAGGGAGGCTTGTTCCACAATTCGGTTGTGTTTGTCTAAGGAGATTAAACACAGCGTTATGAAAGAGACTTTTGCTAAAGTGATTTGGGTAAAGATTGAGAAGCTTTATTTGGATAAGTCTTTGACATATCGGACTAATCTCAAAAAAACAATTCTATTGATTTAGTATGGCTCTGCGTACTTTATTGCAAGACCGCTCAAATGAGTTTAGTAGGCTTCTCTTGAAACTATTAGGCATGGAGTGAAATTGGAGGAAAAGGATAAGGTTGCGGGTTTTTTGGCTTCTCTCCCCGAGAGGTACGATCATTTGGTGACTACGATAATGTACGGGAAGAAGAGTATCGTTTTTGGATGAGTTCACATCAATACTTCTCTCCAATGAAAATTGGTGGAAAGTGGTTAAAGGAGATGGTGATGCCGCAGGCCTAGTCATTCGGGAAGATCGAAGAACCGAAGCTTTAAGATCTTAATGTCCAAGTCAAAGGGGCACAAAGACTGAGAGTGTTACTACTGTCACGAGGTTGGGCACATCATTGCCTCTTGTCCCAAACTTAAAGGCAAGAATAGAAAAGGCAAAGAGAATGTTTAAGATGAAACTGCACCAATGGCGGATGCAAGTGATTCAGAAGATGGCGGTTATGCTCTTATGGCAACCCAATTTAATGAGTCATTTAATGACGTTTGGCTTCTTGATTCTGGTTGTTCAATTCATATGTGTCCCAATAGGAATTATTTTTCCTCCTATAAAGATGTGAAAGTTAGTTTTGTTTTGATGGCCGATGGAAGTTCCTTCAAAATTTTGGGAATTCGTTCAATCAAAATCAAGACATATGATGGGTTGGTGAGAACTTTTTGTGGTGTGTGACATATACCGGGTATTCGGGTGAACTTTATGTCAGTGGGTGTGCTAGACTCCATGGGGTACAAGGTGCTAACATCAGGTGGATGTACGAGGGACATTGCAGGTTCTCTTGTGGTGTATAGTGGCACCAAGGTGAAGAAATTGTATGTTCTCCATGGGAATACACGTACTCCATTTTCACTTAACCTTTGAAACCCTCTAATATTATACACCTATCTACTCTATTACTTTCAAGTATCAAAATCCTTAGAGCTAAATAGTTTCCAAGCAACCCACATCATCTTTGCAATTTCATTCTTCACTTCTGTTAGGTCCGGTATTCGCTTGTGGTAAGTGTGTTTTCTTGTTAATTTCACTTTGTTGATGTTTATATACACATGCAAGTGCTTAGAGTTGAAAAATGAACCAAACTACTCGAGTTCGGTTCGTGTTCGTTTGAAAAAAAGCTCGTTCGAGGCAAAAATAAACAAGCCAAGCTTGAACAGAATTTTAAGCTCGTTATCTTATTAAGCTTGGCCCGAATTCGTCTTGATCACCCATATTTATACTAATTAGTATAAAATAACCAAGCCACTCGAGCTCGGCTCATACTCGTTTGTTTAGAAGCTCGTTCGAGTTCAGATAATGAACAAAGTTTGAACATATTTTTAGGCTCATTTACATCAACCTTAAGCTCGGCTCGGCTCATTTTCACCCCTACTTACAAACACAGACACAGACGCAAGATTATCATTTTTTTAGGAATTGCTAGAGTATTTATTGATACTGAAGTAATTATTTGTACACAAGATCAGACCACATTTCTTGTTTTTGGAGCTCCATTTTTCTCTTTTGGGATTTTCTCTAAGTGGGTTTTATTAATTTCACTTTTTAGTTTTTATATTCACATGCATGTACTTATACACGAGAATGTAGAGTTTTCTTGACAACTCTGGGTGCTCAAGATGAGAGGACATTTTTTCCCTTTTGATTTTTTCAGTATTGGTTGCTGTAAATTTGTGGAATCACTAAACACAAGTCAAACTTCATGTTATTAAGGTGTTTTGACTATAATTTAAATTAAAGTGTTTTTTTTTAATCTTTGTTGATAATAATAGAACTAAGTCGTTTCAACAATATGCCAAATTTGACATATTTGAAGGGTTTTGTTGAAAGGAAAGGTTGGTTCTGGTAGGGGCGGATTCAGTCTTTTTTTTTGACAAAAATAGGGTTAATTTATATATAGTCCATTTATTGTTTGACTCAACATATTCTGAGATTTAAAAAAAAAAGGCGCAATAGTGACAGTGACCAATAGTGACATTAAAGTCAATAAATTGATTCCAATGTATTGAAATCCAATATAAAAAATCAGCAATGTATTAAAGTAAAAAAAAACCCGTTTATTTTGCAAAGCCAACATCCACATACACAATGTGAGTGTTAACAATGAGTAATATTTCAACCAATACCGTGTGACAGCCAAGAAATTTAAAATTTGCATGCATGGTAGGCATAGTGACGCACGCGTCTACATGTCATTAGATACTGCACATGTTTGTTCTTATATCTTAATCGCTGCATGAAAATTTGATTTTTGAATAGGCGCGCAAACAGGTCAAGCCGAGTGGTAACGTATTAAACCTGTCCAACTTGCTTTTGGAGTTGAGTTCTACCCATGAATTTATTCCTATTTAATCAGGCCAAATTTTAACGAGTCAACCATGTTCGATCTCAATTTAACAAAGATTCAACTAATTCGAGCTCTGACTTGAGTTCAGATGAATCGAGTAAAGGAGTCATACGAGCTTGCGTTCAGTTCATATAACAAATTTATGGAGCTGATCCTAATTTTTAACATATGATTGTATTTATTTGACGATTAATCTTTTCAAGCTAGACTCGATTAACACTAGTTTCTTCCTCTCCACTATTTTTTTAATAAATTTACGTAGTTTCCTTATTCTGTTCAATTCTATTATTTTGAGATGCATTCTTCCTCTTTCTAATCTGTATCACAATTGAACGGTTCTTTTGTCTTTTTTTGCTTTTTATTTTAAGGTGTGTATGCTAAGGTTCTTCATTTCCCTGTATAGTCATTGAGTTTGTGACACTTTTCTTGAATTTTGAGCTATAGAATTGGGCTTCACTATGAGAAAAACTGGTTTCATATTGGATGCACATTTATCTAGATATTGCGTTATCTTTATATTGCAACAACAAATACCCAAGACCATGTAAGATTGTACGCGATTTACTCGTTAGACTTTCTTCTCTTTTTATGCTCTGTTTTGTTTGATGCTGATAATCTGCAACGTCGCTTTGATTGATAGGATTGATGTCAATTATACAAGTTTCCAATTATATCTTCACTCTCTTTTTTAAGTCATGTATATAAAGGATTGTTGAGATGTATATCAGTGATTGCTGATAATGTGTAAAGTTAGACCTCTTTGACCTTTTCTGAATTAGATTACAATATATTCTCTACACACAATTTTCCTTTGGATCCAAACCACTCTCATGACATCACCAACTGTATGAAAACTCCAAGCTTATTGTTTGCAAACCATAAGACAAAAAATACCAACTTACCAGAAACTGCTCACAATTTTCAACTCTTTGCATGTGTTAGTTAACATGCTTACCAGAAAAAATACATGCGCCTATCTAGTCCAGACTTCAATGATTTAATTTTATCTGAAGTTGATAGTTCTTACCTATATCCCAATAAATGACACATCATGAGAGGCCATTGTTTGGTAACAATAGTATATGTTCGTTGCCACGCTCTGAAATTTTGTTTTAGGTATTTTTGTTTGGTCCATTTGATTGTCAATCCGTTTGCTAATCTTCCTTTTGAAGTGTGTTAGATGAGGTTTATGTTTAGTAAATTGGGGCGTGGCCTGTTGGCCTGTTTGTATGTGATGTTTCTCTTTCAAGGCAGAGTGAGAAAGAAACTAAACTGTAAATATTTATGCAGATGACAAAGCACAACAACAAGAAGAAGAGGACAACTTGTCAAAGAGCAGTGCTGTGTTTTTTCATGTAGGTTCTACTCAATCGGCCAAAGGAAACAAAAAACAGAGGCAGGCCTTGAATTTTGAGCAAGATCTAGTCTTTGGATGCGACGATAATTTGTGCAATCAATCTATAAGTTCTACTTCGTAAAGCGAAGTCGGAAATGAAAAGGCTTTAAATAAATTTTTTCTTGTATATAAACGTTGAAGATTAAGAAATTTCAACATAAATATCCTCGACGAAAAAGTGGGAAATAAATCAGCGGAAGCAGGAGTTTCTATTTATTACTATAATTTGCATGGTCACCTTCACAGTTCATTGAAAATCGATGCAACCAAATCCCACATAAGCAACTGTAAAAGTAAAAGCATAAATGTTGGACAGAACTTTCCGTCATCACACAAGAGGAAAAGGTCAGAAAGAAAAAGGGTGTCCGACTTCAAAACATATCCTATTACAGCAGCAGATTTTGGTCAATGGCTAGTGAAATCATGCATCATGAATGAAGATACTGTTAGTCATCATGCATCTAGAAACACCAAGATATTGGCCCAAATGAATAAATGATCCAAAAAATTTCGAGTGTCTACATAGTTTGCGCCCTTTAGTAAAATCAAGGAGGAAGAGATCTAAGGGAATCACTCAAAGTCGCACACTTGCAATTAAAGGAATCTCAAAAAAAGATAAATAAGTCTTACTTGCTGCATATAGTACTTTGCCAATATTATGTACAAATATTTTTTCTAACTTGATTGTAATAATGGGGGCACTTATAACTTTTCTTAATATGAGTTCGATGTAGACTTTCAGAAACTTGAGGGTCATCGTATCAATGATGAATTTGGTGAATTAGTTCCTCGTGGGAGGAAGTTTGATCCTTCAAAGAAGCGTGAATTAGCGTCCAAGGTTTCTCTTGACAAGGAGACACTCAAGAGTTTGGAACCTGATAGAAAAGGGTGAAAGTGGAGTTGTGAAAGAAGACGGGGATGAGTGGTGGAAGGAAGGAAGAAAGAAAAGTAATTTGCGAACGTGTGGCCTCATTCATTACCGGTGTGCATCCTATACAAGGTAATTTTATAACTAACGTTGCAATTGCAAGTAGAAACCCATCATACAAAATGAGGTATGCAACTATATTTTCCATTTCAATTTTCAACCTCCATTAGGTGATGACTACAATGTTTAGTATTCAAATGAGTACAAATATGCAAATTCTTTATTAAAACAATATAAAATAGCCATAACCAGTGATGGATCTAAGGGGGAGGCAGAGGGGGGTGATGCCCCCCCTCCCCCCTTCTCCCCCAAAACAATTTTAGAAAATTTCCTTATTATACTTTTATATTATTACGATTTTCTGAAATTACAGGATTTTGCCCCCTCAAAATTTTTGAAAAATATTAAGAGTCGCCAACCCATTGAAAATAAAGAATTACTTGGCATATCTATGTAAATTCGTAATCAAAAGTCAATATTTAGTTGTTATGTATGGCAAAATTTACAATTCTTAGACGTATGTATGTACAAAGAACATCTATTTATACATTTTATTAGTAGATTTTTATTTTTTGTATTAAAAAAATTAATAGTTAAATATAAAAAAAATTCTTACTCTTCACGGACGCTTTGGCCCCCCAAGGTCCAATTCCTGGATCTGTCCCTGGCCATAACCGTTCAGCCCCTTCAAAAATTACGTTAACGCTATACTTCGGTTTCTTTCAATCAGTACTTAGTTTGAAGTAGTCTGCATGGTCTTAGAACTAACCATAGACCAAGGCATCTCTTTCTCCCGCATCTGTACGCTCCTGCCATTTCTTGAATGCCATTAGTGAATCCCGAGCTCTTGTTCAGGGCCAACGAATCTCTTTATTGCTTCTTGGCTTACTTCTCCGATGCTATGAGAAAAGCACACCAGCCTGACCGAACCATAAAAAGAAGGTTCAAGACGAATGACCTTTAGTCAAGAAGTGTTTTTGTAGCTAATCGTAGGGAGAAAAATATTTCATTAAGTTGAGATGAATCAAAAACTTAAATTCCCAACGCTTTTCTCTCAGAATCAAAGAAATATGAATTATTTTTATATATGAATGCATCTTTTAGTACCATGAAACCTTTTATGCCAATTTAGTACCATAGAACTTTATTCACGGATAAGGTGTGAACTTTACAGGTAATAAACCTTTCTCACCATGGAAAGGCTCGGTTGTTGATTCAGTGGTAGGAGGTTTTCTTACTCAAAATGTAACAGACCATCTTTCATGGTAAACTCAAGGCTAAGATAACTTTCAACTTAATTTGACATATAATAATTTTGAAAATGTATTTTTTTTAGTTTTGCATTTATGTCTCTTACTGCAAGGTCCCCTATCTGGTCTACAATCTCCTCTACAAGTAACAACAGAGAATATGATGGCAATGCGGGAAATAGTTTTAAGGGCTCTTTTTGTGATGGAAGTAAAAAAATCACCCTTACTCCATCCATCATTGAATATTCAACTGATGAGATTTACAGCCGTGAGAAGATATTATTTCATGATGATAACCAAGTTGATGGGAACATAGTATCAAGAGGGTTGAAGAAAGGGAAGAAAACATTGGGCTCAAGAAGAGAAAAAGGAGCCATTGAGGAGAAGCAACAAAAACCAAATGAATGTGATGGTTTTATGAAAATCTATTCCAGTGATGGTACACGAGAAACTACTGGTAACATCATAGATTCCATAGACTGGGAGAGAGTTAGGTGCGCAAAAGTTAAAGTTGTCACCAAAACCATCGAGGGACGTGGAATGAACAATGTGATTGCAAAACAGATGAAGGTACAAATTCCTTTATCAAGAAAATATCTTATTTATTTTGATGTGTGTAAGAGTTTTAGATGGTGAATTCAATTGCTTATGCGTGTTGTTCGTTTTCAGTAACCCACAATCATTACTGCTTTTTTTTTTTGGCAGGAGTGCCTTTATGACATAGTCAAAAATCACCAAAGTTGTAGCCTCAGGATGTTAAGAAACCTCCCACCACATGAAGTAAGCCAACATATAGAGTTTGATCAATGGTCATAAGTATATAATTATAAGAGCATTAAAAACAATGACTTCAAAATAAACCAATTTAGATATCTACATACATCGTTTACTCTGTGAATATATTTTCAATGCTTATAATTCCAGGGCTTACTTGTTAAAGATTTATGGAATGGGGATGAAAAGTGTGGAGTGCATACGACTATTGACGTTTCACCATCTTGCATTTCCTGTAAGAATATATGATTCCTAATCAGTTATTAGCCCACTTCGTGTTTGACACTGCTGAAAACAGATTCGTGTTCATTGCTTTAATAAGATTGATACAAATGTTGGTCGGGTAGCAGTTTGTTTAGGGTTGGTCCCTCTAAAACCACTACTTAAGAAGGTAGGTCAGGAGGAAGGTCCAATACATCTTCTGAAACAGTAAGTATATTATCCATAAGTATACTATGCCACTGAGGCCTCGTATGTTTTTGAGTGAATTTTTTACGCTTGTGTGAAAGGTAAAATGATGAAAAGTATTTCACCTATCTGATTTTGATTTATGACAAAATCAATAACAACGAAGTTTGGACTCCTTATAGGTAAAAATACTTTTCCTCGTTTTACTTTTCACCTAAACGAAGATCTCTAACCTAAATTAAATAGGCCATGTTCTAATCAAGTGAAAATTTTAATGTTATTCACATTTAGGTACCCTCACGTGAATACAGTTCAACAACATCTTTGGCAGACATTGTAATTCCCATGCTCGGCTGCATGTACTACACACACACACACACACATGCTAAATATTGAATTTCTTTTAACATCAACAATAATCTTGTAATGATTTTTTTCCATGCATTACAGATATGAACTACATTGTCAGTTGATTACATTTGGAAAGGTATGCTAGCACGATTGTTTACAATAATTTTCAAGTCATGTGTTTTTCCTTGCCTCGATTTATATACAAGAAACACCGATTGTGACCACATGCTTGAATACTATGTAGCTTTTCTGTACAAAGAAAAACCGAACTGCAAGGCATTTCCGATGAGAGGAGAATGTGAGCATTATGCAAGTGCATTGTCAAGGTTTGCATTACATAGGCACCTCGGTTATCTTCAAATTACACATAACCCCACAGTAGTTCTCAGTTTAAAGACAACTTTTGGACCGGTTCTCTCCTTAGCTCTGCCTTGATACTTTCAAGTACTACTAAAAAATATTTGTTAGTCCTCTAAATATAGAAAAGAGTGGATATGAAAGAAAATTATCCGATCATCAATGAGAAAATCATTATGATATTTTATAATAATAAATCACTATGATTTGTTATAATGATTTCTTAGACTCCAAATTTCAAACTTTTTCCTTAAATTAGTTTGTCCAACTATAAATGACATATTTCTTGTCTAAGTCTTCAGACCTTGTGTAATTTCATAGATTTAAATGTTGTGAATGGGACGCAAGGAAAGATTTACCAAAATATTCTAATTGCTACAGCAGTCCATATATAAGAACCAAAAAATAAAAGATTTTATCTTGACATTTAGTTACTTCTGGTAATTTGCTTAATGCAGTTCCAAGCTTGACGTTCCTGGGCCAGAGTGAAAAGGGAAAAATATGGAGCTAGTTCCTTATGGTGCTCAAATCCAGTTATGCTTTTAGCACCACCATCACCGTCCTTTCCCCATGTTAACATCTAAGACTCAAGAAACTATAATCAAAACATTGAACCTATTATTGACATGGAAGATTTTCTTTTAGAGCCTGACGTTGAAATTCCAACGATAAAATTTAAGAATCCTTTACTTGAAGAGGAAGAGGGCAGAGACATGTCAAAAGCATTGATTGTTTCAACTGCCAAAGATACTTCGATTACCTTTCACAAGTTCAAGCCTGCGTGCCGCTCAATGACATGGCATCATGTGTAATTATGCAATTTTTCATCTTCTTATTGCAGAGGATTTGTTAAAAAATTATGAACATTTATAGGCAGAAAAATTGTCATTTTACAACATAACATATATTTATGGGGTGCATGCTCTGATCACTTTTCTACCTAACCTAATGCAGCTAGGAGCTTCCAGATTCACACCCTCTTTTGGCAGGGGTAGGTTTCCTGACCCAGATATTATAACTTATATATATAACGGTGTAGACTGAATTATTTTTCATCTTCTTTTGGCAAGAAGGTATGGGCATGGATCTTCAGGTTCCCTTGTGTCGAACTATAAAAATCATAAATGTCAAAGGGATATACGGATGCATAAAAATGAATTAAAAAGATACTTATAATTTATAAGTATATTTTTAATTCATTTTTATATATCCGTATATCCCTTTGACATTTATGATTTTTATAGTTCGACACACGGGAACCTGAAGATCCATGCCCATACCTTCTTGCAGTCTGGATGGACGGCGCACCTTCAACTCGAAAGCAAACCCATTATTCAATTATTATAGATAACTCCTGCAATGAATATTTTTTATATCATAATCCTTTTTATTATATGTTCAAATTTGATGTCATGATGATATAGCTATGTTGCAACTCATTAACACTATGAAACAGTGTTGATGAACTTCAATCTAACTTAAAGATGTTACTTTTCTGTATTTATGCTAATATACAGAAAGGGGATACAACTCTCACGAATCAGAAGTATGTGATGAGAACTCGTGCTTCTCACTCGGTAATACTCAAGAGCAAAATCCTAAAACAGTTTCTGGAACGATATTGGTGAGTAAAACCATAATATATATATATATATATATATATAACCGTGTAGACTGAATTATTGACAAAAATGCGGCACTATTTACAGATACCTTCTCGAACAACAGTGAGAGGGATGTTTCCACTAAATGGAACATACTTTCAAGTTAATGAGGTAAATTTACTACTCTTAGTTTCTTCTTCTTGAGTGAACCCCCTTTAATATCCATCATAATGAAACAAAAATAATAATATCATCCAGGTACTCGCTGATGACGAATCTAGTGTGCACCCAATTGATATTCCAAGAGAGTCTATATGGTATCTTCCAAGGTGAACTCTGTATTGTGGAACCTCCGCATCAGCCTTATGTAGAGGTGGAAAATCACTACATTATTTACTTTATTTTGAACTGTTTTACAAAGTTTTTTTGGTGCCTTATGAAATGCTATTTTGTTAACTAGGATTATCAACAGAGGAAATTCAGAGTTGCTTTTTGGGAGGTAAAAAATGATCACTGCATTTGATAGCATATTATCTACCATAGAAATATATACTGAGTACTGCTCTATGAATTTAAACCCATACATGAAAGGGAAGAAAAGGTTTGCACAAGCACACATTCACACCACATGGAAGAAATTTAGTGTAAATAAATTGAAAGCTAAATTTATTGGATTCCTAATAAAGCATCTCGGCGTAAAAAGGTATGCAGAAGACTAATGATTTCTCATTAGTGTTGGGATTGTTCATCCCAAGACTAATGAGACTTGCATTTGCTTGATTCCTAATAAAGCACCCTCGTAGAGGGTAAAGAGTTTTAAGACCAATTATTCTTATCACTTGTTTGTTTTGGTTGTTGCCAAGAGTGTCATCTAAGAGATTGATGGAGGCTTTGAGTGATAATCGAAAATACTCGTGTGGATCTTGTGAGAGGTAGACAAATTCTTGATCTTGCTTTAATTGATAATAAAGTACTTGAGTACGTGAGGCAATGCAAGAATGGAGGACTAGTCGTTAAAATTCATTTTGAGAAAGAAATGATCATTATAGTTGGTAATTTTTAATACCATGTGTTATTTAGAGATGGATTAGGAAAAAGATAGACAAAATAAGTCGGAGCATGTTGAGTTTAGCAAATATCTCTGTAATGTTTAATGGTAGACTATAATCTAGTGTCGTGTAATCGTAGTGCTTCCATTGCATCATGGGTTTATTGAACTATTTTTTCTCTTGTTGATGGAATTTATCTTGTAAAAGAAACCTCATCGCTAGGTAGTTAATGATTTCTATCCTTAACCTAATTTTCCCTCCTAGATGTATGAACTAGATTTTTTTCGGAATCGGTATACCTTAGTTCATAGTTGTAATCTTGTTGCAGCATTGAATGGTTTATGTCATTGAAATGTTTGTTTTTTAAGTGGGGTGACGTTATTAAATAATGGTTTCTTATGTGAACATGGATGATGTTCCCTTCGAGGTCTTATAGGTGTGCTTAGGCGCGTATATTAAGGTTTGTGGTTGGGATAATTTAAATTATATGAGTTAAGAGGGAAAGGTTCAATAATTGAGGTGCTCTAGATAGCATTTAACAAATTTTGAAGAAGCGGATACTAAGAAATTTAATGGTCTATTTGTAAACACCCTATCTGGATATCACTGATTACTCACCAGAGTATTATGTCTCTTGCATGGATTTAAGTGGGGTGGAAGGGAAATTTAAGTAAATACTTTTACACTATGTGGGGGGAAGTGAAAATTAAGGTAGATACTTTTGAACTGCAGGAGGGGGGACTAGTTAGGCATAGGAGTTAAACAATTCTAGTTATACTTATACCTAGGTTGAGGGACTCTCGTGTGGGGTTGGTGGGGTTCATAGTCTCCAAGAGTATATGTATACATGTCATGATTTTGGTTCTTACAATGGTGTTGAGTGGACCAAAAAACTCAAAGTTCCATTCTTGGCTCTTCATAAATATCACGATACACTTCACATGGGAAATTTACGAAACTAGATTATCATCACAACTAACATATCTAGCTTTGTAGTAAAGTATAACTTAAATTTCAGAGGTATAAATAAAAAAATTCGAAGGTAGAAGACGGGAAAGGGAGTCAATCTATAATCACTCGGAGAAACTGCAAAAGCAATCTCTAACTAGTAAGCGCTATATGTGAACCCTATAATTTTTGCATTAGGAAAGACTAGTACAAATGTGCCTTATCAACTAGTTTTATTTGAAGTTTCTTTCTAGGACCTCAAAATTCAAAGAGAATTAGTATATGTAAGTATATAGGCCTTTTCAAATTTAGAAAAACGTTAGGTCCGTGTGTTGGGTTAGATATTTGGAAAATGTGAGGCCCTAGGTGTTGGTTATTGGGTTAGATTACAAAATAAAGGTCTAGATTAAAAGCATAGAGTTACAATAGATTAGACCTGGTAATAAATCAATAGTTGGAAAATCTTAGGCCCTATGTGGTAGTCTGGGCTGCCTAGGACCAGACTCAACTTTGGCAAGGGTTATGTTTAGGGCCCTTTAGGGATTCTAAGAGTTGAGAAATCAGGAAGACGAAATTATCAATATGTCAATATTATTTTTTAATGATCTAATAATTACCTTGTACAACTTTCTTCGTTTTTGTCCTTCCAAATGTTCCGTATGGACATACCCGAGCATTCTAGCTTCCATATAAGTTTTCATGCTGATATTGTGGTCACTTATTGATTCCAATTAAGATTGAATAAACGAACAACCTTCAAAGGTTGATGCACGTATATTATTTCAGTGATCATTGTAAAATTTCTTTTTGCCCCGATGTAACCATTCGTACATTCCCAGTATTTATCTTATCTATCACGTTTGGTGTACAAATGTTTCCTTAGCTATAGTTTTAAGCTGAGGTACCATCTTTATCCTAGTTTCTGTTTTAAACATTTCTATTAGGCTGGATATAAGATTGTTGAGTTCTCTTTTATCAGTTTTGTTGGTGACGGAAAGATTATAAATTTGTCGCTTGACTAGGGCGTAATATTCTGGCTGGAAACATCTGTACCAGTTTTGTAGTGTAAAAATATATGGTGTTCTCGAAATAAGCTTAGTTTAATAGAGGAAAAACAGCACGTAACTCTGCGGCCTCATTAAGGCATCGTTTCAATAATTAGAATGGACAAAGTTGCCATTGACATATGATGTCAATGAGAATATGTATGAACCTAATTTATTGTTAGTTTTTTCAAAGTCATTTTGAGGATCACTCAATTTCTTATCATTGGTTCGCTTCATAGTGAACAATCTCGTAGGAAATAGTTGTTTGATGTGTCTCTCATAAGATCTAAGCGTGTTAACTAGAACCATGGATTATGCGTGCCCGATACACAGACTAATAAGAGTACATTGTCCTATAGCCTCAGAAGTGTCAATCTTACGAATTGGGGTGATAAAAAGTACTCCCCGAGGTCGAATGTAAAGAGTTCCCGTTTGAAAATCAAACATTTCAAGGGAAATTTGAACTTTCTAAACAATGCTTTTGGAATGAAAGCACGTGCGCTTGGGTAATTGATCTTCTATAGGGGTATTGTTTAAGATGGGTAAGTTGAAATCGGACCTAGTTTTATATATAATTTTTAGAACGACACTATTAATTCAGGATGGGATAAAAAATAAGACATAATTTGGGATGGGGAGAGTATCATTCATGAAGTTAAAAGAGAGATGGGGAAGGTACTAAAATTTGTAGTACAAAATGCATTGATTGTTTTAAGTTCTTCAGGATTTATTGGGTTGTATAGAAATAAAAGTATGTCTAACTTCAGAGATAGATAAAGAATGTTCATTTTCTTTTGAGAAAGCTGGGCATGGAATTGTTGCAGAATTATAAAGGTACTGGAATCATAGAATCATACAGAAGAAGGAAATAGTGAAAATAACCCCTTTTATACTGACCACCTTTGTAACCAAAAATTCACCATTTATCTTTAGGCTTTTAACTTTCTGCTTTTTATTCTGGCAACATTGGTATTATGGAAAAAATAAATCTTCTAATCCCCTTAAGTAACTAGTTGGATTCTTCGGCTGTCCTTTGGTCTTCTTATGTTTGTTAAGTTTATATCTACTTTTTTTTAGGATTTCAAGATCTTATTGTATCCTTTTTAAGGCTTATTAGATTAGGGTTCCAAACAATCTAACTGACCACCTATATGCCATTAACATTTTTTGTTGAGGTTGTTTCAATATTTCGTATTAAAGTGTCACAATTGATGTTTTACATTGAAAATAATGTAACTTTTTTGTAGGAATACCAAACGCAAATCTATATGCAGATTATGACGAAGACTGGGGAGGGGAGGGAGGGGAGGGGGAGGTGCGGTCATGTAGTTGATGATGATTGATTTTTATTTTGGTCTCTTTTGGATGCTAATAAAAGGTTCAGGACTGTTTCATTGACGTGCTAATGTAACTTATTTGATTTTGATGTATTCAATTTTGATTTTTGTTTGAGAAGAACATGATTTGGTTTGGTTTTGATGTATTTGCTTTATTTATTGTGCAAAAGATATAAATGACATGAAAAAGGATGGAACAAGAACCTAAACGGTGATTTGATATTGATTTCTTTCGATGTATACAACAACCACCAAAGGTGGGGACCTTGTTTAATTTTGACTTTAGGGTGATTCTAGACCGGACTCGGACGCATTTTGTATGATGCAATGACGTGACGTGTCGAGTGTGTATTGGTTGGTGCTTTGAATGATAATGAGTTAATTCTAAACACTAAACAATGCAAATAGTACGTTAGTGTCTACCAAAATGTGTTGTGTCGGTCCAAATTAAACTTTATGGTCTACCAACATGTAGTTGATGATGATTGATTCTGATTTTGGTCTTTTTTGGATGCAAATAAAAGATTCAGGACTGTTTCGTTGACGTGCTAATGTAACTTATTTGATTTTGATGTATTGAGTTTTGATTTTTGTTTGAGAAGAACATGATTTCGTTTGGTTTTGATGTATTTGCTTTATTTATTATGCAAAAGATATAAATGACATGAAAACGGGTGGAACGAGAACCTAAACAGTGATTTGATATTGATTTCTTTCGATGTATACAACAACCACCAAAGGTGGGGGCCTTGTTTAATTTTGACTTTAGGGTGATTCTAGATTGGACTCGGACGCATTTTGTATGACGCAATGACGTGACATGTCGAGTCTGTATTGATTGGTGCATTGAATGATAATGAGTGAATTCTAAACACTAAACAATGCAAATAGTACGTAACTGTCTATCAAAATGTGTTGTGTCGGTCCAAATTAAACTTTATGGTCTACCAACATGTAGTTGATGATGATTGATTTTGATTTTCGTCTCTTTTGGATGCAAATAAAAGGTTCAGGACTGTTTCGTTGACTTGCTAATGTAACTTATTTGATTTTGATTTATTGAGTTTTGATTTTTATTTGAGAAGAACATGATTTGGTTTGGTTTTGATGTATTTGCTTTATTTATTATGAAAAAGATATAAATGACATGAAAATGGATGGAACGAGAACCTAAACGGTGATTTGATATTGATTTCTTTCGATGTAGACAACAACAACCAACAAAGGTGGGGGCCTTATTTAATTTTGACTTTAGGGTGATTCTAGACCGGACTTGTACTCATTTTGTATGACGCAATGACGTGACGTGTCGAGTCTGTATTGGTTGGTGCTTTAAATGATAATGAGTGAATTATAAACACTAAACAATGCAAATAGTACGTTAGTGTCTACCAAAATGTGTTGTGTCGATCCAAATTAAACTTTATGGAAACACAACATTTAAACTCAACTTCGGGACATGATTTCCTAATTCCTACATATTTTCTTCAAGATTTCAACTTTCAAAATTTATGGTGGACTTATAGAAGGAACAAAATAGAACCGAAACCAAAATTTAAAAAGTTATGTTCCATACCATGACTAGGAAACATAGAAGAAAACATCAAACTATATGTCAATGTTGCATGATATACCATGACTATCCATTAAAATTTTAGGACTAAAAAAATTGAGGTAATCCAACCAAGATTTAGAGGGCTCTTTGCAAAAAGATGATAATATAAAGCACTTTATATCTACTCACTTAAAAATATTGTTCCAATTCTTTTCATAAATTTCTAATAAACATAATTGTATATTTCAAGAATTCATATTACAATTACTCAAAATAATAGGGTAACAAAACTTAAACTAATAGGATTATCCTTTTATCTGTTGGAAAATTGGACTACTTAAAGTCGTCCAGAATTTTCTGGACAGAATTTTGAACAACTTTGAGCTCAAATTTAGATGGGACCCACACTACAAAACTCGTGGAACAATATACGAACGCGTTCTCCTCCGCAAGGAGATTAATGTAGTATATTCACATGTCCAATTTTATTAAGTTATGAATGATAAATATGTCCTCAAAGTGACTCACAAAGCAATGAAAGTTAATGTATTGGGTATATTTAACTCTTGTCACACATTGGAAGAGTAGTGGAAAAATGATGAGTTAATAAAAACCAAATTATGGACTAAGGCTTGAATGCCTTGGGGTATCCCAAATCTTTGAAGGGGAGATGATCTAAGCTATGCACGGGTTGACTTTCGGTCAAAAGTCCACGCGCGCGTCTGGCTCGGCTCGGTTCGAGCTTGGGCCGAATTAATTTAACTTTCTAGGCTTTAATTGTTAATTAATTAACTGTTTGTCAGTTAATTTCAACAGTTAACAAAATTAACTGTTTTGACAGTTAAATTTGGTTTTGACTGTTCCCAACCGTCAAAACGTTTGCTATAAATTAAACTTTTCCCCTACAGTTTTGACTACTGAAAAAATTCCCTCCCGTAATTTCGAAATTTCTTTTCCCAGAAAATAATTCATCTTTTTACAGCTACTGCATACATTTTCGGCATATTATTTCGTTGGTCTGGTTGAGTTTAAATAAAGAATTGTGTTCGAAGAAATTAATCATTGTTGTGCTGCTTGATTAATTTGGAAATCCGTTCTATCTTGGGAGACAATTATTCATTACCTTTAGCACATTGTGGAGAGAATAAATTTGTCTTAAGGAGACTTTCTAAACAGGGCTCGGATTATTTCTTCTGTTCTAATATTATTTCTGCAAATTCAAGTAAGTGTTTCATTTCTGTAATTTCGTTTCATTTCTGTAATTATATTAATATTTATAATTCTGTAATTTTGTATTAATTAAACGGTGGACATAACAATATGTAGTTACTCTCAATGGTGGACATAACAATATGTAATTAAACGGTGGATATAATTAAGAGAGATTGTGTGTGTTGTTCAACATGTGTTTACAATAAGAAGCACCAACGAAAAATCTATTAAATATCCCACTCTCTAAATGAACCTTTTTAAATAAAGGCACCCATAATTTCACATCTAGTTTTTGAAGTTTATTTGATGTTTGTTCGAAACCGAGGGAAGTATAGACAGGAATGTATCATGCTTACTGGAATCAGATCATAGCTATTGATTGATCACGGCTTTTTCACTTGGATTGATTGACTCGGATTTGAGAATTAGAAATTAAATTAGAGATTTAAAACATGCCTCTTAATTAACAACTGAGTTATCCTCTTGTCTCGCCGAAGTTGAAAAATCAGGGATACCACAACTACTAGAATCCAACTGTTTAAAACCATTACATGAAGCAATGGGCTATTTTGGCATTCGGCCAGCAGCCAAATCACTAACAGCTTCTTGAGAAGCACAAATGATCTCAAAAAATTGAGTTCTAAGAAGACTGTAAACATATACCCTCATTTTCATTTAACATGTTATCAAATCGAGCATCTAAAGCCAGATCTTCTTCCATTACCATCAGCTAAAGATGAAGACTACTCGCAGACTGTCAAAGTAGGCATGTCACTGTCATTTCCATGAACCAAGTGGGATGAGTATCTTACCAAAGGATCAAGCTCTGAAATGGAAAGAACATGTTCTTCACCTCTTATTTCTCGCGCGGCTCAAATCCATTCTCCTTTTTAATCTCTCTCTCTCTCCCCCAATTGTTCTCTTTATTTGAACAAACTATATGCAACAACACTATACAACTTTCAAATACCACATAATGGACTTACAGGATGACAAAATTCATTTGCACTAGACATCGTTGAGCCTCCAATTAGGGAAGTTTATTTTTTCATGATACATGACTCATATAAAATCCAAAACATTATAAAGTGTACTCAAATGAATACTATTCCCATGATGAAGCACAACAATCTTATAAAAAATTAGTGCTATATGTTTTTGAACTAGTTATGAAAACCACTATTTTAGCCAGTGCAATTACTTTTCTGAACTGTGTACCGGACTGTTTTTCGGGAGATTACTTTTGTATTACCAACAACAAACACAGACCGGAGTAAAAGAAAATTTCAAGCGAATGTGTATTCACTCCCTTTCGCTTTTATATACCTTTAATTTACACACACACACACACACACACGCACACACATATATATATATATATATATATATAATTTGAAATTCTATTAGTTATACTAGTGTACTATATGGGAGTTCATGAATCAGTCAACTAGAGAATTAAACTAAAGTTATCTTTGTGATTTGGGTTGATGTGAATTATTTGTTCCAATATTTAGTTTTGTTTTTCAAAATCTTAGAACCAAATGGTTTAAATCTAGTTCCATTTCCAAAAATCTTATAATGGAGAAGTACAACGGGACTCAAACTGAACGAACTTAAAAATATTACTGAATATAAAACCAAATATATGATCATTAAAATGAAAATCTATCCTATTAGCCCTTTCTTACATTTTTCATTTCTTGTAGTGACAAATCTATCCTAAAATAGTATCATAAAAAAGAATTGAAACCGCGGTGACAAAATAAGAGGCATCTTATTGGGTTTAGATGAGAACAATAATGTAATACTAGAAGAAGAAGTGAAGAAGAAAATGAAGAAATATTTTTAGAGAAATTCTTCTCTTAATATTGCACAAAACTAACATTCAAAACAGGGGAGAAGTTGCTTGCTCTTACAGAATTGCAGACAACACACATACCATAAAAGAGAAGTTGATATCCCTTTATATAATTGGGATAACTTTTACATAGAGGAAAACATTTTGAAAACAGGGAGATGAATTCAAGGTCTATCTCTCGGTTTACTAACAAATAAATACTACTAAAATACAAAAGTAGATATCAGAGAAAGTAAAAAAAGTATGAATTTTAACATTCCCCTTAGTGATTTTGTTGAACACCCATCATTTCTCTAAGAAATTGAAATTTGTCTTTGGGTAGAACTTTGGTGAAGATATCCACAACATGCTTTTCGGTCTTGATATATTTGAGTTGAATATCTTCATCCTCCACATCCTCTCAAATGAAATGATTCTTGATTACAATGGGCTTGGTGCGGCTATGATATACGTGATTATTCATCATGGAAATCGTAGATTGGTTGTCACAAAGTATTGGAGTAGCCTCTTGTGGCCATCCCATCTCTCGATCGACGTGCATGCATGCGGTAGGGTTTGTGCCCTTCCTCGGGGTACTTCGATCGTCGTCGATGTGGAGTGATGTATATAGATAGAGTAGCCAACCTATTTTTCACAAAACATGCAAAAGAAATGTTTCTGCCTCGAGAGAACGATATCAAAGACATACTGATGCTTGCGAAACTACAGGAGGAGGTATAAGTGGAACAAACAAAAAGGTTTGAAGACCATAAGCACACAAGAACATCTACTATCTTAGGAAAGCCTTTTATGGTTTGAAAGAAGCACCCCGTGCTTAGTACGGGAGGCTTACTTCCTATCTCTTAGCTCGCAGATTCATGAGATGGAGAGTATATAAGATGTTGTTTGTGAGGAGAGAGAGTTGTGCTATTTTGGCTGCCCATGTCTATGTGAATGACATAGTCTTTGGATCCATGTGCTCCCGCCATGCAAACGCTTTTGAGGAGGAGATGAAGAGTGAGTTTGAGATGAGCATGGTAGGTGAGCTTACATTCTTCATAGGTTTCCAGTCTTGTCAGCTTAAGGTGAGACATTCATATCTCAATCCAAATATGCAAGAGACCTTGTGAAGAAATTTGGTCTAGACTCTGCTAAACATGCTCGCACCCCTATGATTTCATCGACAAAGCTTAAGAAAGAAACTTTAGGCAATGATGTAAAGCAGACTTTATATAGTATCATGATAGGTAGTCTTCTTTACCTTACCACTAGTTGACCCGATATTGCCTTTTGTGTTAGAGTTTATACACAATAGAAGGCATCCCTGAAAGAGTCACACTTGTATGCTCTTAAACGCATTATCAAATACGTGAGTGGGACTTTATCATATGGTATTTGGTATTCCTTTGATACTGATGGCTGCTTGTCCGCCTATTCAGATGCTAATTGAATCGGGGATGTCGATGAGTTTAGGAGAACTTCGGGTTGGTGTTTCTACTTTAGGAGTGATCTCTTCTCATGGATGAGAAGAAAGAAAAACTCCATATCTTATCCACAACCGAGGCTGAGTATATAGCCACCAGTAGTTGTTGCACGCAACTCTTATGGATGAAGCAAATATTGGAGGATTGAGACATTTCACAGTGTACAATGACTATTTCCTATGATAATATGTGTGCCATTAATATTTCACGTTATCCAACCTAGCATTCATGCACAAAACACATTAGGATACACGAGCACTTTCTTCGAGACCTAGTTGAGGAGAAGGTCGTGTCCTTGAGCTTTGTGAGCACCAATCATCGGTTAACTGATATTTTTATGAAACCTTTACATGCACTTTAATTTGAGTATCTTAGGAAGTCTTTAGGTATTTGCCTCATTGACTGAGATTGGATATGTTATCTAGTATAAGATGATTTTCGTGCTTATTCGCATTCATTCCTATTGCTAGATTGTACTACCGTTGTATTATCATTGTATTTATCTTTTTACATTTTGATATATTTTTCGAAAAATACAAAAAGATTTATGTTTTTCTTGAAAACTTTTGAAAAAAATACAAAAAGATGTCCGTTTTCTTTTTGAGAAAAAAAGTGAAAAAGACAAAAAGATTTTATTTTTGATAAATTTTTGAAGAATCCAAAAAGAGTTTTATTTTTTACTCCATATGTGGATGAACATTAAAGATGTCCGAGTCACCCATTAATTCCATATCCACGTGACTATTTTGTTCTGTTTTGAGACATGACAACATTTCAGTTTTGTGATTTATAATGTGTGCAATCATTAAGATGTGATATGATGACTAGTTGCTACATGTTGGACTCCTTGTCATCGTTAATGCACATGAGAATGGACTTATTTGAGTATTGAATTTACCTTTCACGTGTCAATTGAAGTGTTTTCATCTCAATCCTGCTTTTAAAATGAACCAAATGTGAAAAATGAGATGATAAAAGTGGTGCTTGTAAACATTTCTCAGAGTGAAAAAAAATCATTTATTCAGTAAAATTTAGTATATTTTAAGTAATAGAATCGGGCTGTGAAAGTCAGGTTGACTTTGCATGAAAAGCCACCATTTGCAAAAAGAAATGAGCCTAAAATATTTAAGGCACATAAAAACAAAAAGAAAGTGTTAGGTGAATTTCAAAGAACATTGATGCTTTGCTACCTATGAGCATTAATTTCTTCAAAAAGATTTGAGAGAAAAAAAATCAACATGTGAGTTTTGAGGGAGTTAAGTCGAAGATCAATGTGTTTTCATGTCCGAAAAAAAATCTTATAAATCATTACATAGTTTTGGGCATTATTGTTGTAAAAATCACTTATGATCTTGATTAGTTGAATAGGTTAAATTGATTTTATTTAAGTTTCACCATTTTTACACCTAAGATAGAATTTGAGCTCTTGCGTTAATGGTGTCTCACTCCATCGTGAACATATGTTATTTTTGTCTACGTTGATTAATCTATAGAATGTGTTCACACCCATACACTCTGTTTATATGATTCGATTATTTTGTGTTTCTCTATGGTGTGTTGTATTTGTAATTTTTTTTCAATTGAAAATTTTCAAAAACAGTTTGTGGAGCCTTTGAGATTATCATTGCATGATTATTAATTCATATCTTGTTGTGATGATATCATTTTAGATGTTCCCTATTTTTCATGATTAGTTTCTACATCTTGTCTATTTTGGACAAAATAAAAGGGGGAGAACAAATTACGGGGGAGTTTGATTTATGGGGGAAATTTTATCTTTATGCATTTGATTTGTTATATGTCCAACTCAATGCATCACGGGGTGTTTGCTTTGTTTTATGTGTGTAGGAAATTTTGGAAAAGCATACTTTGAAGACAATTAAGAAAAGAATATTTGAAGACTTTATTTTGAAGACAACTCTATCTTGTACCTATCCATTATAGGGTTTTGGAGGATATTAAGATATTGTATTTGTCTTGAGGGAATTTATTTGTAATTTGGATTTAGGTTTTATGCTTATCTCGGAATAGCCAAAAGGGGAAGATTTGTAAGAGCATGAATTCTATCATTTGCTCATAGCTTAGGCTTAGCATAGTTTTCAGCACCCACTACCGTTTGATTCAAGTTGTCATGAAGAACCGAATTTCCATCGTCTCCAAATTCAAGAAGATCTTCACAATAGAAAAGTATAAAATAATTTAGGATTTTGAATTTATTTGCGTTTATATTTGGGAGTTGTTTTATTTAAAATCGAGGCATTTTTCTATGGATTTAAATTTTTTCAAAATATGCACATCTCATTCCAACGAGATGGGTATCTCATTTAAATGAATATGCAATCTTGTTCGAAATATCGTTTAAAGTTTAATTTGATTGAACATCTAATGAGGGCGTATTATTTTGCATCCTTCGAAGCTCATTTGAATCTTGTTTAAATGAGATAATTATTTTGTTTTAACGACCTTTTTGCCCTTCTAACGAGATGCTTGTATCATTCTTATAAGCCTATTATTTCATTCGAACAAATATCACTGCCTCAAATTTTGTGATGACTTATAAATACATGTTTCGTACAGAATTTTATAGAGACTTTTGCAAAAATAATTTATGTAAACCTGCTGCAAAAGTTTCCACTTTCTTTGGTCAAAAACACTTTTTTATTCACAATCATCACTCCCAACTATTTATGTAAATCCATATAAATCCCTAGATAGTTATATATCTGAGTTATTCTTATGTAGGGATGCTCTTCACTGCTGATCATTGTAGTTCTCGAGGGATCACTGCTGAAGGAAGACAAGGATATTCGATGAACACCAAGGGTGAACCATCACCCGTGGACGAATCTGGACTGAGTCCTAATTTGTAGAGGTTTTGTAAGTTGCGTCTTGTAAGAGATCTATAACACCAATTAAAAAGGTTTTACCCACAAGTTTTTTTCCTCATATGGCCTTTTCGTGTTTACATGATTTATTTTATTTTCTTTATCACTTAGATTCTTGTTTAGGGTAATAAGATAATGTAAGGACAAATTTCCAATCGAGTTATTTGTAGTATTGGCTACATTTTGTTGGACAAAACACTTTTGGGTCATTCCTCATTAAGCTTCATACAACCTTAGAGAATCGAGCATCGCATCCAAAGTTCACGCGACATCAATATGCACTTTAAGTTCATTCTTCTAAAAAGGTATATGACCAAAAACATTTTATGTGTTGGAGTATTTTTTATATAACGAGAAATTTTCATATAGAGTAATGTTCATAAAAAAATAATTTTCATAAAAACCATTTTTGAAATTAATGTTAACTCTTTTTTAGTGAAATAAGAAATCTGGTTCGAAGTTCCTCCAGGTCGTTCGAACGACCAGGATCTTGTAAAACTTCCTTCTCCAACACACTTTAAACTTTTAATCAAAACCCCATGGTATAAACTTGAAATTCAACAAGCACACTTGCAGTGGATCTCTGCATTCAAGCTTATTGGATACAGTAGTTTGGGCTTCGGTGGATACCATGACACGAGTAGTGTTGAGCAACGTGTTGGAGCTTTGTGCACTACAAATTCGGAGGTAGAGGAAGTCATTAGCATGTCTTGAGTGAGTCAATGTCTGTAAGTCTCTTGAGTCCTTTGTAAAACCTATTTGTAGTGGATTTGTCTAGGCCCAACCGTCCGAGGTTTTTTCCATTTGGGTTTTCCTCATACATTGGCACGTTGTGGTTGTGATTTTTGAACTTTACTTTATTAAATCATATAAATGCATGCGTAGGATCAAATGGGTAAAATTGGATAATTTTATTTCTCTTAATCAAGTTATCAATCCTACCTCTTTAACGGTTAATTGTTCATGCTAACTTTTAAATTTGCAAAAGTAATTAAAATTGGTATATATCTCTACTTGGCAAATTTTGAATTGCATTGTGTGTGTGTATTCTACGAAATAACCTAAGTACATATAACCTTACAACTTCAGATAAAATTTGAACTTGTGTGTGATGGACATTTAATTATAGAAATTATCCATTAAGATCGCAAAAGCACTCTCAAACCCAAACCCTACACCCTAAAACCCAAAACCTAAAACCCAATACCTAAACCATAATTATAAACCCTAAGTCAAATTCCTAGACCATATTTTCTAAATCCTAAAACCTAAAACCTAATTACTAAATCCTAAACCCCAAAACTTAAATCTTAATCTTTAAATCTTAAACCAAAACCTAATTTTAAACCATGAAATGAAAAATGAAAAATGAAAAACCTACACCCTAATTAATAACACTAAATCATAAAACCTAAACCCTATTTACTAAAATCGAAAACCTAAACACTAATACCTAAATACTAATTACTAACCCTAAATTAAAAACTCAAAACCCTATTTACAAAATCCTGAAATTGAAAGCTTAATTACAAAATCTTAAAACCAAAACCCGAATTAATTATATTAAACCCAAAATCCTGAACCCTCATTACTAAATCCTAAAACCTAAATCCCAATCCCTAAACCCGTATTACTAAACTTTAAAAACTAAAATATAAACCCAAAAAACATAAATCCTAAGGAGTATACCATAAATCCAAAAACTAAAATCGTAATTTGTAACTTCAAACTCTAAATCTAAACCCTAAAATCTAAATGCAAAAACTTAATCCTTAATCCCTAAAACCAAAACCCTAATTTTTAAACTCTAATTATGAACCCTAGATCTTAAAATCAAAACCCTAATTAATAACCCTGAAATAAAAATCCTAAACCCTAAAACCTAAAACCTAATACCTAAATCGTAATTTCTAAACCCTAAAACCTAAACCAAAATCGTAAAATAAAAACCTTTAACCATATTTACTAAACCCTAAAACATAAATCCTCACCCCTAAACTCTAAAACCTAAACCCCAAAACCTTAAACCAAAAACCATAAAATTTAAACCTCAATTCCTAAACCCTAATTACTAAGCCCTAAAATCTAAACCCTAAAATGTAAACCAACTCAACAAAGTCTTTTCCCAATTATTTAGGGTCGACTACATGAATCCTATTTTTCCATTCCATTTTTGTCTAGCGCAATATCTTCAATTAAACCACGTTATATCATGTCCTTTTTTATAATATCCCACTAAGTCAATTTAGACCTCCCTCTACCCCATGCATTACTATAAATATTAACTAAACCGCTCTTCCTTACTGGAGCATTCATTGGTCTACTCTTGACGTGTCCAAACCATCTAAGTTGATTTTCTTTCATTTATCTTCTATAGGAGACAATTTTACCTTTTCACGAATTTGTTCATTTCTAATTTTATCTTTTTGAGTTTAACTAGAAATCCATCTTAGCATTTTGATCTCTTCCACAATCATTTTTTGAAATTTTGTTTCTTTGTTGCACAACACTCTATCCGATATAACATGGCGGGTCTAATGATCATCCTATTAAATTTCTCTTTTAACTTCAAAAGTATAATCTTATCATACAATACGTCAGTATCACTTCTCCACTTGACCCAACCTACTTTAATCGTCTGAATAACATCATCACCATCTTTTTGGATAATCGAGCCTAAATAATGAAAATGATCTTTTCTATATATCTCTTAACCTACTAATTTCACCACATCCACATTTTCCCTCCTCCTCTTACTACTAAAATTGTACTCCACATATTTTGTCTTAGTCCTGCTTATTTTAAATCATCATTTCTATTCTCTTTATAATTCCAATCTAGGTTTAATCCCCGTATTAGTCTTATCCATAAAAATAATATCATCTGCAAATAGCATACACCACAACACCTCATCTTGTATTTGTCCAATCTACTCATCCATAACAAGATCAAAGAGATAAGAACTTAGTGTAGAACCTTGGTGTAGACGTATAGTAATTGAAAATTCACTACTTTCTCCAACTGATGTTCTTATTATAGTCATGGCCCCATCATACATATCCCTGATCACATCACTATACGAGTAACTCATTTTTATGTAAAATTCAGCATATTATATCTCCGGGTATCCTATCATATGCATTCTCCGAATCTATAAAAAACATATAAAGATCCTTCTTTCTCTCCCTATGCCTCTCCGTTAATCTCCTCAATAAATATATTTCTTCCATTGTTGACCTCGCGGGTATAAACCCAAATTGATTCTCAGATATTGTTGTTTTCATTCTTAGTACATATTTAATTATTGTTTCCCAAAGTTTCATTGTATGATTCATTAACTTAATACCACGATAATTTGAACAACTTTGTATGTCCCTTTTATTTTTTATAAATAGGTATTAAAACCCTATTTCTCCATTTATCGGGTACCCTATTAGTAATTATAATTATATTAAATAATTTTGTAAGCTAAGATACTCCTTCCTCCCTTAAGTACTTCCAAATCTCAATAGAGATGCCATATGGTCCAAAAGCCCTCCTTATTTTCATCTTTTTGAGAGAAATCCTAACCTCTGTTGTCCTAATTTTGAAAAAATATATATTTTCTCTAGTTTCTCTAAGTTCTTCTGTATCTAATGTACTCCCATTATTTCGATTTAATAACCTCTCAAAGTAGCTTTTCCATCTTTTCATAATTTCATTATCCTTGACTAGGACTCTCAAATCATCACTTTTAATACACTTAACGTTATTAAAACCTTTTGTTTTTTTGCCCCTAAGTTTATCAAGATAATAAATAGTTTTTTTCCTTCTTATGTTCCTAATGTTGTATAAAGATCATCATATGCCTATAACTTAGCATCTCTTACCATTGTTTAGATTCCTTTTTAACCCATTTAAATTTCTCAAAATTTTCTTCGTTTCTAGTTGTTTGCCATGTTTTAAAGAACTCCATTTTGATTTTTATTATATTTTGTAATTCTTAATTCTACCTCAAAGTTTCTTTATATTGTGGAACCTTGTGTGGCCATTTCGAGGGTCTCTCCAAGGGGTCTGGGTGAAATGCATCTCCCGAGGTGGATTCCTCCTGCCTTCATCGTTTTTTGACGTGTATGCAGGATTGTATCCTTTATCGAGGCTCTTGATCATCATGGATGTGGGGTGATATATAGAGATAGAGTCGACATCCTATTTTACACAAAATAGGCAAAAGAAATGTTGTCGTCTCGAGAGAACGGCATTAAGAAAAATGCTGATGTTTGCAAAACTAAGTAGTTCAAGGGTCCTGGAACTAAGTTACTAAATGAGAAGGTATTAGGAACCTATCCCGCCCTTTTGGTCTCTCATGGTCATGTGTTAATCTTTCCCTATGAACTCTTTGATGTGTGTGCCAATGTGCATAATATAAATGGAGGACGTAATCGCTCGACTCACGTCATGGATAAAGGCAGGTTGAGGTCATCTTTTGGAGTGTTCCTAAAATAGTAATTAAAGTATAATGTAAGTGTTTGTCGATTCACAAGTCATTATAGGAGAACGATTGCGTATATCGAACAAGTTACAAATAAGCAAGCATATAAAATGAATATATCATGAATATAAGAACAAAGTAACGAATGTGTGCAGGAGGACTCGAGACTAGCAATTTACCCCAAACACCTACGTAGCCCAGATGGCATCAAACTCCCCGTAGTTCGAAGACAATACTAGGTGGGTTTTAACCCATAAGTCCAACCGGGGAATTTATTATATATGTGTGTTTGTGTAGAAAAAGGAATTTTAGTGTGAGAAAGTGTGATGAGAATTCCCCGTTTGGAATTTACAAGTAATCCCTCTTTTTCTTATTTTTGGATTTTCTTATGAAAATAAAGTATGTGTGAATATTAATAATAAAAAGTTTAAAAATTAATATATGTCATGTAATGAAGTAACTAATGAAGTAAGAATGAAGTAACTAATGTAAAAATAAGAGAATTTAAAGACAAAGGGAAAGACATAGACCACCTTATGAAGACTTAAAGTAGATCTTGATTGTAGATACACTAATCTTAAGATAAGGTGTTGGTGGTTTGAGGAGGTGGGTGGGAATTTACTCAAAAGAGTATTAGAAGGATGGAAGGAATGTGGGAAATGGGATTTTAAGGAAAGAACGTCTCTAAATTCAAGGGAATTCTCTCTGAATTGCTGAGAGGGATATTCAGGTGTGCCTTTCAAAGTAAGGTCATGGCCTCTATTTATAGGGCCAAAAGGGTGCCGATCGGCATGGTCCTAGACCTTCCTATCGACATCGCACCCTAAACACATTGCCAATAGGCAGGGTCTTGGGGTTGCCATTCGGCAGTTTGAGTTTTTTTTAGAAAAAAAGTCATAAAATGCGAACCGTAGGTCAAAATTGTGTATGGGATAGACTGTTGGAAAAGGGATTAAGATCCCTTTAAGAATCCATTGAGCCACTCCCAATTTTAGGAGTTGATCGAGGTTAAACGGGGCTCGAAAGTTCCCATTGGTCAATAGATTGGAAACTCTCAGAGGATAATGGATCATTCATCCGAATTGTAAGGCCAATTCACGCACGAGACAGACTGTTAGAAAGGGTATTCAGTTCGCTTACACATTTCATTCAACTTAGTTTGGTTCGGAGAGTTAACCTAGGTCAAACGGAGCCCAAAAGGGCCAAGTGACCTTCAGAGTAAAATGGGTTGTTCGTTCGTATTGTAAGGCAGATTCATGCACGGGATAGACTATTGGAAAGGGTAGTAAAATCCCTTTGAAGATTCATTTAGCTTAGTTCGAGATGAAGAATAGACCAGAGTCAAACGGAGCCTGGGAGCGTCTGGTGGCCTCTGGATCAGTTTTGTAGTAAAATAAATCATTCTTTCGAATTTTAAGGCCAATTCGTGCATGGGGCAAGTCATATAAAAGGGGATTCAGAGCCCTTCAAAGATTTATTGAGATTTCCCTTAGGTGAGGAAGTTTACTGGAGTTAAAATAGGGCCCAAGAGTTCTTGGTGGCCTTGAGATCAGTTTTTAATAGTAGAATGGATCGTTTATCCGAACCGCAAGGCCAATTTGCACACAGGGCAGATTATTGGAAAGGGGATTTAGATCCGTTCAAATATTTATTGAGCTTTTGTTAAGATGAGTGAATTGACCGAAGTCAAATGGGGCCCAGGAGTGCCTAGTGACCACCAGATTAGTACTCTAGGTATGTTCTAGGGTTTGCGATGAATGAGTGAGTGCTAAGAACTTCAGGAGGTGATTATTAGGGTCCTAGAATGGGGTGTATATAGAGAGCCCATCGATGAATGAGCTTGGAAGAAGTGAAGGACGTCGAATGATATACACCACATTGATATTGGGGAAGAGGTTTTTAGGTCAATTCTGAGGACCTAGAGGATGACGTTAAGTAATTCAGGGGGTTGAGGTTCATTTTACGGTCTTAAAGAGATGAGGATAACTGATTCAGTGGGTCAAAATCAGTTCTGAGGACCTAAGAAGATGAAGATGACAAATTCAGCGGGTCGAAGTCATTTTGAGGACCTGAGGAGATGAGCATGATTGATTCAGCTGGTCGAAGATGTGTTATGATTGGTTTTAAAGGGCTAAAGATGATAATTCGGTGGGTCAAGGTCAATTCTGGTGAATTATGAGGAGCAGAAGTTGTGATGATCAATTCTGAGGGCGAATGTCAATTCTGAAGACCTAAAGTTGTGATGAGCGATTATGAGGGTCGAGGTCAATTATGAGGACCTAAAGTTGTGATAACCAATTCTGAGGTCTGAGGTCAATTCTTAAGAAATAAAGTTGTGATGACCAATTTTGTGGGCTAAGATCAATTATGAGGACCTTAGGTTGTGACGACCAATTCTATGGTCCGAGGTCAATTTTGAGGACCCTAATTTGTAGCGACCAATTTTGAGGCCCGAGATCAATTATGAGGACCTTAAGTTGTAGCGACCAATTCTGAGGGTTGAGGTCAATTATGAGGACCTTAAGTTGTAGCCACCAATTCTGAGGGCCGAGATAAATTATGAGGACCTTATGTTTTGACGACCAACTCTATGGGCTGAGGTCAATTCTAAGGACCTTAAGTTGTAGCGACTAATGTTGAGGGTCGAGGTCAATTCCGAGGGCCTTAAGTTATAGCAACCAATTCTGAGGGACGAGATCAATTATGAGGACCTTAATTTATAGAGACCAATACTGAAGGCCGAGGTCAATTCCGAGGACATTAAGTTGTAATGCGAAGAATTACTCTTTGAGGAATTTTAAATTATCTTGAGGGTGCGGATGCATATGTGGTTTCGTTGGGGATTGTGTTTTTTTAAGACTTTACTTGGGAAGGTCTTGTCTTTGAGATTTTAGTTGAGGATTGTGTTTTTTTGAGACTCCACTAGGGGATATTTAGGCTGGTAAATTGTAATAGACTTAGATGCGAGCGCATAATTGATTCTACTTATGAAATATGTTGAGGAATGTGTGTAAGATTAATACGATTGGGGATTATGCTGGGGATAAGAGCGTAAGATTAATCCAATTGGGGATTTTGAGAGTTTATAAGGGGATTAGTTCTCCAAAAAATGATTTTCTTGAGAATAATGAGGTTCTATATTTTTCTAGGATTGTTGGGAATTTTTCGGGCATTTTTTGGATTTTTCTAGAATTTTCAGGCATTTTTTGTACAAAATTTAGAAGGGATGCCGATAGGCAGTCCTGGGAGGGTGACAATCGCCAAGGGCATGGACAGGGCTTCCATGGGAAGGGGAAAGATGACTGCTGATCGACAGATTTAGGGGGTTGTCGAACTTTTCTTCTAGGTCGATTGTTGAATCTTTATTGGGGATGTAGGTGACCTTCTACCCCTAGGGGTGACTCTGCATGATACGGGGGTGACGGGCCTACATGCACAGATGCAGCGGTTGATCTCTCATGAGTTTTGGTACGTCTCGTACTTAGGGAGTGTGTAGTGAGGCAAATTGTGGAGGAGGGGGTTGCTGTCCGATCATCGGTACCCCCATGTGCATGAGGTGGGTGGGAGAGATGTCGGATGTTGGGGGGGGGGCAATAATGATCGGGGAGCCCTATACACACTATACGAATACAACGACGAGCTATAATTATAAGGATTTTTTATTAGTAGGATGATTCCCTCCTGCATCTATGACGTGTAAAACATGCCTCCACCCACTATGGCTTCAGGCAGGGGTACTAGTGCGTTGGATCAGCCCATAACGCAGGTGGTGGCACGTTGGCGGTGTCGGTGGAAAAGGAGGCTCTGATTATTGAGGTTACTCCCATTTCTACAACTTTCTATTGAGTAACGGGGAGTCACTGAGTGTGATGTATCACCCTCATGCGCCAGTGTCTACATTGACGGGGCTTACGGATGATTCCCTTCAGGCCTCATGTATATCCTTTTTCTTTCTCTTCTTGTTTCATTGACTTTTCTTTGCTTCTTGGTTGATTTACCTTTTGTTAGTTACTTATTTGCTTGCATTATGTCCGGGTTTCTACCACTTGGCAGAGATATATCAAGGACTAGATGTTCTCTATGTCGGAGTGTATCAAAAATTCAACTTCTTCCTTCTTTATGTCGTCTGCCATTTCTGATGAGATCTTAGGTTATGAGAGTGGAGGATCCACCGCTCATCACATGGAAAGGCACATCTGCTGTGGGGGTTGAGATCGAGAGATAGAGAGAGAGTTGAGGGTTCGGGAAAAGCCCCATTGTTTTCTTATGTTTTCTTCTTTTATCACCAAAATGTAAACTAGTGAAGCAAAATATATGAAGAAATATGCATTTTCTTTTTGGTATTTTTCTTGATATAGTGACTTATCCGATATGTAATTTCAATTTTCTGCTGAGATCATTTATTTTATACAAAGATAAAGATATGGATGGAAATGATAATAAAAGGAAAAAAGGATTATTATTAGGAAAAGGAGTGAAAATAACAAACTCGAATTTATTTTAAGAGAAAATGATCTTCTTGAGAGAAAAATGAGTGCATAACCCGAGGGTAATTTTTTAAAATGGGGATTTTTTTGAAATTGATTTTGATAAAAGAAAAAAGATGGAATTTTCCAAAATAGGGGGGTTGCCGATCGGCATACCCCTAGACCTGCCTATCAATTCTCATTATTTTTTAGTCCACCTCATTTTAGATAATAAACCTCAAACTTACCCCTAGTCCCATACCTAGAGGTCTCCAAAACACAATCGCGTCCTATCCTATTGTGTAGGATGAATTTCTATATTTAATCTCTCCATAGTCTCGTGCCTCGGCTAACCAAATCAACTAAACGACAACAAAAATAAGCCCCACCCTGGCATATCCCATCCATAAAAACTTACACTAATTAGTCACATACCTAGCAACTGTTAACCGCAACAAAGGCGGACCCACTAGTCCTATACCTAGCAAGTATTCCTAAAAATTCAATGTGGGGGCATACTACGTGAAATCACGTCATCTCCGTAATGTCGAATATAAGTAAAATAATATATCGTACAATCTAATTTATCACCACATGCACAATTTCCCATATAACCACAATTAATCTCAATGTAATTTGTTCAATCTATCGTCGTGATTAACACCAATATTTTTGTTCACAATTTTAATCTTAACATCGTGCAATTTATGAAGCACATAATTAACCCAATTTATTTTATTTGGCAGTTACAATTTCAATCAACAAGCGAGTTTATGATGTACCCAACAATATGAACTTTTACCAAACCTACATAATGTTATGTGATTACCCAAGTCTCGTTTTCATATAAAATACAATTTCTATGGTTTCTACATGCAAACCTACACCCGTATTACCCAAAATCCAACCTTTACCCTAAGCACACAAGGGTTACAAGTATTAAATCAGATTAATATTTTTAAGCAAAACAGTCCCAAATTAGTTTTCACTTTACCTAGTTAGGTTGATAGTTTATTTTAAGAAAAACACATGAATTAGGGTTTAGACGACAATTTAAATGCATAATACTAAAGAGAGAGAATATAAGAATTCGTGCTCGTTGAAAGGTCATTTAGAAAATCTTAGTAGATGGTTGAAATCCTCTCGAAAAATTATGAAATATCAATTCTTGAATGATCTTGAGGAAACACCGATTAAGCTTTCAAAAATTTAGGTTGAATCTTATTCATAAATGCGGATAGGGTTTGGAGGTAGAAGAGGATGAATAAATTAGAAGACCTCGGCTCTTAGGATGTTTAAGAATGAGTTTTAAAAGTCTAGTCAGGAATTTAATTTATATGGAAAATGTTTTAAGAGTTTTAATAAACTAAAACACGAATAACATCCCAAACCTACCGACACGGCCCAGGGCGAATCGATTCGCCCTCTATGACGAATTGGTTCGGTCCTGGTCAGGCCTACAGTTTGCCCCAAAAACTTTATATAACCATAAAATCCTCATTTCACCCCTGATTTCAATTCCGATGAAAATCATACTTTATAAAATTAAATCCCACCATTTTAAATTACCAAAAATAATTAAATCCAAAAATTTTATTTTTTCGAATTTTGAATTAATTTATTTTAAATTCCAATTTAATTTATTTAAATACCAATTTAAATCTATGGGGTGTTACATACTTCCCCACTAGCACATGAATTTTTTCCTCTAAATTGGACAACGCGTAAGCGTGCAAAATAAAAATAAGGCTCACATATGCCTACGTATAAATGACATGATTGGGCGCCCATACACCCAATCCTACCCGCGCTTATCCCACGATCAAAATACAATGTATATCCTACTATATATATATATATAGCTATGAAAATAACAGCGTACAAGGATCTCTCTCGAATAACCACTCGATCCTATCTCTAAAAGTCATCAAACGCTAAAGTCCGCAAATCAATTTACATCACTAAAATTGACACTTATGACATCTAGCATCTGCACTAAAAATCTCCAAAATAACTCTTGTCTCCCAAAATTAACTCTATAGACACTCAAATTAAGATCACTAGTTCTACCTCAATTCCTACAATGTCATTAACATAAAACATCATATCTCCAAAATTATAGCTAACACGTATGTTAGACCCACTACCTTAAGGAGTACGAATCAACAAAAGGGATCAAAGATCGGTAATACGAAATCTAAACGGAATCACAACCTACGAGACCTGAGGCCATGCTTTGATACCATCCGTAACACCCCACATAATCTGACAAGCGAGGTGGTCAGCCATCGCCGCCAAACTAAGTCGGGCATCGCTAAATAAGTAATCATTCTTTGCATGTGATATATATGAGACATATAAACTTCAATACACAAGATAATAATTAAATCAATACCAATATGAATAATCATTCATGCAATAATACAATCCCTCACCATGCTAATATCCAAAAAATAAATCCAATCTCCAATAATAAAGATCCGAATAAAAGATCCAACTAAGAATATCTGAATAAAAATCGTAAACAACTGTGGAGCCGAGTGGCCCACGAAATCCATAAGTAGAGTCTCATAATAAAATGCGACGGAACTAAAAATATAAACTACTAAGCATCAAAATAAATAAACTCCAACTACATCCCCAAAAGATCTCAAATAACTCATATGCAGCTACTCCAGCGCTAAACCTGAAATATTAGTCAACGTAATGGTTCAGAGCCTGTCGCATGAATCCTAGATATTCTCCCCAATGAGGGACCGTGGACCCAGAGAGTAGAATTATACATAATAAATATCATAATGGAAGGTTTTAAATTAACGCAATAATTAATAACATCCGAGTAATATAAACAGTGAACATCTAATCACGTAATTATGCTATCCCAAGTTTAATTTCCATTTATCTGATTTCTCGAAAGCTATCCATCTAATTTAATTCAATTCATCTGATTTTTTATCCATCATTAATATCAGTTGCGGGACTCCCGCTTAATATTTTACACCATATTAGTTATGGGACTCCCACTAATATTTTTACATCATACCCATTCCCCTCACTATGGCCAGTTAGTCCGATTTACTGTCAGCTCTGCACACACTTGTCAGGTTCCATGCATGACACGTCACTATAGCCCGTCAGTGCGTTTAACTGTCATCCCACACATACTCATAATGTCAACACACACCTACATCGCTATAGCCAGTCAACCCGTTAAACTGTCAGCCCTTCACATACTCACGTCGCATATTTATTTTAATACCTGTTTATTATTTTAGGCACTAATTCTCAATTTCTTATTGTCTCATCATCTCAATTCTCATTATTTTTTTTCTAGTCCACCTTGTTTTAGAGCATAAACCTCAAACTTACCCCTAGTACCATACCCAGAGGTTTCCAAAACATAACCGCGTCTTATCCTATTGCATAAGATGAATTTCTATATTTAATCTCTCCCTAATCTCATGCCTAGGACAAAAATAATCCCCACCCCGAAATATACAATCCATAAAAGCTTACACTACTAGTCCCATACCTAGCAAGTATTAACCTCAAACTAAGGCATACCCACTAGTCCCATACCTAGAAAGTATACCTAAAAAATAAGGTGAGGGCATACTACCTGAAATTCGTCGTCCCCGCAATGTCGAATATAATTGAAACAATAAGTCGTACAATCTAATTTATCACCACATGCATAATTTCCAATATAACCACAATTAATCTCAATGCAATTTATTCAATCTATCGTCTTGATTAATACCAATATTTTTATTCACAATTCTAATATTAACATCATGCAATTTATGAAGAACATAACAATAATTTACACATTCCAATTTATTTGTAATCACACAAGTTTCACATGTGGTCATAATTAATTTAAATTGAATTTGTTCAAGTCGTCGACATAATAACCCAATTTATTTTATCTGACATTTACAATTTCAATCAACAAGCGAGTTTATGATGCACCCAACAATATTAACTTTTATCAAACCTATATAATTCTATTTGATTTCCCATGTCTCGTTTTCATATAAAATACAATTTCTATGGTTTCTACATGCAAACCTACACCCGTGTCACCCAAAAATCAACCTTTACCCAAAGAACACAAGGGTTACAAGTATAAACTCAGATTAAGATTTTTAGGAAAAATAGACCCAAATTAGTTTTAACTTTACCTAATTAGGTTGTTAATTTATTTTAAGAAAAACATATGAATTAAGGTTTAAATGACACTTAAAATGCAAAATACTAAAGAGAGATAATAGAATAATTCATGCCTGTTAAAAGGTCATTTAGAAAATCTGAGTAGACGGTTAAAATCCTCTCAAAACATTATGAAAGATCCGTTCTTGAACAATCTTGAGAAAACACCGATTAAGCTTTCAAAAATTTAGTTTGAATCTTGTTCATAAATGGGGCTAGGGTTTTAAAAGTCTAGCCACAAATTTATTTTATATGGAAAATGTTTAAGAGTTTTAATAAACTTTACAGGAAGAATTGATTCCTCCTCCAGGCCGAATCGATTCGGTCCTGGTCAGGCCTACAGTTTGCGCTAAAAACTTTATATAACAATAAAATCCCCATTTCACCCCTGATTTCAATTTCGATTAAAATCCTACTTTCTATAATTAAATCCCACCATTTTAAATTACCAAAAATAATTAAATCCAAAAATTTTATTTCTTCGAATTTCGAATAAATATATTCTAAATTCCAATTTAATTTGTTTAAATACCGATTTAAATCTGCGGGTTGTTATAGGAATGCGATCATCCTAAGAGGGGAAATGGTTCGAATTTATCTTTAAAAGAAGGAGAGAGAAAATTTGGGTATTTCGGAAGGAGGAGGAAAAAGGTTTTGGGGGAAAAAAGGAGAGGAATCTAAGCATGATTATTATTAATGTTATTATTATGTTCTCACTTGTAGGAGGTTTGCCTAAATGCAGAAAATATGTCGGATAGGACCCAAGCCAGGGAAAATAGGGTTTGAAAAAATATAAGATATGGCTGGACTTGTTTCCAGGCTCGATGAAATAATGCAAAAATTCGGGGTGGTATGTTGATCTGGAATTTCAGCAGAGTTTCACACGATAACCGAATAACTAAATATAAGTGTTATAGGTTTGACACTTATATGAGTTTTATGAAATTGTTCGGTAAATGAAAGGGTTTAGCCTTTAGCATGACTTCCACGATATACCTCTTGCCTATAAGGGAAATCATTTATCGATACGTATGGACAAGCCATATGATATACCTAAATGTACATGAATTGCCTCACTATATACCTCGTGGTGATAGTACGTGTGAGAGAGAATTCGATATACTCGATGTACGTGAATGAGTTCCCTGCTATATACCTCCCATCGCGAGTTCGATTAAGTGGCACCATTCGGGGGTAACCATTCAATATAAATCGAAGGTACGAGGCCAATGGAAGGTAAGAGTCATATCGCTTTGGCTTACTGCGACCCGTAGAACTAGCACCCAACACAAAGTGATCCCCCAGTATGAGACAAAATTTTGATCAATATAGCCATGCTCTTGGTGTTGTAGTGTGAAAAAATGCACGGGTCTTAATTTACATATTATGGAGAGAGAGAGAGAGAGAGAGAGAGAGAGAAATAGTATTTTTTTAGCATTTTTTATTGACATGATGAGTAAAGGGGATACTACACTAATGGGGAGCATATATAAGTATTATGGCCATTAAATCTAGCATGGAGACTATACTAAGCATGGATAGATGTGACTGAGTAAATGACATGGGAATATACAAGTGAGAGTGTGTGTGGTAGTGAGCCTATGAATGGATACTCTACAAGTAGTGTGTGACATGTGTAAGTGAGCATATATACAAGTGTATGAAGTGTGGTTGTGTGGTATTGAAGCGTAAGCATGGATATTCTAAGTGGTGTGTGTGCCATGTGAGTGTAAACTGAAGATAACTGTAAGTGTGTGAAGCGCACATGAAGAGTATATACAAGTGTGTGAAGTGTATAATTTAGTGGAAAGTGATGCATACATGAGATAGAGATATATGAAAAGGTAAATATAGGAGAAAAGGGAACATACAGGCAGGTGCATATGCACACATGTAGAAAAGAATAACCCCCATGGAAAATTAAAGTATAGTCCTCTTAAAAAAATCCCCAGCAGAGTCGCCACTGTGGCCATCCCAAAGGTCTCTCAAGGGGTTTTAGGGGAAATGCATCTCTCGAGGTGGATCCCTCGTTCCTTCCACTTTTTTCGACATGCGTGAGGGATTATGTCCTTTATCAGGGCGCTCGGTTGTCGTCGATGTGGGGTGATATGTAAAGATAGAGTCGCCAGCCTATTTTTCATAAAAGAGGCAAAAGAAATGTTGTCTCCTCGAGAGAACGTCATGAAGCACAATACGGATGCTTGAGAAACCAAGTAGTTCAAGGGTCCAAGGACTAAGTCACGAAATGGGAAGATGTTCAGAACCCTTCCCACCCTTTCGGTCCTTCATGGTCATGTGCTAATTTTCTCCTATGAAGTCCGTGATGCGTGTGCCTATTTGCATAATATAAATGGAGGACGAAATTGCTCGACTCACGTCATGGATAAATGAGGAAAGAGGTCATCCTTAGGAGTATTCTCAAAATAGTAATTAAAAGTATAATGTAAGTGTTTATCGATTCATAAGTCGTTATAGGAGAACGATTGCGTATATAAGATAAGACAAACATGCAAGCTATATATATATACACACACACAAGATAAGAACAAAGTAATGAATGTATGCTGGAGGAATCGAGTCTAGGGATTTACCCGAGACACCTACTTAGTCCAGAGAGTATCAAAGTCCACGTAGTTCAAAGACAATACGAGTGTGGTTTAACCCATTAATCCAATCGGGGACTTTATTATATGCGTGTGTGTAGAAAAAAATGTTTTTGTGTGAAAAAGTGTCATGAGAATTCTCCATTTAAGGGTAAGAATTGGACCTCATTGTGAAGACTTGAAGTAGATGTGGTGATCTCAAGATCAGGTGATGGTGGTTTGAGGAGGTGGGTGGAAATTTACTCAAAAAAGTATGAAAAGGATGGAAGGAATATGGGAAATGTGATTTTAAGGAAAGAATAACTCTGAATTCGAGGAAATTCTCTCTAAATTGCAAAGATGGATGTTCAAGGGTGCCTTTCAAAGCGAGGTCATGGCCTCTATTTTTAGGGACAAAGGGGATGCTGATCGGCATGGTCCGAGAACTACCTATCGGCATGAAACTCTAAACACACAACCGATAAGAAGGGCCTTGGGTTGCCATTTGGCAATCTGAGGCAGGTTTTTCAAAAAATGACCGGAAAACGTGAATTGTAAGTCAGAATCGCGCACAGGCATATCGTTGGAAAGGGTATCTAGATCCCTTTAAGAATCCATTGAGCCACTCTCGAGTTTAATAATTGATCAAGGTCAAATGGGGCCTAGTAGAGCTCGTTGGTCACTAGACAGGAAACTCCTAGAGGAAAACGAATCGTTCGTCTGAACCGTAAGGACGATTCGCGCATGGGACGGACCATTAGAAATGGCATTCAGTGCCCTTCAATGTTTCATTATGATTCGTTTGGTTCGGAGAGTTGACCTAGGTCAAACACAACCTAGAAGTTCTCGTTGACCCTTCAGAGTAAATCCTAAAACCAAAACCCTAATTATTAAATCTTAAAATAAAAATCCTAATTAATGACCCTACACTAAAAAACCCAAAACGTATTTAATAAACCTTAAAACCTAAACCCTAAACCCTAAAATAAAAATTAAAAAGATAAACCCTAATTACTACATCATAAAATCCTAAGACCAAACCCCTAATTATTAGCCCTAAGTAAAAAAACCCAACCCTATTTATGAAATCCTAAAACCCAAACTCTAATTATAAATTACTAAACCCATAACTTATACCTTAGTCCTCAAACCCTAATTAAAGAACCCTAAATCCGAAATTACTAAACCCATAACTTATACCTTAGTCCTCAAACCCTAATTAAAGAACCCTAAATCCGAAAACCAAAATCCAAATTAATAATCATAAATCAAAGACCCTAAACACTATTTACTAAATCCTAAAACAAAAACCCTAATTGCTAAATCTTAAAACCAAAACCCTAGTTAATAAACATAAACCAAAAAATCCATACCCTATTAACTAAACCTTGAAACCTAAACCCCAATCCCTATGCCTCAAAACCTAAACCCTAAAACCTAAACCCAAAAATATAAATACTAATCATTACATCATAAATCCTAAAACCAGTACCCTAATTATTAAAGTTAAATCCAAAACCTAAACCCTAAAACGTAAACACTAATACCTAAACCCTAATTACTGAATAATAAAACCTAAACCCCAAAACTTAAAACCTTAATCCTCAATCCCTAAAACAAAACCCTAATTCCTAAAACAAAAAAATCTAATTAATAACACGAAACCAAAAACCCTAAACCCTAAACTCTAATGTCTAAAGACTAATTTTCAAATTGTAAAATCTAAACCAAAACCTAAGGCGGGATAGTCCGACAACCTGCCAACCACATAATTGCAAAGCTAAACTGCTAGTAGAAAATCTCTAAAAATAATTAACAACCAATAAGCTGATGTAGGAAAAGAGCTGTAAAATTTTCATTATAAACCATGAACAAATATTATAAGGCCAATAAAATGAAAGTACAACAAGATAACATGTCTCTAAGCCTTGTTTGACGATTGATTGATCAACTCCAGAAGGTGTCACATCCAGAGCATATGGGGTGATATTAGTGCTCAGATATTTAAGCCTTGATTGGCTACTGGAACTTGCCATATACATCAGTGCAACGGTCGTCTAAGAGTGTCATCACCGTCCAGGCCATAATCCTCGGGATATTTCCTGATCAGACTCGTCAGAATAGCATCTAAAGAAATTTAAGAATCATACAACTTAAATGGAGGATTAGTATGACCCAACCAACCCGGGTCATGCTAGTACCACAAATTATCTTACTTCGGTAATTTCATTACAGTTAAAGCATTGAGCCAACCGTGTTTACATCACACTTTGCAAGCTTAGTCAAGTTCTTCAATCATATGTGAGAGAGACTCATCATAACCGTACATTCATATAGTGCAAGGTTATTTATTGACGTGACGGTCAACTTTTCACTCAACCTTTTAATGGTGACCAACTAATTCTTTATTAGTGCGACTTGGTAGGACAAAGTATTCTTACTCTTCTCCTCCTCCCTCGACTGAAGAACCCTAACCAATTGTTGAGAAGATTGACTTATGCCCTTAGACCTTTTCACCTGCTCCAACTCCTCCATAAAATGTCCGTTCTCTGGTTCCAGAAAAGAGGCACCTTCATTCTAGTCAACCAAGGATAAATTCTCGAGGCCCTCTAACTTATTACGTAATAAATTATTCTCTTATTTAATAAAGTTTGAAACCTATTGGGGGCTTTTATCTCTGATTTAAAGACAAATTCCTTCTCAGAGTATGTCGAAGACAATGATAGAAACTTCTGGTAAAACCCATTATCCTTTTATAAGGTAGTAAAATTTTTCTCATATTCGGCAGTCAGACTTGCTACAGTATCGTTGTGATTTTGCTAAAGGTTAAGGATTATTTCATAATATGAGGCATTAGTTGCCACAACCTGATGGAAGAGATGATGCATGCTTAGTCATCCTTAGCTTGACTTAATACATCCATACCGAGCAACTCCTCCAAATCCTCTCCATCCACCTCTTCATGACCAGCGTCGAATGACATGTAACTTCTCTATTGGATATTACTCTGAGTAACGACCAAATAAGACATCTTGGTGTTAAACCGAAAGACAAATGGCTGTATATAAATGATAAACAAATATAGGAAAAGCTATGCTAAATTTATTAAGACAATAACAGAAAAAAAAATCATTTTATTAAAAACATGAAAGGTATTACACTAAACAAAAGGAAATAAAAGTATTAAATACCTATAACTATCCTGTCCTATTCATACATTCTCTTATCATCTACAACCTCACCCTACGCTCGATCAGCTACCACCATTGCATCCTTAGCCACCCTAGACTCATTAGCCTCCTCGTCGTCCTTGACTTTTCCTCTAATTGAGGAGGAGTGATAGGATTATGCTAGAGCAAAAGCTCTGACCCCTCAGTAGTGCTGACCTGGGTAAAGGAAGCATCCCAACCTTCCTTAAAAGAGGACTTCTTCAGATATTCAACCTATATGGCAGTAGTGGAAAACGTCTTATCCCATCCCTTAGTAAATGCTTCCTTCTTATCCTTCTTGGTCTTAAAATTAACAACCTGGGCTTTTCACCAGTAAGTAATCTTCTTGGTCTCCTCGACATCTCTCTTAGCATTGCTAGCCTCCACTTGTCATCCTCATGAGTGCAACCGGCTATCTCTAAAGATTGTGCAACACAAGAATTTAGGGAAGGAGGTTAGAAAAAAATGGTAACAAATATGATAATAGGGAAATAACATATATTACTCTTATGAAATATATATTGTAATTATCCCGATTGACCAGCCTTGAATCAAGGAGGGATGATGCACCCGCTTTATCGGTAGGGAGAAATCCATCCCTAATCAATCCCCGAGCAAGCTCAAGATTGTAACAGATGGAGCTGTGCCTTTGCCCTTGTCAACATGCTCCTTTTCATCCACCTTCAGAGTTGGAGTTGGGGCCCTTCTTAACCTCTTGTACTGAGGCTATTAATCTTTGCTCAGGGAAATCTCTATAAGGATAGGTTGGATGGATCCCTCAACTTTGGGAATTTTACCTATTAAAGGATGAGAGTTAGTGCCAACAAGGAGGTTAGGAATCTTTATCTTCATCATTTCTGAAAATGGAATGTCACTTGGCACTAAAGCTAGGTCTAATGATTCCCAAGATGAAGAAGTTCTCTTTACCAAAAAATTACCTTCTGCTTGGGGGAAGACACAAAACCAGAAATTGAAGAGGAAGAGGAAGGGACATCTAGGCTAACGGGGGTTGTTGGTATCTCCTCAGTTGGACGAGAAATAAAAGAAGTGATGGAACTACGATAGTCGAGCAAAAAGGAAGCCGAGTGAGGTTGATCTTCAACACATTTCCTCTACTCAATAGAACAAAAGATCTCTAAGTAGGAAAAATTGACTCTAGAAACAAGAGAAATATTTTTCTTTCTTTTCTCTATAAAATAGAAAACATAAATATACAGTCAGATATAAGATAAAAGACACATGTCAAAAATAAAATAACCCGACCTATGTCTTGACCATCCTGAGGACACCGGGGACCACTATACACTTCACCTTCAGAAAAAGGGGAAAATTGCCAATCCTTCACAATCAATCCACGATCCTAGTAATCCTTACTTGAATCAGGAAAGTTCATGACAAGAAATATGTTAGACTGCCTCGTCTACAAATAATACATATTTTTAGTGGTGTTTAAACCATCTATAATAATATATCAAGTCTTTTATTTCGATATTTGTCATGTACTTCTCATTAATGCAGTAAACCCCATTAATCACCCTCTAAATCTTTAGGACAACCCGGGCAGGGACTACGTTGAAATATTGATAAAATTCTAAAAATAAGCGGTGGAGAGAAAAAGTAAACCCACACGTAGAAATAAATATAAAGGGTATCCAGTGTCCCTCCTCTAGAGCACAAAGGTCACAAGGACCAGTTAATAATTCAGTGTGCGTGGACCTCAAGAGCTCCGATAAACTCTTATCTATCATGTATACCATATTTTTAATAACGAAACACTAAAGAAATGCAACGAAGGAGAAATTATTATAGTGAAAAAGGTAACAAATGGATACAACTCTCACAAATGGCAAAATAGTCTTGGAGAGAGAACAAAGAAACTTTAAAATTCAGGATGAAGTGAACAAAAGAGGGAAATGGCATTTTATAGCCTCAGTGACGTCTCTCGAGTTGCACATAGTGGGTATGATAAAAAGCACCTGCCATTTCGACTTTGACGGTGGTTTAACACCTAATGAATGTTAATACCAATATACCCCCGAATGTTTCACAATTTTTCCCTTATTTAAAGTATTGCCACTGCCTTAAGAAATGAAACCCAAATATACAAACTTTCAAAGATCAACTGGCGACCAAACACATCAGCATGAAAAAACCACCCTAAAAAGGTTGGCGACCAAGATGTCATAAATCAGACCAACATATAGTGGTTAATACTCCATCATTTCACTCCACTAGCCATTGCTCGCTCCGATCAAGAATGAAGTATTGGAGGCTTCTGTTGTTTCCAAAAATAGTAGTATGACGTGGACTAATGAAATTATAACATCTTTCATCATAAGATATTCAATTAAGCAGTACCCATAGGGTATCATCGTGATCGACTGAATGTTCTCCACTGGTTGAAAGTATGGCCGACCACCATCAGGAAATCTAACCATCAATAAGGCATAACATGCACACGTGGGAATATCAACATTCTCATTTATAAATGCACATGGATTAATTCCAAGACTGAATCATGATTAGTTCTCATTAATAATGTAAAAAGGTATAATTATCTGACAGATAAAGGCACCCCACCTCTTTCTCTTCTTACCAATACTATAAATATCCCACTATATCCCTTAACTGGGACATATGAGAAAAACGATATATAATCAACCCTAGAGAGATCCACAAGAGCTTGTTTCTTGGATATATGAAATATAAAGTAACTTTGCACCCATGGATATGGGCACCTTATTGGGATGAAACACGTTAAATTTCTTGTTCCTTTCTCCATATTTCATCTCTCTCAAATTCAAATCATTTGCTATTATATTTGTGGTAGTTTATGTAACACCCCGTAATATTATTGATTTTTATGTTGGGAATAAATTGGGATTAATTAAATTAAATTTGGAAAATTAATCCAGTGAAATAAATATTCATTAGCGAGACATGGGTTAATATTTATTTACATTGAATATTACATAGTGAATGAGTAATAATAATGATGAGAAAATATTATGATGGTCATGAGTGAGAAAATACGACAATTGCGATAAATTTAGTCGGAACGCGCGTGTCAATCACGTCGGAACTTAATTTGGAAAATAAAATATAATTTCATTCTAAATAATTCAAATGGTCATTTTTAGTACGCCATTATGTCCGTGAGGGTAAAAATAGTCATAAAATTCTACCCGAAAGTTTAGTTTGGGTCTCGGGGTACTTTTAGGCATCTTTTGGAATTTTGGGATATAGGGACCTACGAAAATTGGAGAGAAATATTATCAGTCACGTAAATGGGATTAGGGTTATCAGTTAACAAAACCAAAGAGAGGCCATATGAGGAAGAAGGAAAGGTATTTCGAGGCCAAGAACTGCCATCCTTGCACCTCCACCACCACCGTCGTGTAGATCAGGAGGAGAGGACCCAACCCTATCAAGTTTCTTCAGAGATTCAAACCTACATATTGAGGTTAGTGTTTATCTTGCTGAATTTTGATTAAATGAATTATCCATGTTAGAGTAGGATTAAATTATAATCAAGAACATATGACTTGGACTTTTAGTTTGAGTTTGAGAATTTGATGATGAATTTGGTTAGGTATTGCATGTAGACAGAACCCTTATATAATTAGATTATGAAATTAGATCATATGTGTGATTAATAATTGAAGAAATATGAGTTTTGATGATACTTTTGAATAAGGATGATAATCTAGGGTTTTTTGAAAATTGGTGTTAAATTAATTATATTTCATGGTTTTCCTTGATGATTTAGAGATTTCTTTACGTTAGAAATCATGTATATGTGTTAGTTTAACGTAAGGTATCAATTTATGGGAGTTTGGGTTTAAATCATAGAGGTTTTGAGGATTAAAAATGGTATAAATCCATAACAACAAGGAAGAAGAAATGCCAGGTACATCGAACCGATTCGCTTATACCCCAGAGCGGTTCGATTTCACAACCCGAAGCGATTCACATGCTCCCCTAAATATGTTTAGGGGACTTGACACTTATGGGTTTCGGTTTAATTCATTTTTGGGAGGTTTGAGTTGAGATTTCTTTCCAATTTAAGAGAATTATGGTTAGCAAAGTATATGGTATATTTCATAGTTGATTTCATAAAGATTATATTGAATACAAGTGAAACACGAGGCTTAATTTGGCATTAAATAATCGTTTGTAAATTAGAATGGTTCAGAAGAGGGTGAATTATACAATCAGACAAGTAGTAGGAGAATATTTTAACTACTGAAATAATCTAATGGAGTGGTTAGGAATCTTCGAGTAGGGGGAAAACATTCGGGTAAAATACGATGAGTAATTAAATAGTGAATTGAAAATACATAGGATATTCGGGTGTTACATATACTACGTATGAGACATATGCTATAGGTTGAGTGTATACCTATGACCATCCTGGTTGAGATTGCGCGCCGGTATTCCTCTCCTCTCGCTTTTCTTACTTCCCAAAAAAGGAGGGGATTTTATGGAGATGGAAGGGGGATCGAAAGGTCTCACGTCCCAATTAGGAACGCTTCGGCCGTCGTCGGTGTGAGGTAAATGTAGAAAGATGGAGTAACCAACTCTTTTTACACAAAACAGACAAAAGAACATGTTGTCTCCTCGAGATAACGACATCAAAGATAAAATGATGCATACAAAACCAATAGTTTGAAGGGTTCGGGGGCTAAGTTACGGAATGGGAACGTGTTAGGCACCCATCCCGCCCTATCGATCTCTCATGGGCTAGTGTTATTATTTTCCTTTAATTTTTCGTGAAGTGTGTGTGCATGTATATATAATGGAGATTGGAATCACCCAACTCATACCATGGAAGGGATGGAGTGAGGTCATCCACAGGAATGTTCCTAAAATAATATATATAGCAAATATTATTTATGCTTTTATCGTGATATTGATCGTTATTATGAAAAGATAATATATGTTGGATAAAGCGCTAACAAGCATAATATGTAAACTTAATGAGAGAATATGATAAATATGAAAATGGGGGATTTAGAAAAATAAGAGGATTTAGAGAAACTGAAAAATTAAAAGATTGAAAAAATTGGAAAATTGGACTCGAGTCCTGGGTTTTGATTTGAAACGCCTACGTAGCCTATAAAGGCATCAAAGTCGACGTAGTTTGAATGCGACATGGGGGGTGGGGTTTATCCCATAGACACGGACGAGATTTTATTATGTATGTTTGTAGAAAAATGTGTTTTGGTTTTGAAAAAATGTGATGGGTAATCCCGTTCGGAATTTATGGGCGTAGCCTTCTTTTTGTTTGTTTTGGATTTTTTTTTTTATAGAAAATAAAGCATGTGCAATATACTAATAAAAATGTAGATATTAATATGTATGAACTAAAGTAAGAACGAGATTATAAATCTAATGAAATTTATGCAAAACAAGGAATTTAAAGAGGGAGAAACTTCATTTGGAGTGGAGAAATTAGCACTAGAAAATTAGTCACAGTTTCCTGGAGCAAAGTTTGTGACTCCAAAATCAATGGAGGTCTTGGTTTAAAAAATGCAGCTACTCTGAACAAGGCATCCCTGCTTAAAACCACCTGGAATATTCTCAACCAAAAATCCATAAGTGCTTCTTTTATTAAAGCTAGATTCAAACTCTCTGCTTCTAATTGTTCATCCCATTATTATAAATCCTCTATTTGGTCTGGTTTTAAATACTCTATGCCTCTCATAAAGCTTCATTCTAGATGGATCATTGGCAATGTCACTTCAATAAATGTTTGGCTAGATAATTGGCTTGGTTATTCCATTATTTCCTCCTTAAACATTAATTCCTCTCCTCATTTCATTTCCAAAGTTTCTGATCTTATCCATGAAGGTTCTTGGAGGTTGCCATCATGTTTTCTCAACTCTTTTCCTCAAATCTGCTCATCTATCATTTCTATGAAGCTTCCAATGGTCAATACTCCTGATTCTCTCATATGGGATAGTTCTTTTCTGGAAATCTAACTTTTGCAGAAGCCTACAGTTGTATTAAAAATGATACACAAACTAATTCTAGTTTCAAAGTTATCTGGAATAATTTTGTTCCTCCTAGAATATCCATGATTAGTTGGAGACTTCTTCATAACTGTTTTCCCACAGATGATATAATTAATGCTCGGAAAATAATATATATTAAAATATGATTTATGCATTTATCGCGATATTAATCGTTATTATGAAATGAAAATATTTGTTGGATGAAATTATAACAAGCATAATATGTAAACTTAATGTGAGAATATGATAAATATGAAAATGGGGGATTTAGGAAAATTAGAGGATTTAGAGAGATTGAAAAATTAGAAGATTGAAAAAATTGGAAAATTGGACTCGAGTTTTGGGTTTTAATTCGAAACGCCTATGTAGCGTATAAAGGCATCAAAGTTCACGTAGTTCGAATACGACATGGGGGTGGGGTTTGTCCCATAGATCCTAACGGGATTTTATTATATGTGTGTGTGTAGAAAAAAGTGTTTTGGTTTTGAAAAAGTCTGCTGGGTAATCCCGTTCGAATTTAGGGGCATAACCCTCTTTTTGTTTGTTTTGAATTTTTTTATAGAAAATAAAGTATGTGAAATATACTAATAAAAATTTAGATATTAACGTAAAATAACTAAAGTAAGAACTATATTATGAATGTAATGAAATTTATGCAAAATAAGTAATTTAAAGAGAGAGGGAAGGATTTTGACCTTCTTTGAAGCTTGATCTTTGATTTTGGATGAACTCCCTTGATTGTGAGATGAATGTTGGATGAGAGATAATGTGATTTTGCTAAATTGGGTATGAAAAGGATTGGAATATAAGCTTGAATGGAACTTCACATGGAGGAACTTCACTGATTTTGAGAAAATGTTGCTAAGATCACTAATGCTGATGGATCTCTGGTGTGCTTTGGAAGAGAGGTCAGGCCCTCTATTTATAGGGTGAGGGGTAGTGCCGATCGACATTACCCTAGTCCTGCCTATCGGCAGGTGACCCTAGACACACTGCCAATATGCAGGGATCTGGACCCGCCGATTGGCAGTCTCGTGCAAATTTTTTTGAAAAAATGGTCGTAGAACGTAATCCATTTATCCGAATTGTGCAAGGGGAATACCGTTAAAAATTTATTTCATAAACCTTTAAGAGTTCTTTGGACCTCTCTCGAGTCCAAGGTTGACTTTGGATTAAATGTGTCTCGGAAGCGCATGTCGATCCTTTGGACGGGAGATCATCGAACGAAAATGGATCGTTCGTCCACATGATAAGTCAGAATCGCACACATGGCGGACCCTTGTAAAGGTTAAGATATTTAATTCAATATTACAAAGATCTTCGCTCGGTTCGAAAAATTGTGTTTTTTTAATCGGGGCCCAGAAGTACCCGGTGACCTTGCGGAGCAAAATGGATCGTTCGTCCGTACCGTAAGTCAAAATCACGCAAGGGATGGACTGTTGGAAAGGGTATTCAATGAACTTTGGATAGTAATTAAGTCTTTTTTGATCTGAAGAGCTTACTTTTGTTAAACAGAGCACGAGAATGCCCGGTGGCTTCCGGATCAGTTTTCAGGGGAAAACAGATCATTCATCCGATTGTTTATGCCGTTTTGAGCACAGGGCGAACCGTTAGAAAGGGGTTTCAATGAACTTCAAAGTTTCAAAGAGCTTTTAATCTGATGAAGAAGTTGATTGGGGTCAAATAGGGGCTCGGGAGCTCCCGATTGGCCTTCGAATCGATTTTTAGTAGTATAATGGTCCATTGGTCCGAAACGTTATGCCGATTTGTGCACGGGGTGGACCGTTGGAAAGGGGATTGATATCCCTTCAAAGATTCATTGAGATTTTTCTCTGATGATAAATTTGATCAGAGTCAAATGGGGACCAAGTGCGCCCGATGATCTCTAGATCGGTACTCGGAGTGCGACCTAGGGTTTGTAGTGAAATATGGTGATGCTAGGGACCTAAGGAGAAACTTAGGGGGATCCTAGAATGTGGTGTCTACAGAGACCCTCGACGAATGATCTTGGAACAAGCAAAAGCTGTCGAGTAGATACTATATGATATTTTGGAAAGAGGTCGATTCTGTGGACCTAAGGGACGAGGATGATCGATTCAGAGAGCCGAGGTCGATTATGAAGACTTAAAGGGAATGCCGAGGATGGGAAATTTTATAGGCCGAGGTCAATTCTAACCTAGAAGAGGTGATTAATGAGGGTGAGGGAAATTCAGACTTAGAAGGGATGATGACTCGAGGAGAATATCAATTCTAACCCTAAAAAGGTGACGACCGAGGACCGAGGTCAATTCTGAGCTAAAAGAGGTGACAACCCAGAGCCGAGGTCTATTTTGACCTAAAAGAGGTGACGACCTGGGGCCGAGGTCAATTTTGACCTAAAAGGGGTGACGACCTGGGGTCGAGTTCAATTCTAACCTAAAAGAGGTAACGATTGAGGGCCAAGGTCAATTCTGACCTAAACGAGGTGACAACCCGGGGGCGAGGTATATTTTGACCTAAAAGAGGCGACGATCGAGGGACGATATAAATTCTGACCTAAAAGAGGTGACGATCTGGGGCCAAGGTCAATTCTGACCTAAAAGAGGTGACGATCGAGGACCGAGGTCAATTCTGACCTAAAAGAGGTGATGACCCGGGGTCGAGGTCAATTCTAACTTAAAGAGGTGATGATCGAGGGTGAAGTCAATTATGATCTAAAAGAGGTGACAACCAAGGGTTAATGTCAATTCCATCCTAAAAGAGGTGACGACTGAGGGACAAGTTCAATTATGACCTAAAAGAGTTGACGACTGAGGGCCGAGCTCAATTATGTCCTAAAAGAGGTGAGAGCCCATGGCCAAGGTCAATTCTGACCTAAAAGAGGTAACGCCCCGAGGCCGAGGTCAATTCTGACCTAAAAGAGGGTGACCAGTACATGGGGTCTAAGCTAATTCTGAGGGCTTGGGATAAATATTTTCTTGGGTAAATTTATAGACTCCACTGGGGATATGTATCTTGGGGATAAAGGAAATGATCCGAGGGTTAGATGTTTCTTGGTTGGGGATTTTTTGGTTTTTGTATTGCCCTTTTAAAGGCGTTAATGAGGAGGACATCTAATTGGTTTTGGAAATTCCGCTGGGAGGTAAGAGTTCCATCGGGGAAATGGGTGTGGTAAAAAATGTTTTTCTTGGTGAAAAAGGTTTTAAAATCCATTTGGGAATTTTTTAGATTTTTTTGGGAATTTTTGTACGAAATTTCAGAGAGGGTGCCGATCGGCATGGTTTGAGGGATGCCAAACGACAGTGGCATAGTCTTTTGGGGTACCTCGAGCAGGTGGAGGGACAGTGCCAATCGAGTAAATCTCCTTTCCTCTTGACACCACGTTCCCTTGATGATCTTTTTCGATATTGATCGTTATCCGTTGGGGATTTTACAGGCGACCTTCTATCCCTGGGGGATGGCCATCCAGCATATGGGGTTGACTGGGGGGAATGTGCAGCTGCGGTGGTTGATGGAGCGTGAGTTTGGGTACGTCTGGTAACTAGGAGAGAGGGTTATGGGGAAGATGAGGTGAAATCTAATTCTGGTTATTTCCCTTTGAGATTTTCTTGCAAATTCATTATTGACTGTGGGAGCTTAGCATTTTCATGCTTAATGTAGTGGGATTGCCTCTGAAAAGAGACTAAAAATACAAAAAGATATGCATGTTTTGTTTGATTATATTGATTTAGTGGCTTACTTTACATGATCTTTAATTTGTTGCTGACTTTTTATTTTGAGAAAAAAGAGTATTTTGGAAAGTTTTTGGATATGTTTGACTGGAAGATGACCTCGATGGCTAGGTTGAAAAAGAGCTTCCCTTTTGAAAGGATTTATTTTCAGAAAAAGTGGGAAAAATGAGTTTTTGAAATTTTTGAGTGAAGGATGGCCTTGGAGGCTTTATTGGTATATAAACGAGGAGATAAAAAGCTTGGTAGTAAAGTGGAGCTTGCCGCCTTCATTGGATTGTGCTGAATCTGGTGTGTTAAAAATACTGTATTGATGCTAGAGTTATTGCTTTGGGTCTTACTTCGAGGCTACTGCTAGTGACCGAGTACCTGATGGTGGACCCTCAATTTAATGCTATGACTTCATGGATGTCGTACCGTCGCAATCCTGGGACGGTGATACTGGCGGAGACTCTGAATGGTCTGGTTTCCTAGTGGGAAGGCCATTTCAACTTTCTTAGGGGTAGCCCTGTAATGCTATTCATGTGGCTGTTAGAGAAATTTCGTATGGTGGTCCCACCTGAGTATCCCTTTCCGGTGGTGCCAAAATTTTTCTCACACTATTTTATCAGTGTAGGCTTGGACATCGAGAGTCAGAAGAATTGGTTTGTGGAGCACGGGGATCAAGGCTTGTGTTGGTTAGTGCCTTGGTAGGGGGAGTTGCTTCCCATTCTGAAACTCGGAGAATACCAGTATGTTCGATTGGTAGGCCTTAGGTAGACCTCTTTCTACCTTCCCTAGTATCTTTTATGCCAATTTGGTTGGGAACAAATTGTGCCACCGCAAACACTATACTTCTTTCCTATGGAGGATCTAATTAAGAGTAAGCTCATGCGACTTGGATCTTTATGGGTGAATCGCCGACCATTGACCCATCCACCCCAGTTTGTTGGTAGAGTCTAGAATATTTTAGGGGACTACATGAAATGGTTACGGAGGAGAGTAGTTGCCAAGATGTTGACTGTGGAGACTGGGCAAAGGTGGTTTGCAGTGTCTGACACCATGGAGGGAGGTGTTGTGTTTTTCCCCAAGCTGGTCCTGGATTTTCGTTCAATGGAGCGTCAGCGACACTCCCTTCAGGCAGGGGAAGTTTGGGGCCCCCAAGATGTGGGTGATAATGGGGATAGTTCCTCTGGCAGCTGCAGGTAGAAACCCTAGGAATTTATTTGTGAAGCTCTTGTATGGTGTTTGGTTCTATTTGTGGTTATTCTAGTTGTAATTGAGGGTCGTTTTTAGGAGTAGTGGGGATTTTTTTTTTTTTGGTTTTTAGGAAGGTAGGGGTAGATTGGCGAGGAGAGTTGTTTGATTCCTTACGCCGATGTAATTGAACGAAAATTTGGGATAGTAAAATAAAAGAGTTTTTTTATCATCTAGTTATGGCTCTTGATGAATTTGGCATTTGAATTATCTATACCAATCGCTAAGGCATACATAATCCTTTTGCCCATGTATATGTTAAAATGAACTATCGTTCTCGGGGATAAGAAAAGAATAGCATTTTATGAAAAAGAAGGGGGGCATGCTCATGTAAAGAGAATGAGTTGCCTACATACCACTGAGGGTTTTAAAAATTTTCTAATATTCTTTTTTGTAAGCAAAAGAATCTTTTTAGAGGATCAGGCCCCACGTAGTTCTGAGTAGAGGAAATGATGATTTTACTTTATTTTATTTTATTTATTTATTTTATTTTTTAGAATAAAAGGGAGATGAGAAGAATTTTAGAGCGTCGAAATTTTGGACTAGGGGTAGAATTTCTTCAGACGTTCCAAGTTGACTCGACGCGCCATTTCTTCTCCGTCAAGATCAGTGAGCACAGCGGCGCTGCCTGACAGGATCTTCTTCACAATGTCTAGGTCGCTCTAATTGGGCTTGAATTTCTCTCTACTGTTCCAGACGGGCTCTACTATCTCTTTGAGGGATAATAACCTTTCTCGAACACCGCGGTCCTTGAATCTCTTATTAAACGATCGTGTGATTCGGTGATGGTACCCTTGTATGTGATATAGAGCTTTTAGCCTCCTTTCATCAAAGAGTGACAACTTGTCAAGGCAGCTTTGATGCCAGTCTTCCTCACTAAATTTGCTTTCAATCATGATGCGTAGCGAAGGGATTTCCATCTCCACGGGTAGGACCACTTCCATGATGTAGACTAAAGAGTAAGGGGTATCCCCAGTAGAGGTTCGAACTGAAGTGTGGTAGCCCCAGAGGGCGTAAGGGATTAGGTCAGCCCAATCTCGATAACTCTCGATCATCTTGTTGATGATGGCTTTGAGATTCTTATTAACGGCCTCCACTACTCCATTGGTTTGAGGTTAGTATAGAGAGAATTTGTGTCTCTGAATCCCATACTCATCGACCACCTTTGTAACCTCTTCCTCAAAATTTAACCCGTTGTCTGATACTAGCTCGTGAGGGATCCCATATCGACAGATGATGTTTTTCTTAATGAATTTGGCCACTTTCTTAGCATTCAAAACAGCGTATGACTCGGTTTTGACCCATTTAGTGAAATAGTCAATGGAAACTAGGATGAACTCACGCCCGTTGGACACTTTGAGTGTAACTTTCCCTATGATATCAATGCCCCATGTGGATAATGGCTACGGAGAAATCACGTTGTTCAATTCCCACGGAGGCAAGTGTTGTAAATTGGAAAACTGTTAGCATTTTAGGCATTTTCGAACGTAGGCGGTGCAATACTGAACCATGGTAGTGCAGTAGTAGCCCTGTCAGATGATCTTCTTGGCGAGCATATGGCCGTTTATGTGGGGTCTGTATTCCCTACTATGGATTTTCTGCATCATTTCTTCAATATCAGCTCCTGCGATGCAGTGCAACTGGGTTCAATCGAAGTTTCTCTTGAATAATGCTTTATCACAAATAATATACTGGGTAGCCAGTCTACGGAGGGTTACTTGGTCTTTCTTTTCAGAACCTTGGGGGTACCTACCATGCTTGAGGAGGCGCCAAATATCATAGTATCAGTAGTTTGCTATCTCGGGATCTTTTTCTATGATAAGCTCAATGTGGTAACAGTAAGTTGGTTTATCTTGCTTTTGGACAAGGAAAGGGGACATGTTTATTCCTTCGGGCATGTCAATCATAGAGGCTAAGGTAGCAAGGGCATCAACAAGGTTGTTCTTTGCGCGGGGCAGGTAGTGGAAGGTGATTTCTTGGAATTGGGAATCTAGCTCTTCTAGGTGGGCATGGAATGGTAAAAGTTTCTCGTCCTTGACTTTCCATATTCTGAGTACTTGATCGATGATGAGGTCTGAATCCCTATAGACATCGAGGTATCAAATTCCTTTCTTGAGGGAAATCTTGAGGCCTACTATGCACGACTCATATTCAGTCATGTTATTGATGTTGGGAAAATCCAGCTTGATGGCAATGGGAGTATGAGAGTCATCAGGGGCAATTAGGAGTATCTAAATGCCATACCCTTTCTTGTTGGCGACGCCGTCAAAGAACATTTTCCATCGAAGATCGTTTTGAGAGGTAAAGAGGATATTCTCATCTAGGAACTCAAAAATCTAGACATGGGCTTCTTCAGTAGGTTAGTCAACAAGGTAGTCAGAGATGGATCTTCCTTTCATGGATTTCTACGTGATAAAGATGATATCAAACTCGTCTAGAAGAGTCAACCAATAGGCCATTCATCTGGACAAGGTGGGCTTCTTTAATAGGTACTTAATAGGATACATTTGGGACACAAGTTATATGGGAAAGACGAGCATGTAATGCCGTAACTTTTGGGTGACCCAGATAAGAGCGACATATGCTTTCTCCAGAGATGTGTAGTTAACTTTGTACCCGACCAACTTACGACTGGTGTAGTAGATGGCTCTCTCTCTGCAGTATTATTCAAGGTATTGGTCTAGCAAAGACCCAGCTGCAGTATCTGTTACAGTTAGATATAGGAGTAGGGGAAGACCATGCTACGGTGGCATGAGTACCGGAGGTCGGGTTAGGTATATCTTTATTCGATCAAAGGCTTCTTGACAAGCTTCATCCCAAACCTTGATTGAATACTTTCGGAGGAGTTTAAAGATAGGCTCACAGATGAAAGTCAACTGGCTGATGAACGGGCTAATATATTGGAATTTTCCAAGGAATCCCCGGACTTCCTTATCCATTCGGGGTGGTGGAATTTCGAGTATGGCTTTTAGTTTAGTAGGATCTGCTTCTATCCCTTTCTCACTAACTATGAATCCTAAGAGTTTTCCTTTGGTAACACCTAAGATACATTTTTGTGGGTTAAGTCGCATCTGGTTCGGTCACAGTCGTTCAAAGAACTTCGAAAGAGAGGGAACATGACCTTCCCTAGTCTTAGACTTGATAATCATATCATCTACGCAGACCTTGACTTTTTTGTGTATCAGATCATGAAAATGGTTATGAAAGCCATCTAGTAGGTATCCCCTACGTTTTTTAGACAAAATGGTATGGCGATGTAGCAAAAGGTTCCCCAAGGGGTGATGAATGCAGTTTTATCTTGATGCTATGAGTGCATATTGATCTGATTATATCTTAAAAACCCGTCGAATAATGACTTGAGAGCATGAATGGCTGTGTTGTCCATAATCATGTAGATGTTGGGTAGTGGGTAATCATCCTTTGGAGAGGCCTTGTTCAAGTCTCGGTAGTCAATGCACATACAAACCTTCCCTCCTAATTTCAGCATGGGTTCGATATTAGATAGACATGTGGGATATTCGATCACATGAATGAAACTCACGTTCAACTGTGTGACCACTTCTTATTTAACTTTGGGCGACCATTCGATGCGGAGCTTTCGTAGTTTCTGTTTGACCAGTTTGCATTCTGGGAGAGATGGAATCTCATGTTGAGCTATCTCAGGATCAATGTCGGGCATATCGTCATAGGACCATGCGAAGACATCCATGAATTCCTTCAGTATTTCTCCGAGTTGTGCGCGCTCATGCTCGTCAAAGGTGGCCCCTATCCTAATCTTGCACAGTTGGCTACTAGAACCGAGATTAATAACAACAGTTTTATCTTCATTAACTTGAACACAATTATGTTATTTGTTATTAACCTTACTTAGGTCGGTTAAGAATTATTTATTTACAAAATCATCATCATCAAGTTTGATTAGAATCAAGATAATTAATGTAAGGCATAACAAGATACTCAAAATCTTTGTTTATTTTATTGATAAGAAAAATAACATTGAGAACCTCATCAAAGGAGGTCTCGTATACATCAGATTAAGTAGGAACAACAAAAGAAGAAGAAGAAAGGGGATAAACATCAGGGTTGGGTTGAATCTTAGTAGGTGGAACTGGTGCAGCATGCCAGCTGAGAAGAGGTGCATCAGTAGCTTTGATCAGGTGGTACGGATCCGATGATGTATCCCCTAAGTAGATCATGCATAATGTCATCCCCAGTGTCTGTAAGTTGGAAGAATCTTCGGAGTCACTTCCCTCAGAATCTCCAGTATCATCTATGGTCTCTTCAATGAATGGTTGCACACGATGCTGGGAACTTTCGACCCATGAGTAGTTGTATTGGAAAAAGATCACCATTACTAGTTTCATCTTCTTGTTCACATAATCGTACCACGGTTCAGGAAAGATGCAAAAAGTGAAAATCTTCACACTCTTTGTTGAATTTTACATTCAAGGAATCTCTTGAGACATTCTTAGAACTTTCTATCCCTCTCTTTAGCCGATGTTGGCGGATCATTCTGATTTCTTCTCCTGATGGATTATAACCCAAACCACAAGAAGGAAAAGCTTTCTTTAACACAATGGGCTGAAGTATCCCCTTCTATATTCGTCCGAGCCTTAGTAGTGTATATTCTTAAACATCTGGATCATATTGCCATTACCATGAGGGTTATACTCTGGTAAAACCCTATCTTTGAAATTATCCCTTCTGGGAGTAGAAGTGGTTCAAATCGAAAGCCTCATATAAGCATATCATTTACCCCATGATGTATTACGAGTACTGGATTGCTGGAGCTTGCATTATCGGTATTGTCATCATCACCCAAGATGGTGATGACATGCCCATTGGTGAAGAACTTCAATTTCTGATGAAGGGAAGAGGACACACCCTTGATGCTGTGGATCCAGGTCATCCGAGCAGTAGATTAAAATAGGTTAGGATATCTATGACATGGAATTTAAGAATAGGATTTATAGGGCCAACCCCTATTACAAACTTTATAGATCCCATCACTTCTCGATGGGTATTATCGTAGTCACGTACTGCGACAGAGTTTGGAGTAAGGTTGCTCACTTTCAGTCCCAAACAATTGAGGTCCTCGATGGGAAGACATTTAGAGACCATCAATTATCGACAATAGAGAGTGTGACTATCTTTCTCATGACTTTGACAGAGATATTGAATGAATAATTGTGGTTTTAACTAATCTTGGGGATGTCTTCTTCGGAGAAGGATAACATTCTAGTAGAGGTTAGAGATCTCACCATATTCACTACTTCTTCTGGCGTGGGGAAGGAGGGATAATGGGTCCTGTCAGTAGCTTGATCTAGGCATTCCGGTGTAGTTGGGAAGACATAAAAAGTCCCCACAGAGTGATGTTAGCTTGGGTCTTCTTCAACTGATTGAGGATCTTTCTTTCCACGAGGGTCATTTCTAGCATAGGAAGATTATCAACACCTTTTACTTTGTCTCTTGCTAATTGTAGTAGGTTTAGGACTTAATAATGCCTCCCTGATCTGGTCATGTGGTTCACAGAAGAGGGGAAAAATAGAAATCTCGTTTCCTTATCTATCTCGGGTTGTTCAACAACCTTATTGATTTCTCCTAGCAGTTCCTTAAATGATATCATACCACATATGCTGATCATTGGGCTAGTCTTTTCTCGGCTTTGCTCTTCGTCTAAATCATCAAATTCATCCCCCCATCCGTTAGCAACAACATTATCTTTCCATGAAAAGTTAATACACTCCACAACTTCAATGACCTCTTCGTATAAATCCTCGCATTTGGCAGGGAGATATAAAAGTGAAGGGACTAGATGCCTTTGTCGTTTCAAAGCATCACGTAGCTTAGACATACTACAAATATGATCAGTCTGTCGGAATAAGCCTGCCATAATCTGGACCAAATCATCTAGAATGGCTTCATCAGTCGGTACCAACCAATTGTCTAACTCTCGAGCCTATTTTCGAGCTTTTAAGAATAGTACGTTGAATCCTTAACAGTAAATGGTCATCTGGGAGGGCAATTCCAGCCCAAACTCTAGGATTTAGTTCAAAACTTCTGACAATTCCATATCTTTACCTCCAAAACGGGTGTGGGTAAGCGATGCATGCTCTGGTAAGGAGTGATAAGGCCTGATCGGTACAGCTTGTAGGGTGTAGGAGAAAATATGGGCTAGTCTGGAGAGGTTTAGGAGAGTATATGGGAATGATTGGCGATTTTCATAGTATGATCTGGGTGTAACACTTCGCCCGCCTGGGGAGAGCGAACGAAGTGCCACTATCGATAAAACCAAAGAAATCCACAAGTAACAAGGTATAAAGCACATAACAAAACCCACAACAACATAAAAAGAGAAACCACTAATCTCAATTCTTCAAATTCGATGCACCAAAGTCTCTCTAAATTATATAAATCACCAATGATCTATACGACACAATAAAATAATACAAATCTTCCAAAAATATTCTTCCCAAAATAATCCACGTTAAAAATCACCCCAATTGGTCCATAGCGCTCAAATCCACGCTAACCTGCCAACTAAAAGAAAATATGGGGAAGTTCACAATACAACAGGAAAGATGCTCAACAAATATATGTTAGAGATGAACAAAGTATAACAACCCGAGTACAAATATTCAAATCAAATGCGAATCTCAATAGCATTTATCAATAAATTTCTCAACAACACATCAATGGGTCACCAGACCTCACCCCATCTGCATATGCTTTATCAAACCATAGCCCGGGAAGCACATATTGTGTAATGCCCCCATACCACAAAATCAATGCATGAATCTTTGCATAAATTCAGCCTCAAAATCTGATCGCACCATCACGTACCTCTCGCAAAAATAATCAAATCACGTTCTAGCCCCTACACGAGATAGCCTCAAATAGTCCTATTTTAAAAACCCAGAAAAATCAGATCTAAAAATTATCTAAACTGCCAATCCGACTTCAGATTTGGATTCTACACGAAAAATTGAGTCAGGTATGTGTTTTGAGATTTTCTTAAATCTCATCTGAATGGACTCAAAAAGAAGATCTAAACATTCCAAATTGGCTCTTCTCATTCCAATCGTTTTTGCCTCTTTAGATTTCGTTTTTGGACTCTTTTTCTCATCTCTCTTTCCTTATAATCACTCATAATATTCCTTATATAACCCCTCTCTCAAACCCTAGCTTAGAGCCTACGCTAATGCATATTGTTATATTGCCCTTTAATTCAAAATTATCAACTTTACATATTTAAGCCATTACAAAATGTCCAAAAATAATTTAAATTTAAATGTTTGATTCGATTCCAAACCAAAATAAATTATTTTATCCCTGATTAATAAAATAATAATATTACTAAAATCTTGCATATTATTCATAAATGACCCCTCAAAATAACGGGGTATTACATGCTTTCCCCCTTGAAATGGAATTTCATCCTCGAAATTCGACGAAAACTAACGCTCGAAATAAAATGCTACTCAATTCTATTTCCCAAAATCATACACTAAAGTCCTCAAATCAATTTTCTATCTCCAAAGAAAATATGGCTAACATGCATGCTAGACCCAAAACTCAAGACCCAAGGGTTATCGTATACCTAAACTCTGATACCATATGTAGCACCCCGCAAGCCCGGAGAGAAACGTGGCGCGCTACTACGATAAAACTAAAGAAATCCACAAGTAACAAGGTATAGAGCACGTAAAAAAACCCACAACAACACAAAAATAGAAACCACTAATCTCAATTCTTCAAATTCGATGCACCAAAGTCTCTCTAAATTATATAAATCACCAATGATCTATACGACACAATAAAATAATACAAATCTTCCAAAAATATTCTTCCCAAAATAATCCACGTTAAAAATCACCCCAATTGGTCCATAGCGCTCAAATCCACGCTAACCTGCCAACTAAAAGAAAATATGGGGAAGTTCACAATACAACAGGAAAGATGCTCAACAAATATATGTTAGAGATGAACAAAGTATAACAACCCGAGTACGAATATTCAAATCAAATGCGAATCTCAATAGCATTTATCAATAAATTTCTCAACAACACATCAATGGGTCACCAGACCTCACCCCATCTGCATATGCTTTATCAAACTATAGCCCGGGAAGCACATATTGTGTAATGCCCCCATACCACAAAATCAATGCATGAATCTTTGCATAAATTCAGCCTCAAAATCTGATCGCACCATCACGTACCTCTCGCAAAAATAATCAAATCACGTTCTAGCCCCTACACGAGATAGCCTCAAATAGTCCTATTTTAAAAACCCAGAAAAATCAGATCTAAAAATTATCTAAACTGCCAATCCGACTTCAGATTTGGATTCTACACGAAAAATTGAGTCAGGTATGTGTTTTGAGATTTTTTTAAATCTCATCTGAATGGACTCAAAAAGAAGATCTAAACATTCCAAATTGGCTCTTCTCAATCCAATCGTTTTTGCCTCTTTAGATTTCGTTTTTGGACTCTTTTTCTCATCTCTCTTTCCTTATAATCACTCATAATATTCCTTATATAACCCCTCTCTCAAACCCTAGCTTAGAGCCTACGCTAATGCATATTGTTATATTGCCCTTTAATTCAAAATTATCAACTTTACATATTTAAGCCATTACAAAATGTCCAAAAATAATTTAAATTTAAATGTTTGATTCGATTCCAAACCAAAATAAATTATTTTATCCCTGATTAATAAAATAATAATATTACTAAAATCTTGCATATTATTCATAAATGACCCCTCAAAATAACGGGGTATTACATGCTTTCCCCCTTGAAATGGAATTTCATCCTCGAAATTCGACGAAAACTAACGCTCGAAATAAAATGCTACTCAATTCTATTTCCCAAAATCATACACTAAAGTCCTCAAATCAATTTTCTATCTCCAAAGAAAATATGGCTAACACGCATGCTAGACCCAAAACTCAAGACCCAAGGGTTATCGTATACCTAAACTCTGATACCATATGTAGCACCCCGCAAGCCCGGAGAGAAACGTGGCGCGCTACTACGATAAAACTAAAGAAATCCACAAGTAACAAGGTATAGAGCACGTAAAAAAACCCACAACAACACAAAAATAGAAACCACTAATATCAATTCTTCAAATTCGATACAACAAAGTCTCTAGAAATAATATAAATCACAAATGCTCTGTACGACACAATAAAATAATACAAATCTTCCAAAAATATTCTTCCCAAAATAATCCAAGTTAAAAATCATTCCAATTGGTCCATAGCGTTCAAATCCACGCTAACCTGCCAACTAAAAGAAAATATGGGGAAGTACACAATACGACAGGAACGATGCTCAACAAATATATGTTAGAGATGAATAAAGCGTAATAACACGAGTACAAATATTCAAATCAAATGCGAATCTCAATAGTATTTATTAATAAATTTCTCAACAACACATCAATGGGTCACCAGGCCTCACCCGATTCGCATATGTTTTATCAAGCCATAGCCCGAGAAGCAGAAATTTTGGCGGGTGCCCAACCTCCGTGCCATATTAAAATCTCACGTCAACGTTCTCAACAATAATATAATGATGCCACATGAATCAAAATAATTCAACAATTATTTCTCCAGATTTCAAAAAATTTAACAATTCAAATATGAGTTGAATTAAACATGAAATCAACGGAATAAACTCTCGAGAGATTTAAAGAGCATATTGTGTAAAATCCCATACCTCAAAATCATTGCATGAATCTTCGCATAAATTCAACCTCAAAGTATAATCGTACCATCACGTTCCTCTTGCAAAAATAATCAAATCACGTTCTAGCCCCTACACGAGATAACCTCAAATAATCCTATTTTAAAAACCCATAAAAATCAGATCTAAAAATTATCTAAACAGCCAATCCGACTTAAGATTTGGATTCTACACGAAAAATTGAGCTAGGTGTATGTTTTGAGTTTTTCTTAAATCTCATCTGAATGGAATAAAAAAAAGATCTAAACTTTCCAAATTGGCTTTTCTCATTCCACTCATTTTTGCCTCTTTAGATTTCGTTTTTGGCCTCTTTTTTCATCTCCCTTTCCTTATAATCACCCATAATATTTCTTATATAACCCCTCTCTCAAACCCTAGCTTAGAGCCTAAGCTAATGCATATTGCTATATTGCCCTTTAATTCAAAATTATCAACTTTACATATTTAAACCATTACAAAATGTCCAAAAATAATTTAAATTTAAATGTTTGATTCGATTCCAAACCAAAATAAATTATTTTATTCCCAATTAATAAAATAATATTATTACTGAAATCTTGCGTAATATTCATAAATAACCCGTCAAAATAACGAGGTATTACATACTTCCCCCCTTGAAAAGGAATTTCATCCTCGAAATTCGACGAAAACTAACGCTCGAAATAAAATGCTACTCAATTCTATTTCCCAAAATCATACACTAAAGTCCTCAAATCAATTTTCTATCTCCAAAGAAAATATGGCTAACATGCATGCTAGACCCAAAACTCAAGACCCAAGGGTTATCGTATACCTAAGCTCTGATACCATATGTAGCACCCCGCAAGCCCAGAGAGACTCGCAGCGTGCTACTACGATAAAACTAAAGAAATCCACAAGTAACAAGGTATAGAGCACCTAACAAAACCCACAACAACACAAAAGGAGAAACCACTAATCTCAATTCTTCAAATTCGATATAACAAAGTCTCTAGAAATAATATAAATCACAAATGCTCTATACGACACAATAAAATAATACAAATCTTCTAAAAATATTATTCCCAAAATAATCCATGTTAAAAATCATTCCAATTGGTCCATAGCGCTCAAATCGATGCTAACCTGCCAACTAAAAGAAAATATGGGGAAGTACACAATACGACAGGAAAGATGCTCAACAAATATATGTTAGAGATGAATAAAGCGTAACAACACGAGTACAAATATTCAAATCAAATGAGAATCTCAATAGAATTTATCAATAAATTTCTCAACAACACATCAATGGGTCACCAGGCCTCACCCATCCGTATATGCTTTATCAAGCCATAGCCCGGGATGCAGAAATTTTGACGGGTGTCCAACCTCCGTGCCATATTAAAAACTCACGACAACGTTCTCAACAACAATATAATGATGCCACATGAATCAAAATAATTCAACAATTATTTCTCCAGATTTCAAAGAATTTAACAATTCAAATATGAGTTGAATTAAACATTAAATCAATCGAATAAACTCTCCAGAGATTTAAAGAGCATATTGTGTAAAATTCCATACCTCAAAATCATTGCATGAATCTTCGCATTAATTCAACCTCAAAATATGATCGCACCATCACGTTCCTCTTGCAAAAATAATCAAATTCCGTTCTAGCCCCTACACGAGATAACCTCAAATAGTCCTATTTTAAAAACCCAGAAAAACCAAATCCAAAAATTATCTAAACTTCCAATCCGAATTCAGATTTGGATTCTACACAGAAAATTAAGTCAGGTATGTGTTTTGAGTTTTTCTTAAATCTCATCCGAATGCACTCAAAAAGAAGATCTAAACATTCGAAATTGGCGCTTCTCATTCCCTTCGTTTTTGCGTATTTGGATTTCATTTTTGGCCTCTTTTTTTCATCTATCTTTACTTATAATCACCCATATTATTCCTTATATAACCCCTCTCTCAAATCCTAGCTTAGAGCCTAAGCTAACGCATATTACTATATTGCTCTTTAATTCAAAATTATCAACTTTACATATTTAAACCATTACAAAATGTCCAAAAATAATTTAAATTTAATTGTTTGATTCGATTCCAAACCAAAATAAATTATTTTACCCCTAATTAATAAAATATTAATATTACTAGAATCTTGCATAATATTCATAAATAACCCCTCAAAATAATAGGGTATTACATACTTCCCCCTTTGAAAAGGAATTTCGTCCTTGGAATTCGACGAAAACTAACGCTCGAAATAAAATTCTACTCAATTCCATTTCCCAAAATCATACACTAAAGTCCTCAAATCAATTTTCTATCTCCAAAGAAAATATGGCTAACACGCATGCTAGACCCAAAACCCAAGGGTTATTGTATACCTAATTTCTAATACAATCTGTAACACCCCGCGAGCCCGGAGAGACATGCGGCGTGCTACTACGATAAAACTAAACAAATCCACAAGTAATAAGGTATAGAGCACCTAACAAAACCCACAACAACACAAAAAGAGAAACCACTAATCTCAATTCTTCAAATTCGATATAACAAAGTCTCTCGAAATAATATAAATCACCAATGCTCTATACGAAACAATAAAATAATACAAATCTTCCAAAAAATTCTTCCCAAAATAATCCACATTAAAAATCATCCCAATTGGTTCATAGCACTCAAATCCACGCTAACCTGCTAACTAAAAGAAAACATGGGGAAGTACACAATACGACAGGAAAGATGCTCAATAAATATATGTTAGAGATGAATAAAGCGTAACAACACAAGTACGAATATTCAAATCAAATGCAAATCTCAATAGAATTTATCAATAAATTTCTCAACAACACATCAATGAGTCATCAGGCCTCATCCCATCCGCATATGCTTTATCAAGCCATAGTTCGAGAAGCAGAAATTTTGGCGGGTGCCCAAACTCCGTGCCATATTAAAATCTCATGACAACATGCTCAACAACAATATAATGATGCCACATGATTAAAAATAATATAACAATTATTTCTCCAGATTTCAAAGAATTTAACAATTCAAATATGAGTTGAATTAAACATGAAATCAACGGAATAAACTCTCGAGAGATTTAAAGAACATATTGTGTAATGCCCCCATACCTCAAAATCATTGCATGAATCTTTGCATAAATTCAGCCTCCAAATCTGATCGCACCATCACGTTCCTTTAGCAAAAATAATCAAATCACATTCTAGCCCCTACACTAGATAACCTCAAATAGTCCTATTTTAAAAACCCAAAAAAATAAGATCCTAAAATTATCTAAACTGATAATCCGACTTCAGATTTGGATTCTTCACGAAAAATTGAGTGAGGTATGTGTTTTGAGTTTTTCTTAAATCTCATCTGAATGCACTCAAAAAGAAGATTTAAACATTCCAAATTGGCTCTTCTCATTCCACTCGTTTTTGCCTCTTTGGATTTCATTTTTTGCCTCTCTTTTTTTATCTCCCTTTACTTATGATCACCCATAATATACCTTATATAACCCCTCTCTCAAACCCTAGCTTAGAGCCTAAGCTAACGCATATTACTATATTGCCCTTTAATTCAAAATTATCAAGTTTACATATTTAAACCATTACAAAATGTCCAAAAATAATTTAAATTTAAATGTTTGATTCAATTCCAAATCAAAATAAATTATTTTATCCCTGATTAATAAAATAATAATATTACTGAAATCTTGCATAATATTCATATATAGCACCTCAAATTAACGGGGTATTACACTAGGTAGATGGGTAAAATTTAGGGTCTTCTTTTAGAAAGATGGCATTTGTATGATTTTGGAGTGGATTGTGACTAGTGTTTGGTTTAGAATTGGCAAGTGGGGAGATTACACCCTTGTTTATCATGCCTTGGATCATATTTCGGAGGTGGAAACACTGGTCGGTGGTATGGCCGACAGTTTGGTGAAAGTCACAAAGGCCATCTAGTTTGAAATTTTTAGGAAGTGGGTTTGGTAATGGACTAGGGTCCAATGGCTTAATAAGGTTTCTGCTCAAGAGGGACTGGTAGACTTTGGAGAGGGGAGCGTAAAGCTCGGTGTATTCCTTTCGGATTGGGTTAGGGCGTCTTTCTGGTGCCCATGAAGTGGAAGGCTAGGAAATATTATTGATGGTTGAAACGGCGGTATTGGTTGGCTTTTCAAACTTTCTGGGAGTGAACTGTCCAGATATTTTCTTTGGTTTAACTTATGTCTTGGTAAGACCTTCTTAGATCTCTACTCCTTCTTATTGGAGGGCTAAAAAATGAGGGTACGTAGTACTGTCCTCCTATCATCGCTCGAACACGGGGAAAGAAGTTATTCTTCACAATGCTGACTTACTCCTCTTCGAAAGGCCGGTTGGTCATGGTGGCTATTTCTACAAGTGTGTGAGTGAATAGTGACATAAATATGAGGTATATTTGTGCAAGAAGTAATGGAGGATAAAAAGGGAACATACAGGCAGGTGCATACGCACACAATTTGAAAACAAAACACCCATTCAAACAGAGTTTTGTCCTCTTATGAAAAAAATAATTCCTTGAGGAGTCGCCACTATGGACATCCCGATCGACATCTCCTGCCTGGCTTCCTCTCCTCCCTCTTTTCTTACCTCCCAAAAAAGGAGGGGATTTTATGGAGATGGAAGGGGGATCGAAAGGTCTCACGTCCCAATTAGGAACGCTTCGGCCGTCGTCGGTGTGAGGTAAATGTAGAAAGATGGAGTCACCAACTCTTTTTACACAAAACAGACAAAAGAATATGTTGTCTCCTCGAGAGAACGACATCAAAGACAAAATGATGCGTACAAAACCAATAGTTTGAAGGGTTCGGGGGCTAAGTTACGGAATGGGAACGTGTTAGGCACCCATCCCGCCCTATCGATCTCTCATGGGCTAGTGTTATTATTTTCCTTTAATTTTTCGTGAAGTGTGTGTGCATGTATATATAATGGAGATTGGAATCACCCAACTCATAGCATGGAAGGGATGGAGTGAGGTCATCCACAGGAATGTTCCTAAAATAATATATATAGCAAATATTATTTATGCTTTTATCGTGATATTGATCGTTATTATGAAAAGATAATATATGTTGGATAAAGCGCTAACAAGCATAATATGTAAACTTAATGAGAGAATATGATAAATATGAAAATGGGGGATTTAGAAAAATAAGAGGATTTAGAGAAACTGAAAAATTAAAAGATTGAGAAAATTGGAAAATTGGACTCGAGTCCTGGGTTTTGATTTGAAACGCCTACGTAGCCTATAAAGGCATCAAAGTCGACGTAGTTTGAATGCGACATGGGGGGTGGGGTTTATCCCATAGACACGGACGAGATTTTATTATGTATGTTTGTAGAAAAATGTGTTTTGGTTTTGAAAAAATGTGATGGGTAATCCCGTTCGGAATTTATGGGTGTAGCCTTCTTTTTGTTTGTTTTGGATTTTTTTTATAGAAAATAAAGCATGTGTAATATACTAATAAAAATGTAGATATTAATATGTATGAACTAAAGTAATAAAGAGATTATAAATCTAATGAAATTTATGCAAAACAAGGAATTTAAAGAGGGAGAAACTTCATTTGGAGTGGAGAAATTAGCACTAGAAAATTAGTCACAGTTTCCTGGAGCAAAGTTTGTGACTCCAAAATCAATGGAGGTCTTGGTTTAAAAAATGCAGCTACTCTGAACAAGGCATCCCTGCTTAAAACCACCTGGAATATTCTCAACCAAAAATCCATAAGTGCTTCTTTTATTAAAGCTAGATTCAAACTCTCTGCTTCTAATTGTACATCCCATTATTATAAATCCTCTATTTGGTCTGGTTTTAAATACTCTATGCCTCTCATAAAGCTTCATTCTAGATGGATCATTGGCAATGGCACTTCAATAAATGTTTGGCTAGATAATTGGCTTGGTTATTCCATTATTTCCTCCTTAAACATTAATTCCTCTCCCCATTTCATTTCCAAAGTTTCTGATCTTATCCATGAAGGTTCTTGGAGGTTGCCATCATGTTTTCTCAACTCTTTTCCTCAAATCTGCTCATCTATCATTTCTATGAAGCTTCCAATGGTCAATACTCCTGATTCTCTCATATGGGATAGTTCTTTTCTGGAAATCTAACTTTTGCAGAAGCCTACAGTTGTATTAAAAATGATACACAAACTAATTCTAGTTTCAAAGTTATCTGGAATAATTTTGTTCCTCCTAGAATATCCATGATTAGTTGGAGACTTCTTCATAATTGTTTTCCCACAGATGATATAATTAATGCTAGAGGAATTCCAATGGTTTCCACATGCCTCCTTTGTGACAATTTCCACTGTGAAGAAAATGCAGCCCACCTTTTCATGGGATGTTCTTTTGCCAAATTCTTATGGAGCTGGATAGCAGGTATTTTCAACTTAAAGATCCCAATCACTGATGATGTTGATGTTTTCTGGTCATTGAATAGTTATCCTCATCATGTCCCTCAAGTACATAACCTCTGGAAAGCTGCCTCTCTTTATGTTGTCTATAAGATTTGGTGTGTAAGGAATAAACTCAGATTTGAGAACATTCTTCCCAATAAAGTTGCTATATGTAGCAACATAAAGGCTTGGCTCCTCTTTATCAGTCCATATACCCCTTGGATTCTTCAAAAATCATAATGATTTGATCATTCTTAACAACTTATGCATTCCTCCAGGGTTAAGAAAAGCTCCAAATATCTCCCCAGTCATGTGAAAACCCCCCCTTTTCCTTGGATTAAAGCCAATTCTGATGGTTTATCCACAGGAAACCCTCGTCCTTCTGCTTTTGGAATCATATTTAGAAGTTTCAAGGGTGAATTTCTTGGCAGCTTACGTCAAAGTAATGGTTGGCAAAACTCTTTCTTTTCTGAGCTTCATGGAGCTATTACTGCTGTTGATATAGCTTTTTCTAAAGGATGGTTTCATTTTTGGTTGGAATGTGACTCTCATAGTGTTGTTTCTTGCTTCAACAACAGCGGCTTCCTTCCTCCATGGCCTTTAAAAATTTATTGGATTAATTGTCTCCATCAAATATCACATATGAACTTCAAATGCTCTCACATCTATAGAGAAGGGAATTGCCCTGCTGATAAGCTTGCCAACCTAGGTCTGGCCCATAACAATGGTCTATGGTTAGACCAATACCCCAAAGATCTCTTCTGTTTTGTCTTCAATGACTTCATGGGCATGCCCTGTTATAGATTTCATTAAGACTAGAGGATTTTTTTCTTTCATTTTCCATTGTATCTTTTATTTTATTTTCATTGTAATCCCTCTTTGTACTCTTCTTGTTTTGTTTCAATAAAATTTTCTTGTTTCGAAAAAGGAATTTAAAGAGGGAGGGAGGGATTTGGACCTTCTTTGAAGCTTGATCTTTGATCTTAGATGAACTCCCTTGAATACGAGATGAGTTTTAGATGAGAGAGAATGTGATTTTGCTAAATTGGGTATGAAAAGGATGGGAATATAATCTTGATTGAAACTTTAAATGGAGGAATTTCGCTAATTTTGAGAGAGTATTACTGAGATTACTGATGCCGATGGATCTCTAGTGTGCTTTGGAAGTGTGGTCAAGCCTTCTATTTATAGGGTGAGGGGTAGTGCCGATCGACATTACCCTAGTCCTGTCTATCGGGAGGTGACCCTAGACACACTGCCAATAGGCAGGGATCTGGACTTGCCAATTGGTAGTATCCTGCAGATTTTTATGGGAAAATGGTTGTAGAACGTAATCCATTGATCCGAATCATGCATGGGTCATACCGTTAGAAACACTACACCAAAACACGCCATTAGTAACACAATTTTACCGTTACTAAAAATATTAGTAACACAATTTTTCCGTTAGAAAAAAGGCGTGGGGCACAAAGCTAGTAACGGAAAAATTATGTTACTAATAGTAACGGTAAAATTCATAATTAGTAACGGTAAATTACGTTATTAATGGCAACGGTTAAATTCAGAATTCGTAACGGTAAAATTCTGTTACTAATAGTAACAGTAAAATTCAGAATTAGTAACGCTAAAGTTGTGTTACTAATGGTAACGAAAAATTCAGAATTAGTAACGGAAAATTTATGTTACTAATAGTCATAGAAAATTCAGAATTAGCAACAGTGAAATTCTGTTACTAATAGTAACGGTAAAATTATGTTACTAATCTTAGTACATATTTAAAAAAAAATCAAGATCCAATATCATGAATTTAAAATCAGGAACACTAACTAAATCCTAAAAACATATACAAAAATAGTGACCTAATCATATTTCAAACTAATCGATTCGAAAATAAACACAAACAATTTTTTTTTTGAGAGTTTCCTTTGTTTATAAATCTACCCACCTCATTTAAGAAAGAAAAAAAATACTCCAACAATAATACAAATAATCCATCATAAATATCAAATAAACAAATGTCAACTCAATTCGTGAAAATAACACCAATACTTAATTCAAAAATATTTATTACATAACACAAATATTAGTAAACAATATAAAAATAATTGAACAGAGCTTCCTTTATTTATAGGACTATCCACCCTGTTTAAGAAATAAAAAAATAACACAATAATATTCAACATATGACGCTTATGAGATTAGAGTCCAGATATCCTGCATTGTTCATTGCCTCGTATGCATGTCTCGCGGTCCCAGCACTATCACCTTTTTTATCAAAAAATATTTTCTCCCAATTTTCGAATCGCCGAAACCTAAAATAAGTGAGCAAAGACAAATCAAAACATACATTAGGACTTCAATAGTAATTTAAACACATACTCAATAAAGAAATCATTTACATGCACCTACTTTTCTCAATAAAGAAATCAGTACCTTGAATTCGTAATCATAAGTATTGGTAAACATTACTATTGGTAAATATAGATAAGTGAATCCAACGGTACCAAAATTCAAAAACCAAAAACACTCTTTAACAAAAGAAGAAAACATTTACATGCACTTACTTTTCTCAACAAAATATCAAAACAACAAAAACACGTTTACTTTCACTCATTTCATTTACCTCCATCAATCACTATAGTTACGTAACCTGAAACATGGAACATCTAAAATGAAAAATAAACAAAACAGTGCTAAAATTCTAGTGCAACGAGTTCAATGGTGAGCCAACTAAAGGAATGCTTAAAAAAAAGAGTGCGGAAATTCTAGTGCAACAGTGTTGAACCAACTAAAAATAGTGTTGAAACAAAAACAGAAAACAGTACGTACAAAGGGAAGACTGAATATGGAGCAGGAATAAGTGATCATAATATAATAACCAAGGAGGAGCGGGAATATGAATATGGAAGTCCAAAGGGAATATTGATAAAAATTAATTAATTATTCATCAATGTACCGTGACAACATTTCAGCAAGATTAAGCCACTGGAAACAACAAAATCTTCTTATGTTGATCAGCGGAGTAATTTCTTGTATTCGATGAGACATCTTTAGTTTAACTAGGAAAATCTGTATTTAAAAAAATAAGCTAATATTTTTTTCTCAGTGCTGGATGTATTCGCAAATCCTAACCTAATGTGCCCCTTCCAAGGCGATGAACTGGAATAGGATGTTGTTCTTCACGAAATAATAAAGAGCTCTGCTTGCTTGAATGCCAAGGGAGTTGTGTAAGAATAGTCCGCTGCTGGAATAATCCTCTGGGCAGAACTTGCAAACCAGATGCCTTATTTAGTCTGAAGCTGCTCAACAAGTACGACGCATTAGGCTCTTTCCAAGGAAGCCAGTGATATACTAGTTCTGAACCAGCTCTATAAATTAAAATTCATCAAAAAACAATACATGATTCTCAATTGAAAGAAAACAAATAATAATATGACAAATATTGATGAACAACCTAAGAAGGAAACATACATATGTAAACATATACTGATGAACATCTGCTCAGAAGGAAACATACATATGTAAACATATATTGGGATTGGTTTATTTTTCATGAGCAATAATTATTTAGTTAATTTCTCACTTTTATAGTGTTTGATTTTCATTAAGATTCAGGTTTTCATGGACAGTATGATCTAGTTTTAGGGTGGTTGACAACGGATTATCACCTAATCCAGCTCATTTGGCCTTTGGCCATGATATGGATAATCGTTCCAAGCAACGTGATGGAAAAAGAATTGGATAGAGTAAGAAATTTTCATGCAAAGGTAATGGGTTTGAACTCTACAAAATTGGTGACACGCGTCAGCAATGGTGCTAACATGAACGCATTGTATGCTGCCAGGCCCAACTGTTGGCTTGTGATGAAATTGAGTTTGACAGGGAAATATCACCCAAATGAAAGATAACCATTCATAAACCCAAGAAGCACTTCTAAATAAGGAATTTTTGTCTTTTAGTAGGTTAAGTAAAAAGAAGTCCCAAAAACAGCTTCAATTAGAAGATCAGGGGAAAAAATGCAATTAATCAAAAGCTTACGTCTACTAAAATCGTGATAATTGAAGAGAGATTTAGTAGGACCAAAGAACATGCGTTTGCATGAATTAAAATGGACTATCCTAATCGATACACATAAATAAAATAAAATAAAATAAAGGACTATCATTATCTGGGTGGCCAATGCCACGATGTTATTTTCATGACTCGAGCATCAGCGCGCAACATGGTAAGGATGAGGATATTTTAAAGATTCAACATGTTATTGGGACTAATATTTGTAGTGAAATATCCATAAACATAGAAATTTCACCATAGGGCCATAATATGTTTTACCTGGAGAGAAGTGAGTGCCAGATCAATAATATGCAAGCCTCCTAAGTCGAGCATTGATAAGTTTGTAAGCGAAGAGAGAAGTGTAACCCCATTTGCAGTCACACTTGTTTTTGAAATGGACAATTTCTCCAAAGTTGCAATGGACATTAGATATCTAATTCCAGGATCAGTAACCTTGGAGCATCTCGAAAGGTCGACTTTCTTTAAACATGGCATAACTGAAATAAGAAACAAAACATGCATGTGTGTTATTTCAACATTCAAGCCGTTGGTCGAAAACATAGCTAACTGTCCAAATCATTTTTTGTTGCAATGATACCTGTAATGGGACAAAGGATAGAGCTATGGATGTATAAGTTAGAATCAGGAACAATACAGATATATTCTAACATGAAAAGAAATATTTTCTTTATAGAAATAAAGATTGCTTCTTGACAATTTGTTTAGTATGAATACAAACTTGAGGTCAAATGCCTATCAGTAAACCAAATGTCATAAGATATTCATAGTGCTATGGTATGTTTTCCTTATTAGTAACAAAGAAAAAGTACCTACCATAACAAATAAGGTTATTTCTTCGTTGTTGGCTGTACCGGAATCGGAGGCCAGTTTTGGCTCTATTTCCTGAGACTCTACCTGTGTCTGCCATGAGGGCTGGTTTCGAAAAACTGTTGGTTAGGGCAAAATTTGCAATTGCCAGCTCCTCCTGAGATCCTAAATGGGAAATTATTAACTTCATCACAAAAATACTACATAAAACAATATAAACAATTTAAAAAGACGGCCAATTATCGTTTCAGTCATGGCCTAAAACCCTACTACCTCAAGACTCAAGATAGAATTGGTCAATTCAGATTTATATGGCTAATTTATGTTCTAATATTAGTTTTTATCATGATAGTACTATTGCGATGGGTGCAGTGAGCCACCGTGATGCTGATGAATGTGTCATGGTCCATAATCTTGAGGATGAGCTTGTATTGTTCACTTGACCCCGGATACTCTGCCATGAGGTTAATTTTTTGTTCCACACTAGGGTGTTGCCCTGCCCTTCTTCATTTGAATATATGTACCACTCGCGAGGCTACAACAAGAGTAGTATGAATGTACATGGAAAAGGAATATACAAGCATGAGAATGCACTTAATATATTGAGTAGTAATATATGTATAAATATTATATTTTAATCAATCTACGAGACTAACAACAAAGAATGCGTGTGTATATTCTATGAGACTAACAACAAACGTATTGTTGACTATATCATTAATCGTTACCTGTTAGCCTCTTAATCACCAACTCAATATATTAAGTGCATTGTCATGCACAACGCACACGTATTATTCCAAACTTACTTGTTTACGTCTATCTATCTAGTCACTGAGCGAGAGAGACAAGTATATCCAGTTCCTCTATCTTGGTTTCTTGTTTTTTTTGCGTGTAAATGGGAAAATCATTTCCATCTACAACGAGGTTCCAAGAATTGGCGAGGATAGTGACCTCCAACAAACCCCCATGTCCCAAAAACATAAAACTTGTACCCAAAAACAGACTTGTCCCACCCCCGAACCCACCAAATCGAGAGGGCTCCGAGTTGAATCGAAGATGGAAGAGAAGTGGTTGGACAAACAGATCCTGGTTCCGCTTACAGACGTGGTCTAAGATTGCGTGAAGAGGTGGTTTCAAGATACTCTCAAGGAGGCCAAATCCGACGACACCTCCATGCAAGTCTTTGTGGGTCAGATGTACTTCACTGGCTATGGTGTCCCCAAAGATACCCACAAGGTCTTTCATTTTTTTACCCCCTGCTTAAATACTTTAATTATATCAACTGCTCAATTTTAATTTGAGGGGTTCTCCACCTATATTCAACATTCAACATTGATTTATTTTTTATTTTTTTAGCCCCTGCTGAGTTACAGTTAAGTAAATAATTACTAATTGTAAAATGGTCAAATTACCTATATTCAACATTCATACCCAAATGATAAGGTTATGATGTACTTTTCATATTTATGACTATTATTTTCATTTAATGGATTGGAAATGAAGCACTACAAAAGTGAAAAATGAACTAAAAACAATTATTTTCCACGGAAATAAATTAACTCCAACGAAAAAAGGACCTTTCATTTCCCCCCTATAGAAATGATTGCATAAAGTAAGAAATGTTAGAAGTAACAAAAGAAAACAACCAGCCAAGAAGAAAAATCTAACACTCAAAGCATGCTTAGCCTTAGTTGCTTTCAACTGTTTTGTTGATGTAAAAAATTAGATCGCTCTAATTATTCAATCACAGATAAATATAAAATGAGACAAAGAATTTTAAAGTGGTTCAGCCTTATAAGAATGGCCTACGTCCACTGTTATGTTATTGCTGAATCTTGGGAATTCTCGATTATAAGTTCTATCAAGAAATTCCGGTCCCCTTGAATGAGGGTGATACAATGTATTTATAGCCCTTAGGCTGTACATGTGAAAGGGTAATACATTAAATGATATGCATATGAAAGGGTGATACATTTAATGCCCTTCAAGCGTGTGCGTGAATGATAAGCATTCAATGAATAGTTGAACTGTTGATTATTTGGCAATCAATGCTGTGGCCGAGATGCAGCTCGGACCGTCTTAGTTGCTCGTCGTTCAAGAGTTCCTCGGAGAGGTCTGAGTTCCTCGAAGAAGTCTGAGTTCCTCGGAGAAGTCTGAGTTCCTCGGAGAAGTCTGTTCCTCGGAGCGTATGAGTTGGTCGGAGTACACTTGCTGCTCGGAGTGAGTATGACTTGTTCGGGGAAATAAACCTCCTCGTCGCTATTGTTCCATGTAGATTGACACGTGTCTTCTTCTGATTCGTCTATATCAGCATATTAATTTTGGTATCAACAGAAGCCCCCAATGTTTCATATTTCGAACTTTAAGGAGTATGGAACATTCTTTCTCGGTATATGGCAATATTAAATGACCTTCCTGATGTTTAGGAGCATTTTCTTCGTATTTGAATTTCCTTTCAAATTCGCAGAATCCGCTTTTTTGCATTTTTATAAGCACTTCGATCTTCGTGCACTTTTTGTCCTTTTAGCCGCCGGTAGCGTAATAGTTTCCTTTTTGTAATCATTTCTTTCACCGTTTCCCAAGGCAAAGTATTTAAACTTCATAGACAATATCACCGTCTTCTACCTTTTCTAATTTCTGCTTTCGAGTTTTCCATAGTCTTTCTTTCTCTTGTGCGTTCATCCTTGTTTTCGTTCGTTGTCAACAGATCTCCCTTTTCCCTGTAAGATCTTCTTCATTCTTCTTTATTTCTTTTATTCGCCATGGTTTATGTTATTGAATCTCTTGAAAAATTCCGTTCTGATTTTTCTATTCCATCTTGGGTAATTCTGGAGGATCTTTCTGAGCCTTCAAATTACTTTCGTTTGGCTGAGGGACATTGGTTCCCCAACCTCTTTATTGCTGAATGTGGATTCTCCTTTCCACCAAATCCTTTATGCTTAGAGTTTTGTCATTATTTTGATGTTGTCCCTGCAAAAATAGCCCCCAACACATGGAGAATAGTTAATGGGGGTGTATAGGTTAAATCAGACTCATGGAACCCGTATAGGGATTCCTGAGATTATGTACTGTTATAGATGGGCTATTCTAGACAATGTTTATTATTTAAAAACTAGATTTTTGAATAGGGCTTTAGTAGTCAACCTCCCTGATGCAAATAGGGATTATTTTGAGCATGGGGGTAGTTATCAAAAATTGGCAACATGCCCCTTTGGTTGGAGACGAAGTATATGAAGGTCCCAGATGCCCCCCATATGGCAATGGGATAGGTTATTTTCATTTTATGTTATTTCTGAAACTATGATTTCATTATGTTTGATAAAATGTATGACTGATATTTCACTATGTATTTGTTTGCAGTTGACAGTAAAAGAAAAACTCCAAAAGAATCAGAAGTGAATATTAAACATTTGAAACATATCTGGAGTTTGCATCAGAAGGTTGCAGACGAGCACGTCAGGTCTGCTTCATACTTGTTGCAGTACAGGAGCTATACATCATCCTTTACTGCTCGTCCTGTGGTGAGCACTAGTGAACCAGCGCCAGTTCCTGAGGATTCTTCATCAGATTCTCACATTCCTCTAAGCCAGAGAATGGGCAAAAGAAGAGTTCCTGCTCTCTTTGAAGAGACTACCTCTGCTGGAGATGGAAAAAGAAACAAGGCTGAGGTCCCAAAGGGGACCAAGAAAGTAGATGCTGCCCCTTCTGTTGCTCCTCAGAAGGCTGCCGAGAAGCCCCCAGTGGCTCCGAGCAATAAAGAAGCACCTGTTGAAGTGGTTACCATCTCCCCAACCAAAAGTTCTTCTTTGGTTGAAACTGTTGAAAGGCCACCGAGGAGATTGAAGAAATCCTCCTCGGTCACTTTGGCTGAAACCATTCCCCAGCTTCAAGTTGGTGGAGCTGGTGTTCCAACTATTATTCCTCCGAGCTCTGCGATGAGATCGGTGAAGACTTGGACCATTCCTGAAGTCCAAGAAATTGAGAAAAACATGTCTAGGGATATGATGACATCCCTAGCTACTCGTCACATTGCTTCAGTAAGTTTCTCTTAACCTGAATTTTTCTTTCTTTTCATCAATACAAGTATCTCTGCAATGACTTATCATTATTTTCTTCTTTTTCCAGCTGGTGAGTTGCTTTAACACCATAGTGAAGAAAGATGAAACGATCAAGGCTTCTAGCTCCTCGTCTGGAGTAGAGGATGCTTTTCAGGGCTTGGCCCAATCTTTGAAGGATTCTCGTCAAAAGTATGATGAGGATAGGGTTGAATGGGAAAAGAAGTTGGTTGCATCTGAGGTAGAGAAGGTGCAGTTGGGAAATAAAGTGAAAGACTTGGAGAGAGAGAATAAAAAATATACCGAGAAGCTCACAAGCTTTGGGGAGCTTGAAAATAAGCTGAAATCGGCTGAGGAAGAGCTAGCCCTTCTGCGAGAAGTAAATCGCCAGAAGGAGGAGGTGGAGGCCAAGTTGAAAGCCTCCGAGGATCTTCTATCCGAGAATCTCTCCTCGGAGAAAATGAAAAGAAAAATGGCTGTGAAAAAATCCTTTCGTACTGGTTGGGATAAAGGTTGGGACAAGGGGGTAGCAGCAATGATGACTCAGTGCAGTATGGGAGTTTGAAATACTTCCGAGATGGTTGGGTTGCTGCCCTGCAAGAATTGAAGGTTAGCGAATATTCTGAGCTGTTTCAACAACATCTTCCTGGCCCCCCTCCTAGAATTGAAGATGAGGAAGAAGACGAAGCTGCATCCGATGAGTCTTCAACGACAGTGGGTGAGTTAGTCCTTGCTTCATAACCCAATCAGACAGCCACCGAGGATATTTCATCTTTTCCTGCTCCTCCTGAACAAGATCCAACTCCAGCAGACCAAATTATTGTTCCCACCGAGCAACCGAGCTCCTCGTCCCAGCCTCCCGAGAAAGTCTTGGGAGACAAGGAAAAGGTGTGAAGTTGTTCGGTATTCTCTTTCTATTTTGCTTCTTTTTCAAGTGTAATCAAGATCTTTGTAACTTCGCCTTATGATCTAATAAAATTTGAGTTCTTTTCTTCCATATGATTGTCTCTTTTCTATCTGTACTCTGCCTTGATCTTCTTTTTGATGATTGCTTTTTCCTTCTCTGTTAGTTTTTGGCCAGGATGGATCTGCTATTTGCTAACGATACAAAGTTGATGCAGCAATGCCACGAATATTATAAGGATGGTCACACAGAACTAAGTGCATCAGAAGTTACAGATATCCTTAGCCATGATGCTTCAGAGCAAGCAGTTGAAGCTTATCAGTACCTGAAGGGCTTACTTGACCGAGCTGTAGCCAACAACGTGGCTTATTATGAAATGATAGAGGACTTGCAAGGTACTCTCGATGAGCTTCAGCATCAATATAAAGAATCAACTGCCCTGTTGCATGAGGGGTATGAGAATAGGTATCAACAGCTTTCTGCCGAGACAGGCCACAAAAAGATCCTTTCCGGGTACGATGTCAGGGAAAGAACACTAAGAGGTGAAGTTGAAGCATGTAGACAGATTGCCGAGCTGCTGGAGCAAGAGAATAACAATTTGCAGAAAGAGTTGGCACAGTATAAGTCTGCAGCTTCATCTTCCACTGCCCTGGTATCGGTCACCGATGAAGGATTCTCATTTTTAGAGGTTGAGAATGCCAAATTAAGGCAAGAGTTGGATACCTTGAGAAGATCTGGTACTTCTGCTGCTACTCGGGGACGAGGAAGAGGTTCTCGTGGTCGAGGAAGAGCTTCTCAGAATGTCGTTGAGGAACCAAGTTCTCGACCTGCTCGGGGAGGATCAAGAGGTCTTAGTCGTAATGTTGAAGAAGCTCGTACTCAATCAACATTGGAAACCCAAGCGTTCCAATTGAATGCAAAAGATCGGGCTTTGTCTGAAATGTCCAGGAAAATCCAAACTCTGGAGGATCAATTTGCTTCGACAAAGTCTGCTCTGAATAATAAGGATGTTTTTGTCAGAAACCTTCACGAGCAGTTAGAGAGAATAACTTTCCAATTCCACAAATAACCTCGCGAGTTCTGGATGGCAGACTACAATGAGGCCCTTTGTCACTTGGATGCTCGCATTGAAAATGCCAATAATGAAGGTTATAAACAGGGATGGTTGAATGCCCTGGGTGTATTAAAACTAGAGCAGGGCCATTATTTATGGGATTATCATGCTCCTGGGCTGCTCGATCTACCAAATCCCCCATTCAAGATTGATATGAGTTGGATCCGTGCTCGGGCCATCCCTCGTTGTTTGATCTCCCAATATCTTGGTGACTATGCCCTTCATTCGCAGGTTGAATTATCTCGTCTGGAGCATTTACTGGATACACCTTCAATAATGAACGTCAGAATGCTGCGAGATCTTAACTTCATTAATTCTCCTCTTTGCCTGGAAGATCCTCCTGCTGGCGAGGAGCCTATTTCAAAAGCTGAGGGGAAAAAGCCAATAGAATAGGAATTGTTGATGTAACAGTTAGTACACAATTTAATATCAATGTAATAAATTTGTGTAATTTATTTTGCATTCAATGAAAGACTTTCATTTTTGTTTGCAAATCTGTATTGCTATTCTCTTGTACTTGTCAAACACTTTATACTTGTGATTACATAACAATATTGTGTGGTTCATTGACCAACTTGGTGATAAAAAAGTTTACAAGTATCAGTAATGTTGCTCGATCACTTAATAATAAAGTAATGAGTATAAAAATGTTTAAAATTTTTCCGACCAACCAAGGTTGTAAAATTGTGCTTGTCGACCAACTATAGTTAGTGAGAGTTTTTATCACCGACTAACCATACTTGGTAAATTTTTGTCTTTTTCATAAAATGTGTCCGACCAACCAAGGACGATAAATTCTCCTCGTCGACCAACTACAGTTAGTGGGTTTTGATCCCCGACCAACCATACTTGGTTCAGTTTGGAATATTTTGTATTTTCTGGAATAGTTTTACCTTCCGACCAACATAAGTTGGCATATTTTGTTTCCTAACCAACCGAGATTGGCATTTTAGGAATGTTGAAGTTGTTCTCGCTCTTTTACCAACCGGAGTTGGTCTGAGTTCGAACTATCATGTCCACTTGCCCTTTTACCAAAAATGGTCTGAGCCAGTGTCAGCCTCCTAACCAAAGGAGTATATTTTGTTCTCGTCCTTTTACCAATCGGAGTTGGTCTGGGTTCGAACTATCGTGTCCACTCACGCTTTTACCAACCGGAGTTGGTCTGGGCCAGTGTACGCCTCCTAACCAAAGGAGTATATTTTGTTCTCGTCCTTTTACCAACCGGAGTTGGTCTGGGTCCGAACTATCGTGTTCTCGCTCTTTTACCAACCGGAGTTGGTCTGAGTTCGAACTATCATGTCCACCAACTCTTTTACCAACCGGAGTTGGTCTGAGCTAATGTACGCCTCCTAACCAAAGGAGTATGTTTTGTTCTCGTCCTTTTACCAACCGGAGTTGGTCTGGGCTTGAACTATTGTCTTCTTTTTACTGTCGAGCAGCGTAGTGTTAAACACTTTTTCTGTCGAGCAGCGTCGAGCAACGTAGTGTTGTACACTAGTATTCCCCAAAAAACTTTCAAATAAAGGAGAGAAGATGGTGAAACATCATCGTTTTATTCATATTGATGGAACTTCTTTACATTTTACATCACTGATAATACTTGCGTAGGTGTTCAGCATTCCATGCATTCTTAAATTCCTCTCCTTCTAGAGTTGCTATTCGGTAAGTTCCTGGTCGAACAACTTCTGTAACTCGGTAAGGTCCATGCCAGTTTGCTTCCAATTTATTGTGCTTCTGAATGACCTTCTTTAGCACGTAATCTCCTTCTTTTAAATCGCATTTCTTTACCCTCTTATTGTAGAACAGAGCTGTTCGTTGTTGATAAGCAACATTCCTAATGGCTGGCTCTTCTCTAACCTCCTCGAGCATGTCCAAATCTAACCTCCTCATCAAATCGATGACTGGGGAATTGAAATTCAGCACTCTGTGTGTTGGAAGACCCAACTCGGCAGGTATTATAGCCTCACTTCCAAATGCCAGCATATATGGTGATTCTCCAGTTGCTGCTCGGGGAGTTATTCGGTAAGCCCACAATACTGACTGTAGCTCATTAATCCAATTAGCTTTAGCCTCACTTAGCCTCTTCTTCAAACCATTTAGTAATGTTCTGTTCGTCACTTCAGTCTGCCCATTGCTTTGAGGATGGCCTGGTGCTGAATGAACCTTCAAAATGTTTGACTGATGACAATAGGCGACAAACTCCTCATTATCAAATTGTGTTTCATGGTCTGTGATGAAGGCATGAGGGAGACCATATCGGCAGATGATGTTCTTCCAAACGAACTGGTACACCTTCTCGTACGTCATATCAATAAGGGGCTCAGCTTCTACCCACTTAGTAAAATAATCCACTGGGACGATGAGGTACTTGAATCTTCCTCGGGTCGTTGGCAATGGTCCAACCAAATCAATTCTCCACATGGCAAATGGACAAGGGGAAGTTATGGGTGTCAACAATGCTTATGGAGTTCGTCGGATGGAGGAAAAACGTTGGCATTTATCACATCTCTTGGCATAGGCTATACAATCAGCCCTCATCGTCGGCCAGTAGTATCCTTGCGTCATCACCCTTTGCAAAAGTGTCCGACCTGCTACATGGGCTCCACAGGACCCTTCATGGATCTCTTCAATCAATTCTTTCACCTCGGAGGGATGTACACATCTCTGCAAACCTGCCATAATTCCTCGTCTATACAAAACACCATTAATTAGTACATACCGAGCAGCTTTAAACTTCAATTTCTTGGCAGCGAGCTTATCCTCCGGTAATTTTCCCTCCTCAATATATACCCTGATGGGATCCATCCAGTATGGTCCTAAATCAAGGGTAATAATATTCATCGTCAGGTCTTCATCTATGCTCCGACTTTCTAATACTTCAATTGGTATCGTTCTTCGCAGCTCGGTACGAGTAGATGATGCTAATCGGGCCAGTGCGTCTGCTCGTGCATTCTCCATTCTTGGTATTCTGATCAACTGAATGGCCTCAAATTCTCCCAATAATTCCATCACCTTTGCATGATATTTGACCATTAATTCTCCTTTAACTGCATATGTTCCCATCATCTGATTCACAATCAATTGAGAATCACTGAATACCATCACTTGTTGCGCTTCCATAATCTTTGCTAAATTAAGACCTGCTATCATGGCCTCATACTCAGCCTCATTGTTGGAGGCTTTGAATTGGAATCGCAAGGCATATTCCATGTCAATTTCGTTTGGGGTGTTCAAAATAATCCCTGCTCCACAACCTGTCGTGCAAGATGAGCCATCGACATATAATCTCCATATGGGTAACCCGTCTTCAAATTTCTTATCTGATAGAATTCCTCGGTGAATTATTTGCTGTTTCCTTTCATCCTCCCCTGGTACTTCTCGCTCCTCGTCGACCATATCTTCTCGCTCTTTTACCAACCGGAGCTGGTCTGAGTTCAAAGTTGATGATCCTTCTACATCCACAAGCCCTTTTACCAACCGGGGTTGGTCTGAGCCTGTGTTTGTTGATTCTTTAACATCCACTCGCCCTTTTACCAACCGGAGTTGGTCTGGGCTCATGTTTGTTGATCCTGTAACATCCACAGGTTGATCAGTGAGCAACTTTTGCTCCTCGGGGGTATCAGGATAAGTAAATTCTGTTATAAAATCTGCTACGGCCTGCCCTTTTAGTGATGATCTGGGTTCATACATAATATCATATTCACCGAGCTCTATTGCCCAATACATCAGTCTCCCTGATTTTTTTGGATTATGAAGGGCTTGTCTCAATGGCATGTCGTTATACACAACGATGGTATGGGCCTGGAAATATGGCCTCATTATTCTACTTGCCTCAATTAATGCCAATGCCAATTTTTCCAGCTTCGGGTACCTGATCTCTGCACCTCGGAAAGCCTTACTTGTGTAATAAATTGGCTTCTGGATTCCATTCTCCATTCTGATCAATGCCGAGCTGACTGCATTCTCTGATATTGCCAGGTACAAGTACAACTTTTCTCCCATTACTGGCCTGGACAACAATGGAGGTGCTCCCAAATATTTCTTCAAGTCTTGGAAGGCTTTTTCACATTCATCATTCCACTCGAAAGTTTTTCGAAGTGTTTTGAAGAATGGGAGGCATCTATCAGTTGCTCGAGATACAAATATGTTGAGCGCTGCAACTCGTCCTGTAAGACTCTGCACCTCTTTCTTCGTCGTTGGAGATCGCAACCCTAAAAGAGCTTTGATCTTTTCTGGATTCGCCTCAATGCCTCGCTGGTTGACGATGTATCCGAGGAACATTCCTTCTCGTACTCCAAATGTGCACTTCGTGGGGTTGAGATGCATTTGGTATTTATCCAGTTGATCAAAGGTCTGAGCTAAGTCAACTAGATGATCAGCAGCTTTCTTTCTCTTTGTCAGCATATCATCGACATAGACTTCCATATTGCAACTAATTTGTTCGAAAAAAACCTTGTTCATCAGCCGCTGGTATGTCGCTCCTGCATTTTTCAAACCAAAAGGCTTAACATTATAACAATAAGTTCCCCTAGGGGTAATAAAAGAAGTACTTTCCCTATCGTCAGGTTTCATTTTGATCTGGTTGTAGCCAGAGTAAGCATCCATGAAGCTGAGCAACTCGTGTCCCGAGGTAGCATCCACTAGTTGATCAATTCTGGGCAATGGAAAGTGATCCTTTGGGCATGCCTTGTTGAGATCGGTGAAATCAACAAACATTCTCCATTTATTGTTTTTCTTCTTTACCATCACCACGTTTGCTAACCAGTCTGGGTACTTCACATCTTCAATGAATTGGGCTTTCTGGAGCTTCTCGACCTCCTCTTGTATAGCTTGATTCTTCTCAGGACTAAATACTCTTCTTCTCTGTTTTATGTAACAACCCGTATAATTTTTGAGGTATTTTTGAAATAAAGAGGAAAAATAAATTTTGAGATAAAATTATTTTATTGCTCAAATATGTTGGTTATTATTTTTAAAGGCGAGAATTTCAAACGATTTCGAAATCGGAATTAAAATGGAGTTTTAATTGCATTTTTATTATTTAGAAGAGTCATCAAAACATAAAACTCTCTAAGAGTCCTCGGAACATAAAACTCTCTATTAAAAATAATATTTTACAAAATCCGACCGTCAGATCAAGCTGAATTTTTTTCAGAAGTTCTGTCTCGCCGTTCGCTACAACATACTAAAATTTCAAGCGATTATAACGGTCCGATCGTTCGTAATGATTTTTTCAAGTATTTGTATTTGATTAGGACTCTAATTCTTTTTGGTATGTAAACATAAAGTGACGAGTTTAGATCTTTTAAAACACATTTTAGTCTTCTCAAAAATCAGAATCCTCTCATCTTCTTCATCTTCTTCAACCTCAAAACCCTAGCCCCATTCTACATAACTTTCAACTCAAGTTTTGTCAAGATTAACCTGATTTTCTCAAGACGCGTCAAGAACGAATCTTTGTCAATTTTTTTTTAGAGGAATACACATTCAAGATCAGATTTCTAAACCAACTTTTATTCAGGCATGTTGACCCTATTCTTTTCCTTTAGTGTTATGTGTCTTGATTGTAGCCTCCATTAAACTCATGTTTTCTAAAATAAGATATGAATATAAAGATTGAAGATATAAATTTCGGGGTTGTTTTACATGAACAAAATTAATGATACCAAATACTTATAACTTGTATTCTTTGGGTTGTGTCGGTGTAGTCGACTTTGCTATGGACATGTGCATGTAGAGGAGCCCTTTTAAAAGTAAATTTTGATATTTCATGTGAAAACCCTAGTTTAATTTAATTTCTTGTGTTGGAAAATAAGGATCATGATAGGACTTGCATGTAGCGATTATTCTGAAAATCATAATATTTAGGTGTCTTTGATTTCCACTTTTTAATTTGAATTATTTAAATGGGAATTTAGTATTATTATGAATGTTGTTATAATTTGGAATTGTGTTACTCTATGGAAATATGATAATATTTCGGAAAGATTGGGTATGGTAGATAATTGGTTTTAGCCCTTGTTATAGTACACTTGTTAGGTATGGGACTAGTAAGTGGGCCTTAATTACGATTTATGCTAATTAGGTATGGGACTAGTTAGTGTAAGTCTATGCAGGTTATATAATTTGGGGTGGGGCTGATTTTCTATATTATACCTTTATTGTGATGGCCTAGGATTGATATCTAGGTGGAGTGAAATTTTATAATCATTCTTTGCTTAGGATAGGACGATATTGTGTTTTGGGAACCCTTAGTTGGCACTAAAGGTTATTTTGAGAATTTTCACATCGCTTTTAAGGGTGGGGGAAATTAATGTGATTAACGAAAACAAGGAATGTGGAATTTAATATCGCAGGACTAAAACAGATATTAAAAATTTATTGGCGACATAATGTGTCTAGGGCCGACAGTTTGAACGGGTCAGAGGACGAGTTATGTCGTGTCGTGTGTGGAACCTTTTCATATCGCGAGGGTCGCAGGATAAAAACGGGCCAGACGACGGACTTGACAAGGGGACGGGTGCGTGTGTGGAACCTTGTCATATCGCGAGGGTCGCAGGATAAAAACGGACCAGACGGCGGACTTGACAAGGGGACGGGTTTTGGTAATAATATTCACGGTTAAATTAATTAAATTTAACATTATGGGAAGGTGGGTTAATTAAAATCATATTGGTGTGGATTTTATGAAAACCTTGCGGGTAATTGTGAATTTATTTATGGTGATTATTAATCTCGTAATTAAAAGATTCTATTGTTATAGTCGATATATATAGCACTATTGTCTGGGTTCAAGGACCCTATTTGAGGAGAGTAGCCGGTTTACATGCTCGGGGCTTTGACTCTGACACATGCGTTGACTAATCTTTTTCAGGATTTTTGTGAGTTGCTGCATAGGTTTCATTGGAGATCTTTTGGAGGTGCAGCTGGATTTATGTTACTGCTTTAGTAGTTGAATTTTCTCTTTCCATTCAGTCATTTTATTTATGAGACTATTTTGGAGTTATTGGGCCTTTTTGGTTCCAAATTTGTTTAGAGTATTTCTGTTGGGATTATTTAGATTTTATTTAATCATTATTGGAGATTGGATTTTTGTAGTTAGCATGTGATGGATCTTTTATCGCTTAGTTATTTGTGATCATTTGAGATTGAATCAATTGTTTATCTTATGGACTGATTTATTTATGTCTCATAATCGTCTCATGCTAAGAATGGTATTTATTTAGTTCACGCCCGACTTAGTTTTGGTGGCGGCCGACGCCAGAGTTAGGCGGGGTGTGACAGAACGGGTATCAGAGCTTAGGTATACGACCACCCTCGGGTCTTGGGTTTTTGGTCTGTTGCGTTTTTGGGGCGCGAATTTGAAGATAGAAATTTTTAGAAAATCGTTTCGCGTTAGGCATCTAGATTAGATGTGAGGAAATTATTTTTGGAGACGAGATTATTTTTGGAGATTGTTGGCCTGATATTTGAGAGTTAGGCATTCGACGAATTTCGAGGGCGAAATTTCATTGTTAGTGAGGAAGTGTAACAACCCGCATAATTTTTGGGGTATTTTCGAAATAAAGAGGAAAAATAAATTTTGAGATAAAATTATTTTTATTGCTCAAATATGTTGGTTATTCTTTTTAAAGGCGAGAATTTCAAACGATTTCGAAATCGGAATTAAAATGGAGTTTCAAATGCATTTTTATTATTTAGAAGAGTCCTCAAAACATAAAACTCTCTAAGAGTCCTCGGAACATAAAACTCTCTACTAAAAATAATATTTTTAAAAATCCGACCGTCCGATCAAGTTGAATTTTTTCAGAAGTCCTGTCTCGTCGTTCGCTACAACATACTAAAATTTCAAGTGATTATAACGGTCCGATCGTTCGTAATGATTTTTTCAAGTATTTGTATTTGATTAGGACTCTAATTCTTTTTGGTATATAAATATAAAGTGACGAGTTTAGATCTTTTAAAACACATTTTAGTCTTCTCAAAAATCAGAATCCTCTCATCTTCTTCATCTTCTTCAACCTCAAAACCCTAGCCCCATTCTACATAACTTTCAACTCAAGTTTTGTCAAGATTAACCTGATTTTCTCAAGACGCGTCAAGAACGAATCTTTGTCAATTTTTTTTTTAGAGGAATACACATTCAAGATCAGATTTCTAAACCAACTTTTATTCAGGCATGTTGACCCTATTCTTTTCCTTTAGTGTTATGTGTCTTGATTGTAGCCTCCATTAAACTCATGTTTTCTAAAATAAGATATGAATATAAAGATTGAAGATATAAATTTCGGGGTTGTTTTACATGAACAAAATTAATGATACCAAATACTTATAACTTGTATTCTTTGGGTTGTGTCGGTGTAGTCGACTTTGCTATGGACATGTGCATGTAGAGGAGCCCTTTTAAAAGTAAATTTTGATATTTCATGTGAAAACCCTAGTTTAATTTAATTTCTTGTGTTGGAAAATAAGGATCATGATAGGACTTGCATGTAGCGATTATTCTGAAAATCATAATATTTAGGTGTCTTTGATTTCCACTTTTTAATTTGAATTATTTAAATGGGAATTTAGTATTATTATGAATGTTGTTATAATTTGGAATTGTGTTACTCTATGGAAATATGATAATATTTCGGAAAGATTGGGTATGGTAGATAATTGGTTTTAGCCCTTGTTATAGTACACTTGTTAGGTATGGGACTAGTAAGTGGGCCTTAATTACGATTTATGCTAATTAGGTATGGGACTAGTTAGTGTAAGTCTATGCAGGTTATATAATTTGGGGTGGGGCTGATTTTCTATATTATACCTTTATTGTGATGGCCTAGGATTGATATCTAGGTGGAGTGAAATTTTATAATCATTCTTTGCTTAGGATAGGACGATATTGTGTTTTGGGAACCCTTAGTTGGCACTAAAGGTTATTTTGAGAATTTTCACATCGCTTTTAAGGGTGGGGGAAATTAATGTGATTAACGAAAACAAGGAATGTGGAATTTAATATCGCAGGACTAAAACAGATATTAAAAATTTATTGGCGACATAATGTGTCTAGGGCCGACAGTTTGAACGGGTCAGAGGACGAGTTATTTCGTGTCGTGTGTGGAACCTTTTCATATTGCGAGGGTCGCAGGATAAAAACGGGCCAGACGGCGGACTTGACAAGGGGACGGGTGCGTGTGTGGAACCTTGTCATATCGCGACGGTCGCAGGATAAAAACGGACCAGACGGCGGACTTGACAAGGGGACGGGTTTTGGTAATAATATTCACGGTTAAATTAATTAAATTTAACATTATGGGAAGGTGGGTTAATTAAAATCATATTGGTGTGGATTTTATGAAAACCTTGCGGGTAATTGTGAATTTATTTATGGTGATTATTAATCTCGTAATTAAAAGATTCTATTGTTATAGTCGATATATGTAGCACTATTGTCTGGGTTCAAGGACCCTATTTGAGGAGAGTAGCCGGTTTACATGCTCGGGGCTTTGACTCTGACACATGCGTTGACTAATCTTTTTCAGGATTTTTGTGAGTTGCTGCATAGGTTTCATTGGAGATCTTTTGGAGGTGCAGCTGGATTTATGTTACTACTTTAGTAGTTGAATTTTCTCTTTCCATTCAGTCATTTTATTTATGAGACTATTTTGGAGTTATTGGGCCTTTTTGGTTCCAAATTTGTTTAGAGGATTTCTGTTGGGATTATTTAGATTTTATTTAATCATTATTGGAGATTGGATTTTTGGAGTTAGCATGTGATGGATCTTTTATCGCTTAGTTATTTGTGATCATTTGAGATTGAATCAATTGTTTATCTTATGGACTGATTTATTTATGTCTCATAATCGTCTCATGCTAAGAATGGTATTTATTTAGTTCACGCCCGACTTAGTTTTGGTGGCGGCCGACGCCAGAGTTAGGCGGGGTGTGACAGAACGGGTATCAGAGCTTAGGTATACGACCACCCTCGGGTCTTGGGTTTTTGGTCTGTTGCGTTTTTGGGGCGCGAATTTGAAGATAGAAATTTTTAGAAAATCGTTTCGCGTTAGGCATCTAGATTAGATGTGAGGAAATTATTTTTGGAGACGAGATTATTTTTGGAGATTGTTGGCCTGATATTTGAGAATTAGGCATTCGACGAATTTCGAGGGCAAAATTTCATTGTTAGTGAGGAAGTGTAACAACCCGCATAATTTTTGGGGTATTTTCGAAATAAAGAGGAAAAATAAATTTTGAGATAAAATTATTTTTATTGCTCAAATATGTTGGTTATTATTTTTAAAGGCGAGAATTTCAAACGATTTCGAAATCGGAATTAAAATGGAGTTTCAAATGCATTTTTATTATTTAGAAGAGTCCTCAAAACATAAAACTCTCTAAGAGTCCTCGGAACATAAGACTCTCTACTAAAAATAATATTTTTAAAAATCCGACCGTCCGATCAAGCTGAATTTTTTCAGAAGTCCTGTCTCGCCGTTCGCTACAACATACTAAAATTTCAAGCGATTATAACGGTCCGATCGTTCGTAATGATTTTTTCAAGTATTTGTATTTGATTAGGACTCTAATTCTTTTTGGTATATAAACATAAAGTGACGAGTTTAGATCTTTTAAAACACATTTTAGTCTTCTCAAAAATCAGAATCCTCTCATCTTCTTCATCTTCTTCAACCTCAAAACCCTAGCCCCATTCTACATAACTTTCAACTCAAGTTTTGTCAAGATTAACCTGATTTTCTCAAGACGCGTCAAGAACGAATCTTTGTCAATTTTTTTTTTAGAGGAATACACATTCAAGATCAGATTTCTAAACCAACTTTTATTCAGGCATGTTGACCCTATTCTTTTCCTTTAGTGTTATGTGTCTTGATTGTAGCCTCCATTAAACTCATGTTTTCTAAAATAAGATATGAATATAAAGATTGAAGATATAAATTTCGGGGTTGTTTTACATGAACAAAATTAATGATACCAAATACTTATAACTTGTATTCTTTGGGTTGTGTCGGTGTAGTCGACTTTGCTATGGACATGTGCATGTAGAGGAGCCCTTTAAAAGTAAATTTTGATATTTCATGTGAAAACCCTAGTTTAATTTAATTTCTTGTGTTGGAAAATAAGGATCATGATAGGACTTGCATGTAGCGATTATTCTGAAAATCATAATATTTAGATGTCTTTGATTTCCACTTTTTAATTTGAATTATTTAAATGGGAATTTAGTATTATTATGAATGTTGTTATAATTTGGAATTGTGTTACTCTATGGAAATATGATAATATTTCGGAAATATTGGGTATGGTAGATAATTGGTTTTAGCCCTTGTTATAGTACACTTGTTAGGTATGGGACTAGTAAGTGGGCCTTAATTACGATTTATGCTAATTAGGTATGGGACTAGTTAGTGTAAGTCTATGCAGGTTATATAATTTGGGGTGGGGCTGATTTTCTATATTATACCTTTATTGTGATGGCCTAGGATTGATATCTAGGTGGAGTGAAATTTTATATTCATTCTTTGCTTAGGATAGGACGATATTGTATTTTGGGAACCCTTAGTTGGCACTAAAGGTTATTTTGAGGATTTTCACATCGCTTTTAAGGGTGGGGGAAATTAATGTGATTAACGAAAACAAGGAATGTGGAATTTAATATCGCAGGACTAAAACGGATATTAAAAATTTATTGGCGACATAATGTGTCTAGGGCCGACAGTTTGAACGGGTCAGAGGACGAGTTATGTCGTGTCGTGTGTGGAACCTTGTCATATCGCGAGGGTCGCAGGATAAAAACGGGCCAGACGGCGGACTTGACAAGGGGACGGGTGCGTGTGTGGAACCTTGTCATATCGCGAGGGTCGCAGGATAAAAACGGACCAGACGGCGGACTTGACAAGGGGACGGGTTTTGGTAATAATATTCACGGTTAAATTAATTAAATTTAACATTATGGGAAGGTGGGTTAATTAAAATCATATTGGTGTGGATTTTATGAAAACCTTACGGGTAATTGTGAATTTATTTATGGTGATTATTAGTCTCGTAATTAAAAGATTCTATTGTTATAGTCGAAATATATAGCACTATTGTCTGGGTTCAAGGACCCTATTTGAGGAGAGTAGCCGGTTTACATGCTCGGGGCTTTGACTCTGACACATGCGTTGACTAATCTTTTTCAGGATTTTTGTGAGTTGCTGCATAGGTTTCATTGGAGATCTTTTGGAGGTGCAGCTAGATTTATGTTACTGCTTTAGTAGTTGAATTTTCTCTTTCCATTCAGTCATTTTATTTATGAGACTATTTTGGAGTTATTGGGCCTTTTTGGTTCCAAATTTGTTTAGAGGATTTCTGTTGGGATTATTTAGATTTTATTTAATCATTATTGGAGATTGGATTTTTGGAGTTAGCATGTGATGGATCTTTTATCGCTTAGTTATTTGTGATCATTTGAGATTGAATCAATTGTTTATCTTATGGACTGATTTATTTATGTCTCATAATCATCTCATGCTAAGAATGGTATTTATTTAGTTCACGCCCGACTTAGTTTTGGTGGCGGCCGACGCCAGAGTTAGGCGGGGTGTGACATTTTACAGGCTTGATCTCTTTATTCACATTGAGCTCATGACATAAGAAGTTTGGATCTATTCCTGGCATGTCTTCATGACTCCATACAAAAGTTTTCTTTCTGTTTCTCAAGAAAGTTATCAACTCCTGTTTTATTGAAGCATCCAACGACGAACCTATCTGGGTTGTTCGTTCAGGGTGTTCATCGTCCAGAATAACATTTTCTGTAGATTCCACCACCTGTCCTTTTACAAGTTGGGATTCATCTCTAGGATCCAGTGTTTCAATTTCTGTACCTTCATCTACCTGGTAGGTAGTAGTCTTTTTCCTTGACTCTTCAAGCTCCTCTTGCTCGGCGGATGAATAATAGCATTCCCGAGCTACTTTTTGATCACCTTTTACAACTCCTACTCTAAAATTTGTTGGGAATTTTAAGCACTGATGTACTGTAGATGGAACTGCTTCGAACTTCTTCAAACCAATTCGTCTCATGATGATGTTGTAAGCTGATTGCACATTCTTATCCATCACAAAGAAACGTATTCTTTCTGTCCAACAAGCAGGCCAAGTTCCAATGAATATATCCAACTTGATCGTCCCAAGTGGAAAAACTTTCTCGCCAGTAAAACCCAGGAGAGGTCTGTGATAAGGCTCCAATTGAGATAATTTTAAATTTAAACTGTCAAAGCATGAGTAGAACATGATGTCTGTCGAACTACCATTATCTACCAGAACTCTGGAAATCATTATTTCTTTCATCCTCATTTTGATCACCAAAGGGTCGTCATGAGGGTAAAGAACACCTGCAAGATCATTTTTTGAAAAACCAATGACTAGCTTCTCTTTGTTTATCTTCCTCGGACGACCCTCCTCAGCCAAATTTATCCGTTGAATGTATGAGAAAGCCTGAGCCTCACCGAGGTAAGATTTTCTTTCTGCAGTAAGATCTCCTCCTCCTGCATCTCCACCTGTAATAACATTACAATCGAATGTACCAAAACGTATTGAAAATACCTCGCGTTCTGGTTGCCTTGGGCTTTTGGGAAGATCGGGGTCATCCTCGGCATCATCTTCATGGTCTCTTTTCTTTTTCTCCTCTGCTCGATGAGGAGATCTAGATCTCTTTCTAGTTCGGTCATTATTTCTTCTTTCCCCTCCCCGATCAACATACTTTGCTAGCTTTCCTCTTCGGATGAGTGTTTCAATCTCATTCTGGAGAGCTATGCAATTTTTAGTCATATGGCTATGATCCTTGTGGAACTCGCAATATTTCTCCCTATTCCTCGTGTCAGGGTCTGACCTCAGTTTCTTTGGCCACTTTACTTCCTCGTTATTCTTGATTTCTTCCAAGACATGATTAATACCCATTTTCAAGGGAGTATAATTATCGAATTTCTTCAGGACTTCCCATGACGACTTATTATTTCTGGAATGCTTATCACCACCATTGCCCTTACGCTCTTTATTCTTAGCTTTGTCGACTTCCACCTTGGTGTCTTTATCCATATTCTTCTTCGCAGCCATAGCCTCCTCGGCATTCATGATTTTGGCCGCTTTTGCCATCAACTCGGATATAGTTTTAGGTGGATCTTTTGCCAAAGTGTAATACAACTTGTTAGGCAACAACCCACTCATCAAGGCTGTGATTGTTGTCTTTTCCTCATAATCTATGACCTCCAGCTTCTCGTTATTGAAACGAGTTATGTAATCTCTAGTGCTCTCACCAGATTTTTGTCTAACACTTAACAAGTGTGCTACTCGTTTTACTGGCTTTGCTCCAAAACAGAAGTCGTCGATGAACAGTTCGGCCAATTGAAAGAAAGTTAAAATCTTACCCCGAGGAAGATTGTTGTACCATATCTGGGCAGATCCAGTAAGAGTTCCTGAGAATGCCCTACATCTCATCTCGTCGGGGACAGCATAGATATCGGCAACAGCTTGATATTGCTCTATGTGAAGAACAGGATCTGCCTTTCCATCGTATTTGGGGGTCACCACAGTGGCTTTAAACTTTGACGGTGTAGGAAAATCCACAATGGCCTGGACAAAAGGTGTCCCTTGAACAAAAGTTCGTTGTAGGGGATTCTTCGCCTTAGCCATTTCTCCCAATCTATCCTCCAACCGCTGAAGGGATCCTTTCCACGCCTCATTTCCTTCCTCGGGCCTATTGGTTCGAGCAATTGATCATTTTGAAGTGGCCTCCTGAGATCTATCTTGACGAGCAACTGGTCGTGATTGTGCTGATCCCTCTCTTAGATTTGATGGTTGTCGAAAACTCCTCGACATTGTCTTAGGTGGACTTCTATTCCTCCTAGGGCCTAATCGACTGAAAGGAGACACCCTGCTCAGTCTTTCCAAAGCACTAGGTCTCTTTGGAGAGAGAGTGATACGTTGATCAGTATCTGTAGCCCGTATTGACGAAGTTCGCCCAGGTTGATAAGAGAAATCATCAGATTCCTCATTGCGATGTGACTCAGTACGCCTAGATCGTGAAGAAAGTAAATAGGTTTGCCTTTGACCACTTCGCTGTCTCGAATGTGCAGGTGCACCGCCATGGAGGGTTTGTATGAGTTGCCGCATTGTTTCTTGCATGGCGGTTTGTCCTTGAGCCAGATTCGTCATAATTCCAGCCAGATCTGGAGGTGCAGATGGATTTGGAGGATTTCCAGCATTTCCAGCATTTCGATTGCTGGATTCCGGATTATCTGCCATTGATAATGAATGATTTTTAGTGAAAAACGATAACAACAGTCGTTTCCCACAGACGGCGCCAATCTGTTGATGTAAAAAATTAGATCGCTCTAATTATTCAATCAGAGATAAATATAAAATGAGACAAAGAATTTTAAAGTGGTTCAGCCTTATAAGAATGGCCTACGTCCACTGTTATGTTATTGCTGAATCTTGGGAATTCTCGATTACAAGTTCTATCAAGAAATTCCGGTCCCCTTGAATGAGGGTGATACAATGTATTTATAGCCCTTAGGCTGTACATGTGAAAGGGTAATACATTAAATGATATGCATATGAAAGGGTGATACATTTAATACTCTTCAAGTGTGTGCGTGAATGATAAGCATTCAATGAATAGTTGAACTGTTGATTATATGGCAATCAATGCTGTGGCCGAGATGCAGCTCGAACCGTCTTAGTTGCTCGTCGTTCAAGAGTTCCTCGGAGAGGTTTGAGTTCCTCGTAGAAGTCTGAGTTCCTCGTAGAAGTCTGTTCCTCAGAGCGTATGAGTTGGTCGGAGTACACTTGCTGCTCGGAGTGAGTATGGCTTGTTCGGGGAAATAAACCTCCTCGTTGCTATTGTGCCACGTAGATCGACACGTGTCTTCTTCTGATTCGTCTATATCAGCATATTAATTTTGGTATCAACATGTTTCTTAAAAGTTTTGTGATTATCACCTTTAGTCCAACTCTCCTAAGCCGTAGTGCAATCAATTTCTTGTAGTTTGTGCCACTTTACAAATATCATTAGAGCCCTCCGAAGCCATCCAAGCCTACTTGATAATTCCAGCACAGTCCGATTTTAGGGGCTAAGTATGTTAGTAATGGAATCGACCACTCCTTCACACATTTTGATTAAACTCTTCAACACCATTATCCATAAGCCCATGGAATTGTTGCTGCAACAAAAGTAAGCAGTTAACTTGATTAGAAATGAAAGGCAAGCAAACTTTATGTCACTAGAAAAGCAAGTGACATCTATTACATATCAAACCCAAAACTTCAGTTCACATATGTATTTTCACAGGCTAACATGATGTTGATGATACAAAATTTAAGTACAGGGTGGGCGCTAAAGTAATTATCACGATAAGAAAACAAAAATTAAAAGGAAAATGATTCAGTGCCACCTAACAGTTCTGAATTTTATTTTCACATTTGACTAATAGATCCAACAGTTCTTGTGTATGCACTGTTGCTTCACAAAAATGTGTCATCAGACTTACCAAAACAAAAAGGAAATTTTTAGCATAAAGTATACCACTAGATGCATGGTAGCATAAGTAAAACCATTTAATAACCTTCATTTGAATCTGGTACTATCTTTATCGATGCTGTTAGCGTCTGAGGTCACTGATTGCTGCTGATTGCACTGCAGCTCAAGTTACTATGATGAAGTATACGACTTTGTGTCTTTATTTTAAATGTGTGTTGATTCATTTTTTTTGGAAAATGTTGTTGTGTCCATGCTTTGATTACAATGCTATCAACAACCTGAAATTTGGTGTTTGTGTCAATTTAAACACGACGTTTCAATATTTTCAACGTTACTTTAAGTACTTTAAGTGAATTAGTCACCAACCTTCGTCTAACTTTATTTCAAATCATTAACGGACTGCTGACTGGGCATTTCTATATTTTGAATAGATAGAAGATGAAGAATAGCACACAAAAGATGAAGAAAAGCACGAAATCAAAGATGGATGGGAGGTCTTGTTATGAGCCTGGAAATTAAGACAAATTAAAGATTTAGTTTGAAAACGAAATTAAAACAAATTAAATATTTACGAGAGAACTGAAATCCAAGAGATAGTTCAAGAACTATATAGGTAATTAAATATAAACAGGTTCTGATATTCAGTGAATTTATTTTCCATCGAAACAAATTCACATAGTAAATTGGAAACCAACAAAACTCAAACTGAACACAGGATCTGCTATTACAACCCTTTATATGGCATGGAGTTCATCCTCAACGTATAGGTAGAACTCAAGAATTTAATCAAGGTGAGATGTTATGCATTCAAAAGGGACATATCTTGGAAGTTGATAAAAATCCAGGGAAAAGAGGAAGCTACCTTGAATGGCTTTAAAAGACCCATTTATATTTGCACTCTTCTTCTCTGACCATCAGATACGTTGTGCATTCTCCATGATAGATCAATATCTAAAACCTGTAATACAATGAGAACACACTGAAAGTTAATAGCTCAAATATGCAAATATTTTAAGGGTTCCAAAAAATACAAACACTATTTGGTCACTTATTTAGCTTTAGGGACAAAAGCAAACACGATGTTTTCCTAACACCAATTCACATCGTCACAACAGAGGACATATATTTGGTCACATTTCTCTCATTTCATGAATATACAAAACTATTCAAAGGAAATAATTCAGACCAACCTAGAAATGACTTTCAACTCCCCTTCGCTCTAATGCTTCGACAATATTTTTTCGATCCAGACTTGAAACTATATCACAAGGAATGCGAACTGTAGAAAGTGCATCTAACCATTCTTTCACCCCTTCCATGGGTTCTGAAAGCTAAAAAAGATATAAGAATAAAGTGAAATTTTAATATTGAGGCTATGAAAAAACATAATTCCACAGAATCATAAAGGGGAAAATCTCACCTTGAGACGATTGTCATGATATAACTGTGAAAACCTAAGCTTCAGTCTATCTAATTCACTTTCTGAGGTCTCCCAGAGCAAAATTTGAAAGTATTTGAAGTCTTGTAAGCTGACGTCTAGATAAATCACCACATTCTCCAAGGATGCACATTCCCATCTCTAATCCATAAAATGATACATGTGAAACAAAAGTCTAATAACAAGGCTGAAAATATCACCCACAAACCAGGTATTATTTGGTCAAAATAAAACTACAGCCTCAAATGGCAAAATAATCAATCCTAGGTAGCTGTTGATTGTTTTATGGATCATGTTAGAGTAAGATAATCTAGGGAATTTCAATTGATAAACAAAATGTTGTGCTAGTTGATAGTTTATGTCCAAATTTGTGGTTGATAGTTTGGGGTGGAAAAAGTTCGCACACCTCAAATAAAATTAAAGGCAAATGCCCAAATCGTTCATCACCAACTTATAATGTATAGGTTATAAATAATTTCCATGGCCAACATAATATCAAAGAGACTAAGTTTCTATAAGAATTATAACAAACACAAGCCTTACATCACATGACTAAATCAGAACATTTTTTTTGCCAAAAATAATATTTGTCATATATTGGCACATAAGCACTGCTAATGAAAACAACAAAGTAACAAATGGCTAATTGAAAGTTCAAAGAGTATCTTGTCATAATCTTAATCACCAACACAACCATACCACATAACCACCAGAAAAATACATACATATATATATATATATATATATATATAGAGAGAGAGAGAGAGAGAGAGAGAGAGAGAGACATACCTAGTTCTCCCAAATCACAAGGATGTCAGTGATTTGGTGAGCGTCGAAGAACCCTAGGTCGCGATTTGGGTCACGATATAAAGGTATGAAGCTTCGAAGGTATGAAGATTTGAGTCGAGATTTGAAGATTCAAAGATTTGAAGGTGTGAAGTTTTGGAACCCTAGGTCGCGATTTAGCTTCGCGATTTGAAGAACTTTGGGTTTGGGGATGTTTTGGAGAGAGTCATCCTTAGAGAAAAAATTTAACCTGCTTTTTCAGAAAAAAATTACTTATAAAATATTCAACTAATATTAGTAACACTTATTTAAGATTACTAACGGTATTATACTGTAAGAAATAGTAATGGTCAAGGTTCTAAAAAATGCGGGGCGTGATTGAGGTGTGGAGGCCAAGCCTTAAGCCTTAGAAGCCTAGGCGGGCCTAGGTGTAAAAAGGCATGAAATGGTGTTTAGGCCTTCTTAATATATTTCACTGTTCTAAAAAACCCGCCTAGGCTCCGCCTAGGCACGCCTATGCTTAAGGCTTGGGAGAAATGCCTCGCCTTATGCTTTTCACGCCTTATTCTTGGTAAAATCCTTAAGGCGCACTTTTTTCTAAAAACAACAATGATTTAGTGAAACGATGTCGCCTTTCAAAGAATTTCTTTACAAACCGGACCATTATCTCATCCAAAATAATCAAATAGTATTTTAATTTGCATATATTCAGATATATTTTAATGATCTGTGCAATTTTTGTATTTTAATATCCTTGTTATGGTTAAAAAATATTAAAATATATCAAGGTTCTAAAAAACGCGGGGCGTGATTGAGGCGTGGAAGCCAAGCCTTAAGCCTTAGAAGCTTAAGCGGGCCTAGGTGTAAAAATGCGTGAAAAGGCGTTTAGGCCTTCTTAATATATTTTAATATTTTTTAATCATAACAAGGCTATTAAAATACAAAAAATGCACAGATCATTAAAATATGTCTGAATATATGCAAATTAAAATACTATTTGATTATTTTGGATGAGATAATGGTCCGGTTTGTAAAGAAATTCTGTAAAAGGAGACATTGTTTCACTAAATCATTATTGTTTTTAGAAAAAAGTATGCCTTAAGGGTTTTACCAAGAATAAGGCGTGAAAAGCGTAAGGCGAGACGTTTCTCCCAAGCCTTAAGCCTAGGCGTGCCTAGGAAGATTTTTTAGAACAGTGGCAATGGTAAACTATTGTTAGTAATACTAAAAATAGTCTGTTACTAAATGAGCATTTTGGTGTAGTGAAAGGTGCCTTAGATACCTTTGAGAGTCCTTGTGACCGCCCCCCGGGTCCGGGGGTTGACTTTGGGTCAAATGTGGCTAAAAAGCGCACGTCGGTACTTTAGACAGGAGATCGTCGAACAGAAACGGATTGTTCGTCCACATGGTAAGTCAGAATCGCGCACGGGATTTTATCTGGAATGTTATTCCGGACTCATTTATTTATTTATTTCTCTATATCATTATTCTTTATTATGTGCATGGAAATGGTGAATGATGTTTATTCCGTTGATATTTATTGCTTGATAATAATAAGGATTTAAAAATAATTGACACCGGGCCATTAGGGTATTAGTAATTAATTATATTTCAACAATGATGCTAAAAATGAAACCATTAATTATTCCTATTTAATTTAATGATGGACTGATCACCCAGGATTAGAATAGGCGATGTGTCACAGATGGTACCAGAGCATCAAGTTCTAGTGTCCTTAGGATCGCGCACTAGGTGGATCGTTAGAAATGGTATTCAGTGGCCTTCGGAGATTCATTCAGTCTTGTTTGATCTAAAGAGTTGACTTTGGTCAAATGGAGCCCGGGAGCGCCTGGTGGCCTCCAGATTAGTTTTTGGGGAAAAATGAATCGTTCATCTCAACGGTTATGCCATTTCAAGCACGGGGCAGACCGTTGGAAAGGGGTTGCAATGCCCTTTGAAGTTTCAAAGAGCTTTCGCTTTCATGATGAAGTTGATTGGGGTTAAGTCGGGCCCCAAGAGTGCCCGGTGGCCTCCGAATCGATTTTGGTAGTAAAATGGTTTGTTCGTCTGAAACGTTAAGTCAATTTGTGCATGGGGTGAACCGTTGGAAAGAGAATTCATACCCCTTCGAAGATTCAATGATCTTTCGCTCTGACGATAGAGTTGATCAGAGTCAAATGGGGCCTGAGAGCTCCCGATGGCTCTAGATCGGTACTCGGAGTGTGACCTAGGGTTTTTAGTGAAATGGGGAGGTGCTAGGGACCAAAGGAGAGACTTAGGGTGTCCTAAAATGTGGTGTCTACAATACCTATACTAATGTTATATATATATATATAGTATAGATGCCTATTGTGTAAATTTTATTTGTAGAAATAGCTAGATTGGTTGCTATCATGGGAGGTTTCGCGTCGTGGACAGTATTATTCTGATGAGACCATCGGGGGTATATTGACTTGTACCTCAGAACATAGAACTCAGGGATTGAGCACCACTTGTGGGAATAAGGGTGTGACCCGTCATTTGGGTGCTTTAGGTGTGTACGTAGCCCAAAGGCTTAGAATTATATTCGCCTCTAATATGTGTGATTTGATTTATGGTTCGAGGGAGATTATCCTAATCGATGTCCTTATTTAGTACGTGATGTACCAGACTTGATAGTATAATAGGCCAGCATCGCAGATTTTTGCCTAGGGGGTACTGTGTACGTATATGTGATATATATATATATATATATATATATATATATATATATATATATATATATATATATATATATATATATATGATTGATTCTACTACGAGTTAATTAGTAGAGAAGATGGATATTGATATCTAAGTTATTCTAAGAGTGTGAGAACAAATTTATAAACTAGGGACTCCTAACGAATATAAAGAAATGGGATATTTAGTATTGTATTGTATGGGAAATACGAGTGGGCAATATAAGTAATTAGACATGAAGAGATGTAAATCAGACTAGTTAGACAGGTAGCATAACTAAGTGGGTTTGAGTAGTACATTAGGCGTGCATAACAGTTTAGGGGTGAGGATCTCAAGTGAGAGTATTCGGTACTAACATGTATATAATATCTTATCTTAATGAATTTTAAACACTTGATAAATTTTTAAACTATTTTACTTGGGCTCTAACCAGTTTCAAATCCATTTTTGTAAAAATAATTTTAGGTGTCCAGCCATCGGGACATTAGGCCTAGGAGTTCCTACGTCTGACGTGCTGCGGCTGCTGTGGAAGTCGCATGACCTTGCTATTAAACGCCTCCACATTATTCAGTTCTGATTTATCTTGGTCTATATTAGTCGGGCATATCGCCCATTCCTAGTTGGATTTTATTTACAGATACATTGTATTTCCAGTTATTTCTAGTATTTGATTTAGACTTTACTTATGGATAATTGTATTGGGATTTTATCTGGAATGTTATTCCAGACTCATTTATTTCTCTATCTCATTATTATTTATTATGTGCATGGAAATAATGAATGAAATTTTATTCCATTGATATTCACTGTTTGATAATAATAATAAGGATTTAAAAATAATTGACACCGGTCCATTGGGGTATTAGTAATTAATTAGATTTTGAAAATGATGCTAAGAATGAAACCATTAATGATTCCTATTTAATTTAATAATGGAATGATCACCCATGATTAGAATAAGAAGCGTGTCATAGATGGTATCAAAGAACCTGGTTCTGGTATTTTTAGGATTGTGCACGGGGTGGATCATTGAAAATGGTATTCATTGCCCTTCGGAGATTCATTCAGTCTTGTTTGAGCTGAAGAGTTGACTTTGGTCAAACGGAGCCCGGTGGCCTCCAGATTAGTTTTCGGGGGAAAATAGACAGTTCATCCAAACGGTTATGCCATTTCATGCACGGGGTGGACCGTTGGAAAGGGGTTTCAATGCCCTTCGAAGTTTCAAAGAGCTTTCGCTTTCACGATGAAGTTGATTGGGGTCAAATCGGGGCCGGGGAGCGCCCGATGGCCTCCGAATCATTTTCGATAGTAAAATGGTCCGTTCATCTGAACCATTATGCCGATTTGCACATGGGGTGACTGTTGGAAAGGGAATTCAGACCCCTTCAAAGATTCAATGAGATTTTGCTCAGACGATAGAGTTGACCGGAGTCAAACGAGGCCCGGGAGCGTCCGATGGCCTCTAGATCGGTGCTCGGAGGGCGACGTAGGGTTTGTAGTGAAATGGAGAGGTGCTAGGGACCTAAGGAGAGACTTAGGGTCTCCTAGAATGTGGTTTCAATAATATATATATATATATATATATATATATATATATATATATATATATATATATATATATAAATAGGATGTGTGGATACCTATTGTGTAAATTTTATGTGTAGACATATCTAGAATACTTGTTATTATGGGAAGTTTCACGTCATGGACACTTTTATTCTGATAAGACCATCGGGGGGATATTGACTTGTACCTCAGAACATAGAACTTAAAGATTGAGTACCACTTGTGGGAATAAGGGTGTGACCAGTCATTTGGGTGCGTTAGGTGTATATGTAGCCCAAAGGATTAGTACTATGTTTGCCTCCAATATGTGTGATTTGATTTATGGTTCGAGGGAGATTATCCGAACCGATGTCCTTATTTAGTTCATGATGTACCAGGACTTGATATCAGAGATTTTCGCCTAGGGTTGTTGTGTACGTATATGTGATATGTGTATATATATATATATATATATATATATATATATAGGATTGTGATGTTTAAATTATTCTAAGAGTGTGAGATCAAATTTATAAACTAATGACTCTTAACGAATATAAAGAAATGGGAAATGTAGTATTGTATTGTATGGGTAATACAGGTGGGCACTATGAGTTATTAGACGTGAACATATGTAAATTAGACTAGTTAGGCCGGTAGCATAAATAAGTGGGTTAAAGTAGTACATTAGGCGTGCATAATAGTTAAGGGGTGAGGATCTCAAATGAGAACACGCTGTACTAACATGTATATAATATCTTATCTTAATGCATTTTAAACACTTGCTAAAATTTTAAACTGTTTTACTTGGACTCTAACCCCTTTCAAATCCATTTTTGTAAAAAATAATTTTAGGTGCTCAGCCACTGGGATGCCAGACCTAGGAGTTCCTACATTTGACGTGCTGCAGGTTCTGTGGAAGTTGCAGGACATTGCTATTAGATGCCTCCACATTTATTCAGTTCTGATTTATCTTGATCTATCTTAGTCAGAAATATCGCCCATTCCTAGTTGGAGTTTATTTACAAATATATTGTATTTCCAGTTATTTATTAATAGTATTTAATTTAGACTTTACTTATGGATGACTGTATTGGGATTTTATCTGGAATGTTATTCCAGAATCATTTATTTATTTATTTCGCTATGTAATTATTCTTTATTATGTGCATGGAAATGGTGAATGAAAATTTATTTCGTTGATATTTACTACTTGATAATAATAAGGATTTAAAAATAATTGACACCGGGCCATTATGGTGTTAGTAATTAATTAGATTTCGACAATGATGCTAAGAATGAAACCATTAATGATTCCTATTTAATTTAACAATGGACTGATCACCCAGGATTAGAATAGGTGGCGTGCATAGATGGTATCAGAGCATGATATGTGTGACTTATTACGTTTTTTGCTTAGCGTCCTTTGATATATAGCCTTACTATTAGGACTGTTGTATTCTTTATTACACATTTACGTCTTCAACTATCTTATGACATATTGAATTGTGGATTGATGGGGAATTATTTTTCATTTTAGATGCTTCATCGATGTGCACCATGAGCCACCCCAGATGCATAGCCCGAGCCACAGCCATCTCAGGCCCTTGTATCTATGAATGTTGCCAAGGTTGTAGCACAGTTGGTTAATGCAGCCATGACCACTTTCGCCCAGCAGCACCACAGGTGCCACCTAGCCTCAGGTGATCGCTCCAGCTCCTGCACACTTGTTTCCTTCTGCTTTGGAACGAGTCGGATATTCCTTTCAGGGGAGCACCGATGTTGTTGCAGCATGCCAATGGAAGAAGTATATCCAAAAACATTTGAGGATGTATGAGTGCACAGAGGTAGAGAAGCAGATACTAGCTACTTTTAAACTAGTAGGGGAAACATTACAGTATGATTAGTTCTGAAGCTGTATGTGCGAATGGTGGTCGGCAGTATGACCGACCACCATCAGGAAAGTCTACCATCAATAAGGCATAACATGTACACATGGAAATGTTTACATTCTCATTTATAAATGCACATGGATTAATTCTGAGGTTGACTCATGATTAATTGTCATAAATAATGTAAAAAGGTGTAATTTTCTGACAAATAAAGGCACTCCACCTCTTTCTCTTCTTACCACTACTATAAATATCCCACTATATCCCTCAATTGAGACATTTGATAAAAAACCGTAGAGAGATCCGCTAGAGCTTGTACATTGCATTAATATAAAGTAACTTTGCACTCGTGGATATGGGCACCTTATTGGGCTGAAACTCTTTAAATTTCTTGTTTCTTTCTATATCTTTCATCTCTTTCAAATTCAAATCATTAATATTATATTTGTGGTAGTTTATTATTGGTATCATTTAGCAAAGATACATAAGAATCATAGTACCAATTTTAGATATCAACAAATACTTTTCATCAATATACCTTAGCAAAATGAAAAGAAAATAATATTAGTGTAGTCTTTCAAAGCAGATGAGGGTAAAGAAAGGAGGGAAATTATCCTCTTGAGAGTGAGGAGGTCATTGAAGAGGAGGATATTTCTCTAAGGCCCTCTCTTGATAGAAAAGTGGGAAAATTCAAATCATTTCACTGTAATTGATTCTAGGGTAAATAATTTCAAGTAAAATCAATATTTTTCAACATGTTTATGTTTGATACAAGTTGGAACATCATCAATTTTTCACTTTTTCAATCAACCACAAAAGCTGAAAAATAGAAATAAATGTGAAAATACAAGAAATATAAAAAATACATATATATATATGACATACACGAAGTATACAAATTATATTCATGTATGAAATAGAAGAAAATAAATAAAAAAATTTAAGATTTTTGAAAAAAAATACGAAATATATGGAATATGCGAAATATATTTAAAAAATCCGAAAGATATGAAATATACCAAAAATATATGAAATATACAAAATATTTGAAAAAATTTATATGAAATATATAAAATATATAAAATATTTGAAATATATAAATGTTTAAAATATATAAATAAATGGAATATATTAAATATAAATAAATAAAATATATTAAATATATCATATATATATATATATATATATATATATATATATAAATATATAAATATACAAAATATACAAAATATGTATAATTATGATATATAAGAAATATACATATATACTAAAATATATGAAATATACAAAATATATATTTATAAATTTATGAAATATATTCAATTTTTAAAAAATTGACTTCCCAAAGGTGTCTAATAAAAGAGTAATGATAGGGAGACACAACTTTTGGATCCAATTTTGAGACATTGTGATGTGTTATCACCACATTGGATGGTTTTTTAAGTAGAACCCATGTGACCCACAAACACCATCTAGCGTGGTGATGACAGATCAATGTGCCTTAAAATTGTATCCAAAAACTGAGTCTTCCGATCATTACTCCTGATGAAAACATGTCCCCCTCCCTTTAATAATTACTAGCATGTAACCAGCGCGATGCGCGGGCGTTTTGTAAAATTATAAAAATTGATAGATACGAAAAGAAAACAAAATTAAAATTGGTTTTCTAACCTCAAAAAACTATAAATTTTAACTCATCAACTCTAAAATAAGTTGTATCTTCTAAGACATTTTATATTCGCACGCAAGCGAGAAGTAATTCATATTATAGATATAATAAACACAAATTAAGTCCATAGTCATGAAAAACTCAAATTCATGAATTTTTTACGCATCACAACATAAAATAAGGAAGAGTATAAAATTAGTTTGGCTGAATTAAAATTAAAATTCATATTATAGATATAATAAATATAAATTGAGTTATAATCATGAAAAACTCAAATTTATGAATCTTCTACGCATCACAACATAAAATAGGGAAGAGTATAAAATTAGTTTGACTTAATTAAAATTGCAATGTGTGTGTGTGTGTGTGTGTGTGTACACACATATACACACATACACTATGTAGAATTGTCTTTAAATTCATTTTCCTAGTATTACATAAAAACTAAAAAACTGCTTTCAATAATGAAAATAATGTTATAAATTGAATATTGCTAAGAAGAATGTAAAAAAAATACAATTGTATTAAACTAAAACACATCGTTGTATTTTTCCTACAATCTATTCGCATTTAATAATATTTTTAATATTTTATAAATTCCAATCAAAACATTGAGAAAAATAATTAAAGAATTAATGGATGAAGAAGCCTAGTTTTATACATCAAATAAGAAAAAAAAATTAGAAATTTATCAAGAAAAATGAAAACCCACCATTTTACCTTGATCAAATAATACAACTTTTCGCTGAAGATGTTGAAATTCACCATCTCCGCAACATGATACTTGCAAAGCAATTAAAAAAATATTACAAATTTATATATATATATATATATATATATATATATATATATATATAGAGAGAGAGAGAGAGAGAGAGAGAGAGAATTTGTAAAGGATTGATTTTTTTAAATGATACCTATTTAAATCATTTGTGCGATGAGGTACTATAGACTTGTCATCATTAAAATACAATAACATAATAATAGAAAAGATAATAATCTACATGAATGAAGATCACCAATTGCAGTCCACATATTAGAGACCTATAAAAGAATTAAACAATTTTGTAGCAACAGTAAAACAAAGAAAAGTGCTCTATTTAAAAAACAATCAAACTATGATGGGTCAGCAGGCATTTCAAAGTGGCATAATGGACATTGACAACTCAACAATGCACTCATGGTGATAAACGTGCGAGCACGACATGCGAGTAACTTTGAAATCCACATATAACTCCTCCAAACATATAGTTCACCTCATCTCCATCGAACCACAAGCTTCAACTTTCTCCAACCCTTCAATGGAAGATTTAGTTGCGTAAAGAAAGCGCAAATTAAAGAACATGAAAAAATAAATTAAAGAAATTGAATACCTTATAGAGAGAGAAGACGAAGAACATCCATTTTTGTGAGTATTTAAACATATTTTGAAAAGACTATATAGAGAAATGAAAAGTTTAGGGGAAAACCAAAAGGTGCACGAGAATTTGAAAGGTTAATGAAAGTGAATAGAGAAAGGAATTAATGGGTAGCTCCTAACTCATTAATCGCTCTTAGCTATCGTTTTAGAGTTATTATATAGATTATATAGATTATTGTACATGGAAACAAATTTCAATACACAGGTATTAGATAGTTTAGAAGTTAAAAAATTTCAATATTTTGAAATTTGCTTTCAAATTTGATTATTATCAAACTTACCCTAAGATATGAATGGAAAGAGGACATAAAAGGACAATTTTTAAATATACATGTTAGACTATATAAATCAAATACTTGTAATAGTATGAGATAATATCTTATTTAATTTAAACTTAAATGCATATAGAAAAGAGTATTGATAGGCTCTCTCCAATAGTTCTTTCTGTCTCATTAAATTTGTATAATAAAAATTTTAAAAATAAAAAAGTCTCCAAATAATAATTACTTTCGGTGGTTTTTGGCTCTACTTTACATCTTTGGCGGTAAACTATTTCTTAAAGGAAAAACTCTAACAGATTTGCTGAAAATGATTTTTTAGTAACTTATTGAAGAGGTAATTGACACCGGGGATAGAAATAAATGTAGAAAAAATATTATTGGATATGCCACCTATACATTAACCTAGTGACCTATTTGCATCCTTTAAATACAAACATAACTTTATGATATTTTGTAGACCAGCCATGGTGATTAACCTGGAGTCTAATGACAACGGTGCACCCATGGTGATTACCCAAACTCTCAATGTAAGCTCCTCTCTACATACACATATATACATACATTTGTATTATTGTATATATGCACACTATGTTATTATTTGCATTGGTTAGTAAAGCAGTTATATATATATATATATATATATATATTGTTGAAAATTAAACTTGTTTTTGAAATTAAAATAATTGGGCTTTATTAGTTTGTATTTTTGGGTTAAATGTTTGGGTTGTCTAATTAGTTAGTATTGGGCCTCTATAAAGTTAGACCCATTAAGAGTGATAATTTGCCAAGAACATTCTAGATCCATCTTGTGTATTGTGGAGAGTGTAAGAAATGGTAGATAGATGTGGAAGGTTCTAGAGATTCAATCTTGACCCTTGATGTAAATTTAATCTCCACCATTCATTTGAGTTGGAGGATAGTATAAATAGGGGTGTTGTCTCCACATTTTGTATCAAGCAAAATTTAGTGAGTTCTAATAAAATAGTTCCTTTCACCAAATAGTTCTCCACTCTTTTTTCATATATTTTGCTCCCTCCCCTAAATATATAAACAACCTCTTCCAACAAAGTGGTATCAGAGCCAAGGTTCTAAAATGGCTAATGGTATGGTTCCTTTCCAAATTCCCCAACTCACCAAAGACAACTACAACCATTGGAGTATCAAAATGAAGGTGTTACTCGCTTCTAAAGATGTTTGGGAGATCGTTGAAAAAGGCTACAATGAGCCTCAAGATGAAGCCACTCTATCTCAAGCTCAAAAGGATAGATTAAAAGAAGCAAGGAGGACAGATCAAAAGGCCCTCACTCTCATTCACCAAACATTGGATGAAGGTACGTTTGAGAAAATTGCGTTTGCCACAACCGCCAAAGAAGCATGGGAGACTCTACAAAATTCTCATAAGGGGATTGAGAAGGTAAAGAAGGTTCGTCTCCAAACACTTAGAGGTGAGTTCGAGTCTTTGCATATGAAAGATTCCGAGTTACTTTCAGATTATTTTGCTAGAGTTTTGGCTATTGTCAATCAATTAAAAACTAATGGTGAAAATATGAGTGACACACGGGTGGTAGAAAAAATCCTTCGCTCTTTAAGTTCCAAGTTTGACTATGTTGTTGTAGCAATTGAAGAATCTAAAGATACAGATTCTATGGGAATTGATGAACTCATGGGTTCCTTAAAAGCCCATGAAGAGAGACTTAACAGGAAAAGTCAGGAGACTTTAGAGCAAACTCTTCAAACAAAGCTTACTCTAAAAGAAGGAAGAGAATACAACAACGAACGGAGCCAAAGAGGAAGAGGCAGATGTCAATTTCGAGGAAAAAGCGGTGTGAAGTATTTCAACAATGAAAGGCAAAACTCATATCCAGCAAGAGGACGTGGAAGAGAAGGCAACACGAGACCAAGGTACGAAAAATCTCAAATTAAGTGTTATAATTGTCAAAAATTCGGCCATTATGCTTCGGAATGCAGAAGTAATTCGAATATTGTGGAGGAGAAGGCTAACTATGTTGAAAAGGAAAAGCACAAGGATTCGACATTGTTATTAGCATACAAAGGAGAACATAATGGAGAAAGCAAGATGTGGTATCTTGACACGGGAGCAAGCAACCATATGTGTGGAAAAAAGGACATGTTTGTGGAACTTGATGAATCGGTAAAGGGCAATGTTACTTTTGGAGATGAATCAAAAGTGCCGGTGAAAGGAAAAGATAAAATTTTGATTCGTATGAAAAATGGGAAGCACCAATTTATTTCAAATGTCTACTATGTGCCAAACATGAAAACAAATATCTTGAGTCTGGGGCAACTCTTAGAGAAAGGTTATGATATCCACATGAACGATCATAGTCTTTCTTTAAGAGACCAAAGAATGAATTTAATTGCTAAAGTACCTATGGCAAGAAATAGAATGTTTTTGCTAAACATTCAAAGTGAAGGTGCAATGTGTTTAAATGCTTGCTTTAAAGACATGTCTTGGCTTTGGCACTTAAGGTTTGGGCATCTAAATTTTTGTGGCTTAAAATTATTGCATAACAAAGGAATGGTTAATGGGTTGCCTCCCATTAATCATCCGGATCAATTATGTGAAGGATGCTTACTTGGAAAACATTCTAGAATGAGTTTTCCAAAAGAGTCAATTACAAGAGCAAAGAAGCCCCTAGAACTCATTCATACCGATGTGTGTGGCCCTATTACTCCTTGTTCTTTTGGAAAAAATAGATACTTTCTACTTTTCATTGATGATTTTAGTAGAAAGACATGAGTCTATTTCTTAAAAGAAAAATCAGAAGTATTTTGTTCTTTTAAGAAATTTAAAGCACTTGTGGAAAAAGAAAGTGGTTATGAAATAAAATCTATGCGATCTGATAGAGGAGGCGAATTCACTTCTAAAGAGTTTGAAAAGTTTTGTGAAGAAAATGGGATACGCCGTCCTTTAACGGTTGCATACTCACCTCAACAAAATGGAGTTGCTGAAAGAAAAAATAGATCCATTTTAAATATGACTCGAAGCATGTTGAAAAGTAAAAGAATGCCAAAAGAATTTTGGGCCGAAGCTGTGGATTGTGCCGTTTATCTGTCAAATAGAAGCCCCACTAGAAGTGTGTGGAATAAAACTCCACAAGAAGCATGGAGCGGGAGAAAACCCGGAATTTCTCATTTGAGAGTATTTGGGAGCATTGCATATGCTCATGTGCCAGATCAAAAGCGGACAAAGCTTGATGACAAGAGTGAAAAATACGTATTTGTTGGCTACGATTCACGCTCCAAAGGTTACAAGTTGTACAATCCAATCAGTGGAAAAGTCATCACGAGTAGAGACGTCAAGTTTGATGAAGAAGGCTCGTGGAAGTGGGATGCCCAGGAGGAAAACTATGACTTTCTTCCTTTGTTTGAAGAAGAAGATGAAGATAGCAGCAATGGAGAGTTAGAAGAGCCTGTTATGCCACCTCCACCACCACCATCATCCACTCATGGAGATCCATCATCATCATCATCATCAAGTCAAAGTTCACATGAAAGAGCCCCACGTTTCAGAAGCTTGGATGAAATATATGAGGTAGCTGAAAATCAAAATGATATAACTCTCTTTTGTCTTTTTGCCGATTGTGAACCTATAGGTTTTGAAGAGGCCATACAAAGCAAGAGATGGAAGGATGCAATGGATGATGAGATAAAAGCAATTGAGAAGAATGACACATGGGAGTTGACAAGTCTTCCCCAAGGGCACAAAGCTATTGGAGTCAAATGGGTGTATAAAGCCAAGAAGAATGCTAAAGGAGAAGTGGAGCGGTACAAAGCAAGATTAGTCGCCAAAGGATTTAAGCAACGGTATGGAATTGACTATGAAGAGGTATTTGCTCCAGTTGCTCGTCTTGAAACTATAAGATTAATTATCTCTTTAGCAGCTCAAAATAGATGGAAAATCCATCAAATGGATGTGAAGTCTACTTTCTTAAATGGCCATCTTGAAGAAGAAGTATATGTAGAGCAACCCATGGGGTATGTTGTGAAAGGCAACGAAGATAAGGTGTTAAAATTGAACAAGGCATTATACGACCTAAAACAAGCACCAAGGGCATGGAATAGTAGAATTGATCAATATCTTCATAAAAATGGTTTCAAAAAATGCCCTTATGAGCATGCCCTATACACAAAGGTGAATGGAAATAAAGATATGTTAATTGTTTGCTTGTATGTGGATGATTTAATCTTCACAGGAAATGATGCAAAGATGATCGAGGAGTTTAAGAAGGTGATGACAAGAGAATTCGAGATGACCGATATTGGGCTCATGTCCTACTATCTTGGCATAGAAGTAAAGCAAGAGAAAGAAGGAATATCTATTTCTCAAGAAAGCTATGCAAAGGAAGTTCTCAAGAAATTCAAGATGAATGAATGTCAGCCCGTAAGCACTCCCGTGGAATGTGGAACCAAGCTGTCAAAGAATGAAGAAGGAGAAATAGTGGATCCAACATATTTTAAAAGCCTCGTTGGAAGCTTGCGATACTTAACATGCACAAGGCCCGATATCCTCTTTGGAGTTGGACTTATCAGTCGTTATATGGAAACTCCAACAATAACACACTTGAAGGCTGCAAGAAGGATCCTTCGCTATGTTAAAGGAACGATTGACTATGGATTATTTTATTCAGTCTTTAACAGTTTCAAGCTTGTTGGCTACAGTGATAGTGATTGGGGAGGAGACTTAGATGACCGAAAAAGCACAAGTGGGTTCGTGTTTTACATGGGAGACGTTGCATTCACATGGAGTTCAAAGAAGCAACCTATTGTCACCCTTTCCACTTGTGAAGCTGAATACGTCGCCACAACAAATTGTGTATGTCATGCAATCTGGTTGAAGAATTTATTGAAAGAGCTTAACATACCTGAAGATACGGTTGAGATATGCGTCGACAACAAATCGACGATTGCATTAGCAAAGAATCCAGTTTTCCATGACAGAAGCAAGCACATCGACACAAGGTATCACTACCTTCGTGAATGTGTGGAAAAGAAGGAGGTACAACTGAAGTACGTAAAGTCTCATGATCAAGTTGCCGACATCTTTACCAAACCACTCAAGCATGAAGTGTTCCACAAGCTACGAAGACTACTTGGAGTTGCAAAACCAAGTTTAAGAGGGGGTGTTGAAAATTAAACTTGTTTTTGAAATTAAAATAATTGGGCTTTATTAGTTTGTATTTTTGGGTTAAATGTTTGGGTTGTCTAATTAGTTAGTATTGGGCCTCTATAAAGTTAGACCCATTAAGAGTGATATTTTGCCAAGAACATTCTAGATCCATCTTGTGTATTGTGGAGAGTGTAAGAAATGGTAGATAGATGTGGAAGGTTATAGAGATTCAATCTTGACCCTTGATATAAATTTAATCTCCACCATTCATTTGAGTTGGATGATAGTATAAATAGGGGTGTTGTCTCCACATTTTGTATCAAGCAAAATTTAGTGAGTTCTAATAAAATAGTTCCTTTCACCAAATAGTTCTCCACTCTTTTTTCATATATTTTGCTCCCTCCCCTAAATATATAAACAACCTCTTCCAACATATATATATATATATATATATATATATATATATATATATATATATATATATATAATTTTTTTGGGGTGGGTTGTGTGTGTGTGTGTGGGGGGGGGGGGGGGGTTGTTGTTGTTGATTGAAGCATGAAGGGAATGGCTTTTGGTTTTTATGTGTTCTAAAATTCGTGGAGTGGTTTCATGAAAAAGGTTTTGGTTTTTAAGGACGGGGGTATAACGAGTTTTTGATAATTTTCGTTTCTTTAGGCTTGTTCTGAAAAATAAATATTTGTTTGTACTGATTTTGTAACAGAGTTTTGAGAACTTAATTGTGGAGTAGCTGTATTTTTTTATTTCAATAATTCTTATAAAAGGAGCAATATCCATGAGAAGAATTATTGGTGGTGGGAATTTTCTTATCTTACCCATAAAAGTTCAAAAATTAGTCATATAAGGGGCTAATAAAAGGACTCCAAAAATACCTAGTGTATAACTTTTTTTTTTTAAAAAGGAAAAAAGGGTTATTAGACGTTTGGATCCCATTAATTTTGTCCGTTTGGGGATTAACCCAATTAAAAACTATTGTAAGATTAATCTTAATTTTTCACTCACTTTTTAAAAAAAAATTTGTCATTAAAAGTGGAAAATGAGAGTTAATCCTACAATAATTTTTAATTGAAGGTTAATCCATAAATAGACAAAACTATAAAAAAAACCATGTCAACTATGTATCTATACCATATGGCGATATATTTTGTGTATAAACATATCATGAGATATAACTAAACAATTGTTAATTTGATATTGATATTCTTGATTTTTCTTAAATGTAAAGGGGTAAATTTGGTAATTGTTGATCTCTAACAAACTTCCATATTTTTTTTTAAAAAAAACAGAACAAACTTCTGTATAATGATATGTAATTTATTGTTTATTATATAAAATAAAAATACTAAGGCAAAGCAAATATTAACGGAGTTTATTTGACTTTAATTGCGAGTAAATGTTGTATTTTAGAGATGCCCCTAAATGTTTAGTAATTCCACGTAACATAGCCCCCCCCCCCCCCCCCCCCCCCCCCCCACAACTTATTGAGCATGTATCTAAAAATACAGCATTATTTCCACCAGTGACGAAACCAAGTGAGGGCCAAAGGGGGGCCATGGCCCCCCCCAAAGTTCTTAAATTTTTTTGTTGCTTCCGGTAATTTTGAACTCAGCTGAGATATTGTACCAACCCAAACCTAAACTTTTTGGAGTAAAGCTCTGATTTGCTTTGGGTTTTTCGCACCTTACATGGCCCACTTCTCAAAGTGGGTCTTTCGTAGTTATACTTTCACATTAATGCCTTGACACCACATAATTTATCCAGAGACGAAGCCATCCATTTTCTAGGGAGACCATGACTCCCTCCAACTTTGAAATTTTTTAAAAGGATACCCCTTAAATTTTGTACTGGCACAAGATATTATTTAGAAATACAATTTAATATATAATGTAGAACCCAATACATAAAATCATAATAACATCCAAATTATAGCTATTTTGTGTTGTAAAATTTTGTAATAAGAATTTTATTAAGGGACATATATCAAATAGTAACATTTTTTAATACCCATTTAGTCCAAGTTTTTTTATTTTGTTCCAAAAAGTCATTTGCCACATATTTTGTAGAAGGAGTGTCGCTGACGCGAACCTCTAAAGATAAGAGAATATTGAGTGCTTGAGGGACTAAATAGATTAAACTAAAAATATGTGTCCTTTTTAAAAAATATATATTTATAGTAGGGACTATTCAATAATTGACCCTTTTATTAATTGAATTAATTAATATTTAACCTAATTAAATAAAAATATTACATTGGCCCCCCTCAAACTATATTCCTGGCTTCGTCCCTGATTTCCACAATGTGTGATGATGAAAAACAGGTTGATAGGACTGCAAAGGAGAAGGCAATTGATGATTGGCTACCTATAACCTCATCAAGATATGCAAAATGGTGGTACTCATCTTTTCACAATGTTACTGCCATGGATGGAGCTGGAGTTCACAGTCTCCCTTATGCCATGCCAGAGCTTGGATGGTAATTATTCTCAACCCAAACTACTCTTTATTTTTAATTTATTGTTTAAATTTTTCTTAGAAGATTCCTTAAGCAATATGTCATCCTAGGAAAAAATTGAGGTTTTTAGAGTCTGCAGTGCCGTTTGTACCTAAGGTTTTTACTATAATTTCAGTTGGCATCCTTCTGAGTCTCCACCCTCTTACTGAATATCATCCCTTGGATTTATATATCAGTCAAAATTTCAGTAAATTCTGGAAAACCAATTTGGTATTGTACTTAACAGGAGGCTTTGTTCTATGGAGATTTAGAAAGGGAACCCTTGTAAAATAATATTGAGGGTATGTAATTTAGTTTAGTGCCTCAATAGTGAAGAAAAACAATTGAATGAAGGCCAGATTCCTATGAAATTAACATATACTAATATAAACTATTGATTTATAAAATTGGGTCATTTGTATTTTGGGATCCTGCAGTTATATGTAATTTTAGTATGGGGCCCGAGGATTTTCGCATTTGCACTTGGGGTAGATTTTCACTTTTTTCAAACGATTTTAAGAGGACTAAGGGCCTTAAAAGGTATAAAAAATCATCGTAGAAGGTGAAAATGGATTCAAAAGTGGATATATTCAAGTGTTTGACCCTCGAACTAAAATTACGCGTAACTAGTAAATCCCAAATCTTAGAAATTCACTTTTGACTTTATCGTGAAAGTATTTGAGGGGCCTAATTAAAAATGGTGTAATTTGTAGTTTTTCTTCACCTTAGGATGGTTCGCGAGAGGCCTATATAATACAGTCCCTTGTTTCCATTAGTAAATTTGAAAAGTTTTTGTCAACTAATAAGTTTTTGTGCTAGAGATAATATTGATTATGCCTGTTGGAGACTGCACTTTAAGGTTTTTTAAATGCAGTATATCTAATTTAGTATTGTTCTTGTTTTATCAGGGGCCCTGGTGTAGCTGTGCTAGTGATATCATGGGTTGTGACATTATACACCTTGTGGCAAATGGTTGAGATGCATGAGATGGTACCCGGGAAACGTTTTGATAGATACCATGAGCTCGGACAACATGCATTTGGTGAAAAACTCTAACTCTACATCGTTGTGCCACAACAACTAGTGGTTGAGGTTGGGGTGAACATAGTGTACATGGTCACGGGTGGGAGATCGCTAAAGAAATTCCATGATTTAGTGTGCAATGATCATTGAAAGGATATTAAACTCACATTTTTCATCATCATCTTTGCCTCTGTCCATTTCGTTCTCTCACATCTTCCCAACTTTAACTCCATCTCCGGCATCTCCTTAGCTGCAGCAGTTATGTCTTTGAGGTACTAATAAGCGTTGCCAATTTCCAATCGAAGAAATAAAAATAACAAATTTTGTATTTTGACAAGCATTTTCAATTTTGACTATTTTTACATCGGGAACAATCTTAATGCAAACATAATCTTCTTAACGTAAATGCTCTTTTGCGACGCTTTATGATCATTTGTGATACTTTTGGTTTCAAAATTCAAGAATATAGCTAAATAACCCTCATCCATATATAATGTCAAACAACAAAGTGAGATGAGAAGAATTCTCAATTATATTTGAACAAAACGATCACATATATCTAACACGAAAAATTATAACATCTTCCCTCATTGCACATACAAAATAGTAATAAAAAGAGTGCTTCATGAGAATTCATGACTTACTAAACGTTGTCCTTACTATTTTAGGCAGTCTTAAGATGTACTCTTGGGACAGATGTAATCACGTCCTTTACTCTACTATTGCTTAGAGTGCTGCTCTTAGTAAGGGTGTACAGCCTGATGTGGAATATGGGTTCACGGCAAAATCTACAGCAGGGGCAGTTTTCAACTTCTTTAGTGCATTGGGTGATGTTGCTTTTGCCTATGCTGGGTACAATGTGGTGTTGGAGATTCAAGCAACAATCCCTTCAACACCTGAGAAACCGTCGAAGGGTCCCATGTGGAAAGGAGTAGTCGTCGCCTATATAGTTGTGGCCTTGTGCTACTTGCCCGTTGCGCTAATTGGGTATTATATATTTACGACAATGGTGTCTCGGACAACATCCTTATTACGTTGGAGAGACCCGTATGGCTCATTGCAATGGCTAATCTTTTTGTCGTCGTCCATATTACTATCAGGTACAAATCTAATCATCTACCCCCCCTCCCCCCCCCCCCAACCCAATAGACAAATAAGAACTATATTTTTATTAAAGAAACATTACATTGAAGAAAGCCGCATTACACGTCACAATGGATATTCTTTTGTTTCTGCACATGTAATTGGAAGCTATCAAAAAGAAGGGGCAAACCCAGTGCCCGAGGCTCCCGCCTCTGCAGGGAACTTGGGGGGGTTAGATTTAAGTAGCCTAACCCAAATCAAAGTTAAATTACTTCCCTTTTTCCCTTCATTCTAAAAACTCAGAATGCGATGGCTAATAATTTTGTTGTTGTCATTATTATTGGATTCTACCAAATCCAAATCAAATAATTCCTTTTTTTACTCCTCCTTTCTAAAACCTTTTTGACAAATCAGAGTTTCTTTTTTATTATTAAAAGATCACATTGGAGTAACCCGGGATGGATAATCTTTTTGTTGTTGGCTGTGGTAAGCTTTGGTTTTTTCATTCTCATGGGTTAATTTTTTCTAATTAATTTATATCTTGTTTTTTTACTTTATGATGTAGATTCACGCGACGCCCTTGTTTGACATGATTGAAACCGTGTTGGTAAAGAAATTGAATTTCACACCTAGTTTTATGCTTCGGTTCATTAGAAGAAATGTATATGCTAATAAGTAACTCGTTTATGTGTGTGTGTGTGTGTATATATATATATATATACCCACACACATGAAGCGCATGACAAGATCTTTGTAGGTGTATTTGAAGCTAATGTGTTTAATTTGCTTTCAGCATTCACCATGTTTGTTGGGATTATTTTCCCGTTCTTCGGAGGTCTTCTTGGATTCTTTGGACGATTCGCCTTTGCCCCAACAACATACTTTGTAAGCAACACCTCCACGTTTCATCTTTAGAGCATCTCTAATGCACATAGGCATTGGATCCTCCGTGGATTTGAATGTCAGTGAGAATGGTTCTTACATGGCCTTAAAAAAATTCAAGGAAAAGGCAATTTGGAAACCATCTCCAACGCATACTGTTTAAACAAAACGGCGGATCCTACCTGTCAGAAAAGTAAGGAATGAGTCACTGTGAAAGTGGAGGATTGCGGGAGGGATATGCTGAGTGGGCCTAGATTTCAGCAGTGGAACAGACCCTCTACATGTAGAGGGTCAACCTCACAGTGTGTATTTTTTTCTGTGTCACGTTAGATGCACATGCCTTCTTCCCTTTTGCATTGGAGTGTGATATTTTACCCTAACATCTGTGAATCCTACGCGTCACTTAAAATCCTCTTGTTAAAAGTTTGCATTGGAGATGCTCATATATAATGTTTTTGTCGATTAAATTTCAGTTGACTAAACTTTTTTTTTTCTTTTTTTCAGCTGCCTTGCATTATGTGGCTCGCCATCTACAAACCATGGAAATTTAGCGTATCTTGGATTGCTAACTGGGTATGTCATATGTGAAATCACATTTTTCTTACTTTCTTGTTTGTATAATTTTGTTATTGAGTATATCGATAATGGTCAAAACAAAACTTTAGTACCATCATAATTATTTTGGATTTTATTGCCTTTTCTTGTCGTTGAATGTAAAATTACAAAGTCTAAACAAAAATGTATGGCAGTATTGAAGTCTCATTTCGGACATTATTGAGGTACCCGAGTCAAAATCAACTTGTGTTTTCATTTCCAATTTTGGACTCATTATGGCTTGGCTTTGATGAATTGCAGATTTGCATCATATTCGGAATTTGTTTGATGATTGTATCACCTATTGGAGCACTAAGGCAGATCATACTTCAAGCCAAGACCTATGAATTCTTCTCATAAGCCCGAAAGAGTGGTTCTGTATACCCCTAAGAAACTGATGAAGTTTGCAATGATACTGACTATGACCGACAATTAGAGAATGGTTTTGAGTGGTTTTTTGCAAATTATTTGCTAGATTATGATGTTGGGTTGGAAGTTGTTTTACATTTTCATTTTCTTTTGGTTTGCCTTTATTATGTGTGCACATACTATTTTCATGCAGTATGCACTTGTCAGTCTCCTGAAATTATAAAGAGTAAAGGTGATCCATATCAATCATTGTTTGAATACCTATGAGGCCTTGTCTCCTCTTATTAATATATTTACACTTTTCATTGTTAGTCCATCAATCAATTACAATGCCCTTATTGGTTAGGGTGGACCTTGATTGTATTCTTATTGTATTGCATCACGTAAACAGAGATCAGAGTTTAAGATGACATTTTGTGCAAAATCGACTTTTCCAAAGAGAACCCGAGTTTTGTGTTAACACGAGAGCAATTTGTAAACATAGCGTAGAATCATTTTTAAGCATCAAGTGGTTTTGGTGATTAAAAAATTTGTGTTTGACGAATCATTTTTCAGTAACAAATTTACCAATGCGCTCTTACTCATAATGATAATACGTAAAATGTGAAAGACATTTTTTTTACGCCGAGATTTGTTTGGAGTAGAACTGATCAATACAAAATTAAAACACGAGTGGTATATGGTACTACATTGTATGCATGCTCACTATGTGAAAAACATTTGGAGTCTGGAAATGGTTGATGTTTTTGGGAAGTCATATGCGAAAAACATTTGGAGTCTGGAAATGGTTGATGTTTTTGGGCAGTCATATGCGAAAAACATTTCTTTTTCTAAGTTGTCTCATCTGTTGGTTGAAACTAAACGTTTTCTCTCCCCACTACTCAATCCTAATCCATGGCAGCCGCCTATCCTTTGAACCTAAACCCAAAACCACCTGATCCACTACAGAAGAAAATAAATCTTTTGCCTCCATTCTGTGTGGAGGACAAGACCAGTCAACCATTGAATTCAAAACAATCACGGAATTTAAAGGTGAACCAGCATTACACTTTTCTGATGATCATATCTCCAAACTCTCACTGCCCTACAGGTTTACTCTTATAGGAGAATTTCCTTATGAAGGATTAACCATGGAAACTATTAGAAAGGTTTTTCTAATGTTCTCGCTGAAGTCTTGTTTTTATCTACGACTGATTAATCAAAATCATATACTCATAAATCTCTCTTGTGAAGAAGATTACCTTCGTCTATGACTCCGAGAAAAATGCTATATTTACAAGCCCCTCTCAAAATCATAAAATGATCACCAGAATTTCACCCCATTGTTGATTCATCAATCTACCCAATATGGGTGTCCCTCCCTTTACTCCCAGTCCACCTATTCAATAAAATTTCCTTATTCCCTATCCTGCAACCCATTGGCACCCCTCTAAAACTTGACGAAGCCACTGCAAATATTACACGTCCAAGTCAGGCCTGTGTTTGTGTTGAAGGGGACAAAGGTTTTTTGCAACCTTTTGTTTATGATAAACCTCCTATCTTTTTTTTTAAAATATTGCTTTAGAATTGGTCATATGGAAAATTTATGTCCAATGAAACAAGATTCTGGTCTTACCAAGCAGGTAATTGCAGTGGAGGCGAACAAAGGCAAGGAGATTGGTAACCCTAACCCTAACAAAAGGTCTTGGCAGCCAAAGAATAAAAATATCCTTCCTAAAACTTCTAACCCTAAAACCGCAATTAAAGATTGAGGTGAATCATCCAAACCGCCCAATTTACCAGGAAATAATCCCACTGCTGTTTACGCTGAATTGGAAAAAATTCCAATCAAGTTAAGTCTACTCACTGTAACAACCCGAGATTTTTGGAACAATAATTTATTTATTTTTGAAAGAAATAAATATTAATTTAATTGAAGAATAATTAAATTGGCATTTGATGTCAAATTTTGGAGATGTTAGAAAGTGATTCGAATGACAATTCTGAGAGTGTAGTTGATTCCGGAAGGGTCGAGATAATCAAAATGACCGTACTTGGAGCTCGAGCGATTTAAAGAGTATATTATTATTTAAAGTTGTGTATTTTGGAGATAAGGCTTAAAAAGCCTACGGGAGATAGAAATCTCCTTAGAGAGAAAGAGAAAGAAAGAAAGAAAGAAAGAAAGAAAGAGAAGAAGAGAAAGAGAGAAAAGCTTGGGATTTCTGATCATTACACGATCTCGAGGAAGATTCAGACTCTACAACTTTGAGGCAAGTGATTAAATTGCTAAATAATTGTTGTGTATAATTTATTTCATGATTTGTGGATAGAATTATGGATTTTGGGTTTAAAATGTTAAAACCTAGATTTTGGGTAAAATCATACATTTGATGTGAATATATGGATTTGAGGTTACAAATTAGTTGAGGTGTGTTATTTGATGAGTTTTAATGTTAGATATATGTTTGAGTTTAAGAGATATGGTTAGAAGTTGATAAAAATGATTTTTGCGAATTTTTGGCTTTGATGAAAATAGCCATTTTTGTAGCTTCTGATAGGCCGAATCGATTCGGAATGTTGCAGGTGGCCAGGTCTGAGTGACCGAATCGATTTGGATCGAAGCCGAATCGATTCTGCCTGAGACAGAAGCCGAGGTCTTTGGAGCTGAATCGATTCGCCTTGGAGGCCGAATCGATTCGGATTGGGCCCGAATCAATTCGGAAACAGGGCAGTTTTGGGGATGTTTTTCTAGGGTGAGTTTCATCTCGTTTCGTTTGAGGTTATCGATTGAGAATCTCTATGTGACTTATGAGAAGTATGATTTGGAGATTTTTAGCAAGTTTCCCTTATGAGAAATTGTTCGGGACATAAGGACTTATTTTGAGAGAATACCGAGTGGAGAGTATCGTATCGACTAGTGGGGAAGCCCACTACCATTGAGATTTCTATTTGGAGATAATTACGAATTTATAAGAGAGAGTTAGGATGCACTTAGTGATAATGGATTTTAGAATTAAATCCCAAAATGGGATAACTTTAATGGTTCATATGATAAATTGAACCATATTATGGATTGAGAATAATAAATGATGATCGATGTGCATAAGGATATAGAGAATATCCTCAATGTAAGTTGAATTGAGAGATGATTCATACAAATAAAAGTGAGGTGTAAATTTCAAGTGAGAAATGGTATCGTGTATACGAAGAGGGGAAGTTATGTGAGTTATTGACGCATAGTATATCGAGAGTAAAATATATTAAATAATGATATTATTTCACTTACACCTAAGAGCGTAATAAGAGTATGTGAATAGTGTGATATATATACCTTGTGAGATGGTATACATTTATATGATGTGATGATGTATGTATATCTTGTGTGAATGATATATATATATATATATATATATATATATATATAGAGAGAGAGAGAGAGAGAGAGATATAGATATAGATATATAGATATATGTGTGTGTGTGTGTGTGTGTGTGAAGCATACCCCCTCTATGCTATTATGGGAAGTTGCGCGATGTGGGTGAGGCCCCTGGCTTGAGGAGCAGGGAGCAGGTCATAGCGTCCATTTTTATTGTGTGATTTTTATTAGGGGTGAGATGTGGTGGGTATGTTTCGTCTCATTTTCGGGGACGAACTATGACTGATTCCCGTACGTTGTGATACGGTTTTTGCCAAGGCGGTGTGAGATTCCAACCGTTGGTACTCAGGATGATATGTGAGTGATTCCCTGGTAGATGATAGCATTGAGAACCTGCATCCTCAAGTTATAGCTCGCTGGGATGGTTATTATTATACTTGTGTTAATAGTATATTATTTTTATATGATTATGAGATATCGTACATTTGTCACTAGAGTAAAGAGATATAAGAAGATTGAATCTCATTCCGAGATATTTTATCCGGACATATTGTGATGAATATATTAAATAGAAAATAAAGCGTAGATAATTATATGAGTATATACATATTACTTTGGTATCGAGGGCATAATGGACCTCAACGACCAACATTGACAAGGAGTAGTGTTTCGGGGGGTTCCTTGTTTGGATTTCGCTTGCGAGACGTCCCACGCACGAAACGCAGTACAATGTTGGGAGTGTGGAGAAGTTAGTCCTTAGTGCTTATATTTATATATTAGTATATATCTCAATAATCGACAGTGCCAAGGAGTAGTGTATCGGGGGGTTCTTTGTTTGGATTTCGCTTGCGAGACGTCCCACGCACGAAACGCTCTGCACTGTTGAGAATTGAGAATAATAAATCATTTAGAGTTGATGTGAATTTGGGTTATATGCGTCATGCATTGAGGGCATAATGAATCTTAATAATCAATACTGCCAAGGCGTAGTGTATCGGGGGGGGGGGGGGGGGGGGGTTCCTTGTTTGGATTTCGCTTGCGAGACGTCCCACGCATGAAACGCAATGCAATATTGAGAATTGGGAGAAATTTAGTCCTTAGCACTTAGATGATAATAACTATATATATATATATATGTGTGTGTGTGTGTGTGTGTCAATAACTAGAATATAAGAAATTCTAGTAAAAGAGAATGTTTATGTAGATTTTATATGTTAGTAGTCGGCGAATATTTGAGTTTGGAAATAGTAGAAGTTGAGGGATATGATTTATATGGATTTTAGATGAGTATAAATTGGGAGTAACTTAGATTACTTTGCCCCTAGATAGATTTGGGCAATTATTATGAGATCATATGCATATGCTTAGATGCGCGCTTTAGTTGGGAGGTGAGTTAAATTTTATGGAGAGTGCGACTCCACTTTAATCATTTTATAATGCATTTATAATTATTATGCATTTTAATGCAGTTGCTAAAAATTTTTTCACACCTCGGGCTCTGACCCGTTTATATTTTCTCTTGATATGTATATATATTGTATTATTCTAGGTGTTCCTCCGCAAGGACGCCATTGATGTTATCCATCCAGTGTATTCGTGGAGCTGTGGCCGTAGCAGATTGTTGCGGTATTTTGATATAGTAGATTCCTATCTTTTGTGGATCTAGATTATGATTCAGTTTTTATATCGGGTTCATACCCAAGTGTTGTAGAGTAGCACTTCTATATTTTTCCTTCTCAGGTTATTGTATTGTCTTCGCCCGATAGCATATTCGGGTATTTTATTTTTGTACATGGTGTTGTACTTCTTTATTAGTCTCTTTTATATTATTTTGAGTATGTGTGTATCTCTTATCATATTTAGAAGTTATGTTGTTGGTTAGTTGTTGCATGGTTTGTTTTAGAAATGTAAATAATAATGTTTTAAAGTTTTTGAGACCCTCTTCTTGTAGTAATGGGTAATTAGCCGTGTTTATTTTAAAATCGTAAGTTGATGCTGAGAATGATCCACTTATGATTCCTGATTATTTTAATATAGGGCTGGCCACCCGTTATTATTTTAAGCGGGTTGTCACATATGATTGATAGTATATGTGATCCCATTAAAGACCATGCAACTGATTTAATTCTCTTGAGGGTGAAATCCCAAGACAAACAGATCCATCCCCAATCATTGATAACACAGAAGCTTATGTTCCCATTGAGTTAACCCCTTTACCTGCTATAATTAAAGTTCAAAAAAATCAATATCTTGAGGAAAGAAGAGATGGAAACCATCGTGGGCATTTGATACTGACGAGGGTGAACAAAATACTGTGTTCAACATCGCAGATGGCCTTGAATTTTCAAGACTGTTGGAGGGAAAATATCCAACCTTGAGGAAAGAGGAGTTCATAACTGATCAGCGCATGAAAAAGAAGAATTACAAAAATGGTACGATAGTTATCCAATCATTACAAAAGCAGGAAGGAAATTTCGTATACTGAAGGTATGAACAAGCAGTAATGATTAAAATTCTTTTATGGAATATTTGTGGGGTTGGAAATACTCCATCAATTTGTAGACTTAATCGTATAATTAAGAAGTATAATATTGGAGTTGTGGCCTTGATGGAATCAGAGGTTGATGAAACAAATTTTATGGAGGTTTGCAGAAAAATTAAATTTGTTTGGGGTATTGAAAATAGTAATAACAAAATCTGGATTTGTTGGAAATTTGATTGGAATATTGATACAGTTCATAACTCAGAGCAAATTATTACAGTGAGAGAACAACATGGGAACTTTGACAAACCATCCTAACGGATGGTTTCAATGGTTTCTTTTATCAACACGCTTGGGATATCATAAAAAAAGACCCTGTAGCAGGCTAGCAGCTATTCAGTCATTCCTGGGATGTGACATACCTTTTAACTGGTCTTCTATTACAATAATCTTGATCCCAAAAGTGCCAAACCCCAAAGAATGCTCATATTTTCGTCTGATTAGCTTATGTAATTTTTCAAACAAAATAATCACCAAAATTTTGTCTTCCCGGATTGGTGATATTCTCCCCTCAATTATTCTCGATTTTAAACAGGATTTATCAAAGGGCGAGACATTTCTGAAAATATTTTCCTAGCCCAAGAACTAATGAAGAATTTCAATAAAAAAAATGCGTGGAGTAAATGTGGTATATAAATTAGAGATGTCTAAGGGATATGACCGCATTTCTTGACATTTTATTATTAAAATTCTGGGATAATTTGGTTTTTGTGAATTGTGATTGATTGGACTTGAAGATGTATTTCAGGTTGCTAGTTTTTAGTGGCGATAAATGGAAAACTTTGCGACTTTTTTCCATCTAATAGAGGTATTCATCACGGAGACTCTTTATCTCCATCAATTTTTGTCATTGCCTTTGAGGCCCTTTCTCGAGGAATACATCATCTTATGGAGACGGGGGGCAATCACTTCTCTCAGCCGTCATCATTCGCCATCATACCTTCGCTATCTTTCGCTGATGATATATTGATCTTTGAAAATGCCGATTTTTGCAAATGCCGATGTTAGAAGTGTTATTTGTGTATATGGGAAAACTAAAAGGATAGTAATAAATTGGAACGACTTATCTGGATGCTGAGGTGTGTGTTAGACACACAGTCCTAAGACAGAAATATCGCCCGCACGATAATCAGTGATGCTTCGAGCCTCAGATAACTGTCCCCAGGATTCAACAGCACAGTTCATCCGATTGAAGCACTCAATGGATGGCTTTAAAACCACAAGAGATTATGCCCAGAATTGGAGTATGAAGAAGGACGTTTTTTGAGAGAGAGAGAGATTGAAAAGTTATCCGAAACTGATCTGCATATCCCTCATATAAAGGGATGCAGAAACCACCCACTTCCCCCAAAACGTGGGTGACCACTTCTCCCACTAAACCACTCCCAACGGCTAATTAAAAAAAACGTGTTTTAAGTTTAATCATAGAATAATTTTTAATTAATTAAATAAAACAATTTTTAATATTAATTAAAATAATTTAATGACGAAGTTAAAATTAACTCATGTATGCATTACAAAATTTCATGTATGCATTACGAAATTTCACATGTATATTATTGAAAAATCAGTTATACAATAGATAAAGGGAACATGCACTTTTTATCTCTTTAAAGCAATGAAAAAAATTGTTAAATTAAACACAATTAAATAAGATAAACATTTATGTAATTACACATCTTAGAAAATTTGATATTTCTGGGGGTTTAGTGCAAGTGTAATTTTAGTTGAGTTTTGAGTATCATTTACAGAGCTATAATTATTCTTGTTGCAAAAATTAAATATTAAAATGAGATTTTCGTTTCACTTTAACCATTCATCTTATTAAAGATTGATAAGACAACATCAATCATACAAATGTCACATACTTCAAAACATAACATGCATTCAAACACTTAAGACGAGTTACATATAATACCTCGCACTTTTATGGGAAATTAAATTTAATAATTAAGTGTAATTTTGGAATTTAAGAATTATTGTGAATAGTAAATTTTTAGAGTTCTCAAGGATATGATTTTCGAGGGGTGTTATATTTACTTTTGAGATTAAGTAAATAAGTCGGAGTATTTTAATTATATGTCGCAGCTGGGTAAAGCGACATTGGATAATATTTTAATGGGAATACCACATTAAGTTTTGTTGGGATAAATTAGTGAGTTGCGGTCAAGTACCTCAGATGGAAATTTCGACTGCGCGGTTGGTCTTAGAATGGTCGAGATAGTCAGAATAGAGTATCCGGGGGTCGTAATTGAGTTTCGGGAAATTTTGGATTAATAGAGACTCGCAATTGAGTAAACGAGTCATTTTTGGGTTTAAAAGGGATAAACCCTTATTTTCTCCTATATAAGATACGGGAGAGTGGGATAAAGGAAAGAAAAGAGAGAAAAGAAGAAGAGAAGAGAGGAAGAGGAGAAAAGAGGAGAGAAAAAGGATTTCCGGGCCAAACTCTGTGGGATTCAACTCGGGGTCATCGGATTTTATCCTCCAGGCAACTGTTTACCTGCTTTATTTAATTTTAAGCACAAATATCATATCATAATTGGTAATAACAACCCTCAATATTTTGGGTTGGATTTTCGTGGATTAAACGGGTTTTTCGGAAGTTTAACGGGTAAATCCTGAAAATTATGAAATTGGTGAAACTTAGAAAATTATAGAAATTAATGGTTGATTTTTTATTTTAGGGTTTTTAGAACCTATTTCTTTGGTGTATATATAGTTGGGTGTGGTTATATGTTGGTGGGAGATAAGGAAATAAAGCTTAGAGGTTTGTCAATGGCCGAAACAGGGGTCGGAGAAGAAGCTGTCCGGCATGATCGATTGATCGACGGCCAAGGATCGATCGATCGATCGTACAAAAATTTTGGCAATTTGTGTTAGTTTAATTTATATGGGATAAATTCCCAAATTAAGGATTTCAAGCCTATTTAATTAAGGAAATAAATAAACACAACTAAGGGTGATATATTCATCCAATTGAGGGAATTTATGGGTGCTAAGATAGTGTTTTAAATGTGTGACATTAAAATTATATTTTCGAGGAAAATAAATTAAAATTATATGTTCCTTGTTTGGATTTCGCTTCGCGAGACACCCCACGCACGAACATGGCATAGTGTTGAGACTGGGGAGAAGTTTAACCCTTAGTTCTCTAGTTTGGGTTTTCTTCTATGAGTATATATATATGTGTGTGGTGTACTGAGGGTCTAATGGATCTCGACGATCGACCTTGCCAAGTAGTAGTGTATCGGAGGGGGTCCTTGTTTGGATTTCGCTCCAGGAGACACCCCACGCAAGAACATGGCATAGTGTTGAGACTGGGGAGAAGTTTAGCCCTTAGTACTTAGTTTTCTTAGGATTTCTAGAGTTTGGGGGTGACGGATTAGTTAGGTAGCGTAGCTTGACTAGGTTGTTTAGAGGAATGCGTTAGGTGTGCACTATTAGAAGAGAGGTGATGGGTATCTCATGGGAGTGCGATACCAATTTAAATATGAGTTAAAACATATTTTAAAAATAAAGCATTTATGCACTTTCTAAATATTCTCACAACTCGGGCTCTGACTCGTTTCTATATTTTTCCTCTCTTGTTATATATTATATATATATAGGTGTCCAGACACAGGGACGCCTGGATGATGATCCTTTCGAGTCAGACGTCTGCTGCAGCAACTGTGGATGCATGCAGGTTTATTTTAGGCGCTTCTATTCTTGTGATCTAGATAGGGAGCCTTGTAGTTACTATCGGGCCGAAAGCCCGATTGTATTTATTTACTCTTTCATCACCTTTTAGTGCGGCATTCGATTTGGTTGTATTATATTTGAACCGTGTATTCGGTTATTTTATCTCTTTCCAGTTCCATATATTTAAACTGTGTGAATGTTTTAATTGTATAGTTCGTTTAGAAAGATTAGTTAAATAAAATTTTGACGCCAACCTAATAGGTTATTAGTAATTAATTTGGTTTTCGGCAGTGATGCTAAGAATGATCCATATGCGATTCCTGTTTTAATTTGGTACATGAGTGATCGCCCGGTATTTTATTAGGCGGGGTGTCACAGATGATATCAGAGCATCAGGGTTCTAGTGTCCTTAGGAATCTGTGCGGACGTACTACGCTTTCAGCGTTGCTCTCGATTTGTTATAGATCCTTATGATTAGGATTGTTGATTCCTCTTGTGAGATTTCGTTCTCCTCCCATATTATGAGATTATAGTAATCTTTTGTGCGCTCATTCCAGATTCGTGTGCGAAACAAGGAAGGTGGCAGGAGGTGGGGCTTAGTTGGAAATATGAGTTGAAGTTGGAGACTAGGAACGCAGTAGAGGTCACTCTCCTTGTGAAAATTTGAGGAAAATTTTTCACTCGTAGGAGCAACATGGGAATGGTGGGAATGGTGATAACCATATTCGGGGGAGTAGGAGGTTTTGACCCTAAAGGGATCTTACGGATAGTTTTTAACCGTGAGTCCCCATGATTTACCAGGAATGAGAAGAATGCATTTTTAAAAAAATTTCATGTAAGGTTCGGTCAGAGGCCGACAATGAATAAAAAAAGTTATGGATAAGTGAATTTTGTACTGAATCAAAGTAAGTATAATGAAGAGAGAGTTCTTACGAGGAATGATAGGCTCACTAGATAAGTGTTGCTAACACTTATGGAGAATGTGTGTGTTCGTGGACCCCATTGGTGGACATCCACCTGGGGAATTCGTTGAAATAGGATTGTTGAGGCCGGTGGTGGAGTTTTCCTTTTTATGAAGAAGTTAAGGGGAACTAGTAAAGTGATTGTTAGGATCGCGGCTATGGATTCCAAGATACTGATAACCTTGAAAGGGTCAGGGTGACCCGAGATGGGGAATGTTGTGAGGTGGAGTGAAGAACCATACGGTTAGTCTTTGCCTAGTGGGTGTTAAGGGGAAAGAGTAGGGTGCCCAGATGGGGCATTGATTTAAGAGATTTTTGGTTCAGTTAGGGCGAGTGTACCAAGTACGAGAACCTTTTTGGAGTAGCCAGAGTAATTGGCAAGAATATTGTTATGAGTTTCACCTCAGTTAAAGAAGGCTTATTCTGTGTGACAAGATTGAGTCACAGTATTTTATTATCTCCAGATTCATGTGTGATACGAGTTTACAATAGTATCAACAACATTATGTAGTACATGTTTATGTGTTTTTCCGCGATAGCGGGAATCTATTTTCTTTCATTCGCTGTGTAAAGCGGGTGTTAGTATTTTTAGTTTATATCAGATTGGTATTGCTCGTTTTGTGTGTGTTATACGAGTATGGTGTTATTTTGAGGAGAATATGATATTCTTTGTTTGGAACGATAGCAGGCTAATGATGGCAAGACTATCGTGTCTGCTCTTCCAGGATGGAACGGGTTGTTGTTACGATATCTCACCTGGATACAGGTTGAGTTCGCCTTTATTATATGTATGGATGGAACTTCGGGGAGAAGATGTTTCATTATCATGATTCGAGTACGTGGCGACCTTATAAGTGTGATTTAAGGTATGCAGGGTTAATTGTTGAGCTGTGAGTTTAAGCTCATTATTGATTGCGTAAGGACTGGGTGTAAGTGTGAGCGCTTGGTGGTATGGCTCCTGGTTAGAGATAGGAGTTCAAACCACATTTTGTTGAAAGATGGGATAGGGTTATCCCGGTTGCATATTTGAAGTTAACGGACCTCCACGACCGACAAAGTTAAGTAGTAGTGTATTGGAGGGGTTCCTTATTTGGATTTCTCTTGCGAGATGCTCCATGCATGAACCTTAACGACGTCGGGAGTGGAGAGATGTTATAGGATGCAAGGATTTTGGTTTTGTCGATAAGTCATATAGTGTGGAGGAAACACTATAGACTGTGAGCTATATGATGATGGTATGCGGGCCTCACCAAGATTGAAATGACCTGTGATAAGCACCCAAAAGTGTATAATTTATACCCTGAATATGTGCATTTTAGTCCCTCGTTTTAATTATAATTGGCCTTATGTCGTATTTTATTATTTTGCAGGTCAATACGCAGTTGTGGTGCAAATAATGCTAAATCAGTTCAATTGCAACTCAATAGCGGTCAAAAGCGTGCATCGAAGATTTCAAAGGAGACCGCGAAGTGAGAAGTCCATTCTAAACTTGCCGAGATGTGTTCCGATGCCCCGAACCAGTCCCGTAACCTTAAACGAGCCCAGTCCATGCCCCGAGCCCCGTGTGTGTTGAGTTTGTACCTTTATTATTTTTCTAGATTTTTATTTTTAGTCATTTTATTTTTAAGGATTTATTTAAATTTATTTACAATTTTTTAGGATTTATTTTCTATTTTTCTAATTCTTTATTTTTGATTTTGATCTTGATTAGTTTTTAATTTATAATCTTTATTTAATGTTATTTTTCTTAGGACTAGTTTTTAGGATTTTTTATTATTTATTTTTTAGTTTTTTTATTTAGTTAGGATTTTTTAGTTTATTTTAGTTTTTATAGAGTTTTATTTATTTATTATTATTTTTTTTTAATTTTTTTAATCTCTTAGTAATAAATTCGAGTTTTTCTAGATTTTTATATTATTTTATCTTAGTTCTAGTTTTATTTTTTTTAGTGTCATTTTTTTTAGAAGTGCAAATTAAACACACACAAACTAAAACTCACACACACCTAAATCAACCTACACCCAAACACACCCCTACATCTACTATTCATCATCATCTTTACACACCAAAACCCACGATTCTCTCTCTACAAAACTCCATCAACACGCAACATCTTTCTTTATCCACCTTAATCCCCTCTCTAACACTCACCCACCAACCCATTACCCCCTACCCCACAGATCGCAACAACCCGGACCCCCCCTGGCGCGACCTCCCGCACCCCTCCCGTCACCTGCGCCGGCAGTGAAAATCCAGACCCACGAGGCCGGCCCAACTCGGGTCTGATCGAGCCAACCCAAACCCCGATCCGAAACCCGAAAGCCCATCTAGAAAAAACCGAGACATTACCCACGCTCCAAACTTCCTGCCACATTCTAGTCTTCAACCCAAATCCCAGAAAAATCGGACCATTCCAAGCCAATCTCCAAATCCCACAAAAATCTCTCCCACTAAAGAAGGCTTCGTGGGTAAATCAAAAGAGAATGTCATCTCTTATAAAAAAGACTCTTAACAGCAAAAAATGAATAGACACAGATAGAGAGAGACGGTGACACAGAAAAAAGAAAAAAAAGAGCGTAGAAAAAATAGTCAGAAAAATACAAAATAAATAGTGCTAGGTTTAGAAAAATTTGTAGATTCTTTTTCTTCCTTTTGTTTTGCAATCCAATTCGGATTTTGTGACGAGTTTGAGACGCGTGTATGCCATAATTGACTCAAGGAATTATTCGTATCGTATTGATTGTGTTTGTGCTAAAATTTTAATCATGTGTGGCTAAACACCCCATTATTCATGGGGTGGGATGAAACACGTATGTTAATTTAATTAATTGAACAATTGTTTAATTGATGTGTTCTAGGAAAATTAAATTGAAAAAAATCACACATTAATTTATTTAACGAGAGTTAATAAATTAATGTTAAAAATTGATATTTGATTTTTGGATTTAACTTAGAGATAGGTTTCATTCTTAAATTCAAATATTAATCATGTGTGTGCAATTCAAAAATCCGTACAATTTTTATGAATTGATCCTAGCGGGTAGTTTGTAAAAAAGGGTATGAATCTAATTTTTTTATCTGTTGTGACACTTTCTGATTTAATTGTTAAAAAAAATAATTTTGAATTTAGGATTGTAACTAGAGTTAAATTTTAAATTTCAATATTATTTCGAACGTATCAAATGAATAATTAAAAAAATTAAATTAAAGTAATTGCGTGGAGTAATCCCATCTCTTGTCTCGTTTCATAAATTCTACACTCGGTTACTTTTCAAAATTTCGTAGTTACTTTAGTTGCGTAAATTTCCATTTTCTCATTTAAAATTTGTTTTAAAAAAAAATACAAAAATATTTTTAATAAAATTTGGAATTGCAAGTTTTCACGATTACAGTTTCAACGCTAGAAATTGGATTGATACCCGAATTTGCCACGATACTGAATTTTTAACAAGTTTTGTAGGTAATTCCAGGAATTTTGATACTCGAAGTTTGACCGCAGCGACATTCCAAATCATTTCTGAAGGAACACAAATTTAAGAGTTATCAAATGGCGCCGTTGCCGATTTCTTGAAGATTGAAGCCCGTGAAGATTTGTACTTTTCATTTTTTTTAGTTATTCCTTCCTCTCCCTCCTTAGATTGGTTGTTTAGGATTATTGAGGCCTTGCAATTAATTTGGGTGCATTTTGACACCGATTTATTATTGTAATATTTATTAAAAAAAAATAGCGAAAAGAGAAACCGGATAAGGTAGAGAGAGGGCGTCCAAGGCGAGGATTTGATAAGCCTCTCTACTTTGGGTCGGTAGGACTCCCGGGGACGACTGAAGTAGGTGTACTTCCCCCCGGTCGACTCAACTCGGTCTTCACCCCACGTGTGTAAAAATCGTGGGAGGTAAACTCTTTATCACTCGCGAATCTCCTGCAAGCGAGTCAATTTTTGTGTGCTACTTGCTCCTATCTGCTTTTTATTTCCGTATCGCACTTTAATTGGATGGTTTGATGAATAAATTTACCTAAGACCTAGACCCGGTCATTGCAACGAGTTGGGATTTCATCACCCACTCAATCACATCTCCATTTGCTTGTTACCCGTGCTCCCACTTAAATTAAAATCACTCAACTAGCAAGCCAAGTAGGAACGGTGTTCATTAGGACCCTTTCGGAACGAGACCCTCGTAGGATACTCTAGTGAGTCCTTTCCACACCTGCCAATCTTCATTCAACTGTCTTAAGACTTTTGTCCAGGGAAACTGGATTTTAAGTGAGGCCGCCTAGTAAAACGGGTTGTGCTTTTCCTAGCGTGGTACCGGATAGTTGTTTGTTGTAGTAGCTAGTGTGGTGAGCCTTAACTAGTAAGCCTCTTGTCTCTCGGGAAGAAAGTAGGAGAACACTTTTATCGGCGAGGCCTAAGATTCCGTGATTTTCTCGCCCGCGGACTAATTTAAATTGACTACCCACTCACTTAACTTGAAGATAATAATTTGGCTATGTGCTCGTTCGGACTTGTTCCATTTGTATACGTGTCTAAGTTGTTCCTTTAGGTAGTCCAATTTTTGCTCCAACTGCCCGTTTTTCCACCGTTAGTCCATCGCCTCTTTTCCCGTTTTTTTCGGCATTTTTTAATATAAACCCAAAACTCCAAAAATATTTTTCTTTTTTTTCCGCCTCACTTTTTTCTCACAAAAAATTAAAAAAAATATATATTTTCCATTTTTTTCTTCCTTATTTTTCAAAAAAAAAATTCAAAAAGATTTTCTTCTTTTTCAAATACCCAAAAATCCCAAAAATATTTTTTTTCCTTGCTTTTATGCCACATTGGCAACGCATTGATCATCGATTAACACGTTCCCCTAGTGCTCCATTTCTAAACTCCCTCTTAGGTGATCGTGTTCCTATCGTTCCTCCTCATTTTTCTGATCCGTGTTCTTCTTCTTCGGAGACGCCTAGTTCTCCCACTTCCCCTGGTTCTGTTACCCCACTCATCATGGTCAACGAACGTGCTTTAAGGGACTACTTTGCCCCGATTACGGCCACTCCGTCTTCATGTATCGTCCTTCCGCCCACTCCGGCCGTGCAATTTGAAATTCGCCCCGCGACTATTTCTATGTTGCCCAGTTTTCATGGCCTTGAACGCGAGTCTCCTTATACTCACTTGAGGAAATTTCTCACTGTGTGCGCTACTTTCAAAAATCAAAACTTAGACGAAGAGAATGTTCGTCTTCGGTTGTTCCCCTTTTCTCTTCACGATAATGCATCCATGTGGCTCCATTCCTTGCCCCCGAATTCTATCCTCACTTGTTAACAACTTGTTAAGAAGTTCATGTCTAAATTCTATCCTATGAGCAAAACCAATGACATGCGCCAAGCAATTCAGGATTTTAGACAAAAGCCTACTAAACAATTTTGTGAAGCATGGGGCCGTTTTCAAGACTATATTAATAGTTGCCCACATCACGGGCTCGAGAAAAGTCGCTTAGTCCATAGTTTTTACAATGGTCTTATCCCTTCTTCTCGCACCATGATTGAATCCATGCATAAAGGAAAGTTCATGCATTTGACTCCCACTGCCGCCTATAATTTTCTCCTTGAATTAGGCGATGACTCCCAAGATTGGGAGGGCACCAATGCATTTTCGAGATCCGATCCTCCACGTGTAGGGAACCATTCTGAGGTAAAAAATGATCCTGATTTTAAAACTTTGCTTCACAACTTACACTCATTGACTAAAACTGTTGACGCTCTCAGTTGTACTATGCAACAAAATGTTACACTTTCTAAACAAGCCATGATGTCAACGATTCCAGTCCTTACTCTTATGGTGTATGCTTAAGTCAAGATCATTTAGCTCATTTGTGTCCCCTATTGCAAGATGATCCCGAACCCACCATGGCCCAAGCATGTGCCTTTGATACAACTAGGAAACCCGTTCCCCCGTCGTTTACTTACAATCCTAACAATAGGAATCATACCTATTTCTCTTATAAGTACGACCATATCTCCGCTCCTGCCCAACGACAACAATATGTTGGTGGTCCCCCTGGGTTTTCACATAACCCACAAAGGCAACCTCGTCCTCCTGTCCCACATCAGTCTGCTCCTTACCATCAATCGCACTTTCCATCTTCCTTTGTCCCCCACGGCGGACATTCCAACAATAATAATCAGCTTGTTCCTGTTCCCCCACATTCCTTTGAGTATTCATAGCCGCTTAATTATCATCGCGAGTTGGTGCCCCAACCATCTTATGCTCCGCCGCCCAATTCCTCATCCTCTTCTCTCGAGAATATCCTCACTCAATTTATGACCACTCAGACTCAAGCTCTCCAACGGCTTGAACATCGTTTCAGCCAATTCGAGTCTGAGCGAGAGAAAGGTCGTTTTCCCAGTCAACCCATTGCTAACCCTAAGGGGAATGGCAAAGACTCGGCCTACGAGGTTGGTTCCACTTCCAATCCACCCAATTACCAAGCAGATATGAAAGCGGTGTCTACTCTTCGCTTTGGAAAACAAGTTGATAATGGTGTTCATGATCCCACTGATGTACCCCACCCGACCATCCCACTATTAGAGCATATCCCTAAGGGTACCCCACCATCTAAATCCCCAGCTTCCACTGAGTCTACTCCTCCTGAGCCCACCTCTGCTTATGTGCCTAAGGCACCCTTCCCTCATCGGTTGGCTCCCACTAAGAAAGCTCAATAATTTGATGAAATCAACAAAGTCTTTCAGAATGTTCACATTAACATTCCCTTCCTCACTGGGATTCAACAAGTCCCCTCTTATGCCAAATTTTTTAAGGACTTGTGCACTGTTAAGCGTAGGATAAATGTTCCACGGGATGCTTTCCTCACTCAGAAAGCTACGTCCCTACTCCATAATAACGGTGTTGTGAAGTATAAAGACCATGGTCGTCCAACTGCATCTTGCATGTTAGGCGACAAGTTCACTACTAATGCTTTACTTGATCTTGGGGCTAGTGTTAATTTGTTACCTTACTCCCTCTACCCTGAGTTAGGTTTACAAAATATGAAACCTACACGAGTAACTCTTCAGCTTCCTGATCGCTCTGTGAAAGTCCCTAAAGGAATCGTTGAAGATGTTTTGGTGAAAGTCTCCGACTTTTACTATCCTGTGGATTTCATCATCTTAGACACTCCTGCGCCCGACCCAACCAATACTCCTATCATATTGGGTCGCCCCTTTCTGGCCACTGCCAATGCCATCATTAATTGTCGAGACGGGTCCATGAATCTATCTTTTGGCAACATGACTATAGAAGTCAATATCTTCCACCTCATGCAACAACCGGCTGATGTCGATTCTATTAATGAGGTGTGTGTGATTGACTCCTTAGTTACTGAAATGTTGGACCAAACTTACCCTGTTGATCCTCTCCAACATTGTTTGGCTCATTTTGGATCCGACTTTGACATTGATTCATCCATCTCTGAACTCAACGCCCTGCTAGATTCCACTCCACTGATGGACACTTCCTCTAGGGATCCTCCATTCGAGCCTCTTTATGATACTATTCACTCTCTGGATCATCTTGTTCCACCGTCTGCACTCCCTGGCACATCAGATTCCTCCACTTTATGCACCGAGAAACCTCCGGACTCTGTTTCTGCGTCTGAGTCCGATGTCACTCCTGCACCACCTGCTAGTTTGGAGCTTAAGCCCTTACCTTCGGAGTTAAAATATACTTTCTTAGGACCCAACAACCATCACCGTGTTATCATTGCTTCCGATTTGACCACTGATCAAGAAAGAGCAATTAGTTCACACTCTTACTCAGCATAGCACTGCTATTGGTTGGATCATTTTCGATATTCACGGTGTGAACCCCAATGTTTGTAGTCATCACATTCATTTGGAGGAACATGCCAAGACTTCTCGTGAAACCCAACGTCGACTTAAGCCTGCTATGAAAGAAGTCGTGCGCACTGAGATTTTAACATTGCTCAATGCTGGTATTATCTACCCTATCTCAGACAGTCAGTGGGTCAGTCCCATTTATGTGGTACCGAAAAAGTCTGGTGTCACCGTCATAAAAAACAGTGATAATGAGCTTGTTCCCACCCGTATGCAAACCGGTTGGCGTATTTGCATTGACTATCGAAAGCTAAATGATGTCACTCGCAAGGACCATTTTCCTCTTCCTTATATCGACCAAATGCTCGAACGTTTAGTCGGTCATGCGTATTACTGTTTCCTTGACGGCTATTCAGGATACAACCAAATTCCAATTGCCCCTGAAGACCAAGAGAAAACTACCTTCACCTGTCCCTTTGGCACTTTTGCCTACTCTCGCATGCCCTTTGGCCTTTGCAATGCACCTGCGACTTTTCAACGGTGTATGATTAGCATTTTTAGCGACATGGTTGAACGTTTTCTCGAAATCTTTATGGATGATTTCTCTGTGTTTGGTTCTTCCTTCGAGCAATGCCTTTTTCACCTCACTATGGTCCTCAAACGTTGTCAGTAAAAGAAATTGGTCCTCAATTGGGAAAAATGTCATTTCATGGTAAAAAAGGGGATTGTTTTAGGTCACGTCGTCTCTTGAGACGGTATTGAAGTCGATAAAGCTAAAGTTGACATTATTTCATGGCTTCCCCTTCCTAAGTCTGTTAAGGACATTCTCTCCTTCTTAGGACATGCGGGCTTCTACCGTCGTTTCATCAAGGACTTTTCTAAAATTGCTCAACCTTTAACAACCCTTTTATCCCAAGATGTTCCCTTTGTTGTTGATGATGCATGTGTTGCTTCTTTTGAGCGCCTTAAAGCCGAGCTCACTTCTGCTCCGATCATTCAGCCTCCTAATTGGTCTTTACCATTTGAGCTCATGTGTGACGCATCTGATTTTTCTCTAGGCGCTGTACTTGGTCAGCGAGTTGACATGAGCCAACATGTCATTTATTATGCTAGTCTAACCCTCCATGACGCTCAACTTCATTACATGACCACTGAAAAGTAGTTGCTAGCTGTTGTATTCGCACTTGATAAGTTTCGATCATATTTCATCGGTTCCCCTATCATCGTTTACACTGATCACGCTGCCCTGCGGCACCTTCTTTAGAAGAAGGATTTTAAGCCACGTTTGATACGGTGGATTCTCTTGCTTCAAGAATTTGATCTAGAAATTCACGACAAGAAAGGGTGTGAAAATTTGGTTGCTGATGATCTCTCCCGCCTCACTGTTACGTCTGCATCTGATCCTGTCCCTATTTCTAAAACATTTCTTGATGAGCCACTTTTTGCTATCTCTACTGCTCCTTGGTATGCCGATATTGTTAATTTCCTTGTTACTGACCAAATGCCCAATCATTGGTCCAAACAAGAGCGTTCTAAGTTCATGGCCCAGGTGAAATTTTACCCTTGGGATGACCCCTTCCTTTTTAAGTATTGCTCTGATCAAGTCATTCGCCGATGTGTTCCTGACCATGAACAGTCAAGTATACTTTCCTTTTGTCATGATGGTGCCTGTGGTGGCCACTTTAGCTCCAAGAAAACCGCCACCAAAATTTTGCAAAGTGGTTTCTACTAGCCCACTCTCTTTCGAGATGCCCACCACTACTGCCAGGCTTGTGCAAAATGCCAACAATCTTAGCGTATCTCTCGCCGTCACATGATGCCCCTCACACCCATTCTCATTGTCGAAATCTTTGATGTATGGGGCATTGATTTCATGGGTCCTTTTCCCTCTTCTCATGGTTTCTCATATATCCTCGTTGCAGTTGATTATGTTTCCAAATGGATTGAAGCCATAGCTTGCGCACCAATGACCATCGAATTGTGGTCCAATTTCTTAAGGAGTACGTCTTCACATGCTTTGGAACCCCCAGAGCTATCATTAGTGATGGGGGTAAACATTTCTGTAATCGAGTCTTTGAACATCGCGTAAAAAAGTATGGCATTACCCATAAAGTTGGTCTCTCTTATCACCCTCAGACTAGTGGTCAAGTTGAGGTTTCCAACCGCAAAATTAAGCAAATCTTAGAAAAAACAGTTAATCCTACTTGGAAATAATGGTCCTTACGCATGAATGATGCTTTGTGGACATACCGTACTGCTTTTAAGAATCCGATTGGCATGTCTCCTTATCGCTTGGTTTTTGGAAAACTATACCACCTCCCTGTCGAGCTTGAACATCATGCTTATTGGGCTGTTAAATCCCTTAATTTTGATATCGACGAGGCTGGCATTCATCGAAAGCTCCAACTTAATGAATTAGAGGAGATACGAAATGATGCCTATGATTTGTCCAAGAATTACAAGGACAAAATGAAGTGGATCCATGACCAAAGCATCTTACGCAAAGAATTCCACCCTGGTCAGAAAGTTTTATTATACAATTCTCGTATCCATCTCTTTCCCGGGAAGTTAAAAACCTGCTGGTCTGGACCCTTTGTTGTTAAATCTGTTACTCCCTATGGTGCCATCACAGTTCAAAATCCTAAGGATGGTAGCCTATTTCAAGTCAACGGTCAACGGTTGAAGCCTTTCTTAGAGCTAGGCCCCACTCACATCGAAGAGATTGACCTTGTTGATCCCATTTATGAAGACTGACTGTTCAATCTTGTTTGGGGGTGATTTTCATCTCCCAATTTTTCTGCCGCCCTGTTATTTTCATAGTTCCTATCTTTAGGGTGAGCACGACTCGGTCTGGCTGAAGACGTTAAACTTAGCGCTATCGGGAGGCATCCCGTCGTTCATTGTTTCTGAGTATGAGTCTTATCCTGTTTGGGGGCGGTGTTCACACCACCCAATGCTATTCACATGCTTTATAGACTCGTCCGTCTTTTTATATCACATCTGTTCTTCAGGTTTCATCTATGCTACAGATTGCGGTACATTTTCATTAGTGGTTCATTATGGTAATATCTTTCCTCCCTTGTGCTTTTATTTTTATATATGGTTTTAAACATCGAGGACGATGTTCTCTTTTGTTTGGGGGTGGCTCTTTTGAAAATTTTCAGAAACAAGTGATTTTAAACTTTTTGTCCAGTTAAAAATAAATTTTTATGATATGATTTGTCTATCATCCCTCTTTTAGAAATTTCGGAATACCCGTGTTCGAACCCAAAAATTATGCTTTTAACCTTAAATTAATTAATACCTCTTAAAAGCGTATTTGCACTATGAATTCCTAAACTCGTCAAATTTTGCACTATCATGTTTACAATCAAAAGTTGAAGAGTAAATATATTCTCAAGAAAGCCTTAAAAGATCACGAGTGGCGACTTAAACCTGTGAGATTTGAGATTTTCACCTTTTTGAGGATTTTTACTTATCTCCGAGTCATAAGTTGACTCAACTTTCTTTGGGTACTACATTTAGTCGTTGCATGATCTCATTATTTTTTTCAAATTTGGTTTAATCACTGAGAATGACATTACTTTCGAGTTGTAAAAAACATGTGTCTTGTAGTTTGTCCCGAGCACTAAATCGATTTTTCCATACACATACCATTTTCCCCATCACATTATCATTCACCCATTATCATTTTCCATATTACCCTTATCCATATGTCCGAAATACCATCCATCATTGCCATCGTTTTTGAGAAAAAGAGTGTGAAATTTTCCATGTAAATTGTCTTCATTTGTGTTATGAAAAGAAAAATGTATCGCAATAAAAAAAAGCAAAGAAAGAAAATAAAAATAGAAAAGAAGTAAAATAAAGATGCGATCATAAGTTCAAATGATGAAGATAATAATCAGTCAAAATGTTTCACTCTTCTCAAAACACCCCATCATTCATCTTCTTCGTTTCATTATCCCATCATACCATTCATAAACCCCATCTTCACCCTTGGTAAAGTGTTCGGGCAAACGAGAAGATTATATGGTGAATAACTCGACATTCTCGACATAGTGGTTAACATTCCTTCATGAGATCATATTTCTTTCATGTATCCGTCCTTTCTTATAAAGTGCGTGAGACGTTTGAACTTGTTTACATTCACTCACATCCTCACACACTAGAGAGATACACTTACCCAATTCTCAGAGAGTTCGATTCAGAGAGATATATCCAGTGAGAATTGAAGTCAAAACGTTGATTCTATAAAGGAGATCTTAGAATTACTCTAATGATACTTAAGATTGTTTCACACTACACATGCTAAGTTTTAGGAAGGATTACGCTTTTGGTATTAAGTAATTTCATATCTTATTTTGATAGTCGAATTCGGTGTTCCTTGATGTTCTTTTAAAGATGGGTTGTATAGCATTTCATCATCTACTCAGATACTGCAATTAAATAAGTTTTTGAATTTTGTGGGTATATTCACTGCAAACCCTCACGAGACACCACTCGTCCTGTAGGGCAACCTATAGGTTTAACGGCTTGTTGCACATGCTAAGTGCAATCGCCAGTGCCTGCGAAAGTGGCACACTTTTGGTTACTTACCTCTGTTTTCTCTCTAATTTTTGCTCGGGGACTAACAATGTTCTGTTTGGGGGTGGTGTGATAAGCACCCAAAAGTGTATAATTTATACCCCGAATATGTGCATTTTAGTCCCTCGTTTTAATTAAAATTGGCCTTATGTCGTATTTTATTATTTTGAAGGTCAATACGCAGTTGCGGTGCAAATAATGATAAATCAGTTCAATTGCAACTCAATAGCGGTCAAAAGCGTGCATCAAAGATTTCAAAGGAGATCGCGAAGTGAGAAGTTCATTCTGAGCTTGTCGAGATGTGTTCCGATGCCACAAACCAGTCCCGTAACCTTAACGGAGCCCAGTCCATGCCCCGAGCCCCGTGTGTGTTGAGTTTGTACCTTTATTATTTTTCTAGATTTTTATTTTTAGTCATTTTTATTTTTTAGGATTTATTTAGATTTATTTACAATTTTTTAGGATTTATTTTCTATTTTTCTAATTCTTTATTTTTGATTTTGATTTTTATTAGTTTTTAATTTATAATCTTTATTTAATCTTATTTTTCTTAGGACTAGTTTTTAGGAATTTATTTTATTTAGTTTTTAGTTTTTTTATTTAGTTAGGATTTTTTAGTTTATTTTAGTTTTTATACAGGTTTATTTATTTATTATTATTTCTTTTTAATTTTTTTAATCTCTTAGTAATAAATTAGAGTTTTTCTAGATTTTTATTTTATTTTAGTTCTAGTTTTATTTTTTTTAGTGTCATTTTTTTTAGGGGTGCAAATTAAATACACGCAAACTAAAACTCACACACACCTAAATCAACCTACACCCAAACACACCCCTACATCTACTATTCATCATCATCATCTTTACACACCAAAACCCACGATTCTCTCTCTACAAAACTCCATCACCACCCAACATCTTTCTCTCTCCACCTTAACCCCCTCTCTAACACTCACCCACCAACCCATTACCCCCTACCCCACAGATCGAAACAACCCGGACCCCCACGCCTGGCGTGACCTCCAGCACCCCTCCCGTCACCTGCGCCGGCAGTGAAAATCCAGACCCACGAGGCCGGCCCAACTCGGGCTGACCGAGCCAACCCAAACCCCGGTCCGAAACTCAAAACCCGAACCACGTACCACCACTGGGCCATCGGATCAGAATCTCACCAACCAACCCAAAATGTAAGCACAAACAAATGGAGGTGGTCATAAACATATGTAAGGGGGTCACAACCATACAATATCTCACCCACCCAATCACCAAATCAACACCTATCCTCACACATGGATAGTGGCCATGCAAACGTATCATGACCTGGGGAATCAACCCAACACCTACTGGTTAACGCTAGGGTGGACTTCCCATTACACATAACCTCCTAATGATAGCACTACCATATAGTTATGTCTCAAATTAATACATAAGCAATAACACACACACACACACACACACACACACACACACACACACACACACACACACACACACATACACACACATATATAATGACTACGTATAGAAATCCCACGACATACTAGTCTACCAGTCCTGAAGTACGAACTGATTTCCCGATTTCTAATTTAAGTGTCCACTCACTTGTAATACGATTCATCTCATGCGAACTCAACTGAATGTTGGACTGAAAATGCACTAACCCATGATAATGGTCCACAGTAATCCCAATCTACCTCAAAAACCCATATTCCTATTTATCAATCACTAACGGGTAAAAAAATTACACAATAAAAATAGGACATACCAGCAAATCGAATCGGTTCGCTTGCAGATCGAATCGGTTCGGTCCAGTGAATCGATTTGCTCCCCCCAATAAACCAATTCAATTTCTTAGGCAACCCTTCGTCTTCAACCTCGGGTTTTCACCTCCCAAACCCATCAATGGAGGTACCAAGCCTCCTAAACCATAAATTAAGGTCCCACATTAACACATAATCATCCCAGAAGTATTTTTAGACCGATCAAACTCGAATCCAACATTAAAACTCAAGGATTCCTACTAATTAATTCAATTTACTCAATCTATAATTAATCCAACCTTAATACCCATTGATCTAACACCCTATCAATGTTCATCGTGTTCATAATCATAATCCAGTAAATTTATCAAGAATTTCTTCCATTTTAATTCTCAAACACAGTAATATGTTGAACACAAATCAGACCCTCTTAATTCATATCCATGATTTCATGTTAAATTCCCAAATAAATTACTAATTAACTATGAACATAATTAACTGCAAAAAATCACAAATCTAAAGCAAGTAAAAACTTGCCTTGTTGGATTAAAATCTAAAACTTAACACGTATAGATGAATTGAATTCGAATATTGTCTCTTCTTTTCTTCTCCAAGCTTTCCTTCTCTCTTTTCTTGTATTTTCTCTTCTCTTTGACTCTATCCCTCGATCTTCACTAATCATAGATTAAATGAGGCTTCCATCCACCCCACTTAACCTTAAATGCCTCTTTATCACACCCCAACCTCATTTTTAGGTGTAGCCCTAAGGGTAAAAAGACGATCATACCCCTTTATGATCCATACTGGGGTTAAAAAGCCCTTGGAACCCAACGATACCCCTGAGTACCAAGTATGGACTATTTAGACCCATTTTGGATCACCGGTGCACTCAAAAGGGTCATCCGAGTCACCGGACTAAAAATGTCCCACCATCTCATTAATTGATTTCAACACATGCGTATAGTACGTATCGCCCTTAAACTATTTAAATTGATTATTCGAACTCTTTAACGCAATATAATAGTCCGTCGCTTTTAACTCATTTAACGACAATATAATAATTCGCATATATATTTACTTAGTACATGCAATTAAATAATAATTATAAATATTAATCCTAAACTTGCTAATTAATATTTATCGAAAGCAATTTAATTTTCCAATTAAACTTAACAATTCGTTGCACACGTGGAATAAAATACTCTTAAAATTAGGGGGTATTAAATCATCCTCAAACTCTTTAGATTCCATGATCCAAACTGTTTAGGTTCCATGGTCACTAATTATTCATGAGGATTGAACCTTCTCAACCTTTGTTCTAGCATATGTTCCTGAGAGTATATCGATGATTCCACACTTATGTATTCTTCAACAATTGGCCCTCCAATATATCGTGTATTCTTAACGTGATCGTTAAAGGTTTTCATCAAGTGTTCAAAAAGATACATCCAGTGATACCTAACGGGACCACATAACAAAGCCTCATTGCATGAGTGCACAAGCAGGAGGATGCTGATACCGAAGAATGATGGAGGAAAATATTTCTCAAATATATAAATTTCCTCAGCTAAAGTTGATTTCGCAGCTTTAATATGCTTTATGCTTACCACTTTTACACAAAGTGGGGTAAAACAAAAACTTATTTGCATAACTGCCCGATGAAGATCTTTGTGCTCGAAGAAGTAATGACTAAACAACAGAGGGATTAATTGAATGTTGATGCATCAGTCGTGAGATATGCACTATTTAAGGTCATGTATTTGGTAGTTTACTACTTTGTTCAAATTACCAGAATAACCAGTCGGAGTTTTTAAGTTGGACAACGTGTCTATGAGTATATTTTTCTCACTAGTAGTCAAAGTGAAAGCAGACTCCGGATAGTAATTCTTCTTGTTATGGGATCATTTTTATCCATAATTTCTTCTTTATTTTTATCTTCTATAGATAGCGCGCTCTATATTTTGAATGAGATCCACCCAAAAATGATCCTATCAGACGTTCTGAAACATTCTTCTCCGTGTGCATCACATAAATTACATGCCTTACACAATGATCTTTCGAATATGAAAAGTCAAAAAATACTGATCGTCTTGACAATGCTAAAAAGGATAGATTTACACAATCAATGATCTGATACCACTTGTTGGAACACGAGGCCCCCAATTTTAAATACTTACTACAAAAGGTAATTTCCTTTTATGAGATGCGGAAGCGTTGATGGTTCAACTTAAACAAATTACCTAATTTTAATTTCTTTTCAAATTAAAATTAAACCAAGTGAAATTAGATTAAACACACACTTATGATAATTTCACTTAAACCAATTTAACCCCATTCAAGTTCTAGAAATTTGCCTAACAATCTTCATGAATCATTTTTTCAATTTTAGGCCAAACCAAAATTTATCAAAATAAACTAAATGACTTGAATTAAATTAACATAAACATTACCCAAATTAACTTAGCACCAAATAAAACAAGTAGTGATTTTAAACCAATTTTATCTTTTTACCTAAGCATGCGTTCTAGGTGAGTTTTGCAAAAGATAAAATAAACAATGAATCACTACGCTGTGATGTACGAGGAAAAACCCACGACGGGAAAATACCTCGGATGGCCCTAGACTCAAATCCACTAAGTACGGTTTTACAAATACAAGACAATAAGACTTACAACACTCTACTTGACTCCATCCAAGCCCCGATGCTTCTTCTTGTATCCACCTCTTCCTAGAGAATAACCACGAAGCTCCACCGCAGTCTTGGAATCCACCGATCGGACTTTTTCCGTCACCGCCACTCGAACAAGGAGCCTTTATCCAAGTGGGTATGACAACGCAAACTATCTTCTTCTTTGTGGGATTTAGAAGCAAACCCAAACTCCTCTTCAAATGGCAGAGATAAAACCGGTGCCAAACTCCAAGCAAAGTATATATATAAAGGAACTTGGATATACAAACTATGGGTGTAAAACAGAACTGTTTTAAGGATTTTCTTGAAAAATTAACACTCTAAACAATGAACTTTTTCTGGGAAAGTTGAACTCTCAAAACTCTCTTTAGGAGTTAGAATAGTATGAAAAAGTTAAGTTAAAAAACTTTGTTCCCCCACCTAGATATTCAGGAAAAGAGTTAGTGGAAAAAGTAGTGGGAAAGTGGGAAAACTGCTCAAAAACTGCCAATTAATTGTTCCCGCGAAATCTTGTTCGAACGAGATTTTCGTTCAAACGAGCTTTCTAATGAAGTTCCAGTGAATTAAAAAATGAACTCGTTAGAAATCTCATTCGAAGTCTCGTTCAAACGTCCATCTCGTTTGAATGACAATTCGAATGATGTTACAGAGGCCAATAAGGGAACTTGTTGGCAGACTTCATTCGAACGACATTCTCGTTCGAACGACAAACTCGTTCGAACGATAATTCGAACGAACTTCCAAAAAGCTAAAAATTTTGATTTTTAGCCCAGAAACTTTATTTTAAAGTTTTAATGAAACTTTCTGAAATTAAACAACAGTTTAAAGATAAAGTACACTCAATACTAAATGCTCCAAGCTCCTATATAAATATTCAAATTGCATTCATACCTTAGGAGCAATGGAACCAATGTTGTTGACGTAGAAACGAGGCACATTAAACTCGTAATTTGATAAATCTTTAAACATGTCCGCTACGTCTTCAACTTTAGCATGTCATCGGCTTGAAGGATGGTCAATAACTCTATCCTATGACTCAAACGTTTTTGTCCAAAATTGAGCAAAATCTACAAAGGACTCAATTGGAAATTTGTGTCCTTACACATGCCTTCATTTTACTAGGGTCGTTCATATCTTCCTTAGATTTACGCTTTAGGTATACAAACTGAGGGTGTTTGCCTTAATACCCATTCCTTGTAGTCGCAGCCTTCACCTTCTCCTCTATTTGATGATTAAAAAATTAATCAAGTTATGTACTATGCTCATAACCGACAGGTAAGAAGTTATAGTCGTTCCTAAAAGGGTGATTGGTCAACATAAATCTACGACGACCCATATAACTCGTCTTACCACTATACGGTGCATCCATAATAACCATAAACACTGTAACCAAATAAGGTCTCATATGCAAGAAGGTCATGGATTTCCCACATCACCATTACTTTAAGTGTGAAATCTTCACCCTTATTAGCGTCAAATGCCCTCGCTCCTTTATCCCATAACTCTTTAAGTTCTTAAATTAATGGGGATAAGAAAATATCAATATCATCATCGGGAGACTTCGACCCAAGTATCAATAACGATAACAATGTGAAATCATTTCTCATGCACAATGTTGAAGGGAGGCTTAAAGCGCCATAAAAATAGGCCAATAACTCTAAATAGTGCTTAATTACCGAAATGGTTAAACCCATAGGTTGATAATTCAAGATGGACATTGCGCAATTCCTTTACAAATTTAGGGTGTCGTGCATTTGAAAGATGCCAGATGAGTAAATCAATTGGATGATGCATGAGATTCCCACCAATCTCTCATCAAGCGTGCCATGTCATAGCCTATGATAGCCACGGTGCAGTGAAAAATTATTTTAATCATGGCCCAAAGGAAAAATACTTCAAAACCTTCAAAAGTTGTTCCATTAATTAACCGAAATTTCAACACTCGGAGGGACTCTGTCTTTCATATCCAAAATATCAAAGCTCAATGACCCTATGAAAAATTTCTTTGCTGAAGGTTCCTCCGATATGTTCTCAATTATTCAACAACTTAGCAAAGAACATTTTTCTTTGAACAGTAGGGGAATGAAATCTCTTACAAAGTTGTTAAAAAATATCATCCTTGACTGATTTCGGTCATCTGCTGCCTTAAATCCGACGTGCATTTCCCCAAGCAACAAACACTAGGATTTAAAGATTTGGACATCATTTTTAGTGTAAGTAGGATTATTCCCCAGGAGGGAGAACCCAATGGGATTATTCTCATTTTATCGAGAGGTATTGATAGAGAGGGGTGGGGGTGTTGGATTAAAAGGAATTTGTTATCTACTCGTAGATGGAGTGGTAGAGTGAAACATTAGCGTAAAAGAGTAATGGTCACCCAATGGTGATCAGAATCCAGGTTGGGGTACAGGAGATGAGAATCCAGGGGTCTCCCGTCATCATTTGGTGCATTATGTCATTCAACATTATCTATAAAAAAAATAACAATTAATTCATTACACTAACATGTTTATGACTATATATATGTATATACCTTCTCATAATAAGACTTAAAATATGTTCAATGTGTCTGATATCCATCCATTCGGTATTACTTTTTAAAAATCTATAGATTTTCACACGTAGCCAATCACGAGGAAGCATATCTATGATTGATGTATAGATGTCTAAGAGATGAACTCAAAATCCTTTCTTCACCAACTTATTGCCAAGATTAAATTTAACGTGCATATGTCATGAGACATAAGAGTCTTGGTAAATATTGTCTTTACGTAGTTGTATCTACAATGGGTGAGTGTTTTTTTTTGCCTTTTTGACAGTCTAAGTAATGTCAGGACTATGTTGGTGAAATATATTCTCTACTGCCTCATCCCAGTTGTCTAATAGGGAAAACAGAATATGGTCGAATAGGTACTCTTACGATAGATGAACTCCACGATTTTCAAGGTAATTAAATTGTCCAATCTCCTTATACCCATACTTGTAAATATGAGTACCCTTTATATGGGCTGCACTAATAAAAATGTATAAGTGTGGTCGTTTTACAACCTCTCGTACTCTTGTTGATAGTAATTATCACCGTGACACATTTTTTTAAAGAAAAATATATGAGGGTGTGAATATGAGTCCTACAAGTAATGACTTTAATTGATCATTAACTATTTATCATTTTTCAATCGACCCAATTCAAGTTTATCTTATTTTATTTAATCCTAACATTGTTATACATCCTTCCGCCTTTTTACGTTCACCCTGCCAATATCAGTAAGTCCAAATTAAGTTAATTTTATTATTAATCCTAAAATTAATATATGTCCACTAAATGTGAAACCCCTTCCACCAATTTGTGTTCACCCATACAACAACCACTTAAGAAAGGGGTGAACACGACCACAACAGTCCACCAAACGGTATTATCCATATTATTCATCCTCGCAATATTAACAAGTTAAAATTAAGTTTATTTTTATTTAAATTAATCCTAAAATTACTATATGTCCACTAAATGTGCACTTTATACATGTGTGCTTATGTTACGTAAAAAAGGCACCTAGAAAGCACGTATGTTATAACAGTCAACCAAATATATGTACAAGTCGAATTATACACGTTATACAAGTATGTGTTGCTATAATAGTCGACCGAAGATATGTACAAATTTAATTATACACGTATATATAGTAATAATAGTCAAGTAAACAGTAATAATACTATGTTATGTAAAAGAAAAGATAAGCAAAGTAACATGAATAAAAAAATCACCTATAATCAGGTGAACTTCGTTATTATTCTCCAATAGCATGCGTACATGAAACAAGGAGAAAACACATTTAAGTATATGTGTGTGTGTGTGTGTGTGTGTGTGTGTGTGTTATACGTGTGTGTATACAAGTATGTGTTATATGTGTGCATATACGTGTATGTGTTATACGTGACTTTAGTATGTGTATGTGTTATACATCTGCACGAGCGTGTGTATGTGCTATACATATACACGTGTATGTTATACATGTGCACGTGTGTGACTTGGTTATACATATATGTTCATGTGTGTGTGTGTGTGTGTGTGTTATACATGTGCGTGCGTGCGTGTGTTATACATATGTCTGCCCGTGTATATGTGTGTTACACATGTGAACTTTTGTGTGTTATATATGCGTGCATGTGTGTGTTATATATGTGCACATGTGTGAATTATACATGTTTTCAAATAAATAACGAGGAAGTACATAAAAGCACAAAACACAAGAAAACCATAATTTTTTGGTCCCGTGATTCAACTACAAACCCATAATTGGAACCAAACATCGAGAATCCCTAAACAAAGATCTGAACCTGTGGGAGAATAATAGCTTATACCCTCACTAAAATTTTCATAAATTTCTCAGCTAATAAGATATTATACCACATACAAAAATATTGACAATACCAATCAATGAATCACATGTACATTGTGTAAATAGGTCGATCTAATCAAAATGACCAAACAAGCAAAAACTTTAATCGAATTTTAAAAAACAAAACACGAATGCATTGTGTAAGCTTAAAAATATCAAATAAAGATTAAAAATTAATGTCATGTGATAAAACCCTATATACACACATACATGTAATAAAAGGCAATTTATTCAGTAGGAGATAAACATTTCAGTCTCTCACACACACATTGGGCTACTACACATTGCCTGAGAATTAATTGATTATGGCCTAAGTTGAGGAACTCCATTTTTAAAGGTTTGATTGAAAATATTTTTTTATGAAATCAATTATCTTAAACGTAAGATATACTCCTTTTTTTCCTTAAACTTTTATCTTTTTTTTATGTCCCTAAATATTGGATTCCTCACAAAATTGAAAAATTGGATTCCTCTACTGTAACATTAGTTTCCTTTAATGGCCTAAATTATAAAATCGACATTTCAATGTCACACACACACACACATTTTAGTCTAAAACTCACACACACAATTCAGTCCTGCATACACATACACACACGCACACATACATACATTTCAGTCTCACACATATACGTACATACACATATACATATATATAACAAAATTATACAGTTCAACACATGCGCAGACATACAACTATATGTTTACATAATTAGAGAGGTAGAGTACCCCTGAGAGAGAGAAAGAGAGAGAGGCGATGGTCGAAGGAGAGGGAGGCAGTGGTGGTGGTGGTGGTGTGATAACCCCTATTTTTCATGTAATAGTTGGTCAGGCTAATACGCTGAAGATGGGGCTTATCAATCAATCCATATCATTCTCAACGTCAAAATAATAAACTAAAGACTGTAGTTAAACCATCCATACATGCGAATAAACTAAAATGAAAAAAATCTCATAAATAAATAAGTCTCAACCCAACTGACATATGAAATACTGAAACATCACGACTTTGAATAAAATTGATTGAATAATAAATCTGGGCGTATACCCATACAAGATTCTGAAAAGGGAATAACTGAAATTGAAATAAATAGTAACCTATGCTAGAATTAAGGGACTAGAATCTGCTATGCAAGGTGGAAGTGTAAGTCTCAGCTTCCTTCAAACCTATTGATCCTGTCTAAGCAAACTTGAAAAATATTTTTTTATAATTTGGGTCAGGGCCCAAAAGTGTGCAAGAATTAACTTTCAACATTTGCAGCTAATGATGAAATTACCAATAACTACCACCCCTCAACCAAGTGCAATACTACATACATGTCCCAACCCAAGTCATAATCATATAAAAGGGCTCTATCTATAGATTAACATAAGTGATCTTAATAAATAAGTATTAAGGAATGAAACTTACTACCCAATTAGGATCGCACCCCAATGACCACGCTTATATTTTAATCATAATGTTCTCTGTATTTTAACATTTCTTACTTAAAGTGTTCATTTTCGAACTATAATGTATAAACCAACCACCTCAATGTCATCCATAAAGAATTACAAGTAAATCACATAATATATTTAACATGACATAAAAAATGGATAACTATTATGCAAGATGTAACTAACTATATATGTGAGAATACACTCGAACACTAACCTACAAATGCCACCCACACATAACACAAGTCAATCACACATAGTATTGAACGTGACATATGGTTCATTATTAATTGTACATTACTAGACTATATAAAAATGTATTTTATATAAATATTGCAACACACGAAGGCCACTTCCTTTAGGGACAATCTATTACTTCTATCGATAAATCCGTAAGATTTCCTCACCTATCGAACTTAAACAAAACACACATAAGCAATAGAGCGATCACCACGCAGTATACCACTGATAGGGCCCATATAAAAACCGTTTGAATGGATCTACCCAACCAATCTCCTCTCATCACAAAACGGTGAATCCAACGCGGGATCGATGCAACTTTCGACGCTATTATGCTTTAATCAGCCAAATGCGCGGCCCCATGCCCAATGTATGCATCCCCAATCAATAGATTCCCCGTTTGGGTGTGTTTACATAAACAAAAATACACACACACACATACACACACACACACACACACACACATATATATATATATATATATATATATATATATATATATATATATATATATATATATATATAGATAGATAGATAGATAGATAGATAGAGAGAGATAGAGAGAGAGAGACACTAACTGGATAACGCATACTCTAAAGCGTACCCAAAAACATCTAAATCCCTAATCGCTGGATTGATTATCTCATCTCAAGGCTTATTCATTATCAAACATCATCATGACCAACGCCTAGTTTAATGCATGTCTAAAGTATGAGTGCTTGAATATACATTTAGATTTGTTTTCTCGTAACATTTAATTTAATCTCTTCATTTACCTACTATTTATCGTACGACCTATAACTTCTCAAGACCATAATCACCTACCGAAAATACTGGAGCTAATCACTCTCCAAACCCAATGCATTCTTACATTATAAGATACCTCACACATTGCCCAATATTATCTCAGATGGAACAAAAACAACACTAAGGTTTTCTCTAACTTATTAAACTATCCCCAAGATTACCTAAGTCAGATCCCTAACTAAATTAGGTGTATTAATCCTAAAGGAAAGTCTCCAATTTTCGGTCTCGCGCACCATTTTGTAGAAAAATCATATCAAATCCAAAAAAAATTAAAAAAAATACGAAACCAGCTCCCACGCATTTGTATTTTAACTCTAGACAAGCATGGTAAATTTTTAAAATCGTTTGAAAGAGAAAGTTACCTCGTTCGAACACGAACAACACTGTACTTCATCCCTAAATATGAAAATTAACCCCAAAACTCCCCAAAAATCTTGATTAAATCCCCACTAAGGTCTCCATTTGAATTCCCATTATACCAAAACCTAAAACTAACATCTAAGGGCATGAATCCTAATAATCACAAACATGGATTTTCTACACGATTTCAATCACTAATCAAATTAACTCAAAATTCCTTAAGAACAATTTATAAATCCTTAATCGCTTTAAATTTAAGATTTATTAAAAATGGATTCAATGAAAAAGTAACTATAAACCTAGACATGGATTCTAACATTGTTCAAATTAGATTTCACCCAAAATTCTCATACTAATTCACCCCAACCATTACTTTCCTAAATACGGGTTTATCTCAAATTAATCTTAGGTATCATAAATTAACACATGATTGTTTTAAACAAAAATCAGTCCTAATATACTCCAAAATCTCAATTAAATATGGAAGAAGAAATATTCTAAATCAATTAATGATACAGTAAGGTTGAAAGTAAATTTGTGCCTTAGGTTTGAAGATTTAAGAACTCCCTCTTGAACCTTTTTGATTTCTCCTCTCCAAGCTTTCTATAATCCTCCCATGTGATTATGGTTGCTAGGGTTTTATTTAGTTAATAATATAACATTAATGAAAATGTCCTAGCCCTAATAAAAACTCCAATTTTCGCACATCTTAATGATCCCCAATTTTAGACCCCTAAAAGATCCCAAAATGCTACTCGGAATACTCAAAAATTCACCGTAAGGGTACATCTACCCTTGGGGCCAAACTTATGATGCTTAAAACATATAAGCGGGCCTTCATATCATCCCCGAGTCCACTCTAAATAGGTATACCTCAAATCACACGGTAAATCCTTTCGATGTAAAATAAAATGATGCATTTAATTATTTTACGCGTTAATCGCATATAGTCCATCTCATTAATTACACTTACTAATTATGATCACATGCGGTACAAATAAATCACATAACACGCACATATAATTATCATTTAAATGTGGAAAAAGTTAATTACTAAATATTTAAAGTAATTATTAATTCCTGTACATTAGTTATACTGATAATTAAAAATTGAAATAAAAGTAAATAAATGACATGAAGTTACGGATATTACATTATCCACCCCCCAATAAAGGAATTATATCCTCAAAATTTAACATGAACTTGACTATAGGAGTTTCGGGTAATTTTCTCGCATGTCATCCTCCCTTTCCCAGATCGACTCATCATTGTGGTGCCCCCACTAGACATTCACTAAAGAAACTACCTTGGAATTAATTTTATGCTCCCTATGATCCAAGATAGAGACATGATTCTCCTCATAATTTAATGTTGGAAATTAATGATAAGTGACGAAATTAATTATTAAATTTCAATTATATTAAATTCCGAATTTCCCATTTATGTGGTTTTAATAAATGTCAGATAATTAATTAGGAATGTGATAAATAAAGATATTAAAAGATTTGGGTAAACCTTATCCGTTAGTCACATGATGGTTAGTGGCATTAGTGGGAGACTTGAAAGAGTCCCACCTCCACTAGGATTCCGACCCTCTTCCTCTTATAAATAGAGACCTCTACACCATCTAGAGTCATCTCATAACACACTATTTCTGAGGTGGGAGAGAAATTCCGAGATTCTATTTTGAGTGTAATTTTTCCAAAATGGGAGATTGATGGAGCAATTAATCAAGATTGATCAATGCATTGGATCAAGGTAAGTCTTATTTTATATCGTTTAGACGTATTTTGTGAAAACATGAAGATCTAAGATCCTTTTATTAAGAACAATTGTATGTTAAACTTTAATCATATTAATGTGTTCATGATTAATATTAGAGTGTTATTAAGAATGATTTACATGTGGTATCAGAGCTAAAGTTTAAGATCTCATGATTTTCCTTATTGATGTTCGTCTATAATGAAATATGTGCCTAAGACTTTCTGCGACATTTTTATTTATGTCATTAAACTGCTTGTGCCTGAGACCTTCTACGACGTCTTATTTCTGTCATTAAATCTGCTCTTAAAGTGTGTCTGAGATTTTCTGTGACGTTTTTCTTCTGTCGCCAATACTCACTGGTGAGAATGAAAGGTCAAAACTTGATCGAAATTTTACGAAACTGACATGGTCGACTGGAAACGTCGAAATAAACAAAACCCATTGTATATAATGGGCACCACCTTACTTTTGCGTTTTGACGTCGTTAAGACCCTTAAAATTGCGTTTTTGCCGTTTTTGGTAATAATGTTGACGTCAATATCTCACTCCAGAAAATTGATTTCTGAATTCCGCAAATTGTTTTGAGATCCTGAAGTAATTATCTACATCTCTGTGGTGCTAACTAAAATTTTCTATTTTTGGCAAAAATTACGATTTTCCCAAATATTATGTATTTTTCCACCACAGGGGTTGTTTTTAATGTTCATGGTTGTTCTAATATTCATCTTATGTATTAATTGGTATTGATGAAAGGGTTCAATATAAAATTTTGAATATTAGATGTATGATTATGTGTTTGATAATAACATTTCGATATATTAGGTTATTGTGCATAATCTATAATTGGTAGCCCAAAGGTCCTAATGTAATTATGAATTGATGTTTCGACAATAATATTTATATGATGTTGGATGGGGAAGACATAAAAGCGTCTTAATCTATAATTGTAAATATTAGATTATTGTGTATGCATTTATATTTGGACCATTAATTATACATTAAGTTTTGAGTATAATATTTTTGGGGCATTGATTTTACATAAATAATGTTTATGACTTCCAGAAAAATTATTTTTTGAATTCTATCGAATGTTTGAGATTTTGGAGTAATTTCCTACAGTTCCATGATGCTAACTTATTTTTTTTAAATTTTTTTTTTAAGTTTTTCCATATTTCATGTATGTTTTATCTAGAACTGTGATAAAATCTTGCTCTAATGATCCTTTTTTAGTTGAATATTCGTACCAAACACACGCTAACATATCTCATATGGTAGGATATTAGACTTACGTTATTATTAATATTCATATTTTGATAAGTCTCGTGCCAAACACATGCCAATGATTCATATTGTTGAATATTATGATATTCGTGTTTTAATAAGTCTCGTGCCAAACACAGGCCAACGATTCATGTGGTTGAAAATCAGAATTATTGTTTATTCTAATGCTAATACTCCCATTAAGTTGAATTAAATGCCAAACACAAGCTACAATTCATATGTGCGGATACTAGATTTATGATTTCGTTGCATGCATGCATATTTAAATGCATGACTTGCAAATTTTGAGACTCATAAGTAAGTATTCATTCAGTTTAATCAAATGCCAAATACAGGCTAAGATTACATGTGAAGATATTATACTTGTAGTCATTTCAGATTATCCTAATGTTTGTATAAGGTTAAATTGAAGCGCAACACATGTTGATATTTGAATCAAATAAACATTGGAATTTTTGCAAATGTTAAATAATTGACATCAATGTTAAAAAGTCATATTGACATATGCTACTAGTATGGTAATTGTGATTATAACCGTATTGTGCATTAGTATGACCATGAATGATTTGGGTCAATATTTCTGATTTGTTAATCATACATAAGTGATGAAGCGAAAGTAAATGATTTATGTCTTCCATTTACTATCATTGTGTAATATCTCATGTAAACTCTTTGTCTATTTGATTTTCACATTATGTCTAATTTTTCGTGAATTTCAAATTAAGGAATAGACAATAATATAATTATTCATGTATTACGGGTATTTTGAACATGTATGCGTATCTCTAATATTTATATAATATAAGGTTTGGTGTTCATTAAAGTGCTCCATACCAGAAGATATAAATATTGTACTAATGCATTAATATCATGCATATTTTGGTTGCCTACGGGTCCATGTATGATATTGAATGCTAGGATGATGATGCTTTATGATGTTGCATACATATTATTGTTTATTCATTTATTATGATTACAATAATTGAACAAAATATTAGTGGTGATATATATTTTGGGAAGGTAATAATGGTCGTCAAACACAAATGCCATAGTTTCTTTCACTATCATATCACCAATTAAGTTTATGAAAACCATAAACATGAATAATTTAGCTTATTGATCATGCGATATTTAATGAAAATAAGTGAAAGATTTATTGACTTGTGTATGTAAGTCTTTACGTAATGTAATATTCATATTATGAAATGTTTGGTAGTCACTACAGTGACCCAACTAGAATGGCAATGAATATTAAATGTAAAGATGGTGGTAGTAGTAACTCATGATGCTTATAATTGTAAAGATATTAATGGGATATATTGAGTTTATTTCTTCAAGCAAGGTTATTCCTTACAGGGAATCAATTTTGAGTTATTGAATGAACATCATAGATCACATACATTATTATAGTATGTGAAAATAAGTTGTGCACAAATGTCGTGTACAATATAATGAAATAACATTATACCCAATAAAGTAATCTACAAGCATCATATAATCGATATTTCACGGTTACTACTGACAAAAACTCACGGTTATGCACTCAATTTCTCATGTAATCGATGTGTGTGTTGTTAAATCAAAGCATTAATGAAGAGCGCAATTTATCTCATTATCTTATCACATATTATAGTATCCCATTTTATTTCTCTAAAAATTTCATATTTAATTTGGTTAAACAAATTAAGTTTGTTTACATATTGCACACTCGGACTAATAATGATAAAGATAATATGTATCTTTTATGATTTGAAATGAGTTTTTCATCTCAGTAGAGTTTTCAAGTTATACTTATTGTGTTATATAAATTATTTACTTTTGATGCAAGGATTTTTTACAAAACAAACTAGAAATGCTAATAATATTCTTTTCTATTGTTCTTGGGGAATCAAATCGCCATTTGTTTTCATAAACCCTCAATTTCTTTTGGAAAATGTTTGTCTAGACTTGATCGTGAGGGATATGTTCTAAAGAATCTTTTGATGTATATTTTTTCAAGGGTTATGATTTTAGTTTTGATGTTTTGTACAAAATAAAGTTTGGACATAGTTCTTTAAAGATTTGTTTGATCCTGCATCATAATCATAGGGTTATTGATGAAACTCTTTAATCTTGTTCCAAATTAAATCTGTACTCCTTTTCATAATTTTCGTGGACAAGATTTTGTAATGTCTCTTACAAATTTTGATAGTCGAGTTGTGCTCTTAAGGTATTACGATGTCTAATATAAGGATGACCTATGTGGCCCAAGTGGGAGATTATGAGAAACTTCCCTTACAGTGGACCTACATAGATCATATAATTGTCATTGACACGTATTTATTGCATTAAAGTCAAATTTATTATGAAAGGTGAAATTATTGGTAGTAGAAAATCATGAAATATGGTTATAAAGGAAGGTAGGGTACTTATCCCATTACCGATAACCTCTTGAATACTTGTTCTTTTAGTTGTTAGATTATCTAAACAGCAAAGAACAAATAAATGATCAGCCACTAAATGATAGTATTGTCACCGTGAGAGAAATGTAGATAAAATCATAAGGAATAGTATTAAGAAGATCCTAAAAGGTCTACTATCCTAAATGATTATGTAGTGTATCTGCATGAACATGAATTTGGCGTATGGATAAATAATGACATGGTTTTATTTTTGAAAGTCATAAGAAGTGAAACTAATTGACTACAACTAAGTTTAAAATCTCGTTCAATTACATAATTGATGCACTAAAGTCGGGTATGAAGGGGTCATCAAGACCAAACGCGACATTAACGGTAGTTAAACGAGATAAAGCTAAATTGTAGTAAAATATTTCACCATTAATGAAGAAAAGGTTATAAATGAACCTTCTCAATTATATGTAAGGACGTAGAATTCTTATGACATTAGTATCTCATTATGATTGCATTGGATCAAGGTAAGTCTTATTTTATATCGTTTAGACGTATTTTGTGAAAACATGAAGATCTAAGATCCTTTTATTAAGAACAATTGTATGTTAAACTTTAATCATATTAATGTGTTCATGATTAATATTAGAGTGTTCTTAAGAATGATTTTACACTTACATCATGATGAAGCTCTATCTCATCAATATATATATATGTTGGTAAGCCACCTCATCCCTAAGGAATCTCCATAACGTCGAGACATGAAAAATATCATGGATTCGTTGCTAGTGATATAGAAAAGATAAATGATACGCTATTATCTTGATAATCTCACTAATAGGTAATTGTTCCACATACCGAGGAGATAACTTCCCTTTCTTGCCAAATTGCATTACTCCATTCATGGGAGACACCCTGAGTAGTACCTGATTCTTAACCTTAAAATTTAAGTGCCTTATCTTCGCATCCGCATATCTCTTATGTCAATCCCGAGCAATCTGAATCCTACCCCTGATCATTTTCACATTCTCTGAGGTGTCCTGGATGAACTCTGGTTTCACGAGCTTGTTATCCCCCACCTATAACCAGCAAGAGTGAGAACCATAAGGTTTCCCATACAATGCCTCAAATGGCACTATGCCAATATAGAACTGGTAGTTGTTGTTGTAAGTGAACTACACTAATGGTAAGTAATGCTCCCAACTACCTTTGAAGTCCAAGATACAGATCTGTAATATGTCCTCTGATACACCCGCTCTGTCTAACTATTCATCTGTGGATGGTACGAGGTACACAACCTCAATTCTGCCCCTAATTCTTACTGGAAACTCCTCTAAAAGTGGAGCACAAAAATCTTATCGATATCCGACATAATGACGAAGAGCTTGGCATACTGCTCTGAAGTATAATCCGTCCAAACTAGCAAAAAGTGAGCCGCCTTTGTCAAAGGATCCACGATCACCCAAATGGAATTGTGTCCCCACTGTGACTTAGGTAACCCCATGACGAAATCCATGGAAATACTCTCCCATTCCCATAATGGAATCTCAAGAGGTTGTAGGACACCTACTGGTCTTTGAAGGTATACATTAACCATTTGGCATGTGTCACACTTGTATATAAAAACAATGATGTCCTTCTTTATGCCTACCCACAAATACTGGGGCCTCATATCCTGGTACAACTTATTCTTACTGGGATGTACACAAAATGAGATCCATGCACTTCAGTCAGTACTGCTCATTGTAAATCCTCGTCCTTGGGAATTACTAAGATACTGATGTAATCCTCCCTCAAAACCAATCAAGTAATACTTCGCTCCCTCTGTCAATAACTGTCTCATATTTTCCTAATAAAAAGAATCTTTAGCATGTTCCTTATCGACCCTAAAGATAATCTTGGGTATAAAGGTAAGAACTACCATAAATGCATGTGGTAACTCATCGTCTATACGAAAAGAACTCCACTTCTCCTTCCACATTGTTGCTAGCTCAACTATCGATTTATGACTCAAGGTATCTGCCACTACATCTTCCTTACTCAGGTGATATTGAATATCAAACTAATAATACTTCACGAACACAAGCCCTTTACAAATCCTCGTGTTTAACTCCCTCTGCGTGAACAAGTACTACAAACTCGTATAGTTCGTATATAAATGGAATTTCTCTCTCAAAAGATAATATCTCCAAAAACATAGTGCAGACACTACGACTGCTAACTCCAGATCATGAGTGGGGTAATTTCTACCGTGAGGCTTAAGCTTCCGGCCTCTCCTCCTGCATCAATGCACCCCCAAAGTACCTATAAGGATGCATCGTTAAAAATTATGTAGTTTATCCCCCCTATGAGTTAAGGTGAGCAGTGGAGCTGAAGTCAACTTGACCTTCAACTCGTCAAAATCCTGCTGGTACAAATCATCCTAAATTAACGGTATGTCATTTCCCATAAAATTTAGCAGAGGCCCAACTATTTTTAGAGCCCCTAAATGAATCAATTGTAGTACCCGACCAAACCCAAAAAATTGTGCTCCTCTGTAGGTACTGTGGGTTTTCCCAAATCCATCACTGCTAAAACATTTATTGGATCTACTGATATCCATGTCTCAAACACAACGTGGCCAAAGAACTATACCTGCCTTAACCAAAATCCACACTTCTTTAATTTAGCACATGCTTGATGGTCTTGTAATGTCTGTAAGATTATTTGCAAGTGTTGAGCGTGCTTGTCTATGGTTCGAGAACAAATCAATATGTCACATATGAACACGATAACAAACTGATTCAAAAAGTCCATGAACACCATATTCACCAGGTCTATAAACATCGCTGGAGGATTGGTTAAACCAAAAGGCATAACTATAAACTCCTAAGACCTATATCTCGCCAAAGATGTTATCTTCAAAACATCTTCATCCCGAATCGTCAACTAATGGTAACTCGGTCTCAAATTAATCTTTAAAAAGTACGAAGCACCCCCAACTGGTCGAATAGGACACAGGGAAACAAATGCTTCTTTCATACAATGACCTTGTTCAACTTCCAATAATCAATACCCAACCTCAAAGTCCCTTACTTCTTATTTATGGACAAAACTGGAGCATGACAATGCGAAGTACTCCTTTAGATAAATTCCTGACCTAGCAACTACTGAATCTAGTCCCCAAGATCTCTCATTCCTAAAGGAGCCATACGATACAGTGCGCACGCAAGACCCAAGGCCAAATTAATCATAAATTCAATATCACAACTCGATGATAACCCCTAAATCTATAGAAACACATTTGATAACTTCCTAATAACCAAAATAGAGTCAAACGAAATGACGATTGTCTCAAAAGTATCCTCCTTAATGTAGTCTAAATGTGTGTTAGACCCTCCTTCCGAGCGTGGCATCACAACTAAGTAAATCTCTTGCCTCAGAATGAAAAAGACGATGGACCTCCCAAAAAAATCCATACGATCTCTATAAGTGGCTAACCAATCCATCCCTAGTATAATTCCATATTCTGACATGTTTAAAATAAGTAGGTCGCTAAAAACCTAAGTTTCCCAATGCCTACCCCTATATCTCTACACACAGAACGTATGGGTGCCATTCTACCCATGGTCGAATCTATATGTAGTACTATTTCTGACGCTAAGTCTACCATCCCCGATGATCGAGCATAACTAGTACAAACGAGCGAATGTGATGCACCAGTAAAAAATAAAATGCGTCTTATATTCCCAAATATTGGAAATTTACCCTCTATTAACGGCGTTGGTGCTAGTGACTCTATAGGTGAGATGTGATATACATGCCCATACTGTAACTGTTATTGTCCCTGAGGGTGGGAGGGTAGTGCTGGTAGTGGTGAAACTCTTGCAACTCGTGGGGATGATAATTATTGATGTTGCCCTGAAAATGCCTAATACCGACGTTGACCCCCTGCTCTTGTGACCCACGTTTTCCCTGAGGTAACCTCTTTTCTATGTGTCCTCCCTCTCCATAATTGTAACATCAACCATAAAATTAGCGCTTACCCTACTACTGTCCCTGTTGGACTTGTTGGCCATGGCTCTGTTGTCACTGGCCCAAATGACCTCTCACCTGTTGTCCCTGGCCTAGTGGTTGTACTGGAACTGCTGACCTTATCCCTGATGGCTCGAATTCTTTTAATCATCAAAACTCCTGAGCATCTTATACTAGTCTCCTGACTCGAAGCCCTTAAATTGGCGAGGCCTTTAAGCGCTACCTCCATTCGTCTTGCCCTGATGGCTCGAGGTGTCTGTATTACACCTCTTCCTGCCCTTACTCTTCTGAAACAACCTGTGATCCTGACAATGCAATAAGATGACATTCACCATCAGAGTATAAGTATTAAAATTTGAATTCCCTGGGAGGGACTTCCTGATGTGCCAGACTGACCCCATTGTAAACTTCTCCATTTTCTTCTCCTCAGTCTCTAACTCTCCCAAGGAAAATAATACTAGTGCAATAAACTCCTCCTCATATTCTACTACGCTGCGGTTCTCCTTCTTGAGATCCATAAAACATCGCTATATCTTTGTTATCACTGCAGGTGGGAAGTACTTACAATCGTACTTTACCCATAACTCATCAATAGTCATTCGGTCCCACTCCTCTAGTGTGGTGACTGACTCCCACCACTGTAGGTCTGATCCTACCAATCTGAACGAAGCTAACGTATGTGAACTCCACCATTCTCAAATGCCTCTGGATATCCTTCTTCGATTGGCACAATCCCTAAACAACCCTCTAAACCTTTGGGAGAACAATATCTTCTGAACTAACTAAAATTTTCATAAATTGCTCAGATAATGAGAGATTGTACCATATATAAAAATACTAACACAGTACCAATCAATGAATCACATATACATTGTGTAAATTCATTGATATAATCAAAATGACCAAACAAGCAAAAACATTAATCAAATTTCCAAAAACAAAGCATAAATACATTATGTAACGTTAAAAACATCAAATAAAGATTAAAAATTATTGGCATATAATAAAACCATATCTATAAAGATACATGTAATAAAAGGCAATATATTTAGTAGGAGATAAACATTTTAGTCTCATATACACGCATTGGGCCAACAAATTTCCTGAGAATTAATTGATTATGGATTGAATTGCAGAACTTCATTTTTTTAAGGTTTGATTGCAAATATATTTTCTTGAAATCAATTATCTTAAATGTAATAAATGCTCTTGTTTTTCTTTAAATTTTTCATTTTTTTTCTACCCTTAAAAATTGGAAAGTTGGATTCCTATATTACAATATTCATATCCTTTAATGGCCTAGATTACAAAATCGACATTTCAATCTCACACACACAAAATTCATTCTAACACACACATAATTCAGTCTCACACTCACATACATATACAAATACATATACACATACACATACACGTACACATACACATACACATACTAGTCTCACACACATATATACATACATACATATATATACACAAAAATTATACTGTTCAACTAGACACACACATACAAATCCTTGTTTACATAATGAGATAGGGAAAGTACCTAAAAGTGAGTGAGGAAGTGGTCAAAGAGAGGGGAGAGAGATGTGGCGGTGGTGGTTTGACAACCCCCATTTTCCAGATAATAGTTCATTAGGATAATACGCCAAAGATGGGGCTTATAAAAAAATGTATATAATTCTTAAGATCAAACCATAAGTTAAAGATTGTAGTTAAACCATCCACATATGCGAATAATCTGAAATGAAAAAAATCACTTAAATAGATAAATCTCAACCCAACTAACAAATGAAACATCTAAACATCACGAGTCTGAATAAAAATGATTAAAAAATAAATTCAGTATTATGCCCATACAAGACTCTAAAAGGGAAATAACTGAAACTGAAGTAAATAACAACATATGCTATAATCAATGGACTAAAATTTGTTATGCAAGGTGGAACTGTAAGTCCGAGGTTCCCTCATCCCTGTTGATCATGTCTAAGTAAAAATGGAAAATATTTTTTTAATTTGGGTCAGAGCCTGAAAGTGTGCGAGAATTAACTTTCAACATTAGCATTTAATCATAAAATAGATTCGCAATACATGCCACGCATCGACTCTCACATACAATAAGTACCTCACTCTCCAACCAAGTGCAATACTGCACACATGTCCCAAAACAAGTCGTAATCATACAAAAAATCTCTATTTCTATACAAACATAAGTTATCTCAATGAATAACTATCAAAAAATGTAATTGAGTACCCAAGTAAAATTGCACCTCAATGCCCATGCATGTATTTTAATTATGACATTCTCTTTGTTTTAACATTTCTTACTTAAAGTGTTTATCTCTGAACTATAACATATAAATTAACTCGTGGAATGTCATCTATAAAGAATTACAAGCAAATCTCGTAATGTATTTAACATGACATAAACAATGGATAATTATTATGTAAGATGTGAATAACTATATATGTGAGAATATCGAATTCTGCTAGAGCCCACCCCTTAATGGCTATTCTCCACTGATAGATGATATCGAATTCTCCCAGCTCAATTGCCCAAGCCATCAACCAACTTAATTTCTCAGGTTTATGAATGACCTATTTGAGAGGAGAGTCGGTGAGTATAACCATTGTATGTGCTTGTAAATATGACTTCATCTTCCTTGAGGCATGGATCAAAGCATAGGCCAGCTTTTCCATTTTGGGATATCTCGGCTCGGCCCCTTGAAGGGACTTGTTATTAAAATGCATCATCTTCGGGACACCATCCTCCTTTCTTACAATAGTGGCACTCATGGCCTATGCTAAAACTTCGAGATACAGATACAACTTCGCTCCCTGGACTGATCTTGACAAAAAGCGTGGAGAGTCGAGGTAGGCCTTTAAATCTTGAAAGGCCATATCACACTCCTCATTCCACTCAAAAGATTTTCTTAACACTTTAAAAAAAGGAAGGCACTTATCAGTAGCTCTAGACACAAACTTAGTCAGAGTTGTCAATCGTCCGGTTAACCTCTGCACTGTAATACCCCGTATTTTTGTGATATTTATTTATGGGATTCATTGAATTAAATGTGTATTAATTGAGAATTAATCCAGATAAAATACTAACGAGATGTGAGTTGGTATTCGATTATAATGTGTACATATGACGCTATATGAATATTGAAAATAGTGAATTTGTCGGAGACTGAAAATGGCAATTTGGGAAATTTTGTTGGGACGCGTGTGACGGTCGCGTCAGGAAAAATATTTAATTTAATTAAAAAGTGAATTTCATTTTTATCAACTGTATGGTCATTTTGAGTGCGCCAATGAGTCCGGAAGGGTCGAAATAGTCAGAAAACACTAGCCGGGGGTTTAGTTTGGGTCCCAGGGCATTTTTGGGCTACACCGGCAACTTAAAAGGGTATTTTGGTAATTTTGGAATTTGGGGAATTTTGACCAACGAATTTTGGGAATTAAAAATAGGGTATTTGGGAACCCACTAACCCATTACCAGCACTTTTCTAATTAGAGGGCTACGGGAGTTATAGGAGAAGTTAGGAGAGGTTCCTAAAAGAGAAAAATCATAACCATCATCTTCAACCTTCAACCTTGGGAGAAATTGTAGAGGAAAAGAGAGCAACATCCAACATCCAACATCAAATTCAGAGAACAATCCGAGGCAAGTGGTTTAATTATGTTATTTGCAACGAATGTTTCTTCCATGCTTAGACATTTATGAAAATTGCATTGTTTTGGGAGATTAATAAAAACCCATGAATTTGAGGATTAAAACTATAAACCATGTTAGGATTTGCATGTAGACATATTCTGGATGAATTATGAATTCATACTATAGCCCTTGATAATTCAAAAAACGGATTTAAGAAGAGGATTATTGTTGATTTTGAAAGAAATAGAAAACTAGGGTTCTTGATGATATTTTGATTTAAATAAGGCCTTTGGGTGATGATTAATTAGTTTTAGAAGGTTAACAATGTTGTAGGATGATTATTTGATGATATTATAACGTTAGAATGAAGTTTCATGCATTGTAATGGATTTTTGGGACGATTTGAGGACTGCAAAACGAAGCATTCCGTAACTTATCTGGTGCAATCGATCGATCGACATTCATCAGTCGATCGATCGACCACCATCGATCGATCGATGTTCAAGGTCGATCGATCGACTTTCCCAGAATGAGAAATATTTTCCCTAGTTAAATTTTAATGATGTTAACCCTTAGAAAATTATTAATGGAGATTTTATGAATATCCTTAGACTTAAGGAAGACCAGTAGGTATGGTTATAAAATTTGGACCTGCGTTAGAATTCAATTTGAGGAATTATTATGAAATCTAATAAAATTCGATGAGTGAGATAATATTAGGGTTAAAGGAGTAAATTCGAATAATTTGATGAAATGAGGTTTGGGGCAGAAGTAAGGATCTTAATAATAATGATGTTATATGTGGTAATAATAGGAGACTTAGTAATCCCTTTGAGATAGGTTTTAAGTACAAGAAACTATGACGTGAGATGTGTCGACAGTCTACATTATATATTATCGGAAGATTTAAAAATGTATAAAATTGGAATAATGGTATAAGGATGTAGAATATACCTTTATTAATAATGAGATATCTAAGATGTGTGAATTCTTAGTATATGATTTATGTGTATGACATACCTACCATACTTGCTATCACGGGAGGTTTGCGTTCGCTTAGGGCCATCTAATCTTTGTTGTGCCTACGGGGGGATTTTGATTGGTACCTCGATGACATAGGTCAGAGAAGGACTTATTGGGAAGTTAATAAGACTGCTGATCGTGGGAGCGTAGATATGTGCGTGACCCATGTGATGTGACTGTGTTCGCCTCCATTGATTGTGATTGTTGTTATCTGAGAACGATTCCTGAGAGATTCGGAATGTGTGATTCTTATGTACGTGATGTACCGGGATGGATAGCAGAGTATGTGTGCACCGCAGCTTAGCCTCGGGGTGCTTGTATTGTATATTTATGATGTGAAATATATATAGTTAAATGAGAAGGAATTGTTATGTTTAATTGCGAGAATAATTGTAGTAACGTCTTGATAAAGATAAAAAAGGGAAAACCTGCTGTGAATTGTTTTACTAAAAATTGAGAATCCGAGTTTAAGTAAAGCCTTATATTTAATTGACGATGCTGGGAATTTATATTGTGAATCGAGTAGAAAGGTTAGAACTTATGACGGTTTAGTTAGTTACGAATACCACTTAGATGGGTTCTGTACGTTAGGAGTGCACGATTAGACGAGAGGTGAGTATTTCATGTGAGAGCACGTCCTAACATGTATTTTGCATTCTTTGTTTTAATGTTATTAAAGCACTTGCTGTTTTTAAAATACTCTCCACTTTCGGGCTCTGACCCGTTTGCTTTCAAATCTATTTTTTGTAAAAACCTTTTAGGTGCCCAGCCACAAGGACACCATGCATAGGATTTCCATTCAGGTGCTGAGCTGTAGCTGTTGTGGAAGTTACAGGACCTTGCTAGTAGACGCTTACTTTGGTTTTGACTCCATATTCAGTTCCATCATTTGTAGGGCATGTCGCCCATTTCTATTAGAGACATTTTATATTTCAGTTATTCAGATTCTTGGCATGTAATTAACTCAGGATACACTATTTTGTTCTTTTCAGTTGTGGGATTGTTGTAAGGAGTTTTTCCTCTGGACTCATTAATGTTTGTTGGTTACTTCATTGAGACTTTATGGTGTATGGTTATGTTATTATTTTATATCTCACTTACTGCTTGTTAATCAGACTTAATTTAAAATTTGACATCTTACTTTTTAAATACTAGGTGGTTAGTAATCATTAAAATATTTTCGACAGTGATGCTATTAACTGAACCAACTTGGCATTTTGTATTAATTTAATAAAGGAGTAGCTACCCGGTATTAAATTAGTCGAGGTGTCACAGGTGGTATCAGAGCATCAGGTTCTAGTGTCCTTTAGGATCTGTACGGCTTATTATGCTTCCAGCGTAACTTTCTTTGATATAGAGCCCTATGTTTAGGATTGTTGATTCCTTTAGTAAAATTGCGTTCTCCTGCTATGATGTATATGATAGCTAATAGTATTGCGATCGGGGTGTATTCGTGTGACGAACAATGTAGTACGTCAGGCGAAGACAGTTGGGTGAACAACAGGAGGCAAATATATATTGAGGTTAATTGATTTATTTAAAGAAGGATGACCGTAGTTGAAGTCACCGATATTATGGCACGAAAGTCCTGGATGATATAGAAGGCTAAGGCGCGACTTGAGACTTCGGGGTACAGCTATAGTAGGAATGGGGTCAAATTAGACACATCCAACAAGGTTGGAATGGGAGAGAAAGGGTTAGGTGCAACATTGAAGAGAACCAGCAGTAGCAATACTTGAAAGGCGAAGACGATATGTGCTATCCAAACGAACGCATGTATCCAAAGGCTTGGACATATGTCAGGATATGACCAATTGAGAATGAAAATTAGAGAAATTTTTCCTTGACTCGTAAGAGCGAAGATTCAATGGTGAGAAATAAGCAACCCACTTAAAAGTGGAATGTGATGTCGAGAGGGTGTACACGTATGGTTTGACCATAAGTTCCTTCATCAGATGTTCAGGTTGAAAGGCGAATGTTATTCTGAACTCACATAAGAGGGCCAAACAGGGGTCAACTTGTGAGCAGAAATTTAATGTTGTAGCGAACCTTACACCGGGTGGAGAAGGTGGTATGGAGAAGAGGATGTTAAAGGGAGAATCTACATACAAGAAGAATTGTTAGCTCTTATGGGGAATTCTGCTTGGATGATAAATACAGATAGTAATAATATCGCGTTGTGTAAATTTGGAGGTAAATGTTCCCTTGGGTAGGGAGATAGAAAAATCGAAGAATTTTTATAGAATAAGACTGGGAAAATGGTGTTGGAGAAACACCATAAGGAGGAAGACCCAATAGAGAAACCGTTAAAATAATTCGATAGCGGAATTACTACCGAGCGATGGTAATTTCAGTAAGAGAGGTACTAGTAGTGTGTTCCTTAGGTACATCAAGCTAAGGGAACAATGGAGATAGTCTTCAGAGCTGAGACTACCAACATCCGAGGAAAGGACCACTTTAACATGGTCAGCCAGGGTGACCGAAAATAAGTGGAGTATGTGTAGAGGTACTTTGTGGGAGTGAAAACCCGTACATTATAAATGTTTCCCGATGCAAGTGTAGGGATAAAGGTATTAGGCCTGGCAAGGGCGACAGTTATTGAAATATTTGGTGTGGTACGGACAGGTGTTAAGACCAGAAACCATTAGAGCAGCCAGGACGATTATCAGGATGGAAGTAGAAGTTATATCCTCAGATGATGTTACATGTTGGTTGTGATATAAACAGGTTACTACAATGGTTATTGTTGTTATTGTCACTTTTGCTTGAGAGTTGAGTTTAGTGAGTATCGGCAATTTTGTTTATGTGAACATTTTTCGCTGATTGTGTGGGGTTCCTTGTATTATTATCCGTATAGGATGAATGGGTATATTGATAGCAGTACATGTTGATTGATTGAAATTACTCATTTTAGTGTTGTATTATACAAGTATGATATTATCGAAATTGTGTTTTTATATAATTGTACCGATAGTGTGCTGGTATTACAAGTTTATCGAAGTTAATACCCTGGGGTAGAATGTTTTGGTTCTGGAGAGGCCCCATTTGTGAGAGGGCCGGGCTCAAAATTGTACTATTGTATATATGTATATATATATATATAAATATTGCTGTGATTTCAAAGGCATAATGGTCTCGGATACTTAATCCTAGTATGCGCGGAGATTTAAATGATATGATTAGTATGTAATTTATTTACTAGTTAGCAAAACGGTTTAGCTGGTTATTGTAATTAACACTCAGGATGTCGTAATAAGTATAGTTCATTATTTTATCGCCATTTAGAGATCTGGGAGTTTATACTCATAGTTGTGTACCTGGGGACGGGATTTTGAGAGCCCCGAGTATAATTACATAGTGTATATGGAATGTGATTACCATCATAGTGTATATGGAATGTGATTACCATCAATGTCAAGAAAAAGTGTCTTTCGGAAAGAGTTCCTTGTTTAAGTTAAATTGAGAAAGGAGATGTAACTTTGTTGATTAAGAGACGGGAACACATGGGTACGTGTTATGGACTGAGGGCTTAATAAATCTCGATGACCGACAAGGTTAGGTAGTAGTGTATCGGGGGGGTTCCTTGTTTGGAGTTCGCTTTGCGAGACATCCCACGCATGAAACCTAGCTTAAGGTTGGTAGTAGGGGGATATTTAACCATTCGTCCATAATTTGGAATCCCTCGATAATTACGAAAATAGTTAGATAGGAAAATTACGATATAAGGTCAGTAGAGCCAGTGGTGTGGTGAAGAAGTACTAAAAATTTTGGTTTTATTTCGGCAGGTTGAAGGATGCATTGAGGTTAAGAAGTATTTAGGATTTCAAATTTCGAGGTGATTTAAAACCCCTAAGTGGTATGGCCACGTTGGAAATACTAGAGCAATAAAGAGTTTGGAATACGTATAGCGTATATGATGTGTAACGCCATATGCATGGGTTATAAAAGCTGTAGATATTCTGGTTGACTAAAGTAGTATCGTCAGAAGAAGGGATATAGTTGGGTGAAATTATTACTTATAGGATTTAGCGTCGTAAAATAAGGTGTTAATGAGTATACTCGTATGTAATCAGTGTAGCAAGTCCGAATGTAGTGAAAAAGCTAAGGAAAGCCATTTAATAAGGGGATATCTCTTGAGAAGGCAAATATTTAATTATTATGTGCAATTTGGAGTAGAGTTCCGACTAAACAAATGTTGTGGGTGACTCAAGAGTAAATAGAGTGAGAATGTTAATAAGGTATAAGGAGTCCGGATTTTCACAAAGAGGTGAGAAAGTGTAAGGGTCGAAACTTTGGCATACGCCAAGAGAAGCAGATGATCATTAAGTATCACTTAACGGGAAGGAACATTTACAAGAAAGTCAGCATTTAAAGGGGTGTAGTAAGTAGTAGAACGGTTGGGTGTTAGATGATTAACCAATTAATTTTGTATCCAACCGATGATTCCAAGGATGGAAGAGTCAAGTTAGTAAATTCCTTGAGGGGTAACAAATTCCTTCAAATACGTGAGTCTAGTTGTTCAGAAGGAGACAAATTGTTATATACTTGAATGATTTACACTATTAGATAGTGAACACGTCGGTACGTGGTTCGACGTAGTATTATTTAGAACTGGGATGAAATCCCCGAAATCCACATTTAGGTGGGGTGACAATAAGTAGTGGGAAATAACGATTCAAACTGAGGGTTGTATCACCTATAATCCGAGGTGCAGGCGCAAGGTGACTAACGACTGATGGATTGTATGAAAGAAATTTTGGATTCATTGCGATATTTTCAATTCCAAATCGGGTGTAACTAGTGAGGTATATTGTAGTCATGAGGAGGAGATATTACTTAATGGTAGAGTTGAGGGAAAAGCACCCGTATCTATTTTTGGTGGACAAGGTGCTTACAAAGGTTTGTGTGACACCAACAGGCTGAAGTGGTTTTCCCTTGTGTAAAAGTCACAACGTTGGGATATTTCAAGGAATGGACAAGCGTAGTCAGACGTGTTATTGATTCATCCCAGGATGGGAGTTTGGAGTTTTGATAAACGCGGGAGTTAGTAGTGAGGTGCGGACTCACAATACTAATAAAAATAACGCGGCTAATGATGTATAGGCTATTTTTATTTGAATGTTGTTTGATAAAAGCACAACGTGAGGTGCATTTATCGAAGATTATTCTGATAAGGTATCAAGTATGTTAAACAAGCTTATTGTGAAGCGAGGATTTTAGTGATTTGGGCTTTTCTTTATAATTGTTTTGGATACTGGAGGATACCAAATTTTTCCAGGTGTGCCTTACTTATCCGAATTTCGGGACAAAATTCTGTTATTAGGGGGGGGAGTATGTAATACCCCGTATTTTTGTGATATTTATTTATGGGATTCATTGAATTAAATGTGTATTAATTGAGAATTAATCCAGATAAAATACTAACGAGATGTGAGTTGGTATTCGATTATAATGTGTACATATGACGTTATATGAATATTGAAAATAGGGAATTTGTCGTGAGACTGAAAATGGCAATTTGGGAAATTTTGTTGGGACGCGTGTGACGGTCGCGTCAGAAAAAATATTTAATTTAATTAAAAAGTGAATTTTATTTTTATCAACCGTATGGTCATTTTGAGTGCGCCAACGAGTCCGGAAGGGTCGAAATAGTCAGAAAACACTAGCCAGGGGTTTAGTTTGGGTCCCGGGGCATTTTTGGGCCACACCGGCAACTTAAAAGGGTATTTTGGTAGGAGAAGTTATAGGAGAGGTTCCCAAAATAGAAAAACCATAACCATCATCTTCAAACTTCAACCTTGGGAGAAATTGTAGAGGAAAAGAGAGCAACATCCAACATCCAACATCAAATTCAGAGAACAATCCGAGGCAAGTGGTTTAATTACGTTATTTGCAACGAATGTTTCTTCCATGCTTAGACATTTATGAAAATTGCATTGTTTTGGGAGATTGAAAAAAACCCATGAATTTGAGGATTAAAACTATAAACCACGTTAGGATTTGCAAGTAGACATATTCTGGATGAATTATGAATTCATACTATAGCCCTTGATAATTCAAAAACGGATTTAAGAAGAGGATTATTGTTGATTTTGAAAGAAATAGAAAACTAGGGTTCTTGATGATATTTTGATTTAAATAAGGCCTTTGGGTGATGATTAATTAGTTTTAGAACGTTAACAATGTTGTAGGATGATTATTTGATGATATTATAACGTTAGAATGAAGTTTCATGCATTGTAATGGATTTTTGGTACGATTTGAGGACTACAAAACGAAGCAGTCCGTAACTTATCTGGTGCAATCGATCAATCGACATTCATCAGTCGATCGATCGACCACCATCGATCGATCGATGTTCAAGGTCGATCGATCAACCTTCCCAGAATGAGAAATATTTTCCCTAGTTAAATTTTAATGATGTTAACCCTTAGAAAATTATTAATGGAGATTTTATGAATATCCTTAGACTTAAGGAAGACCAGTAGGTATGGTTATAAAATTTGGACCAGCGTTAGAATTCAATTTGAGGAATTATTATGAAATCTAATAAAATTCGATGAGTGAGATAATATTAGGGTTAAAGGAGTAAATTCGAATAATTTGATGAAATGAGGTTTGGGGCAGAAGTAAGGATCTTTAGAATAATGATGTTATATGTGGGAATAATAGGAGACTTAGTAATCCCTTTGAGATAGGTTTTAAGTACAAGAAACTATGACGTGAGATGTGTCGACAGTCTACATTATATATTATCGGAAGATTTAAAAATGTATAAATTGGAATAATGGTATAAGGATGTAGAATATACCTTTATTAATAATGAGATATCTAAGATGTGTGAATGCTTAGTATATGATTTATGTGTATGACATACCTACCATACTTGCTACCACGGGAGGTTTGCGTTCGCTTAGGGCCATCTAATCTTTGTTGTGCCTACGGGGGGATTTAGATTGGTACCTCGAGGACATAGGTCAGAGAAGGACTTATTGGGAAGTTAATAAGACTGCTGATCGTGGGAGCGTAGGTATGTGCGTGACCCATGTGATGTGACTGTGTTCGCCTCCATTGATTGTGATTGTTGTTATCTGAGAACGATTCCTGAGAGATTCGGAATGCGTGATCCTTATGTACGTGATGTACCGGGATGGATAGCAGAGTATGTGTGCACCGCAGCTTAGCCTCGGGGTGCTTGTATTGTATATTTATGATGTGAAATATATATGGTTAAATGAGAAGGAATTGTTATGTTTAATTGCGAGAATAATTGTAGTAACATCTTGATAAAGATAAAAAAGGGAAAACCTGTTGTGAATTGTTTTACTAACAATTGAGAATCCGAGTTTAAATAAAGCCTTCTATTTAATTGACGATGATGGGAATTTATATTGTGAATCGAGTAGAAAGGTTAGAACTTATGACGGTTTAGTTAGTTACGAATACCACTTAGATGGGTACTGTACGTTAGGAGTGCACGATTAGACGAGAGGTGAGTATTTCATGTGAGAGCACGTCCTAACATGTATTTTGCATTCTTTGTTTTAATGTTATTAAAGCACTTGCTGTTTTTAAAATACTCTCCACTTTCGGGCTCTGACCCGTTTGCTTTCAAATCTATTTTTTGTAAAAACCTTTTAGGTGCCCAGCCACAAGGACACCATGCATAGGATTTCCATTCAGGTGCCGAGCTGTAGCTGTTGTGGAAGTTACAGGGCCTTGCTAGTAGACGCTTCTTTTGGTTTTGACTCCATATTCAGTTCCATCATTTGTAGGGCATGTCGCCCATTTCTATTAGAGACATTTCATATTTCAGTTATTCAGATTCTTGGCATGTAATTAATTCAGGATACACTATTTTGTTCTTTTCAGTTGTGGGATTGTTGTGAGGAGTTTTTCCTCTGGACTCATTAATGTTTGTTGGTTACTTCGTTGAGACTTTATGGTGCATGGTTATGTTATTCTTTTATTTCTCACTTACTGCTTGTTAATCAGACTTAATTTAAAATTTGACATCTTACTTTTTAAATACTAGGTGGTTAGTAATCATTAAAATGTTTTCGACAGTGATGCTATTAACTGAACCAACTTGGCATTTTGTATTAATTTAATAAAGGAGTAGCTACCCGGTATTTAATTAGTCGGGGTGTCACATGCACATTATTAATTATTGTGGGAGTCTTTATCTCCAACAAAGCTTTAATCTTCTCCGGGTTAGACTTAACCCCCCTATGATTCACAGTGAAGCATAAGAAATTGCCTGCCCCATGCCTAAGACACACTTGGTGGGGTTAAGTTTCATCCTATACTCGTCCATGGTATCAAAAGTGCGCTCAAGGTCATCCATATGAGTGTCGACCTTGAGACACTTCGTCAACATATCGTCGACATATACCTCCATCATCTTCCCAATCTGCTATTTGAACATTTTATTGACCAACCTCTGTTATGTTTCCCTCGCATTCTTCAATCCGAAAGGCATGACCTTGTAGCAATAGGTCCCCTTATTAGTTATGAAAGTTATTTTATCTACATCGGTTGGGTCCATGAATATTTGATTGTAGCATGAGTAGGCATCCATAAAACTCATAAACTCATGGCCGATGGTAGCATTAACCATATGGTCTATCCTTGGTAATAGAAAACTGTCTTTATGGCAAGCCTTTTTCATATGTGTAAATCTATGCACATATTCCACTTACCTTGGCCTTAGGAATGATAGTTGAATTTGCCAACCACTCAGGGTAGATGATTTCCCTGATGAAGTCAGAGTTTTCCATTTTTTTCACCTCTTTTTGAATGACATCATATTTTTCCCTGGAATAAACTCTTGTCCTTTGTCTAATTGACTTTGCATCATCAGTCGCGTTGAGCTTATGGGAAAGGACTTTGGGGTCTATACCAGGCATATCTTCATAGCTCAAAGCAAAAATGATTTGCCTCTTCCTTAACAAACTGATTAACTCTTAGTTGATCTCCATTTTTAGAGCTCTGCCAATTTCGATGGTTTTTTTTATTCTTCCTCATTGAGAATGGTGGGTTTTACCTCCTCAGTGGATCCACCCTTTTTTAGTTTATTCTTGTCTCAAGAATTCAAGATATCAATGTTGTGAGTCATTGTGGCCCTTTTATATGCCTCTGTCTCCTCAACCAAGTTAAGTTAGCACTCGCGTGCCTCAACTTGGTCCCCCTGAACTTCCCTTACCCCATATGGGGTCGGGAATTTAATCATCTCGTGGACTGTTGAGGGCACGGCCTCAAACTCCTTGAGGGCTACTCTTCCAAGGATTATGTTAACATATATACACAAAAATTATATTGTTCAACTAAACACACACATACAAATCCTTGTTTACATAATGAAAGAGGGAAAGTACCTAAAAGTGAGAGAGGAAGTGGTCAGAGGAGAGAGGAGAGAGGAGAGAGGAGAGAGAGGTGGCGGTGGTGGTGTGACAAACCCCATTTTTCACATAATAGTTCATTAGGCTAATACGCCGACGATGGGGCATATAAAAAAATCTATATAATTCTTAACATCAAACCATAAATTAAAGATTTTAGTTAAACCATCCAAACATGTGAATAAACTGAAATGAAAAAATCTCATAATTAAATAAATCTCAACCCAACTGACAAATGAAATATTTAAACATCACGAGTCTGAATAAAAATGATTTAAAAATAAATTCAGTATTATGCCCATAAAAGACTCTAAAAGGGAAATAACCGAAACTGAAGTAAATAACAACATATGCTAGAATCAATGGACTAAAATTTGTTATGCAAGGTGAAACTGTAGGTCCGAGCTTCCCTCATCCCTGTTGATCCTGTCTAAGTAAACATGGAAAGCATTTTTTTTAATTTGGCTCAGAGCCTGAAAGTGTGCAAGAATTAACTTTCAACATTAGCAGTTAATCATATAATAGATTCGCAATACATTCCACGCATCGACTCTCACATACAATAAGTACCTCACTCTCCAACCAAGTGCAATTCTACACACATGTCCCAACCCAAGTCATAATCATAAAAAAATCTATATTTCTATGCTAACATAAGTTATCTCAATAAATAACTATCAAAGAATGCAATTGAGTACCCAATTATGACTGCTTCTCAATGACCATGCATTTATTTTAACTATGACATTCTCTATATTTTAGTATTTCTTACTTAAAGTGTTCGTCTCTGAACTATAACGTATCAATTAACTCGCGCAATGTCATCAATAAAAAAATACAAGTAAATCACATAATGTATTTAACATGACATAAACAATGGATAATTATTATGTAAGGATGTGACTAAATACATATGTGAGAATATACCCGAACACTAACCCACGCAATGCCACCCACAAATAATACAAGTCAATCACACTAAGTATTTAACGTGTCATACGGATCAATATTAATTGTCCATTATTATACTATATAAAAATATATCTCTTTTAAATATTACATCATATGAAGGCCATTACCTTCGGGGGCAATCTCATGCTTCTACTGGAAAGTCCACAGATGTACCTCATCTATCAAACTTAAACAAAACACACATAAGCAAATGGGGTGATCAACATGCAGTACACCACCGATAGGGCCCATACTAAAATCGTCCGGATGGATTCAGTCAACCAATCTTCTTTCATCACTAAATGGTGACTCCTATGCATGATTTAGGAGACTTTCAATGCTATCCTGCTTCAATCATCCAGGCACGTGGCCTTGTGCCCAACGTATGTAACCCCAATTGATAGATTCTCCATGAATCCGAGTATGTTTACATAAATACACACACACACACACACACACACACACACATATATATATATATATATATATATATACACACACGCACAGTCAGGCTCTCCAACATACTTCACTTAACATACCTATGAATATACCCGTTTTTTATAATGGTAAAAAATGTATTTTTTAACCAAACTCGGTATATATGATCTACATAGTAAAGAGATCATCTATAGAAAAATAATCAAAAAGGTTTAACCCAAAAGTGGATGAGATAATGGCAAAAAATTTGAACTGCCAAAAATATTTATATATACCCACTTTTCATTTGATCCATTTTTTTTATAATTTTTTTGTAGATAATCTCCTTACTATGAAGATCACATATACCGAGTTCGGTTAAAAATACACTTTTGTACTATTTTTAAAAAATGGGTATGTTCGTAGATATGTTGCTAGAAGGTATGTTGGAGAGACCGTATGTGTATCACAATATATGTAAATACCAACGGGATAACGCATACTCTAAAGCATACCCAAAACACCCCAATCCCCAATCGCCGAATAGATTATCACATCTCAAGGCATATTAATTCTTAAACCTTATCATGACCAACTTCTAATTTAATGAATCTCTAAACTATGATACATCATCTCGTAATATATAATTTCCTCTCATCGTTTACTTACTAATTTATTGTACGACTTATAACTTCTCAAGATCATAATCACCCACCTAAAATACTGGAGCTAGTCACTCTCCAAACCCAATGCATATTTACACTATAAGATATCGCTCCCTTGCGCGTTTACCAATCATATCTCAGATGGAACAAAAGTAGCACTAAGGTTTTATCAAACCTATTTAACTATCACGAAGATTACCTAACTCCGATCCCTCACTAAATTAGGTGTAGTAATCCTAAAGGAAAGTCCCAACTGAAAACACTAAATCCAACTTTGGTTCTCGGGCACCATTTAGTAAAAAAATCACATCAAATAAACAAAATCAAAAAAATACGAAACCAGCGCCCACGCTTTCGTATTTTGATTCTGCACAACCTGGACAAATTTTCAAAGTCGTTTAAATGAGAAAGGTACCTCATTCAACGAGAAAGTTACCTCATTCGAATAAGACTAGGTACCTCGTTTGAATGAGAAAGGCGTCGTACTTCATCCCTAATTACGAAAATCGTCCCCGAAACTCTTCAAAGCCTCCATTAAAGTCCCACTAAGGTCTCCATTCAAATCCCCATCATACTAGAACCTACAACTAATATCTAGGATCATGAATCCTAATGGTTTCTAATCACAAACAAGGGTTTTATACATTATTTCAATTACTAATCAAATTAACCCCAAAAGCTCTTAAGAATAATTTATAAATACCGAATCTCTTTCAATTTAAGATTTATTAAACATGGATTATGTAACGCGCCAACCCGAAATCATAGGATACACGTAGTTAACTCGGTCCAACCCAGGCATTAGGTGTGAAGTGCAACGGAAATACTACATAATGTTGCAAATCCTATTTTATTTTAATTAACGTTTCACTTATTTATAACGTGATTCCAATTTCAAACTAAAACTATGCGACGGACCCGTGGGAAGCATTCCCGGGGTCCAAGCATACAGAGATGCTAGCGTAAAACAAAATAAAGTACTTATCTGGATAACGCTCTTAAAATATGAGCCCGAACAAACCCAATCTTCCGCAACAAATATGAGGGTGTGAGCTGAATTATCTGTGGGAAATATACAAAATGCAGTACAGAAATGAACGACATAAATAAGACTCTAACACGTATGTGCACTGCAACTACCTTAGATATATACATATATATACTTAATGCATGAAACCGTTTTTTATTTCAAAAAAATGTAATTTATTCTGATTGATTAACCTAACTCTCATAAAAGAATTTTTTTCTTTCTTAGCTTGACATTTATCCCTTTATTTAACACACGTGGTTAAATACTCAAAACAACTACATTTTATTTAACCGAAATTACCCTTATCATTTAAACTAATCTATATTAGTATTTTCATTGAAAATCACCATTTTCAACACACGCGAACATCGTGTTAGAAAATACTTATTTAGCTTTTGAAATCTTTCATAAACACACCTTTGTGTTAATTATGGAATAAATATTCTTAGATTGCTTAACTTACCCATTTAATCAATATACTTTATCTTTCCTTTACTTTATGGACGTCAATTTGTGTAAATCTTGTCCATATTAGCCTTTATTGGAACATTTATTAATTCATTACACAACCCATTTCTTGACATGTTCCTTATTCCTTTATCCTTTTCTTGTAATCTTCCAATAAATTGGATACTTTAAAGGGCTCCACACCACCGATAATGCCACCATATGCTCTGGCCACTGATTTTGGGTCTTTCACCTTAGAGCTCCGGGCCCATCTTAATTATCCCAATGTCATCCGTGTTCTTTTTTAATATGTTTAAACATTTTTAAAATGTCCACATTACTTCACTCTCCATTTTTCTTTTACCCGGCCGAAGCCAAAACCTAGGGTTTGACTCCTACATGTATTAAACTTTGAAAACCATCATTTCATGTCCTTACACTTTAGCATTGATTTTATTCCAAAATCACCTTTCTTTAGGACCAATTTGTGTAATACCCTTTCCAATATTTTTGTTTCATAAAAATATTCCACTTTACATAACATTACTATTTTACCCTTTTTGTTTCCAAACCCGTCCTTTTCTCCATTTTTGCTAGTGTTATTTCCCCAAACACCATTAAGTTACCCACACTAACTTCTTAAGTTTTTTTAACACATTAACACCTTTTTAACTTAACATTCTTTCAAGATGGAAACATATTTATTCAATTTATTTCTTTTCTCATTTCATAAGTGTTAATCTTTCAAAAACATTATTAAGTTATACAGACCAACTTCCCAATGTTTTAACCATTAACAGTTATTCAACACTTTTACTAACCACCTTTACAAGTTAGACATTTCTTCATCCAAGAAACCCAATTACACTTATCACATTTTCAGCACCTTTGCACACATATTAACGACTGGAATTTCTTTCTTCTCAAATTCATGCTTAAACCCAACAAACTTTTACTAAACTTGTTTTTGTATTCATCAACAAAATACTATAAGTTTATATGCATGAAAAGATGAATTTTAACTCCAAAGATCCTATTAAATGGGTTAAACGTACATTTCATTCAAGAAATTCATAATACTTGCAAAATACACTTTCAAGACATAAAAGACATTTTTATTTCTTTACACTCAACAAATCTCCAACTTTCATAAAATCTCCATTTTGACAGAAACTTTGGAATATTATTTCACCAAATATTTTTAGCAAGATAAAAAAAAAAATTCAAAACATTTTATTTTATAAAATGTTTAGCATCAAATTTCTAGGATTACACCATTTCCATAAAAACTCCAATCTTTATTTAAAGAAAACTTTGAAGTATTTAGTCATCATTTATTTCCAACAAAATAATATTTTTGCCAATATTTTTATTCCATAAAAATATTTAATACCAAATCTACTAGTGTGGCCATCCCCGGGATGTTCCCCCCTCATGATGGGGGATGAGGAGGATCCCTCTTCAGGTCCCACGCGTCCCTCTCGGGAGCGCTTCGGCCTAGCGAGATAGAGTTGCCAGTCTATTTTACTCAAAATAGACAAAAGAAAATAGAGCCATCCCTAAGGACAACATCCAAATACATATTGATACATGCGAAACCAAAATGATTCGAAAAAGGTTCCAGAGGCTAAGTTACGAAATGGGAAGGTGTTAGGCACCCATTCCGCCCTTACGATCTCTCACGGGTTGTTGCTATTTTCCTTTATTTCCCCGTGATATGTGTGTATGTGTATACGTAGTGGAGATAGGAATCATCGACTTGTATCATGGAAGAGATAAAGCGAGTCATCCATAGGAATGTTCCTAAAAAATAATATTAGAAAATAGGATTTATGCGATTATCGTAGCGTCGATCATTATAAGGGAATGATAATGCATGTGGAATAATGCGCCACTAAGAACAAATATATGTATATGTAAATACATAGAATTTAAGAGAGTTAAGTTTAAAGAATATAGAAAAATAAGAAAAATAATAAAGAAAGGACTCGAGTCTCGGGTTTTACCCCGAGACACCTACGTAGCCTATAGAGGCATCAAAGTCCATGTAGTTCGAATCTGACTCGACCGTTGGTCCGCATCAAAGTCTAAGGGTCGTTCGTCCACGGGTCGTTCGTTCGCATGGTAAGTCAGAATCATGCATAGGACGGACCGTTGGAAAGGGGATTCAGTTCCCTTCGAAGATTCATTCAGTCTCGGTCGAGATAAAGAGTTTGACTTTTGGTCAAACGGAGCATGGGAGTGCCCGATGGCCTTTAGGTCAGTACCTGGGGTATGACTTGGGTTTGCAATGATGAAGGGAGGTGCTAGGGACCTAAGGAGAGGTTATTGGGGTATTATAATAGGGTGTCTATAACTAGAAACCCATCATTTTATTCATATGCATTATACTCTTAAATTCTAACAACAATACTACTAATACACAAAATAGAGTCTTAAACTAAGAGTAAATTTTCCCACCTGAAATGAAGATCTAATAATGGTAGGCATGAAATGGCTAAGAAGATGACAAGCACCCACTTCCTAAGGTAGCCTTGGAGAGGTTTTCTAGCTTCACCAAGCTTGTCTCCACACAAGCTCTATCAAAACCCTCTTTAAGCTTCACACACCACTAATCTTCATATTCTCTAAAGCCCTAAACAACACCTCCAAAATTCATAACTTTGTTCATCCATGGAGGAAATGCGTTCAATGGGCTTAATATGGTGGAATACAACTAGAATACGGTGGCTACATGGTAGTTTATAGTGGTGGAATGGTGGAAAAAGGCTGAAAATGGTGAGAAAAGACTCATCCCCACGCCCTCTCTCTTCTTCCAACTCCAAATAACCCAAATAAATCCAAATAAACCCTTATAAAAGAATTAAAATCCCCATTTTTCCAATCCGGGTACACTAGAATTTGACGCCTCAATGATCCAAGGGCCTAAAATGTGATAACACACAAGGGAAAGCCAAAATATAAAAATCTGCGTAACCTTCTTCGAAAGAGAATCGCCTCTTGTTCGAACGAGAATGGCTTTTTATTCGAATGTCCTTCGAATGACCTAAATTTTTTTAGGCAAACGATTCTCATTCGATCCCCCTTTTGAATGACTTGTGATTCTCGTTTGAATGACCCTTCTACAAGTTCTCCAGATTTCTCATTTTTTTCTAAAACTTCCAACAGTTATTACGAGGACCCCAAAACTGTTAAATAGGTATATAAACCCGATTAACATGATCCAAATTCCAAGGTTCTCATATTATTTCAAATTATACGAGAAAATAATAAAATATTGGGGTGGGGTATTTCATTTTTCCCTCCTTAGGAAATTTTGTCCCCGAAATTATCGATATGTCAATCCTCAAGATTATGGGGCTCACCAATTTCTACTTTAAGTCGTAGGAATCCTTCAAGGAAAAATCATCGAAGTTCTTGTAACACCCTTTTTCTGAATATTTAGAATTTAATTAATTTGGGTATTTTTAAATTACACGTGTGTAGTAATTTAATTAAAATAAAGTGTTGTGTGTTTATTAAATACTGATTGGGAGAGATTATGTTTAATATTTATGATATAATTTACTAGGTGTGTAGTAAATAACATGCGATAATGATTATACATCATAACGAGTAATATCGATGGGACTACGTTCTATCTTAATTGGGAGTCGTGTGTAGGCTATATTATGGTTGAGAAAGGAAATTTATGTAGAGTGACTCGAATGACAATTTTGAGGTTATAACTGATTCCGAATGGGCAGAAATAGGCGGAATTGAATACTCGGGTGTATTAATTGGGTTTCATAGCATATTTAGACCAACTCGGCACCATGTAAGGGAATTTTGGTCATTTAGGAGTCTAGGATTGGAAAAGCTCCGAAATTCTAAATGTTATACTAGCCACTTTGTGATAGAGTTTAGGGTTACAATACTTGGAAGAGAAGAGAGGCCATAGGAAAGGAAGAATAGAGGAGTCTTCGGTTATTCTACATCATTCCACCATCGCCAGAATCAAGAACATGGCAAGAAGAGGAAGTCTCCATTATCTAGCAACAAAGTGAGACCCTTTAAAATGAAAGGCAAGTGTTTAAACTTGCATATTCTTGGAGTCCTCATATTATCCATATTAGAATAGGATAATAATGCATAAAAACCTGAATTTTGGAATGTGATATTAGGATTTAATTAAAGATTTGATGAGATGTCATGGTTATAATCATCTTACTATTATAATAAAACAAATTATGGGGATTGGGTGTGAATATGATGATGAAATTCTAGGTTCTTGATGATGAATATGCAAGAAAAGTGAAATTAAGGTTTATATGATTAAAACGGAATTTTGATATTGTTTAATGTGAATAAGATGATGAATTGTGAATATATTTCATTAGAAACTGTCCATATGCGCATATTTAGTGATTGGGTACGTTATACAGGAGTTTATGAAGGTTTTATGGAGTTTTAATGGATTAAACATGGAAGAAAAACGTAACTGAACGAAGTTTTCATAGCATGTGTCAATCGATCGATCGAGGGGTATCGATCAATCGATGGATCGATCAATTTTGTCGATCAATCGACCAAAGCTGAAAATGGGTTCTTTATTTAATTGTAGTAGTTTTCTCTACCAATGATTTCAGGGAACTTTAGTAATATTTTATTAACTATATGGGGACTTATAAAATATCAGTAGACTATAGTTAAAGCTCCACTTGGTCATAATAAGGACAATATGAAATTCGGACCGACGAGAGTTAAACGATTGTGTTATGCATCAGGAATTTAAAATCGAGTCATGGGAAGCGTAGATGATAACCCAAGGTTTATACCAATAGGTTGGTGATGTTTTAACTACTGGAATTATTTAAGGGATAACTAGGGCCATTCGGGTAATGATAACCCAAGGTTTATACCAATAGGTTAGTGATGTTTTAACTACTGAAATTGTTTAAGGGATAATTAGGACCCTTCGGGTAGTGAGTGATACTCAGAAAATAAGAAAAGAATATTAAGTGTGAAATATTAGTATGTTGGGTATTCGAGAGATATATACTACGTACTCGATATATTTACGAGTTGTGTGTATACCTATACTGGAGATATTTATAGGTTGTGTGTATAACCAAACACAATATCATCAACATATATTTGGGCAATCATAATGTCTTGTTTTTTCTTTTCAACAAATAAGGTTTGATCTGCACCACCTCTAACAAACCTCTTATTGACTAAGAAGCTCCTCATTCGGTCATACCATGCTATAGGTGCTTGTTTTAGGCCATAATGAGCCTTTTTAAGACGGTACACATGGTCAGGATACTCTGGGTCAGAAAAACAATTAGGTTGTTCTACATAAACTTCCTCAGGTCATATACCATTTAAGAAAGAAGATTTCACATCCATTTGATGTAGAGTAAAACGTAAATGACATGCAACTACAAGAAGTAACCTAACTTATTCTAATCGTGTGACAGGTGAAAATGTTTCATCACAATCGATTCCATCTATTTGATAGTACCCCTATGCTACTAGCTTTGCTTTGTTCCTAATAACCATCCCATGCACGCCAATTTATTTTTAAAAATCCATTTTATTCCGACAACTTTAATATTTCTTGGCCTGAGGATAAGGTACCATATGTCATGATCTTTAAATTATGCTAGCTCCTCTTGCATCACACCGATCCACTATTAAAGGCTTCCTTTATCATTTTGGGCTCAATTAAGGACACAAAGAAAGCTAAGTGTGTCAATTGACGTAATTAATTCCTTGTTTAAAAAGGCTAATAAATATCACCACAATAATATTTGATGGGGGGTATTTGGAAACCCATCCAGGAACAACAACAGGTTTAATAGGTAAAGACTCGTAATTTAATGTGACAGATTCAATTACATCATCCGTATTAATATTAATAGATGCATGTGTATTTTTTCTAACAGTATCATCCAGAACAACATTAATGGACTCATAATAGATTTGGTACGCAAATTATACACTCTGTAAGCCCTATTATTTTAGGACTATCCTAAGAAAATTTCTTTATCCCCCTGTGCCTCAAATTTAGAGAATTGTTCTCTATCATTACAAATATAACATGTGCTACCAAAGGTACAAAAATATTTAACATTGGGCTTCTTGTTGTACCACATTCATATGGGGGCTCTTTAGTATTTTTTTCTAAGGTATACACGATTTATTATATGGACAGATGTGAAAACAACTTCTTCCCAAAAATAAGTTGGAAGTTGATTAGCATGAATCATTACTCTAGCCATTTCCTGAATCGTCCTATTTTTGCGCTCTACTATGCCATTCTGTTGGGGTGTTTAGGGGGAACTAAACTCATTACTATATCCATTAGTCCCATAATATTCAACTATACCTATCTCCTTAAACTCTCCACCTCTATTACTACGAATGCGTGTTACTTGGGCATCCTTCTCATTTTCAATCCAAAAAATAATTTTCAAAACTTCGTTAAAAGTTTCAAAATTGTTTTTCATGAAAGCGACCCAAGTAAGCTGCGTGTAGTTGTCTACAATAACTAGAATATATGAATTACCATTCAAACTCACAACCCTAGTTGAACCCATAAGATCCATATGTAACAGTTCTAGAGATTTATTGGTGTTAACATCCTTAAATCTCTTGTGTGGTGACTTGGTAATCTTGCTTACTTGGCATGGCCAACAAATAACAGTTGGAGAATTTTTGATAATAGGTAACCATCTAACAAGTTATTGGGAATAAAGTCTATTCAAATTATCCAAATTGATATGACCGAGACAATTGTGCCATAAGTTTCCTTCATCCAACTTTAATAATTCACATGAAAGTTTTCCCACTACAATATAACAATTATCTATAGTGCGATTGCCCATAATAAAACACTCTCCTTCTTTATTTAAAATCTCGCAGGAGGTTTTTGAAAATTTGACTTGGCAGTCACAATTGGAAAACTGACTAATAGATAACAAATTTGCATGCAATTCTTTGACTAAAAGAACGTCTTGCAGATCAGGTAGTCCCTCTTGATTCAAAATGCCTTTACCGATTATTCGTGAAGACTTACCATCCCTAAAAGTCACTTTACCACCTCTATAACGAATAACATTTTTGAGTTTGGTAATGTTCTCGATCATATGGCGCTAGCATCCATTGTCTAAGTACCAATCTTCTACCTTTGTCTCATAGTGAAAGGATATTAAGATGACATAAGTCAAAATAGAAGGTAGTTAGGGTATTAGATCATCAACCCTCATCCAGACTGATAAGGTTTTAAAAGTTTTATGTACCATCTGGAATAATGGCGGGGAGTTATCCTTTCCACAAAACGTTTTATTGCCTAGAGATTCAAACTTGATGTAAGATTTCATAATCCTATTATTTTTGTGGTAATAGTTTTTAAAACTGAATTTTCGATTACCACACAACTGGTAAAAGTTACGATAGATAGGGGGTTTAAATTGACGAGACCTACTACAAAAATAAGAATTGTTCCTAAAGACATCACAACTAAAGCAATGCAAGTTATTACCAGTCTGTTGAGTCCTATGAATGGGATCTTTTCTACCAAACCTATAATTTTGTTTTCCTTTACCAAAACTTTAACTATAAGTGCAATTAAAACTGTTACCAACACCTAATCTATTAAAGGAATTGGGACGTCTATGAGGGTGGCAGTACTTAGGTGGTTCGTCATTCAGCATATTATGACATTTACTGTGACAACCTGAATATAATAATAATAAATTATGTTGAAATCATGATTACCTTATGTGATATGGATAATATGTTATTAGTATATATAATTCTGATTCATTATATTTAGTCTAATCCTACCGTCATAAAGCATGAAATATCGAATTAGTTACAAATGTGAGATTTTGAAGTTTTCGGTAGGAATGTTCATGTTTAAGGCTAGTTTTGACCTTTATAACGTAATAATTGACTTGAGGTGAAAGCTAGATATTTGTATACAGGTGATTTAGGGTTGTAACACAACAAACAATGTGTTAAACGGAGGTTCTATTAAGAAGTTATACCGAAACTACGAAATAAGGGCAAAACAGTCCATCCATTGAGTGGTATTTTGTCTTATTATGGCAATGAATGTTTTGTTTTCATTGGTTGGGAAGGGTGGTGGCTTTGGACAACTTCAAACCCTTATAATTACCTCTTTATTCATCCAAATTCAGCCTTGATATATTTGAATCTTAAAGAAAGAGAATTAGGGATTTTAGGAAGAAAGTGTGAGGAGGAATTGAAGAAAAATTCATAGAAAATTACGTAAAAGCCCCTAAGGTAATTCCACCCTTGAATATTGTTATTTTTCTTGTATTTATGATTTATATGATAGAAATACTTGATTTTTTATTGATATTTAATTCTTGGGTGCATATGTATGGATATATGCAAGTTTAAGTTAAGTTGAATGTACAAAACCCTAGAATTGCTTTGTTTAGAAACCTTATTTATTCAAACTTCCATATCTTTTTGTATACTTACTGGAATTGATTTATTACAATTGGAGATTAAAATAGACTCTTATATGTATATCATATCCTAAAATCAAGTAAAAATACCAAGAAATGAACATTGGGTGATGATTTGAAATTCGGGTATGAAATCTGTCCCAAAAGAGTAAATATTCATACCATATGTTTGATGTTTTTCTTGACATAGCAAATGAACTCTAAAAAGTATGAAATTTTAATATTGTATTATTCAATATGTTTTATGAAATTGGATGAAATATCATAGAAAGTTATGATGTATAAAAATTATGAAAATTCTTGGAAGATGACTGAACCATAGATCAGCCTATAGGGAGGATTTGCTATGTGGTAAAGAAATGGGCATATCTTGCTCTAGGAAACTCACAATGATGTGTCATCTTTTGTGTTGGAAACCTAATATGATAAGGATTGGATTACCAAGAATAATTAAAGTATTTTTGAGCTATAATTTGAATATATTAGATGTCATTACCTGAATCTAGATGGGACTCCATTTATGATGAATGATTTGAATTGAATCATATGGTGCTTATGAATTGAATTATGTTAAAGTTATTCATTGAATTGTTAATATTCTTATGATGATACTAATATTGTATGAATGATAGTAAGAGAAGAAGAACCGACTGAACAAGAGCTAGATAAAGGAAAAGGGAAAGCTTGTTAAATTCCAAGGTGACTGTACTTATGATTGTTTCATATATACAGAGATATGAATATAACTCTAAGAGCAGGATTTGTTTGAATACTTCGATATTCAGGATTTGTTTGGATAGTCAAATATCCAGGATTGTTTAGGTCTGAAAAATGTTACTAAATCCGTTTATTAAAAATAAACTATTTAAGTAACTCCGATCTGTTTTTTTAAGAAACTCTTTTCATAAAAACCAAACTATTTGAACACAAGATGTGTTTAACAAATCAGTATGTACGAGATCTATTCAAGAATTGAATAACATATTTATAAAGTAGTTTAAAAATCTTAAACTCAGCACAACCAAGAGTGAGATGAGGAGATGTAGAAATATTATGTTCACAATATTTTTTACGTGGTAAAACCTCACCAATTGAGGAAACATCCACGACTCCCTCTACGGAGTAAAATGAAAAATCCACTAAAATAAATATATGAGTTACAAACTATATAACTAACATGGAAACAACTCAGTCCTATATAAGTTTAGGAATGTACCCTCTGGTGTCCTTAAACTTCTCTGCAGTTCTGATTGTAGATGTAGTTCTCCCAGTTTGTTAACTTCTGATTTGTTCCAGCACTTTACGTCGACTCTTTGTTCTCAAGATCTTATTACCAACACTTTTCGTATTGTAGGGTGAAAGTGTTTGTGGAAGTGCTTTCTAACACATGCATGTACACACACACACTTATTAAATACAAACAGTCCGAACAAATTACAATAACACTATATGCTGTGATCTTTTCTTTTTCTTTCTTCTTACAAAACTTTTCACCTTATATGACCTTTAAATCATTCCCAGAATCCACGGATACCTTGCTAGGAAGACAGACAAGGTCTTAATCAATCACAGAATTTAGACAAACTTTTCGAGATTGAAAACCTCCAAGTGAGATTTCAAACTAGGTCAAAGGTTTAGTTTTACAAGAACTAGAAATAGAAAGCATTTATTGTTGATTTCAATGTAAACAAACATTTTAAAGAAAATAATCAACAATATATTTCTCAAGATGAGAAATAAAATGAAACTAAGTGTAATGTAACATGAATAACTCAGATCTGAAATTTCTATGAAATCAAAAAGTAGATCCGAGTAAAATGTTTAAGTTGAAAACAAGATCAAGTGAACACGAAGTTACAGCAACAAACATAAACTCAACTCAAACTCTCAAGAACACTCAGAGAATTGTTTTGGATATGGAGATATTTTGAATAAGTGTTTGAGTTTGGATGGAAGAGGTTTGACGAACAGGGTTAGGGTTTCTAACTCTCTCTCTTCTCTCTCTGTTTTCTCTTTTCTCTCTCTTCTCTCTCTACTCTCTCAATTTCTCAGAGGAAATGAAAATGGCAAAAGTCTTCGAAGTCTGAGAGAAGGGTCCCTTTTATAGGGTGAGGAGAAGGTTCGAGAGGAAGGCTCAAAACCAAGGGCCTGGATTAAGTCAAGCCAAGTTAACTTAGATATAAGGGTTCTAATAAGGGGATGATTAAACGAATTCTTATTGGTCTAAAGAGTTGTACTGGGATTCACCAAGACAACATGCAGAGCGTTGATAGCTAATGATCCAAGGGCTAGGAACGAACACTGTTTTAACTCAGTAAAGAAACACAACTTCAGCCAATCAGACGAGGATAAGTGTTGGTCAATAACAGGATAACAAACGCGCGTCCAAAGTTAATTAAAACCACACCCTCAAGTTTACTCCGCTTTCGGATTCTACCCAAGGTAACATTAGGCTAATATAATCAACAAATGATATTTACAAATTAACCCCAGCTTCTTTTAAAACAAGTTTTAATTAAGAAAACCTTATTTTAAAAAATGTTTAAAAAATCCCAAAAAATTATTAAAATTCCAATTTAGGGATTTAACACACTCAACACATGTACACACATAATTATGCAATATGATATGCAAAGAATGAATTCTACTGTGTGAGAGTGTTGGCAATAGGTTCTTGATCAAAGCAAGAAAGTGAGATGAAGTAGCAAACCAACTTCTGAGGTTCTTTGGATTCTAGGGAGGACACAATTTTGTCACAATTTCCAAACTAGATGAGCACTTATACAGTATAGACTCAAGTGAGTCAAAAGTATAAGGGCTTTAATCTCCCCCTTTGGAAATATGAGACAAAATCTCCTTTGAGTCATCTAGGACTCGTAGGGCAACAAGAAAATAAGAAAAAACTTATTCCTATCAAAATTCTATCTACCCAATTCCTAGAAATCAAAAAGTACATAACTCAACTAAGTACATTTGAATACCCTATTACAACTGTTGAGAGTAACTGTACAATAAGAACCTGCAATAATTCACTAAGATCAAGCTGTTTAGTATATGTAAGAATTGAATAGACTCAAATTTCTCCCCCATTTTGTCTCAAATGGACAAAGGGAAAAACTTGGATAAACAGTAAAAAGATTAGTCAGCATAAACCATACCAATAGATTTTCATAATGAAATGAATCTATTATAATCTAGAGGTTTGGTAAACATATCTGCGAGTTGTAAACCAGTAGGAAGATAATTCATTTGTAATTCCTTAGATTCAACCAATTCACGTATAAAATGATGTCTTATTTTAATATGCTTTGTTCGCGAGTGTTGAACAGGATTTTTAGAAATATTAATCGCATTTTGATTATCACAATAGAGATGCAATTGGTTTTCTTGAATACCATAATCACTTAGCATTTGTTTAAGCCACATTAATTGAACACAACAGCTGCCAGCGGCTATGTATTCAGATTCAGCTGTTGAGAGTGATGTGCAGTTTTGTTTTTTACTACTCCATCCTACCAAGTTATTACCTATATAATAACATGCTCCTGATGTGCTTTTACGATCATCAGTACATCCAGCCCAGTCAGCATCAGTGTACCCAATTATAGTGCTTGGTGTGTCATTAGTGTACCAAAGTCCTAGATTTAGAGTGCCTTTTACATATTTAATGATACGTTTAATAGCATTCAAGTGGCTCTCTTTAGGGTTACTTTGATATCGAGCACATACACACACAGCATACATAATATCAGGAAGCGAGGCAGTAAGGTATAGTAAAGTGCCTATCATACTACGATACAGAGTAGGATCTACAGATGTTCCATTTTCATCTTTAAAGAGTTTTAGCGTAGTACTCATGGGCGTTTTAGCATTTTTAGCACTCTCAAGGCCAAATTTCTTTACTATTTCTAAAGCGTAGTTGGATTGCGAGATAAATAATCCATCTAAATTTTGTTTGACTTGAAGGCCTAAGAAGAATTGTAGCTCCCCCATAAGGGACATTTGAAATTCCTTATGCATAGTTTCAGAGAAGGATTTGACTTCTGAGGGAGAAGTTGATCCAAATATAATATCGTCAACATAAACTTGAGCAATAGTGATGTGTTTGTCAAAATGTTTGACAAAGAGAGTTTGGTCATTTCCACCTCTTTTAAAACCTTTATCTAAAAGAAAACTGGAAAGACGCTCATACCAAGCTCTAGGAGCTTATTTAAGGCCATACAAAGCCTTTTTCAGACGAAATACATGATTTGGATGCTTAGGGTCAATGAACCCTTTAGGTTGTTCTACATAGGTTTCTTCAGCCATTATTCCATTAAGGAACGCAGATTTGACATCCATTTGGTATAGTGTAAAGTGCATGTGGCAAGCTATAGCAAAAAGCAGACGAACAGATTCTAATCGAGTAACAGGAGAAAAGGTCTCGTTAAAATATATTCCCTCTATTTAAGATTATCCTTGAGCAACTAATCTAGCTTTATTTCTAATTATTATCCCATTTTCATCAGTATTATTTTTGAAAATCCAACGTGTGCCAATAACCTTTTTGTGATCAGGACGTGGAACAAGATACCAAACATCATGAATGAAAAATTGTAAAAGTTCTTCCTTCATAGCAGAAATCCAATGAGAGTCATTCAATGCCTCATTAACATTCTTTGGTTCCACAAGGGAAACAAAACATGCATAATGTACATAGTTTCTGAGTTGAGATCTTGTACGCACTGGCTCACTAGGGTTACCAACTACGTTATTTATGGGATGATCTTTTGAAACCCCGTTAGGTACCTCAGGGGTCTCAATAGGTAATGAATTTTCCATTGCAGAGGAGTCATTTTCTAAAATATTTGTAGACTTGTCCTCAATAGAAAATTCACCAGTCTTGCTTTCTACAGTAATGCCACTTACAATTGCATTTATGGATTCCATCAAGGTTTTAGTTCGAAGATTGTACACTCGATAAGCTCTACTGTTAGGCGAATATCCTAAAAATATGGCTTTATCTCCTCGGCTCTCGAATTTGGACAAGTGTTCCCTATCTTTGCATACATAACAAGTACTGCCAAAGGTTCTAAGGTATTTGAGATTAGGCTTTTTATTGTACCAAAGTTCGTAAGGGGTTTGTTTGGAATTCTTTCTAAGATAGACCCTATTTATAATATGACAAGCAGTACGAATGGACTCTACCCAAAAATATTTAGGTAAATTCTTGGCATGTAACATAACACGTGCCATCTCCTGAAGGGTACGATTCTTTCTCTCGGCAATACCATTCTGTTGTGGGGTCTTAGGAGCACTGAACTCGTGTTTTTAACCATTATAGTCACAGTATTCTACAATACCAGTGTCTTTGAATTCACCCCCTCTATCACTAGGAATTCTATTCACTTGAGTATCCTTCTCATTTTCAATCCTAAGAAGAATTTTTAGGAAGGTTTGAAATGTTTCAGACTTTTGTTTTAAGAAGGCTACCCAGGTAAATCTAGTGAAGTCATCAACCATAACTAGGATGTAACTGTGTCCACAAATACTAACAGTTTGGGAGGGACCCATTAGGTCCATATGGATGGGTTCTAAGGTATTAGAGGTAAGAATATCTTTGACTTTCTTATGAGGTGCCTTAACAATTTTACCTACTTGACAGGAACCACATATAAGATTGGGTATAAGTTTGATTTTAGGAACTCCTCTAACTATTTCCTGAGAGGTCAGTCTACTAAGATTATCGTAATTTATATAACCCATTCTGTTATGCCATATCTCATTGTCATCCATTCTGGCAACATTCCAGATTTCAGAATTGTTCATGACAGTGTAGCAATTGTCAGGAGTTCTGAATCCAGTAATTATGCATTCACCTTTTTCATTTAAAATTTTGCAATTTTTCTTTGAAAAGGTAACAGTATGATCTGAGTCACAAAATTGCGATATGCTAAGTAGATTTTCCTTAAGACCTTTAACTAGAAGAACATCTTGAAGAATAGGAAGCCCATCTTCATGGAGAGTTCCTTTGCCTATGATTTGAGATGAAACTCCATCACCAAAAATGATTTTACCCCCAGCAAAGTTGGTTTTGTTAAAAAGTTTAGTTTCATCACCAGTCATATGATTAGAACATCCAGAGTCTAAATACCAACCAGGTGATGTGTGTCCAGCTTTTAAAGCAGTAACAACAACATTACACTTCATCTGAGGTAATAGATCATCTTTTTTAACCCAAATTGCCTTAGTTTTCATCTTGCGCTTATTAGATCTTAATTGATAAAATTTGTGACCTTTAGATTTTTGCTGAAAAACATTTTGCTCATGATTTTGAAATTTGTGAAAGACTTGGGCATTTGGTTTAGGAAAGTGCTTAGGATTCCTTCTAGTAAATGTTCTTTTAGGTTTGGTCTTTCTCTTTCTATAATTAGAATTTCTATCTGGCTGTCTAGGAAGTACATAATTGTTACGGCTCCTCCTAGAATAGTTAAAGTTTTGATAGATATAAGGATTATAGGTAGGTTTAACGAGTCTCCTAGCATAACAATCATCGAAAGAGTGACCATATATGTCGCAGTAGGAGCAATAAAGATTGCTCAGAATTGGGGTCTCCTTAGTAAAGTCTCTAAACAAAGGTTTTATAGAGTTTTGAGGCTGAACTCTATTCCTAGGTGTGACACTCTTGAATGCAAACTCACTCTTCCAAATAGAAGGACAGACGTATTTAGCCTTAGGTGAGCTTTCATGTTTAGAGCAACTTGATTCCCCAAAGTTAAAACTTTGATTTTTTGAATCAAACTCAGTTTTTAGAGAATGAAAGTCTGAGCACGTTTCAATAGGTCTTTTGCCTCCTGACACAAACTTGATATTTTCAAAAGATTTTGTTTGTGTTTTCAAATTGGGGCAAAACCCTATTCCAGTTCAATCATCAGAATTGGTTTTTGATTCAGCAACAAATTCATCAAAACATTTTGAATTATTTTCAAATTTAGTAAATTTTTTGAAAACAGTTGCTGTCTTTTCTTTAGTTTGCTCCAATTCTAACAATGTCCCTTTGTATTTTTTCTCCAGAGTTTCATTTGTTTCTTTTAAATCTCTGAGTTTTTCATCAAATATTTTGATTTCACTTTTATGAGTCAAACATTGGGTAGTATACTCTTCAGCATTCATTTTAACCATAAGGCTTAGATCTTCTAACTTCTTAGTGAGATCTTTCACAATCTTTTCTAGTCTAGTGCTTTTCTTGAGAGTTTTAGCATAAAGTGTGTGAATGTCAGGGAGGTCTTCATTGTTCGAGTCACTAAGTGTGGTGTGTGGAGTGACCCCTAAAGATTCATTTGTTAAACTCACACACCCATTGACATCGTCATTATCGCTATCCCTTTGACTCACACACCCCGAGGAAGAATATGCAACATTCTCAGTAATTAAAGCATCTAAACCAGTATAAACATGATTCTCAATAGCAGGAGTAGAGTTACTAGAAGCATTCTCATACACAGGCATAAGCACATCATCATTATATATGATCTTAGCAAAGAAGGACATGCAAGGATCAAAAACATCAGATGACTCAGGTTCCTCCTTTTCAGAGTCACTTGAATCATCCCATGTTTTGCAAATGTTAGCTCTAGTGTTTTTGTTTTGAGTGTTCAAGTTAACTCTACAGTCTTGTGCAATGTGCCCCAGTTTACCACATCTATAGCATTCAGTCTTCTTAAGGTCTCTATTAGGTCTAGTGTGAGAGTCCTTATGATTTTTGTCATGGTTTTTCTCATGAGGCCTGTGATTAGAGGAAGTTGGATAATTTGAATTGCCTTGTTTATTTGCCACTTTGTTTCTAAACTTAATAATTTTCTTAAACTGTTTAGTAATTAAGGCAATTTGATTATCCAAACTCTCTATATTGCATTCCTCATCAGAATCATAAGTGGGGAATATAAGTTCAGGCTTAATTATCTTAGAAGAGAAGCTAAGATTGGAATTAGTCTATTTCCTATTGGTTTGAGTCAATTGTTTCTTAAATTCTAGTTCCATTTCCACAGTTCTTAGTTTACTACTGAGTAATTCAGGAGTGAGATTTTGATCACACATTTCCTCAATAGCATATCTTTTGTTATCAAATTTCTGTGGTAATGATCTTAGAATTTTAGATACAATTTCATGTCTGTCATAAGTCACCCCATTAGCATGCAGTTTGGTCACAATATCAGTCAAGTTCATATAGAAGCCATCAAATGATTCAGTCTCAGACATAATTAAGGAGTTATACTGCTGAATAAGCATTTGGGTTTTAGCAGCCTTAACTATAGTGTCTCCTTCATGAGCAGTGACTAAGGTGTCCCAAGCTTCCTTAGAAGTGGTACAGGATGAGATTCTTTTGAACTCATGTTCATTTATAGACATAAATATGGCATTCTTTCCTTTATTATTATTTCGAGAAACTTGTTTCTCTTCTTAAGTGAACTCACTTAGAGCTTTCTTAACCCTCTCATTACTTCCTTCGTTGGCTGGTTTAGTAGGAAAAATATAACCATTTTCAACAATGTCCCAGACATCATCTCCCAAAGTTCCTTGAATGAAAGCAATCATCCTTACTTTCCAGTAAGCAAAATTAGTTCCATCAAAGATTGGAGGTCTGGTCAAGTTACCAAATCTTTCATTTTTCTCGTCCATAATTGATTTTCAGAAAACAATTTCAGAAACACAGGATATCTTTTGAAAACAGTTTACAAAGCTCTGATACCAATTGAAAAATGTTACTAAAGCCGTTTATTAAAAATAAACTATTTAAGTAACTCCGATCTGTTTTTTTAAGAAACTCTTTTCGTAAAAACCAAACTATTTGAACACAAGATGTGTTTAACAAATCAGTATGTACGAGATCGATTCAAGAATTGAATAACATGTTTATAAAGTAGTTTAAAAATCTTAAACTCAGCACAACCAAGAATGAGATGAGGAGATGTAGAAATATTATGTTCACAATATTTTTTACGTGGTAAAACCTCACCAATTGAGGAAACATCCACGACTCCCTCTACGGAGTGAAATGAAAAATCCACTAAAATAAATATATGAGTTACAAACTATATAACTAACATGGAAACAACTCAGTCCTATATAAGTTTAGGAATGTACCCTCTGGTGTCCTTAAACTTCTCTGCAGTTCTGATTGTAGATGTAGTTCTCCCAGTTTGTTAACTTCTGATTTGTTCCAGAACTTTACGTCAACTCTTTGTTCTCAAGATCTTATTACCAACACTTTTCGTGTTGTAGGGTGAAAGTGTTTGTGGAAGTGCTTTCTAACACATGCATGTACACACACACACTTATTAAGTACAAACAGTCCTAATAAATTACAATAACACTATATGTTGTGATCTTTTCTTTTTCTTTCTTCTTACAAAACTTTTCACCTTATTTGACCTTTAAATCATTCCCAGAATCCACGGATACCTTGCTAGGAAGACAGACAAGGTCTTAATCAATCTCAGAATTTAGACAAACTTTTCGAGATTGAAAACCTCCAAGTGAGATTCCAAACTTGGTCAAAGGTTTAGTTTTACAAGAACTATAAATAGAAAGCATTTATTGTTGATTTCAAAGTAAACAAACGTTTTAAAGAAAATAATCAATAATATATTTCTCAAGATGAGAAATAAAATGAAACTAAGTGTAATGTAACATTAATAACTCAGATCTAAAATTTCTATGAAATCAGAAAGTAGATTTGAGTAAAATGTCTAAGTTGAAAACAAGATCAAGTGAACACGAGGTTACAGCAATAAACATAAACTCAACTCAAACTCTCAAACTCTCAAGAACACTCAGAGAAGTGTTTTGGATATGGAGGTATTTTGAATAAGTGTTTGAGTTTGGATGGAAGAGGTTTGACGAACAGGGTTAGGGTTTCTAACTCTCTCTCTTCTTTCTCTGTTTTCTCTTTTCTCTCTCTACTCTCTCAATTTCTCAGAGGAAATGAAAATGGAAAAAGTCTTCGAAGTCTGAGAGAAGGGTCCCTTTTATAGGGTGATGAGAAGGTTCGAGAAGTAGGATCAAAACCAAGGGCCAGGATTAAGTCAAGCCAAGTTGACTTAGATCTAAGGGTTCTAATAAGGCGATGATTAAACGAATTCTGATTGGTCTAAAGATTTGTACTGGGATTCACCAAGAAAACATGCAGAGCGTTGATAGCTAATGATCCAAGGGCTAGGAACGAACACTGTTTTAACTCAGTAAAGAAACACAACTTCAGCCAATCAGACGAGGATGAGTGTTGGTCAATAACAGGATAACAAACGCGCGTCCAAAGTTAATTAAAACCACACCCTTAAGTTTACTCCCCTTTCGGATTCTACCCAAGGTAACATTAGGCTAATAGAATCAACAAATCATATTTACAAATTAACCCCAGAAACATTTAAAACAAGTTTTAATTAAGAAAACCTTATTTTAAAAAATGTTTAAAAAATCCCAAAAAATTATTAAAATTCCAATTTAGGGATTTAAACACACTCAACACATGTACACACATAATTATGCAATATGATATGCAAAAAATGAATTCTACTGTGTGTGAGTGTTGGCAATAGGTTCTTGATCAAAGCAAGAAAGAGAGATGAAGTAGCAAACCAACTTCTGAGGTTCTTTGGATTCTAGGGAGGACACAATTTTGTCACAATTTCCAAACTAGATGAGCACTTATACAATATAGACTCAAGTGAGTCAAAATTATAAGGGCTTCAAGGTCTTATGATCTAGGATTTGTTATTGCCAATGGGCATAATTATTTAGATCTTATGATCCAGGATTTGTTATTGCCAATGGGCAGAATTATTTGGATCTTATGATCCCGAATTTGTTATTGCCAATGGGCAGGATTGTTCGGATTTTATATCCACATATTCGATATAAAATTTTCATTCCTTTGCAGGGAAGGAATAACTCACTAAGCTTAATGCTTATGATTTATATTTTAACAATTTCAGGTTGTATACTGCCAGCTAGGATACCATATGCTTGGTAACTTTGAGAGTTGCACCGTTGGAAAGAGCTGGGGTTTAAATATGGGGATTTTATCATTGTCACACTTGAGATTTTAATATACTCACACATTGTATATATTACGTTAATATGGATTGAGTTGATGATTGTGAAATTTTATCATAGTTAATCATAGTGTTGTATGTCCGCTTAATTATGACTCTGATATTGATTTCACTATGGTATAAGAATAATATTATGTTCATTATGCACATTATGCAGAAAAATATTGATAAATGAATCATATTTCTAACGGGCTCAAGATTATGATCCAATTATTCTAATAACAAATGATTAGTATGGACATTGGTTTTAGGGTGTGACAATTAGTGGTATCAGAGCGTGGTTATTGATTCTGGACGTGTGTGACGATTAGATGGCAGTTATTGAGTTGAGTTGATTTGATATTTATGAATTATTTATGTACTAACCAATAGTTTATTATTATAAACTGTTTATATTGGTTGTTAGAACTTTGTTATATTATAGATAATTCTAGATGGAACCTGGGAATGGACAACATAGAGAAGAGGGAGTGGCCTCTCATACAGACAATACGGAAGTAGAGCAGAGTGTTGCTGGAAGGGCTAGAGAGAAAGAGCAGCCTATAGTGATACAAATAATGGTACAAGCAATGATGAGGATGTAAGAGTAATAAGAAAAAAATATGACGCAAATGGAAGAACAACGGGCTAGATATATAGAATCAAAGACTGTGGCCAGGATTGAGAAAGAGGCAAGGAAGGAAATGAAGGATTCCATGCATGAGAAGTTTTTGAAGTTGAATCCTCCAGAATATTCAGGGTTAGTTGAACCTACAGAAGCTGAGATGTGGGTCCGGGATCTAGAAACTATCTTTGTAGTTATGAAGGTTCCAAATAGCCAAAAAGTGAATCTAGCTGTGTTTAAGCTGAAAGGAGAGGCGAAATGTTGGTGGAAAGCCAGCAACCATTTGGTGCCCAGGATGGAAGGTAATGATGTTATTACTTGGGCTGAATTTATTAAAGTTTTGTATATTAAGTATTTCCCTAAAGTTTATAGGAGGGAGAAGCTGAGGAAATTTATAAATTTGACCTAAGGGAAAATGTCTGTGAGGGAGTATGAGGTTAAATTTACTGCTTTGGCTAGATTTGCTACTAAATATGTGGAGAATGAAGAAGATAAATATAGTAAGTTTCAAGATGGACTTATTTGTCCTATTCAAAATAGAGTGGCCACTTATGAGTTAGAAGATTATGCTTCTCTGGTAAACAAAGTCACGATAGCAGAAACGCAAATGAACCAAGGGGTGGGAGTAGAGAGAGTTTTAAGAAAAGTAGATTCGACGCATCTCACTATAAGGGAGGTGAGTGTGGAAGTGTTAATATGGAACCTCATAAATTTCAGAGAGGTGGTGGAGATAGTGCTAGAGGTCAGGAGAGATTTTTCAGAGATACCAGGGGTGGAGGATCTTTTGGTTCGGTTAGGAAGTCACGGAGAGGTGAGACCCCAATAGAAGGTGTTACATGTTTATTTTGTAAAGAGGAAGGGCGTTATAAATCTGAATGTCCTAAGCTGAAGGGATTAGAATTCTACCATTATCCCCAAGTGGGGCATATTAAGAATAATTGTCCGCAGTTGGCAGAGACTTCAGCAGCACATAGTGAAGTAGCAAGCAGAGTGTTATCTCCACGCAGTGCAGTGAAAAGTATGGGAAGAGGACAAGCTAGTAGTTCCAGACCAGGTCGACGAGTTTTTACAATGAAAGAAGCTAAGATTACTCCAGATGTGGTGACAGGTACACTTTCTGTTATTGATAGAAATGCTTATGTTTTGATTGATCCTGGTTCCACACATTCTTTTGTGTCCTATGCTTTTGCTGTATACGTGAATAGACCATGTACTCGTTTAGATGTGAGGTTGGGTATTTCTATGCCTATGGGGGATATGGTTGTAGCTGAATATGCTTTTCGTGATTGTGTTTTGACTGTGGGGGCTAGACATATAGTTATAGATCTACTTCCATTGGATATTTTTTATTTTGATATAATTCTGGGAATGGATTGGTTTTATAAATATCATGCATCTATGGATTGTTTATGTAAGGAAGTTATTTTTAATATGCCTGGTGAGCCTGAATTTAAATTTGTGGGGGAAAGGAAAATTATTCCCAGTTGCATCATTTATGCTATTCAGACGAGGAAATTATTAAGTAAGGGTTGTGAGGGTTTTATTGCATATGTTCTTGACACTAGGAAGGGGGCTTTACAATGAGTCGATGTTCCTATTGTACGGAATTTTCCATAAGTGATTCCTAGTGAGTTGACGGGGTTACCCCTAGAGAGAGAAGTTGAATTTAGTATTGAATTGACACCGGGGACAACCCCTATTTCTATGGCACCATATAGAATGGCACCTGCTGAGTTGAAAGAACTCAAGATTCAATTGCAGGATCTACTTAATAGGGGCTTCATACAGCCTAGTGTATCTCCATGGGGTGCACCAATTTTATTTGTAAAGAAGAAAGATGGTACCATGCGTTTGAGTATTGATTATAGGCAACTGAATAAAGCTACAATGAAGAAAAAATACCCTTTACCTCATATAGATGATTTGTTTGATTAGTTACAGGGTGCTAAAGTGTTTTAAAAAATAGACTTGCGAACGGGTTATCATCAGTTGAGGGTCAAGGAGAGTGATATTTCTAAAACTTCTTTTCTTACTCGGTGTTGATGTAAAAAATTAGATTATATCTAATTATTTAATCACAGATAAAATAAATGAGACAAAGAAGTTTTAAAGTGGTTCAGCCTTATAAGAATGGCCTACGTCCACTGTTTCTGTTATTGATGACTGTTTGGGAATTCTCGATTACAAGTTCAATCAAGAAATTTTGGTCCCTTTACAATGAGGGTAATACAACGTATTTATAGCCCTAAGGTTGTAATGTGAAAGGGTAATACATTCAATGCTGTACATGTGAAAGGGTAATACATTCAATGCCCCTTAAGTGTATACATCTGAATGATGATCATTTAATGAACAGTCAAACTGTTGGTTATCCTGCTATTAATGCTTCGTTCGAGGTGCAGCTCGGACCGCCTAAGCTGCTCTGTACTCAAGAGTTGCTCGGTACTCAAGAGTTCCTCGTAGAGTTCTTGCTCCTCGGAGTGTCTGAGTTCCTCGTGGAAGCAGTGTTCCTCGTTGTGGTATGGTTCCTCGGAGCGTCCGAGTTCCTCAGAATTATTTGTTGTTACCACGTAGATTTCCACGTGTCTTCATTCGGTTGAGCCATGCCAACAGACTAAATTTGGTATCAACAGAAGCCCCCAATGTTTCATAGTTCAAAATTTGAGGAGTGTGGAACATTCTTTCTCGATATATGGCGGTTTTAAATGGTTATCCTGACATTTAGGAGTGTTTCCTTTGTATTTATTTTTCCTTTCAAATTTGTAGAATCAGGCTTTTTTGAATTTTTATAACCGCCTCGATCTCCGCGCACTTTTTGTCCTTCTAGCCGTCGGTAGCGTAATCGTTTCTTTTTGCAATCATTAACTTTACCGTTTCCTAAGATAAGGTATTTAAGCGTCATAAACAATCCCATCATCTTCTACTTTTTCAAATTTGTATCTTCGAGTTTTCCATCATCTCTTTCTCTCCTGTGTATTCATCTCTTCCATCGTTCGTTGTCAACAGATCCACTCTTTTTCTGTAAGATCTTCTTCCTTCTTCTTCATTTCCTTTATTCATCATGGTTTACCTTGTTGAATCTCTTGATAAATTTCGTTCTGATTTTTCTATTCCTTCATGGGTTGTTCTGGAGGAACTTTCTGAACCTTCCGATTATTTCCGTTTGGCTGAGGGACATTGGTTCCCCAGTCTCTTTATTGCTGAATATGGCTTTTCTTTTCCGCCTAATCCTTTATGTCTGGAATTCTGTCAATATTTTGACGTTGTTCCTGCAAGAATAGCCCCCAATACATGAAGAATAGTTAATGGGGTTCATAGACTAAATCAAATTCATGGAACTCGCATAAGAATTCCAGAAATCATGTTTTTTATAGATGGGCTGTAGGCGATAATACTTTTTATTTAAAAACTAGATTTTTAAATAGGGCTTTAGTGGTCAATCTCCTGGATGTCAATAGGGACTATTTTGAGCACGGGGTTGTTATAAAAAATTGGCAACATGCTCCTTTATCTGGAGATGAAGTGTATCAGGGTCCCAGATGACCTCCCTATGGCAATGGGATAGGTTATTTTTATTTCATTTTATTTATTTTGAGATTATGCTTCCTTTATGTTTGATAAAATGTGCCACTGATATTTTAATGTTTATTTATTTGCAGTTGACAACAAAAGAAAGTGTCCAAAAGAGGCAGACGTTAATATAAGGCACTTAAAACTTATCTGGAGTTTGCATCAGACTGTTGCCGACGAGCATATTAGGTCAGCTTCATATCTGCTTCAGTACAAGAGTTACACAACTTCTTTTACTGCTCGTCCGGTGATAAGCGATGCAGAACTAGTACCAGCTTCTACCAGTTCTTCGCCTGAGTCACACGTTCCTTTAAGTGAAAGGATGAAGAAAAGAAGACCTCCAACCCTTTTCGAGAAACCTGCCTCTGGTGCTGGAGAGGCGAAAAGAAGTAAACATGATGTCCCATAAGGGACAAAGAAAATTGATGCAGCCCCTCCAGTTGCTCCTGCGAAGGTTGCCGATAAGCCTTCAGTGGCCCCGAGCAAGGCTGCTGCTCCAGGCGAGGTGATTGTCATATCACCGACTAAGAGTTCTTCCTTGGTCGAAACTATTCCCGTTCCTCCGAGGAGGCTGAAGAAGATCTCCTCGGTCAATTTGACTGACACCGTCTCTCAGCCCCCGACTAGTGGAGTTCCCACTTTTGTTCCCCCGAGCTCTGCTATGAGCTCGGTGAAGACTTGGATCATTCCCGAGATCCAAGGTATTGAAGAAAACCTTTCTCGGGACACAGTTACCACATTGGCAGCTCGCCACATTGCTTCTGTAAGTCCTATTGTTTTGAACTTTTTATTTTTCCCTTGTTATATTTGTCTCTGACTTGCTTTCATTTTCTTTTCACAGTTGGTGAGCTGCTTTAATACAATTTTGAAGAAGGATGAATCTATTAAAGCTTCAAGCTCCTCGTCTGGTGTGGAGGAAGCTCTGATGGGTCTGACACGATCTTTGGAAGATTCTCGTCAGAAGCATGATGCTGACAAGGCTGTTTGGGAGAAGAAAATTACCTCAACTGAGCAGGAGAAGGCTCATGTTGTTGAAGTCTCCAAGGAGTTGGAGAAAAAATTAAATAGTCTGGAGGAGAAGAATAAAGAGCTTGAAAGGAAGCTCAAGTCTGTTGAGGAGTTTGAAGATAAACTCAAGGATGCTGAGGAAAAGTTGGGTCAGCTTCAGGAAGTAAGTCGGCAGAAGGAAGAAGCTGAGAATAAACTGAAGGCTGCTGAAAATCTTCTGTCCGAGAAGCTTTCATCGGAGAAGTTAAAGAGGAAATCGGCTGTGAAGAAATCTTTCAGCGCTAGCTGGGATAAGGGGTGGAACAAAGGCTTGGATGCCATGATGTCGCAAGTCAAATATGGCAGCCTAAAATACTTTAGAGATGGGTGGGTCGCAGCTCTTCAGGAGATGAAGGTTGATGAAACTTCTGAACTCTTCCAGCGACACATCCCTGGTCCCCCTCCAACTCCTGAAGACGAAGAAGAGGACGAAGCTGCCTCTGAAGAGTCTTCCATGGTGATGGGAGATCAAGTTTCTCATCCCCCAGCCATCCAGCCTGCTAACGAGTAACTTCAGCAACTCGTTACCTCATTCGAGCAACTACCAGCGCTCCCCGAGCAACTCTCTGTTCCCTCTGAGCATCCTACCTGCCATCCAGCCTGCTAACGAGGAACTTCAGCAACTCGGTACCTCATCCGAGCAACTTCCAGTGCTCCCTGAGAAACTCTCTGTTCCCTCCGAGTAACCTACCTCCTCGTCCCAGCCTCCCGAGAAAGTTTTGGGAGACAAGGAAAAGGTGTAGAGTTGTTCGGGTATCTTTCTATTTTATTTCTCTTGGTCAAATGTAACCCTGAACATGTAACTCTGAACTTTATGATATAATAAAATTTGAACTTTTGTTTATGCTTACTGTCATTTCTGCTCTTCATACTCTGTTGGTAATCTTATTGATAATTGATTTTTCTTCCTCTACTAGTTTCTGGCTAGGATGGAATTATTATCTTCTCATGATACAAAGCTGTTACGGCAATGCAATGAATACTTTAAGGCTGGTCACACAGATCTGAGTGCAGCACAAATCGTCGACATCCTCGGCCAAGATGCTTCGGAACAGGCAGTTGAAGCTTACCAATATTTGAAGTGTCTGCTTGATCGTGCGATGGCTAATAATGTAGCTTATTATGATATGATTGAGGATCTCCAAGGCACTCTTGAAGACCTTCAGCAAAAGTATAAGGAATCCACTGCCCTCTTGCACGAGGGGTACGAGAAGAAGTATCAACAAATCATTACCGACAAGGGATACGAGAAACGTTTTGCTGCTTACGATGTGCGAGAGAGAACGTTGAAAGCCGAGGTCGAGGAGCACTGGCAAATAGCTGAGTTGTTGGAGCAAGAAAATAATAACTTGCAAAGAGAAGTATCTCAATTAAAATCTTTTGCCTCCACCTCAAATTCTTTGGTCCTAGTGACTGACGAGGGATTCTCGTTCTTGGAGGTCGAGAACGCCAACTTGAGGGACGAGTTGGAAACCTTGAATTGAGCTGGCCCCTCTACATCTTCTCGTGGACGAGTAAGAGCTCCTCGGGGACAAGCAAGAGCTGCTCGGATTCCTATCGAGGAACAGAGGACTCAATCCGCTTTAGAGAACCAGGGCTTCCAGCTGATGGCGAAGAACCAGGCATTGGCTGAGATGTCTAAGAAAATCAGGGACCTGGAAGAGCAGCTTTCTGCGCATAAATCTATCTTGGAGAATAAAGAAGTCTTCATCAAAAACCTCCACGATCAGCTGGAAAGATTGACCTATCAATTTCACAAGCAGCCCAGGGAGTTCTGGATGGCTGGCTACAACGAGACTCTCTACCACTTGGACGACCGTATCCAGAATGCAAATAATAAGGGCTACAAATAGGGATGGCTGAATTCCTTAGGTGTGCTGCAACTCGAACAGGGTCATTACCTATGATATTACCATAATCCTGGGTTGCTCGACCTACCCGTGCCACCATTCAATCTTGATATGAGTTGGATCCCTGCTCGGGCCATCCCTCGTTGTCTGATTTCCAAATACCTCGGTGATTACAATCTCCATTCAAATGTCGAGATATCTCGTCCCGAGCACCTCCTAGATCGACTGTCCATGATGAATATCAGGATGCTAAAAGATCTTAACTTCATAAATTCTCCTCTTGCTTTAAACGATCCACCTGCTGGCGAGGAACCTGTTTCAAAAGAAGAGGGGAAGAAACCAATAGAATATGAGTATTGATGTAATAAATTTGTATTTCATTCCTGATGTATTTTGTTCTACATTTAATGAAATAATTTTATTTGCAAATGTTGACTGCTATTGTTTTGTGACACTTTACATCTGTGCATGTGTATCTGTTTAAAAAGATAACAATATTGTGTAATTTGTCGATCAACTTATTGTCGAATAATTTGAATTTGTGGTAGTCATTTGGCAAAAATGATGTTTTGTTTCTCGACCAACTTAGTAATAATAAAAAATTCAGCTCGATCACTTTCTCGTATTCATAAAATGTTTCCGACCAACCAATGTCGATAAATTATCCTTCTCGACCAACTACAGTTAGGGGGTTTTTATCCCCGACCAACCATAGTTAGTGGATTTTTCCTCTACGAGGATCTTTGGCACTTTCTTTACCTCCCGACCAACTTTAGTTGGCGTTTTCGAGAATATTACTTCCTAACCAACATAAGTTGGCATTTTTAGGAATACATAGTTTTACTTCCCGTAGGAATACATTGTTTTACTTCCCGGAGGAATACATTTACTTCCTAACCAACATAAGTTGGCATTTTTAGGAATACATAGTTTTACTTCCCGGAGGAATACATTGTTTTACTTCCCGGAGGAATACATTTACTTCCTAACCAACATAAGTTGGCATTTTTAGGAATACGTAGTTTTACTTCCCGGAGGAATACATTGTTTTACTTCCCAGAGGAATACATTTACTTCCTAACCAACATAAGTTGGCATTTTTAGGAATACATAGTTTTACTTCCCGGAGGAATACATTGTTTTACTTCCCGGAGGAATACAATTACTTCCTAACCAACATAAGTTGGCATTTTTAGGAATACATAGTTTTACTTCCCGTACGAATACATTGTTTTACTTCCCGGAGGAATACATTGTTTTACTTCTCGGAGGAATACATTTGTTTCTCGACCAACCTTAGTTAGCGTTTTCGAGAATAAATTTGAGTAGTCCAAGTTTTGCCGAGTAGTGTGTAGCACTAGTATTCCCCGAAAAACTTTCAATAAAAGGAAAGAATTTGGCAAAATATCTTCATTTTATTCATACTGATGGAACTGCATTACATGAGAATATACATCACTGATAATACTTGCGCAGGTGCTCTGCATTCCATGCATTCTTAAACTCCTCCCCCTCTAAAGTTGCTATTTGGTAAGTTCTTGGTCGAACAACTTCTGTAAGTCGGTATGGTCCATGCCAGTTTGCCTCCAGTTTGTTGTGATTTTGAATCACTTTCTTTAGCACATAGTCTCCTTCTTTCAAGTCGCACTTCTTCACCCTCTTATTGTAGAACAAAGTTATTCGTTGTTGGTATGCAGCATTCCTGATTGCTGCTTCTTCTCTAACTTCCTCGAGCATGTCTAAATCCAATCTTCTCATTAAGTTGCTGATAGGGGAATTGAAATTCAGTACCCTGTGTATTGGGAGGCCCAACTCGGCAGGTATAACAGCTTCACTTCCAAATGCCATCATATATGGTGATTCTCCAGTTGTTGCTCGGGGAGTAGTACGATAAGCCCACAGTACTGACTGTAACTCGTTGATCCAGTTTACTTTTGCATCATCCAGTCTTTTCTTCAAGCCATTCAGCAACGTTCTGTTTGTCACTTCAGTTTGTCCATTGCTTTGAGGATGGCCTGGTGCTGAGTGGATCTTCAAGACATTTGATTGATGACAATAGGCAGTGAACTCCTCGTTGTCAAATTGTGTTCCATGGTCTGTGATGAAGGCATGAGGAAGACCATATCGACAAATGATGTTCTTCCAAATAAATTGGTACACCTTGTCGTACGTCATATCAATGAGAGGCTCAGCTTCAACCCATTTAGTAAAATAGTCCACAGCGACCACGAGATACTTAAACCTTCCCCTGGTCGTCGGCAGTGGCCCAACCAAATCTATTCCCCATATGGAAAATGGCCAAGGGGAAGTAATGGGTGTCAATAATGCTTGGGGAGTTCTTCGAATGGAAGAGAAGCGCTGACATTTGTCACATTTCTTAGCATAGGCTATGCAATCAGCCCTCATCATCGGCCAGTAGTATCCTTGCGTCATCACCCTTTGCAAAAGAGTCTGACCTGCTACATGGGCTCGATAGGACCCTTCATGGACCTCTTCAATTAAATTTTTCACCTCGGTGGGATGCAAACATCTCTGCAAACCTATTATAACTCCTCGTCTGTATAGAATACCGTTGGTCAGTACATAACGAGCAGCCTTAAACTCCAGTCTCTTGGCTGTAAGTTTATCAGTTGGTAATTCCCCTTTCTCAATATATGCCCTGATGGGATCCATCCATGATGATCCTAAATCGAGGGTAATAAAGTTCATCGTCAGATCTTCATCTATACTCCGACCAGCTAAAACTTCAATTGGGATTGTTCTTCGTAGCTCGGTACGAGTAGCTGATGCTAATCGAGCTAGGGCGTCTGCTCTCGCATTCTCCATTCTTGGTATTCTGACCAGCTGAATAGCAGCAAATTCTGATACCAACTCCATCACCTTTGCATGATACTTGATCATTAATTCTCCTTTGGCTGCATATATTCCCAACATTTGATTTACGATCAATTGAGAATCACTGAAGATAATAACTTGTTCCGCCCCCATGGTTTTTGCCAAACTAAGGCCTGCAATCATGGCTTCATATTCAGCCTCATTATTCGAAGCTTTGAATTGGAAACGTAGGGCGTATTCCATATCGACCTCGTCCAGACTGTTCAAAACTATCCCCGTGCCACATCCTGTAGTGCAAGATGAACCATCCACGTACAGATTCCATATAGGTACCTCGTCTTCAAATTTCTGATCTGACAGAGTTCCTCGGTGGAAAATTTGTTATTTCCTTTCACCATCTCCTGATATTTCTTGCTATTCGTCGATCATCTTTTCTTGCCCTTTTACCAACCTAAGCTGGTCTGGGCTTGAATTTGATGGTCCTGTAACATCTACTGGCCCTTTTACCAAGCTAAGTTGGTCTGGGCTTGCATTTGATGATTCTGTAACATCCACAGGTTGATCAGCGAGCAACTTTTGCTCCTCGGGGGTATCCGGATAGGTGAACTCTGCTATAAAGTCTGCTACAGCTTGCCCTTTTAGCGATGATATGGGTTCATAGACTATATCATATTCACCGAGTTCTATTGTCCAGCACATCAATCTTCCCGACTTTTCTGGTTTATGAAGGGCTTGCCTCAATCACATATCAGTATATACTATTATGGTATGAGCCTGGAAGTATGGCTTCATTCTTCTACTTGTCTCGATTAAGGCTAGTGCCAATTTTTTCAGCCTTGGATATCTGATCTCTGCTCCTCGAAAGGCCTTACTTGTGTAGTAGATTGTTTTTTGTACTCCATTCTCCACTCTTATCAATGCCAAACTGACTGCATTCTCGGACACTTCCAGATACAAGTATAATTTTTCTCCCATCACTGGCCTGGATAACAGTGGAGGTGCTCCCAAATATTTTTTCAAGTCTTGGAAAGACTTTTCACATTCATCATTCCACTCAAAGGTTTTTCAGAGTGTCTTGAAGAATGGAAGACATCGATTAGTTGCTCGCGATACAAATCTGTTGAGTGCTGCTACTCGTCCTGTAAGACTTTGCACCTTTCTTCGTCATTGGGGATCGCAGCCCTAACAGAGCTTTGATCTTTTTAGGGTTAGCTTCAATGCCTCGTTGATTGACAATGTACCCGAGAAACATGCCTTCTCGTACTCCAAATATGCACTTCGTCGGGTTCAGCTTCATTTGATATTTATCCAGTTGATCAAAAGTCTGACTTAAGTCAACTAGATGATCGGCAGCTTTCTTGCTCTTTGTCAGCATATCGTCAACATAGACTTCCATATTGCAACTGATTTGTTCAGCAAAGACCTTGTTCATTAGCCGCTGATATGTCGCACCTGCATTTTTCAAACCAAAAGGCATAACATTATAACAATAAGTTCCCCTAGGGATAATGAAAGAAGTACTCTCCCTGTCTTCAGGTTTCATTTTAATCTGATTGTAACCAGAATAAGAATCCATGAAGCTCAGTAGCTCGTGTTCAAAGGTAGTATCCACCAGTTGATCAATTTGGGGCAGTGGAAAGTGATCCTTTGGTCATGATTTATTGAGGTCGGTGAAGTCTACACACATCCTCCACTTGTTGTTCTTCTTTTTCACCATCACCATATTTTCTAACCAGTCTGGATATTTAACATCTTCAATAAAACAAGCTTTCTGGAGCTTCTCGACTTCCTACTGTATAGCTTGATTCTTCTCGGGACTGAATACTCTTCTTCTCTGCTTCACAGGCTTGATGTCCTTATTCACATTGAGTTCGTGACATAAGAAATTTGGGTCTATCCCAGGCATATCCTCATGACTCCATGCAAAAGTTTGCTTTCTGCTTCTTAGGAAAGTTATCAATTCCTGTTTTAGTGAGGCTTCCAACGACGAACCTACTTGAGTAGTTCGTTCAGGGTGTTCGTCGTCCAGGATGATGTTTTCAGTAGCTTCCACCACTTGACCCTTCACGAGTTGCGACTCATCTCTAGGATCCAATGTTTCAATTTCTTCACCTCCATCCTCTTGATAGGTAGTGGTCTTTTTCCTTGATTCCTCCAGTTCCTCTTGCTCGACAGATGAATAATAGCATTCCCGAGCTACTTTCTGATCACCTTTCACAACTCCTACTCCAAAATTTATTAGAAATTTTAGGCACTGATGTACCGTAGATGGTACAGCCTCGAACTTCTTCAATCCTACTCTTCCCATGATGATATTGTATGATGATCAAACATTCTTATCCATCACGAAAACGCGTATTCTTTCTGTCCGACAAGCAGGCCACATACCAATGAATATATCCAATTTGATCGTCCCAAGTGGAAATACTTTCTCGCCAGTAAAACCGAGGAGGGGTCTATGATAAGGCTCCAGTTGAGATAGCTTTAGATTTAAACTATCGAAGCACGAGTAAAACATGATGTCTGCCGAGCTACCATTGTCTACCAGTACTCTTGAAATCATTACCTCCTTCATCCTCATTTTGATCACCAATGGGTCATTATGAGGATATAGAACACCTGCAAGGTCGTTCTTTGAGAAGCCAATGACTAATTTCTCTTTGTTTACCTTTCTCGGGCGATCCTCTTCAGCTAAATTTATTCGTTGAATGTATGAACAAGCTTGAGCCTCACAGAGATAAGCTTTTCTTTCTGCAGTAAGGTCTCCTCCTCCTGCATCTCCACCTGTAATAACATTACAATCAAATGACCCAAAGCGTATTGAAAATACCTCACGTTCTGGCTTCCTTGGTCTCTTAGGAAGATCGGGGTCATCTTCTGGATCAACTTCATGGTCTCTCTTCTTGTTCTCCTCTACTCGACGAGGAGATCTAGACCTCTCTCTTGCTCGGTCGTTGTTTCTTCTATCATTCCTCCGACCAACATACTTTGCCATTTTTCCTCATCTGATGAGTGTTTCGATCTCATTCTGAAGAGCTATGAAATCTTTAGTCATATGGCCATGATCTTTGTGAAACTCGCAATATTTTGCCTTATTTCTCCTTTCGGGGTCTGCCTTTATTTTCTCTGGCCAATTTAATTCCTCGTTGTTCTTGATTTCTTCTAGAACGTGGTTGATGTCTTTCTTCAAAGGAGTATAATTATCAAATTTCTTTAATACTTCCCAAGTCGACCTTGTTTTTGAGTGTTTGTCACTACCATTGTTCTTATGCTCTTTCTTCTTAGCTTTATCACCTTCCACCTTGGTTTCTTTGGTATCCATATTCTTCTTCGCAGCCATAGCCTCCTCGGCATTCATAATCTTGGTCGCTTTTCCCATCAGATCTGATATGGTTCTAGGTGGATATTTAGCCAAAGTGTAGTACAACTTGTTGGGCAATAGTCCACTCATCAAGGCAGTAATCGCTGTCTTTTCCTCATAGTCAATGACTTCGAGCTTCTCGTTATTAAAATGAGTTATATAATCTCTGGTACTTTCACCAGTTTTTTATCTAACACTTAACAAATGCACTACTCGTTTAACAGGCTTTGCCCCAAAACAGAAACTCCCAATGAATAACTCGGCCAGTTGAAGAAAAGTTGAAATCTTACCCCGAGGAAGATTATTATACCACATTTGAGCAGATCCGGTAAGAGTTCCCGAGAATGCTCTACATCTCATCTCATCTGGAACAGCATAGATATCGGTTGCAGCTTGGTATTATTCTATATGAAGGACAGGGTCTGTCTTTCCATCATATTTGGGGGTCACAACAGGTTCTTTGAACTTTGATGGTGTTGGAAAATCTACAATGGCCTGGACAAAAGGTGTTCCTCGAACAAAAGTTCATTGTAGAGGGTTCTTGGCCTTAGCCATTTCCCCTAATCTATCCTCCAGCCTTTGAATAGAGCCTTTCCATGCATCATTTCCTTCCTCGGGCCTGTCGGTTCGAGCAACTGATCGCGTTGATGTGGCATCCTGAGATCTATCTTGATGAGCAGCTGGTCGCGACTGGGCAGATCCTTCCCTTAAATTTGATGGTCTTTGAAAACTCCTCGATATGACTTTAGGAGGACTTCTACTCCTTCTAGGTCCTAATCGATCAAAAGGTGATACCCTGCTTAACCTCTCTAGCGCACTAGTCCTTTCTGGAGAGAGAGTGGTACGTTGTTCAGTATCTGTGGCCTGCACTGACGAAGATCGTCCAGGTTGAATACTTCGCAGTCCTGAATGGGTTGGTGCACCGCCATGGAGGGTTTGTATGAGCTGTCGCATAGTTTCTTGCATGACTGTCTGGCCCTGAGCCAGATTTGTCACTATTCCAGCCAGATCTGGAATATTTGGCGGAGCAGATGGATTTGGAGGGCTTCCAGCATTTCGATTGCTGGATTCTGGAATATCAGCCATTTGTGATGAATTATTTTTGATGAAAAATGATATTACCAGTCGCTTCTCATAGACGGCGCCAATCTGTTGATGTAAAAAATTAGATTATATCTAATTATTTAATCATAGATAAAATAAATGAGACAAAGAAGTTTTAAAGTGGTTCAGCCTTATAAGAATGGCCTACGTCCACTGTTTCTGTTATTGATGACTGTTTGGGAATTCTCGATTACAAGTTCAATCAAGAAATTCCGGTCCCTTTACAATGAGGGTAATACAACGTATTTATAGCCCTAAGGCTGTAATGTGAAAGGGTAATACATTCAATGCTGTACATGTGAAAGGGTAATACATTCAATGCCCCTTAAGTGTATACATCTGAATGATGCGCATTTAATGAACAGTCAAATTGTTGGTTATCCTGCTATTAATGCTTCGTTCGAGGTGAAGCTCGAACTGCCTAAGCTGCTCTGTACTCAAGAGTTTCTCGGTACTCAAGAGTTCCTCGTAGAGTTCTTGTTCCTCGGAGTGTCTGAGTTCCTCGGGGAAGCAGTGTTCCTCGTTGTGGTATGGTTCCTCGGAGCGTCTGAGTTCCTCAGAATTATTTGTTGTTGCCACGTAGATTGCCACGTGTCTTCATTCGATTGAGCCATGTCAGTAGACTAAATTTGGTATCAACACTCGGTATGGTCATTTTGAATTTCTGGTGATGCCTTTTGGGGTGACTAATGCTCCAGCTATATTTATGGATCTTATGAACCGGGTACTTCATCCTTTTGTTGATTCATTTGTGATAGTTTTATTGATGATATTCTGATTTATTCACGTGATATGGTTGAACATGAAAAGCATCTCATAACTATTTTGAATCTGTTGAAAGATAAGAAATTGTATGCTAAGTTTAGCAAGTGTGAATTTTAGCTATCACAAGTTGTATTTTTAGGCCATGTTATTTCTGGAGATGGTATATGTGTTGATCCTAAAAAGGTAGAGGCTATTGTAAAATGGGAGAGGCCCAATAATGTGATTGAGATGAGGAGTTTTCTGGGTTTAGCTGGGTATTATAGAAGGTTTATTAAGGGATTTTCTTCGATTGCCTTGCCAATGACTAAAGTAACCCGGAAAGATGTTAAGTTTAAATGGAATTCTGATTGCGAAAATAGTTTTGATGAATTGAAAAAGAGGTTGGTAACAACACCTGTTCTTACTATTCCTCATGGTGGAGATGGTTTTGTTATTTATACCGATGCTTCACATTAGGGGTTGGGTTGTGTTTTTATGCAACATGGTAAAGTTATTGCTTATGCTTCTAGGCAGTTATGTACACATGAACGTAATTATCCTACACATGATTTGGAACTTGCTGCTATTGTGTTTGCTTTGAAATTATGGCGTCATTATCTATATGGTGAGGTATGTGAAATTTTTACTAACCATCAAAGCCTTAAGTATTTATTTACTCAGAAATAGTTGAATTTGAGGCAGAGACGATGGACGGAGGTAATTAAATATTATGATTGCATAATTCACTACCACCCAGGGAAGGCGAATATAGTTATAGATGCTCTTAGTAGAAAGGCTTTAGGCAGGTTATCTTGTATTCGGTGTGCTAGAGTTTCCCACATCATGGAGTTGAGATTAATGGGAGTAGAATTGAAGTTAGCAGATGGGGACAGGTTATTTGCTCATGTAAGCGTGAGGCCTTTGTTAGCTACCCGTATTCGTGATTTGCAAAGTCAAGATACTTTTCTTGAGAAGAAATGACAAGATGTCCTAGATGGTAAGTCTAAAGATTTTTATATTGTGAATGATGGCACTTTATTGTATAAGCAGTGGTTATGTGTGCCTAATGTGTGTGGATTGAAAGAGGAAATTTTAGATGAGGCTCATAATTCTATTTATACTATGCATCTTGGTAGTACTAAAATGTATAAGGATTTAAAGGAGCATTATTGGTGGAATAATATGAAGAAGGAAATAACTAATTTTGTTGCTAGGTGCCTTATATGTTAGCAAGTGAAAGTGGAGCATCATAAACCTACTGGTCTGCTTCAGCCATTGCCAATACCGGAATGGAAATGGAATCATGTAATAATGGATTTTGTGATTGGGCTTCCTCGATCTCAGAAGAGGTCAGATTCGATTTGGGTAGTGGTGGACAGATTGACCAAGTCCGCTCATTTTCTAGCATCCAAGACTACGTATACAGTTGATAGGTATGCTAAATTGTATGTTAATGAGATCATTTGATTGCATGGAGCACTTGTATCTATTATTTCAGATAGGGACCCTACTTTTATGTTTAGATTTTGGGATAGCTTGCAGTATGCTATGGGTACTAACTTAAATTTTATCACGACTTTTCATCCTCAGACAAATGGGCAATCTGAAAGGATAATACAGATTTTGAAAGATATGCTTAGAGCTTGTGTGCTTGATTTTAAAGGAAATTGGGATGAATATTTGCCTTTGATAGAATTTGCATATAATAATAGTTTTCAATCTACTATTGGTATGGAACCATATGAAGCGTTGTATGGTAGAAGGTGTCATACACCCGTATGTTGGGGTGAAGTTGGTGAAAGGAAGATAGAGGGTCCAGAGTTGATTGAAGTCACCACTGAAAAAATGAAGATTATTCAAGATAGAATGAAAACGTCTCAAAGCAGACAGAAGAGTTATGCAGATAAACGGCGAAAAGATTTGAAATTCCAAAAAGGGGATTATGTGTTTCTTTGGATATCACCATGGAAATGAGTTATGAGATTTGGAAAGAAAGGGAAATTAAGTCCACGCTACATTAGACCTTATGAAATTCTTGAGAAAGTCAGGTTGATTGCCTACAAGTTAGTGTTACGACATGAGCTAACATGATTACATGATATTTTCCATATTTCTATGTTGAGGAAGTATGTAGCGGATCCTTCACATGTATTGGTGGAATAACCTATTGCGTTAAAGGAAGATTTGAGCTATGTGTAAGAACAACTTGCAATCGTCGATAGGAAAGGACAGGTATTGAGATCAAAAGTGATCCCACTTGTGAAAGTTATGTGGAGAAGGCATTACATGGAAGAAGCTACATGGGAGAGTGAGGATATCATGAAGATCTGTTATCCGTATTTATTTGATTCAGACAACCAAGGTATGTCAATTTCGGGGACGAAATTTCCTAACAGAGGGAGAATTGTGACAACCCGAATATAATTATGATAAATTATGTTTAAATCATGATTAACTTATATGATATGGATAATATGTTATTAGTATATATAATTTTAAGTCATTATATTTAGTCTAATCCTACTGTCATAAAGGATGAAATATCGAATTACTTACAAATGTGAGATTTTGAAGTTTTCGGTAGGAATGTTCATGTTTAAGACTAGTTTTGACCTTTATAACGTAATAATTGACTTGAGGTGAAAGCTATATATTTGTAGACAGGTTATTTAGGGTTGTAACACAACAAACAGTGTGTTAAACAATGGTTAAAGTAAGAAGTTATACCAAAACTACGAAACAAGGGCAAAACAGTCCATCCATTAAGTGGTATTTTGTCTTATTATGGCAACAAATGTTTTGTTTTCATTGGTTGGGAAGGGTGGTGGCTTTGTCCGACTTCAAAAGCTTAGAATTACCTCTTTATTCATCCCAAATCAGCCATGAGAGATTTGAATCTTAAAGAAAGAGAATTAGGGAGTTTAGGAAGAAAGTGTGAGGCGGAATTGAAGAAAAATTCATAGAAAATTACGTAAAAGCCCCTAAGGTAATTCCACCCAAGAATCTTGTTATTTTTATTATATTTATGATTTATATGATAGCAATCCTTGATTGTTTATTTATCTTTCATGCTTGGGTGCATATGTATGGATATATGCAAGTTTAAGTTAAGTTGAATGTACAAAACCCTAGAATTGCTTTGTTTAGAAACCTTGTTTATTCAAACTTCCATATCTTTTGGTATACTTACTTGAATTGATTTATTCCAATTGGATATTAAAATAGACTCATATATTTATATCATATCCGAAAATAAAGTAAAAATAACAATAAATGAACCTTGGGTGATGATTTTAAGTTCGGGTATGAAATCTGCCCCAAAAGAGTAAATATGCATACCATATGTTTGATGTTTTTCTTGACATAGCAAATGAACTCTAAAAATTGTGAAATTTTAATCTTGTATTATTAAATATATTTTATGAAATTGGGTGAAACATCATAGAAAGTTATTATGTATAAAAATTATGAAAATTCTTGGAAGATGACTGAACCATAGATGAGCCTATAGGGCGGATTTGTTATGTGTTAAAGAAATGGGCATATCTTGCTCTAGGAAACTCAGAATGATGTGTCGTATTTTGTGTTGGAAACCTAATATGATAAGGATTGGATTACCAAGAAGAATTAAAGTAGTTTTGGGCTGTAATTGGAATATATTAGATGTCATTACCTGAATCTAGATGGGACTCCATTTATGATGAATGATTTGAATTGAATCATATGATGCTTATGAACTGAATTATGTTGAAGTTGTTCTTTGAATTGTTAATATTATTATGATGATACTAATATTGTAAGAATGACAGGAATAGAAGAAGAACCGACTGAAAAAGAGCCAGATAAAGGAAAAGGGAAAGCTTGTTAAATTCCAAGGTGAGTGTACTTATGATTGTTTCATATATACAGAGCTATGAATATAGCTCTAAGAGTAGGATTTGTTTGAATACTTCGGTATTCAGCATTTGTTTGGATATTCGAATATCCAAGATTGTTTGGGTCTTATGATCCAGGATTTGTTATTGCCAATGGGCAGAATTATTTGGATCTTATGATCCAGGATTTTTTATTGTGAATGGGCATAATTATTTGGATCTTATGATCCCGGATTTGTTATTTCTAATGGGCAGGATTATTCGGATTTTATATCCACATATTCGATATAGAATTGTCATTCCTTTGCAGGAAAGGAGTACCTCACTAAGATTAATGCTTACGGTTTATATTTTAATAATTTCAGGTTGTATGCTTCCAACTAGGATACCATATGACCAGTAACTTTAAGAGTTGCACCGTTGGAAAAAGCTGGGGTTTAAATATGGGGATTTTATCATCATCACACTGGATATTTTAGTATACTCACACATTGTATATATTGCGTTAATATGGATTGAGTTGATGATTGTGAAATTTAATCATGGTTAATCATAGTATTGTATGTCCGCTTAATTATGACTCTGATATTGATTTCATTATGGTATAAGAATAATATTATGTTCATTATGCACATTATGCAGAAAATATTGATAAATGAATTATATTTCCAATGGGATTAAGATTATGATCCAATTATTCTAATAACAAATGATTAGTATGGACATTGGGTTTGGGGTGTGACATTTACTCTTATCCTCAGATTTAAAGACTGTTTCAGCAACACGTTTACCTTTTTTAGTATTAAAATGTATGCTTCCCAATTCAGGGTGAAATGGTTCGGATGATCTCACAAACTTCATGGACTTATTTAAGTCAGAATGTTGCAAATGATTTTTTGAGCCCAATCCATTTGTGTTTCCATAAAACCTTTGGACATACCATAATTTTTTAAACTTAGTGGTGCTTTCATTATAATCAACCCATTTCTTGAAAACTAAAGAACATTTTTCCTTGGAGTGTTCAAGTTCGATAAGTGATGCTTTATATTTCGTTTCCAAAATAGGATTTTGTTCTTGAAGAGTCTTGATTTATTTTTCAAAATCATTATTTTGAATATCAAACTTTTGATTAATTTCAATGGCCTCACGTGCTTTAGACACTACACCAAAATGCCCAGTTTTTAATGGATTATTTTCATCTATCCATTACAAAATTGCAAGTTACAAATTAATTAAAATAGTTGTAAATAACAATAAATCATTGTATTTAATATATTTATGGAAAAAAAGATAGAAACCCCAAATGTTGAGAAGTGGGGGTTTTCCCCGGAGCCGTGGTTCCTCTATGCTCTCTTTCTCCCTTGTTGGGTCTCCTTAACGATGCTTTATAATCTCATCGGAACTTATCACCAGCACCCCACCCTATCTCTCTTTCTCTTATCTTCCTCTAATTCTTCTTCTTCATAACATTTTTTCTTCTCTCTCTACACAACACCGCCCGTGTTCATCTCTTACGATCCCCAGCCGGACTGCGTAAATCTCCAACCAGATGACCTTAAGGAGAAGTAAGTAAGTTTGATGCCTTTACATTTTGGATATTTGACTAATATTTGGGTTAAGTTTTAATGTCTCTACGATATGCTAGATCCCCAAACAGAGTTGATATTTGGGTTCATAGATTTGAACCGTATTTACCTACTTATTTGGGTTACAGAGTTGATATTTGGGTTGATATGTGAACGGGATTTACATAGTTATTTGGGTTATCATCTTCACCAATGAAATATAAAATAGGTTTGATATTTGGGTTGATGCCTCTACGTTCCTTTTTTGGCGCATATACCAAATAGTCCCTCGAACTTTTTTTAATGAGAAATTCTAAGTGTACCAAATTGAAACCGCCTTGAAACCGTATTACACACGTGGCGTACTGTGATTGGTTAATTCTTTATGAATATGGGTCCGCGCCAGCGGAATTAACCAATCAACACATGTAACATAAGCAATGCGGTTTGAAATGGCGGTATATTTAGAATTGCTCTTTTTTAATACACGTTTTCACCATGCCGCTTGGGCGAACCTTTAAAGATAAGAGAATAAGGGACTTTTTGGTACAAAATAAAAGACTTGGACTAAGTGTGTATTAAAAAATGTTTGAGGGACTTTTTGATATTTGATCCTTTTTTTATATACTTCATTAGTGAAGATGATGTTTGTATACACTAACGGTTCCCCCCCCCCCCTTTCTTACGAGATGTTTGTATATATTTCTCTACACTGCCGTGTGTTTTTCAATATCTGATCTTTCCATTTTTGATTTTGAACGCATCTTCCAACATGTTGACGTTTATTTATTATATCTTTGAGTGTTTTTCAGTCAGTGGACCTCATCCACAAGGACCTATCCATTAAACAATGGGAAGCATTAGGCAAAGTAGTCAGATGTTACTAAACTGGTGAAATCATTTGTAAGTTTGATGCTTACACTTTTTCTATTTAAAAGTAACTAATGATAAGCAGCAGACAGATTTGATATTCATCTCCATCATTGTTCTTTCTTTTCTAGTAGGTAGAAGACTCTTTCTACTGCCTTTTTTCGTGATTCTCCTTGTGGGTAAAAGACTCACTAACAGATGGGTTTTGTAAATTTGATATTGGGTCATTTTGTGATTTTTGAGATAGAGTATACGCCTTGTTCTTTTGATTGTAATCCTTTTTTTAATTTTAGGGTATCATTTTATATTAGCTATTTTTTATATTAGTTATTTTTGGACCGAATAGGACCGAGACCGAACCCAGACCGCCTGAAAATAGAATAGGATCGAGACCCATTATTCCGGTCCGGTCTCGGTCCATAATTTTCTAGGACCGATTAATGCGGTCCGGTCCCACTAAAGAAACACAAGTCCAATGTTTAATTAAAAGGCCTTTAAACAAACACAAGTACATTTTAAAAAAATGTTTTAACCTAAATTAAAAATTAGAAAAATTTATACAATTCAAAGAAAAATATATTTTCACACTTTTATTATGAAAAATAAATTTTTACGTATTTTTCCAATTAATTACAAAACGTGTTATTAATTTTAAAAGCAATTTAAAAATATAATCAATGACACACATGTAATAAAAAATACCAAACACACAAGGATAAAATGTGCACGGTGAAGTGTATGCAAGTATTATGCAATGTGTATGTGAAAGTGCATCCCTAGTCATTTTTAGGTCCTTTATACCTTTACGCTAGGATGAGTAGGAGGTAGACGTGCATTGGATATGATAGAGGTATCACTGATATCTAGACTCAATATTACAAAAAAGCCTTGTTATAACTTGTCCAACTTAGCTTGATAACCTTCTAGTTACACAACTCAAATAAGTCTAACATATTTAAGAGCCTAAAAAGGTGTTCTCAAATAGTGGTATCGGCATGTCATTTTGTTGTGTTATGTATGTGCGTAGCCCAAGGCTTAGAACTATGTTCACCTCCATTATGTGTTATTTTATTTATGGTTCGAGGTGCCATTCCTAACCGACAGTCCTTGATTTGGTACAAGAAGTACATGGACGTGATAGCAGAGTATGCATGTATCGCGATGGTCATTCCCGAGATGGTGTAGTTGCATATATACTAGTGTGATATATATATATATATATATATATATAAACACGTGTGATTATTTTACCTTATGTGACAGTAGATGAGATCAATGGTGTATATCTAAAAAGCAACTTAAGTAAGAGAAACTTAATTAACTGTTCAATAATAATTCCGGTTAATATTGATCATTGGGTTTATGGTAGTGTATCATATACTTCTTTTACTAAATACTTGCTAAGTATTTTTCAAAGATTTTGGACTCCGACCCTTCTTCAATCTATTTTAAAAAGTGTTAGGTGTCCATCCACAGGGATGCCAAGCATGATGATTCATTCCAGGGATTCGTAGCTGCAACAATTGTGGAGGCATGTAGGACTTGAGGAGATGCTTCAGTTATTTTATAATTAGATTATGATCCATGTTCAGTTATTTTAGTTGGGCATGTTTCCCATTCAGTTTAGACATTTATTTAGATTTATTTATTGTAATGCCCCGTATTTTTTTATGGGTATTTAAATTACATGCATGGGTGTAATTTAATAATTTGAGAATTTAAAGTATATGGATAAATATTGATTGAAGAGTGATGGATTAATATTGACGAATTTATATTGAGGTGTTATATTTACTTGTGGGAATAAGTAAATGAGTTGGATTATTTTATATCATGTCGCAGGTGAATAGAAGCGACATGTGATGTTGTTCTACACGGAATATGCGTGCGGAGTTGTGTTGGATGAAGAAATGAATTTTTGATAAGTGACTCGGATGGAGGTTTCGAGTGCATGGTTGATCTCGGATGGGCTGAAATAGTTAAAATGAAGTACCTGGGGGTAGTGTTTGGGTTCCGGGGCGTTTTGGACTAGTAGGGACTCGCAATTGAGTATACGAGTCAACTTTTGACTTAATAAGAGGATAACTCCAATTTCTCTCTAATATAGGCCACGAGATAGATAGATAGATAGATAGATAGATAGAGAGAGATAGAGAGAGAGGGAGACAGAGGGAGAGAGAGAGAGAGAGAGGAAAGAAAAGAAAGGAGAAGAAAAGGAAGGAAGAAAAGGGAAAGAGGAGATTTTTGACCAAGCTCCGGTGGATCCCGGCATGAGATCGTCAGATTTATCCAATGAGGCAAGTGTTTAACTTGCTTTAATTGTTTAAGTGTGTTTATATTTCCATATCAAAGTTGGTGTTGAAAAACTTTGAATTTGGGTTTGGTATTCTTGCACAAAAATGGGATTTTGGGTAATAATCTCATGTAAATTGTTGTGATACTAACTCCGTGTGTAATCTAAGCTAAAACCCATGTTAATGGTATAAATTTGGTTGAGAAATTTGAAGAAATGAGAAAGTGGAAATTAATGGAGTTAAGGTTAAATTCTTGGTGTAATTGGTTGAATCCCATGAAATTAATGGTGGTGTTGAATAGTAATAGTGTGTAGATGTTTGGGCTGATGGTTGATGGGGTTAGGAACCATGGATGTGGGTTTGGAGAAGTTGTTGGTTGAAACCTTCGAGTTGAATAGATGAACTTTCGCAGAAATCAACCCCTGACTGGGCGAATCGATTCAGGTTTGGGGTGAATCGATTTGAAAGTGTCAGATATGAAATCTGTTTTGGAGTTAAAAAAGAATGGGGAATAATTCTTTTATCGAGATAAATATTTGGGAGATTCTAGATCGTATGTTACGATTTTGTAAGGATTATATGAGTGAAATTGATGAACCTTTGGTTAGCGAAATAAAATCCGGGGTATGAAATTTACGAGTGTTTGGGACGAACGACACTCGGGAGATTATTCGGCGGTTGTTTATATATTTATGCGTGTAGAATATATATATGCCAATTGTGTATGGATAAATCCGAATGTGTGTGTAGGATGGGTTTAGAATACTAGCTAGATGTGATAAGCTATTATTTAGAATTAAATGTGAGAATTTTTTCATAAGTGAATGATTGTTTATGGGATTTAAAATAAGTGTGTGTATACTTATTAATTGATACGAATTGGAATATTTGGGATTTATAGGCTAATCCCACGAGTGATAGGCATGGATAGCCAGATCTGATGATATATATTGGTATAGAGACAGTATATATATATATGAGATGATTATAAATATATATGTGTGTGTACGCAATCAAGTGAGTGAAATGATTATTAGCCGGATTTATTAAATATGCATGCGGATACGATATGGCACGTAAATGATATGATTATAAATATATCTGTGTGTGTATGATATATTTATGTGCTACACCCCTCTAGTGCTATCATGGGAAGTTGCGCGATGTGGGTGAATCCCATGGCTTGAGGAGGAGGGAGAGTATAGTCTCCATGTCATAGTCGTCCATTTATTTATGTTGTGTGATTTTTATTAGGGGTGGGTGATTTTAGGTATGATCCGACCTCATTTTTTGGGGTTAGGAACTATGAATGCTTCCCCTACGTTTGTGATATGTTTTCTCAAGAGCGAGAGTGAGTCTGCCTTGAGCCCAGGATGATTGTGTGTATTCCCTGGAAGATGATAGCATGTAGAGACTGCATCCTTGAGTTATAGCTCTGAGGGATGGTTATTATACTTATATGGTGTGTGATATATAAGTATGGATATACTTGATGCGTATAGTATATATTGTATATGTATAGGATGTGATATATATATACGGGCAAATGAAATATTTTTATGAAAAGTAAAACGGTATATTCGGGAGATTAAAATCCAGAATAAAATGTGATACGTATATAAAGATGAGAATATTATATACGGGACTAAAGACACTAATATGTCAATAGTATAAATAACTAGTGAAAGTTATTGGTTGTGAACGATATGATTATAAGTGAGAATATATATATTTATATGCTAATGTGATGGCTTAGAATAATTTATACGCAGGGTATGAGATGTTGCGTATGGTGTTAGATGTTGTGGAGATGCTAGTTAGGCTGGGTAGCGTAACTATGGTGTTTAAAATACATGCGTTAGGTGCGCATTGTTAGATGAGAGGTGAGGGAGCGCGACACCAATTTAAATATGGAGAGTATCATATTTTATGTTAAAGTATTTTAAACACTTGATAAATACTTTTAAAATGTTTTGGGCTCTGACCCGCTTGCAATATATTTTCTTTTCCTTAAAACCCTTTTTAGGTGCCCAGCTACAGGGACGCTTGGATGTTTATTCCTTCTAGTCACACGATGCTGCAGAAATTATGGATGCTGGCAGAAATTTGAATAGACGCTTCTATCATCGAGATCTAGATAAGAGGTAAAATTGTAGTACATTCGGGCATGTTGCCCACTGTTGTCATTCAGTTTATTTCATGTTATAGGGTTGTATTATATTCTTACTGAGATGTTATCGGTTGTTTATTTTATTCCATTCTTTTATTTTGTATATTATTGTATGGATGGATGTGATTGGGTTTAGTTAAAAAGATTAGAAGTTAAAATTTGACGCCGAGCCTAATAGGTTGTTAGTAATTAATTAGTTTTCGACAGTGATGTTGAGAATGATCCATATGAGAATCCTCTTTTAATTTGATAAATGCCTGATCACCCAATATTTTATTAAGCGGGGTGTCACAGATGGTATCAGAGCATCTGGTTCTAGAGTCCTTAGGAATTTGTGCGGACGTGCTACGTTTTCAGCGCTGCTTTCTATTTGGGATAGAGCCCTATGTTTAAGATTGTTGAATGCCTATTACAAAATTTCATTCTCCTGCTATGATGTATATATATTGTAGTGAATCTTATATGAGCTCGGGTGTGTTTCGTATGCCGAATATCATAGAGACGACCAGTGAAGGCCGTTGGGAGGACAATAGGAGGAGAGGCTCAGTTGGAGTTGTAGAATATTTTGGGGGATAATGACCGTAGTCGTGGTCACCCCTATTGTTGCCCATGCAGTTAATGTTGCAACATAATTTCTTTAATTACCGCTATAGTATAAAGTGGTGCCAAACTAGACTCACCCAGTGTAGTTGAAATGGGAAAGAGACAGAGGGGTCTTAGAAGAAGACTGTCTGTTGAAGTTTTTAGAAATGGGGATATGGTATGTGTTAGACAATGGAAGGAGAACATTCATAGGCATTGGCATATGGTTGGGCGTGGTAACACCCTGAAGTGAAAATTTGGGTAAAATATTTCTTGACTCGTGGGAGCAGTGTTGTAGTGGTGGGAGCCAACCACCACATCCGAGAAGAGAGGTATTATGCCCATAAAGGAATATTAGGTATGATGTGACCAAATATTCCTTCATTACTTTTCCAGGATTTGACGTGAATGAAGTTTTTGAACTTCTCACACGAGGGTCGGACACGGGCCGACTGTGAGAATGGATTTAATTGTTTAAGTGAACTTTGTACCCAATGAGTTAGGTACAATGGAGAGAAGTGTCCGTAAGTGGAATAATGGACTCACAAGTGGGAGTCACCAACACTTATGGGTTGTGCATATGGCGACACTGTTGTACTTTTATGAGAAAAGTGTTAATGCTTCTGTGTGAAAGGAGTTATGTGAGTTGATCCACTCTTGTGTAGAAATCATATGTTTTTGATGAGTTAATCACGTTAGGATTCATCCTAACACATGAACAAAAGGTTTGGAACAATTAGTTTTGAATTTTGTGTAGAAGAATGAGAGTAGTGAAATCTAAAAATGGTGAAAAATGCAAATTTTGACGAAGAAGACGATGTGGATGAACGTCATTCGAACAACCTAGGGAGGTCGTTCGAATGAATAGGTTCAAACGAGATTAGTAACGAAACATCTAAGGAAAATTTAGAGGTATTTTGGGGTGTAGGTCGTCTGAAAATTCATTCGAATGACTTCGTTAAAATGTTGATCGAATGATTTTACTAACGAGAATTCAGAGTATATGTCGTTCGATAGTTCGTTCGAACGACCTGGGAAGTTCGTTCGAACGAGATCCCAGGTTCGTTTGAATGACATTTCAGAAAAAGAGATTTTTGCCTGGACGAGTTTAAATTTTTTATATAGTTAATTCGAGAGAAGGAGAATGACCTACAGTGATTATGAGTGATCTTATTACATAGACTAGTAATGTAAGTTTGGGTTAACTACTAGGCATAGATAAGGGGTAACAAAGGGCCCTTAACTTGTGAATCATACTTATATGAATATAATAGTGACAAAGATCGTAAGTTGATAAGTACGGTGAGTATAAGAGAGAGATATACTACATATAAAGTTATAATAATTGGGTTGTGTGTATACCTATGAATTTTATTGGTGGTGTGAATACCTATTGAATATTTAATTGTATGAGTGAACATACCACTACTTGCTATCACGAGGAGTGTATTGAGAAGGGCCATTCCTACTTTGGCGTTTCCAGCGAGGTTTGGATATGTATCCAGGCATGGAACTTAGAGCAGTTCACTATGTGTCGTGTATTAGTGAGCTGACAGGTCGTTTGGGTACATTAGGTATGTGCGTATCCCAAAGTCTTAGAATTATGTTCGCCTCCACTTGCTTGTGATTTTATATTTTGGGTTCGAGGGATTTGTCTAACCAATCGTCCTTAATGTGTGATACGGGGACTTGATAGCAGACTATGCACTTATAATATATAATGTGTGAAATACAATACCGTATAAATAATCTACTTTTGTGTGTGATAGTAGACTACTCGATGATAAGAAATTGACAGGCGAATTAAGTAGAGAAACTTAATTAAATAATTCAAAAGATAACATATGAGAAATGTTACTTATGAGATTAATAACATAGGGAGATGCTAAGAAGATAACGTACTGTATGGGCGGTAAGGGGACTTATCATTTGACTTGTATTTGAACTTGGAGTTTGTAGCTTGCAGTTTATTCGGTAGGATTTTTATTTATCTATATCACATGATGATTTAGACTTTATTATGATGTATGGCTTATATTGATTTTCCCCCATGTTATGGTTAATTGTTTAAATAAAGATAAATTTGACACCAACTTTTGAATACTAGGTGGTTAGTATTTAATAAAAAGTTTTTTGACAGTGATGCTAGGAATAAACCAAATGAGATACCGATTTTAATTTAATAAAGGACTGATCACCCTATATTTAATTAGGCAAGGTGTCACACCTTCGGGGAACAAGTTGAGTCCGATATGAAGAAGTGGTAGCATCATAGTAATGAGTGTGTTGAGGGTCAGACGATGATCTCAAGTTGCTGGTCAACATTTAAAAGAGTCGAATAGTGTATGTGTCATAAACTGTTACCCGAATTGGCACATATAGATGGTGTAACCTCCTAAGAGAAGTTGAGAGCTCATGTCGTTTATGGGTCGTGATGCTAAGGTGTCATGGAATAACTCGTTTATGTTGTATAACACTTGATCTTGAAGAGTACTAGGAAATGTATTTGAGGCTTAGGTTGATGACGCCACAAGGAGACTTGAAAATAGCACCAAAGGTGGGAAATATCTAAGCGTGATTAGAATGTGGCCATATGTTGATGATATATGTTTGGATTTTGCTAGAAAGGTGAGGATTAGTTCTTGCCACGCTCTTCCAAGCCAGTACAGATTAGAAGATGTAACCTTGTGTGATACTTACTACCCTTAGAATTCCAAAGGCGATCGGTGTGGCTGTTACATGAGTTCAGTTTGGATAGAATTTGGAAGTAATCTTAGTAACAATCTCATGTAGTCAAAGGATATAATAAGGGGAATGTCTCTCTTGAACGAAATACTACCTAAAGGGACTTTGGGGTTGCGATCAAGATATGATAAGGCAAACAGTAACCTAGGTGTATTGGATTGGGGATGTCATTACTGGTAAATGGACAAGGTCAGTGTAGACAAGGGTGTTAAACAGTTGCCAATCGGAGTGCTTCATGTGTGACAAGGATGTAAGGGGGAGAACCTTACTCCTAAGGAGGGAAGTCTAGAGTTTTACTTCCAAGAGAACGACGGATTCGTAAGTTATTTTCGTCTTTAGAGGATGAACGGTAGTGATTCAATTTGTCATGGTCGATGACTCGAGCCAGGGCGTGTGGCTAGTACTAGTGAGAACGTCTAAGAGAAGTCATAAAACTCCAAGTATGTGCACATGTTCGTTTTTCGTAGACCATAATTTATTGCATACATATGGGATTTTCTTGGAATGATTGTTATTCCTTTAATTTTTATGTGGTTGTTCCTTTCAGTTCCGGTAATCGAGGATTAGTATTCCCACAACTATGGTAGCTTGGATTGGTACCATGTCATGGTACAATGCGGTTGGGACTAGTAGAGTACGGATGGAGCTTGCACGGTAAATGCAACTCGGTAACTGGGTACGCCCCTATCTGAGGTGTCCTTGCTATTGCACAAAGTTCTATGTGTGGTGGCTGCACTTTCGACTGCATGGTTTTCTTGTATCATTTATTTTCCTTAGAATTAGCGACTATAGGAATTGTCAGCGTATCAATCGGTGGCTCTGGTTGTAAAAAGCAGGATGGTGACTTGAGGGCATTGTATGGTGTTGGAACTTGAGGAAATTTAGCATAGTGTTACCTTGCCACGGTGAGTGGATTGATACGATACTCAAGTGAGTGCTCAAAGTGATACGCCTAGAGTAATATTAGGGTCATCAGAGTGACACAGCGGAAGGTATCATCCGAGTACGCGATGATGATTTAATCGATGTGTTTCTCCATCGAGCGAGTGACTTACAAAATAAGGTTATGTGTCCATGACGACCTGAGGATTTGAGGAAACTTGGAATGTGTAGTTCCTATATTCGAGATGGTTAGTATGATGGTGGGCGTTGGGGTATGCTGCATGTTGAGCTTTGGGTGACAAGCCCGTCAAAGAGTGTAAGATGTTATCCTAGCACTCAAGAACTGTGACACCCCGCCTATTTTTATCACGGGGGATCAATCCTTTACTAAAACAAACAGGAATATCATTTGGTTCATTTTTCACATCACTGTCGAAAACCTTTTAAATTACTAACCACCTATGCTAAATTAAGCCGGTGACAAATTTTATTTTTCAATAACATACAGAAACATGCGAAAATAAATATAATATAAACCATTCACACAATAATTGAAGTCTAGAATCTCGCATGATAAAATAGATGAATAATAAATGTCGAATAAACCATCGGCTCCAAATCCAACATTGAAATCATAAGTCTAACTGAAATGAAATAAATCTAAATACAGAGCCTGATACTGTATACATAAATCTAAATAAATGTCTAAACTGAACGAGCAACATGCCCAATTGAAATAACTGAACATGAATCCTAATTTAGGAATGAAATAACTGAGGCGTCTACTCAAGTCCAGCATGCCTCCACAAGTGCTGTAACTACGTATCCCTGGAATGAATTATCATGCTTGGTGTACCTGCGACTGGACACCTAAAGGTTATAAAAATAGATTTAAGACGGGTCAGAGTCCAAAAGCTTTGAAAAACATTTAGCAAGTATTTAGTAAAAGAAATTATTATATATATGTTAGTGTCGCGCACACTCCCTGGAGTTTCTCACTTTTCAACTATAGTGCACACCTGACGTCTCCTAAGTTGGACAAATTATGACAAGGCATTTTTGTAATATTGAGTCTAGATATCAGTGATACCTCTATCCTATCTAATACACGTCAACCTCCTACTCATCCTAGCGTAAAGGTATAAAGGAGGTAAAAATGACTGGGGATGCACTTAAACATACACATTGCACAATACTTGCATACACTTCACCGTGCACATTTTATGCTTGTGTGTTTGGTATTTTTTATGCCACGTGTGTGATTGATTATATTTTTAAATTGCTTTTAAAAATTAACATCACATTTTGTAATTAATTGGAAAAATAAGTAAAAATTTATTTTTCATAATAAAAGTGTGAATTTTTTTTTTTTTGAATTGTATAAATTTTTCTAATTTTTAATTTAGGTTAAAACATTTTTTTGAAAATGTTTTTGTGTTTGTTTTAAGGCCTTTTAATTAAACATTGGACTTGTGTTTCTTTAGTGAGACAAAAACATATGCATTTTTTAACCATTAGATCTTCTTTAAAGCTTTTTGGGGAGTTTTATTTTGAAGAGAAACGAGAGGAAAAGAAGGGAAATTATGCTTCATTTTCGTCGTTTAGGAGTTTATATAGGAGAGAAAGTGTTGTTTCACCATTTTTCGTCGTTTGAGAGTTTAAAAGGAAAGAAAAGAAAAGAATTTAAAAAAAAAATTCCCTTTATTTCTCTCCAAAACTTTCCTTCCAAATCAGAAAGAAATGGAGAGAAAGGAAAGTTTTATAAAGAATGTATCTTATTTCCCTTAAAAAAATATTTTCCTTCCAGCTTCCAAACACTAAAAAAGAAAATTATTTTATCTTCCCTCCTAAACCCTTTTGCTTTTCTTACTTTCTTATAAATTTTCTTTTCTTCTTTTTTCTCTCCTAATAAAACTTTCATTTCATTTCCTTCCTCTAAAACCCTCTCAAACAAGTTGTTAATTTATGGTCCCAAAGCTTGTTCCGTACACATTATTTTGAGCCAATCAAAATCCTTTTAAACTTAAATGATCTCAGTTGTGTATTTTAGAGTATGCGCCAAGAATAGATCTTATCCACACGATTTTAGAAACCCTAACAAGCTGCCACATAGACCTGTCAATAGGTCGTGTCGAGTCGTGTTCGTGTTGTTTTTATTGTGTTCGGATCTTATGGGGTTCTGTATCTAAACGGGTGACTTTTTTATTGTGTGAAAGAATCATATCCAAACCCGACCCGTTATGTTATTGTGTCGTGTAGAGGTGGCAATGGGTTGTGTCGTGTCAGTTTTGTGTCGGGTCTAATCGGGTTCGTGTCAAAATCACCTCGACTCGTTAAGCATTTCGTGTGTACCGTGTCATGTCTTTATCGGTTTGTGTCATGTTTGGATCGTGTTCAAGTTGTTTCCTAACAAGTCGTGTTGTGTATTTAAACTAAATGGCTAAACCCAAACCCGATTCGTTAAGTTTTCGTGTTTAACGGGTCCATCCATTAAGCACTTGTATTCGTTAAGGCTTCACTCAAACTCGCTAAAAATTCGTGTGGGTCGTATCATGTTATCGGGTCGTGTGATAATTTGCCACCCCTAGTGTCGAGTCGTGTTCACTCGTTAATACCCATTAAGATAATGAATTATTTTGAATTGTATACAAGTTGAGATATTATCTCATTTTTTATCCCAAATAAATCCATTAAATCATTGACATTACTAAATCTCTCATTTAGTAAAATTCATTATGATTAAATTAAAATTATGCTACATAAATTATTTATAAGTACGAAAAGTATATCTTATTTACTTAAATTAATGGGTCATAACGGGTTTTATCAGGTATTAATGGGCAAAGGGGATCAACCCTAACCCGACCCGTTAACTATCGTGTCTTATCAGGTTAGCACTGATATGACTCGAACCCATTAAGGGTCCACCCATTAACTTATAACTTCGTATCGGTTCGTGTCGTGCCTCATTTTTCCAACTCTTCTGATCAGTCAATGATTTTGACGAAAGATGGGTGAAATGCAACCTAATTTTTTATCTTGTTCTGGCATGTTCGGTTTCTGGTAAGATTTTTTGTTAAACTTCTTGGTTTGTTCGTGTAGATCATACTATTACTCTTTGATAGTGTTGCAGATCATTTTATTTTTGTGTTAAGATTATAAATGTGTCGAAATCTTGTTGTTTTGGTTTATCTCTGAACTGAACACATGTTTTCTGTTTAGATCTATATCTAAGAAGCACACGATATTCTTGATTTAATTTTTTTCGTGGTTCCTGTTGTACCCGTGTATAGATCTATTTTGGTACTCTATTTGTTTACTGAAAATAGTGTTCGTTGTTTTATCTTGTTAGATCTCATTTTTGTATAGTTAACTTATGTGTTAACTACGGGTTTGATCTTTTGCTATACACGGTTTATTTTTTGGAGTTTCTATTTTAACTAGTTAAACAAATTTCTTAAACAGTTGGATTGGATCTGTCTTTTTCTTGTGCATGTTTTAGAGATTCGTTGAAACCTTTTTGATATGTCTACTATTCACTTTATATATCTATTTTAATACTGGATTGAACATGGTATATAAATCCAAACATGTTTGATATTTAATTAAACACTGGATTTGTGACTACCGGATATGAACAAGATTTATGGTATTTTATTGAAAATAATTTTTTGTTTAAAAATCTTGCTGGTTCGAACATTCCAAGAAAGTATTCAATTATTTGATTTTAATTTCTTATTTTATTTTTTCGAATTTAGTATTGGTGACATAGCCCTATTTGTGGTTGTTGATTATAAACCTTATAATATATATCAGTTACTGGTTTACATGGTTGACTATGTTACACTCACCCTTTGAGTTTATGTTCTAAATTGATATTTTCTATTTTTGTTAAAGTCAAAGCTAATTTAGACTTACATGTCTTGGATATATTAATTTTTGGACACATATACCTTCGATCTTTATATTTGACATTAGGCTACACCCCTGATAGGACCGGAACACGAGCGAATGAGGGTGCGACACGTCAATTGTGTCACACTTTTGTGTCACAAAATTGTGTCAACCTAGTAATATTGATATCTATAATGTCCCCTTCAATTGAAATTGGAATTGGAATTCTTATACAAGATATCCCACTCATCCAAAATGCCTACCTTGAATGGGGTGATTTTTTATAAATATTAAAAAAATATTAAATTTTTTTATGCTGTTTAAATATTTTAAGAAAGTTGTAAAAAGAATCAACTCAAAATATATTTTTTAAATATTATTTAAAAAGTAAATAAAAATACGTTAGTTTTTAATCTCCTAAAACTGAAATATATTTGACCAATTTTTTAAAAATAGAAAAATTAAAAAAAATGCATTTTGAGTTTTTTTTACAAACCATGAAATGTTTAAACAACAAAAAAAAATCATATCGAAAATTATCTTTTTGGTATTTTAAAAAATACACCAGGCAATGACCCGTCAGAGATCCCTTTTTCTTGGAATTCTATGGTCCGATAAGGAAGAGTGAAAGAGGAGAGAGAAAGTGAGAATGGGGAATGAGGTATGTGTTAGATTTGGTCGTCTAAGAGTATCACCAACACCTTAATAAAAAAGGGTAAGCAAATGAAGCATTATAAATTATCCATAAATATTGGAGCCTTACAAAGATAGCAAGAGTACTCCCTTACCGAGGAAAGTGAAAATAAAATACAATATGCTCGTGCTTCACTCGCTCCCTTGAACGGTGGAAAATGAGTTTCCATACATCACAACATTATCTAATATTGAGTGGGAGTTTGTTAAATTTTGATTATTGAGTGGGAGTTTGTTAGATTTTGATTAGTCCATTATAGGAGTGTTTTTAAGAGAGATTGTTAATTTTGATCGGATCCAAATTTTCGGTTAAGGTGTTGAAGATACTCTTAGACGAACAAATTTCACACACATTACCTCATTCCCCATTCTCACTTTTCATCCCCTCTTTCACGCTTCCCTTATAGATATCGGACCATAGAATTCCAAGAAAAAGGGGTCTTTGACGGGTCACTGAAAACGAGTGTTTCGAACTGGTGTATTTTTTAAAATACCAAAAAGATAATTTTTGATATGATTTTTTTTGTGTTGCTTAAACATTTCAGTTATTTGGAAAAAAATAACTCAAAATGCATTTTTTTAATTTTGTTATTTTAAAAAAATGTGTCAAATATATTTCAGTTTTTGGAGCTTAAAACCAATATTTATTTGTTTATTTTAAAAATAATATTTAAAAAATATATTTTGATTGTTGTTTTAATAACTTTCTTAAAATATTTCAAAAACATAAAAAAAAAATTAAATATTTTTTTATCTTGTTTGAGAATTCCAATTTCAATTGAAGGGGACATTATAGATATTAATAATACACAAAAGTGTGATATAATTGACGCGTCGCACCCTCAATCTCTCATATTTGGGTCCCATCAAGGGTGTATGTTAGTGAAATCCAGATACAAGCGAATGAAGGTGCGACACGTTAATTGTGTTATACTTTTGTGTAAAAGGACTCCATAGATATCCAGGGAGTCTCCAAAATTAGACGTATGTAACGTAACCAAACTTAATAAAAAGCGGTGAGAATTTGTCCGGGGTGGTGAGAAAACAATGAAATTGCAAAATTGTAAAATCCCAGACCCAATGGCTTCTGATCCAAATATTAATATAGGCTGCTTTTTTTCTTAGGTTGACTCGTCGTCCGATCTCTATGTAGATTGATGAAGGTGCAGTGGGTTTTGGTGTGTCATTGATGAAATCATTCCTTTGTGGGCAGTGGACAATCTTCCAAGGCACCTTCGTCCAACGCATTCATTATTTCCTCACTTTCGGAGCTTACCATTATCTCCAGTGACATTCTCTCTCTTTCATTTATTTATTACTGGGCTACAACCATTGCAGAGAGGCCACGATACCATATGGGTGATAGTGGATCGGCTGACTAAGGTAGCTCATTTCTTACCACTTCATACTGATTATGATATGATGTCGTAGCGTAGCTATTTATTTTGAAGATCATTAAGCTTCACGAGGTTCCTATTAATATTATGTCTGACAGAGACAAAATATTTGTGTCGCATTTATGGTAGAGTTTTTAGGAGGCCATGGGCACAGACTTGTGGTTGAGTACGGCGTATCACCCGCAGACGGACGGGCGGACTGAGAGGGTAAATCAGATGCTTTAGGATAGGTTAAGGATGTGTATCCTAGACTTTGGAGGAGGATGGGAGCGATACATTCCATTGGTAGAGTTTGTGTATAACAACTCTTACCAATTCACTATCGGTATGGCTCCATTCGAGGCACTTTATGGTTGGCCTTGTCGTTCGCCCGCCTACTGGTTAGAAGTGGGGGACAACAAGTTATTGGGGTCGGAGATGATACAGGAGACTTCTGCCAAGATAGAGTTAATTCGAGGACGTAATTGAATAGCTCAAGATAGGAAAAAGAATTATGTTGACGCCGGTAGGAGACACGTGGAGCTAGAGGTGGGCGATAAGGTGTTGATCCGGGTATCTCCTATGAAGGGGATTATGAGGTTTGACAAGAAGGGGAAGTTAGCAATGAGATATGTGGGACCATTTCCTATTATTGAGAGAGTGGGACCGCTAGCATAAAGATTGGGAATCCCATAGCATCTTCAATGAATACATGATGTGTTCCATGTGGCGTCGCTGAAGAAATACCGGAGGACTTAGAGAGCCTTCTGCCACATTCCACTTAAGGAGATTGATTTGAAGCAAGATGTCTCATATGAGGAGAGACCCATGGCTACTCTGGATCATAGTGAGCATAAATTACGATCCAAGGTGGTACCATTAGTGCGAGTGCAGTGGGAACATCATAACATTGAGGAGTCTACTTGGGAGTGGGAGGCGGATATGCGAGAGCAGTATCCAGAGTTATTCACCGCAGGTATTTCCTAATTTCGAGGACAAAATTCCTTTGTAAGGGGGGAAGTATGTAATACCCCGTATTTCTGTTGATTTTGAATTTAATTAATTAAGCCATTAAATAGGAAAATACATTTCAATTTAAATTACGTGAGTGCAATAATTTAATATGATTTACTATTTAGATTACGCGAGTGAAGTAATTTAATGTGATTTAATAATAATTATGATCATTGAGTTATTAAATAATAATTGTGGTTATTAAATATTAATTGAGAGATAGAACTGATTAATATTATAATTCGAATTTACGTAGTGTGAATAATAAATATTAATGGTTAATGTGTACGGCATAGCGAGTGATAGGGACGTACTTGATTATATCTCAACCGAGTGTCGCGTGTGGACTAAATTGAGGGTGAGATAGGAAATATATTTTTAAGTGACTCAATTGTAAATTTAGAGGTCACGGTTGATTCCGAAAGGGTCGAATTAGTCCAAATGGTATACCCGGGGGTACTAGTCGGGTATCAGAACATTTTTGGGATAAACCGGGACCATTTAGGGGCGTTTTAGTCTTTTAGCATATGGGGGTGAGTAGACCTACGAATTTACAAACTCTAAATCTAATTATAAGAGTTGAAGGCTAGGGTTAGAAATAAGATAAACTCACAAAAGCCCTTTGAGAGAAGAAAGAAACAATTCTCAAAGCCTAAGGAAGATTTGGTGAAGGATTCAAAGGGTTCTTGCACCACAAACTAGTTGGGAAGTAAGATTGGAGGAGAAAGACAATCAAGCAACCACAACAATAACGAAATCAAACCTTACTGAATACAAGGCAAGTGGTTATTTGCAAATTAAATTGAGTTATAATACCCATGTAAAAGGTTTATGAAAAATATGATTTGATGAATATACTTGGAGATAAAGAATTGAAAATAATTCTGATTAATAGGGATGGCATGTAGAACGATTTAGACCTGTAGAGGATTTGAAATCATAGAAGATTGATAATTAAATCGAATTAAAGTTGGATTTATGATTTAATATATGGGAAGAACATAGTAAATTAGGGTTCTTGAATAATTATTGAATTTGATTTATTCTGGGCCTAATTTGTGAAGATTTATGATCACTACAAAAAAAAGTTGCTTTTAAGACCCTATTATTTTAGACAGACAAAATATAGTCTTTAAAACATACTTTTTTATACGGATATAATTAGCCGTCTCAAAAACTATTATTTTTTGGGACTGCTAATTATATCCGTCTAAAAAAGGTCATTTTTTGATACGGTTAATTATACCGGTCTCAAAAAAGGTCACTTTTTGATACGATTAATTATATCCGTCTTATAAAGTAAAGCAAATGAGACGGTAAATACTTACTGTATCAAAAGATAAACCAAATAAGACGGCTAAAAAAATTGATTCCCACCACTAATTGTTTTCATCTCCCGCTCTAACACTTTAACCTAACTTCCCACCTCAAAAAAAACAAAAAACAAAAAACCTAAATCGTCTCCAACAAAATTGAACAAACCCAAACCTCCCCGCCCCTCCCCCCCCCCCCCCACCCACCGTCGTTTCTTCTCCAACCCACAGTTGCGTTCCCCCACCACAGCTGCGTTCTCTCCCTCCCCCAGCTGCGTTATCTCTCCCGTTATTTTCTTTTCATGGTAAGTTTTCATCTTTACTTTTTTTTGAGGAAAACAGCATAGAAATTATTGTTATTAATTTATTTATTATTTTTCTTCTTCAAAATATGCTACTGTAAATAGTATGTTGCACAATGGTAACAATGGGTGATCAAAAATTATTCTTTAGACATAATTAATGATGCCATATACATAAAACTGTAAATAAATAACCATATGTATAATACTTATATAAAATGTAAATAAAGAGTGGATGCTTATTTGTTGATTTTAATTTTTTTTGTAGCTTTCAATGTGACCTAATAATAAGATCTATAATAGAATATTTATTTTGTTTGGTGTTATATAGCATTATTGTTCATGTTGGCTCAATGATTCTATAATAATTTTTATTTAATTTTTAAAAAAATTCTTAAATGCATGAACCAATTATTCAAAGATCCTAAAATTATTCTTCTCCCAAACCATTAATGTGTTTTCTTTTTATGTATTTGAGGTTTGTAGAACGATTGATTAGGTTTTTGATGTAAAGTTATGATTGGTAGATCTTTTTTTTTATGTATTTCTAAGAATGAAGTTAAATGATATTGGGTCTTATTACTACAAAGCTAAAGGCAAGGATAAAAATGATTTAGGGATCGTTTGGTTCGAGGTTTAGAAAAGGGATGGAAATTCTTGATTCCAGGAATTCTATGTTCCTGGAATCTTGAATTCCTTTCCATTGTTTGGTTCGAACGGGAATTCTTTTTTTTCGGCATCTAAATTATTTTCCCATATTAGGAATAAATATCATTTAATTAAAATACCCTTCTACTTGATTTGAGTGTGTGTGTATATGTATATGTGTGTGTGAGAGAGTATATGTGTGTGTGAGAGAGAGAGAGAGAGAGAGAGAGAGAGAGAGATAGTGTGAGAGAAAGAGAGAAAATGTGTGTGTGAGAGAGAGAGAGCGTGTGTATATGTGAGAGAGTGTGTGTGTGCGATAGAGAAAGAGATTATGTGTGTGTGTTGTGAGAGAGAGAGAGAGAGAGAGAGAGAGAGAGAGAGAGAGAGAGAGAGAGAGAGTGTGTGTATGTGTATGAGAGAGAAAGAGAGAGAGAGTGTGTGTGTGTGTGTGTGTGTGAGAGAGAGAGAGAGAGAGAGAGAGAGTGTATATGTGTGTGTGTGTGTGAAAGAGAGAGAGAGTGTGTATATGTGTGTGTGTGAAAGAGAGAGAGAGAGAGAGTGTGTGTGTGTGTAAGAGAGAGATAATGTATGTGTAAGTTTAAGTGAGGTGGTATTTTTGTCTCACCACAAAAGTAAACTAGAATGCCCGGGAATATAGGATTCCCCCATTTTAGAGGGGAAATGAGAATTCCAATTTTGTGGGAATTATAAATTCCAGTAATTCTAAGTTCCTCCCAAATTTCCAACCAAACATTTTAATTCTAGATGAGGGGAATTCTAAATTGTAGGAATCCTAAATTCCTTTTCCAAACCTCGAACCAAATGAGTCATTAAAGTTCTACAACTACTTTGAGAGCAAGTGTAGAAATGAAATTAACATGTTAAAGAAGTAGTGTGAGTCTCATTCCTTCTTTAATTATATATCTTTTCTCAAAAAAAGTTTGTGACAATGAAGGAGTACGAGAAAGAAAAGAGGAAGAGAGTAGAAGAGAATAGAGCAAAATTGAAGGAATTGGGAATACATGAATTGTATTCGGCAATTCAAAACAAAGATAAAAATAAAAAAAGTGGTTCAAAGAGTAAAAAAAATCATTAGTGATGATGACGAGTTTGTGCCACGTGAAGAAGAAAATGAGCATACGGATTAAAACGAGGATGAAAATGGGTATGTGCCTTGTGAGTTTTTTAATGTGTAAATGTTTAGTGATGTAGATGTTAATTAGTTGATTGTGTGAATTTTTGTTTGATACTTTTCATTATCATGCGTGCATTAATACTTCAATATTTCATATTTGAATTGCTCGGTTTAGTTAGCCATAATAATACTTAAATTGATGTGATGAATTATGTTCTTATTTTATAGTTTCTTCTCCTTTTATGTGCTAATCTTTTTAGGAATTAATGTTTGCCATTATTAATTTTTTTAGCTTTTCATCATCTTACGAAAACATTATTAATCTCTTTATCTTTATATTATGAAATATAAATTTACTGACATTTTTTTTTAAATTCATAGATGGGAACCATGGATAAGAGTTGGATTAATTTTCGCAATCAGTGTTCAAAGGAATACATTAATGGGATTGAAGGGTTTCTTAACTATTAATATGCTAATAAAAATATTGAGACAACGAGAATCTATTTCCCCTGTAAGAGATGTGCAAATCGAGTGTACCACGCCCGACAAACTGTGAGAGATCACCTTGAGATGCATGGTTTTGACAAGACATATAAGGTTTGGATTTTTCACGGAGAAACTTTTGGTGGTGTAAGCAGCAGTATAAATACTCCGGGGGATGATATGTTAGTTGATGATATACATATACAAGTTGAACTGAGTGCTCGAGATAACATGGTTACAATGGTTCAAGAGGGAATAGGTATTTCCCACGCGCATGAAAATATGCGTGAGGAGTAATATAACACCGAAGATGTCTTTGAATCCGACAGAGATGTTCCAGAGTACTATACTCTTATGAAAAAATCTCAATGCGACTTTTATGAAAATTGTCCGCCTGGGATTACCGAATTATCATTTGTTGTTGAACTCTTGAAAATGAAGCAACTTCATGGTTGGACAAATTGTTCTCTCACGGCTTTATTGAAATTTTTGGGGAGGATGTTTTTGCATGCTAGAATTCCCAAGTCTTACTACCAAGCCAACAAGCTAAAAAAAGACTTGGGATTCAAGTACGAGACATGGGATGCATGCCCAAATAACTGTATGTTGTTTCGTAATGAAACTGAGGGTCTTGAAAAGTGTGGCATATGCGGATCTTCTCAATATAAAGATGAGGACTCAAGTATTGATGGTGTCCATGGTCCGAAGGTAGCCGTGAAGAAAAGGAGATACTTCCCTTTGAAATCGAGATTGCATAAATTATTTTGGTCATCCTATTCAGCTCCTTTAATGAAATGGCATGCTGAAGAAAGGATCGGCGATGGTGTAATGAGACATCCCGCTGACTCTCCTGCTTGGAAACTTTTAATGAGAAAACCCCTTCTTTTGTGAGGGAGATTTGCAATGTTAGACTTGGGTTAGCTGCTGATGGATTTAATCCGTTTGGTAATATGAGCATTAAGCACAGCACATGGTCAGTTATCCTCATTATTTACAACTTACCTCCATGGTTGTGCATGAAGCAACCTAACTTGATTTTGTCTATTCTTATAGATGAACCAAAAGGACCTGGAGATAAGATTGATGTATTTTTACAGCCATTGATTGATGAGTTGATTGAGCTATGGGTTGATGGTGTACGCACTTACGATGCGTCAAGTAAGGACTTTTTCAGTTGCATTCATCGTTGTTGTGGACCATTAACGATTTCCCTGCTTATGCGATGTTATCGGGATGGAGCACAAAAGGTACATTTGCTTGCCCTTGCTGTAACGAAGACCACCAGTCAATGCGATTAGATAAGGGTAAGAAGTTCTATTATTGGGGTCATTATCGATTCTTAGACTCGCGCCATAGGCTTCGTAGGCAGAAGGCACCATTTAATAGGAGGGTAGAATTACGTCCAGCCCCACTTAAACTTTCGGGCTTACAAGTATTGCAACAGTTGAATGATCTTGACGTTGAATGTGAATATAAGATGGAAGATGTATTTAGAAGGAGGGAAAGAGAGGCGTTAGAAAAAAGTAAACAGGTAGTTCGAAAATGTAGATTTGGTTAGAAAAAAAGAGCATATTTTTTGAATTGCCATATTGGAAGGATAATCTTATTCGCCATAATCTTGATGTCATGCATATTGAGAAAAACGTCTGCGATAATGTCCTGTTTACATTGTTGGGTACTAAAGGGAAGACAAAAGACAATTTACAGGCTCAAAAAGATCTAAAAAAATTGGGTATTAGATCAGAGCTACATCCTCAACCACGAGGGTCAAATCTAGAGCACCTCCCCTCAGCAAAGTACACGATGAGTAACAAAGAGAAGGAGATTTTTTTAAAAGTGTTGCAGAATGTTAAAGTTCCTGATGGCTACTCTTCGAACATTTCACGGTGCATGAACATGCAAGAAAGAAATATTTCGGGATTAAAGAGCCATGATAATCATATTTTAATGCAACAATTACTTCCAATAGCCGCGAGAAGAGTATTTCCCACTCATATTGTCAAAGTCTTGATTGAATTGAGCAATTGCTTTGTTATACTGTGCTCAAAAGAAGTTACCGTAGCTGATTTGGAAAGGTTTGAAGATCGGATGGCCCTTACACTTTGTAGCCTTGAGAAGATATTCCTTTCAAGTTTCTTTGATGTGATGGAACATTTGCCTATACATTTGTCGGACAAACTCTTAATTGGTGGTTGTGTCCTTTACCTTTGGATGTATCCGATTGAAAGTTACCTCCACACTTTAAAAGGCTACATTGGTAATCGGGCTCATCCCGAGGCCTCGATTGCCAACTCTGTTATTCTTCAGGAACGCATGACTTTTTGTTCCCAGTATGTGGATGTGGAAACTAAGTCTAACCGACCATCTAGAAATGATGACTAGGGGCATATAAATGGTCGTGCAATTGGGAAAAAAGTTCAATTTGAACTTGATTTTGTAATGTATATGCAAGCTCATCGGCATGTTCTTACCAACACTGAGGCAGTGGCGCCATTTGTTGAGTAAGTTTTATTATAAGTAATTAGTGTTTTTGAAAACCATTTTTATATTTTTTATGGAATTGACATATGGCTATTTGTTTACTTGTAGAAAGCATCTTGCGGAACTTTTATCAAAGTATCCTCAAGATTCACAAAAGCATCGTGTTAATCGTCTTCACAACGACGAGTTCCACAAATGGTTTAAGGATTATGTAAGCGAAAATATCATAACTAATAGTTGAATTATGAATAAATACTATACTTTTATATTGACATTTACTTTAATATACTATAGGTTAATAAATTGGGACGTGACGGTGTGCAAGTATCCGAAGAAATCAAATGCTTGTCTTTAGATCCTCTTAAGGATGCGGACAGATTCAACACTTATATTGTTAGCGGTTTTAGATTTCGAACAAAGAGACTTGATAGGGGAAAGAAAAATCAAAATAGAGGAGTTTTTATAAAAGCCGAACAAATGAGTTATTCTAGCCGGAAGGATAAAAACCCCATTGTGGGTGATATTACATACTATGGGGAACTAACGGATATTATTGAAGTTCTGTATCTTAATGGCATGAAGTTTGTGTTATTCAAGTGTGATTGGGTTGAAAATCGCATGAGTAAAAAAGTTGACGAGTTTAACTATACGCTGGTGAATTTCAAGCATTTGAAATATAAAGATGATCGAGAGAGTAACGAAACTTTCATACTAGCATCCCAAGTAGAAAAAGTATTTTACGTGCAGGACCCTATCGATACAGATTGGCATGTTGTTGTTCCCATGACACCAAGAGACCAATTTGATAGGTACACGACAGTTCAAGAAACTGGAGAAGAATTATTGCTTAATAGAGATGAGCCGTTTGTCATGCAAAATTTGAATGAAGATCACAACTTACGGTGGGTGAGGGATGGAGATGGATTAATAGTTGACACTAGTGTTATTCAAGCTAATGATCACGAAGATGCAAATGCAGATGAAGACGAGGATGGAGATGAAATTTAGAGGGACAATGCTTGAGGGAGATATAGTCCTAAACTAGTTATTTTTGTTTTTGAACTGGAGCATTTGTAGTTTGGTTTTGTACTGATGCATAACTGAGTAGTGTTTCTTATAACAAATGCATAACTGAACAGATAGTTTGCTGCATATCTGAACATATATTTTGTTAGTTTTCTGAATTAGCTAGTTTGTTGAATTTGCTTTGTGATTACTGGATTCGCTATATCATATGCTTTATAATTAATAGTTGTTGAACACTTATTATAAAAGGATCCTCCAAATCCATCAGGACCTGGAGATGAATCATCACTGAGTGCAGAAATAGCTTGACAGATCTCCAATTCAGAAGGAAAATCCTCGAGGGCAAGGTTCATCTCAGGAGAAATAATAGATGGGATGATATTAGAGACTTCCTCCTTGTTTAAAGACACATTTGAAGACAACATATCCTCAAAGTACTTAACTATATGAGATTTAACAGCTTGGTCTTCCTCCAAAGATTCCCAGAACCATCTTTGATAGAGAAGATCCCCAACTTTTTTTGTTTAACTTTAACACTGGCATGGAAGAATCTAGCGTTTGCATCCCCCACTTTGAGCCACTTAATTGATGATTTCTGCCTCCAATACATTTATTCGATATTTTTTGCTTCAAATAACTTAGCTTGGGCTTGGTTAAGGGCTTCTCTATTTGAATCTGAGCTAACCTGATCATATAACAGCTCCAATTGAGCAATACTATCCTCTAAATCTTTAATCTTTTGAAATATGTCTTTAAAGGTTTCCCGATTCTATTTCTTCAAATCACCTTTGAGTCTCTGCCGCTTGATATAGAACAGTCTCATACCATGGCCACTAGCAGGGGCAACCCAGGAGTTTTTAACAAGATCCATAAACGAAGAATGAGTGAACCACATAGATTGGAATTTAAAAGGCCGGGGCATTCATCCAATTTTATCTTTACAGAAAGGAGAAGAGGGGCATGATCAGAAGAAGCTCTATTTAGGTGTTTTATACTAGAGTTAGGGAACTCTGTAGCCCACTTGTTATTGAATAAGCATCTATCTAAGCTAGACATAATGAGGTTTTCTTCTTTTCTTTTTGTTGATGTAAAAAATTAGATTACTCTAATTATTCAATCACAGATAAATAAATGAGACAAAATATTTTAAAGTGGTTCAGCCTTATATGAATGGCCTACGTCCACTGTTATGTTATTGCTGAGTGTTTGGGAATTCTCGATTACAAGTACTATCAAGAAATTCCCATCCCCTTGAATGAGGGTAATACAATGTATTTATAGCCTTGAGGCCATAATCTGAAAGGGTGATACATTAAATGATATACATATGAAAGGGTAATTCATTTAATGCTCTTCAAGCGTGCGCGTCAAGATGATAAGCAGTCAATGAATAGTTGAACTGTTGATTATCTGGCAATCAATGATGTGGTCGAGATGCAGCTCGAACCGCCTTAGTTGCTTCCTCGGAGCGCTGGAGTTTCTCGGAGTGTTGTAGTTCCTCAGAGTATCCTTGTTTCTCGGAGCGAACATGACTTGGTCGGGGAAATGAACTTCCTCGTTGTTATTGTGCCATGTAGATTGACACGTGTCTTCTTATTATTCGTCCATATCAGCATACTAATTTTGGTATCAACAGAAGCCCCCAATGTTTTATATTTCAAACTTTGAGAAGTATGGAACATTCTTTCTCGGTATATGGCAATATTAAATGATCTTCCTGGGTTTTAGGAACATTTCTCCGCATTTGAATTTCCTTCCAAATTCGCAGAATCCGCCTTTTTGCATTTTTATAAGCGCTTCGATCTTCGTGCATTTTTTGTCCTTTTAGCCGCCGATAGCGTAATAGTTTCCTTTTTGTAATCATTTCTTTCGCCGTTTTCTAAGGCAAAGTATTTAAACTTCATAGACAATATCACCGTCTTCTACCTTTTCCAATTTCTGCTTTCGAGTTTTCCATAGTCTTTCTTTCTCTTGTGCGTTCATCCTTTTCTTCGTTCGTTGTCAACAGATCTTCCTTTTTCCTGTAAGATCTTCTTCCTTCTATTTCTTTTATTCACCATGGTTTATATTATTGAATCTCTTGAGAAATTCCATTCTGATTTCTCTATTCCTTCTTGGGTAACTGTGGAGGATCTTTCTGAGCCTTCAAATTATTTTCGCTTGGCTGAGGGACATTGGTTCCCCAGCCTCTTTATTGCTGAATGTGGATTTTCTTTTCCACCAAACCCTTTGTGCTTAGAGTTCTGTCAGTATTTCGATTTTGTTCCTGCAAAAATAGCCCCCAATACATGGAGAATAGTTAATGGGGTACATAGGTTAAATCAAACTCATGGAACTCGTATAGGAATTCCTGAGATTATGTACTGTTATAGATGGGCTATTCTAGACAATGTTTATTATTTAAAAACTAGATTTTTGAATAGGGCTTTAGTAGTCAATCTCCCTGATGCTAATAGGGATTATTTTGAACATGGGGTAGTTATCAAAAATTGGCAACATGCCCCTTTGGTTAGAGACGAAGTATATGAAGGTCCCAAATGCCCTCCATATGGCAATGGGATATGTTATTTTCATTTTATTTTATTTCTGAAACTATGATTTCATTATGTTTGAATAAATGCATGATTGACATTTCAATATGTTTTTGTTTGCAGTTGACAGTAAGAGAAAAATTCCAAAAGAATCAGAAGTTAATATCAAGCATTTGAAACATATCTGGAGTTTGCATCAGAAAATTGCAGACGAGCACGTCAGGTCTGATTCATAATTGTTGCAGTACAGGAGCTATACATCATCCTTTACTGCTCGTCCTGTGGTCATCATTAGTGAACCATTGCCACCTTCTGAGGACTCTTCTCCAGAATCTCACATTCCTCTAAGTCAAAAAATGGGCAAGAGAAGAGTTCCTGCTCTCTTTGAGGAGACTACCTCTGCTGGAGAGGGTAAAAGAAACAATAATGACGTCCCAAAGGGGACAAATAAAGTAGATGATGCCCCTTCTGTTGCTCCTCAGAAGGCTGCCGAGAAGCCCCCAATGGCTCCTAATAAGAAGGATGCACTTGTGGAAGTGATCACCATTTCCCCAACCAAAAGCTCTTCTTTGGTTGAAACTGTTGAAGTGCCACCGAGGAGACTGAAGAAATCCTCCTCGGTCAGTTTTTCTGAAACCATTCCCCAGCTCCAAGCTAGTGGAGCTGGAGTTCCAACTATTATTCCCCCGAGTTCTGCAATGAGCTCGGTAAAGACTTGCACTATTCCTGAAGTCCAAGGAATTGAAGAAAACATGTCTAGGGATATGCTGACATCCCTAGCTACTCGTCACATTGCTTCAGTAAGTTTCTCTTATCCTGAATTTTTCTTTCTTTCAGTCAATATATGTATCTCGGCACTGACTTATCATTACCTTCTTTTTCAGCTGGTGAGTTGTTTTAACACTATAGTGAAGAAAGATGAAGCAATCAAGGCTTCTAGCTCCTCGTCTGGAGTAGAGGATGCTTTACAGGGCTTGGCCCAATCTTTAAAGGAATCCCGTCAAAAATATGATGAGGATAGGGGTGAATGGGAGAAGAAATTGACTGCATCTGAGGCAGAGAAGGTGCAGTTGGGAAATAAAGTGAAGGACTTTGAGAGAGATAATAAAAAATATGCCGAGAAGCTCAAAAACTTTGGGGAGCTTGAAAATAAGTTGAAATCGGATGAGGAAGAGCTAACCCTTCTGCGAGAAGTAAATCTCCAGAAGGAGGAGGTGGAGGCCAAGTTGAAAGCCTCCGAGGATCTTCTATCCGAGAAGCTCTCCTCGGAGAAAATGAAGAGAAAAGTGGCTGTGAAAAAATATTTTCGTACCGGTTGGGATAAAGGATGGGACAGGGGGGTAGCAGCAATGATGACCCAGGTGCAGTATGGGAGTTTGAAATACTTCCGATATGGTTGGGTTGCTGCCCTGCAAGAATTGAAGGTGATCGAGGACTCTGAGTTATTTCAACAACATCTTCCCGGTCCTCCTCCTAGAATTGAAGATGAGGATGAAGATGAAGCTGCATCTGAGGAGTCTTCAATGACAGTGGGTGATCAAGTCCTTGCTCCACAACCCAATCAGACAGCCACCGAGGAGATTTCGTCTTTGCCTGCTCCTCCTGAACAAGTCCCAACTTCTGCTAACCAACTCATTATTCCCACCGAGCAACCAAGATCCTCGTCCCAGCCTCCCTAGAAAGTCTTGGGAGACAAGGAAAAGGTGTGAAGTTGTTCGGTATTCTCTTTTTGTTTTTCTTTTACTTGTACTCTTTATTCTGAACGCTGTACTCCTTTTGATGATGTAATAAAATTATCTTTTTTGTTCCTCTACATTGTTGATGCTCTGTCTGCTTTTTTATTAACTCTTGCCTTCTCTTCTTTATTAGTTTATGGCTAGAATGGAATTTCTGTCTGCCAATGATACAAAAATGATGCAGCAATGCCATGAATATTTTTAAGCTGACCATACTGACCTGAGTGCATCAGAGATTATTGATATCCTTGGTCATGATGCTTCAGACCAAGCAGTGGAGGCATATCAATACTTGAAATGTCTTCTTGATCGTGCTGTAGCCAACAATGTGGCTTATTACGAAATGATTGAAGACTTGCAAGGTACTCTTGATGAACTTTAGCAGCAATATAAAGAGTCTTCAGTTCTTTTGCACGAAGGTTATGAGAAGAAACTCAAACAACTTAGTACTGAAACAGGTTATGACAAGAATCTTGTTGGCTACGATGTCAGGGAGAGAACCCTAAAGGGTGAAGTTGAAGCTTGTAGACAGATTGCCGAGCTGCTAGAGCAAGAAATAACAATTTTCAGAAAGAGCTAGCACAATTGAAGTCTGCAGCTTCCTCTTCAACATCTGTAATCCCAGTGACTGATGAGGGATTTTCCTTCTTAGAGGTTGAGAATGCCAAATTAAGGCAAGAGTTGGACACCTTGAGAAGATCTGGTACTTCTACTGCTACTCGGAGGCGAGGAAGAGGTTCTCGTGGATGAGGAATAGTGGCACAGAATGTTGCCTAGGAACAAAGTACTCCACCTGCTCGGGGTCGATCAAGAGTTCTTCGTCGTATGGTTGATGAAGCTCATACTCAATCAGCATTGGAAAACCAATCATATCAATTGATGGCAAAAGATCAAGCCTTGTCTGAACTGTCCAAGAAAGTTAGAGAATTGGAACTACAAATCTCTACAAAGGAATCAGAGTTGGAGACTAATAAACTTTCCATCTAGAGTCTTCATGAGAAGCTTGAGAGGTTAACATTTCAATTCCATAAACAACCCAGGGAATTTTGGATGGCTGGATACAACGAGGAACTATTCCATTTAGATGCTCGTATCCAGAATGCCAATAATGAGGGCTACAAACAAGGCTGGCTGAATGCCTTATGTGTGTTGAAACTCGAGCAGGGACATTATTTGTGGGACTACTATGAGCCCGGATTGTTTGACTTGCCTGTGCCACCGTTCAATTTGGACATGGAATGGATCCCAGCTCGTGCCATTCCTCGGAGCTTACTTGCGAAGTATCTTGGTGACTACGGTTTGCATTCTCAGTTTGAGGTATCTCGTCCTGAGCATCTTCTAGATCGACCTTCAGTGATGAACGTTAGGATGCTGAAGGACTTGAACTTTATTAACTCTCCTCAGACTTTAAATGATCCGCCTGCTAGCGAGGAACCTATTTCAAAAGCAGAGGGAAAGAAACTAATAGAGTAGGGATCTCAATGTAATAGTTAGTACACATATGTAACTTGTAATTTGTTTTGAATTTTAATGAAAGACTTTCATTTTCTGTTTGCAAATCTGTATTGCTATTGTCTTGTGCTTGTCAAACACTTTATATTTGTGCTTGCATAACAATATTGTATGGTTCATCGACCAACTTAATAATAAAAAGTTACAAGTATCAGAAATATTGCTCGATCACTTAATAATAAAGTAATGAGTATAAAAATGTTTAAAAAAATTTCCAACCAACCAAGGTTGTTAAATTGTGTTTGTCGACCAACTATGGTTAGTGAGAGTTTATCCCCGACTAATCATACATGGTAAATTTTGGTCTTTAAAATGTGATCGACCAACCAAGGTCGATAAATTCTCCTCATCGACCAACTACAGTTAGTGGGTTTTTATCCCCGACCAACTATACTTGATTCAGTTTGGAATATTTTGTTCTTCGAGGAAATTTTGTATTTTCTGTAATAATCTTACCTCCCGACCAACATAAGTTGGCATTTGAGAGCATATCTTGTTTCCTAACCAACCGAGATTGGCCTTTTTAGGAGTATCGTGTTCTTGCTCTTTTACCAACCAGAGTTGGTCTGAGTTCGAACTATCATGTCCACTTACTCTTTTACCAACCGGAGTTGGTCTGAGTTCGAACTATCATGTCCACTAACTCTTTTACCAATCGGAGTTGGTCTGAGCTAGTGTACACCTCCTAACCAAAGGAGTATAGTTTGTTCTCGCCCTTTTACCAACCGGAGTTGATCTGAGTTCGAACTATCATGTCCACTAACTCTTTTACCAAACGGAGTTGGTCTGAGCTAGTGTACGCCTCCTAACCAAAGGAGTATAGTTTGTTCTCGACCTTTTACCAACCAGAGTTGATCTGGGTTTGAACTATCGGTGTTGCTTTTCTTGCTGAACAGCGTAGTGTTGCACACTAGTATTCCTCGAAAAATTTCAATAAAAGAAAGAGGATGGCGAAACATCATCGTTTTATTCATATTGATGGAACTGCTTTACATTTTACATCACTGATAATACTTGCGTAGGTGTTCAGCATTCCATGCATTCTTAAATTCCTCTCCTTCTAGAGTTGCTATTCGGTAATTTCCTGGTCGAACAACCTCTGTAACTTGGTATGGTCCATGCTAGTTTGCTTCCAACTTATTGTGCTTCTGAATGACCTTCTTTAGCACGTAATCTCCTTCCTTTAAGTCGCATTTTTTCACCCTGTTGTTGTAAAACAGGGTTGTTCGTTGTTGGTAAGCAGCATTCCTAATGGCTGCCTCTTCTCTAACCTCCTCGAGCATATTTAAATCCAATCTTCTCATTAAGTCGCTGACTGGGGAATTGAAATTCATCACTCTGTGTGTTGGAAGACCCAACTCGGCAGGTATTACAGCCTCACTTCCAAACGCCATCATATATGGTGATTCTCCAGTTGCTGCTCGGGGAGTTGTTCGGTAAGCCCACAATACTGACTGTAGCTCATTAATCCAATTAGCTTTAGCCTCACTTAGCCTCTTCTTCAAACCATTTAATAATGTTCTGTTCGTCACTTCAGTCTGTCCATTGCTTTGAGGATGGCCTGGTGCTGAATGAACCTTCAAAATGTTTGACTGATGACAATAGGCGGCAAACTCCTCGTTATCAAATTTTGTTCCATGGTCTGTGATGAAGGCATGAGGGAGACCATATCGGCAGATGATGTTCTTCCAAACGAATTGGTACACCTTCTTGTATGTCATATCAATAAGAGCTTCAGCTTCTACCCACTTAGTAAAATAATCCACTGCGACGACGAGGTACTTAAATCTTCCTCGAGTCGTTGGCAGTGGTCCAACCAAATCAATTCCCCACATAGAAAATGGCCAAGGGGAAGTTATGGGTGTCAACAATGCTTGTGGAGTTCGTCGGATGGAAGAAAAACGTTGGCATTTATCACATCTATTAGCATAGGCTATACAATCAGCCCTATCGTTAGCTAATAGTATCCTTGCGTCATCACCCTTTGCAAGAGTGTCCGACCCTCTACATGGGCTCCACAGGACCCTTCATGGATTTCTTCAATCAAATCTTTCACCTCGGAGGGATGTACACATCTTTGCAAACCTTCCATGATTCCTCGTCTATACAAAACACCATTAGTTAGTACATACCGAGCAACTTTAAACTTCAATTTCTTGGCAGCGATCTTATCCTCCGACAATTCTCCCTCCTCAATATATGCCCTGATAGGATCCATCCAAGATGGTCCTAAATCAAGGGTAATAATATTCATTGTCAGATCTTCATCTATACTCCGACTTTTTAATACTTCAATTGGTATCGTTCTTCGCATCTCAGTACGAGTAGCTGATGCTAGTCGGGCCAGTGCGTCTGCTCGTGCATTCTCCATTCTTGGTATTCTGATCAACTGAATGGCATCAAATTCTGCCAACAACTCTATCGCCTTTGCATGATACTTGACCATTAATTCTCCTTTAACTGCATATGTTCCCATCATCTGATTCATAATTAATTGAGAATCACTGAATACCATCACTTGTTGCGCTTCCATAATCTTTGCTAAATTAAGACCTGCTATCATGGCCTCATACTCCGCCTCATTATTGGAAGCTTTGAATTGGAATCACAGGGCGTATTCCATGTCAATATCATCTGGGGTATTCAAACCAATCCCCGCTCCACAACCTGTTGTGCAAGATGACCCATCTACATATAATCTCCATGTAGGTAACTCGTCTTCAAATTTCTTCTCTGACAGAGTTCCTCGGTGAAATATCTGTTGTTTTCTTTCATCCTCCCCTGATATTTTTCTCTCCTCGTCGATCATCTCTTCTCGCTCTTTTACCAACCGGAGTTGGTCTGAGCTCGAATTTGATGATCTTTCTACATCCACAAGCCCTTTTACCAATCGGAGTTGGTCTGGACTTATGTTTGTTGATCCTGTAACATCCACAGGTTGGTCAGCGAGCAACTTTTGTTCCTCGGGGGTATCAGGATATGTAAACTCTGCTATAAAATCTGCTACAGCTTGCCCTTTTAATGATGATCTGGGTTCATACACAATATCGTATTCACCGAGCTCTATTGCCGAGTACATCAGTCTCCCTGATTTTTCTGGCTTATAAAGGGCTTGTCTCAATGGCATGTCGGTATACACGACGATGGTATGAGCCTAGAAATATGGCCTCATTCTTCTACTTGCCTCAATTAATGCCAATGCCAATTTTTCCAGCTTTGGGTACCTGATCTCTGCACCTCGGAAAGCCTTACTTGTGTAATAAATTGGCTTTTGGACTCCATTCTCCATTCTGATCAATGCCGAACTGACTGCATTCTCTGACACTGCCAGGTACAAGTATAACCTTTCTCCCATTACTGGCCTGGACAATAGTGGAGGTGCTCCCAAATATTTCTTCAAGTCTTGAAAGGCTTTTTCACATTCATCATTCCACTCGAAAGTTTTTCAGAGTGTTTTGAAGAATGTGAGGCATTTATCAGTTGCTCGGGATATAAATCTGTTGAGCGTTGCAACTCGTCCTGTAAGACTCTGCACTTCTTTCTTCGTCGTTGGAGATCGCAACCCTAAAAGAGCTTTGATCTTTTCTGGATTTGCCTCAATGCCTCGTTGGTTGACAATGTACCCGAGGAACATTCCTTCTCGTACTCCAAATGTGCACTTCGTCGGGTTGAGCTTCATTTGGTATTTATCCAGTTGATCAAAGGTCTGACCTAAGTCAACTAGATGATCAGCAGCTCTCTTGCTCTTTGTCAGCATATCATCGACATAGACTTCCATATTGCAACTGATTTATTCGGCAAAAACCTTGTTCATCAGCCGCTGGTATGTCGCTCCTGCATTTTTCAAACCAAAAGGCATAACATTATAACGATAAGTTCCTCTAGGGGTAATAAAAGAAGTACTTTCCCTGTCTTCAGGTTTCATTTTGATCTGGTTGTAGCCATAGTAAGCGTCCATGAAGCTGAGCAGCTCGTGTCCCGAGGTAGCATCCACTAGTTGATCAATTATGGGCAATGGAAAGTGATCTTTTGGGCATGCCTTGTTGAGATCGGTGAAATCAACACACATTCTCCATTTATTGTTTTTCTTCTTTACCATCACCACATTTGCTAACCAGTCTGGATATTTCACATCTTCAATGAATTGGGCTTTCTAGAGCTTTTCGACCTCCTCTTGTATAGCTTGATTCTTCTCGGGACTAAATACTCTTCTTCTTTGCTTTACAGGCTTGATCTCCTTATTCACATTGATCTCGTGACATAAGAAGTTCGGATCTATTCCTGGCATGTCTTCATGACTCCACGCAAAAGTTTTCTTCCTATTTCTCAAGAAAGTTATCAACTCCTGTTTTATTGAAGCATCCAACGACGAACCTATCTGGGTTACTCGTTCAGGGTGCTCGTCGTCCAGAATAACATTTTCTGTAGATTCCACCACCTGTCCTTTTACAAGTTGGGATTCATCTCTAGGATCGAGTGTTTCGATTTTTGTACCCTCCTCCACCTGGTAGGTAGTAGTCTTTTTCCTTGACTCTTCAAGCTCCTCTTACTAGGAAGATGAATAATAGCATTCCCGAGCTAATTTTTTTATCACCTTTCACCACTCCCACTCCGAAATTTGTTGGGAATTTTAAGCATTGATGTACTGTAGATGGAACTGCTTCGAACTTCTTCAAACCAACTCTTCCCATGATGATGTTGTAAGCTGATTGCACATTCTTATCCATCACAAAGAATCGTATTCTTTCTGTTCGACAAGCAGGCCAAGTTCCAATGAATATATCCAACTTGATCGTCCCAAGTGGAAAAACTTTCTCGCCAGCAAAACCCAGAAGGGGTCTGTGATAAGGTTCCAATTGAGATAATTTCAAATTTAAACTGTCAAAGCATGAGTAGTACATGATGTCTGCCGAACAACCCTTATCTACCAGAACCCTTGAAATCACTACTTCTTTCATCCTCATTTTGATCACCAAAGGGTCGTCGTGAGGGTAAAGAACACCTGCCAGGTCATTTTTTGAAAAGCCAATGACCAACTTCTCTTTGTTTACCTTCCTCGGGCGATCTTCCTCAGCCAAATTTATCCGTTGAATGTATGAGCAAGCCTGAGCCTCACCGAGGTAAGCTTTTCTTTCTGCAGTAAGATCTCATCCTCCTGCATCTCCGCCTGTAATAACATTACAATCAAATGTTCCGAAACGTATTGAAAATACCTCGCGTTCTGGTTGCCTTGGCCTTTTGGGAATATCGGGGTCGTCCTCTGCATCATCTTTATGATCCCTCTTCTTCTTCTCCTCTGCTCGACGAGGAGATCTATACCTCTGTCTAGTTCGGTCATTATTTCTTCTTTCACCTCCCCGATCAACATACTTTGCTAGTTTCCCTCTTCGGATGAGTGTTTCAATCTCGTTCTGAAGAGCTATGCAGTTTTTGGTCATATGGCCATGATCCTTATGGAACTCACAATATTTCTCCATATTCCTCGTATCAGGGTCTGACCTCAGTTTCTTCGGCCACTTTACCTCCTCGCTATTCTTGATTTCTTCCAAGATATGATTAATACCCATTTTCAAAGGAGTATAATTATCGAATTTTTTCAGGACTTCCCATGAAGACCTACTATTCTTGGAATGCTTGTCACCGCCATTGCCCTTATGCTCTTTCTTCTTAGATTTTTCGACTTCCACCTTGGTCTCTTTATCCATATTCTTCTTTGCAGCCATAGCCTCCTCGACATTCATGATTTTGGTCGCTTTTGCCATCAATTCTGATATAGTTGTAGGTGGATCTTTGGCCAAAGTGTAATACAACTTGTTAGGCAACAACCCACTCATCAGGGCAGTGATTGCTGTCTTTTCTTCATAATCTATGACCTCCAGCTTCTCGTTATTGAAACGAGTTATGTAATCTCTAATACTTTCACCAGATTTTTGTCTAACACTTAACAAGTGTGCTACTCTTTTTACTGGCTTTGCTCCAAAATAGAAATTGCCAATGAACAACTCGGCTAACTGAAAGAAAGTTGAAATCTTACACCGAGGAAGATTGTTGTACCATATCTGGGCAGATCCAGTAAGAGTTCCTGAGAACGCTCTGCATCTCATCTCGTCGGGGACAACGTAGATGTCGACAGCAGCTTGATATTGCTCTATGTGAAGAACAGGATCTGTCTTTCCATCATACTTGGGGGTCACCACAGGTGCTTTAAATTTCGACGGGGTAAGAAAATCCACAATGGCCTGGACAAAAGGTGTCCCTTGAATAAAAGTTCGTTGTAGGGGATTCTTTGCCTTAGCCATTTCTCCCAATCTAGCCTCCAATCGCTGAATGGAACCTTTCCACGCATCATTTCCTTCCTCGGGTTTATTGGTTCGAGCAATCGATTGTTCTGACGTGGCCTCCTGAGATCTATCTTGATGAAAAACTGGTCGTGATTGTGCTGATCCTTCTCTTAGATCTGATGGTTGTCGAAAACTCCTCGGCATGGTCTTAGGTGGACTCCTATTCCTCCTAGGGCCTAATCAACTGAAAGGAGACACCCTACTCAGCCTTTCCAAAGCACTGGGTCTCTCTGGAGAGAGAGAGTGATACGTTGTTCAGTATCTGTAATGCGTATTGACGAAGTTCGCCCAGGTTGATAAGAGAAATCATCAGATTCCTCATTACGATACGCATCTGTACGCCTGGATCATGAAGAAAGTAAATAAGTTTGCCTCAGACAACTTCGCTGTCCCGAATGTGCAGATGCACCGCCATGAAGGGTCTGTATGAGTTTTCGCATTGTTTCTTGCATGGCGGTTTGTCCTTGAGCCAGATTTGTCATAATTCCAGCCAGATCTGGAGGTGCAGAGGGATTTGGAGGATTTCCAGCGTTTCGATTACTGGATTCCGGATTATCTGCCATTGATGATGAATGATTTTTGATGAAAAACGATAACAACAGTCGTTTCCCACAGACGGCGCCAATCTGTTGATGTAAAAAATTAAATTACTCTAATTATTCAATCACAGATAAATAAATGAGACAAAATATTTTAAAGTGGTTCAGCCTTATATGAATGGCCTACGTCCACTATTATGTTATTGCTGAGTGTTTGGGAATTCTCGATTACAAGTACTATCAAGAAATTCCCATCCCCTTGAATGAGGGTAATACAATGTATTTATAGCCTTGAGGCCATAATCTGAAAGGGTGATACATTAAATGATATACATATGAAATGGTAATTCATTTAATGCTCTTCAAGTGTGCGCGTCAAGATGATAAGCAATCAATGAATAGTTGAACTGTTGATTATCTGGCAATCAATGCTGTGGTCGAGATGCATCTCGAACCGCCTTAGTTGCTCGTCGTTCAAGAGTTCCTCAGAGCGCTGGAGTTTCTCGGAGTGTTGTAGTTCCTCGGACTATCCTTGTTGCTCGGAGCGAACATGACTTGGTCGGGGAAATGAACTTCCTCATTGTTATTGTGCCACGTAGATTGACACGTGTCTTCTTATTATTCGTCCATATCAGCATACTAATTTTGGTATCAACACTTTTATTGCACCATGTGTACCTAGACCCAGAGTAGCCTAGGTCACTTAAGCAACAGTCCTCAATTGCCTAAGTAAAGTCGTCCACTGAGTTATGATCAACGTCATTTCCTCCCACTTTTTCTGATTGAGAGGTAATGATATTGAAGTCACCAATTACTATATGAGGATAGTCAAAGGTTGTCCCAAAAAAGGAAACTAATTGATCCCAAAGCTCCTTTCTTTCATCTCTGATACACTTGGCATAAACAACAGTTATGTAAATGCTATTCTTAAAGGAGGGACGATCTAATTTAATAGACAAATGATGAGTGTGATCAATAATTGTCTCCACAACCAAGTTAAATCTCCAGAATAACCAAATTTTGCCACTGAAATTTGAGCTACATCCTTCAAAGCCCCATTTAAACTTGTACTGAGAAATCTTTGTAGAATCGACCATAGGTTCCAGGAGGGTTATAAAAGGAAGCTTATGTAATTTACTCAACATTTTTATTCTTCTGGATGAAGAAATTTTTGCAACCCCTCTAATATTCCACACTATCAGATTTAAGATTTAAATTGAGAGGTGAGGCTGACTGATGCCTTTGGTGTTAGATCTTGTGAGTCTTCTGTAGAGAGGGTCTTGCATTCTCAATTGTTCTTTATGACTAAGATGAGTATCAACTAGGACTGGTTTCTTGTTTTCCCTCTTCTTTGTAGCATGAAAAGCTTTGAGTTTCTTATCCAGGTCTCTAGAAAATAGAAGCAGGTCTTCATATAAAGGAGAAAATAGCTCTGCATTATGCTTAATGTCTGAAGCATATAGAGGCAGGGCTGCTTGGTGAGGGGCATATTCAGGAAGTTTTGTTGCTCTTGGAGACAAAGAGTACACATCCACAATTATAACTTCATCCACACTGATATCTTGGGACTTTATCTTGTCAATTTGATCTTGATTATGACTAACTTTAAATTTCTTGGTGAAGAGAGACTGTTCATAGGGACCTGCAGCAGGCTTTGCAATGAGATTCCCTTCTACCTTATCAGAATCAATTTCACCATGAACTCTAATATTTAAAATCTCTTCTGCAGCTTCTTGAGGGTGAACCACAACCAAATTAGTATTTTTATTTGGTTGTGATGAGACCTGCCTTAAGGGAGTTGGGTAATTCATCGACATTTGAGCAATGTGCAACAAATTTTGGGCTTGAGCAGCATAAGTAGGACTGTGAATATGATCATGGGTTGGGTGATCTACAACAGCTTGGAGCTTAGGCTGCCAATTTGATGGTGTGTTCCTCTTCTGTAATTGGGAGTTTTTAATTTTGGAATGGTCTTGAGCTGCTACATTATTTACTTGAGCCTTCTCCATTGGAGAGTCTGCCACAACCGTATTACAGTCAACCACATGGGTATGGGTTGTATTATAGAGGTAGGGTTCTTCTTCAACAGTTGGGCATTTTTCTTAGGAGGGTAATTTTGATCAGTTGCAATGAGTTTTACTTCTTGAACAATGTCGGATGAAGCCTGAAATGGTTGCTGATTGTCCCTAATTACAAATTTAGTGCCTTTTTTATTGTATCACCAGTTATGGTATGAGTATTAATGCAAGAATCAACATCATGACCCTTTTTTTAACAGCCCCTGCAATATTTAGGCTTATCTTCAACAATTACATCTTGCCAAAAACCCTTGGTGCCACATCCAATCCAGACCCGCTGCGGAGTATTTTTTGAGATTTGGATTGATTCTTGGTAGCAGACCTTAAAATTCTTTTGTCTAGAATCAATGTGGTTTTCTGCAGACTTTTCTTTTTACTTTTGTGAGCTACTTTTTCCCTTCCTCAGTAGATTGATCCATATCAGGAATCTTTCTTGGAGACAAGTTCAAGCTCTCAGACACTTCATTATTCTTCCTTCCTTCTAAATCCAACTATTCTATTTCATCACTCTCCTTGTCAAGAACTGCTGTTAATTCCTCTTCTACCATATTAATTTCCTTCTGGACGATGTTGTTGATGTTTTCTAACACATTAGTACCTGTTAGGGCTACCTCTTCTTGAGCTTCTACAATAGTTTGGATTGGAGAGTGTGCATCACATATTTAATGGAGGCTTCGGTACTTGAGGAGAAAATAATCACATCATTAGCATAGCCTAAATGAGAAAAAAGAGTGCAGCCAATTGGCATGGACATACCAATAAAAAAAACATCTAAAATCAAGTAACACATTGCGGGAGTAACCCTTAGAAATTCATTTTCTTCTTGGGAACTTAAGTTAGGAATTTGGTTTAATATGGAGTTATTACCCTCTTCAATTTAGTGTTGTGATGCCCAATTTTTCTTAGACTTCTGCTATCATAATTTCAATTCCACACGGCTGTTAATTGAGATCAGCATTATCCTTGGATAGGTCGTCTTGGTTACTAGCACATTCATAAAATTCAAAAAGAAAACTCAACATCAATTAAATCATTGTTAATATTGCAACAGTCTTGACTGATTTCTTTATTATTATTATCTTATCCAACCACATTGTCTTTAAATTTCCATCTCATCTGGCAGTCACACAATTTATCACTAGATATTTTGAGCTTAAGTAAGGATAAGAAAGGGAACTTATGATCTTTGATTAGTTTCAAATGAGACTTCATCTCAAATAGGCTTGACATCATCCCAATGCCAAAAACTTTTGCAACTTCTAAATTCGCAAATTGCAATTTCATCCACTGATTCCCAAACTGATCAATCATTATCAATGAATTTCATTTAATCTGGCAGCACATCTATGACAGGTTTTATTAATTCTACAAAGTCTTTATGTTCATCAGCTATATTTTCTTCCATTAAAGATATGCATATTGAGACTTGAATGTCTCAATTTTATAAAAAACATTTCATGAGTTTTTAAATACTGAGACTTCTAGGATAGTTGAAATTCAACACCTTAAATAAATAGGCTCCGTTGAGTGCAGCCCCTTCTTTTTTTACTAAAGTGTGCGCAATTTAGTTATTACTTTCTTGTCTTGGATATAACTATTCGTTTTACACAGAGATGGATGAAATCAAGATCTCTATGACTCAAATTAATAAGTGTTTATCAGTAATGGGTTTAAGTTGCTCCTCTTATTCTTGGAAATGATTTTGAAATGAACATGATCATTTTAATGTAATGATCGATCATTTTATATTTTGTTTCATGTTTGATTAGTTTTATAACCAATGTTAAAATGTGATATATAACTGAAATGTAACTTCTTGCTATGATAAATACAAATATACAGATCCATGACATTGAGGCAGCGGCGGCGGCGACGGTTGACTATGTCCGACCTCATAGGCGAGGAAAGACTACTCGAGAAGCAACCACTCACAACTCCAGTGAGAAATGATTTAGAGAGGACATCTCAAATTACTTCCGTGTAACACAACATAAGGGACCATGGAAATAGAGAGATGCAACCACAACTTTCCCCAAATATTGAATTAACATACCATAATACACACCGCAACTCAAGAGCTCAAGTTTCTTTATTTCAAACACCTACAAGTCAACTTTTCCCAAATATTGAGCAGATTGATAATTCAGTTGGGAATGTCAATCCTCCATCCGCTTTAGATGGTGAGGATCTCACAGGTATGTTGTGTTACACAGTGTTTGTATATCTCCATTTGTATTACTATTATGTTTATATTCATATTGAACAAGATGTATAAACATTATGTATCAACTTTTTTTCCAGGTACAATGGCTACCCTTACTAGTAAAAAAAGGGTTAGAAAGGGGGCAAGGCCTTGGCTCGAATGGAATGATAACAAAAAGAAGATATTGGAATGGAATGAACTTTATCGGCCAGTTTGTAAACTTGAAAGTAAATTGATGTCACATTTAGGTTATTACGCAAGGTGTGGAAATTTATTTCCATTGACAACGTTGGATTGGAGCGAGGCGGACGAGGAAGCACTTGATAATATTTGGAAAGAAGTGAAGGTAACTTATTAGTTTGATTTATTTATTTGTTCTGTTGTAAATTAGCTTGTCAAGTTTTAACTAATTTATTTTTGTTGTTCTTAGAATAACACAAATGCACCGGAAGGTTTTAAACAAATCTGCTTTGCAAGGATGGGACTTGTGTGGAAGCAATGGAAGCATCGAGTGAAGGCGAATCACTATAAAAAGTTTCAAACAGATGAAGAGAGGTTGAGTTATACGCCTGAACGAGTCAAAAAAGATCAGTGACCTGAATTGGTGAAATACTGGGGTCTAAAGAAGATTAAGGTATAAATATCACATGTATTAAGAATTTTATACATACATTCTTCTTCACTAGTATCATAATTTTTATTTTTATTTATTCAAATATTTAGGATGTTGCCGATCAAAACACTAAGAACCGTGTAGTTGAATGTGCTTACTCAAGGACAGGACGAAAGCCACATGCTAAAATAGCCAAGGAGGTTGGAATTTTTATTATTATAAATATTTCTGATTTTAATATAAGAGTATTAATATACATACATTGTTTTTTTCAGAGGATAGAACAGGGGGAGCCCGTCGACAATATTAGCATGTGGAAAGCCATTCGAGATCCAAATAATAAACCTTTTATTGTTGAAGATGGATTATTTGATAGAGCGGTATGTATAAATATTAATTCGTAAGAGATGATTGAAAGATTTATTTAATATTTTTTATAAATTGTGTTCTTGAAAATTATTTTATGTTCATTAATAGTAATATTAATTCAATTGGTAGAAAATGCTTGAAAGACGACTAAATGAGCTACCAGAAGAGCAACAAAATGACCCAGAAGTGAGGAACAAGATTTTTACTAATGTAGTAGGATATGGAGGGCATGGGTATGCTTTACTAAAGGGAGCAGGTATTAGGCCAACGTCGACAAAAGCATGTTCATCTCAGTTATTATTGGAAGAAATTAACCAGTTAAAGAAAGAAGCTGAAGATCGAGATCCTCGACATCTACAGGAGCTTGAAGAGTTATAGATTCGCAACCAACAAGCTTTATTACAGATGAAGAATGTATGCGAAGTGAAATGCGAAGTGAAATGCAAAGTGAAATGCAAAGTTTGTTCCAAAGTTTTACCCCTCAGCAAGCTTCCACTACCTCGACAATTCAGTCCGACTAGGTAATACAATATAATTCATACATATAATTACTTATATATATATATAATGGAAAATTCTCTTGTTTAAAGTTAAATTTTCAATGGCGGTGGGGAAAATTTGTTATGGTGGTGAGAATTTATTATGGTGGTGGTTAAAATTTTCTGCTGTTGGTGTATATCATTCTTAGAATCAATTTTGATATTTAAAACAGGTTGTCTACCTGTGGTTTTCATGAATAAACAAAGGAGACTCTGCCGAATTTTAAAAAAAATAATAATAGTTGGATATTTGAATTGTTAATGATGAAAATATACTATATTGATTCATTTTGCACATTGTATTGTTGACGAGGGGTATTAGTTCTGACATAATCGAAACTATATTTTTGTGCAGGTGACAATTTTTGTAGAACATGCAAATGTTAATTAGTGGTTTTGGAGGTCGTACGCTTCAGTGTTGCGGAATTAGTTTGATAAAAGCATTTCGTGTTTGGAGTATTAATAAATTAATGTATTTTTGTTGTCAAGTCAAATATTTGAACCTAGTGTTATAATTCTTGTTTTGATGAATATTTGGAGATGGTTGTAAGAACTCTATTTATTGTTGAATGAAAATGATTCGTTCTGTTGGTTGAAAATCATCTTATGTATTACATTTTATGATTATTCGTTGTTTGTGTTGTTTCAAATGTAATTAAATTCTATATTAAACTTTAGCGGTAGATTTTATTCTCCACAAAATATTGGTGCAAAAATTTTAAGATCCCTTCACCTGTTTTGGGATGGATAAAACTGTCCCAAAAATATATTAAAGACGGTTATGTTGCCGTCTCAAAAAGGTTTTTTTAAATAGTAATCTTTTGAGACAGATTAATTTTCGTTTCAAAAACAATCTTTTGTGAGAGCTCTTGTGCCGTCTCAAAAGGGTCATATAAAATGAGGACCTTTTGAGACAGATCTGTTCCTGTTTCAAAAAACTCTTTTGAGACGGCTATGGCATCACAAAAAGTATTTATAACCCCCTATTAAAAAGACCCCCCCAAGCCGTCCCAAATAGCGTCACAAAAAGTATTTGAGACGGATAAATGATCTTTTAGGACTGTTAGGCCACCGTCTCAAAAGTTATTTATTTTGTAGTGGATGTTTAAATCGTTGGAAATCATCATAGAGTATGTAGGAATGATTAGGGATCTTTGGTTGTGAGTTTGGTGCATTATCATGTGAGTTAGATAATTAAAAATGGTGAGAAACGCATGAAGAAGATGACCCGCGCCTGCACCTGCTCGATCGATCGAACCTTGAATGTTGATCGATCGATCCAGACTGATTTTGGATTCTTTTATTGGTTGAGTTCTATTCGATCGCCGACACTTGAGGGAAACCTTAGTGATTATATTTTACCTATATAGGGACTTAGAGAGTACCATTAGGAGTATAGTGGGGGTCCGTTATATTCATTGAGTGCAGGAATTGGAGAAATGGACCGATGAGGATAAGCCAATCGAGTGGGGCATCGAAATTTAGGATTTGAATTTACGGAGAGAGTAACCGTCAATCCAAGGAGTATACCAGTAGGTTAGAGATAGATTAACTACTGAATATAATGGAGGGGTAACTAGGGCCCTTAGAGTTGTGTGAATACTCAATTAAATGCGATAGTGAGATAAATCGTAAATTAAAAGTACGGTGGATATTAGAGAGAAAAATATTACGTACGAGTTGAAATATTTATGTTGTGTGTATACCTACTGAATTATATACATACTTATGTGGAGAGAGTACCTAGAGTATAATTGCCTATATTAGGGTCGAGGTATGAATTCTGAACTAATATATGGAAATAGTAAATTGGGGTCGTGATGAAAGAGATCCGAACCAATAATATACGTAAGAATTTCATAAATGGGGTCGAGGTAGTTTTTCGAACCAATATATGAAATAAATTTGGGGTCGAGGTAACATTCTGAACCAATTCTTTTACTTGGGGTCGATGGACTATTCCGAACCAAGGTTCCTAAATGTGTGGGTAAGGACAAAATAGTGAAGCATGAATTTTAGTATGTATTGTGTGTGGAATGTATACTATATAAATAATCTACTCATATAAGATAGTAGAAATTAGATGACGTACATACATCTACAAGTAAATTAATGGGAGAGATTTAATTGGAAAGATTATTTTATAGATAGTGATTTTCTAAATAATGAAATTTATTAGTGAGACTTAATTATAAAAGTAAGTGGTAATGAGATGAGAAAAGTTATCTAAGCATAACATATGAGATGTGTTACTGTTAGCGTACTGTAAGGGCGGTATAGGAACTTAGTCGCTTAGATAAGTTCAGTTGAGTAGTATAGTCTAGTTAGCTTGAGTAGTACATCTAGGTGGGCTAAGCACTGGACCTTAGGTGTGCACTATAGATGAGGGGTGAGTCAACTCAAGAGAGTGTGCGAGATCTTAACGTGTGTAATCAATAACTCATCTTACTGTGATAGTTACTTGAAAAGTATTTTTTGAACGTTTTGAGTACTAACACTTGCTATAAAATATTTTTAAAAACTTTTTAGGTGCCCAGCCACAGGGACGCCAGGTGTGACATTCTGATCTAGGAAGACACAACTGTGAAAAAAGTGGATTCTTGCAGGACTTTTGTCAGACGCTTCCATTTATCATTCCTAGTGTAGGAATTTATCTTCTGATGTTAGATTTATTTTAGGGCATGTTGCCCACTCTTTTCAGATTCAGTATTTAGACTTCAGTGGTTTTAGTAGTTTACTTGCTTGGTTTCCTTGCTGATGGTTTTTGGTCAAACTTTAATTATAACATTTGATGGTTTGGGTTTTATTTTGGTGTTGGCATTTATATTATTGTTGATGTTCCGCTTTATTGACTGCATTAAAATTTTGACATTTTCTTTTTGAATACTAGGTGGTTAGTAAGTTTAAAATGTTTTCGAAAGTGATTATAAGAATGAACCAAATGAGGTTTCTGTTTTAATTTGATATAGGACTGATCACCCGGTATTTTATTAGGCGGGGTTTCACAATTATGATTGAGAGCTACATTAAGTGGGTGTGAAAACTACTATTTGGAGTTTAATAAACCACGTGTATACGTTTAAGAGATCATTGTATAAACATAAGTTTCCTGCAAAAGGTATTTTAATAAATAATACCATTATGTCTTTAATTGTTGTATATTGGTATAAACGTTCAGATCAGTCGGAGTAAGTTTATATATTTTCTCTATATACAAGCACATATTTATAAATAAGAGAAATACAATAATTTTATATGGGTTTTAAGAGTTATGTATGAAGTAGTGAGATACTTAAAAGACTATATGCTCACATTTAGGATATTATTCCATTTAAATATGAACGGTTATTGTGACTCGGAGTTACTAGTTGTATGGATAGTATAAAGTTCACTCTTGCTTAAGTATATTTATTTTGATTTAATGACCAATATAATGAAGGATTGCAACACAATCCATTAACTATTATAAAAACTGAGTTTGTAGCATGCTTTGATGCTACAACTTATGTATTATAGCAACGTGACTTCATCTTAGGACATAGAGTTATCGGCACTATTATCAAGCCGCTGAAATATTATGATTATGTCGATGTAATCTTCTTTATGCAGAAATGTTAGGTATTCTAAGAGTAACTAAGCACATTGAATGTAAATACCTTTTAATTAAAGAAGAAATTCTAAAACAACGAGTGTCACTTGAACACATTAATACAATTGTTAACATAGAAAATTCACATAAATGGGCTATCACAATAGGCGTTAATGAAGCATGCTTAAGACATGGGTCTTAATTGTAGCCAATAATGTTTTGATGTTGTGAATTGCTAGTGATTAGATTTTACACTACATTATGATATCAATAAAGTGTTTTGAAATTCAATATTTTTGTCTTTATTGTATACATGCATGTGAATTAATGAATGTGACATGAATATCTCTTTTATAAAGATATTATAGGACCATTATTGACAACCCACACTTTGGGCCTAATTGAATATGACATTAGTGGCGTAGTACATGGAAGAAACCATGCTCTTGAATAAGTCTGGAACTGCCATGAATTACATTAGTGTATTATTAATTAAGGTAAATACTTTATTATGATTATTCTAAAGTTTATTATGTGTCTTATGTTCCTTGAATCAAATCATAAAGTGAAATGATTATATGGACCAAGTGGAAGACTATTGGAAATATTTAATAAATATCTAATTTTGAAATTAAGAAAATTCGAAATTAGTTATTTAATTAAATATAAGTGTTCAACTTAATGTTGTCAACATAAGAATTTGGATTTGATAGGATTCTTTTAGATAAATCATTTAAATATTAACGACTTTGATGGGGGGTTAATTCCTAATCAAACTCTATTGTGATGGATGGTAGAATTATAGTCTAACTAGGAAATTGGGTTCTATCTTACCTTATATATAGTAGATTATTCTCTATCAAATAATTTTCATTAAACACAATATATTGGGTAAGAGAGGGAAAATTTGATATAACAACATTTATTTTCTTTAAAATTGATGAAGTTTATAATGGAGCAATCATCAAGATGATTCAAAGAGATTTTTACAACATACTTGATCAATGAATTGGATCAAGGTAAGTCTTCATTTCTATCATTTAGGCATATTTATGAAAAAATGAAGATCCAAGATCATTTTATTAAGAAAAATTGTATGCTAAAATTTAATCAAATTAATATGTTCTTTATTAATATTATGGTGTTCTTAAGTATGTTTTCACTAAGTCAAAATACCATTGAAGGTAAACTAGATATCGACCTCTAGAAATACTTTAGTTTATTAGAGTACATGAAAGGAAACATCAATTATTGTTAAAAAGTAAACAAGAGCTGCAATAACAACCATAGATAATAGAATCTCACCAAAAATCCTACCCACAGAATACAATGTAGATGCTTCACTATGTGAGATGGAGATGGAGAGGGAATCATCGAGGGTAAAGTAAGTGGAGGTGGAGTCATTGGAACATGAGAAAATGGTAAATTAGATGGAGATGGAGTTGTGGGAACTTGAGGAGATGTTGGAGTGGGTGGAGATGAAGCCGTTGGAACTTGAGGAGAGGGTAAAGAATGTGGAGATGGAGATGGAGATGGAGTTATTAGAACTTGAGGAGACGATATATCAGTTGGAGATGATGGAGCCGTTGGAGTTTGAGGAGAGGGTAAAGTAGGTGGACCTGAAGATGGAGTTGTTGGAACTTTAGGAGACGATATACCACCTGGAAATGTAGCTGCTGAAACCACATTGATTTCCACCTTTTGTCCGCCCATGCAATTAGTGACGACTCCACAAATGAAGTAATAGTATCCGATCTTCTTCAGAGTGACGAAGTCATTTCCTGTTGCGTAGGTGGCAAGAGGGGATGTCATATTGCATGATAAATACTTTTCTTTCGTATCAACTTGCACCACATTGTTGTCATTCTCTAGCAAGTACCGAAAAACTATATACAATGATATTTATGAGATATGACAAAGAAGATATATTATTATTTATATCTAATCTAAAATTATTTTAACATATCATGTATTATAGTTCAACATAACATAATCTACTGAAAGTGAAGTTCCCTGATTAAGGATCATTTGCAAATAACATAGAATAACTATTTTCTTCACTCTCTCTCGAAATCTTTTTTTTAATAAAATTAAAATACAAGAGAAGAGCAGAATATGGAAGGATATTAAAATATAAGATAAGAGCAGAATAGGATAGTATAAGTCTCTTGATTGATCTGATTAGACATTGTGGATTTCGTGTTGTGTTGCATGACATTTTATGACACGTTTAACACTATTTTGAGTTTTCACTTGTATTAAATATAATATAACATTGAAACACAACACAAAAAAAATAAAACGCAATTAAAGCCTAAATTCATTGGTATTTTCTATTCGATCAGTAAAATTGTAAACCCGTAATATGAATGGTCATGTACTTTCATACACAATTTAAGAATATATATATATACACCATGCTATCAATTAAACATAGTGGAATTGAATTGTACGAGTCATATAGTAAGTAGAATTTACAACGCAATTCCCATCAATTGTGTCAGTGTGTGCTATGAATAGCAAGTCTCATTGTGAATTTTAAGATTACACTATGTTTAAAACCCATGCTTTGTCTGGGAACTAAAACCATAAAAAATAAAGTCAACTAAGACTCAAAGTGTAAGAGACATAACTATTTTTTTCTAGCAGACATCTATTTCTAATGGAGAAACGTCCCATTTACAAAAGACTATTGCACACTCTCTTGCAATTTATTTATAAATACCAATAAGAATTATGGATTTTTTTTAACTTTAATACAATATTATCAGTTTATTAGATTTTCATCACTAAAAGTAAGCATTCACTACAAATTTATCAGTTTATTAGACTTTCATCACTAAAAGTGATCATTGGTGGCTTTTTGTCCAATAAATTGATAAATTTGTATTAAAGTATGAAATTGAAGATTATAAAGTATTAAATTAAAAAAAACAAGAATTATTGATGCATGTCATGATAGAAAAAAACCCAATAACTATATATATATATATATATATATATATATATATATAAGAGAAGCTACATATGGGTCCAACCTTCTTTGTCCCCGACCAAGTAAACATATGCATTAGAAACTTTTAGTGAAGAAAAAATGAGCAACAACATGATTATCAACACATCCAATTTCACCCTCAAACTCATGTTTTGTTTACGTATTTTGTAAGTTGAGATGAGAGAAAATGGACAGATCGACTCTTGATGTAGATGTAGATTGCACAATTTAGAGCATGTGTAGTGGTGGGTGCATATAAAAGCTAAGTATACAGAATGAGTGACTTTACCTTTCATTTGTTTCTTGCTTCATAGTGGTGGAGTCTTCAATTTGCAAGTATAAGTTCCTACGAACTACTCTTGTTCGTAGGAAGCCAATACACATTTCTTACGGACAATATTTGTTCGTAAGAAATTATTACGGATAAATGTTGTTCGTAGGAACCCACAAATATAATAAAAATAATTATTTATATTTGTTACGAACTTTATTTGTTCGCAAGAATTCCTACGAACAAATAAAGTTCGTAGGAACCATTTGCAAATTTAGTACCCAATTGGTAACTTTGCAAAACGGCTACCATTTCTGTTACTGATTTTGTTGCTTTGACTACACCATTATAGAGCTTCTAATTTGTAAAGTTACCTCTTCCTCCGTCCTTTAGCATTGTCACTACGGATGCTCTTATAATGCACACATCCTTAAATTGAGAAAATGGGAGTTTTGGTCTGTTCGTCTCTTGACATTCTATTAACTAAAAAGAGGGATATCTGTCCGAGATAACCATTGTTATTCCCTTGACGCACACCATTAAATTAAGAAAATGGGACTTTTGGTGTGTTCGTCTCTTGACATCCTATTAACTAAAAAGAGGGGATATCTGTCCGAGCCAGCCATTGTTATTCCCTTAACCGTCTCGGAGCCAAGCATCCACCCCTTGATATATGTCCAAGATTTCAAGTGTGGAGCTGAAACACCAAATAATATTGTGATTACAGTGCCGACGTATATTGGTTTGGGGTGGAGGTGGCGTGCGGGCGTATAGGCCATTGGAGGCATGGGCAGAAAGCGAACAATTCACACATACACCCTAATTGATTGGGACTTGTGGTGCAGGCGATTGATTGCGATTGTGTGTGGCTCTAAAGTCACTAATGCCATCCTCTCCCTTGAGTACTATTGTTGTGATCGACCTAACCCTATCTTACAGGTTCCATCATCATCATTACCAATTTCTTTTTCTTTTCTTTTTAATTATACCAATCGACTCTATATTAAGTCTTGCAACCTGTTACTTTGTATTATAGTTTGTTAACACCTCATGGTCCCCTATATAACCCCTTCGCCCATTCTAATCTAATCATTCATTTAATTTTCCATATTCAATACAACTCTTTGCTTGCAAACTCCAATTGACACTTTAGAGTGGATATCATCTCTCTAAATCAACTTTCAGGCCCAAAATTTATAGATTCAAGACATGGAGTGATTAAGGTAACCGTGTAACTTTGGCCATCAACTGTTCAACCCCTTGTACATCAGTATTAGATAATGTTACAAATTTTTACATTATTGGAAAATAGGGAAGGGGGATGTCTAAAAGGATAAAGGATCACTAAAAACTCCGGCCCTTGATCACAAGCCATTCAAAAATTATATGTGATGCAAACACCATCAATTGGATCCAAAGAAAAGAAAAGTACAACAAACACAATCTTCTAAAATTTTATTAGCGAACCAAACAATATGTAATCTCTTTACTTCATCACCTATATATGTTAGAAATAATATTACTCGAACGAAGGAAAATATTAAAAGAAAAAATGCCCTCAATTACTTTAATATTTCATAAAGAGGACTAAATTTATTTATTATTTTTATTACTAACAGTTAACTAAACAAGCTATAAAACCCTATTTAGTTTATTGTCCCCTTCTTTGAAAAAGTTTGCCAAGCACTTTGAAATGTTGGAAAGTGCAATTTTTTTTTTCAAAATATGCAATCGAAAACATGAAAAATTTTGGGGTCACAAAAATATATGTTGAATTATGAATGGCGTCATCTATGGGAACGACTAAAGTCCAGTTGTTTCTAATCTGATTCCTAATTTCCAATTGTAGAAATTCCAGAATTTTTGTAAAACACGCTAAAATTTCATTGATGATTATCTCGCTTATCAAATCAACATATTCGCTTGATTTCTCACTTTAAATCCTTGATTTACTTTCCATTGTCTAATTATGTGTAAATCGTACTTAAATACATTGATTTCTAGCAAAAAATTCTTCTCATTTTTTATTTTGTAAATATTCGGTCATGCACTATTTTCTTGTTATTATGCTCTATTTTTTCTGGGAAATTTTATAAAAATGACTGAACATCTAGAAAGTAGTAGGGAGAAATAAGTTGAGCCATCCTCTACCCTTATTAGAATAGGGGATTTAGCAGGATTCTTGCACAGCTTGGTTAAGAGTCGGGAAGCTATTCAAAAAAACCCAAGACAACTCACCTAAAGTGTTTTGGCCTCACAGAGCCACCCACTTCATCCAAAACTAACCCAATAACCCTAACTTTGGAGAAAAACCTAGATAAACACAGGGAATCACCTCTTCATAGGAGGCAAGAGGAGGTTAAATTTGGCATCTAATACGAGTAGACCTGCTCGGATAAATGGGTTAGATTATGAAGAATCCTCCTACCAACCAGGTATGACCTCGATTGTGAGGTCAATTGGGTATGATGATGACCAACCATATTCGACCGAACACAGAAGTGCCTTCAAAAGGCCCAGTCTTTGATAGTTTAGGAAGAAGAGGGACGCGAGGACATTTTCATCTCGAAGGAAGTGCAAGATGAGAAGATTATAGAAGACAAAGGGATGATAGCTCAAGATATAATGCAAGAGTCCAAATAAGGTGGTCTAAGAGAAGAGAGTTTGATTGAAAGTCATGGACGAGCTAAAAAATGTACATGGACAATTGAAATCCAACCTTAAAAAGGATCAATCCAACAAATAGAGGATCGTCTGGACGACCTCATAAAGACAAAATTAACTCCAAAGGGGATTTGTACGGGGATCACCATTTACGCCCAATGTGATAAGCTATCCCATTCCAACAAATTCAATCCATTTATGATCACTCTTAGGTATAACGGAAAGTCTCTTTCATTTCGAGCAATACCAGACAACATGCCACATATTCTCTATATACTCTCACAGGAGCTGCTCAGATCTGGTATAATAGGTTACCAAGAGGGAAGATTTCTAATTTTAAACAATTAGTCGATATATTTGTTAATAATTTATGTTTCCTGGTAAGAGGGTAGCTCATTTGTTAAACGTCCATCATTGCGAGGATGAAGCGACAAGGGAATACATTACCGAATTTAGTACCAAAAAGTTTGAGCTGGTTGACTACAACAAGAAAGTTTCCATCACAACAATTGTGAGTGGCTTGTTGCCTGAAAATTTGTACTGGGCATTGACCAAGGACCCTCCAGACCGCATGGCCTAGATTTTTGTCAATGATGGAAAGGCCATGAACGCAGAAGAAGCCATGACTGAAAAAGCGTTCAGCCACAAAAGGCTTGAAGAAGGTAACAACTCAAGAAGAAAGGAAAAACCCAAAGAGGGCCCCAAGTCGAAGAATGACAGGAGGTCATACAAGAAGTTTGATGAATATACTCCCCTGACAGTAGGAGTACACCACATCTTTGACGAGATCCGAGGAAACGGTGAACTAAAATAGCCACAAAAGTTAAAAACTCCCCCTAAAAGAAGAGATAAGAACAAATTTTGGAAGTTCCACAGACCACGACCATTAGATCAAAGACTGCCTGGCTTGAAAGACGAAATTAAAGTCCTCATCAAAAGAGAAGCTAAAAAATACGTGGAGAGAAATAGAAAAACAATACCAGCTCCAGCTCGTGATGATTGGAAGCCAAGGAAAATATCAAAATCACCACGTGCAGGGCATAAGGACTATAAAAGAGCTCGGGAAAATAATGATAAGGAGGATATATACCTCCCTACTTGGCTAAAGAAACTCTAGATGAACTAAATATGATTTCTCTGTCGTGTAGTTGTATAGAAGGAGCGGATGCTGGTGGAGGTGGTGGACTAGTTGAAAAAAAGGAATATCTCAACGAAGCAAGAGTTTGTACCGACAACAGAGGCGTCAACTTGGCAATAATAGCAGACGTCCAACCTCGTAAGGCCATCAAGGATCAATTTATAATAGGCTTAGCGACCTCTCAGGGTTGTTATATCCTCGTAACGATTCACTGGTAATAATTATGATGACCCAAGACTGGAACATGAAAATAATTATAATAAATAATGGGAGTTTGGCGGATGTATTGTTCTATGGATGTTTCAAGAGGATGAAGTTGTCGGATCGTAAAATCGGAAGCGTATCATCGTCCTCTGATCGGATTAGGCGAAAAAGTATACCCACTTGGTACAATTGATATGGAGGTGGTTATTGAAACTTGGCCGACCTACAGAACTTGAACGATGAGTTTCTTCGTCCTATATAAGAATATCTCATTGGCCTATAATATTATTTTTGGAAGAGTGGGTCTGAAGAAATTTGAGGTTGTAATCTCAATTGTTGGTCATCAATGTCTAAAGTTCACCAATTTTGGTGTGGGTGTGGTGAAACGAAACCAGGTAAAATCACGCTAATGCTACTACACTTTGGTCGACGAGTAAAAATGGAGGAAGTTGGCTCAAATTTATCAAATCGAGACGTTAGATCCTCAAGATGAAGATAAGTTGATAACTGGAGAAGCAATTGAGCAAATAAAACCAGTAATCCTAGATCATGAGCATTCTGAAAGGACAACCCAAATCGACTCGTCTCTGGATTTCGTCCACAAGAAGCAGCTGTCTGACTTCCTACGAGCTAGAATCCTTGATTGTGTTGAGCAATGAAGACATGCCAGGAATTAATCCAAGCATTATTAGTCACGAGCTCAACACAATCAATGAAGCTAAACCAGTAAAGCAGAAATGACGGGTATTCTCGAAGGATAAGAACATGGCAATTCAAGAGGAAGTGTTTAAGCTGAAGAAAGTCGACTTCATTAAAGATGTAATGTATCCCAATTGGCTAGCAAATGTGGTAATGGTACCGAAGAAAAATGACAAATAGACGGTGTGTGGACTTCTCATATTTGAATAAGGCCATGTCCCAAGGATTATTATCCTTTACTTTGAATTGATCAACTAGTGGGTGCAACAGTTGGGCATGAACTATTGATTCAAGGATGTATATTCTGGTTATAACCAGATTAAAATGAAGCTAGAAGACAAAGAGAAGACCTCCTTCATCACCTGTCAAGGTACATTTTGTTATAATGTTATGGCCTTTGGATTAAAAAATGCAGGTGCCACCTATCAAAGGCTTGTGAACAAGGTATTTGAGAAGAAAATAGGGAAGAGTGTGGAAGTTTATGTGGACGACATGCTGAGCAAGAGCGTAAAAGAATACGATCACATCAAAGACCTCGGTCAAACCTTTGACGAGTTGGAGAAATATCAGATGAACCTAATCCAACCAAGTGAGTGTTCGGAGTTAAACTGGAAAATTTCTGGGTTTTATTTTTAAACAAAGGGGTATAGAGGCCAACCTTGACAATATCCAGGTGTTGATCAATATGTAGCGTCCCAAGACCAAGAAGGAAATTCAAAGCCTAACAGGTCGGGTGACAGTTTTGAATAGATTTATATTTAGAGCCACAAATAAGTGCCTCCTATTCTTTAATGTTATTAAAAACTCTTTAGAATGGACAGAAGAGTGTCAAGCTGCTTTTTCAAGAGCTAAAACGATACCTAGGATCAAACCCATTATTGTCAAGGCCAATCCTAGGGAAAAAATTATACTTATATTTAACGGTGTAGGAGTCGGAGTCGGAAATTAGTTCGACTCAGATAAAAAGTGACGAAGGAGTTCAAAAGTCGATATACTACACGAGCAAAGCTTTTACTAGTGTAGAAATAAGATATTTCAGAATGAAGAAATTGGCTCCAGCTTTGATAGTGTCATTCAAGAAGATGAAGTAGTACTTCCAAGCCCACTTCATAATAGTTTACACTGATCTCCCACTTCGACAAATCATCCACAAACCTGAGAAATCTGGCAGGTTGATGAATGAGTGATAGAGCTGGGTGAATATGAAATTACATATGAGTCAAGGACTGCAATCAAAGGCCAATCCATAGCAAATTTCATTGCAGAATTCTCTTATGAGGAAAAAAAGACCAGTCAAGCTAGATACTATAGTTCCGAGAGATAAAAACCAAACACTTGACGAGCAGTTGCAGTCGAGCATATACAAAGATCAACTGAGTCCTCATCCAAATAAAAAAATATTGGCTGCAGGGAAGAATTTCCTACAAAATTGTTTAAAGGAAGACTTTGAGCATGAGCTGCCAATATAGAAGGTATTCATGGATGGATCATGTGCAAGAGATAGCAGAGCTGGTTTGCTAGTCAACATACTTAATAGAGCTGACATAAAATATGCTCTTCACTTCAAATTTGAAGCATCTAATAATGAAGCAGAATACAAGACTTTGGTTGTTGGATTGGAGTGGGTTGTATCCCTTGGAGCCGAGCAGATAATGGCTCACACTGGTGGTGGGAGAGTATGAAGTAAGAGAAGGGAACATGCTAAAATATCTTGTAAGGGTGAAATTGCTACTGCCAAAGCTAAAATCACTTTAAATGATTAGGAACCCCATAATTGAAAATATCAGAGCAGACGCATTTGCTCATCTTGCATCAACCACCAGGCCAATCTGAGGAACTCTGTGCCTGTAATAATACTATTGCAAAGGAGCATTGACATAAAAGAAGTCACATTTTTGGAGCTAACCATAGGTCCATCCTAGATGGACCCAATTATAAGATACTTGAAAGAAGTCATTCAGCCAGCCGATTAGAAGGAGGCGAGAAGATTTCGTTATAAAGTGGCAAAGTTTGTTTTGTATAAAGGAAGTGCTACACAAATGAGGTTTAATTGTCTTAATGATGTGATGTATTCATCCCATGGAAGCGCCAAACCTGGTCAAAGAAATACGTGAAAGATCATGTAGTGTCACTACCTACGTAGCAGGTCAGAAACTGGTAAAGATAATAGCCATCCAAAGATATTATTGGCGAGCAATGAGGAAAGACCAAAGAATTCACGCAGAAGTATGACAAATGTCACAGATTCAGAGTGATGTACAAGAGACCTGGAGCCGAACTGGTGTCGATTACATCGCCCTGGCCTTTTTTCATTGGGGGTATGGATCTGGTTAGCCCACTGTTAACGAATAAAGGAAGGTTCAGGTATCTGTTCGTAGCACCGGATTACTTTACAAAATGGGTGGAGGTCGAACCATTCATAGAGATAACCAATGCTAAGGTCTTCCATTTTATATGAAAAAATATAATATGCAGATTGGGATCCCACATGCTTTCATTGTCGATCATGGCACCCAGTTTGGCAATGATGAGTTTTAAAACTTTTGTGATAAGGCCAAAGATCAGAACGCTACATTCATCACGAGTTCATCCATAATGTAATGGGGAGATAGAGGTCATGAACAAAATGTTACTAGAAGGAATGAAAAAGATTGAATTCAACCAAAGGGAATTGGATAAATGAACTGCGAAGTGCGCTATGGGCTTACAGGAACACATTGCGAACAACTACATGAGGCCATGTTCCCTGAGGTCGGTCTCCTAAGCCATATGTCCTCAGTTTCTATTCTCCAAGAGTGATTTCGATTCTTCCAAGATTGGATCTAGAGTTAATAGATGAAGTCAGGGAAGCAACAACACTCAGGGTAGCAACCTATCAATAACGCACAACAAAAGAGACCAACCTAGTACACTCAAGGAAGCGAACTACGTCTTGAAGTAGGTTACACAGAAGTCCAACAAGTTAGAAGCAAATTGGTATGATCCTTACTGCATGACTGAAGTCGTATAACCTGATACTTATCGGATTTAAACTCTAGAAGGACAGCTGTTAAAAACCCTTGGAACTTTGAGCACCTCAAGAGGTATTATCATTAAAAGAAATCTTTTAGTTATTAAAAAAGAAGAATGCAATGGGAAGTTACAATGCTTGTACGAGCATAAGTCATTATATTAGAATACCCGTTACCCCCAATTATAGTTTTATGATTATTAAATTCTTGTTAACATGTATTTAAAGTTTGTTTAAAGAGATGGCAAGAGGCTTAAGCCAAAAGACATCTCAAGGTACAAATAAATGCACTTCTTTGACTACACTAAAATGTCATGTCAGGTCAGCTCAGCTCAGCTCAGCTCAATCCAACCCAATTGACCAAATACACGTCTTTGACTGAACCAAAATCTTAGGTTAGGTAGGCTCAAGCCAACCCAATGGACCAAATGCACGTCCTTGACTGCACCAAAATCTTAGGCCAAGTCGTCTCAAGCCAACCCAATTGACCAAATACACGTCCTTGACTGCACTAAAATCTTAGGTCAGGTCAGGTCAGCTCAAGCTTACCCAATTGATTAAGTGCACATTTTTTACTGCACCAAAATCTCAGGTCAGACCGACTCAAGCCAACCCAATTAATTTAAAGCACATCTTTGATTGCTAAAAAATTATAAATCAGGTCAGCTAGAGTCCACCTAATTGATCAAAGTAAGTTTTTGACTGCGCAAAATGTTTGGAAGAGGGTGTGACGACAAGATCTGACCACATTCTTTTCCTAATTGGATAATTAAAACAACTCGTCTTTAGGGAACTAATATGTCTAAACTGTAACCATAGGATCCGATAATACAGTAAAAAGGGCTAAGAAATACTGGCAAAACCTAAATAAGACTTGGATTCATACAAACAAATATCATGAACAATGTGATCTCTCGCTAATAAGCAAATAGGGAGAGTTAAAACGTGCATCACATATAATTATTTAAAAGGGGTTTTGGAGAAAGCTCCTCATAATTGTCAAAGTGTATAAAAATAGGACACTACACATAATTTTTATAATTTTAGTCCGTGTACTAAAAACACCATGAAAAATGGTGCCACTGGTGCGGACAAAAAAATGAACTCCTAACTCTAAAGGGACTACACAAATAAATGCTATTGTACCACAGGGACTAGATTTATAAACTTGAAAAGCATTATCCTAAAAATCCAAATATAGGGATGAACATGACATTTACCTTAATTCTCTATTGTTTAAATTGTCTACAAAGTTGGACAAAAAAGAACAACAATTCAAGTTGAGTAGAAAACTCAAGCCTCAGGAACACTGCCAGCATAAGCCTCGACCATAGAAACGTCTTCAGGAGCAACCGGGAGAGCATCAGTGACAGTGATCTGTTTAGCTGCGACCCCAGTTTGGTCCTCAACAGCTTTGCCTTCCAGAACATCCACCTCTACCACCTTTCGTTCAGCAGTCAAGGCTTTAGCCATTTCATCGTCCCCCCTCCCAAGCGTGGACGATCTCAGCAATGTCAGGGTAATTCTTGATGACACTTCTCTTCAGCTCATCATATCCTTCCATGATGACGATCATCGGGTCGATGTTGTTCTTAGTAGTCTTTGTACTTCCTAACACCTTCTTCAGCATTGGCAAGTTCCTTATTGGCCTTCTCGAGAGCTTCAGTGGCCACCTTGAGAGCATCATTAGCTTTTGGAAGACCCTCAGACCCCTTCGCGATCGCCTCATCCGAACTCTTGAGCTTTACAATATGGGTGTTAATCTTCTCCTTCAACTTGTTATTTTTCGCCTCAGTCTGGATTAAAGCTTCAACATTTGCTACTAGCTGTAGACTTGGTAGCTTTGATTCCTCCGACATGGTCTCATGGTGCTCAAGGAGCTCAAAGTTGGCCTTTTTCATTTCTTCATAAGCATTCTGGAATGATGTCACTTGCTCTCTCAAAACGATGGCACCCATCACACCCTGAAAGAAGACAGGGTTTGGCACAGTACGAAAAAATACTTTAATAAAATGAAGAAAATACAACTCTGGTTGATAATTTACTGCAAACATTCGGCATTGCACCACATTTCATAACTCTTCAGTATTAAAACTCCTTAGAAACTTGAAATTCGGGGAATACCCATGGTAGCCAACCACATCAGCAGCGTTTTTTGTGTGACAAAAGATAGAGTTCTTAAAATTTTCCAACTGCTCCAAGGTGATCAGGTTGAAAAGTGAATGGGTCCACTTTACCATAATGAGTGGATGATCCCACACCTCGGACCAAGCACCCAGTAGGAATCTGGACCATTTTCCCACGGGATTTTTGGTCTTTTGGTGTTTGTGACTAGGTTGAAGCGTGGGACCATCCACAAGCCTCCTATTACAGGTTGGGGACCCATGGGGTGGTCCATTTCGATAGTGCCTACAGTTGCTGGGAACTCAGGTTGTGGTGCAGAACCTGCAGAGGATGCAGAGGACACTACTGTAGGAGTGTATTTAGGTTTTCTAGGTTCGTTCTCAGGACAAACAACCTTGAGATTTGGGTAATCCCTCCTAGCAACTTTGTGTGGGCAAGCTTGCTCTAATTCCGCCAAATACTCCAAGCACCTCTGAACGTGAGGCTCGTAACTCATCAAAGAATGGATATGAGAGGCAAAACAGAACCAATTTGGGGGACAAAGAAGATTTTGGTATGAAAACCTACAAAGCCCAAATGGGATACCATAGCCCAACCAGCTCAATGGTAGGCCAATCCAACAACAAATGGGTAAAAGAAAACGGAATCGCGTGGAAATTAAGAATCGCCGAAAAAAAGAGACGGCGTACCTATAACCCTAAGAGGTTAAAGGTGATCTAGACAATGCTTAAGCTTTGTTAGTAAATGAATGGAAGTGGGAAAACTTGACAGGAAAGAGTTTTTTTTCAGACGCAAATTCAGTCGGAGATTGAAGGGTTTGGAGGCAAATAAAGTTTTTCTCTCTCTAAAAGTGATCGTGATGTGAATCGAGGTCATTTTTGGGCATATTAGTAGTTTTATTTTTTTAATTATTTTTTCCTTTATTTTTGTTATAGTATTTTCTTATGTTTTGACTTAGTATTTTGAGGGTAAAGAGTAGTAATGACATTTTTGTAATTAGTGCCTTAGCATGGAGCATAAGCTACTCCTCCACTTTAAATACCCTCTTGTAAGCCTCATTTGAGGTAGACTTTAATTTTTGAATAGAAAAGAATATTTCTCTCTCTAAAAGTGTGTGTTAGCTATTTTTAAGAGCCTTTTAACGTGTAGTTTACGTCAAATTGGTATCAGAGCGGGTGTCACTCCACATTGCTATCGCTCCACATCGCTCCACATTGTTGTTGGTGTACCATTGGAAAAGATTCAAGAACTTAAGCAACGTATGGAAGAAATGACTCTACAACAAAAACGGCAAACCCTAACCCTAACCCAAGAATTCAATCAAAAGTTTGAGGCCTCTTTCAACTCTTCTCTACAAAACAACCCCCCACCACCATCCCCCACCCTTACAATCAACCTTCTTCCCTAAACCTAGTTTCCCCCTCTACCACCATCCCTTACAACCCCTATGACCCTACCAATGCAACCCACCCCTACCCAATAACCCCCACACCCTAAAACCCTAGTCCTGCTGCCGCTGCCCTCCCTTGTACGGCAGCTAACATCCCAGTCCCAGCCACACACTCCTACCCCAGCGCACCCCAGAATCAACCCCCACACCAACCGACCTCCTTCCCAGCCCCTCAACTCACCCGATCGTCCCTATTCAGCCCCGAGAAGACCCATTTCCTCTACCTGCTGCCCTGAAATTCAACCCCAAGCCATTCGGGCTCCATCCAACCCATCCCCATACCGACCGCCCCCTACCACCCATTCCCTAATTCCCAAAGAGCCAATATTCTTCCCCAACCCCTCGGCAGCCCCCCCCCCCCCCCCCCCAAAGTCCCCAACTCGATTTAAACCCACACCCTAGTTAAAACCAGTCCCTACCATACCCATACCCCAACCCACCTTTTTTTTTGGTTCCTCCACCTCATTTCAGTCCCCTATTTTACCCACCCACCAGGCCACCCGAATCATATCCGCACCCCTTTGGATTGTTTCCCGACCACCCTCTTGATCCAGGTTCACACTACACACACGACCCCACCATTCCCCTTAAACCCCGGCTAGCCACACACCCTAACCCTCCACCTTTGCATCATACACCCTCCCACCACACCCTCCATTATGGTTCCTCCTCATCCTCCTCCAAGTTCGGGGGTAGCCACCCCAGTATTTTAGAGTGGATGCCTCCACCCCACCCGATGCCCACCGGCATGCTCCACTTCGAGATCGCCATTGTTTTTATTGCGGCGAACGTGGCCACTTAATCAGTACGTGCCCTCACTATCCCCCGGCTGCTTCTGTGCCCTGGGCATGGCTAGCCTCTTCATCCATCGCTTGCACAGACGCCACCCCTTCCTGCTGATGTTGTTCCGCCTGTGCTGCTGATGTTGTTTCGCCTGTGCCAGGTGATGTGATGAGCCTAGATGCTCACCAGGACGAGGGCCCACTATCTATGGCCCTTCAGTTGCTTTTCCAGAGCCTCCACGGGGATATCCGCATAGACGTGCTCGTGTTTGACAGGCGATTCTCCACAGATGCCATGGTCGATTGGTTAGCTTCGATGGAGAGAGTTTTTTAGTACAAGCGGGTTCAAGGCCGCTCCTATGTTCTCCTTGCAGCCACCAAATCTCAGGGATTTTGCTCGGGTTTGGTGAAACGACCTCTGCTACTTTCGCACGACGGTCGGATTGCATTATATTCAGACTTGGCCTGAGCTGAAGTCCACTCTTCAGGCGTCCTTCATCCCACCTACCTACGAGCGAGACCTCTTTGCATACATTCAATCTCTCAGTCAGAACACATTTATCGATAGTGGAGTACACGAAGCAGTTTCCACTTCTGTGCAACAGAGCCGCCTTTCCGAGACGAAGGATCAGTGGATCAACCGTTATATATTAGGGTTGCAGCCTCATATTCATCATGATCTCGGTCTAAGGGAGATATCGACCTTCTTGAAGGCGGTTGAGTATGCGGCCAAGGTCGAGACTTACCAAACAACGGTCGCAGCTCTCCCGACCTCACGGGGTCTTCTTACTTCGATTTTTTCTCCAGCTCCTCCTGCAGCGGCCTCTTCAGTTCCTGGTTCCCTTACTCCTACTATGCCGCCTCTAGGACCTCCTGCTTTTCGGTGCTACAACTATTGCAATGTTGGGTACCGAGTTTCTGATTGCTCTCTCCCGTGACACCGTGCATTATTGGTGATGGATCATCCACTTGGACGTGCCGAGGAGCTTCCTCAGTACACATTGATCACCGTCTGATTCCGTTGGTTTTCCCCTTTGAGTTTGAGAATGAACTCTTTTCAAGGAGGGAATATTGATGTGAATCGAGGCCATTTTTTGGCAGATTTGTAGTTTTATGTTTTTTTATTACTTTTTTCTTTATTTTTTATATAGTATTTTCTTTCGTTTTGTCTTAGTATCTCGAGGGTAAGGAGTAGTAATGACATTTTTGTACTTAGTGTCTTAGTTTGGAGCCTAACCTACTCCTCCCCTTTAAATACCCACTTGTAAGACTCATTTGAGGTAGACTTGAATTTTGAATAGGAAAGAGTATTTCTCTCTAAAGTGTGTCAGATATTTTTAGGAGCCTTTTGACGTGTAGTTTATATCAGATCGTGTACGGGAAAGTAAAGTTGGAGAGTTTGAAACAATTTGAAATTGGGGTTTTATACTTTTTAGGTGGTAATCATCACCCCTATTAAATGCGGCACATGACATCATGCCTGGAAAAGTGGACTAACGCATCACTGACACACGTTGTTCCTTCACGCGTGCCATGATTGCGCTAGACGCCATCCTCATCGTCTGGCACGTGTCAAGTTCATTTCCAAACGAAAAAGAAGTCATTCTGCTTGCCGTGCGCTAAGGAGATTCGAAGAGGACAATAATTTTTTTGGCTGATAACTTTCCACTGATTAACACTTTAGTTGTCAACCTACTCGCCGCGCGCATACCAAGGTACCAAGGAGACATAATACATTATACTTGAGAGAATATGATGCGCACATCAATCGCGAGCAAAGTCTAGGAAGCTTGTTGAACCATGAATATGGTATGACCCAGAATGAGGTCGGTTCAAGTAACAATGAGATTGGCTTAGATATGATCATGGTCAATCGTAGGCATTCTGGTCAGCCTTACTATCCAAGACAACGCACGTGCAATTATATGTCCATTACCAATGAATCTGACAGTGGGATGGCGTCATTAATGCACTTCAGAAATAAAAACAAACGATCATTCTTTCGCTCGTGTTTGTCCATGCTAACTTTACAATTATTCCTCCACTACCTTGTAAAGTGGGTATTTGTTTATTTATAGAGACAAAACCCTTGACATATTCAAGTGGATCAATTGTACAAGTCCATTAACAAATACGCCCATGCTCATATTTAAGGAGGCACGGAGTAACCCAGAAGGAGGCAAGCAACGAACCAACTAACCAACTAATATTCAGAGATATTCTTACATTCTAACTGGCTAGATAGAGAAATTGAACGATTGTACTATTCTGGTACTAGTGCTAAAAGATAACTCATGGACGTAAGCTCAAGGGCTAAACCACGTAACTCTGCGTGTAATTCCTCTTATTTTCACTTATCTATTCATGCATCTACAATTTGTTTATTTGTTTGTTATCTCGGATTGGATCTCAACTAGCTAAGACAAAACCTTGAAACCAATTTTAAACGATAATAATATATATGCCAAAAATTTGGTATGGTGGATATAAACTGAACTTCGTAGGTTATACCTAAATTTCAAGCCCCAAATATTATTGGGCACCCACTCTGATTGTTTTCAACAATAACTCTTAGCCCACTGTAATTAATCAAGGGGTGGGGGAGCATCGAAAGCCATCGTGCGGTGCAAACATAATATTACTGCACCTAGGAATTTCACGCAAGGTTCTGCCCTCATCACCTTCGTCAAACCTTGCTCCGACGAGTTGTTTCATTTCTCTTGGGTCGAAAAGTAAAGTAAGGTTGTGAGACCCTAGATTTTTCCCTTTAAAGTCATCAATGACTTGAATCGCTATAATCTGATCTCGCCGGAGCAATAGGAACTAACAGAGATAAACTAATGGAGTGTTAGGTCGGCCGGACCATTTTCTTGTTCAATTTCATCTCTTCCCCCTTCCCTTTTCTTCTTTCTCATTGTAGCCCTAGGAATTTGGGTTGGATCTTTCATTAATGGGTAGTTTAGTTTTGTAACGACATGGTTATAGTAGCTTTCTTGGTTGGTCTCGACCCCATTAAAGTCTGGTTAGGGTTCTTGGGGTTGGTGGGGGAGATCACATGCCTAAAATACGTCTGATTCGGGTGAGATTGTGGATCGATTAGGGTTTGTGCAATTTGTGGGGTTTGGATAAGTCGGATTTTAGGGGTGGGTTACATTGAAAAATTTCTTGTTGAAAAATCAAAATTAGGGAACAATAATGGGGCAAAGGTTTATTTATTTATTTTATTTGGGGGGGGGGGGGGACAGTGGAGAAGGACGAGCAATCATCTTAAATTTGGACAAATTGAGGGCCTTTTGAGTCATCATACGAGCCATTGTTTCCTCTATGTCTGCCATTCGATTTTCAGAATCAAAGTCTTGATTTCTTGTCACCCTCCCTTGCCCCCCCCCCCCCCCACACACACATACGCCAAGGAACTCATCTCGCTATGATACCACTTTGATCCAAAGAAGTGAGAAAAGTACAACACTATTTGAAATTTTATTAGCAAACCAAAAAATGACTAATCTCGTTACACCGTCACCTATTTATATAGAAGGAATCTTACTCCAACTCGAAAAGTATTAAAAGACCAAAAAGCAATTCACTTACTCTTTATTACGTTCAATACTAACAATTAACGAAACAAGCTATAATTCCCTATCTATGTCACATCACTATGTAAGACAAAAAGGAACCAAGTTAACTATTTCTACACCTCAAATACAAAAAAAATTAATAACACAGAGTACAAGTCATTTGCACCGAAGACTTCATATCTCCAAAGCATTTGTTAACCCGCTCCTTTCAAGCTTACCGTCCATGTGAGACAAAGGGGTTCAATCATCAAGGTTGAATTTCCTCAACGGAGCCCCTCTCGAAGACTTCTTGTACCTTAAAATGCAAACACCTCTCTCCCATAATCTCCTGGTAAAAGCACAATGTTGTAAAATGCGGTCCACAAACTCTCCATCAGATCTGCACAGTCAATACTAGGACACTATCACCTTCCTCTTAAGCCTTAATATATCAATGGTTAATATGAACGCTTTTGTAACTGTCCAAGTGAAAGAATCTTCTTTCAACGGTGCCCTTGTGTGCCACACCACCTTTCAGGGAATAGACGCTCTTGCCTCCATACCATTCAATAAAGCATTAAGCGACTTTACTTAAAAAGGACCCCTACTTCACCCTAACTCATCCTTCCCTCACTTGGGAAGGCCCACAGTCCCCCACCCTCCAACGACCCGTAAACTCCTTCGGACATTTAAAATGAGGATTCCATATCCTTCCCCTTTACTCCAAACCACATAATTTTAAATCAAAGCACCCTAGTTATAAACCTGGGAGGGTTGCTAACCATATAATAAACCTAGGAACCTGCGTTTAGTAAGAACTTCTATTTCCTACCTTAAACAACACGCTTCCTAAAGTCATTACACCCTCCCAGATATGCTTCCACAAAATTGGCTCGTGTAGATCTCCACCCTAACTCTCCTTCCCCAAATTACCACCCTCCGAGAAAACATCCCCTCCATAAACGGGAGCGCCACAACCATTGATGAATTAAAGCAGTGGTTGAAGCACGAATGATCCTTCACCCCTACCTCTCCACTCCCTCACCGTACTCTGTTGTATTTAAACTCCTCTTCGTCCGTCCAATGAAAACCCCTCTTGCAGTTCTCCAACCTCTTCCTCATAACAACTGGAATTAGTAAAATTGAAATAAAGTAATTAGGTAAACTAGCCAAATAACTCTCGACAAAATCCAACCTCCCCCCTTCGAAAGGTAAGCCCTTTTTCCAGAATGACAACCTCTTCTCCACCTTCTTCAGTAACTCGATTTGGCTTTATAACTAGCCTTGAGAGGAAATATCTAAATAGTTATGGTAAGTACCCCACCTTACCCTGCCCTCCACATCTACCACATTATCTATCGAGAAAATATCTCTTCCTTGTGTTAATCTTCAACCCTCACACTTCTTTAAAGCATATGAGAGCTGACCTCAACGCTCTAATTTCCCCCTCTACTTCTCAAAACCAAGTGTATTATTCGCAAATAAAGTTTCCTACCTCAACCCTTCTTGCTTCCCTTAACATGAATCCTTTCAACCTCCCTCAATCCACTCCCATAGCTAGCAGTTTACTTGGGGCCTCCATCAATATAATGAACAAAAATGGGGATAAATTGTCTCCTTATGAAAATCTCTTCAGCTACTAAAGAACCTCTTTAGAGCACCATTCATTATCACCCAGAACTATGAATTTGATTGAAGAAACACAACACTTCCAAAGCCCATCTTATGTAATACATAAAATAAGAACACCCAATTCACTTGGTTACACGCCTTCTCAATGTTTTACTTACAAATAATCCTCGGGCGCCCAACTCTGATTAGTCTACTCCCGATAAAATCATGTTGGGAGTCCGAGATCATATAGTTAATCACCCTACTCATCCACCCTAATAACACTTTGGCCTAGGCTAATGGCTATTGGGTTTATATTTGCGGTTGTCAATTGCCCCACCTGTCTTTGGAATCAAAATAAATAACAAAGCGTTAATGATCCTCTCGAACTAGCCTCTACAATAGAACTCCTTTGACGCCGCCGTCACATATTTCCTTGCCACTCCCCAAAAAATGTGATCGAGAGCTCTTTGCCCCCACACATGGAATGTAGCGTCAAGACCACCTCCGCCTCCAGCCTCTGTGTGAAATAATTCTCCCATCCCTCCCCATCCACCTCTGAGATCGAATCAAAGATCACCCCCTCCAAAGTAGGTCGCCAGGCGGTAGAATTGAACATGAACACATTTTTAAATGCGTTGTCTGGACCCACATTATATTTAGGGAGATCAATATTTACTCTTAGCCAAAAAGATTTTTCTACAGTAGTCCAATGACAAATTAGTGTCCATCATCAATATAACACAAACAATGGCAGATTTAGGATGATTAGATGAGGCTAAGAAGAAGAATACACAAAGGAGTAATAGAATATATTTTTTGTTGTGTAATTATGAACGACCAAAGAGAAAAAAATTTATGTTGTGTAATTATGAACGACCAAAGAGAATAGATCTCTGATGTTGTGTATTGATGTACTACCACCTCACACCTAGGGATGTTAAACGGACGGATACGGATCGGATACAATGTTTTCCATATTTGTATCCGCTATCTGAATGTACTATCCGTATCCGTATCCATATCCGTCTGGATAGTCAAAACAACTATCCATATCCGTATCCGTTTACATTATTTAGCCATCGCAAATAATAACTATTAAAATATCCAATCCAATGAAATCCAATCCAATCTAAATAAATATATAACAAAATTACTGCCTTCTAACATCAGCAATTATGGATTCCATAATAGTAGTATTCCATAATGATAATATAGCTTGAAGCCATCCATACTTTACAACCATATAAGCTTAAAGTCATCCAAAAAAAATAACAGTCGCATTCCATGACAGTAGAAGTAAATATGCACATTTTAGATTAAATCAAATTTATTGATAATGATAACCTCATGAACCTTTTGTCTTCAAAACATATTGATATTTTTATTTTAATAAGTATACATTTTTATTTTGTATATAATATACCTGTTGTTAACTTCAGTTCTCATCACAATTAAAACCATGTCTTTGTTTTCCAGTTCTCTCTTACATTATATTATGTTTCCCCCTTACATTCTTTTTTTTTTCTCTCTTACATTTATTTATAATTAAGGAAACTAACGAACAACCACATGAGGGTATCTTCTCTTGTTTTGTACAAAAGAGAAATTAAATGAAGTCAGTTTTTTTTTGTTTTGAGTGTATGTTGTGTGTGATAGGGTATATTCTAACCTTAGTGTAGCTCCATGATAATATACCCAATAAAACAATAATACATGACATTTTATAATATACCCAATAAAATAATAACTTTAGGGTGTTTTTGTTTTGAGTGGAGTATGTGTTTATTTTGTTTTAAGGAATAAACGATTAAGGTTTTTTTAATATTATTTTATTAGTAATACTAATACTAATATTATTAGTAATATTTTAAACATATGTTTGACGGATACAGATATCCAGTAAAACGGATATCCGATAAAATGGATACTCCACATCGAATACGAATTATCCATGTCGGATACTAGTACTATCCGTATCCGTTTTCTGGGATATTTTTATAGAGTATCCATATTCATATCCGTTTCCATATTTTCGAATAAATGTCCGCAAATTCGGATTCGGATATCGGACGGATGCGGATTTTTGAATATCCGTTTACAGCCCTACTCACACCCATCATGACGAGATCATTTTCTTTAGCATTCATTTTTGGTTAGTTTCCTCCCGAAGAGAAGAGATTGAGGTAATGAAGAAGTGAGAAAGCAGATACTTTAAAACGTTTAAATACATATGCATATGTATTATGTTTGTGTAGGAGTGAGATATTTTTATCACATGAGTCAAGTCAGATCTGCAATGCCTAATCAGTTTGGATGGTCATCAAAGTGGCTGAGCAATGAGATGATGAGTGAGAGAGGACAAATTTGTGGAGTCACCTATGGGGTTGGGGATTGACAAAAGAGTAAAATTGACATTAAAAAACAAAGCTAGTTGGAGGGACCACATTGAATTGATACATCACACCACTTGGGCTTATTTTTATATCTGTTAAGTGTGTTCTGTTTTGAGAAGGAAACCTCACCAACGCGGCATCACAAACTTTTCGTGATATTTATTTCATTTAGTTTGATGAGTTATTGTCAGGGGATTTATCAGGTCTTATTTTTGTTTGGAGTTGGTTGAGTGACTTGAGTCGTACTCCAGAAATCTTTTCTTGACTATGTGTTCTGAGGTTGCAGTTTCTGTTTCAGTAGACTACAAATTTGTACAAGCATGCCTTATATAGTCAATAAAAAAGAAATTTAATGCGTAAAAAATGTTATCAGAATTATGTATTCTTTCTATGGCAAGAACTCTGAGAACAGCATAGATTCTCTCTGAGACTCTTATAAGTCCTTAACGTGGTTCTAAGCTTGTCATCTCCTCCTCTTTTATTTCAATCTATCTATAGCACTAATTTTAAAATTAGTTGTCGTGACCAAGTTTGCCAATAATAAAAAAATGTGTAGCCTAGAGAGAAGGTTCTAGGAGACATATTCTCTTCCACTAAGGGAAATGTTTTAGCATCTATATGATGTCGGTGATTTCACTAAGGATGTTATTGCAATGCAACTATCACTTGCTGATAAGGGGAAGATAATATATCCATTCGGTAGTCCAGTTTAGTCCTCCGGGCAGAAACTTGGCCCTTCATGACAGCACGCCCCCCCCCCCCCAACAAAAAAAATCCCTCGGTGAAAAGAGTTCGTGTTAAACTCAAAGTTTGCCGAAAATGCCCGCGCCGCGCAAATAGAAAATTCGAAAGTTCCAGTGTTTAAATTTGAGTCCACAAATAATTTCCTTGAATTTGTTTGGTGACGAATTAAATTTTTTGGCCCTTGAAAAAATTGGGCAAGACCAAGTCCAGTAATTTGTCTCAGCACCGCCCAATGTAAGGCCACATATAATGGATTAGCCCCTTTAAATACAAGCCAGGCCATATTTCTTTTAAACCAGGGCCCATGCCAGTAAAATCCGCTATTGATAGTGGGCCTGGGCCCACAAAGGTCCAACACTAAATAGGTAAGAAGAATGTGGGTGATAGTTCCCAAGTTTCTCTCAAGAATCAACCAAAGGCAGGCCCACACCGTTTGTTCCCATCTGCTTCTTTGAATCAAGGAACACCAACAGCTCATGTTGGTTGTGAAGCATATGATCATCACCCAGATTAAACCTATGTAGCCCTAGCTCTGCATCCCTTACCCCTTTTGACGTTACTGGGTTTTCTTTTGTGAAGCAGACAGAAGGAGTGAGAGACTGTTGTAGGCTGAGGCAACTTGACTGAGGTGCGTGAACTTCGAGTATGAGTTTTGTGACACATGCTTCGCATCTCTGAAGTTGTTCGAAGAGTCACTGCCTTCTGGATTGTGGATATGAATTGTTGGGCTAGAGTCTGTTGGTGGCTTGTTTCCTTGTTGGATGATTCCAAAGCCGCCGGTAAATAGTGTGGTTAGGGTTCCGTGGTCAGATTCTCTGGTTAGAATTTCGTGTGAGCTATGACAGCCCAGGTGGTTTTCCGTAGGAATAGCAGCTACTGAGAGATTTATCGGAGGTCGCCGAGTGCTCTGACAATGTCAGGCAAATTAGGGAAGTGGCGATTGGGGCTATTAGCGCAGGATATTATTGTTATGGGTGTGTTTGGTGGAGGTGGTGGAATAGTGTATGGACAAGCTGGTGCAGCGGGGATGGTGGCGAAAGCATGGGTAAGTGGGGCTATTAGTAGCCATGAGGTGCTCTATCTTGCTCAAAATTGAGCCGACTCTCTCCTCCTATCAGGTGATGCAATGCCTTGATTTAAGTGGTGAGCATTTTTCCTTGGCGCCATTGTTCCTTTGTTTATGATTTTCAATACAATAATAACAATGGGTGGAGTGACTAGGCTCTCATAATTGAGTGCTTTTTCCCAAAAGGAGTGTCCAATGTTTATATGCCTAGAGGGAATATTCTAACATCTATGCAATGTCATGAAATGACAAAATAAATGAAGAAATGACTGATGCACCCCGTTCCCTTCACTCTTATGTTAATGTATTTTACAATATATGGAGCTACATATTAACGACCCATGTTGATATTTTTTGTTGCAGGGCATATTTTTGGCAATAATTGGAGCTACATATTACTTTATTGTAAACTCAACTTTTAGCTATATTCCTGGGTATTATCTAAGTGGAGTTCACAGGTATTTTATACATATTGAATTTTTCTCAACTCGTACTTTATCAAAGTTCCTTACCTATTTCTTTATGAATTTCCTTAGACATCGTGTATTCTGGCAGGTACACAATCTTGTTGGCAGTTGGCGTGGGTATTCTACTCTTTCTATTGAACAGCTTTTCTGATCCAGGAACTGTGAATCCCGATAATGTTTCTCAATATCTCCATGCTTATCCATATAAAAATATTATTTATTCGAAGAAAGAATGTTCAACTTGCACGATACCGAAGTGAGTGATTTGGTTTTTCTTTTTCTTTTTGGCTGTAGGACTCTTAAAACTAGTGTAATATACGTTGATTACATTTTTCTCCTCACATTTCAGACCTGCTAGGTCTAAGCATTGCAGCATATGTGATCATTGTGTTGCTCGGTTTGATCATCATTGTGGATGGATGGTTCGGTTTTTTATTCCACTTTTTTCTTGTGTTGGGAAATTTGATGTTTTGGTCCGTCTATATTATTAAATGATTATTTTCTGAATCCAAAAAATTGTGTTTTGTTTATTATTGCTGCAGAACAATTGCATAGGGGAGAGAAACACTCGTTACTTTATGGGATTCCTTATATGGTTAGTTTATTGGAGTCAATATCCCTTTATTATAACGAGGAAATATTTGTTATGATTGGAACTCGTTTTTGAATTTCTGCTTTCTTCTATGCCTATTATTATTCAAATAAAAACAAAAAAAGTTGTGTTCAGGCATGCTTTTCAAAACATATATGAAACAAAACCTTTGTTGATGGTTTTAATTTGTAAAATTTAATGAACGGATCATTTAGTGGTTTGGACTTGTGATTTTCTCCCCCAAGGCCCAGTTTACTGTGCAGGATCAGGATAAAGAGGTGGGGATAGGGTTTTTTTTTCCATCTCATGTTTGGTGTTTAATGAGATGGAGTTTTAAGTAGGATAATTTATCCCAAGTACGCCTCTTATCTCACTAGTTGAGGGATAAAACCATCCACCTATGAGGTATTATTTTATCCAGTTGGTATGGATAATTCTTATCCTATCCCACTGTTTTATCAGGCGCATCAAACGGGGGTATAAAGGAAAATAGTCACAAGATGGATTCGGAAAGGATCAACACCCATATTGAGGTGACCTAAATTTGGTTTTGCGAAATATCTGAAGTCCAAAGTCATTCGGTTAGCATCTGACCTTTTTTTATTAATGTTCGTGACGTGTTAACTTTTAGTGTAAAATTTGACGTGACAAGCATAAGTGAATTTACAAGAACACTACACAAGAAATTAGGGTTTCGATCTTATTTTCATCAGTAAAGTAGGTATAAATTACCCTTAAATATTGGAGCTTTACAAAGATGGCAAGAATACTCTCGTATCAAGGAAAGTGAAAATAAAGCTTAAATACAGTATGCTCTTGCTTCACTCGCTCCCTTGAAAGGTGGTAGAGGTAGCCTTTGAATTCCCTCAAGTCAACTAAGCCATTTGATAAGGAACTGCATGCTAAGGCCTATCGGGGTGGTCTCTGTCTGCATCCATAATACCCTCAATACAGTCACTAGCTATCTCAGGTGTGAGGCTTGATGTGTGGAATTGGACACCAAAAGTTTTGAGTGGTCCAGACAGTCTAAGCTCTCTCATGGACTGTAACTGAATCTGCTCCCCCATCATTGAAAGTATATATATTCCCCCATGAAAGTTGTGGTGGTCAATCTACCATGTCCACCCAAAAGCAAATGGCATATGTCCATACCCAACACTATGCACAACACCTCATTAGAGTATTAATCAATGGAGAATGGAACCCTACATTTCTTATCGGGAACTAGGGCCTCCCCATCCCCAACCTATTGACCAATGTGGTGTAGTTTTATGTTACAGCAAAGTCTCAACATGAAATCTCAAAATTTCCATCATATCCTTACAAAAAATCATCACTAGATCTACGATCAATAATATTTTTTCCCAAATGACCTGTAGATGTACATCGGGTGTAAAATCAAATATGGGTGCAAACAACCAATTGGTGTTGCCAGCTTCACTTGATGGTGAATCCAGGGAATACTTAACCATCAAGGAACAATCTCCCTCAGCTTAACAGCAGTTATATTGATAGGACCATCCGTCTACTGGATGTTATTGATTGAATAGCATCAGAGGTAGTACACTTAAAAGGCTTCACCTCCACATCACTGAGTTATGGAACGACCTTCCATATTGTTTATGTCCCTTAACTCATTTCCACATTTAGTACCGTGATCAATCACACGAGCAGAAAGAAGATTCGTTTGCACACTAGAACCCTGAAAATGGCGTACTCAAGTTAACATTTACGATTTTACCTATTATTAGTAATAATGATGCTTTTGGTTTCAGCGAAATGAATGGGAAGAAAAGAACTCCCAGCCCACGAAAAAGAAGGCATTAGAAGAATGGTTATATATTTTATTTATATGTTATATACATTATAGAGTGCCTAAATTCCTAGAGAACCAACTAAGCAATGTTTAAAAAGGCGAGGCGAAACGAGGCGTAAGCCTCACCGAAAAGAAAAAAAAGAGCAAAAAAATATTAAAAAATACTAATAAAACCATAAAAATAAAAATAAAGAAATATAAAATAAAACTAAAAAAACATCTTTGAGGACTTTCTCACATAGGTTGACATTTTTTTGTTCAGCGGAGATAACTTTAAAAAAAAGTAAATTAATTTTACCATATTGGTTATTTTACAATATGACAATAAATTAATCAATGCAAAATCATATTGGCAAAAATCATTTTTTTAGCTTCATCCACATATTGGTTATTTTATAATATGGCAATAAATTAATTAATGCAACTTAACAAGCAAATTTATTAAAAAAACATTGATTTTCAAGCTAAGATTAAAAAACAGGGGCTTTGTAAATTTAGGCCTTTAATTTGAAAATAGGGACTAAAAATGGAAACGAAATGTTTCTTTTCCTATATCCATAACCAATATTTTTTTAAGTCTTAAAAAGTGCATAATTTCTAAAAAAATAGCAGCTTTATTAAAAAATAATAAAACATATCAACCTAAGTTTATTAAAAAACACAACCACCTTTAAAATATATTAGTTTCTTAAAATATATTCGGTTTAGTTAAAGAATTTTTTTACAAACACTGAATATTTTAGTTTTTACAAACACTAAATATTTTTGTTTTTACAAACACTGAATATTTTACAAACATTGAATAAAACCAAGGTTTTACAAAAAAAAACAAGTTTTGTATGGTTTAAAACAAACACTGACTAAACTAAAAAAAACACTGAATAAAAAAAACAAGTTTCCTATGGTTAAAAAAAACAAGTTTCGTATGCTTAAAAAAAACAAAGACTGACTAAACTAAAACATGTTTCATATGGTTACCTTCTACAAACGATGGCCGAAAATGGAGAAGGAAGGCCGGAATTGAAGGACCGAAGGACGAAATAGGAGAAGGAACGTCGAAAATGGTTACCTTCTACGAATGAAGGCTGGAAATGAAGAACCGAAGGTCGGAATTGAAGAACCGAAGGCTGGAATAGGAGAAGGGAGGCTCGAAATGGACTAGGTCAAGATGCGAACGCCTCACCGCCTTGAGGCGGAACGCCTCAGACAAAAAAGGCATAAGCCTCACTGAACAGTACTGAGGCTTAAGCCTCGAGGCTTTTTTCAGCGCCTCGCCTCGAGGCGTAAGCCTTTTTCGCCTTTTTAAATATTGCAACTAAGTGTATCTGGCTAAATTAACAGACCACAAATCTGTATCCGTATCACGTACTAAAGCGTCCCACGTTCCATGTAACATTCATTTAATCTAGACCTCATGGATGTGGGTTGATCCAAGCCGAATATATATTGTGGAAGCATTATACATTGCGAACGGTGGAAGCTAATGGGGCCTTCAGACCAGTTGGTGAAGAATTACCCAAATCAACACGAAAATGGCCTCGTGATGACCTCATCCACTCTGCTTTACTTTGCTCCCGCTATAGCGGTTACCGATGATCTGTATGGGCTTTCGACAGGCTAGACGAGATGTCAGAGGCACATGTGTTGGTGCGGGGAGCCGCCGCTTCCACAGTAGGATATTGGTCACCCAAAGGCTTGCCACAACTCGATGTCACCTTGCAAAGCATCGCTTGACACGTTTGTGTCTCATTGCATACCTGTTCTCTTGCAACAGGAGCTTGATTCACTTCGAGGTCTTCACTAGGTTGGAAAAACTAATCGTAATCACCCTCTGGGCTCGCGACTCTTCGTCCATCACTAGAAGAGGGCTGTGTGGGCCAGATTGTTCACTCTGTCACAGTTGAATACGTAACGGATAGATATCTCTGACTGTACCATCCCGAATCTCAATTGTCGTCAACTATTAGTGACGTAAACTCATAGTAATAATACACTCTCGTTTGATATATTACACTCACCTCCATTCTTGTTTTAAATATTACACTCTTATCCCCCTCTTGTTTTAAAAATTTGACATCCACTACAAGACGCACATTACAATAGTAAAACAAGATGAGAGGGAGTGTATTATATAATAGAAAAGGAGTGACTAGTGTAATATCTGAAAAGAAGAGGTGAGGTCCATGTTACCTAACTCTTAAAATGGATATACTTAAATTAGATATGTTTCATCAAACTGGATATTTGTTTTTTTATGTATACTAAATTCTTCTTCAGGGCTTCTGCAGGCATTTCATTCTTTGCTTATATGGAACAGTAGCCATTGCATTGTTTCTTCCTGATCGATTGAAAGAACTACACGTTATACGTATTCTAACAGGTAAAGTCAATTTGTCCTCAAATATTGTCTAGTTCAGGGATAAGTTGCTTTTGAGAATTGATTGTGAATAGTTTTTTCCTGTCATTACAGCATACTACGACATTCAAAATTCATTTACTAGTTTGGCTCCACATGTTGTAGAGGTGAGTACTTTTGTATTACTTTTGTTTCATGAGTTCCTTTTTCTTTCTTTCACGTTTTTGTGGCTTACAGATTATGTCACACTACAAATAGTGGTCTAGGTAAATGTAACATCTAAGAAACTGGGTAATTTTTTTTTCTTTTTTTATAGCCTAGCCGGTATGGTGAAGGTTAACCCATGAGTTTGTCCATTAGTACAGGTATTTTGAATAGTCTATTGGTTTGTCCATTGTAATTTGAAGTTCTCATTGAATATAGAGACCGTCAGTGGCATAGAGTTTGCATAAGTGAGGGAGAGAGGGAGAGTGAGAATATGTACGGGTGTTGTAGGTGAAGCTAACAGAGAATTTGTATATATGCGGGTTTGTATAGCTTTTACCCAATGGTGAAAGATTTTTGTTTATATCTAATTACTATAGACTTTTGTTCAATCAAATGATGCTGAGAGAAGGTGGTGGCAGATTAATATCCAGTGTTAACCAATACCTAATTTTCAAGTGAGCATTTTCGTATAGCCATTTTTTTTTGGAACATTAACGATCGTTGGATCGCCAACACTAGTTTAATCCCAACCATAAGTTGGTTGGTCCTGATTTATTATATATACTAGGTATACCCGTGCCTACGGCGCTACTAGTTTAAATTCCCACGAAAAATTAATTAATTTTTAGTACATAACCAAAGTCCACGGTAATTAAATTATACAACTATATGAATTGCTCTCTCTAATAGCACTAATTAATTTTATGTCTACAATGATTGTCCAGCCTATCTTAGGCCAACACCAACTTTTTTTTCTTGTTATCACTTAACCTAACACTAGCATAAAATGCTTGTGCATTCAATATGGTCTAATAAAAACTTGACAAGTTAAACTCATGCGTATATCTAATTCCAAATGCCTTTAATTCTTACTACCTACCTACTAAAGAGAATTTATTGAATCTATAAATTCAACCCTACCCTTCAACTTTTTGTTATGTGAAAACATTATATGTTGTCACACCCCGCCTAATTCTGGCGTCGGCCGCCACCAAAACTAAGCCGGGCGTGAACTAAATAAATACCATTCTTAGCATGAGACAAATATGAGACATAAATAAATCAGTCCATAAGATAAATAATTGGTCAATCTCAAATGATCACAAATAACTAAGAGATAAAAGATCCATCACATGCTAACTCCAAAAATCCAATCTCCAATAATGATTAAATAAAATCTGAAATAATCCCAAAATAAATCCTCTAAACAACTTTGGAACCGAATGGCCCAATAAAACTCAAATGAAGTCTCATAATACGACTGGAAAAGAAAGTCTAACTAAACTATGCCATAAAGTAAATAACTCCAGCTGCATCTCCAATGATAACTCCGATAAACTTATACAGCTTCTCCAAATTCTAATCCTGAAAAAGATTAGTCAACGCATGGGTCAGAGCCAAAGCCCCGAGCAAGAATACACATTACTCCCCTCAAATAGGATCCTTGAATCCAGACAGTAGCATTATACGCAAGAAATATCACAATATAATATTTTAAACTAAACGGGATAATTAAACGCGATAAATATAAATCACTAACTACCCGCAGAAATCCCCATTTATAAAGGCACACCAATATGATTTTAAATTCCCAAGTCCCGCGGAGTTAATCCTTTATTAATTAACCCAAATTATCAAATTTCTCAATTATTTATGTTCTTACTTCCATAATTATTAGGTATGGCGGTCCTCCCGCCTCGGGTGATAATTCACCAAAATTCATTATGGCGGTCCTCCCGCCTCGGGTGATTTCTCCACCAAATTACACATCCCCTTGTCAAAACGCCGGCTGGCCCGTTTAAACTGTCGGCCCTCGCTGATTGACAAGGTTCCACACACGACACGACATAAAACGCCGGCTGGCCCGTTTAAACTGTCGGCCCTCGCTGATTATGTCGCCAATATATTTTAATACCCGTCTTATTATCTTAGGTATTAGTTCTCAATTTCTCAATTCACAATTTATAATCACCCCACCCTTTTAATCGATGTGAGATCCTCAAAATACCCCTTAGTCCCATACCTAAGGGTCCCCAAGTTATCAATGCGTCCTATCCTATGTATAGGAGGATTTTCTAACATAAAACTTAACTTAGTCTTGTACTTAGACTACCGTAACGATGATAAAGTATCAAAAATCAGCCCACCCCAAAGATGATAAAAACGCGATAATCTACCCTCACTAGTCCCATACCTAGAAGGCGTAAATCATCAAAAGACATACCCACTAGTCCCATACCTAGAAGGCATTCTAAAATATAGGGAGAGAAATAATACCCAACAACCCGTCGTCACAAAGGCAACATCATAATACCAACAAGTCACACAAACAAGCATAATTAATCAATATATAAAACTACGCATGATAGTCCAATTCAATTAAATCTTTAATTTAATTATCACAACGTCAACAATACCCAAATAATCTCATTTAATTATTTTAAATTAAATATACCAAGTTTTCATCATATATTCATCAAAACAAAATTTTATTATCTCTACATGTATTACATGAGTTATACGCACCCAAAAATCATTTATTTTGAAGCTAGGATTTTTCTACATGCACCCTACACCAATAAAACCCAAAATCACTCATCAATCCTACGTACCCAAGGGTTATGAATATTATTCAGATTTAAAAGATTTAATAAAAACAGCCCCATAATTAGTGTTCACTTTTTCTAATTAAGTTACTAATTATTTTTAAGAAAACATGTAATTAAGTGTTTAGGCGACACTTAAAACGCATAATACTAAAGGAAAAGAATAGAGTATTCATGCCTGAATAAAAGTTGGTTTAGAAATCTGATCTTGAATGTGTATTCCTCTAAAAAATTTGACAAAGATTCGTTCTTGACGCGTCTTGAGAAAATCCGGTTAATCTTGACAAAACTTGAGTTGAAAGTTATGTAAAATGGGGCTAGGGTTTTGAGGTTGAAGAAGATGAAGAAGATGAGAGGATTCTGATTTTTGAGAAGGCTAAAGTGTGTTTTAAAAGATCTAAACTCGTCACTTTATGTTTATATACCAAAAAGAATTAGAGTCCTAATCAAATACAAATACTTGAAAAAATCATTACGGACGATCGGACCGTTAGAATCGCTTGAAATTTTAGTATGTTGTAGCAAACGGCGAGACAGGACTGCTGACAAAAATTCAGCTTGATCGGACGGTCGGATTTCTAAAAATTTTATTTTTACAAGAAAGTTTTCTGTTTTGAGGACTCTTAGAGAGTTTTATATTTTGAGGACTCTTCTAAATAATAAAAATTCAATTAAAACTCCATTTTAATTCCGATTCCAATTCCGTTTGAAAATTCATTTTTCAAATATAAAAACCAACACTTTAAATTATAAAATTTATAAAATCCAAAATTTCATTTTTCTTCGATTTCCAAAATTAATTTAAAAATTCCCATTTAAAAAAATCCGGGTTGTTACATATGTACAATTATATTTAAAGTTAAAATTGTAAACTAGTCAGAGTAATTCATAGTGTAAGGGTTAACCAATTAAGGGAATTCATCTATTTACTCTCTATAAAGTAAAGAAAGTTATTCATAATCTAAACCAAATGAGAAAAACTAAGTTAATAAAAACCAAATTCAGGCCTCACATCATGAAGCCTTGCACTATTATATGTGTAAGTGAAAAAGAAAATTTTAGATGAGTAATGGGATTATAATTCCCAGACTCAATTGGCATTGATCTAATCTCGCACCAATCCATCTTCTTTATTAATTAATATTTTTTTTAATTATTTTTCTAATTTCATTGTAGACGGATATCATAATATATTTATATCATGAAAAATCAAAATCTTAAAAAAGAAAAGAAGAAAAGATAACATAACATCTAAAAAGTGTAACCAATTTATTTACATCACATAAAATCAAAATCTTAAAAAAAGAATTAAAATGAAAGAAAGGAGAACTCATCCGAAAAGCATAAATCACAATTTCAAATCTCAACAATAATCAATCAACACCCAAATTGTCTTATAATATAATAAGCAAAGAGCAAAGCTTGAAAATATACTTCATGTTAGATTTATAAGATAACCAATTTACATAATAAATGAAGATAAGAAAAGAAGAGGAAGAGAGAGAACAGAGAAATCAACAAAGATGAATGAATTAGGTCATTCATCTCCCTTCACATTCTATTTATAACATAATGTTTAAATATTTACATATAGGTCCCTACATACTTAAATGACATAATTAAATTGTTACAAATAGGCCCCTCACAACACTCGGTGCAAATATATCTATCATACCCAACTGGACTAACATTTTGTACAAGGTAGCTTTAACAATACCTTTAGCCAACACATCAGCCACTTAGTTAATCGTGCTGATGCCCAAGACGAAGTTTTTTCTTGATGAAATGATGATCAAATTCAACATGTACGCGAGACTCAAAATCTCGTGCTAAAGAGCGTGGAGGTTCGAGTCCTCTTCGAGGTATAATATTGAGAATGCTCATTGACTGAGAAATTCAATAAGAGAGCTTGAATCGAATTGGTATATTAATACTGATTCAATCCGAGCTCTTGGAATTGAAATAAGTTCGGCAGCAAATCATAAAATCTTGGTGATTTTCTATATCAGATGAATGGGGAGTCTTCTTTAAAATCGTTCGCCTTGCATTCACCCCCCGACTATATTCTTCAACATGAATCACACAAGGGTAGATTAGAAACCTCTTGTAAAATGCCCGCCCGTAATCCGGTAGATAAAGTACATTATATAGTTCATTTTAGGGATTGGTGACTTACCCATTCAGTGACTTGGCACTAGACGTTCCCATCATACCCAGTTTGACTAACATTTTGTGCAAGATAGCTTTACTCACACATTTCGTCAATACATCGACGACTTGGTCAATCGTGTCGACATACGGAGTATAAATAAGCGTAAGATGAAGTTTTTTCTTGATGAAGTGTTGATCAACTTCAACATGCTTTGTCCTATCATGTTGAATTGGATTGTGACAAATACTAATGGCGGCCTTGTTGTCACACTACAAGTTCATTTTCTCTCCCGTATTGGATATCCCAACTCATTTAACATAGTTTATAACCATAATAACTCACAAATTTCATGTGCTATGGATCTAAACTCAACTTCTGCACTAGATCTAGCTTCTTCAGACTGTTTTCGCTGGAAAAAAGATTACCACCAATAAAGGTGTAATATACCGAAGTTAATCAGTCAAAGACCCAGCCCAATCAACATCAGTATAAGCTTCAACACGCAAGGGACCATGTTTGCTATATAATATCCCCTTACCAGTTGAACTTTTGAGGTAACGAAGAACATGATAAGCTGCTTCGAGATCAAAAGACCGTGGTGCATGCATTAACTAACTAATCGTTATATGTGGATGAGTAAAAGATAAGTAAGTTAGTTTCCCAGCTAAATGATGAAATCTCCCAAAATCATCAAGTAACTCAAAATTCGTGTCATTAAAGCTTATGGTTCCACTCAATGGGAGTATCAACGGGTCTAGCTCCTAGTTGACCTGTTTCAACCAGCATATCTGACGCATACTTTCGTTGAGATATAAACACTCCTTTCTTATATCTACACAATTTGATTCCAAGAAAGTATCTCAGTAATCCATGATCTTTAAACTCGAACTATGTTCCCAAAAAATACTTCATGCACTATATCTCATCTGGATTATCTCTAGTGATAACAATATCATCCGTATATACAATAAAAGAAGTGTTGCAGCCTTGATACCTTTTTATGGGAAGAGTATTATATACCTTTTTATGTGTGGAGATTATTTCATCCTGTACAAGGCCTTATTTAGTTTGCACTCTAAATCCTGACCATCAACAAATTTGAACCCTGGAGGCGTAATCGTGTACATTTCTTCCAAATCATTATGAAGGAAAGCATTCTTTACATCCAACTGGTGTAGTGGTCAAGATAAATTTGTTGCCAAAGAAATAAGGACATGTATAGAGTTTGTCCCGATAACTGGAGCAAATGTCTCATAGTAATCAATTCCACAAGTCTCAGTGAAGCCCTTTGCAACCAGCCGGGCTTTGTACCTCTCAATTTTTCCATCAACTTGACACTTTATTGTATAGACCCATTTCCAGCCTACTGCCTTTTTTCTTCTAAGCAATTGAATAATATCTCATGTACCATTTTTCTTAAAAGCCTCCATTTCCTCAACCATGGCTCTCTTCTAATGGATTTGACGAAGGGCATCTGAAATGCTAGTAGGAATAAAAACAGAAGATACAGAGGATGTGGAGGCATGATATGTTTGAGATGAGGCATTATAAGAGACGAACTGAGAAATAAGGTGTTTCGTATAATCACAAACACTTTTACGAAGGGCAATAGGGACCTCGATATCAATCGAGGAATTAACTGGATTAAGGGAGACTTCATGGTCTTGGGATGAAGTTGGTTTGTTTTTCTCTTCTAATATAAATAAGTGGCTCGTTTCCCTCTTACAAATTATTAGTGTTAGTAGCAGTAGACATCAGCACAAACTCCCCTTGAACAGGAACACGTAATAGAAGAGGACATTCAGGTTAAGTAGAAGGCGGGTTCTATATACAGAGAGGAGTCTCGCCCTATAGAGAATCCCTAGTGGTGGAGAAAAATGAACATCCCGGACGAGTAATGAACATCCATGGAGAAAATATAACGACGAGTAATGATAGCCCTTTTGAGTGGCGAAGTATCCTAAGAACACATCCCGAACTGCCTTAGGGTCCATTTTATCCATCCTATGATAAAGGAGAATGTGACAAATACACCTAAAGACTTTTGGAGTAACACTAAACAAAGGAGAGCTAGGGTGTAAAATAGAGAAGAGAGTTCATGCGGTTAAGGAGATCAATCGTATTTAAGGTTAGATCAGCCCAATATTGTTTAGGCACTTCTATACTTATAAAAAGGAAACGAGTTACCTCTGTAATATGACAATATTTTTTTTTCAGTTATATCATTTTGTTATGGTGTATCAACACACGAGGTTTCATTCTCTTCAAAAAATGAGGCAAGGCCACCGTACATAAACTTCCCTCCATTATAAATCGAAATATCTTGAGGGGCAATCAAACTGAGTACAACCCATTTTACTTTTATGGTTCATAAGATAGTGACTAGTATACCTACTAAAGTCATCAACATATACCACAAAGTATCAAAAACGATGTAAGAAAGTAGTAGGTTCAGCTGCCCACACATCAGAATGAACAAGCTGCAAAGGAATTGCAGTTTCATTAATAATAGTAGGATAAGGGACAAGACATTATTTAGCAAGAACACATGGTTCACAATTTAACTCAACATGTGCAACAGAAGCAAATTGAAGAAGCACATGTTTCAATACTGGAATGGGAACATGACCTAGTCTATTATGCCGTCGCATTGGCAGATTCTTATTCACATTACTAGCCCTAACACTAGACTGATTTGCAACAGAAGAAGAATTTAGTCTGATGTCCAGCAAGTACAAGCATTGTCCTCATGCCCATTTTCAATCGTCTTCCTCGTAACCAAGTCCTGAAAAACACGATGAGACAGAAAGAATGTCACACTATAATTCAAACTTTTGGTTATATGACTTACAAAAAGAAGATTGTTGGTAAGTTTTGGAGCATGAAGAACAGATGACAGGGTAATATTTTGAGAGGTTGGAATCGTTCCCTTCCTCACAATGGAAGCAAACGATCCATCAACCACTCTGATTTTATCCCCACCAGAATATATAATGTATGAAGAAATATGTAGAAAAATCAGATGCCATACCAGTTATATGATCAGTGACCCCGGAGTCAATGATCCAAGGGAGCACACCGAATGATGCAGAAACATGATGTGTCGAATGAGAAATACCTGTTTGAGAAAACTTAGAGGTGGAAGGAACAACATAAGTGGATTGGAGATCAAGTTGAGCTAGCCTTTGTCGAAGATAAGCATTATCTTGTATGAGATCAGCATCTTAAATAAACATATATCTTGGTTTGAGAGAGGTACGACCAACAATTGCAGACTCATTTCCTACATTTGGTACCAAGGGAGGTCTCCTGAATGAAACAACTGATACTAGTGTTAACTGGAGGGGTTCTCTGTCTTCCTCCCTTGGAGGAATTTTTTTTGTTTCATTGTTGGGTGGCAAGTACAGATCTCTAAGTAATACTTATGAATCAATCTTAGGAAACATAGCCTTCTTCCTGATTTCCTCGACTTGTATATTAAAGAATACCTCACAAACAAAAGTAAGGGGCCGGATACCTACCCAACACTTTCACCTTGCATGCTCATATTGTGGGTGCAGATCCCCCAAAAACTCTTAAATACGACTCCATTCTACCATAGCCTAGTACGCCGTAACGTCAATTGCACAAATAGATATGTAGTATTGGAAGTGCACATACCTGGATGATGATCACTGACATTACCCATTGGGTGTAATAAATAGTTTTAGGCGTTAATTATGCTCGTGCAATTGTCTTGTTAGAACATCTTGGAGCGTTTGTGATCTATATGTGGCATAAATTGATCTCAGCCACCACTTGAGAAGATAAGTTGAGACTATGCCGAGTTATTATATAGATATGGGACATTTTGACTTTCGTCCCAAAAGTTAGGTCAAAATCGACTTTAACTCCCATGTTTTCATCATCAAAGTATTGAATGTTTGAGTAGGAATACTTTGGTCATTCACTATGATCGATTGATAGGTATTGGTCATATGATGAAATAGTTGGCTAAAATCAATTTCAATCTAAACTTTGGAGGCCAAAAGACATTCACGTGTTTGTTGGTGTAGTAGTACTTAAGAAAAATTAATACATTTAAGTGTTTGTTACTTATAATTTTGAACTTTAACTTATAAAACAAAATTAAACCACTTAAGGCAACACATAATGACATTATTTAGTCTTGCTACCGACATTGGAAAATACGAGGGGCGTTCACTGCAGGCCTTACGAACAGGGTATGGAATTTCTAAACTACCTTGCATAGTTAATAAAATAAAGAACATTATATGTACGAGTATCATTCGGTATTGCCTTTAATTAATACATGTTTATATGTTTAATTCCTATATTATAGGCCTATTATATGTTTAATACGTTTGTTATATAAGCCTGTTTACTATCTAGACCTCGTGCTAATGCATCAACTTGAACAGTATCATACTCTAAGCTGAAGCCTACCTATTCTAATATACAAGTCAAGGTCATCATTATGAGCGAGAAAGTACAATGACAAAGTTACAATAATAGATTTGGGATGGAGCATTTTATGTTTAGGGTGTATGAACAATAAAATACTACAAATGATAATATTAATTCTTCTTTTCATTCGTAATAATAATAATAATAATAATAATAATAATAATAATAATAATAATAATAATAATAATAATAATAATAATAATAATAATAATAATAATAATAATAATAATAATAATAATAATTAGAAAAGATTGATAGCTCCAGGAGTGAAGGATTCTTCATAGAGATGGTACTCAAAATTTTTGGTTTATGTTTTTGTCTCAATTGAATTCATTATGAAACATGTTGGTTATCCAGAACCAAATTTCATCGACAATTCTGTCATTTTGGAAATTATTTTAGCCAAGCTCTATAGCATCCTTTTTGTGCATTTGATGCACCTTCAGAGAGTGGCCACTGGCCATGATCTCTCCATCATCTGGTTGAAGAATACAACACAAAACACATCCATCTTTATATGGGGGTTGTTGAAATTTAACATGTTTAAAAAATACAAGTTGGTGCAGAGTGTACTTAAATGAATCGTTATCTTTAATTTGATCAATCAGACAGTAAAAAAACATTTTACTTGTGCAAGATAATAAAAAATATTTGAAAAAACAAAGTCTGTGTTTGATAGGAATGAAAATATAGAATCTGACATTTTCCAACTTTTGGTAGGGTTTAATACAAAAAATTTCCATGAGAATGTACTAGTGTACTAGTACCGAAAGCTTTAATTTTCAGTTTTCCATATTTTACTTTCCCACCTTCCCCGGAGGAAAACGTTTTCCAAGTAAATTGGAAAAGTTTACCATATATATACACTATCTTTTCTATCACAACTTTTTTTCCATCATGAAAATAAAAAAAAAAAGCTTGAAATCATTTACCATGCAAAACTTTTCCAGGTAAAGTATTTCCCAAGATAACATTTTCTTTTTCACCATTTCAATTAAATGCGACCTAAAGTTGTGAGAGAGCTCAAGAAGTGAATAACACATGTGTCTATATTATGTACATACTAAAAGGGGACACAGTATAAATTTTAGAATAAATACAGTGCTATTGAAGCTATTTTTGTGATACCCAGCTTTCTATTTTAGAATGAATAAATTTATTACTCAAACTGACGTGAATCAATAATTAAGAAGATAAAAGAGTTTTTATATTTAATTCGTAGAATTTATCTTTAAATTTTAAGATTCATCTAAGCTATTTTTAATTATCACATCGTGTTTAATTCCTTTAGGACTCTAGCTCATGAGTCGGTAAATAAACGCCTCACCCATTGTAATTATTCAATCAATTATTAGTTCAATCAAAGATTGTTCTTTGTTTATTGCAATATAAATATTGCATTTATATTAATATCGATATTTGTGAGAGAGTTTTATTAATTCAGCTACGTTTTACATCGCCAACCTTTTATTTAGCCTTCTTCTTGTTTGCCTTTTTCATATGCTTCTTAAGAACGTATCTTGTACATTTTGATTGCTCTTCCTCTTTTACTATTATGTTAATGGTTTGCTGGCTTGAAACAGTGGTTGTTAGGATCCTATAACACACAAATACTTCTAATGGTGTTCCTGCTCATAGTTGCTCTGCTGCTAGCTGGTTTCTTTGGGTATCATGCCAACCTTTGTTTCACAAACACCACCACAAATGAGGTCTATTTCTATTACCTTTAGTTTCATTTTTTTTATTCCCCTTGAGAAAATATTGAAGATCATTGAATGTTAAGGCTTTTAAGTGTATATCAGCGCACTTTTTTCATAAAAATGGCCAAAATATCACATTTAACATATTTTGGGTAGTGTTTGTTATCACATACTTTTCTTGGAAAATATTATCCACTCATCCATAGGTAGAATTTGGTAAAGCTATAGTTTTTAATTTGTGTTTTCCTGCTCCCCTAGGAAAATATTTTCCTGGTGTAAAGAACTTGTTTTTAGCTTAAATAAATACATCATTCCATAGTTAGATTCAGCTTTACAACTTGCCATTAATTGTTTTAGCAAAAATCTTGGCGAGTCAACAAGCCGCTCACTAAGACTTGCTATTAATTTTTTTCCTGTCTACATAATGTACTCTTTCGTCTTACCCAAAACCAAATCTCACTGATACCGAGTAAAAAAGTAGACGGACAGGTCTTTGGATAGAATCACGTCTTTTACCATGAATGATTTGCTTGTGTGGTAAAATAGCAATTGCATTTCCTTGTTTTTTCTATGGAACAACAGACTTTCAAGTGTCAAGACTACTTATGCTGGCAGAGGAAAATAAATGAGGCAAAATCAAGTGTTGCGTCACTCAAAGAAAGTCTTGGTGATTTGAGTCATGAAAGGAAGCCTGCAGAGAGAAAATGGAAGGTCTTCTTTCAAAGATCCCGTTTGGAGGACGTGGAGGTTGTTAAGAATAACATTTTCGATAAAGGGCTACTCCACAATTTTCAAGAGATCATGTTTCCTCTCTCGACTAGGAATTCATTTTCAGAAAATAAATCAAAATCAAATTAATGTGGTTGTTAAGGATTTTTCTTAGGGTTATTTGATAGCATGGCAAAATTTGTCATGGCGACATTTTCCTTGGAACATTCTTCACAACCCTCCCCAAATAAATTATTCTAATGGAAATCATCAAAATGTGCATTAACTAGTGGCGGTACTTTTATGTAAGTTGGAAAAAACAATTCGAGGAAAATAAAGATTATCAAACATGTCAAAAGGCAACAAAGTCCACAGATTTCTTATTTGTCATCTCGTGCTATAAAATAGGCCCTTAGTGTAATTATGTGCTCAGGTTGGGTTTATGTGGACATGTATAATTTATTATCTGTATTTATTTGTATCCAAGAAGATATCATAGAATTCGACTTTGAATCTTCCTCTCTTTAAGATTTAATTTGATCAAATCAAGGTTTATTGGGATCTAATATCGGTCATAATTGTTCTTAATGCATTTTGGGGTTCATTTTAACCTTTTGCGATGCTTTTGTGAAGGAAAAATGTTACAAAAATCTAGAGAGGGATACTCGACTCTTGCGCGAGAGATCCGGGTTCAAATCTGGACAATGGTGCCAAAACTTCCACTCGTGTCAAAAAAATGTGCGCTAATGGCCCAAGTGCAAGTACATACAAGCAATAATCCCCACTTGGATTGGTAAAGTTATTGATCAATTGCCCCTATAGAGGTATTGCATAAAACAGATTGACAGAATTTCGAGTTTAATGAAAAAATGGTTGAATTTGGTGAAGATAAATGAAAAATTACCAGAACTCAAGTTTATTGAGATTTCAAATGAGAGAAAAATATAAATGATTGACCATACACGTGTAATTAATTGTCGAATCATCAAAGATTGAGCCTGAAGGTATTTTTCCACAACTACAGTTAATTAAGATTTAAGATGATCAATTAAATCCATTTGAATTAGAATGGTAGAGACTTCACCGACTATCAAATTCATGTTGCTTGATAATGGCAATAATTTGCAAGCAAAACAATCCCTAGTGATAGGCAAAGCGAAGCAATCCCTAGTAATCAGTAATGTATGAATTTGTATCCTTTGGTATATCATGGATCATTAGCAAGTTAACCCCGACAATTTTGGGAGCCTTATTCTCTATACATATTCGCAACAAAAGAATAAAAAATATGCTTCCAAATTAGATAAATTTGTTCTCATACTTTTTGATGCAAAAATTACAATTAGGTCGAAGTCTATTTTTTTTTCAAATATTTTTCAATCAATAACATATCTAATGAATTTAATCTTTCTTATGACCCAGTAGAACCAATGTATATTTTATTATATTTAACTTTGAAAAACTTTTTTCGGATGACGCAACCGTAATGAGTATAGTCAAAATTATTTTACAAACAACCAAGTATTTGAAAAATAAAAATTCATTCTTTTAATACCTCAATGCAATTCTAAAAATAATTCATTTGCATCAATATCACAATTGCGTCTTGTGTTGAAATTTTTTTGTAGTTTAATACAAGAACACTTCAAACTATTTCCATCTAAAGATTTTTATTTGTTCAAATCAAATAAAGATTCAAAAGTATCATATTTTTTTAATTGTTCAAATCTTGTTCTAACAGAAATAAGAGCTTAATCTATTAAATGTAAGGAGTATCTATTCTAAAAGATTCTTTCGGTCATTGTCTAACCTCGTCATTTAAATTCTCTTCAAAATATTTTTTGTTATAAATATTAGTTTTTTGGCTTTAGTCCCATATCCTAAGATTTGCTAGGCTCCCATCCCATGTGTTTTATAATGGTAGTATGTCCCGTAGCCACCCAAAATCGTCCATAGCTACTTTGTAATCGCCCTTCTTCCTTTTCGCATACAATGACACATTTTTCGTGGTGGTTACAATAGGGTCAACAACTAAAAAAATAAATACATGGGAGTGAGTACAAATAAATTTTAAAAAATAGGACTAAATACTTAAGATTTACATTTTTCATGAAATATAGGCTCAATTTTTATTTCTTGGATCAAATACCAAAAAGTCCCTCAAACATTTTTTAATACACATTTAGTCCACGTCTTTTATTTTGTACCAAAAAGTCACTTATTCTCTTATCTTTAAAGGTCCGCGCCAGTGGCATGGTAAAGCCTTTTTGGTATGGTGAAGGACTTTTTGGTGCAAAATAAAAAGGCTTGGACCAAAAGTGTATTATAAAAAATTTGAGGGACTATTTGGTATATGTCCCTTATTTCTTTATCAATATCTTTAACAACAATCTTGACAAATTTAAGTATGCTTTAAATGTCAGGTTTTCAAATGGGCTTTGAATGGCCGGTTTACAATGTGCTTGAAACTTAGTACTGTTTTTGAGTTAAAAAGTTGATGTAAGACCCCTAGTACGAGAAAAGGGGGCGTGAAGCCCTTTTGGGTGAAAACGGGTGTTACGATCCTATTTAGTGTAAAAATTAAATGTGAAACATCATTACATTATCAAAAATAATATGAACACCTAGGTTGGTATTTTGAGCTATGAAAATAGGTTCAAATGTATATACAAGTGAAAATAGAATTAAAAAGCATTCACTAAAGGGATGACAAAAAAATTATTGGAATATATAAAGAAAATAAAGATAACGATAAAGTAGCAAATGAAGTAAATATGAAATTTGGGGTTTAGAAATTCATTTAAACCTTGTAGAGAATTTGGTGGCTTAACAACTAGGAAACGATGGATGAGAAGTGACGCATGGGTGGAGCAACAGTGACAAATCCAACTCCATTCATTCCAAAATGCACCAAAAGGAATGAGTGGGCCAAAATTAGGTTAGGATGAGGTGTTTTGATGATGAAATGTAAATTTATGAGATATCTTAAGTGCAAAGGTTGCTCATGTGGAATTTGGTTTAAAATCCCGATTCGTTGCAGCGAAGGGGTTTCGTTGGACGCAGTTCCTTTCAGGGTTTATTGTCATGGTTCGCGCAACCAACAAAGGTCTTTCACTGCAGCGGCTCACTACAATGAACATACCCAAATTTGTGAAAAAGGGTTTGTTAGCTGGGGGTATTTTGGAGGTTTCATCACATGTATTTTCACCTATAAATAGAACATTTTAGGGCATTTAATACAAAATTTTGAGCAGCCATTAATTAACAATAATTGTTTTTCAAATTTTTCGTAATTTTAAGAAAAATATTGATATCATATAATAATAAATTAAATTAGGTATAAAAAACTTATGAATATATTTTAATTAATTTGAATGTCGATGAAATTTACTTAATTTTTATTTGACTAATTTTTTTAAACTAGTTAACACGCGACACGTTAAAATAGGTGGACATCATTATTTATTTTTACTTTTTGTTATTGGCAATGCCACACAAAATAATTTGGATATATAACAAGTTATTTTTAATAAAAAAATGAAAAAATTAAATAAATGAAACGGATATTAGTTGTTTTGTCATTAGCAAGGGTTAATGTGTTAGCTTAATGAACTACGTTGTAAAATTAAGGGAAATTAAGCGAGGAAGATGATGGGAGTCATATTGGTCCGACTTTTACATGTATTTTAAAAGTTTATTTTGATTAAAAATAATAAAAAGTATTGGTACTCCCAGACGGTTTGGTGAGCAACAACTATCGTGACAGTCCCTTGAGGCACAGTTGGTAGTTAAAAGGCATGTACTGACATTTAATGATTATGATGTAAGGTGTGCTAACCCATCAGGCCTTTAATGCTTGAGACTTAAAGTGTGAGAGGAATGTCTTTCACATTAATGAGGACTGAGATATCTTGAAAAAAGTGTGGGGCTATTTATTGGCTTCAACCACTTCTGAGAAGAGAGAGTTATTTTTAGAAAGAGAAAAACACATTGAGAGCAAAAGAGTTATTGAAAACCAGAGTTTTATCCATCCATCATTACCATTTATTACGAAACTTTTATTACCTAACTAGGGAGTGGCGTATTGACTGCTTGCCAAGGTGTATCTAGGGTGCTTATTTCTCTCTCCCTTTGAATGATTTGTTTATGGAGTCCCATTATCACTATTTGAGTTATACACGAGAGATTTGTGGGTCCAATCTGAGTGTTTATTGTATACAATATTGTATTTTCATTTGTGATAGTTGAGGATATATGGGTTACTGTTTTATCACCATATTTATAGGGGTTACGTCTTTGTCTATATTATTATACCCCCGACCTTCAAGGGGACTACCTTTTTAAGAGTTTGACGAATCCATGAATTTTATTCGTCCGGAGTTCTCTGTCCTTCCGAAGCTATCTTCTAACCCATCACCACCTCACCCCTCACATAAGAGATCTCATATAATAAAGGTGAATTGTGTTGTAATTTGTTACTTGGCATACGTGAGCCCACGCCACTTTCCCTCCCTTTTTGGTCCATCCCAGCCAACTTTGTTAGGGCATCTAATTGAATGTCATTAGGGTTGTACTCAAACTGACTGATGCACATGCACTTTATCATTTCCTGTAACATGATATTATATTTAGGACTACAATTTTAATAATAATAATAATAATAATAATAATAATAATAATAATAATAATAATAATAATATAACATGTATATATATATATATATATATATATATATATATATATATATATATATATATAATAACTAAATTAAAACTCACCAAAGTCAGCACTAGTCTGTCTGAAAATTTATTGGTCCCTTTTTTTCGTCGAGCATGCAAGTACAAGTTGACCCGATTATATTCTTTAACTTTTTTCGGAGTCCCCTTAGTCTCTTCAACCCATTCGCCCTTAATATCATCATAACATTTTTTCGTGAATCTGTGGGCATTAACCTTTTTTGATATGTTCATCTTATTTCTTACCCTCTCGTTCAGTTCTCCCTCCCTGGCCTTATTCTTCAAGAAGTCGTTCCATTGGTAAGTGGGCATTTCCCTCCCTGGCCCAATTTTTGTTTCATCCATAAGAGTTATGTGCAACAACTCCCAGCTATAATGTATTCTGCCTCAGCGGTCGACAAAAATATCAAATTTTATTTCTCCCTTAACTATAAAACTAAAGCATTACCAAAATAAAAGCACCCACGAGGGTGCTTTTGCAACCATATACATGGCCATCCCAATAAGCATCAGAATATGACAATAACCGATCATCGATTTCAAAATAATACCATAGCCATAATCTAAAGTAGTACCCATATATTTGATGATTCTTTTAAGCGCATGAAAGTGACTCTTTTGGAGATGCCTGATACCTAGCACACACACCTACACTAAAGGTAATATCAAGACAACTAGTGGTTAAGTACGAAGACTACATATCATACTCCTAAAGAGGGTTTGGTCAACATCCTTTCCTAATATATCTTTGCTAAGCTTAGTCTAAGAACTCATCGGTGTACATGCGTACCTCGAAGTGTCTAAACCAAAATTCTTCACTAGATCTCTCGCATACTTAGCCTAGGATATGAAAATCCCATCCTCTAATTGATGAACCTGAAGACCTAAGAAGAACATAATCTCACCCACCTCACTCATCTCAAACTCACTAGTCATCTCCTTCACAAAACGATGAGTATGTTGGTTACAAGTGGAACCGAAGACTATGTTGTCGACATAGACATATGCAACCAAAATGTCCACATTCTCTCTATGCACGAACAATGTCATATTGACTCCCCTCTCTTGAAACCAAGGTCCAGTAGATAAGAATTAAGCCTTTCATACCAAGCTCGAGGATATTGAATCAATCTGTTAAGAGATTTCTTAAGATAAAAGACATGATGTGTCCCAAGCTTCCTTATACATTTCACACATCATGATTTGGAAGAACTTCTCAAGTGAGACTGCACTAAACAAATCATTGAGACCACATGAATTATAGTGAAACTCAAAGAAGATAAAATCTATTAAACCCTATGTTTGTACTTATTGCAATAGGACGAGACATTTTAATGATGTTTGCTACAAGCTTGAGAGGGGTTCTCATTCTCGTACTCCCTCACCCCACTATAGCCACATGTCTAGCTTGAGGAAACAAGTTGAATATCTTATTCATACTTCTAAAGGGCTAATGGAAAAGTTCTAAAGGTTTTCTATGCATCATGGAAACTACTTCAAACCAAACTATAGGAAGAATAATAAAAAGAGAAAAAGAAAGGTAATTCCCACTCGTTACACTCCTACTTGGGTTGTGAAAGAAAATAATAGAAACACTCTTGTTGTTCATGTTTCACTCAAAGATCAAAATACCTCCCAGTGGTATTTTGATAATGGTTGCTCAAGGCACATAAAAGGTGACAAATATCATTTTACTAAATTGGAGGATCACAAGGAAGGTAAAGTCACTTTCAGTGATGGCAGTCGGTCTAGCATGTTGGGACGGGGAACCATTGACATTTTTGGGTTCCTAAAACTAGTCAACGTGATTTATGTTAATTGGTTTGAAAGAAAAATAACATAAGCCAATTTCTTGATGAAAATCTTGCGATTAAGTTTAACCAGTTAGAATGTTGTGTCTACAATGATTAGGGTAAGATAATATTGCAATGTGTGAGGACTTCCAATAACTTTTATGGTATCATTCCTAAATCGTCATTCGTCTGTAATAGTCTTAGGGTCCCTTTATTGAACTTTTCCCCAAAGACTAGGTCATATGAACTATAGGGATCTCGATCGTCTTAAGAGGAAACACCTAGTCCGTGGTTTACCATTTCTAGAAAAACCAACGTCTTTAGTTTGTGTTCCCTGCCAATATGGAAAATAAGTAAAGAGTCCACATAATAACTTAAATGCTATTACTACCACCCGTGTATTAGAGTTTATACACAAGGATCTTACGGGGATCCTAGGTGGTAAACAATATATCTTAGTGGTGGTCCATGGTTTTTAGAGGTATTCTATTGTGGGATTCCTTAGGGAAAAATTGGACGTTTTTGAGTTTCTTACAATAAAATGTTTTGTTTTACATAATCAACATAGTATTACTATAAATCGAATTAAAAGTGATAGTATTACGAAATTCATTGATGCCGGTGTTGAGGAGTTTTGCGATGAGTTGAGCATCAAACATAAATTTTCGACGGAAGGCACACCTCAACAAAATAGCACTGTTTAGCAAAAGAATAAGACCATTCAGGAGATGGAAAGGTCTATGCTCTTTGGTCGAAATGTTCTTAGATGTTTTTGGGTAGAGGCAGTTAACACCGCATGTTGCACATTGAACAAGGTTTATCTCCTTCCAACATATCTTTATTTTCGTGTCTTTGGGAGTCCTTGCTACATTATTCGTGACAAAGAGAACTTAGGAAAGTTTGACTCTAGGAGTGATGAGGGAATATTTTTAGTGTATTCATCTTATAGTCAAGCCTATAAGGTTTACTACCTCAAAAGAGTTAATAGCATGTTATCAATAAATGTCCCCTCTAAAGATGATGCTCCTGCAATAATTAAAAGTCTGATTTTCTACTTATGAATCAATTAATTTAAAAGATACTAGAATTACCAAATACAATTTAAGCCGCTCTAAACATGCGTGCCAAATTATTACCAATGTTAATCTTGATTAACTTAATTACTAAGTTTGCATGCAAGATAAGTTTAGTAAGTATCAAGAAGCATAATCACTATACGAGAAAAATCCAACTATGAAAAACCTCGGACGACTAAGCCTAAACAAAATCATCATAATGAAGGTTTTACAAAAGGACACAAACAACTTACAAAACTTGCCTCCTCAACCCTATGTGGATGAATGTTTTTACACCTCTTCCTATAGCAACCGCACAATGCAGCGCCAGTATCACAACATCTTTTTGCCTCAGACTCATCATCCGATAGCTTCAACTGTAGCCCACTTGTTTAGAATCCACTATACCGGAAATAGATAGTCAAGAGTTTGGGATTTGATCTTGAACAGTGATCAATATAAACAAAATTATATTTGGATTTAAGTTTAAAAAGTGTTTTTAATGGTTAGAGGCTCAAAAACGTTTTTCTGCAAAAGGAGGCTACAAAATATGGATGTAAAACCTAGTTTAAATGAGTGTAGCCTTCAGACAAAGTCAAAAACCATTTTCTTAAAAAATGCAAAGTTTGTTCGAATGAGAATGTAAGTTTGTTCAGAAGAATTTGCATACCTCATTGGAATAAGGTCAAATTTCATTTGAATGAACAAAGATTTTTGTTCGAACGCCCTTCCAACGAGCATCCAACATGTGGACTTCTGCCAAACAGAGGTCACCCATTTGAAGGTCATTCGAAACTTGTTAGAACGGGAATGGCCTCTCGTTAGATTCCCCGTTCGAACGAGAATGGTTTTCTCATTGCCATCTCGTTAGAACTACAAATTAAAAAATATTTCTTCTTGAAAACATTTTAAAGATACATTGCCTCTGAAAATTTTATCCAAATACCATTACAAATATTTTGACCATAAAATATCATATACGTCCGATCTCGAGATACATGTAGCGTGTCCAATTATGTAATACCAAGTGTAGTCGCTTGCATGTCCCGATTCATAGTCTTGAGTAATAGATATATAACACATCTAACCCTACGTGTTTTGACCAACAGAATAAACCAATACATACATAAAACTCAATTAGAAATTTTCCTTTAAAATATGTACATCTATAAGTATAACTGTATTTACATTAATAAGTGAACTTCAATTTATACTCATGTATCTACGTTAATAATTGTAACACATGTAGACTTATTAAAAAATGTTTTTAGTTTGTCATTATCATTTATTTCTAAAGAGTTTAGGGATTTATCACGTTGTTTACTTATAATTAATAGTAGTATTTGTTTCCAAAAGTAGTGTTAGAATTGTATTAGCTCAGATAACTACTGATTTCATGGGAAGTAATTAGAGAATAATGATGGGACGGGTTTATAATTAGAAAAGTAGGTGTTGACGTCAAAACTTAGGTTTTGTCACCCTAAATGGATGTTGGGCTTCACGAAAAGACAAAATTTCTTCTACCATGATTGAGCCTTAGGCTAACCACAATGGATACCATAAACCCATTGTGGATTCTTTAAAGTGTGTCACAATGGGGAGAGAACCAGTAAAAGAGGGAGGGGGTTCGTTAACCCTCCCTCAAAGTTATAATAAAGATATCGGATTTTCTAAGGGAGGGACAAGAGTTCAGACGGAGAGCCTTGGACATTTAGGGTCTAAACATGGGACATTCCCAAGTCTAAGCTAGACGTGAGACATTTTCACTTTTTAAAGATTCTGAAGTGAAACAATTTCACTTATGAAAAAATAACTTTTTTAAACCTCAAACGTGGAACACTTACCATTTTCCCTTATTTTTATCACTTCCCATTGTGAACTTCCCTCAAGTATCATTCATTAATCCTCTATCTTAACATATTTCATCCCGGACAATTGTGGATGGCCTTAGCTAAAAACCAATGGCCTTTAAACTTATCTGTAGGCATTGTAATTAATGAGTATAGTTATGAATCAATTTAATGAACATATAAAGGTATCCATGACACCTTGTTATAAGTTTTAACTTATTAGAATTTAATGTACTTTTTATAAGTTATTTTACATGTAATTTTTAACATGAGCTGAAAATTTAGAACACTATGTTCAAATACCTATGATCACATTGACGAACAATAATTCAATATATAAAATAATACAATTGTTGACATCCAATCAACTTGCGAGGCGATTGATTGATGTTAACCGTGAGATCATCCACTCGGAATAACTCACAAAAGTAAAATGTTCCTTGGTAGTATTTTGTTTCAAATTTAATACATATATTCTCGTTTTTATGTTAGAGTAATATTAAGTATACCCTTTTATGTACCTTTTTTATTACCCAACTGACGTATCAAGCATACGTTGTTTGGTATTTGTAATAGAGCCATGCGAATTATAAACACTAGCCAATGTGTATTAGACACAACCGTTGAGTAACATAAAAATGACAGAGAAAAATGGTTAGATAATTTTGCAAATGAATTTACTGGTGAAGGTTGGAAAATTATGAGAAGACAAGTTACAGGTGGTGAAAGAGAAAAATTCATGATTCTTATTGTAGCTAATCATAACTCTGGACAGAAGAAGGCTGGGAGTACAATTAGTAGAGTCCAAGCATCGAAGCTTTCCTTTGATCAGGTGAAAATTCTGAATAAAACGATTGGGCCATCTTCTATTACACAAATTGAAAGCGTGAGATATTTCCTTTTTGAGTAAACACAATAGATGATGCGGAAGCGTTATAAAGGTGATGGTTCAACTTTAAAAAATTAACAACAAGTTTTTAATTAACTCAAAACAAATTAAAACCTAATTCAAGTCTTAGAATTTGCCTAAGTCATAATTTTCAATTAATCAAAGTTAGGCGAAACCAATTTTAGCAAATGACTTGAATAAACCAAATTTACCTTGTATTTAATTTAAGTCCCAAATTAAATGAGTGTGATAATTAAACCAAATTTTATCTTGAGATTATCCTAAGCATGGATTCTAAATTAATGAGCAAGATAAAATAAACAATGTCACACTACGCCGAGATGTACGAGGAAAAACCCAAGACGGGAAACAACCTCGGACGACCCTAGCCACAAGTCCACTAGATACGGAATTACAATTACAAGACAGATAGACTTACAACGACTGACTCGATCCCTCTCAAGCCTCGACGCTCCTTCTCGTAGAAACCTCTTCCTAGCGGACAACCTCGGAACACCACCGCGGTCTCGGAATCCACCGATGGGACTTTATATGGTCACCGTCACCCAAGCATGGAGCCTTTCTCCGTGTGGGTAGAATCTCAGCAAAAAGTCTTCTTTGTGATGGGGTGTAGAAGCAAACCCGAAACGTCTCTTCTTGAATTCGGTAGAGATAAACCGGTGCCAAAACTCCAAGTAAAGAATATGAATATAGAAACTTGGAATAAACAACTATTGGGTGTAAACTAGAGTGTGTATGAATTTTTCTTTAAAAATTAACACTCAAAACATGAACATTTTACCTAAATAAATTTTCTCTCAAACTCTCTCTAAGAGATGGATATGGAATGGAAAAGTTGATTGGAAAAATGTGATTCCCGCACATATTAAGTCTTGAAAAAGTTGGTTAAAAACCAAGTGGGGAAAGTGGGAGAAAACTGCAAAAAACTGCTCAAAACTGTTCCCGCCCTGGCGTCTCGTTCGAACGAACTTGAATCTCGTTCGAACGAGGCTTCTAACGAGCGACCAGCCTGGGCTCGTTAGAATCTCGTTAGAACGAAAAACTCGTTCGAACGACATATCGAACGACTGGCTAGTTTAGGGTCATTGGCAAACTCGTTCGAACGAAACCTGGTTCGAACGAAAAACTCGTTCGAATGAAACCTGGTTCGAACGAAAAAACTCGTTCGAACGACATTTCTAACGAACGACCAGAAAGTTTGTAAAATTCGATTTTGGCCCAGAAACTTTTATATACTTATTTTAAAGTTCTAATTGATTCTTTCTGAAAATAAAATGCAGTTTTTATTACACCTAACACCCAATACAAATTGTTCCAAGCTCCTATATAAATATAATTACATTCATACCTTGGGAGCATGGAACCTTAGTTGATGACGTAGAAACGAGGCACGCAAATCGGCATTTTGATGAAGCTTTATATTATTTGCCGCTATGTCTTCAACACACACTTCATAGGCTTAAGAATATTACAATTGAATACTATCCTATGAATAAATATTTTTGTCCGGAATTGGGCCAAAACTATATATGGACTCAATTGGAAATTTGTGTCCTTACAAATCTCCCCCTTTGGCTATTCCGGGACAAAAACCAAACAAAAATCCTAAAGGGCCGTCAAGCTCTACTAGACTCAAAACATAACCCGCCCAAACTTGACTCAACCCAAGGATCAAACGCTTTGCCATTGAAAGATGCCGCTTTAGAATAATTCCTGCACACTTAAGCAAACTCATCAAATGCATAGGGAATATCAAAATATTAAATGCAATTAAATAATTACTCCCCCTAAAATAATTCTCCCCTTTATCAAATAATGACATTTACTTAGAAAGACGTCTCCCCCTAAGATAAATCTCCCCCAAACTAAGATACAATAATAATAGGTTTAGATACCATTTCTCCCCCTATCATCATTCTCCCCCTTTTTGTTCAGGAATAGGCAAAGGATAAAGAACTAATAAACAGCTTAAAGTGATAAGACATGAAAGCATATGGGCAATAAAAGCAAGGCAAAGACAAACAAATATCATATATATATATACACTTTAAATATACCAATAAGTACTTGCATATATAGATAGATATAAACACACACATGACACAGAATACAATAAGATTGCACACTCGAATGGCAAAAATGTGTCATATGGAAACGGAAGTGTAGGGGTGTGAACTAGCAACAATTAAATTTAGACCCAAACACTTAAGAAACGTTCACGGAGTTCTCATTTGATTGCAAACTTCATCACAGTTAAATATAACCTCATGTGACAATATAGATTGAATTCAATAAACAAACATACACAATGCATACAAGCCTAGCATGATGATGATTCTACAAACTAAATAGAGTCATGACATTAAAGACAACTAGGATAAACGGACATTGTGCAAACCGTTGATATACCATCCAATTCTCCCTCAATATGCATGTATATTCTTTTGCTTGAGAATGAATATATCAAACAAACATAGGCCTTGGCAATTTATTTCTTTTAAATGCCAAATATTCTGTTTTTAGGCCTTTGGATCACGTATTTCTTTTAGATCCAAGCAACGGTGGCTTACTATCGCAAAGGATTTAATTCATCCTTTCGGAGCCCTTCCCCGTGCATATATTTATTTATCATGTTTTCATGTTTCACACAAATCTCACATGCAACGGATTTTGACATGCACTAGTCCTCCTAGGTCATAGATATGTAGATGACTAGATTGATAGGAGAACACCTCAAAAAGCTCAAATATAACATGTGACATTAAGATTTCAAAAGAGCTCGTGCATGTGAAAAGAGGCATATAGAAATAGAATCCATTTAAACAATACAAAATCCAACTACTCCATAAAATATGGTAAAGAACATAATAAGGATTGAAAATCTAAACCAAAAGTTCTAGCCACGTGGGAGCGTAAATGATGGGATTCAAACACAAGTATATGCCACATAAAGTGTGTCAAACAAAAATACACACCAAATAAAATCTTTTTGAGTTTTTAACATTTTTAATCAAAAAGAAAGATATATACTCAAAAGACTAAACAAAAATCATTTGTATTTTTCATTAAGCATAAATGAAATAAATAAAACACAAATGATAAACAAAAATCTTTTTATATTTTGCAGTTAAATCAAACACAAAAAATAATACAAAAAGATAAACAAGTCATAATTTCTAGCATGTGATATGAAATAAGGCAATGACTAGAAAATGACTAAACAAGCATACATTTAGCATATGAATATGGCATGAAGTACAAACGCTAAAGCATGCAAACACTAACACATTTATCCTTTAGATTTAGCAAGACAGGAAGCATGTGAAAGTAAATGAGAATCAAAATCCCTATTTTGTAAGGCAACCAAGTCGGATTTCCTAACCCAAATTAATGAAGAATTACTATCTTGGGGTGTAGGAACGTTAGCTATCGTGGTTACTTTACTATGGGATTTTCTAGGAATTCGTTTAAGATCTAAACAAAATTGCCTAAGATGACCTTTTCGACCACAATGTGTACAAGTAAGAACATGTCGAAAAGATTTATCTAAGGAGTGATCATTAAATGCATTCCTAGAAGATTCTCCTAAAACATTGGTTTTGACTTTAGGGTTAAATTCATTACAAGAATTGAAGCCTAAACCAAAAGTGTCATTTTTAATTTGGACCGTTCCTAACATTTTATCTAGTTTTTCCGAACGACACTCCAAATCAAATTTGACAATACTAGAATCTTTTAATTTATTTTCCAATTCTATAATGTTAGATTCTAGTAAAACATTTCGCTCTTCACAAGCAAGAAGCTCCTTTTTCAAGGATTCCATTAAACCCCTAAGGCTATCTCTCTCGCCTTCTACATATTCAAGCTTCTCTTGAAGAGTCCTCACATGTGTCCTAAGGTCTTCTATTAAAACATTTTCATCAATGACCTTGACACTTTCTCTTAAACTAGCTTCTAACTTCAAATTAGCTCTTTTCAATTTAATAGATTCTTTATAAAGTTCTTAAAAAGCATTTTGAAGTTCACTCATATCAACCTCATCTTCATTTTCACTCTCCCTTTCTTCTTCACTCTCACTATCATTAAAAATAAGAGAATCATGTACAATGACCTTGGAAGTGGCATGTGCTATCGTTTCATCAATCGACGAGTTCTCACTATCACTCACATGACTAGACATAAAAGCCACAAAAATTTTCTTAGTGGGGGAATCGGGCTTTTCTTCCTTATCACTATCACTAAGGGTTGCATTATATGCAGTAGGTCGCTTACCATCTTTCCTTAGTTTAGTGGGGCACTCATAAGCCCTATGGCCATAACCTTCACAACCAAAACATTTATTAGACTCGTCCCTATCAACATTTTCATTACTAGACTTAGGGATCTTTTCGGCTTTATAAATCTTCTCGCATTTATCATGTTTAGAAGATTCAAATTTCTTAAAATCATTTTTAAATTTATCTTTGTTGAATTTAAGAAATTTTCTAAATTTACGAGCAAATAAAGCCATATCTTCTGAGTCACTATCACTCTCGCTCTCTACTACTTGTTTAACCTCTTTTCGGGATTTTAAAGCAACACCCTTTTCGATTTTCTTTTCATTTTTAGAGGGAAACATATCTAGTTCATAGGTTTGTAAATCACCTACAAGCTCTTCTAATTTCGTAGAGGCTAAAGTGGGTAAAGAATTTAAAACGGTCACTTTAGGAATAAATCTATCGGGTAGGGACCTCAAAATTTTCTTTACAACACGGTCGTCAGGTATTTTCTCTCCCAAGTTAAAGGATGAATTAACAATATCAGAAAGTCTAGCATAAAATTCATCAAAAGTTTCTTTTTCATCCATTTTGATAGTTTCAAATTGAGTGGTGAGGTTTTGGAGTTTTGAAGCTTTAACGACACTAGTTCCTTCATGAGTTAATTGTAAAATATCTCAAGCTTCTTTAGCGGTTTCACACGTCATAATACGTCGGAATTCATCCGGTGTGACAGCGCTAAATAAGGCATTTAAACCTCGGGAATTAAAGTTAGCAAGTTTAAACTCATTTTCAGTCCATCTATCGACGGGTTTGGGAACATGTTCATTTTCAATTAAATGTGTTGGTGGGTTCCAACCGTTAACAACAGACATCCAAACACGTTCATCGATAGATTTAAGTGCCGATTTCATTCGCGCTTTCCAATACGCGTAGTTTGAACCATCAAAAATAGGAAATTTTGAAAATGGGGAAAAATCCATTTTAGCCAAAAATTAAAGGATCTTAACGAAATAATTTATCGTTTTTGGCTCTGATACCAATTTGAAAGCGTGAGATATTTCCTTTTTGAGTAAACACAATAGATGATGCGGAAGCGTTATAAAGGTGATGGTTCAACTTTAAACAATTAACAACAAGTTTTTAATAAACTCAAAACAAATTAAAACCTAATTCAAGTCTTAGAATTTGCCTAAGTCATAATTTTCAATTAATCAAAGTTAGGCGAAACCAATTTTAGCAAATGACTTGAATAAACCAAATTTACCTTGTATTTAATTTAAGTCCCAAATTAAATGAGTGTGATAATTAAACCAAATTTTATCTTGAAATTATCCTAAGCATGGATTCTAAATTAATGAGCAAGATAAAATAAACAATGTCACACTACGCCGAGATGTACGAGGAAAAACCCAAGACGGGAAACAACCTCGGACGGCCCTAGCCACAAGTCCATAAGATACGGAATTACAATTACAAGACAGATAGACTTACAACGACTGACTCGATCCATCTCAAGCCTTGACGCTCCTTCTCGTAGAAACCTCTTCCTAGCGGACAACCTCGGAACACCACCGCGGTCTCGGAATCCACCGATGGGACTTTATATGGTCACCGTCACCCAAGCATGGAGCCTTTCTCCATGTGGGTAGAATCTCAACAAAAAGTCTTCTTTGTGATGGGGTGTAGAAGCAAACCCGAAACGTCTCTTCTTGAATTCGGTAGAGATAAACCGGTGCCAAAACTCCAAGTAAAGAATATGAATATAGAAACTTGGAATAAACAACTATTGGGTGTAAACTAGAGTGTGTATGAATTTTTCTTTAAAAATTAACACTCAAAACATGAACATTTTCCCTAAATAAATTTGCTCTCAAACTCTCTCTAAGAGATGGATATGGAATGGAAAAGTTGATTGGAAAAATGTGATTCCCGCACATATTAAGTCTTGAAAAAGTTGATTAAAAACCAAGTGGGGAAAGTGGGAGAAAACTGCAAAAAACTGCTCAAAACTGTTCCCGCCTTGGCGTCTCGTTCGAACGAACTTGAATCTCGTTCGAACGAGGCTTCTAACGAGCGACCAGCCTGGGCTCGTTAGATACCTCGTTAGAACGAAAAACTCGTTCGAACGACATATCGAACGACTGGCCAGTTTAGGGTCGTTGGCAAACTCGTTCGAACGAAACCTGGTTTGAACGAAAAACTCTTTCGAACGAAACCTGGTTCGAACGAAAAAACTCGTTCGAACGACATTTCTAACGAACGACCAGAAAGTTTGTAAAATTCGATTTTGGCCCTGAAACTTTTATATACTTATTTTAAAGTTCTAATTGATTCTTTCTGAAAATAAAATGCAGTTTTTATTACACCTAACACCCAATACAAATTGTTCCAAGCTCCTATATAAATATAATTACATTCATACCTTGGGAGCATGGAACCTTAGTTGATGACGTAGAAACGAGGCACGCAAACCGGCATTTTGATGAAGCTTTATATTCTTTGCCGCTACGTCTTCAACACACACTTCTTAGGCTTGAGAATATTACAATTGAATACTATCCTATGAATAAATGTTTTTGTCCGGAATTGAGCCAAAACTATATATGGACTCAATTGGAAATTTGTGTCCTTAAAGAAGATGGAAGAAATCAGTTGAGTCTTAAAAGGTAATGAAGGTACAACAGCTGAAATGTTGAAGTCTATTGATAATGAAAAACCTAGATCTATTAATTTGGATGTTAATGACATACCTGAACATAGGGAGGGAAACGAACCTTTAATTGTTGAATGTGAGGTTGATGATCAATTTACAAAAATAATGGAAGCAAGGGGTGTAAATGCTAATGTGAATCTGCAAAATCAAATCAAATCAGACATAGTTATGAATAATCAGAAGTCATAGGCAAGTATAACAGCATCAAATCGGGACAGTAATGCAGGCACAAAATTATAATTTATTCCTGGTAGTAAAGATGTTAATGGTGGTGAATATGTTAAAATTGAGAAGGTTGAAGTGGAGAATGAAATTAACAGGTATGCAGTAGTGGTTTATGTGTTTGGTTTAAAAATTTCTTTTGGGGCTATGAGAAGTTATGTGTTAAGGAAATGGAGTAAATTTGGCAACAATGAAGTCTTTATGCTTAAAAAAGGAGTATTTGTAGTTGCTTTTGAAGATATGGAGGCTCAATTACAAGTTTTGGAATTGTGACCATGGTCTTTTGATAATAGACCACTTATTGTGAAGCCTTGGAGTGTATAGGTTAATATGGAGAAGGAGGGAATGATGGAATTGCCTATTTGGATTAGATTTCCAGGTTCAAAATTACATTTATGGCCAGATTCAGTTTTAAGCAAGATTACTAGCTTGGTGGGGAAACCTATGTTTACTGACAAGATAACAGAAAGAAGAGAAAGACTTACATATGCTAGAGTTTGTGTTGAGCTTAATATAGGAAGTAGTTTATCTAAAATGCTAACTATAATGGATCATAATGGTGAGAAAATTTATCAGAAAGTGGAATATGAATGGCTTCCAGCTAAGTGTAATATTTGCAAAGTCTTTGGGCATAAGGAAGATACTTGTAAAGCTGCCAAATAGACTAATCAAATGTTGAGGAAAGTTGAGAATGTGAAGAACAATAAAATGATTGATACAGCTGGAACTAGTAAACAATTAGAAGAGAATGGGGGGTAAAGATGAGATATTGGAAGATATGGCTGGAAACAATGTGTAGATAGATAAGATCAAAGAGAAGGAAGATGAGGTACAAATTGAGATAATCAGGAAGGAGGAATTTCATGAAGATACAACAGTTAATAAGCCTTTGAGTAGCAGTAATCAGACAGAGAAAATGGGAATAGTCATGGAAAATTCATTTGATGTGCTACAACAAGAAATCAGAAGTTTAATTGATCATGCTGATTATGATGATGAAGTGACAGATGATCTGAGTGACATGGGGAAAATTATAGTCCAGCAGAACATCAGTGGGGAAAAACAACAGAACTATAAAAAGAGTGACAACAAACCAAAGAAGAAGGGGGGGGAGTAGGTAAGAGCAGCTCAAAGAATAGAACCTGACTAAGTTTGTGATATGGAATATTAGGCGTTGTAATGCCCCTCACAAGTAGAGACGAGTTAATAAATATATTAAAGATAATAATATTGGTATCGTTTGTCTTGTTAAAATAAAAGTTAGAAGGAATAATATCAAGGTTGTTAAGGATGGGTGCTTTGCCCATTGGAATCTAATTCATAATACCATTATTAATGGGCCTGGAAGGATTTGGATTGCATGGGATCCTAATTGTGTTGAGGTTGAGGAGTTAAGTAGTATGAATCAAACATTGAGTGAAAAAATAACCCTTAGGGATCATAATAAACATTTTTTCTTTACTGGAGTGTATGGGGAAAATACTAGAGGTGCTACAACACTTTTATCGAGATATCTTGAAAATATTGCTCCTTAATATGAAAATGATCCATGGATTATAGGGGGAGACTTTAATGTTGTGAGAAGAAGTTATGAAGGATTAGGAGGTAATGGTGTTGACTGGGAAGAAACAGGGGAGTTTAATTAATTTGTTGAAAGAATTATGGTTGATAATATTCCTATTAGAGGTAATTAGTTCACATGGAGTAATGGTAGAGGAGGAGATGCTAATATCCAGAGTAGAATTGATAGGATTATACATAATGAGTGTTAGTTGAATGAATTAATGGAATGTGATTTCCATGTTGATCTTCTTGGGATTTCAGATCACACAGTTATTCATTTTATTCTTAGTAGAGAAAAAATAAATAAGCCTTTCAAGTTTTTTAATTTTTGGATGAAACACTCTTCATTTAGAGATATTTTAAAGTAAGGTTGGGAGATGTATATTGAATGAAGCCCTATGTTCATAGTGACTATGATATTGAAGTTGTTGAAATGGGAGTTTAGGAAGCTGAATTAAAAGTATTATTCGAATATTTCATTTAGAGTTAATGCTAACAAGATTGAGTTTGGTAATATTCAGGAGAATATTATGCAGGATGGGGGGAATTTTTTTATTATTAATGCAAAGATGAAATATCAAATGGAATACCTTGAGTTAAGGGAGTTGGAGGAGGAATTTTTTAAGCAGAAATCTAGGATTAATTGGCTGAATCTTTGTGATAAGAATTCTTCGTTCTTTTAAAAAAAAGTAAAGAGGCATACTTGTAGAAATAAGATTTTGTCTATAAAAGATGGGAATGATGTTGTTTGTTCTGTCCACACTGCTGTGCATAATGAAGTTATGAGTTTTTTCAAAAATATCCTGGATTCTGAGGTTAGTAGAAGGGTATCCACTTATGATAAATTGAGAATTATGAGACAAAGGTGTTTGAATGATGATCAGAGAAATTTTCTGTAGAATCAAGTTACTAAAGATGAAGTTAAGTTGGCTCTGTTTAATATGAATCCTGATAAAGCCCTTGGACTTGATGGATATAATGATGCTTTTTATCAATAGAATTGGGATATTATTGAGGATGGAGTGACTAAAGATGTATTATCTTTCTTTAATGGAGGAAGATTGCTTAAGGAGTGGAAAAATATTGTTATCAATTTGATCCCTAAAGTTCCTAGTCCTGACTCTATGAAGGATTTTAGACCCATATCATGTTGTAATACAACTTAAAAAATCATTTCTAATATTTTAGTCAAAAGATTTGGGAAAATTATTCCCACTTTGGTGAACAATAGACATTCTGCTTTTATACAAGGAAGGAACATTAGTGATAATGTACTTTTGATGCAAGAAATTGTGAGCGGTTATCATAGCAATGATGGTTCTCCTAGATGTTATATGAAGATTGACTTAATGAAGGCTTATGATTCAGTGAAATGGGGTTTTGTTATTGATGTCTTGCATGCTATGGAATTTCCAAAAACTTTCATCCAGTGGATCAGGGAGTGCATGATGACTACTAGTTTTTCTATAAATGTGAATGGGTGTGTTAATGGTATTTTCAGAGGAACTAATGGTCTTAGACAAGGGGATCCTCTATCCCCTTACTTGTTTTGGTTGGTTATGGAGGCATTTTCATGGATTATTAATGATGAGACTAATAAAGGCCAATTTACTTTTCATCCTAAGTGTGGGAATCTCAACTTATCTCATGTGATGTTTGCAGATGATCTTTTCATTATGGCTTAGGTTGATGGAAGCTCAATTTTGGTGATTGATAAAGTTCTGAATGATTTTAAAGCTATGTCTGGGTTGAGTTCTAGCTATAACAATTGTGAAATTTTCTTTGCTTGTGTGGCAGAAGATGAGAAGACCAGGTTAGCAAATCTATTGGGTATGAGGATTGGAACTCTTCTAGTCAAATACTTAGGGGTCCCTCTTATTTATACTAGACTTAAGGCCTGTGATTGTAACATTTTAGTGGAGAAGTTAATGAATAAGGTTAGGAACTGGACCAATAGATGGATTTTCTATGCTAGGAGAATTCAATTAGTTAGTGTTGTTCTTAGAAGCATAAGAATTTATTGGATAAATATTTTTGTTATTCCTAAGAAGGTGATTAAGGATATTGATAATATTTTTAGAAGATTTATTTGGTTAGGAGTGGACCTTAATAAGTCTAGAGGTAAAGTTGCATGGGAAGATATATGCTATCCTTATGAGGAAGGGGGAATTGGAATTAAAAATTTGGTAGTATGGAATAAAAGTTGTATGTTGATACACATTTGGGATATTTCTAGTAAGAAAAACTCATTGTGGGTTAAATGGGTGCATTCAGTCATTATTATTGTTGATACCAAATTTAGTCTGCTGACATGACTCAATGAAGTGAAGACACGTGGCAATCTGCGTGGCAACAACAAACACTTCCGAGGAACTCACATGCTCCGAGGAACCATACTACAACGAGGAACACTGCTTCCCCGAGGGACTCATATGCTCCGAGGAATTCAGACGCTCCGAAGAACTCTTAAACACCGAGAAGCTTAGGCGGTCCGAGCAACTTAGGCGGTCCGAGCTGCACCTCGAACAAAGCATTAATAGCAGGATAACCAACAGTTTGACTGTTCATTAAATGCTTATCATTCAGACGCATACGCTTAAGGGGCATTGAATGTATTTGTAAGGACACAAATTTCCAATTGAGTCCATATATAGTTTTGGCTCAATTCCGGACAAAAACATTTATTCATAGGATAGTATTTAATTGTAATATTCTCAAGCCTATGAAGTGTTTGTTGAAGACGTAGTGGCAAAGAGTATAAAGCTTCATCAAATATGCCGGTTTGCGTGACTCGTTTCTACGTCATCAACCATCACTACAAGAATTTGCACCCTTAGCAACAATATTTAGCAACAAAAGCTATTTGTGTTGCCAAAAATACCCTTTTGGCAACAAAATTTTATTTATGTTGCCGAAAGACTATTTTACATTGTACCTTTGGCAACATAAAATAAAGCTTGTTGCCAAAAGCTAAAATTTTAAGCGGGATACTATTAAAAGGAGGGAGGGAAATTATTTGAACCTTTAGCAACATTGTGTGATGTTGCCAAAAGTCAAGTTACTTTCTGCAACATAACCCTACGTTGCGAAAAGAGGGTGGCTTTGGCAACACGAATTCTGTGATGCCAAAAGTATTTTTTTTATAGAATTTATATGTTTAAAATATATTAAAATCTTAATAAACAAAAACCTAAAATAAGAAAATCCCCATTTTCCTTTTCTCTTTCCCTCCCAAAACCCCCGTTTTCCCTTTCTCAATCTCGATGAATCCTTCCACCGCCGGATGAATCTCTACGCCACCGCCGGATGAATCTGCTCCACCGACTACCATAGTAAGTTCCTCTATCTACATATCTCACACGCACACATGCACAAACGCATTACAGAACACCATAGCACAACAGCACACACGCACCATAGCACAACAGCACACCATAGCACACACGCACACACGATGAATCTTTGTTTGTTTTGTATTTTTATTGTTCATATTTTGTTGTTTGCATATATTACTGATTTTGGTGTTGATTCCTCTCTGGATGAGCTTCAACGATGCCATACTCTCAATGCACACTCACCTATTATACCTTCAAAAGAACCCACATTGTTTTTTTTCATATAAAACACATGTGTTCTTCAAGCTGTAGGGGCTGTACTCACGTGCTCTTCAATTTCAGATGTAAATTTGGTTTGTTCAGATCTAATTATTCATTTATGTTTTTGTTCCAGTTATTCATCAAATTTCCTATTGGATATGTTTCAAGTTTCAACATTGCACGAAAGGTATTTGGAAAAATGCCCAGCTTAATGCATTAATTTTTTGTTTGATTTATAATGACTCCCTATGGACTAATAAATTATTACAGGTGCTTGGTGAACAAAGTGGCACATTGATGGACAGCGAGAGGCTAAGAATGGACAGGGGGATGGAATGAAAGAAGGGTTTTTCTCTTCAAGACAAGAAAAATTATAATCCCTGTAAGTGAATAAGCTAGCGTGTTTGTCTTTAATTGTGAAAGTAATTACAAAGTTTTCTCAACTTTCTAAGAGGCTACTTACCTTTTGCTTCAAAAAATTACGTTAACACCATGTAATTTAAAAAAAATCCTAAATATATGACAACAAGAATACAGAAATTCAGTGGTGCGTCCGCACCCTCTCGCGACTTATTGGGGACACCTTGCCTACCCCCCACCACAATCACAACCACACACAAAAGGTGAAACTAAAGTTTTCACATGAAAAATATGTATATGTTGGGACCACCCTCCCTTCGAAATGATGTATACTCTGTTTTGTGCCAAAGTTACTTTTACGCCAGTTTCTTTCGAAAAACAAGACGAAATGAAACGTGAATCTGAGAAATGAAGACTAGTGTACTGAAATGGTTGGGACTTATTTTAGAAAAAAATAAGTATCAATATGCACCCACGATGTTATTAATAAGTTTTTGACTTTAATGCTCTTGAATATTAAACATCTCTTGATTACTGGGCTCTCGTTAAATGTATTGATTCTATTGAATCCAAGCACGCGTAAACATATTTTTAATACTCTGGTATACCCTTTAATCTTTCAGTGCAGCGATAAGCTGGGCTTAACTCTTGAGTACTCTTGAGTTGGGTTCGTTTGCTGCCGGAGTAATGATTTCTACTACTGAATTTACACAGCATACTTTGGATCAGGTATGTCTTTTCTTCGAAACTAATTGTGCCTTTATGTTGTGTCATTCATCTTAATATATTATCTATCAAATATTCATGTATATATGTACAATTTTTGAAAGTCTATGTACACATGCTTATCAATTTAGCTTGATAGGTCAAAATAAAGTTCTAATTTTATTTTTTCTTCATTAGTCTACCTTATTAAGTCATCCTTTTATTTTGAATGGATATGCTACTTCATTAAACGTCAAGTGTTAGTTTATTGTAGTTTTAGAATTTATGTTCTATCCCCACAGAGATGTTTACTTCCGAGCTGTGTTTTCAATAAAGAGTAAACTTCCCCTTTTTTTTTAAATGAACATCATACTACAATTTCAATTACAAGACTAACTGTTTACAATTTAACTATTGGCTCAATATAGGCTGTCGAATGTTGCGTTAATCGTCCAATACTCCGAACCATTGAAGATTATTTTTACCGTATTAAAAGGCTATTTCTATAATATCTCAATGTCTGTAAATGGTACTCTCCAATAATTCCATGAATTATAATCTTCCTGCTCAACCATTGAAGTTGGTGGGAACATATCATTGACTAGTGTGTAAAGAGGTGTATGACCTCACAGCAGTTCTATGACTAATGACCACCTCACCCTTGGGGTTAATGATAAATATTTTTCCCTTCGGAATCCCAATCTTATGATAGCTGAGCTTATTAGTGTCTTTGTTACCAAAGCCTGGATAGAATGGATTGTAATCAGAAGGAAAAAGTGCTTTAATATCCTCTAAACAGGCGATCTTGAATTCATGTGGTGCTCTTCTTATTACTTCTCGGTACAATTAGGGAAATAGGCGATCAGCTGATATAACAACAGGTCCAGTGGGTAAAGCTTTCCGTCCTGCTTGATATTGACTAAATAACTTCTGGTTAAATATGCTTGAACAATAGCATGTGCACTCAGAAACATTATATTACACCCATTCTCCTTAATTGCACAGAAAATTCGAGCTACGCCAGATTGTGTCCAATCCCTTCCAACTAAGAGCATAAACTGACCAAGAACATCAAACTTGGTAATTATCCCATCAACATCTGAAATTACAATCCGTGCATTCCACTACCACAAGTATATATGAGCTTCAACCTTTTGCACTCCTAGGACCCTTGTAGAAAAAATGAAAGTGACCACATTTTGCCCTTCTCTTAGGTTTAAAGATTCTGTTTGCTCAGTAGTGGGGATATTTATCCTAAGAACTTGCTTATGAGGAGATAACAGAGTGGGTCCCACTGATTAATTTTCTGAGGGAGAATAGAAATCAATAATCACCTCCTCACTAGACAAGTTACTGCTAGTATCCTTGACCGCTTTAACCCTTCTAAATGTCTGCCATAGGCTCCATCTTCGACTAGGAGTGGTAGTGGGGCCTGCATCGTCTTCCTTGGATTTCGTTGCCTCCTCTACAGGAATTGCGTCTTTGAGATCAAGGGGTATTTCTAAACCATATGCATCCAGTCCAAGAATAATTGGAACAGCTTTATCCCACGGCAAGTACCTACCTCTAAATCTAACAACTAAGTTCTCATTTTTAACAAGTGATGCAAAAGAAAGTTTGAACTCTTCCTCAGATATACGGTGTGTGTTGAATACTTCGGCAGACACACTCAAACCCATACCAGCATGAAGTAAGGCCCGACAAAGAGATATTTCAACCCTCGTGCCAGAACCAGTTTTCTTATCTTTAGCGGGAAATATTATCTGTGTTACTGGGCTACTTCCTACCCCTTTTTCAGAATTTTTATGATCTGTATATAATATTTTTTCCTCAATGGATTCAACATCAGCTGGTAGATCTAAGGAAATCTCTCTTCTTAGATAAGATTTAGAGGAAGACAATCCATCAGTATTTCTTGATTCGCCGACACCTTCATCTTCAGTCCCATTGGTATTTTTTCATATCTTTAGTGTCTTCATGAATCTCTAATGAGGAACCATTTCCAACTTGCATGGGTAATTCTAATATCTCTAAACAGCTCTGAAATGTATCTTCACACTTACTAATAGCACATAGCTATCTATTTTGGAATCCTTCATGCTCTCCATCTTTTGCACAAACTTCCACTGGAATCTCATTACCATTGTTCATTTCGCAAGCATTTCCAGAACCAACTTTAGGTGTAGATGAATCCACGTCACTTAGATAACCAGTAGCCCATGATGGTTTAATCACTTCACCTGGGACTATATGAAACTGAGGTGTATGTAATTCTACATTCTTGCTGAAATTTACGAAATCGAACATACCAAGGGGTGGTCCGAAATTTACGAAATCGAACATACCAAGGGGTGGTCCGAAATTTACGAAATCGAACATACCAAGGGGTGGCCACAGAGTATACTAAGCTTCCAAACTTTCCCACATCATTTATCTGGTCTATCTAACACCAATTATCTCAAGACTTTATAGGATTTGACCAAATCCAAGTGATTTTTACGATCTAATCAAATAATCCCAAAAGATTAACATAGAACAAAACCCCAAAAAACAAGTTTCTCAAAGCGAATAGCACTAAGCGAAGTCACACACAATTGGTGACACGTATGGCACTGGACTTTTTCCATTGTGGGATTATTTTTGTCATGGGTTCATGTGGTCGAGGATGACTGAGGAAGCAAGACAGTCCTTGAGGTATCCTAAGTCTCTCTCTCTCTATGTGTGTGTGTGTGTATAATTTATGTTGGATCGATTTGAGGATCTTCCAGAGATACTACTATTTTAATGGATTGTGATGAGGTAATAGATGTGTAGTGTTTTTAGTTTAGTCATATTTTAATTTAAGTTGTGGAAAACTATGAATATATAAAAGATGTATATTTTTTAATGTCTTTGCACAAACTAATGATTGTAATTTGATTATTTGATACTTACAGGTAGAGATGACTCCCAAGATACATTTCATTTGAGAGTTAAATAAATCACAATATCTTTTCTTGGATATTTGTCAGGTAAACTAAACTGTTTTATTTTCTTACCTTTTTGTTTGACATTAATATTGTCTATATATGTTTAATTATTTATTATATTTTGTGAGGGTGTTTCATTAAGTTTTGTGGAATTCTTTGAAAGTACCCTACCATAATTCACACACATGTCCTTTGCCCTGTTCGTGCTCCCGCTGATACCCCAATTCTGTTATATATATATATATATATATATATATATATATGTATATTATATATGTATATTATATATGAATATATAACTTTATGTATATATCACATATATAACTGTTAAACAGTTATATATGTTATGTATACAGTATATACATATATAACTGTTTCACTGATATATAACTGTTACACAGTTATATATGTTATGTATACAGTATATACATATATAACTGTATATATATATATATATATATATATATATATATATTTGTTAAACATATAAGCATATAATGTTTAACAGTTATATATGTTTATATATATACATATTATATAAATATATATCTGTATAAACATATATAACTGTTAAACATATATATAAATCTAACTGATATAAATACAACCACAAAATGGTCCCGTAAGAGGCACGATAACCTCGCACGGGACCAACGTAACTCGTAGTAATTGACTGCGTAGTCACGTGACTCTCAGTTTGAGTGTACGACGTAAATTTGCAAAAAGATAGACGCCTTATAAGAGTCACGAACGCCTCGCACTGGATCAATGTGACCCGTAGGAACCGATCGCGTAGTCACGGGGCTCTCGGATTGAGTGTACGACGTAAATTTGAAAAACATTTAGACTTAAGCATAAAAACATGCAATTGAAGGGTGAAAACCTAAAACAACCACAAAACGGTCCCGTAAGAGGCACGAGCGCCTCGCACAGGATCAATGTGACTCGTAGGAACTGACCGCGTAGTCCCGGCGCTCCCGATTTCAGTGTACGACGTGAATTTGCAAAAAATTAGACTTATGCCTAAAAACATGCCATCGAAGGGTGAAAACGTAAAAAAACCACAAAACGGTACCGTAAGAGTCATGAACACCTCGCACGGGACCAATGTGACTCGTAGGAACCGACCGTGTAGTCACGGGGCTCCCGGTTAGACTGTACGACGTGAATTCGCAAAAAATTAGACTTATGCCTAAAAACATTCCATCGAATGGTGACAACGTAAAACAGCCACAAAATGGTACCGTAAGAGTCACGAACACCTCGCACGGGACCAATGTGACTCGTAGGAACCGACCGCGTAGTCACGGGGCTCCCGGTTTGAGTGTACGACGTAAATTTGCAAAAAATAGACTTAAGCATAAAAACATGCAATAGAATGGTGAAAACGTAAAACAACCATAACACGGTCCGATAAGAGTCACGAACACCTAGCACGAGACCAATGCGACTCGTAGGAACCGACCGCGTAGTCACGGGGCTCCCGGTTTGAGTGTACGACATGAATTTGCAAAAAAAATAGACTTATGCATAAAAACATGCTATCGAGGGGTGAAAAAGTAAAACAGCAACAAAACGGTCCCGTAAGAGTTACTAACACCTCGCACGGGACCAATGTGACTCTTAGGAACCGACCGCGTAGTCACGGGGCTCCCGATTTGAGTGTACGATGTGAATTTGCAAAAAATTAGACTTAAGCATAAAAACATTCCATCGAATGGTGAAAACGTTAAACAGCCACAAAACGGTACCGTAAGAGTTACGAACACCTCACACGGGACCAATACGACTCGTAGGAACCTGGACCGCGTAGTGACGGGGCTCCCGGTTTGAGTGTACGACGTGAATTTGCAAAAAATTAGACTTATGCATAAAAACATGCCATCTAAGGGTGAAAACGTAAAACAGCCACAAAACGGTACCGTAAGAGACACGAACACCTCGCACGGGACCAATGCGACTCTTAGGAACCGATCGTGTAGTCACGGTGCTCCCGATTTGAGTGTACGACGTGAATTTGCAAAAAATTAAACTTATGCCTAAAAACATTCCATCGAATGGTGACAACGTGAAACAGCCATAAAACGGTACCGTAAGAGTCACGAACACCTCGCACGGGACCAATGTGACTCGTAGGAACCGACCGCGTAGTCACGGGGCTCCCGATTTAAGTGTACGACGTAAATTTGCAAAAAATAGACTTAAGCATAAAAACATGCAATCGAAGGGTGAAAATGTAAAACAACCACAAAATGGTCCCGTAAGAGTCACGAACACCTCGCACGGGACCAATGCGACTCGTAAGAACCGACGGCGTAGTCATGGGGCTCCCGGTTTGAGTGTACGACGTGAATTTGTAAAAAATTAGACTTATGCATAAATACATGCCATCGAAGGGTGAAAACGTAAAACAGCCACAAAACAGTACCGTAAGAGTTACGAACAACTCGCACGGGACCAATGCGACTCGTAGGAATCGAACCGCGTAGTCACGGGGCTCTCGGTTTAAGTGTACGACGTGAATTTGCAAAAAATTGGACTTAAGCATAAAAACATTCCATCGAATGGTGAAAACGTTAAACAGCCACAAAATGGTACCGTAAGAGTTACGAACACCTCGCACGGGACCATTGCGACTCGTAGGAACCTAGACCGCTTAGTCGCGGGGCTCCCGGTTTGAGTGTACGACGTGAATTTGCAAAAAATTAGACTTATGCATAAAAACATGCCATCTAAGGGTGAAAACGTAAAACAGCAACAAAACGGTACCGTAAGAGACACGAACACCTCGCACGGGACCAATGCGACTCGTAGGAACTGACCGCGTAGTCACGGTGCTCCCGATTTGAGTGTACGACGTGAATTTGCAAAAAATTAAACTTATGCCTAAAAACATTCCATCGAATGGTGACAATGTGAAACAGCCACAAAACGATACCGTAAGAGTCACGGACACCTCGCACGGGACCAATGTGACTCGTAGGAACCGACCGCGTAGTCACGGGGCTCCCGATTTGAGTGTACGACGTAAATTTGCAAAAAATAGACTTAAGCATAGAAACATGCAATCGAAGGGTGAAAACGTAAAAAAATCACAAAACGGTCCCGTAAGAGTCACGAACACCTCGCACGGGACCAATGCGACTCGTAGGAACCGACGGCGTAGTCACGGGGCTCCGAGTTTGAGTGTACGGCGTGAATTTGCAAAAAATTAGACTTATGCATAAATACATGCCATCGAAGGGTAAAAATGTAAAACAGCCACAAAACGGTACCGTAAGAGTTTCGAACACCTCGCACGGGACCAATGTGACTAGTAGGAACCGAACCGCGTAGTCACGGGGCTCCCGGTTTTAGTGTACGACATGCATTTGCAAAAAATAGACTTATGCATAAAAACATGCCATCTAAGGGTGAAAACATAAAACAGCCACAAAACGGTACCGTAAAAGACACGAACACCTCGCACGGGACCATTGCGACTCTTAGGAACCGACTGCGTAGTCACGGTGCTCTCGATTTGAGTGTACGACGTGAATTTGCAAAAAATTAGACTTAAGCATAAAAACATGGAATCGAAGGGTGAAAACGTAAAACAGCCACAAAACGGTCCCGTAAGAGTCACGAACACCTCGCACGGGACCAGTGCGACTCGTTGGAACCGACCGCGTAGTCATGGGGCTTCCGGTTTGAGTGTACGACGTGAATTTGCAAAAAATTAGACTGATGCAAAAAAACATGCCATAAAAGGGTGAAAACGTAAAACAGCTACAAAAAGATACCGTAAGAGTCACGAACACCTCGCACGGGACCAATACGACTCGTAGGAACCGACCGTGTAGTCACGGGGCTCCCGATTTGAGTGTACGACGTGAATTTGCAAAAAAATAAACTTATGCATAAAAACATGCCATCGAAGGGTGAAAACGTTAAACAGCCACAAAACGGTACCGTAAGAGTCACGAACACCTCGCACGGGACCAATGTGACTTGTAGGAACCGACCGCGTATTTACGGGGTCTCCCGGTTTGAGTGTACGACGTGAATTTGCAAAAAATTAGACTTATGCATAAAAACATGTCATCGAAGGGTGAAAACGTAAAACTGCCACAAAACGGTCCCGTAAGAGTCACGAACACCTCGCACGGGACCAATGTGACTCGTTGGAACTGACCGCGTAGTCACGAGGCTCTCGGTTTGAGTGTACAACGTGAATTTGTAAAAAATTAGACTTATGCAAAAAAAATGCCATAGAAGGGTGAAAACGTAAAACAGCCACAAAACGGTACCGTAAGAGTCACGAACACCTCGCACGGGACCAATATGACTCGTAGGAACCGACCGCGTAGTCACGGAGCTCCCGGTTTGAGTGTACGACATGAATTTGCAAAAAATTAGACTTATGCATAAAAACATGCCATCGAAGGGTGAAAACGTTAAACAACCACAAAACGGTACCGTCAGAGTCACAAACATCTCGCACGGGACCAATGTGACTCGTAGAAACCGACCGCGTATTTACTGGGCTCCTGGTTTGAGTGTACGTCGTGAATTTACAAAAAATAGACTTATGCATAAAAACATGTCATCGAAGGGTGAAAATGTAAAATAACCATAAAACGGTACCGTAAGAGTTACGAACACCTCGCACGGTACCAATGTGACTCGTAGGAACTAGCAATTATCCCGCTTGACAGCCTCACAGAGTTTCAAGTAATTAAAATACCGACCTCCTTCAACCTATAATTAGGTTGGTCATGGCTTAATGCTATCGGGGAGGTTGCTTCTTCATTACATCAAAAGTTAAAATTCTTCTATGGAGAAAACTTAATCGCTTTGTCATGTGATACCTACTCTAAGGAGAAGGAACCAATACTTTAGTCCTGTAAATTCAACGCAAAGGTAAGGACATTTACATTAGTGGTTTCCAGTTAGAACCGCATGTACAAGTCATCTCTAATGGCACCAAAGAACATATTCCATCGCTCTAATCCATGAACGAGTGCTACAACGTTACACACATGATGAAAAAGATGAAGTACTGACTAGGAATAGACCTAAAAAAAACCAATAAGGGATCAGTGATCCCATTAAGGTCCCCCCCCCCCCCCCCCTCATAGCATTCCAACACTAAGGGGCTATATATATAACTGTTATGTATATATATGTATACAAAATGTGTATATATATATATATACATAATATATATATATATAATATATACAGTATATATAGTATATTATATATAATATATAATATGTATAATATATACTGTATACAATATATATACTAGTATATACAGTATATTATATATAATATGTATAATATATACTGTATATATTATATAATATTCAGTATATATATATATATATATATATATATATATATATATATATATATATATATATATATATATATATATATATATATATATTTATATATATACACAGTTTATATATTATATTATATATAATATAATATATATAATGTAATATAATATATAGTATAATATATAAACTGTATATATAAACTGTGTGTATATATATATATACACACATGTACAGTATATACTGTATATATAAAAATATATATATATATATATACATAATAGTATATATTATATATAATATATATAATATAATATATACAGTATATATAGTATATATTATATATACATAACAGTTATATATAGTATATATATATATAAACTGTGTGTATATATATGTATATACATATATATATACATATAAACTGTGTGTATATATATGTATATATATACATATATATACACAGTTTATATATAATTGTTATGTATATATATATATACATATATATACATAACAGCTATATATATATAACAGTTATATATAATATATACTATATAAGTTATATATAGTATATATTATATATACATAACAGTTAGTATATATATAACTGTTATGTATATATATATATATATATATATATATATATATATAAACAGTGTATATAACTGTTTTATATATGTGAATATTATATATATATATTCACATATATAAAACAGTTATATACACTATTATATATATATATATATATATATATAATACGACATGTACGATACTTGTAGTTTTGTCGACACATAAGCAAGTCGGGACCCTCTCGTTGACTAGAATGCTTGTTATTTTTGTTTCTCCATTGCAGTCCAGTATATAATGTTAACATGTGTCTTGGAATTTCAATGGTTTTGTAGCTTTTTTGCCCAGTATATATATACATTATGGTTTATCAAATGATTCTCTCTAGTCCCATTCCACTTGGAACAAAATGAAGCTATGGCACTTTAGTTTTGTGTCGTTAGTGAACACAATATGAATGATGAAATTTGGCAATATGGAACCCCCGTCAAGGGAAGTACATGGAGTGCTATTTGATGTACCACGGTGATGTCCCCATGGAAGTGAACAGATGACAGTTGGTTAGTTCACATCGAACACGGTTCAATAAGAATTTTGTTTCATTGAACCTTTTGTTAGACGAATTTGGGATTTTTTTTTATATTGTTGGATTTGTCGTTACCCCTTAAAAATGGTGGATAGTCCAATAAACAAAGGAGACTATGCCCAATTTATTTTAAAAATTGACACTTTATTTTTTAGACACAGTGAATTTGATTATTATAGTTATATATATATAATTGTTTTTTTAGACACTTTGTTTTTATAGTTATATATAAATGTTTATATATATATATATATAACTATAATAGTTATAAATTATTATTATCTTTTGAAGTCAGATAGATTATAATTTATTTTGTATTTTGTGTAGAATGAAAATGGATTTGCGACACATGGAAACGTCAATGGATACGGAGGATCGAGGTACGTAGTTACTCGGATACTTATTTAATTTTATTTAGCTACTCGGATACTATTTTTAGATATTAAATTGGCGAAAGGGATTTAATGGTGGTTTAGCTGCGTTTTTTGTTGTTGGGTTTATTTTAATGTTAAAAACATGTTGGATTTCATGAATAAGCAAAGGAAGCTCTGCCGAAATTTTCTGAAATTAAATAGTGTTTTAAATTGATCAAGTCAAACATACATGCATTTGAAGTTATACAAACCCATGTAGTAATTTATTTTTGTATCTTGTGCAGGTTATGATGGATTTTGCTTGGAGTTATTATGTTCGTGGTGGCTTGGAGCTGCGGTTTCTTATAGTGTAGGGGAGCGATATTGTCGTCGTTTTAGTTTACCTGGATATTTTTAAACATATTTTAATCTGTTAATGTATTAGGCTAGATCATGTTTACATCTTTTGTTACGTTCTTATTTGGGAGACATTTATTTTGTACCTTTATACTTGGATTGTGATGAAATATTATTTTGTAATTCATATTTATCAGATTTGGTTGAAAATTGCGGAATTTTGTATTCACTTATGATTGTATGAAAAATGCGTAATGTTATTTTGGATTAGAAGGTTGCACGTTTGATGAAAAAAGTGCAGGTTTAAAAGTGCTTACAATTGCGAAAAAAATAATAGGTAATAAATAAAAATATTGTACTTTTGGCAACACAATTTTTTGTCTCTAAAAGTTATCATCTACATATATCACTTTGGATATGGCAACACATGTTTGGTTGCCAAAGGTATGGCTTTTGGCAACACAAGAGCTGTGTTGCCAAAAGTCTTACCTTTCGCAACACAGCTCTTGTGTTGCCAAAGGTACGACTTTTGGCAACACAACTCTTGTGTTGCCAAAAGTCTTACCTTTGGCAACACAGCTGTTGTGTTTCCAAAGATATTGCTCTTGGCAACACAGGACCTGTGTTGCCAAAGGTATAGCGTTTTGGCAACACAACTTTTTTTGTTGCTGTTGAGTGACTTTTGGCAACACAAATAATATTTTTTATTATAAATTTGACAAATTAAAAAATACTTTTGGCAACACAATTGCGTGTTGCCAAAAGTATACTTTCAGCAACACAAGCCTGCTGTGTTGCCAAAGGGTTTCCTAGACAGGCAATGGGAAACAAGCTGGCAACAGAGTGAAATCTGTTGCCGATACCTTTTAGCAACAAAATTCTAACTTTAGCAACATAATTTGTATGTTGCTAATGGTGCAAATTCTTGTAGTGCATAGTTCCATGCTCCCAAGGTATGAATGCAATTATATATATATAGGAGTTTGTAACTTGTTTATTGGGTGTTAGGTTTTATAAAAACTGTGTTTTAAATTTTCAAAAAGAATTAAATAAAACTTTAAAATAAGTTTATAAAGTTTTCTGGGCCAAAATCGAATTTTCCAAAATTCTGGAAGTTCGTTCGATAGGTCGTTTGAACGAGTTTGCCAACGAGGTTCCAGTACAGGCCTATGAAATGTCGTTCGATATGTCGTTCGAACGAACCTTCTGTTCGAGCGAGATATCCAACGAGATTCTAACGAGTTCAATCTGGAACGTCGTTAGAAGTCTCGTTCGAACGAGATTTCGTTCGAACGAAATGTCGTTCGAACGAGATGCCAGGCGGGAACAGTTATTGGCAGTTTTGCACCCACTTCCCCACTAAGTTTTTAACCAACTTTTTCAGACTTTATCATGTGCGGGAAGAACATTTTCCAACTTAACTTTTCCATCCTAGTTTCATCTCTTAGAGACAGTTTGAGAGCAAATTGTTTTAAGGAAAATGTTCATGTTTTGAGTGCTAATTTTTAAAAAGAAATTCACTTACCACTCTAGTTTGTACACCCATATTGTTTATCTAAGTTCTTATATACATATCAATTGCTTGGAGTTTGGCACCGATTTTCTCTACACCAAATTGAAGAGAAGTTTCGGGTTTTGCTTCTACCTCCCACAAAGAAAGAAGAAGTGTTTTATGTTGTTTTACCCGCTTGGAGAAAGGCTTCATGTTCGGGTGACGGTGACCATATAAAGTCCTATCGGTGGATTCCGAGACCGCAGTGGTGTTCCAAGGTTATTCGCTAGGAAGAGGTTTCTACAAGAAGAAGCATCGGGGCTTGAGAGGGATCGAGTCGTGTGTTGTAAGTCTTTTTGTCTTGTACGTGTAATTCCGTATCTAGTGGATTTGTGGCTAGGGCCGTCCGAGGTTGTTTCCCGTCTTGGGTTTTTCCTCGTACATCGCGGCGTAGTGTGATTGATTTATTTTATCTTGCAAAATAACGTAGAACGCATGTTTAGAATAATCCAAGATAAAATTTGGTTTAAATCATCACACTCATTTAATTTGGTGCTAAATTAAATATTGGGTAAAGTTTATTTAATTCAAGTCTTTTGCTAAAATTTGGTTTCGCCTAATTTGCTAATATTGATAAATATGACTTAGGCGAATTCTAGGACTTGGATTAATTAATTGATTTAAGTGAATATATTAATTGATTAATTTTACTTCACTTGGTGTAATTTTAATTTGTTTAAGAAATTAAAATTTTTGTTTTAAAGTTGAACCATCCCACCGCTTCCGCATGCACTTTCAAAGTGGTATCAGAGCCGGAGCGCTAAGTTATCACGTTAAAGATCCGTTTTTCGGCCTTTTGTGTTTCCTTACCTTTTTAGGTGGTTCAATTTTTTATCACTCTCATATTTTTTTTTTCTCAATGGGACGTCTTAATGAAAATTTGTCCAATTTTAATGAAAATAAAATTTTTGATTTTCGAGAGGAATTAAATGGGCTTAACAAATGTAACGAAAATTTAAAGGAATTAAATTTGAGATTTGTAAAAAGAATTAAATTTCTTGAAAGTGAAAATTCTTGTTTTAAAGCTCACATTGAGTCTTTGCAAATCTCCTTATCTCAAAAAGATATTTTTCGTGAAAAGCTCATGGACTTACATTCAAATTTTGATATTTTAGAAAAGTCCAAGAAAGAGAGTGAAAATCGTGAAAAGACTCTTAGGGACAAGTTTGCTCATATTGAGGGAGAGCGTTTTAACCTTCTAGGAATTATTGAAAATTTAAAGGAGTCTCATAATTTTGAGGAGTCTAATTTATTACTTGAGTCTGAAATTTTAAAATTGAAAAATGATTCTCAAGACTCTCGTAGTAGTTCTAATGGTTCTAGCACATCATGCTCAACTTCTTCCATTGCTAAAGCTAAAACCATTGTTTATTTTAGAGGGTCAACTTTGTCCAAGGTCTTTAAAAAGGGTCACACCTTAGGTAACATTCCTCGTGTTTACACATGCTTGCATTGTGGTAGGAAATGTCACCTTAGGTCATTTTGTTTTGATCTTAAAAGAAGTCCAAGAAAATCTTTATCTAGCATTTCATTATTTCCTAATCCCCATCATGTTAAATATAAATCTATATGGGTTAGGAAATCATTATTAAATGCGCTAGATACAAGATTTGTTGATTCTCATTTACTATCACATGAAACCTCCTTTGCTAAATTTAAAGGTTTAATGTGTTAGTGTTTTATGCATACTCTAGCTTTTTGTGCTTCATATTATATATCATTGCTAGATGTATGCATGTTTAGTCATTTTCTAGTCATTGCCTCATTTCATATCATATGCTAGAAATTATGACGTGTTGATTTTTTGTAATATATTTCTTTTGTTTGAATTAACTGAATAATATAAAAAGATTTTTGTTTATCATTTGTGTTTTATCTGTTTCATTTGAGATTAATGAAAAATACAAATGATTTTTGTTTTGTCTTTTGAGTAAATATTTATTTTTGATTAAAAATGTTAAAAACTCAAAAAGATTTTTTTGTGTGTGTGTATTTTTGTTTGACACACTTTATGTGGCATATTTTTGTGTTTGAATCTCATCTTTTACGCTCCCACGTGGCTAGAACTTTTGGTTTAGATTTTCAATCCTTAAAATGTTCTTTACCATGTTTTATATGGACTAGTTGGATTTTGTATTGTTTAAATGGATTCTATTTTTATATGCCTCTTTTCACACATGTACGAGCTCTTTTGAAATCTTAATGTCACATGTTATATTTGAGCTTTTTGAGGTGTTCTCCTACCAATCTAGTCATCTACATATCTATGACCTAGGAGGACTAGTGCATGTCAAAATCCGTTGCACGTGAGCTTTGTGAGATAAAAATTATATATCTAAATGTGCACGGGGAAGGGCTCCGAAAGGATGAATTAAATCCTTTGCGATAGTAAGCCACCGTTTATTGGATCTAAAATAAATACGCGATCCAAAGGCCTAAAAACAGAATATTTGGCATTAAAAAGAAAACAATTGCCAAGGCCTATGTTTGTTTGATATATTCATTCAAAAGAAAAAGAATATATATGCTTATTGAGGGAGAATTGGATGGTATATCAACGGTTTGCACAATGTCCGTTTATCCTAGTTGTCTTTAATGTCATGACTCTATTTGGTTTGTAGAATCATCATCATGCTAGGCTTGTATGCATTGTGTATGTTTGTTCATTGAGTTCAATCTTCATATTATCACATGAGGTTATATTTAAATGTGATAAAGTTTGCAATCAAATGAGAACTCCGTGAATGTTTATTAAGTGTTTGGGTCTAAATTTAATTGTTGCTAGTTCACACCCCAACACTTACGTTTCCATATGACACATTTTTGCCATACGAGTGTGAAAGACTCCTATTATATTTTGTGTGTGTCATGTGTGTGTTTATATATATATATATCTGTATGTGTGCATTTTTTTGCTATATTTATAGTACATATATATATATATATATATATATATATATATATGATATTGTGTTTTGTCTTTGCCTTGCTTTTATTGCCCATATGCTTTCATGTCTTATCACTTTAAGTTTCAACATGCTGTTATGTTTTGATTCTTTATCCTTTGCCTATTCCTGAACAAAAAGGGGGAGAAAATGATAGGGGGAGAAATGGTATCTAATCCTATTATTATCGTATCTTAGTTTGGGGGAGATTTATCTTAGGGGGAGACGTCTTTCTAAGTAGGTCATGCGTTTGATAAAGGAGAAAATTAATTTAGGGGAAGTAATTTATTTTAATTGCATTTAATACTTTGATATTCCCTATACGTTTGATAGTTTGCTTAAGTGTGCAGGAATTATTCTAAAGCGGCATCTTTCAATGGCAAAGTGTTTGATCCTTGGGTTGAGTCAAGTTTGGGTGGGTTATGTTTTGAGTCTAGTGAGCTTGACGGCCCTTTAGGATTTTTGTTTGGTTTTTGTCCCGGAATAGCCAAAGGGGGAGATTTGTAAGGACACAAATTTCCAATTGAGTCCATATATAGTTTTGGCTCAATTCCGGACAAAAATATTTATTCATAGGATAGTATTTAATTGTAATATTCTCAAGCCTATGAAGTTTTTGTTAAAGACGTAGTGGCAAAGAGTATAAAGCTTCATCAAATATGCCGGTTTGCGTGCCTCGTTTCTACGTCATCAACCATAGTTCCATGCTCCCAAGGTATGAATGCAATTATATATATATATATAGGAGCTTGGAACTTGTTTATTGGGTGTTAGGTTTTATAAAAACTGTGTTTTAAATTTTCAGAAAGAATTAAATAAAACTTTAAAATAAGTTTATAAAGTTTACTGGGCCAAAATCGAATTTTCCAAAATTCTGAAAGTTCGTTCGATAGGTCGTTCTAGCGAGTTTTTCGTTCGAACCATATGTTGTTCGAACGAGTTGGCCAACGAGGTTCCAGTACAGGCCTATGAAATGTCGTTCGATATGTCGTTCGAACGAACCTTCTGTTCGAACGAGATATCCAACGAGATTCTAACGAGTTCAATCTGGAACGTCGTTAGAAGTCTCGTTCGAACGAGATTTCGTTCGAACGACATGTCGTTCGAACGAGATGCAAGGCGGGAACAGTTATTGGCAGTTTTGCACCCACTTCCCCACTAAGTTTTTAACCAACTTTTTCAGACTTTATCATGTGCGGGAAGAACATTTTCCAACTTAACTTTTCCATCCTAGTTTCATCTCTTAGAGACAGTTTGAGAGCAAATTGTTTTAAGGAAAATGTTCATGTTTTGAGTGCTAATTTTCAAAAAGAAATTCACTTACCACTCTAGTTTGTACACCCATATTGTTTATCCAAGTTCTTATATACATATCAATTGCTTGGAGTTTGGCACCGGTTTTCTCTACACCGAATTGAAGAGAAGTTTTGGGTTTTGCTTCTACCTCCCACAAAGAAAGAAGAAGTGTTTTATGTTGTTTTACCCACTTGGAGAAGGCTTCATGTTCGGGTGACGGTGACCATAAAAAGTCCTATCGGTGGATTCCGAGACCGCAGTGGTGTTCCAAGGTTATTCGCTAGGAAGAGGTTTCTACAAGAAGAAGCATCGGGGCTTGAGAGGGATCGAGTCGTGTGTTGTAAGTCTTTCTGTCTTGTACGTGTAATTCCGTATCTAGTGGATTTGTGGCTAGGGCCGTCCGAGGTTGTTTCCCGTCTTGGGTTTTTCCTCGTACATCGCGGCGTAGTGTGATTGATTTATTTTATCTTGCAAAATAACGTAGAACGCGTGTTTAGAATAATTCAAGATAAAATTTGGTTTAAATCATCACACTCATTTAATTTGGTGCTAAATTAAATATTGGGTAAAGTTTATTTAATTCAAGTCTTTTGCTAAAATTTGGTTTCACCTAATTTGCTAATATTGATAAATATGACTTAGGCAAATTCTAGGACTTGGATTAATTAATTGGTTTAAGTGAATATATTAATTGATTAATTTTACTTCACTTGGTGTAATTTTAATTTGTTTAAGAAATTAAAATTTTTGTTTTAAAGTTGAACCATCCCACCGCTTCCGCATGCACTTTCAGTATTACCCTTTCATATGTACATCATTTAATGTATTACCCTTTCACATTACAGCCTCAAGGGCTATAAATACATTATACAATCCTCATTGTAAGGGGACCGGGAATTTCTTGATAGAACTTGTAATCGAGAATTCCCAAACACTCAGCAATAACATAACAGTGGACGTAGGGCATTCTTATAAGGCTGAACCACTTTAAAAACTCTTTGTTTCATTTATTTTATCTGTGATTGAATAATTAGATACGATCTAATTTTTTACATCAACAGATTGGCGCCGTCTGTGGGAAACGACTGGTAATATCATTTTTTATCAAAAATAATTCATCACAAATGGCTGATATTCCAGAATCCAGCAATCGAAATGCTGGAAGCCCTCCAAATCCATCTGCTCCGCCAAATATTCTAGATCTGGCTGGAATAATGACAAATCTGGCTCAGGGCCAGACCGTCATGCAAGAAACTATGCGACAACTCATACAAACCCTCCATGGCGGTGCACCAACCCATTCGGGACTACGAAGTATTCAAAGAAATACCCTGCTCCTTCTTCACGTACTAGACGTATCGATTCATATCGCAATGAGGAGTCTGAAGATTTTTCTTATCAACCTGGACGAACTTCGTCAGTACGAGCCACAGATACTGAACAACGTATCACTCTCTCCCCAGAAAGGACAGTGCGCTAAAAAGATTAAGCAGAGTATATCCTTTCGATCGATTAGGTCCTAGGAGGAGAAAAAGTCCTCCTAGAGCCCCATCGAGGAGTTTTCGACGACCATCAGACTTAAGGGAAGGATCTGCCCAGTCGCGACCAGCTGCTCGTCAAGAGAGATCCCAGGAAGCTACATCAACGCGATCGGTTGCTCGAACCAATAGGCCCGAGGAAGGGAATGATGCATGGAAAGGCTCTATTCAAAGGCTGGAGGATAAATTAGGGGAAATGGCTAAGGCTAAGAACCCTCTACAACGAACCTTTGTTTGAGGAACACCTTTTGTCCAGGCCATTATAGATTTTCCAACACCATCAAAATTTAAAGCACCTGTTGTGACCCCCAAATATGATGGAAAGACTGACCCCGTCCTTCATATAGAACAATACCAAGCTGCAGCCGACATCTATGATGTTCCAGATGAGATGAGATGCAGGGAATTCTCAGGAACTCTTATCGGACCTGCTCAAATATGGTATAATAATCTTCCTCGGGGTAAGATCTCAACTTTTCTTCAATTGGCCGAGTTATTCATTGGGAATTTCTATTTTGGGGCAAAGCCAGTTAAACGAGTAGCACATTTATTAAGTGTTAGACAAAAGGCTGGTGAAAGTACCAGAGATTACATAACTCGTTTTAATAACGAGAAACTTGAAGTCATTGATTATGAGGAGAAGATAGCGATTACCGCCTTGATGAGTGGTCTACTACCGAATAAGTTTTACTACACTTTGGCCAAAGATCCACCTAGAACCATGTCAGATCTGATGGGAAAAGCTGCCAAGATTATGAATGCCGAGGAGGCTATGGCTGCGAAGAAGAACATGGATGCTAAAGAAACCAAGGTGGAAGGTGATAAAGCTAAGAAGAAAGAGCATAAGAACAATGGTAATGACAAACATTCAAAAACTAGGTCGGTATGGGACGTAATGAAGAAATTTGATAATTATACTCCTTTGAAGAAGGATATCAACCATGTTCTAGAGGAAATCAAGAACAACGAGGAATTAAATTGGCCAGAGAATGTGAAGGCAGACCCTAACAAGAGGAATAAGGCGAAGTATTGCGAGTTTCATAAAGATCATGTCCATATGACCAAAAATTGCATAGCTCTTCAAAATGAGATTGAAACACTCATCAGACGAGGAAAGCTGTCAAAGTATGTTGATCGTGGAAACGAAAGAAGAAACAACGATCGAACAAGAGAGAGGTCTAGATCTCCTCGTCGAGCAGAGGAGAACAAGAAAAGGAACCATGAAGTTGATCCCGAAAATGACCCCTGTCTTCCCAAGAGACCAAGGCAGCCAGAACGAGAGGTATTTTCAATACGCTTTGGGTCATTTGACTGTAATGTTATAACATGTGGAGATACAGGAGGAGGAGACCTTACTGCCGAGAGAAAAGCTTACCTCTGTGAGGCTCAAGCTTGCTCATATATTCAACGAATAAATCTAGCTGAGGAGGATCACCCGAGAAAGGTAAATAAAGAGAAATTAGTCATTGGTTTCTCAAAGAATGACCTCGTAGGTGTTCTATACCCTCATGATGACCCACTGGTGATCAAAATGAGGATGAAGGAAGTAATAATTTCAAGAGTACTCGTCGACAATGGTAGCTCGGCAGACATCATGTTCTACTCGTGCTTCGATAGTTTAAATCTAAAGCTATCTCAACTGGAGCGTTATCATAGACCCCTCCTCGGCTTTGCTGGCGAGAAAGTATTTCCACTTGGGACGATCAAGTTGGATATATTCATTGGTACGTGGCCTGCTTGTCGAACAGAAAGAATACGTTTCTTCATGATGGATAAGAATGTTCAATCATCATGGGAAGAGTAGGATTGAAGAAGTTCGAGGCTGTACCATCTACAGTACATCAATGCCTAAAATTTCCAACAAATTTTGGAGTAGGAGTTGTGAAAGGTGATCAGAAAGTAGCTCGGGAATGCTATTATTCATCCGTCGAGTAAGAGGAACTGGAGGAATCAAGGAAAAAGACTATTACCTATCAAGTTGATGAAGGTGCAGAAATTGAAACATTGGATCCTAGAGATGAGTCTCAACTCGTGAAGGGTCAAGTGGTGGAAGCTACTGAAAACATCATTCTGGACGACGAGCACCCTGAACGAACTACTAAAGTAGGTTCGTTATTGGAAGCCTCACTAAAACAGGAATTGATAACTTTCCTAAGAAGCAGAAAGCAAACTTTTGCGTGGAGTCATGACGATATGCCCGGAATAGATCCAAATTTCTTATGTCACGAACTCAATGTGAATAAGGAGATCAAGCCAGTGAAGCAGAGAAGAAGAGTGTTCAGCCCCGAGAAGAATCAAGCTATACAGGAGGAAGTCGAGAAGCTCCAGAAAGCTTGCTTCATTGAAGATGTTAAATATCCAGACTGGTTAGCCAATGTGGTGATGGTAAAGAAGAAAAACAATAAGTGGAGGATGTGTGTAGACTTAACCGACCTCAATAAAGCATGCCCAAAGGATCACTTTCCATTGCCCCGAATTGATCAACCGGTGGATGCTACCTCAGGACACGAGCTGCTGAGCTTCATGGATGCTTATTCTGGCTACAATCAGATTAAAATGAAACCTAAAGACAGGGAAAGTACTTCTTTCATTACCCCTAGGGGAACTTATTGTTATAATGTTATGCCTTTTGGTTTGAAAAATGCAGGTGCGACATATCAACGACTGATGAATAAGGTCTTTGCTGAACAAATCAGTTGCAATATGGAAGTCTATGTTGACGATATGCTGACAAAGAGCAAGAAAGCTACCGATCATCTAGTTGACTTAAGTCAGACTTTTGATCAACTGGATAAATATCAAATGAAGCTGAACCCTACGAAGTGCATATTTGGAGTACGAGAAGGCATGTTTCTCGGGTACATTGTCAATCAACGAGGGATTGAGGCAAATCCTGAAAAGATCAAAGATCTATTAGGGCTGCGATCTCCAACGACGAAGAGAGAGGTGCAAAGTCTTACAGGACGAGTAGCAGCACTCAACAGATTTGTATCACGAGCAACTGATTGATGTCTCCCATTCTTCAAGACACTTCGAAAGACTTTTGAGTGGAATGAAGAATGTGAGAAGGCTTTTCAAGACTTGAAGAAATACTTGGGAGCACCTCAACTGTTGTCCAGGCCGGTGATGGGAGAAAAATTGTACTTGTATCTAGCAGTATCGGAGAATGCAGTTAGCTCGGCGTTGATAAGAGTGGAGAATGGAGTACAAAAACCAATCTACTACACAAGTAAAGCCTTCCGAGGAGCAGAGATCAGATATCCAAGGCTGGAAAAGTTAGCACTGGCGCTGATTGAGGCGAGTAGGAGAATGAGGCCATACTTCCAGGCTCATACTATAGTCGTATATACTGATATGCCGTTGAGGCAAGCCCTTCATAAACCAAAAAAATCAGGGAGATTGATGTACTGGGCAATAGATCTCGGTGAATATGATATAATTTATGAACCCAGATCATCGCTTAAAGGGAAAGCTGTAGCGGATTTTATAGCAGAGTTCACCTATCCTGATACCCCCGAGGAGCAAAAGTTGCTCGCTGATCAACCTGTGGATGTTATAGGATCATCAAACACAAGCTCATACCAGCTCAGGTTGGTAAAAGGGCAAGTGGATGTTATAAGACCATCAAATTCGAGCTCAGACCAACTCCGGTTGGTAAAAGGGCAAGAAAAGATGATCGACGAAGAGCGAGAAATATCAGGGGAAGATGAAAGGAAGCAACAAATATTTCACCGAGGAACTCTGATAGATCAAAAATTTGAAGACGAGTTACCTATATGGAGGTTATATGTAGATGGCTCATCTTGCACTACAGGATGTGGCGCGGGGATAGTTTTGAGCACTCCGGATGAGGTCGACATGGAATACGCCATACGTTTCCAATTCAAGGCTTCCAATAATGAGGTTGAGTATGAGGCCATGATTGCAGGTCTTAGTTTGGCAAAAATTATGGAGGCGCAGCAGGTTATTGTTTTCAGTGATTCTCAATTGATCGTAAACCAAATGATGGGAGTATATGCAGTAAAAGGAGAATTAATGATCAGATATCACGTGAAGGCAAAGAAGCTGGTGTCAAAATTTACTGCTATTCAGCTGGTCAGAATACCGAGAATAGAGAATGCGAGAGCAGACGCCCTAGCTCAATTAGCATCAGCTACTCGTACCGAGCTACGATGAATAATCCCAATTGAAGTGTTGGCTGGTCGGAGTATAGATGAAGATCTGACGATGAGCTTTATCACCCTTGATTTAGGACCATCTTGGATGGATCCCATCAGGGCATATATTGAGGAGGGAGAATTACCAACTGACAAGCTCGCAGCCAAGAAATTGAAATTTAAAACTGCTCGGTATGTATTAACTAACGGTATTCTATATAGACGAGGAATTATGGCAGGTTTGCAGAGATGTGTTCATCCCACCGAGGTGAAAGATTTAATTGAAGAGATCCATGAAGGGTCCTGTAGAGCCCATGTAGCAGGTCGAACGCTTTTGCAAAGGGTGATGACGCAGGGATACTACTGGCCGACGATGAGGGCTGATTGTATAGCCTATGTCAAGAAATGTGACAAGTGCCAGCATTTTTCCTCCATCCGAAGAACTCCACAAGCATTGTTGACACCCATCACTTCCCTTTGGCCATTTGCCATGTGGGGTATAGATTTGGTTGGCCCACTGCCAATGACCAGAGGAAGGTTCAAATACCTCGTCGTCGCAGTGGATTATTTTACTAAGTGGGTAGAATCTGAGCCTCTCATTGATATAACGTACGACAAGGTTTACCAATTTATTTGGAAGAACATTATTTGTCGATATGGTCTTCCTCATGCCTTCATCACATACCATGGAACACAATTTGATAACGAGGAGTTAGCGGCCTATTGTCATCAGTCAAACATTTTGAATATCCACTCAGCACCAGGCCATCCTCAAAGCAATGGACAAACTGAAGTGATAAACAGAACGCTGCTAAATGGCTTGAAGAAAAGACTGGACGATGCGAAAGCAAATTGGATCAACGAGTTACAGTCAGTACTGTGGGCTTATCAAACTACTCCCCGAGTAGCAACAGGGGAATCTCCATATATGCTAGCGTTTGGAAGTGAAGCCGTTATACCTGCCGAGTTGGGCCTCCCAATACACAGGGTACCAAATTTCAATTCTCGTGTCAGCGACTTAATGAGAAGATTGGATTTAAACATGCTCGAGGAAGTTAGAGAAGAAGCATCCATCAGGAATGCTGCATACCAACAACGAACTGCTTTGTTCTACAACAAGAGAGTGAAGAAGTGCGAACTGAAAGAAGGAGACTATGTGCTGAAGAAAGTGATTCAAAAGCACAACAAACTGGAGGCAAACTGGCATGGAACATACCGAGTTACAGAAGTTGTTCGACCAGGAACTTATCGAATAGCAACTTTAGAAGGGGAGGAGTTTAAAAATGCATTGAACGCAGAGCACCTACGCAAGTATTATCAGTGATGAATAAAATGAAGATATTCTGCCGAATTCTCTCTTTTTATTGAAAGTTTTTCGGGGAATAGTGCTACACACAACTCGGCAAAACTCGGACTACTCAAATTTATTCTCGAAAAAGCCAACTAAGGTTGGTCGAGAAACCTATATTCCTCCGGGAAGTAAAGCTACCTATATTCCTCCGGGAACTAAAGCTACCTGTATTCCTCCGGGAAGTAAAGCTACCTGTATTCCTCCGGGAAGTAAAGCTACTTGTATTCCTCCGGGAAGTAAAGCTACTTGTATTCCTCCGGGAAGTAAAACTATATGTTCCTCGGGAAATAAAAGTATTCTTAAAAATGACAACTTATGTTGTTTAGGCAGTAAATATATTCTCGAAAACGCCAACTAAAGTTGGTCGGGAGTTAAGATTATTCCAAAAAGTGCCAAAGCTCCTCGTAGAGGAAAAATTGACTAACTATGGCTGGTCGGGGATAAAAACCCACTAACTATAGTTAGTCGAGAAGGAAATTAATCGACCTTGGTTGGTCGGAAACATTTTATGAATACAAGAAAGTGATCGAGCAAAATTTTTTATACTCGTAACTTTTTAAGTTGATCGAGAAACAAAACATCATTTTTATCAAATGATTACCACAAATTCAAACTACTCGACAATAAGTTGGTCGACGAATAACACAATATCATTATCTTTTTAACAGATACACATGCACAAATATAAAGTGTTTTACGAGACAATAGCAATTAAGATTGCGAACAAAAATAAAAGTCTTTCATTAAAATCAAAAACAAATTACATTGAGAATGAAATGTATACTAACTATTACATCAAAATTCCTACTCTATTGGTTTCTTCCCCTCTGCTTTTGATACAGGTTCCTCGCCAGCAGGCGGATCATTTAAAGCAAGAGGAGAATTTATAAAGTTCAAATCTTTTAACATCCTGATATTCATCACGGATGGTCGATCTAGGAGGTACTCGGATGAGATATCTCGACATTTGAATGGAGATTATAGTCGCCGAGATATTTGGAAATCAAGCATCGAGGAATGGCCCGAGCAGGGATCCAACTCATATCCAGTTTGAATGGTGGCACGGGTAGATCGAGCAGCCTAGGATCGTGGTAGTCCCACATGTAATGACCTTGTTCGAGTTGCAGCACACCTAAGGCATTCAACCAGCCTTGCTTGTAGCCCTCATTATTGGCATTCTGGATACGATCGTCTAAGTGATAGAGAGCCTCATTGTACCCAGTCATCCAGAACTCCCTGGGTTGTTTGTGGAATTGATATGTCAATCTTTCCAGCTGTTCGTGGAGATTTTTTATGAAGAGTTCCTTATTCTCCAGGACAGACTTCTGCGTAGATTGCTGCTCTTCCAGGTCCCTGATCTTCTTTGACATTTCAGCCAACGCCTGGTTCTTTGCCATTAATTGGAAAGCTTGATTCTCTAAAGCAGATTGAGTCCTCTGTTCCTCGACAGGAATCCGAGCTTCTCTTGCTCGTCCCCGAGGAGATCTTGCTCATCCACGAGAAGATGTAGAGGGGCCAGCTCTCTTGAAGGTCTCCAATTCGTCCCTCAAGTTGGCGTTCTCAACCTCCAAGAACGAGAATCCCTCATCAGTCACTGGGATCAAGGCTTTTGAAGTGGAAGTTGTAGACTTCAACTATGACAACTCTCTTTGCAAGTTGTTATTCTCTTGCTCCAATAACTCGGCTATTTGTCTGCACTCCTCAACCTCACCCCTTAGAGTTCTCTCCCTCACATCGTAGCCAGCAAAACGCTTCTCGTGTCCCTTGTCGACAATGATTTGCTGATATTTCTTCTCATACCCCTCGTGCAAAAGGGCAGTGGATTCTTTGTATTATTGATGAAGGTCTTCAAGAATGCCTTGGAGATCCTCGATCATATCATAATAAGACACATTATTGGCCACTACATGATCAAGCAGACACTTCAAGTATTGGTAGGCCTCAATTTCCTGTTCTGAAGAATCTTGGCCGAGGATGTCGACGACTTGTGTTGCACTCAGATCTGTGTGACCAGCCTTAAAATATTCATTGCATTGCCGCAACAACTTTGTATCATGAGCAGACAGTAATTCCATCCTGGCCAGAAACTAGTAGAGGAAGAAAAAGCAGTAATCAATAATCAAAATAGAGAATGAAGAAGAGACAATAGTATGAATAAACACAAGTTCAAGTTTTATTATATCACCAGTTTCGGAGTTACATAGTTCAGGATTACATTTTGTCAAAGAAAAATAAAATAGATAGAAGTCCGAACAACTCTACACCTTTTCCTTGTCTCCCAAAACTTTCTCAGGAGGCTGGGACGAGGAAGTAGGTTGCTCGAATGGAGCAGATAGTAGCTGGGGAAGTGCTGGAGGTTGCTCGGAGGAAGTAGCGAGCTGCTGAAGTTCCTCGGTAGCAGGCTGGATGGCTGGGGGATGATCTCCCATCACCATATAAGACTCTTCGGAGGAAGCTTCGTCCTCTTCTTCGTCTTCAGGAGTTGGAGGGGGACCAGGGATGTGTCGCTGAAAGAGTTCGGAATTTTCATCCACTTTCATCTCCTGTAGAGCAGCGACCCATCCATCCCTAAAGTACTTGAGGCTGCCATATTCTACTTGCGATATAATGGCAGACAATCCCTTGTTCCACCTCTTGTCCCAGCCAGCGCTGAAAGACATCTTCACAGCCAACTTTCTCTTTAACTTCTCCAAGGAAAGCTTCTCGGACAGAAGGTTTTTAGCAGTCTTCAATTTATTCTCAATCTCCTCCTTCTGTCGACTTACTTCCCGAAGTTGGATTAATTCTACTTCAGCAACCTTGAGTTTATCTTCAAACTCCTCAGCATTCTTGAGCTTCCCTTCAAGCTCTTTATTTTTCTCCTCCAAGTCCTTTATTTTCTTCTCCAACCCCTTGGAGACTTCAACAACTTGAGCTTTCTCCTGCTCGGTGGAGGTAAGTTTCTTCTCACAAACAGCCTTGTCAGTATCATACTTCTGACGAGAGTCTTCCAAAGACTTAATAGCTTCCTCCAGAGCTTCCTCCACACTAGATGAGGAGCTTGAAGCTTTAATCGCCTCATCTTTCTTCAAAATTGTATTGAAGCAACTCACCAACTGTGAAAAGAAAATGAAAGCAAGTCAGAGACAGATATAAGAAGGGAAAGATGAAAAGTTCAAAGTAATAAGACTTACAGAAGCAATATGGCGAGCGGCCAATGAGGTGACCATGTCCCGAGAAAGGTTCTCCTCAATACCTTGGATCTCGGGAATGATCCAAGTCTTCACCGAGCCTATGGAATAGCTCGGGGGAATAAAAGTAGGAACACCAGCTCCACTAGTCGGGGGCTGAGAGGCGGTGTTAGCCAAATTGACCGAGGAGCTCTTCTTCAGCTTCCTCGGAGGAGCAGGAATAGATTCTACTAAGGAGGAACTCTTGGTCGGTGATATTAAAATCACTTCTCCTGGAGCAGTAGACTTGCTTGGAGCTACTGGGGGCTTCTCTACAACTTTCACAGGAGCAGCCGAGGAAGGAGCATCAACTTTCTTTGTCCCTTCTGGGACGTCAATCTTACTTCTGTTTGCCTCTCCAGCACCAGAGGCAGGTTTCTCGAAGAGAGTGGGAGGTCTTCTTTTCTTCATCCTTTCACTTAAAGGAACGTGTGACTCAGGCGAAGAACTGGTAGAGGCTAGTACTGGCTCTGCGTCGCTTATTACCGGACGAGCAGTAAAAGAAGTGGTGTAAATCTTGTACTGCAGCAGATATGAAGCTGACCTAATGTGCTCGTCGAAAACAGACTGATGCAAACTCCAGATAAGTTTCAAATGTCTTATGTTAACGTCTGCCTCTTTTGGACACTTTCTTTTACTGTCAACTGCAAATAAATAAACATTGAAATATCAGTGGCACATTTTATCAAACATAGAGGAAGCATAATTTCAAAATAAATAAAATAAAATAAAAATAACCTATCCCATTGCCATAAGGAGGGCATCTGGGACCCTGATACACTTCATCTCCAGATAAAGGAGCATGTTGCCAATTTTTTATGATAACCCCGTGCTCAAAATAGTCCCTATTGGCATCCGGGAGATTGACCACTAAAGCCCTATTTAAAAATCTAGTTTTTAAATAAAAGGTGTTATCACCAACTGCCCATCTAAAACAAAACATTATTTTTGGAATTCCTATACGAGTTCCATGGATTTGATTTAATCTATGAACCCCATTAACTATTCTCCATGTATTGGGGCTATTCTTGCAGGAACAACGTCAAAGTATTGACAAAATTCCAGACATAAGGGATTTAGTGGAAAAGAAAATCCACACTCAGCAACAAAGAGACTGGGGAACCAATGTCCCTCAGCCAAACGGAAATAATCAGAAGGCTTAGAAAGCTCTTCCAGAACAACCCAGGAGGGAATAGAAAAATCAGAGCGAAACTTATCAAGAGATTCAACAGGGTAAACCATGATGAATAAAGGAAATGAAGAAGAAGGAAGAAGATCTTACAAAAAAAGAGTGGATCTGTTGACAACGAACGATGGAAGAGATGAATACACAGGAGAGAAAGAGACGATGGAAAATTCGAAAATACAAATTTGAAAAAGTAGAAGACGATGGGATTGTCTGTGACGCTTAAATATCTTGCCTTGAGAAAAGAAAAAAGTAATGATTACAAAAAGAAACGATTACGCTACCGGCGGCTAGAAGGACAAAAAGTACGCGGAGATCGAGGCGGTTATAAAAAAATTCAAAAAAGCCTGATTCTATGAATTTAGAAGAAGAAATAATTACAAAAGACTCCTAAATTTCAGGATGACCATTTAAAACTGCCATATTCCGAGAAAGAATGTTCCACACTCCTCAAAGTTCGAACTATGAAACATTGGGGGCTTCTGTTGATACCAAATTTAGTCTGCTGACATGGCTCAATAAAGTGAAGACACGTGGCAATCTACGTGGCAACAACAAACACTTCCGAGGAACTCACACGCTCCGAGGAACCATACTACAACGAGGAACACTGCTTCCCCGAGGAACTCATACGCTCTGAGGAATTCAGAAGCTCCGAAGAACTCTTAAACACCGAGAAGCTTAGGCGGTCCGAGCAACTTAGGCAGTCCGAGCTGCACCTCGAATAAAGCATTAATAGCAGGATAACCAACAGTTTGACTGTTCATTAAATGCTTATCATTCAGACGCATGCGCTTAAGGGGCATTGAATGTATTACCCTTTCATATGTACATCACCCTTTCACATTACAGCCTCAGGGGCTATAAATACATTGTACAATCCTCATTGTAAGGGGACCGAGAATTTCTTGATAGGACTTGTAATCGAGAATTCCCAAACACTCAGCAATAGCATAATAGTGGACGTAGGCCATTCTTATAAGGCTGAACCACTTTAAATACTCTTTGTTTCATTTATTTTATCTGTGATTGAATAATTAGATACGATATAATTTTTTACATCAACAATTATATAGGGGTCATTGTGGACAGTTAAATTGGGGAATGATTCTTTATGGACTTGGAGGAAATTGTGGAAATTGAGAGACTATGATAGAAATTTTATCAAATAAAATATTGGGAATGGGGAGAATACTCATTTTTGGATTGACAATTGGCATGAGAAGGGGACTCTTATTCAAGTATATGGGGATAGAATTATATATGATGTAGTTAGTCATAGTAAACTTAAAGCCTTTGAGTACATTGATAGGGATGGGTGGAAATTTCCTAGAGTAAACTCTAACGAGCTAATTGACATGGCTAATACTATTGTTGTCCCTTAAATTAATTGTGAAGATTGGATTACTTGGTCTATAGCTAAAATAGTGCCTACAACTGCAGAGATACTTATGATAAGCTTAGACAGAGAAAAGAGGTGGTTTGTTGGGCAAATACTGTTTGGTTTAGTAAAATAATTCCTAAATTTGCCTTCATTTTATGGGTTAGTTGTGTGGATAAGCTATGGACTAGAGAGAAACTGAAAAATTAGGGGATTATAAATAATGACGTGTCTGTGCTATGTGGCGTCCATGAAGAAAACATAGATCATCTATTCTTTAATTGCCAATTTTCCAGACAAATTTGAAGGAAAGTTAATAGTCTCAATAACAGAAGTAGTGATAGAAGATTTTTAGAACAAATTATGAGATTAAATGTTTGTAGCAAGGATTTGTATATTCTGATTCAACAACTTATTTTTTCTATTTCTGTTTACCATATATTGAAAACAAGAAATGAGATTTTTTTTAAAAATAGCTTCATCAGTATGGAAAAGACCTTTGCAAGTATTGTGAAAATGGTTAGTGAAAGTGCATGCAAATGGAGGGGGTTCAAGAAATGTGCAGTTAATGAGGATTTATGCAGGAAATGGGGTATAAGTTCTAATATACTTACCTTGGGTGACTTATAGCTTTGCATGTCGTTCCAGTGGTCCCTTGGTGACTTTGGGGGCTTCTTCCAGTGGTTGGGGATGGTTGTAGCTACCTCTTATCTCTAAATGGTGTTCTTCTTGTGTTTGGTGGGCAAGTTTTTGGATATCTAGTACTTGAGTTATGGATTCTTCAGACCTCATGCTGAGAAAGGGATCTGATGGGTTGACTAGTTGTTGCTTGATCTCAATTGGGTGAGAAACATCATCTTTTGAATGCTAATGGGTGTGGAGAGCTCTTTTTCGATGTTTCAGCTGTGTTGATTCTATTGAAAGAAAGAGGTTCTTTATTGTTTGAGAATTGAAGATTTTGTGATTTGTTTGGAAGATTGAATCTTTCTTCTTTGAATTTTCGGTTGTAGTATGTTTAGTATCTTTGAAGAGATGAGAAAGAAGTATCCTATTTAGACTTGTTGATGGAGGTTCGTTGATGGTTTTGGTTTGTTTTGATGGTTTGGTATTCCAAGAAGGGTTTGTAGTGGCAGACAAGGTGTTATTTGTGGTTGTATTTGATTGGCCTGTGTGGAGGTGGTCCATTTTCTGTTTACGCGTGGAATTGTGGTGAACAGCAGGGAGTGTTTGTATAGAATTTAGGTCATGTAGTCTTGGCTGGGTTGTTTTGTTAGTTTGATCCGCAATTTGGATCCGTGTTTTGGGTTGTGTTAGGTTGGCCTTCTAGTGTCAGGCCTTTGTTTGGTGTTTGTTTGTTTGGGTTGTGTTGTATATCTTGTGGACTTTTGCCTTTGATTTATATATTTCATTACATTCCACCCAAAAAAAAGAGAAAAATGTATACGTAATATTACTCTTTATGATATCTCACTTAAACCTGACAATTTTTGACACGAAAACCCGTTTACGGTAATAACCTGAAATGACCAGAACATGACACAATTAGCTTGTATAGATTTAAAATTACCCAAAACTTATACTCAAATCAAAATCAACGCGACCCGAAAATGACACGAGTAACCCGAATTGCCACCCCTAATATCACTCCATCTTTCATTTCATTACGCAACAATCCCCTCATAGATAATCAAATCCATATCCAACAAAATTGAAAATTCTCAAAAGTAGGAGAGGTAATTATATTGGGATTCGTTGTAATTTTGCTAAATTTAAAGAGGTGGGCAAGAAAAAGATTTAGAAAAAAGGGTGAAATAGAATTGGGTACAATCCATTTTTTATATATACCGATGACCTTGAGGCGTTAAGAAAAAGGTATTTTTTTTTTACAAATTTCCCAATAATATACCACCAAAGTGGCTATGTAAATGGTCCCAACCAAAAATTTACAAAACAAAGGAACCAAAATAAATTACGTGTAGTACAATCAAGGTTCTTTATCCAAGGTCACTAAACTCTTGGTGTAGATGAAGACGAAATAATTTCGAGAATAATCTTGCTATTGATATCATAGTTAACCAAGTTTAATGACTGTTTGACATCATGAATTTTTTCTAATTTTGGGGTGTTGATGGGTAGAACATCAAGGGGGGTGATATCTTTATTTACGGATTTTGAAGGAGGAAATAGAAAATCAGTGGGGAAGAAGTTGTACTCATGGACATCCATAGAATGAGGAGAGAAGTTTTGGAGGGTTATACTTTGAATGAGTTCTTTTAATTATGTCTAAATGCAATTAATCTTGCACATATTTATAGAAGAAAAAAAGAGAAAAAAAGGCATGACTTTGGGTTCTTAAGTTCTTTGCTTGGCTGCTTTGTTTGGTTGAAATTCCAACAATATTCCGAGTCGTTGCTATTCTTCATGCTTACTTTTTCTTTTTTTTTACATAAGCAAATAAAGATATAGATTATGCACTTTTAGAAATTAAAATAATATTGATTATGGATATAGGACAACAAACATTTCATTTCCGTTTTAGTTCCTATTTTCAAATTATCGGTTAACGTGGCATGCTGTGATTAGTTAACGTTTTATGAATTTGGGTCAAACTACATTAAAGTATCTCCGTTTCAAATTAAAAGTAAATAATATCTTTTTGTATAGAATATGAATGTAATTAATTAGAATATGAATATACTCAATTAATTATCAAAATAAACACGTGTTAGTTATAGTTTAATTTGGTGTGTTGTTTATGTTAAAAAATTAGAGTGAACTCTTAATTCAAAACAATATAAGAAGAAATAGTGATCTCTTAATTCGAACGAAAGAGAGTGTATGACAATACTCGTTGGGTATTAAGTAAGATTTGTATATTTTTTTGAAGGGTTATTGAATGTGAAGTTTCAAATATAAATGTGAAAAATATGTCTCAAATCCTCCTTCGTTGATAGTTTCGCTTTTGTTTGTACTTGAATTGAGAAATAAGAAAAGTTATTTTTTCCATAGATTAATGATACACCCATCGACACTTTCTCACTATCATGGAATTTGTTTATTTCATTATATTCAATAAAAGAAAATTGGACTCTTAATTCAGGACAACCCAAAAGAAATAGTGGACTCATAATTTGGAATGAAAGGATATTATTAGGATAACAAAAATACTACTCGTGTACATTAGACTTGTAGATGGGTCATGCTAGTATCGGTTTTATCATGTTTGGATATTACCAGTTTCATGTGGGTGAACTTTTTTATCATGTGAATAAAAGACATTATAATTCACCATGTTATCTTTACGTGTTGTGTTGTATTAACTCGTTATTATCCATCTGAATAAATATTTATTTTAAATGGTATACAGATTGACACATTAGTCATCAACATATCCAATCTATAGAACTATATAAAAATTATTGTCTCAAAATTATGCGAGGCTGATATGTGACCGTAATAAAAACTTGCTAAGTGAATTTATCACTCCGCTATTTTTCTTAGAACGTCCAAATCTATGTTTATATACACGTGTACTCTTACATTAATAAATAGTTACCCCCAAAAGTAATTTACAAAGCAGGTCAACAGTCAAGCGTTGGAGACTCATGGAGGCACCATTTTGTAGATATTTTTTTAACTGACGTTAAAGCATTTACTGCTTTATTTTTTTCATTCGTCTCCCCAACATAACATGAGACGATGAACTAGTCTGGGTTTCCAACCCTTCTATTTAACCAAAAAATTATGTCTGTTTCTTATCCCAAATAGTTCGGAGACTCACTCTTTAATTCACTTGTCCCTTCATTTTTCTAACGTAGATTTCCCAGGAACCAGATCGACTCATTAACATCGTGAAGGTTCCTGGCTCAGCAAATCCAACGAATGGTCGCAATGGCATCTACAGCTACAATAAAAAATCGTCTGCTCAGGTAAATATCTTCGTTATTCTCCTCAAATAGACCATAACGATAAACATGGTCTATAAATCTGTGTTGTAGTGGCAAATGGATGATGCTGCAAAGTTTTTTTTTTTTTTTTGGTTAGAGGTGAAATATCAAACCACTAAGTAATGCTCATATAATCTCCCTTCTACTAAAAAGAGCTCCAATGACCCAACAGTGGAAAAATCCAATGTTGCCCAGTTCTGTCCCAGCAGTAGAATCGAATTTTCCCGCAGTTAGTGAAAAAATCCAATGGGTGAACCTCCACACCGATGGTTGGTTCATATTTCTTCTCAAATTCTCTAATAAGATGCCTCTTCGCAAACGTGGTTTTTCCTGTTCCACCATATCCAATAATAACAAGCTTGAAACTTGGATAATCAACTGTTTGCTGGTATGGTAAAGCCATTTGATTAGTGTTTTGAGGATTGAGAGAGAGAGAGGCTGCAAATTCAGTTATCAATAAGGCCATCTCAGAGATTCTTGACATATCAACCTTTTCTACTTCCTTTGTCTTTCACGTAGCAAATTTAGGCTGCTCCGTTGGACCCAAGACTTTCTCTGGAGTACAAAACAATCGGGAATAAGATCAAATACCAAAAAACAGCTGACAAGACCACCCATTTCCAAGTAATATTTAGGATTATTTGAAGTTTTTCCCTCGCTTTTGTGATCAGTTTTGTAATACACTCCCCCCACTTTCTTAAACATTTGTAATACAACCCCCGTTCTGTTAACTTTCCATCCAAACCGCTAATAATATTTATATTTTGTGTTTTCCCCCACTTTTTGTCTAGTTTTGCGAAAGACCCCCATTTAAAAAAAAATATTTCAGCCCAAATTATTAAAAGACCATTTTTTAGGGGCATATACCAAATAGTCCCTCGAACTTTTTTTAATACACGTTTAGTCTAAACCCTATTATTTTGCACCAAAAACTCCTTCACCATGCCAAAAAAGGCTTTACCACCATGCCGTTGGCGCGGCCCTTTAAAGATAAGAGAATAAGTGACTTTTTGGTACAAAATAAAAGGCTTTGACTAAATGTGTATTAAAAAATAATTGAGGGACTTTTTGGTATTTGATCCTTTATATATATATAAAGAAACTTCAGCGAAATATGTTTTAAAAATTCAAAACTTTTTCAAAAAAATCGAAAAAAGTCCTAAAAATAAAAAGGGAAAATTTCCAATGGACATTTATTAAAAAGTCAAAATAGTATAACTTTTATTTTAAAACATAACTATTTAAAAAAAACTGTTTTGACTATTTTAAATGTTGTTTTTTTAAATAAAAACTGTTTTTATAACTTTTTATTAAATAAAATATTGTTTTGTCTATATAAAAAACTATTTTTTTTATAAAAATATGTTTTCCTTGGAAAATTGTTTTTATATAAAAAAATGTTTTTATTACAAACAACTTTACGTTATTAGACTTTTTTTTATTAAAAAACAAATTTGTGCTATTTAAAAACATATACGTTATTTATTAGTTTAACAAAGAGTTTTTCATTTTTATAAAACAGGTAACCCAATATAAAAATAGATTTATCAATAAAGAAGAAAATGATTTTTTGATAATTTTTTTATTTATTTATAAGAAAATGTTTTTAAAAACAAAAAAAAATGTAATGGTTTTAACGATTTTTTAATTGTTAGAAAATATTTTAATACTTTTTCTGAACTTTTATTATAGAAAACGGTTAAAAAGTTTTTTTTAATTGTATTACAATTTTTTGAAATCATATACATTGTTTTATACTATTTTTGATTTTTTTTATATAAAAAATGTATGTTTGTTATAAACCAATCTTTATTTATATTTAACTTTTTAACTATTTTTATAAATAAAAATTGGGTACAATTTATTAGTGTGAAATTATAATAAAAAACATTTTTTAATATCAAGATTACTATTTTATTGAAAAACATCTTTTATAATGGACATGTATTTTGCCATATTTTACTTATTTGAAATTATAATATTATGACTTTTTAATAGATGTCGATTAGAAATTTTTATTTTTTTTATACTGTTTCGACTTTTTAATAAATGAGAGTTAGAAATTTCCCCTTTTTATTTTATTCCAATTTTTTTTATTTTTAGTACTTTTTCCGATTTTTTTGAAAAAGTTTTGAATTTTTTAAACATATTGCACTGAAGTTTCTTTATGTGTTATTTTGAGTTTTCTCCCTGCTTTTGTGACCAATTTTGCAATACACCCCCACTTGTTAAAAATTTGCAATACACCCCCATTCTGTTAACTTTCCATCCAAACCGTTAATACTGTTACATTTTGTGTTTCCCCCCCACTTTTTGACCAGTTTTCCGAAAGAGTTTTAAAAAATATCATTTCAGCCCAAATTATTAGCAGGCCAATTTTATAATTGGTCTGCTAATAATTTAGGCTGAAATATTTTTTTTTTTAAAATGGGGGTCTTTCGCAAAACTGGTCAAAAAGTGAGGGGAAAACACAAAATGTAAACAATATTAACGGTTTGGATGGAAAGTTAACAGAATGGGGGTGTATTGCAAATTTTTAAAAAAGTGGGGGTGTATTGCAAAACTGGCCACAAAGGGGGGGGGGGGGGGGGGGGGGGAAACTCAAAATAACCCTAATATGTATTGCCTCATTTAAGTTTTCATTACTATTCTTTTTATTTTCCTTTTACATTTTATTTTTATTTTGGCTACTTTCCATAAAAAAGAAGAAGAATGTTATTGCATGTAATATTAACTTTAACTATAAATCAAGAAAAATATTATTTCTTTTCTAATTTCCTAATTACAGGGTAATTATATGGTATCAGAGATAACTTCCATTAAAGTTTTGAAGGTAAGTTCTTATACTATTTTGAATTTAGTATTAATATTTAAATACAAAATATTGTAAGACCAAACATTCAATTATTTTTAATTTTTGTTTATCATTCATAGTGGTTCATTTTTCTTTTTTATCAATTATTTAATGAGTGGTTTCAAGATGTCATGGAATTGTCCTTCTATAAGGTTCCAAGGAGCTTTATTATAGTGAATTAGTAAAAATATGTGTAGGTGAGACTGTAATTACAGGCTGGTATAATTTTAACATAATGTTGGGTATCTTTAATTATTTATATCCTAAGTTCTCTTGTGTTGCAGCCAAATAGCTTTTGCAGTTGAATTAATGGCCCGTTTGACAACCTAATTTCAAAGTTTGAAATTGAAATTGGAAGGCCAAACCTATGCACCCATATGTCCGTCGTCACTATCATTCTCAGATAGCCAATACCTAGGTTCCATGCTCTGAGGTACCAGTCAAATACCCTCCCGAACGCCCCTCAAGATAGGACTGTCCCCTTTCACAACCTCCCGTGATATCAAGTATGGTAGATATGTCATACACATAATACATATCATTATAGGCATTCCCGTAACCTATCAAGTTAATTAGATAAACACACACCCCGAATATTTGACTTCTACGTATAATTATTATTGTATAATTTTGTTGAATATTGAAATTACAAGGACACAACAAGAAGCTACTATGTATTTAATCTCATTCTATTTATACAACATTAGAATTTTGAACTGAAATACGGCCACGCATCGCGTGCCTGCACACTAGTTAGACCCATGAAATCACAAAACCACTAAAACTTAACTTAATTAAATTCATAATTATTAAATTAACAATAAAAAGCATAAACTCTTTAGGATGAACAACAATAATTGTTATTCATTTAAATTATTAAATTTTCAACAGCCATAATATTTTTTAATGGATGAAGCAAGCGAAAACTAAACATGACTTGTTAACTACCGTATCTTATTGGGTTGACACAAATATAACCTGAAATCATTAACCAACAATTTCGTGTCGATTGATGTCAAAATGATCATGTCCTCTCATTTTGTCAGGGCCAATGTACACTATAAAAATTAATGTACATATTATGAAATTCCATATATAAATTACAAATACTAGCTTATACATTAAAAAAATCTTGTATATATTATAAAATTTTGCACATACATTACTTAAAAATACAAGGTATGCAATAAACACAATGACCGAGCTGAAATGATTTTTTCATTGTGTCTTAAATCCAAAAACATTAATCGACTAGAGAGTAAATAAAAAAAATCTGTATTAATATTACAATTATTTTAAGAACTTTATTAGTCCAGTTTGCTAAATTGTTCTTTAATAGAACATGGAATTTATAAATGGAAAGGTTACCGTCAAAACTTAGGTTTTGTCACTTATTAAAATGGATGTTTGCCTCCTGCAAAAGACAAGTTTCGCTTAAAGTGTTATACCCCATATATATGTACAACACTGCACTTAAGACAAAAACTTGATATAAAAACTCACTACGTATAACATTAGTCTTTCATGAGGCATATAAATCCTAATATTATTTCAACATATCCTCATTAATATTCTTCACTCAATTTGTAGCTTCGTCAATGCTTTCTTGGTCAATATATTCTTTTGAGTTTTGATAATTCTCAATTAATTATTAATAAATTAAAGTTCAATTATAATCATTAAAATTTCCCATGTTTCTATATAACAAAAGGAAAATAGTAAAAATAATGATAACTTCCCGGTTTAAAATAAAAGGAAACTATAATGTTTATTTATATTTTTTACTTTTTTATATTGCAGGATCTTTCTAAGAACGGACCACTTTGTGAACCCAGATAACCAATTTCTGAACATGAGGATGACCCCCTTGTCAATACTTACGCCCCTGACGGCCGGTCCTAAGACTCGAACCAGTGATCAATTGAGCAAAGTCAAGCAACTTAAACAACCAATTGAGCTAAAAAAATGTTCTTTATTTTTAGTAGATAATATTTTTTATAATACCGTGATGTGGGTTAAATAGTGTATGATTAAAATGAATCAAATTATTATTATTATTATTATTGTGAAATGTAATACTTTTGGGTACATATTATATATATAGTTTACCTTTTTTTATATTTTAAAAAGTCTCTCATCAACTTTGGTTATCATTTTGTAGGTAAATGATTTAGTTTATGGGCTTGGTTGTTGCCCCTCCTTAGATTCTTCTTGCACTCCATTATAAAACTAAATGACAATTCAACCCTTTTTTTTATTTAACAAGACATGACCAAATAAAAGTAACACGATACGTTTTGACGCAAAATTTTATTTTTTTAACAAACAGGATCCAAAAGTGACACGACACGACAAGAAATCTTCTTTTATTTTTTTAACTAACACGATCTAATTAAAACGTAACACGACACAACATGAAATCATATTTTTACCTAACACAAACATGACTCAAATAAAAGCAACACGACACGCTATGGAATCATATTTTTTTTACCAAACACGAAAAAAATCTAATTAAAACGCAACACGACACGAAACAACGAACAATCTCATGGATTGACAACTTTTGGTAGTAATTATTGACAACTTACTCATGAAATGATTTACACTTTAGTAGTCACTCATTTTTTTACAAACACAAACATGAACCGATTACAAGATCACTCGATATAAAATTTTACTTTTTACCTAACACGAACCCGATTCAAATAAAAGGTACGCAACAAGACACAAAATCTTTTTTTATAATCAAGCACGAACACGATCCAATTATAACGCGACATGACACATCACGATACAAATTCTTATTTTTTATTTAACAAGACACGACCAAATAAAAGTGACACGATACGCCCCGACACAAAATTTTATTTTTTAACAAACACGATCCAAAAGTGACACGACATGAAATCATCTTTTATTTTTTAACTAACACGATTTAATTAAAATGTAACACGACACGACATGAAATCTCATTTTTACATAACACAAACACGACTCAAATAAAAGTGACATGACACGATACGAAACCTTATTTTTTTTACCAACACGACATGAAATCTCATTTTGTTGTTTCGTGTCGTGTTGCGTTTTAATTAGATTCTTTTCGTGTTTGGTAAAAAAAATAAGATTCCGTATCGTGTCGTGTCACTTTTATTTGAATCATGTCTGTGTTATGTAAAAATGAGATTCCATGCCGTGTCGTGTGACGTTTTAATTAGATCGTGTTAGTTAAAAAAATAAAAGAAGATTTCATGGCGCGTCGTCCCACTTTTGGATCCTGTTTGTTAAAAAAATAAATTTTGCACCAGGACGTATCGTGTCACTTTTATTTGGTCGTGTCATGTGAAATAAAAAAAATAAGATTTCGCATTGCGATGTGTCGTGTCGCGTTTTAATTGGATCATGTTCATGTTTGATTATAAAAAAAAATTGTGCTGTAGTGCCGCTTTTATTTGGATCGGGTTCGTGTTCAATGAAAAATAAAATTTCAAATCGTGTCGTATCGTGTAATCTTGTAATTAATTCTTAATTTTTGTATCCTGTATTAAATTAAAAAATAGTAAAATTAAAGTACCCTTAACATTTTTTACCATTTTCTTATCTTCCTTTAATGATTAATTGACATAATGTACGAATACATGATTCTCTCACAAATAAAAAAATTGGAAGAGATGAGATATTAAAAGGGCTGAATTGTCATTTAATTTTATAATGGAGTGCAAGAAGAATCTAAGGAGCGTCAATACCCATGCCCTTAGTTTATTTATTATTATTGTCTTTTAGTTTTTTTTTTGGGTGGGGGTGGGGGGTATTGTTTATGTTTTTTTTCTCGGGTTTAACTTTTTATGGTTAGCGTTTAGGGTTTAACTTTTAGTTTTTTCATTGAGTTCTAAGTTTGGATATTTAGGTTTAGGGCTTAGATTAAAGGGTACTTTTTATTTAGGGTTTAATTATTTATTTTTTTGTTTAGAGTTTGGGATTTTAGGATATACGAAAGAGGATGAGTGAGTGTTTTATATGATTTTAGACTTTTGGGGAAGAAAAATAGAAACTAGATATTAACATTAAGGGAAAAACTATTTAGCCCGCCCAGAAACTGCCTGGGGACCACATGACCCTTTTTTTTGTTATTCTTTTGTTTTTAACAATTAATATATTAAAAAAAATTCTTCTTTTTATAAGTTTCTTATTCTTATGTTTAAAATAATTAATATAAAAATACTTTTTATATAACAAAAAAAACAGTTTTTTAATTAGTATACAAAAATTTGTTTTTTTTGAAGTAAACAGTTTTTTATTAAAATTAAAAAAATATTTTTTCATAAAAAAAAAATGCGTTTGACATGATATCGCGATTAATTAGTATCAGTGGCGCGGACCACATTCCGGGACCCACATCATTTGTTGAATGTGGGTCCGCGCCAGCGGCACTAATTAATCGCGGTATTTTATTGAAAAAATATTGCGATTAATTAGTGCAGCTAACGCGGACCCACATTCCCAGATCCACATTATTTGTTGAATGTGGGTCCGCACCAGCGGCACTAATTAATCGTGATATTTCTTATTTTGTTTTTAATTAATAAAAAAATATTATTTAATTTTAATAGAAAAACTGTTTTTTTATTAAAATAAAAAACTGTTTTTTTTATATAAAAAAAACTCAAAAGAATAAGAAACTTAAAAGAAGAAAAAATAAAGAAAAAGAAGAAGAAGACAAATGTGGTCGCTAGGCGGTTGCCAAATGCGGTTCATCTAGAACCGCTCTAACATTAATTTAGAAGAAGTTGAGGGACTTTTGTCAAGTCACTCTACTTTTCCATTCATCATTAATGCTTTTTACAAATATTGATGTTTAACATATAAGTGGATTGAAATGTTGTTTAATCAAATATCACAAAATATTACATGTTAGCTATCAAATAAAAGCTTAAGTTAGGAATCGAATTTGGTATTACTCTCCTAGTTGAACAGCAACCTAGATTTCTTTTTATTTCAAGTTGTCAACTCCCTTATTTTAGTAAATCACGAGATAAATTTCAGGTGCCTTTCAGTATCACTAAAATCACTTTTTAGATAGCGTGCAAGTTCACCTTTAAATTAGCATTAACATTAGCAGGGTCCTTGTCAGAAACAAAAGATACATTTTTTTAATCACGCCTGAGGCATAATTTCATGTGGGGGTGGTTGAGTTGTACCCGCTGGTAACAAGTAACCCCAGCACCTTTCTTACATGGTTTGTGGGTGTGTGGTGTTAACACTCAAAACAAGACATAGAATTATGTGTTAATGCGCGTTATGTCATTAGAGGTTGAGTTGTTATTTATTATACACTAGGTTTGTTTTAGGCATAATTCAAGACTACTCCTATTTATTGGGTAAAAGATGTATTAAGTTTTATTGACTTTTTTTAATGCATTAAGTATTTTTTTATTATAGATTACATATATTTAGACAAATATACCCTCACATATATCTATTTTAAACCCACTTATTCTCTCTTTAAAAACAAACACATAATCCTACACACTTTCTTTCTCTAACAACCCCACTCCACCTCCACCCCTACACCCACCCACCCACCCCATCGGAGACTCACCAGAAATAGCCTGCCGAAATTCTCGCCGGAGACCGTCGAAATTCTCACTGGAATGTTTCTCTCTCTCTCTCTCTCTCCGTCTATTTTTTTATTTTTTTCTCTTTCGATTTTTTCGTCAAAAAATATCGAATGCGGGCGTTGTTTGATAGATCTTGACGAGTAGATTCCAAATATATAAATTTTGTGAATTTTGAATTTGTAGATTTGAAGTTATTGACTTTTAAAGGTTTGATGTTATTTTTTTTCTTCCAAAAACGAGTTAATAGCTGTCAAAGGTATTTTGAGAATATATTTATCATTTTAATATGCTGAGTTGACAAAATAAGATATTTGACACCATTAACCTGATATCATTGACCGAGTTAATAAGACTTGGTACCAATTACCCTTTTGTTTTAAAAATCCCGAAATAACAAAGGGGGGCATATAAAACTTTTAAAAAAAAAATAGTTCAACATGCAGATAATTTACAAAATATAGATTTTATTACATGAAATAAATGTATGTATGCAATAATGCATTCTGTTTTTGCTTATATTTTTTGGAAAAAGTACTCTTTGGTATCTCGCAAACAAATTTTAAACACTAAAGGAATTTTAAACACTTAGATCCACTAAGTCTCTTTTTGTAAAAGTCCCCACGCTAGTGGCATAATAAATTAACCGAATAGTAAATTGTCCTTAAATATTTAAAAATTGTCAATAAGCGATTTAATTGTAAGTTATCCATTTTTTTACAACATTTTACAAAAAGAAATTTTACCTTTTTATTTATATATCCAAAATGTTCCCTGTTTGTATCTTGTTCCAAATTTAATACATAAATTCTCTTTTTTATTTTATCTCACCCCATCGTCCACTTAATTACGCAACATTTCCCTCATAGATAATCAAAACCCATATCTAGTAGGAGAGCTGACTATAGTGGGATTCAATTCTAATTTCGCCAAATTTAAAGAGGTAGGCAAGAAAAGGATTTAAAAAAAGGTGAAAAATAGAAATGGTTACAATCCACCTTTTACATATAGTGATGAAAGAAAAATTTCTCAATAAGATACCACCAAAGAGGGGATTTAGATGGTCCCAACCAAAAACTTACAAAACAAAAAAACTAAAATAAATTACATATAGTACAATAAAGGTACTTTATCCAAGGACACTAAACTCTTGGTGCAGATGAAGAAGAAACAACTTTGGCAATAATCTTATTATTGATATCACAGCGAACCAAGCTTAAGGACTGTTTGACATCATGGATTTTTTCTAATTTTGGGGTGTTGATGGGAAGAACATGAACAGGGGTGATATCTTTATTTAAGGATTTTGAAGGGGGAAATAGAAAATCAGTGGGGAAGAAGTTGTATTGATGGCCAGCCATAGAATGAGGAGAGAAGTTTTGGAGGGTTATACTTTGAATGAGTTCTTTTAATTATGTCTAAATGAAATTAATTTTCACATATTTATAGAAGAAAAGATTGAGAGAGAAAAGGCATGACTTTGGGTTTTTAATCTCTTTGCTTGCCTGCTTTGTTTGGTTGAAATTCCAAGTATATTCTGAGCCGTTGCTAAACTTCATGCTTACTTATTTTATTTTATTTTTTTGACATATAAAATGTGGAGATATTAGGTAAGCAGTGAAAAGATATATGATAGTAATGTTAGTGTATGGTCCAAGAATATTCTGAGCCGTTGAAATTCCAACAATATTTTGAGCGGTTGATATACTTCATGCTTACTTTTTTGACTAATTCTAGCGTGACACAAAAATAGACACAAAATGTTGACACAACGAGGTGGCACCGTAACAGACAAAAGGAAAGTTGAGTCAGCTATTCCAATTGGAACCCAAAAAAATCTTAAGGTGTTATAAAAAAATTACGATAAAAACCGACAAAAATTGTGATAAAAATAATATTTTATTAGTGTTGTTTTTTATCGCAATTGGTTAGTGTCGCTGGCGCGGGCCTACATTCATTAAGAGATGTGGGTTCGCTCGCAGCAACTCTAACCAATTGCGATAAAAAAAGATACTAAAAATATATTTTTTTAACAACGTAGTATTTTTTTTATAAATTTTTTTAGTGCCGCTTTTAATCGCAATTGGTTAGTGCTACTGGCGTGGACTCACATTCATTTAGAGATGTGGGGCCCGCGCCAGCGGCACTAACCAATTACAATAAAAAGAAGACTAATTTTTTTTTTAATAACTTAGTATTTTTTTTATAAAAATATTTTTTTAGTGTCGTTTTTTTATCACAAGGGATAGTGCCGCTGAGGCGGACCAACATTCATTAAGAGATGTAAGTTCGCTCAAGCGGCACTAACCAATTGCGATAAGAAGAGGCACTAAAAATATATTTTTTAATAACTTAGCATTTTTTTTATAAAAATGTTTTTTTAGTGCCTCTTTTTATCGCAATTGGTTAGTGCCGCTAGCGCGGAGCCACATTCATTAAGAGATGTGAGTCCGCGCACAGCAGCACTAACCAATTGCGATAAAAAACGACACTATAAAAATATTTTTATAACGAAAATACTAAGTTATTAAAAAAATATTTTTTTAGTGCCTCTTTTTATCGCAGTTGGTTAGTGCCACTGGCGCGGACCCACGTCGCTTAATGAATGTAGGTCCGCGCCAGTAGCACTAACCAATTGCGATAAAAAGCGGCACTAAAAAAATAATTTTATAAAAAAAATCGTACGTTGTTAAAAAAAATATATTTTTAGTGTCTTTTTTTATCGCAATTGGAAAGTGCTGCTATGCGCGAACTCACATCTGTTAATGAACGTGGATCCACACCAATGACACTAACCAATTACGATAAAAAACACCACTAAAAAATATTTTTTTTAAAGCCGTGAGATTTTTTTGAGTTCCAATTGGAATGCTGACTCAACCTCCGTTTTGTCTCTTATGGTGTCACCTCATTGTGTAAATAATGTGTGCCTATTTTTGTGTCACGATAGAATTACTCTACTTTTTTATTTTATTTTTTTGACATAAAGCAATGAAAAGATATATGATAGTTATATTAGTGTATGCTCCAAACTATATTACAGTATCTCCGTTTCAAATTAAAAGTAAATAATCTCCTTTTGTATAGAATATGAATATACTCAATTAAGTATCAAAATGAACACGTGTTAATTATAGGTTAATATGGTGTGTGGTTTATATTAAAAAATTAAAGTGAACTATTAATTCAAAATAATATAAGAAGGAGCAGTGATCCCTTAATTGGAAACGAAGAGAGTATATGATGACACTCATTAGGTCTTAAATAAGATTTGTATATTTTTTTAAGAGTTACTGAATGTGAACTTTCTAATATAAATGTGAAAAATATGGCTCAAATCCTCCTTCTGGATAGTTTCACTTTTGTTTGTGCTTGAACTTAGAAATAAGAAGAGTTATTTTTGTTAGAAAATTGGAACTTAAATGAGTATTATAACGCTGTCCAGATTTTTCTGGACAGATTTTTGAGCAACTTTGAGCTCAAATTTAGGTGGGACCCACACTACGAAAATTGTGGGACCATATACGAACGCGTTCACCTCCGCAAGGAGATTAACGTAGTATATTCATATGTCCAATTTCAATAAGTTATGAATGATAATTATGTCCCCAAAGTGACTCACAAAGCAATGAAAGTTAATGTATTGGGTATGTTTTAACTCTTGTCCCACATTGGAAGAGTAGTGGAAAAATGATGAGTTAATAAAACCCAATTGATGAGTTAATTTCGGTTTTGACTGTTCTCAACAGTCAAGACATTTACTATAAATAAAATGTTTCCCCCTCAGTTTTAAACACTGAAAAATAAACCCTCCAAAATTCCGAAAATGCTACTGCATTATTTCCTCTGCCCAGAAAATTCTTTTCTTCATTTCTGCATTACATGTTCTTGGTTGTGTTGAGTAAAAAAACACAGAAATTGTGTTCGCTGGGATTAGTCATTGCTGTGCTGTTTGATTAATCCGAAAATCCGTTCTATCTTGGGAGACAATTATTCATTAAACTCAAGCACGTTGGAGGAATAATTTTGTCTTAAGGAAACTGTTCAACGGGGCTCGGATTTCTTTTTAATTATTATTATTTCTACAAATTCAAGTAAGTGTTTCATTTATGTAATTCTGTTTTAATTCTGTAATTATATTAAATTCATAATTCTGTACAATTGTTATATATAAATAGTAGACATAACAATTTTTTGCATTGATTAATGATCCACTCAGTTAACGTAAAGATCGACACTTGTTCGCTATCGTGAAATTTATTTCCTTACATTATATCCAATTAATGAAAATCGGATTCTTAATTTGGGACAACCCAAAAAAAATAGTTTACTCATAATTTGGAATTGAATGATATTATTAGGATAAACACAAATACTACTCGTGTACAATAGACTTGTAGATGGGTCATGCTAGTATCGGTTTTATCATATTTGGGTCTTACCAGTTTCATGTGGCTAAACTTTTTTATCATGTGAATAAAACAAAGTGTTCACTCGTTATTACCCATCAGGATAAATATTTATTGTGAATGGTATACAGATTGACACATTAGCCATTAACAAATCCAATTAGACCCATGAAATCACAAAACTACTAAAACTCTAACTTAATTATATTCATAATTATTAAATTAACCTTAAAAAACATATTTGTTATTCACTTAAATTAATAGATTTTCATGAGTCTTGATATTTTTTAATGGATGAAGCAAGCGAAAACTAAACCCGACTTGTTAATTACCGTATATTATCGGGTTGACACAAATATAACCTGAAATCATTAACCAACAACTTCGTGTCAGTTAATGTCGAATTGATCCTCTCTCATTTTGTCAGTCTAATATACATTATAAAAATTGATGTACATATTATAAAATTCCATATGTAAATTACAAATATTAGCTTATACATTAAAAAAATCATGTATATATTATAAATTTCACACATACATTACTTAAAAATATAAGGTATGCATTAAACACAATGACCGAGCTGAAATTATTTTTTCATTGTGTCCTAAACCCAAAAACACTGATCTACTAGAGAGTAAATAGAAAAAACTCTGTATTGATATTACAATTATTTTTAGAACTTTATTACTCCAGTTTTCTAAGTTGTTCTTCAATACAAAAATATATTAGGGTAGTGAGGCTTACATGGAATTTATAAATGGAACGGTTATCGTCAAAACTTAGGTTTTATAACTTATCTAATATATTTATATAAAAAGGTGTCTCCACTAGGGCTGTAAACGGATATTCAAAAATCCGCATCCGTCCGATATCCAAATCCGAAATTGCGAATATTTATCCGAAAATATGAAAACGGATACTAATATGGATACTCTTTAAAAATATCCGAGAAAACGGATACGGATACGGATAGTACTAGTATCCGACACGGATAATCCGTATCCGATGCGGAGTATCCATTTTATCGGATATCCGTTTTACCGGATATCTGTATCCGTCAAACATATGTTTAAAATGTTACTAATAATATTAGTATTAGTATTACTAATAAAATAATATTAAAACAAATCTTAATCGTTTATTCCCAAAAAAAATAAAAATAAACACATACTCCACTCAAAACAAAAACACCCTAAAGTTATTGTTTTATTGGGTATATTATAAAATGTCATGTATTATTATTTGATTTGATATATTATCATTGAGTTACACTAAAGTTACAATACACCATATCACACACAACATACACCGACTAAAGAACATATACCCCACTAAAAAAAAATTAACTTTGTTTCATTTCTCCTTCGTACAAAATAAGAGAAAAGAAACTCTCATGTGGTTATTCGTTAGTTTCCTTAATTATAAATAAATATAAGAGAGAAACAGAAAAGAATGTAAGAGAGAAACATAATAGAATGTAAAAGAGAAACATAAAAGTAAAGAGATAGTTTTGATTGTAATGAGAATTGAAGTTAACATATATATTATATACAAAATAAAAATGTATACTTATTAAAATAAAAATATCAGTATGTTTTGAAGACAAAAGGTCCATGAGATTATCATTCTCAGTAAATTTGATTAATCTAAAATGTGCATATTTATTTCTATTGTCACGAAATGCGACCGTTATTTTTTTTGGGATGGCTTTAAGCTTATATGGTTGTAAAGTATATATGACTTTATGCCATATTATCATTATGAAATGATACTATTATTATGGAATCCATAATTGTTGATGTTAGGAGACAGTAATTTTGTTACATATTTATTTGGATTGGATTGGATTTCATTGGATTGGATATTTTAATTGTTATTTTTTGCGATGGCTAAAAATGTAAACAGATATGGATATTATCCGAATCCGAGGTATCCGAGCGGATACGGATATGAATAGTTGTTTTAACTATCCGGGCGGATAGGGATACGGATAGTACATTCAGATAGCGAATACGGATATGAAAAACATGGTATCTGATCCGTATCCGTCTGTTTACCACCCCTAGTCTCGACTTATTATTATGCCACCTATTCACACTAAATGCAAAGAGTTATATTAAAAATGGTGACTCTCCATATAAAAGTTTTTTATATGAAACATATTTTTTCTCAATTAATAAATATTAATATTTATATAATAAATATTTTTTATATATAACTCAATAAATATTTTTAAAAATAATAAATGTACAATTTTCTAAAATAGTTTACAAATTCTAAACGTTAACATTGCTTTATAAAAATATTTTTTCCCTAAAACAATTTTTATACTTATAAAACAACCTTTCAAAACATAATTTATATAAAGAAATGAAGTTAAAAGCTACCGTTTTTAAAAAACTATTTTACAAATATACAATTTTTATATATTATAAAATATTTATACTTATCATTATAAAGTTAGGTTTTATTATAAAAATGGCGTTTTCTCGTGTTATTGTGCTACCTATACATACTAAATGCAAAAAGTTATGTTAAAAATGGTGCCTCCCAATATAATAGTTTTTTTATATGAAACATATTTTCCCTCAATTAATAAATGTTAATATTTATATAATAAATAATTTTTACATATAACTCAAAAAATGTTTTTTTATAAAAAATATGTACTGTTTTCTAAAACATTTTATAAATTCTGAACGTTAACATTACTTTATAAAAATATTTTTTTCTTAAAAAATTGGTACTTATATTTATAGAGCGACCTTTTAAAACACAATTTATATAAAGAAAACTACAGCTTTTAGAAAACTACTTTAAAAAATACAATTTTATATATAATAAAATATTTTATACTTATCTTTATGAAATTAGGTTTTATTAAAAAAATTATAAAAAGTGTTAACACTATAGTTTTATAAAAAATGATTATATATTTATATTTTCATAAGAAACGGTATGGTTTAAAGCATTTTAAAACACAATTCATATAAAGAAATGAAGTTAAAAGCTACTGTTTTTAGAAAACTACTTTATAAAAATACAATTTTTATATATAATAAAATATTGTATACTTATCTTTATAAAATTAGGTTTTATTAAAAAAAATTATACAAAAAATTGTTAACACTATAGTTCTATAAAAAAATGAATATATATTTATATTTTCTAAAAAAAAAAAAAAATATATATATATATATATATATATATATATATATATACAGAGAGAGAGAGAGAGAGAGAGAGTTAGGCTCTCCAACATACCTCATTAAACATACCTAAGAACATACCTATTTTTTTAAAATAGTAAAAGAAATAATTTTGAGTTTTTTGAGTTAATATTTTTATATGGGTTCATGATATTTCAATGTGACCCTGTAAAAATATTCAGATCAAAAAAATGTGTTTTGATATTTTTATAAAATAGGTAAAAAAACTAGCACTTTTAAATGGTAAAAACTGATAGTTTTTTTACCTATTTTTTAAAAATAACAAAACCCATTATTTTCAATTGATTTTTTTTATAGAAGCACATTGAAATATCATGAATCCAAATAAAAAATATCATCTCAAAATTAATGTTTTTACTATTTAAAAAAAAAGGTATGTTGTTAGGAGATATTTTGGAGAGTCTCTCTCTCTCTCTCTCTCTCTCTCTCTCTCTCTCTCTCTCTCTATATATATATATATATATATATAAAATAATGCTCTTTTGCGGACTAGTCCGCATTTTAAGAATGCGGACCTAACATGTGTCACCTAACGGTGCGCCTAGAAATTATCGCCTAAATTATAGGCTCTCTCTCTCTCTCTCTTCTGGGCTCACCGCCAGGTGACACATGTCCGGTCCGCATTCTTAAAATGCGGACCAGTCCGCACAAGAGCAGGACTATATATATATATATATGTGTGTGTGTGTGTGTGTGTGTGTGTGCGTGTGTGTGCGCATTATATTCTTTTTTATTTTTTTTAATTCCGCTTACTTCATCATTAAATGTTCTCCTTTTTGCATTTTAATTTTACATGCAAATATTTGTTTGGCATCAAATATTCTATTAATGAAATACATATATTCGTTATGTGTTTATAATTTTTTCCTTATTAACAGCATGTATCACACAAATGTGAAATAGGTCTTTCAACGTTATATATTTTATCTCTATTTTTGTAAGTATATTTGCATTGCATTTTATAACAAGAACTACAAAACACTCGTGCATCGCATGGGGCTAAAAACTAGTTAAAATGGACGCTTGGCTCCTGCAAAAGACACGTGTTGCTTTCTTAACTGAGAGGGACCATTGGACAAAAGCCTCGAAACAAAGTCTTTATGACTCCCGAATTTAGGCCATATATTATCGCAAAATATTAATCATTATTTATATTTTTTTATATATTTTTATATTGCGGGATCTTTTCAAGAACGGGTCACTTTGTGAACCCTAATAGCCAATTCGCAGGACGAATTTTACACTCGCTCTCACGTGTTCCAATCAGCTTAAGTCAAGAAATTGATGCAGGCCTTAATTTTTCAGCACTTGAGGATGACCCCCTTACCAATACCTACTACGCCCCTGAGAGCTGGGCCGAAAACTCGAACCGACGACCACTTGAACAAAGTCAAGCAACTTAAACAACTAGTGGAGCTAAAACAAATTATTCATTATTTTTAGTAGACAATATTTTTCCGAATACCGTGATGTGGGTTAAATAGTGTATGATTAAAATGAATCAGATGATCATTATCATTATCATCATCATCATTATTATTATTATTATTATTATTATTATTATTATTATTATTATTATTATTATTATTATTATTATTATTATTATTATTATTATTTTATTATTATTATTATTGTGATGATTATTATTGCGAAAGTAATACTTTTGGGTACATATTATATATATAGTTTACCCGATTGTTTTATATTTTAAAAAAGTCTCTCATTAACTTTTGTGATCATTTTTCAGGTGAATGATTTAGTCTATTTATTGTTATTATCTTTTAGTTTTTTTTTGTGGGGGTGGGAGTATTGTTTATGTTTTTTTTCCAGGGTTTAACTTTTATGTTTGCATTTAAGGCTTAGATTTTAGTTTTTTCACTGAGTTCAGAGTTTGGATATTTAGGTTTAGGGTTTAGGTTAATGGGTACTTTTTTTAGGGTTTATTTTTTATTTTTTGTCTAGGGTTTGGGATTTTAGGATGTACAAAAAAGGATGAGTGACTGCTTTGTACGATTGGAGACTTTTGGGGAAGAAAAAAAACTAGATATTAACATTAATTTAGAAGACGTTGAGGGACTTTTGTCAAATCACTCTACTTTTCCATTCATCACTAATGCTTTTTATAAATATTGATGTTTAACATATGAGAAATGCTTTCTGCACCGGTTTAGAGCATCGGGTGCACAAAATCGTTGTACCTTTAACTACAATAATAAAATATGTATTATTTTAATTATAGGTACAATGTTTTTGTGCATTCGGTTCACAAAATCGATGTATGTAGCATTCCTCTTAACATATAAGTGGATTCAAATGTAGCTTAATCAAATATCATAAAATATTATATGTTACTCTCCTATTTGAACAACGACCTAGATTTCATTTTATTTCAAGTTGTTAACCCCCTTATTTTAGTAAATCACGAAATCTATTTCAGGTGACTGGCCGTATCACTAAAATCACTTTTTAGTCAGCATGCAAGTTTACCTTTAGCATTAACATTAGCAGGAGTCCTTGCCAAGAACAAAAGATACATTTTGTAATCACATTTTTTTCAAGTTATGACTCATTTGAATTTTTTAATGTGGCATGGCCTGAGACATAATTTCATGTGTGGATGTTTCACTTATACCATCTACTAACGAGTACCCCCAGCACCTTTCTTTCATGGTTTCTGGGTGTGTAGTGTTTAACAGACTTGATAGAAATGTATTTATAGGAACTGTTTATAATAAGTGTTTATATTTCTATATTGTACATTGCAATGGACGAACTGAGTATTAATAGTTACATAATAGAGAAGATATGGGTAGCCACTGATCTGCACGTGCTTGACCTATTCAACCGGTAGAACTTGCGTAAGTTTAAATTTCAAAAGCTATGTTGTTGGCTGGTCCGATATTGTTGGAGTATATACCGAAGTTGGCTGTGTTGGTATTGACTGGGTTGATATCCCCCTGCAAGTTGATGGTGGACGGGAGTGAATCATCAACTTGTCCCGAATGAATGAGAACCGAGTTGAAGAGAGTCCTTTAGTGAAGATGTCAGCGAGTTGATCATCGGTAGAGATAAACTAAACTTGAAGGGCTTTCTTGGAAACTTGGTCACGAAAAAAGTTAAAGTCAATCTCAACGTGTTTAGTGCGCGCATAAAAGACAGGAATGATGGAGAGATAGGTATCACCAATGTTATCACACCAAAGAATAAATGGTGTGTGAGGAGGAAGACCAAGTTCAGTTAGTAAAGATTTGAGCCAAATTAATTCGGTAGAGACATTGGCAAGAGCTTTGTATTCAGCTTTAGTGGATGAGCGAGAAATCGTCTTCTGTTTCTTGGATTGCCAAGAAATGAGGTTAGAGCAAAGAAAAATTGCAAACCCACCTATGGACTTACGGTCATCAATACAACTGGCTCAATCCGAATCCGTAAAGGCTTGTAAGTGTAGAGAAGATGTTTTAGTGACGTGGAGGCCATAGGAGAATGTGTGTTTGAGATAGCAAAGAATCCGTTTAACAGGAGACCAATGAGTATCAGTGGGGGAGTGCATGAATTGGCAAGCTTTGTTAACCGTGATGGAAATGTAAGGACGGGTTAAAGTGAGATATTGGAGAGCACTAACATCTTGTCGATAAGGAGTGGGATCATCTAAAGGTGCGCTGTTTGTGAGGAAAAGTTTAATATTGGTAGTAAATGGGGTGTTGAGAGGTTTAGAGTTAGACATGCCATGATGATGAAGAAGGTCAAGAATGTAACGTTGTTGAGAGAGTAAAATCCCGTTAGAGGTAGAGAGAATTTCAATTCAAAGAAAATAGTGAAGGGGGCCAAAAATTTTGAGAGAAAATTCATGACTAAGAGTTGAAATGAGGAATTGAATTAATGAAGGAGAATTATCGGTAATGAGGATGTCATCGACATAAATAAAAAGATAAAGAATGGTGGTTCCAGAGTGATAAATAAAAAGAGAGATGTCGATTTTGGATCCGGTAAAATTTTGTGAGGTGAGAAATTAAGTAAGACGATGAAACCAAGCGCGTGGCGCTTGTTTGAGACCATAAAGAGAGCGGTTTAGTTTACATACGTGAGTAGGTTTAGTAGGATCCTGGAATCTAGGAGGTTGCTGCATGAACATTGTTTCATTAAGGAAACCATGAAGAAATGTATTATTGACATCCAGTTGAGTTATAGACCATCCATTAGAGACGACAATAGAAAGAATAGTATGAATAGTAGTCGCTTTGACTATGGGACAAAATGTTTCATTAAAATAAAGGACATACTCTTGATGAAATCCTTTGGCAACTAAGCGGGCTTTGTATCATTCGATCGTACCATCGACGTTGCGCTTGATCCGACAGACCCATTTACAGCCAATAATATTCATATGACGAGAAGAGGGAACAAGAGTCCAGATATGATTTTGAAAGAGAGCATTAATTTCAGCATGCATAGCATGACGCCATTGTGGGTCTTTATTAGCAACAGTGAAACAGGTAGATTCGAAAGTGTTGAGTGACATAGTGTGAGCAGTAGGTGGGAGTTTTGGGGTGGGAGAAGGACGAGGATGTAGCTTCATTTGGTGGGAATGTGGTTTAACAGAGAGAGGGCCAAGGTCTACGGTTAAGGAAATACCATTGGGATTTGAATATGGGCGAGGCAGTAGCGTAGTAGCAGGTGAAGAAGTTTGGTTTGGCGGGTGTGAAACTAGTGCGGGTGGAGTGTTAGATATAAGGGGCTGAGATGATGAGACAACAAGTGTGGGAGAAGGTAATGGGGCGTGGTAGGTGGTAGCTAAGGTAATGAGAGGTGTTATTGGAGCAGGGCACCTGCGAGGGTGAGGAGTGAGTGCAGGCAGCGGGTTGGGACAGTTGGTTGGTGGAATATGAAGACGAGAGCTACTGCTGGCAGCCAGTGTAGAGGGCAGTGATGTGGGGACAGTACAAGGTGCTACGATAGAATGAGAGGGAGAGGTAGGGGAAGGATGTGGCTTGAGGAGTGTCAATATAGAGCCCTATGGTGGAGAAAAAGGGTGAACAGTGGGTGAGGTTGGGGTTGCAAATGGAAAGCACTGTTCATCGAAACGAACGTGACGTGCCGTATAAATGCGATCGGAGGGAAGGTGTAAACAACGATAACAGGATTGATTGGGGGGTATGTCCAAGAAAAGCGCATGGTTGGGAGCGATAGTCTAGTTTGTGAGCATTATATGGATGAAGGTAGGGGAAGCAAAGGCACCCAAATTTTTTGAAAAGCGTTAGTCCGGTGTAGTAGAAAATAGATATTGAAAAGGAGATAGATTAGAAAGGGTACGAGTAGGTAAGCGATTAATAAGGAATGTGGCGATTTCAAAAACAAAATTCTAATATTTTTGAGTAACGGATGCATGAGCCATTAAGGAAAGACCCATTTCGATAATGTGACAACGACGGCGTTCAACAAAGCCAACTTGTTCGTGCGTGTGTGGACAAGAGTAACGATGTTGAATGCGACAAGTTTGAAATAAATTATCTAATTTACGAAATTCACCACCCCAATCCGTTTGGATATTTTTTTTGTTTTTGTGTTAAATTGGCGTTCAACTAATTTCTGAAAATTAATAAAAATAGCATGAACATCAGATTTATTAGCCATAGGATAAAACCGAATAAAATTTGAATAATGATCAACAAAGATAACAAAGTACTTATGACCATTACAAGACATGGTGGGGGATGGAACCCAAACATCGCTAAAGAATAATTTTACAACGGAAGTAGATGACTTGTCATGCATTGGCAAAGATAATTTGAAAGATTTCCCCATTTGACATGCGACACACACTTTTTGTTGCCGAGGAGAAGTGAACGGTAGTTAATGACGATGCAAAATTTGATGAAGAACTTGATGATGGGGGTGACCAAAACGAGAAAGCTATCTTGCCAGTAATCCTTGTGGGAATCAGGCAAGTTCACTACCAATACCCTGTCAAGACTCCTGGCCTTGAGATAAAGAACACCAGAGCTAGTTCGAGAAAAGGAATAGAAAAAATAGACTTTGGCGAGCCCTAATTTGGTGCCATAAAGTTGATTTATTCTATGGAAACCATTGATTATCTTCCGTATATTGGGCGAACATTGTGCAGGAACAATGTTAAAATAACCAAAGAAATGCAAGAATAAATCGTTTGGAGGAAAAGTAAGCTCCCCTTAGGAAAGCAACAAGATGTGAATCCAATGAGCGCCCTCTATCTCCCTAACATTTTTAAGAAGAGAGGCGCACTCAATCTCTACCCACTCTGGGATATTATAAAATTTCCTAAACTCGGACACTGATCTATTACCTATCTTTTCCATTTGTAAACCCTAAACTACAAATTCAATGAAAGCACAGAGAGAAAGCAAAGGAGACTTACGAGATAAAAGTTTGACTTGGACAATGCAAGATCGCAAGCCCAAATGACAAGGGGGATCAAAAGTAAAGAAAATGAAGACCTGGAGAAGAGGGCACAAGTTGCTAAAGCTTGCAAACGATGGAAGAACACTAAGAAGCTTGAAATGGCAACTATGAAATGCTGCTCAAAATGACTTTTAAATGTTACTAATCATCGCGCATAGGACACGAAGCAACTACCGCCTGAATCAATCCTCAAACTTTGGGTAGAGTTACGTGATATGCGAAGGAGGCATTATGATAAATCATTTAAATATTGAGACCAAATTGTGGTCCAACAAATTTAGGGGCAATTGTGGGTACCCGAGTCTGGCACTACGGGCTCGGACGAGTAGCCTTATTAAAACAGCCCAAAGTCCAAACCCTTCGCACCTTAACATTAATTCAGTTATGACTTAGTCTTCTCCCATGTTCTCGTATAGAGATGTTCCGGGAGAAGATGGTAAACGTGGGGGAGTTCAACACCCCCACTCCCCGAAGACAGACATGTATATAACAAACCCTAGGTCTGGGGCAAAAGACACGCATTGTATTCTCTGTAAACGCTCCCCGAAGTACATAGAAATAATACTGACTGCACTCCCGTGGACGTAGGCATTCTTGCCGAACCACATACATCTTCTGTTGTGTGATTGGCATTTTATGTTTCTTATTTTGCTTGGTGATTGCGTTTCTTTTATCTATTTTTGTTGCAAATCATTATCACCACATCAATGATATGAGAACTAACATTTAATAACTTCTAAAATCGAGAACATGCATCCTTGAGTTGTCTATCGGATCGGGAAATTATTAAAATTTATCATCGGAAACAAGGCAAAAGGCCCAACAAAGGAGAAAAAAGAAAATCTTTTTGAAAATTTTGATTTTTCTAAGAAAAGCTTTCTAGTGAATAACATATAATCAAAATCATGGAAACAACCAATGAATGGATAAACTATCCCACACCCCCTAACTAAAACCTAACACTGTCCTCAATGTTAATTAAGAACCAAGTTAAAGAGAGGAAAATAACGATATTACCAAAAATGGAGCGATCTCCGGAGCATATAAGTCCAATGATTCTACAAAATATGTTAGTAACAAGCATAACAAAAATGAAGAAATAAAACTTTAACTAATTACATTAGACAAAAAGTAAAATGCAAAAATAAACTAACTATATACAACCTACTATTTGGACTTCATACTAACTATACACTAGAAGTTTAAATATTTGAGGGTCCACCATAAAAACGATTTGACTTTGGAGGATAACCGGTGTACCCTCACTCACAAGCATACCTTTCAAAAAATAGGAATTTCGTTCGAACAACGGAAGGTATGTGTAAGGCGTAAGAAAGGAACCATCCCCAATTACAAGTTTTGGCGGGAGGATGGTGGATTTGGATAAAACGGGTGACAAATACACAAGGGGGACAAGAAAAATAGAATTATCTCCCAAAGATTTTGAAGTTGGAATGGGAGGTGGCGCACATGAGTGAAAAGTTGCCTTTATGGAAGGCGACTCGAGCGAGTACTCCTCATCGGTGAAAAGGTTTAACACATTAAAGTTTTGGACCGATTCATCGGGTACTAGCAATTGTGTGATAGTAAAGAATAAATATGGCGATGAAAGAAATTCAAACTCAAGAGATGAGTTATCGTTGCTTGAATATTGAATTTTGAAGGAAATAGGATAATTTTCAATGAAACTTTATTCCTTGAGAATAAAATAAGAAACCATTTCATTGCAAATGGATACTATGTCCATTTCTTCCTCATTTTTACACTCTACTATACCATGGTCCAAGTCAAGCATGATTTGTTCCAAAGTAGGCACAAAGTACTCATTTGGTTAAAAACATTCCTCGACTTCAAAAGTCTTAGAAGAAACATCGTCGTCGGATTCAAATAATAAATCCAACTTGTGCTCCCAACAACGATTTTCTTCCCGATAATGGTTCTCAATTTTCTCATTTTCAAGCATGCGCAAACCCTCACCAAACGTTATAGGCTGAGGCACGGATTCCTACAAATGAGAAATTTGAAAATTATTGTTGGGACTATACTCAAAATCATTATTATAAGAATTTTAAAAGTTATAGATTGTAGTTTCAACATTCTTATTATAAGGACTTAGAGGCCCAAAATCGTTCCAATCATCGTCAAAATACATGCACTCCAAATCTTGACCTTTGTTATACTCACCCAAAGATATTTTAGAATTTGCAATTTTTTGGGACGATAAGTATTCACCAAAAGTCAAAGGTGGAGAGGGATTTTGAGAATTATTATTATGATTACCGAAAGAATTGGAATAAGACATGCTTACCTCAAAATAGGCTCGATATAGCGAATTCCACAAAATAGATGCGCGATTGAAAAATTAAAGCGGTTCTTGGCGCTCAAATGTAGAAGTCCTACAAAAAAAATTAGCAAAGAATACAAATAGAAAGAAAATATTACGAAACACTAAAATAATTAACTTCTAAAACAAACATCACCCCGGCAACGACGCCATTTTGATTAGCCGAGCAAAAGTGAGGCGCGTGTCAAGATGCCAATCGTTTTATATTGGTTTTGCCTCGATTATACAAAAAACCTAAACTTATGACTACATTCAACAAAAGAGATTATAATGGCCAATTTCGCGTAACGAATCCATAGAGAAATGTGCTAGAATTTAAGAGTTTTAATATTTCTGAATAAAAGTGTAAAAGATGATTTTTCTACCTAAAAAATAAATAAAAGGTTAATTAGGAATGGGGTAAATTAAACTAAATTAACAAAGAAGTAAAAACTATAGGTTTCGTCGGATATCCCGCACCCCGAGTTAATTAGTATAAAGTGGTTACATGGGCTCACGAGTTATTAAGATTGCATTTCGTTTCATCAATTAATTAAATTAAGAGTTGCCACGCTCCTAAATTCGCATAAAAGATTAATTTGATTTTGGCGCCAACAAATATCCCAGAAATTACGCACGCAAGGTCGTAAATACGGGTCATACATGATATACCCCATTAAATCTCCTAGGCGTATTAACTGGGATAACACACTCGAAATAAACCCGTGAGAAACCATCACCAAAGCAAAGCAACGTATTAACCCTCGGTGAGTTCAATCCGACACACCCTAAATTAAATTAGCCTCTACACATGATTAACAACATAAATAAACACAACTAATTAACTAAAGAAACTAATTATATTAACACTACAAATTAACTACACAATTAATCTAGGTAAGAAATAATAATTAAAGCATGGAAAATTAGGGCACACAAAGCTTAACTAAGAGAAAGATAATGAATAGTGAAAAGAAGCTTACATTAATGGTGAAAAAGGAATAGTAGTTTTACACACTCAAAAATGGGGAAGAAAACCTAAACTATTTCTAACCCTAGCTTTTAAACTAACTAAAAATAATTCCCCCTTACAAATTATATACCAAGTGGGAGAAAAAAAATAAAGAAAAAGAAAAAAGAAAAGAAGTAAAGATAAGTCTCCCAATTAAATAAACAAATAAAAAGAAAAAGAAAATAAAAATAGAAAAGGAACTTAGCAGCTAAGTCATGGCAAAGAGAAACAGAGGACCGGTCGACCACGATCAAGTAGGTCGACCGCGATCAAGCCGGTCGACTGCGTGAAAATGGAGGAGCACACTAGTTTCAACCCACTGCAAAAATGGAAAAACTCGGTCGACCGCGAGTTGGTAGCCGGTCAACCGGTGTTGTTGCAACTCAACCCCCAATTCCTTTGCTTCAAATATGCATCCAAGACCCAAAAACCCAATTGGGTAATGCTGAGACCCAATCTTTTTTATGCAGGAAAATCCGAAGCCAACTACAAAAATCGTGCTACACACCATAAGCCTAGAGCTGCAACTTTATGCCAAAACCCATTTCCCAACCTCCATATCCAAAGATCAAGATCCATTAATGGCAAACAAAAACCTGCAATTTGTACATGTCCAAGACCCATATGCGCGTGTGGATCAAAATTGAGCTCCTATTTTGGACAAAAGTCCTCAATTTGGGACGAACCCAAAACCGAGCAAAACCCGAGCCTATGGCCAAAATCGCCATCTCTGAATTGAGTTTGATGTAAAAAAACGAGTTAGGTACCTATAGGGAATTTATGAAATTGTTAATGAAAGAGAAAAGGGATATGGTGGGTATTAATGAAATTGTTATTTTTCTTATAATTCGTTTTCGATTAAAGGTCCTTGCTTCCTTCGTTCGGACTTCGATTTGAGCACCGTTCATGGCCATACGAATCTTGGCCCGAGACCAACAAATTTTGTGATTACCTCAGGCAAAAATCCCAAAGTGTAAAATTACGAAAATACCCCTAAGCGTGCGAATCGCGACGAAACTTTACCAGAACGCGGTGAAACTTCACACTAAGCACCGTAATACCTATAAATGATCAATAATACCTCAAATAACATGTTAGCATATAAAAAGGAGGTTGTCTGATTAACGAGCATAATTATAGCAATTACGGTACCCGATAGGCCTCAAAATGCATAAATTAGCGGATGAAAAATGCAATATTCGTGACGTATCAAGGAACAAGTGGCAAGGGAGCTTGAGACTTCCAGGGATGGGGTGCCTCGGGTAGAGGTTCCCCACGTTGAAATAACTATAGGAATCACAGCAGTCACACAAGCTTCTACTAGCGTTGTGATGGGACAGGCACAGATGCCCCTTCTCATGGGAAAATTCTTTGAGTTCTTGCAGACTCCTGTAGCTGCAACAGCTTTTGGGGGGAATAGATCCCAGCACTTTCATAACACTAATAGAGGCTCTGATATCCCCATCGATAGCAGCTCTAACGGGACCTATCCTCACGAACACTGTCCCCGTCCCTATCCCAATGGTGGGTGCCCCAGGTGTGGCAGGTATTACACCTATGGTCCCTCAGTCCACTGCTTCAATAACTGAGAAAACCCCCACATCTTCCTTAGAAACAATGAGGAAGGAGATGCAAAAAGAAATGCTGAAGACGATAGCAATTTCCTCCCAGTCAGTAAACGATGATTTTTGTACTACCTACCTAGAGGCGTACAACCAGGAACCTTACTTGAAGGATTAAAAACATACAATATATTTACTAAGTCCAATTTACCGATATAACATACAATATATTTAAAGCATAAATATAAGGCATTATTACAAACATGATTCTCATTTCAAATGAAACGGGCGCGCCTTTATTAAAAAAACAAATGTCATTACATGATTTTAAGATTAAAATCCCATCAATCTCTCACTTAATTTTAAAGCTATGTGTTTATGCATTTAACACCCATTCCTTTTACATGACTGTACAAAGCTTTAGTTGGTAAGCTCTTTGTAAAAAGGATCCTCAAGGTAATCCTGAGATGCAATCTTTCTCGTGATGACGTTATCTCTTTACACGATCTTTATATCAAGTGATAGTTGTGATCAATGTGCTTTGTCCTTTTATGTGTCCTTAGTTCTTTTGAATTTGAAGCACCACCGCTATTGTAACAATAAAGTCTAATAGACAACCACACTTAAGGAACCACGCCTAAGTTACTTAGGAAGTTCTGGATCCAAATAACATATTTTGTTGCCTTCAATGTGGTAACATATTGGGCTTCCATGGTCGAATCAGCAATACATGATTACTTAATACTCCTCCAAATTATGGCTCTAGCTCCTAGGGTAAACAGATATTATGAGGTCGACTCCCTTGAATCCCTATCCAATTGAAAATACGAGTATGTGTACCCAGTGGGTATTGGACTATCCTTGAGTAAACCGACACATAATCTCTAGTCCTTTTAGGTACTTGAAAATGTGCTTTAGTGTAGTCTTGTACACTGCGTAATATACATGGGGCTGCTAATTTATATTCATGATCCTCTCTATATTATCTTGTATCGTAGGAAATTAATCCTTATATAAAGATATTTTATTCCTAAAAAGGATAAATCCTTTTTGGAATCTCAAGTTCTAAATTTTATAATAACATCATCTATATAAGTGGCTTGGGATAAGCTCAATGTCTTATTATTCTGATCATGCATAAGCTTGATACCAAGGATATGGCTGACTTCTCTTAAGTCCTTCTTATTGAACTAATTAAATAACCACGCTCTTATACTAGATAATACACCCACATTGTTCCCAATTAAGAGAATATCATCCATATATAGTACCAGAAATATCACCACATTTTTTCATGCTTTTTTTACACACAAGTTTCACCTGGGCATTGATAAAATTCATAATATTTGATTGCATGATCAAATTGGATGTTCCAAGACCTTAACACTTTCTTGAGTTCATAAATGTATCTCTTAATCTTTCACACTTTGGTTTTTTGTCAATTTGATATGAATCCCTCGGGTTTCGTTATATAGATGCAGCCGCCAAGACTACCATTCAAGAATGCAGTTTTGACATCCATTTACAAAATCTCGAGATTGATATGAGTCGCAATGGATAAAATAATCTGGATATAATTTAGCATGTCTACCGGAGAGAAACTTTCCTCATAGTCGATCCCTTCTTTCTGAGTAAACCCTTTCACAAGAAGCCTTGCCTTAAAGGTTTCCACTTTCCCATCCACCACCCTTTTCTTCTTGTATATCCACTTGCATATACCGTTTTTATCCAATATGGAAAGTCTATAAGTTCCCTTACTTTATTTTATTTTTTTTATATTGAAAATATATTTAAAAATACAAAATATTGTTGAAAGTCATTTGAAACAGAGAAAATTATAAAATATTTATTAAAATTCTTAAATTACCAAAAAATAATTGAAAAATTCGGGAAAAATATAAAAAAATATTTGACAACAACAAACTTTGAATAAAAAAAATAGATTTCCAATATAAAAAACTCATTTCTAATGAAAAAAACATTTTCAATAAGAAAGAAGAGATTTGTAATAAAAAAATAAATTTCGAATGGAAAAAAATAGATTTGTGATAAAAAAAAAGCACACTCATGAAAAATAAATAAATTTATAAATTTGACAAAATAAAAATCTAAAATGCATGTTTAAGCATATCTGGAAATGAGAATTTAAACATATTTCCATTAAAAATCAAATCCCCAACTTGCCCTCATACGGAATAGCCGACGGGTAGTAGATCTAGAAATTAGATCTCGAAAAGAGGGGTGGGGTGGGGGTAATAGTGGGTGGAATATATTTTTACAGAGAGAGAGAGAGAGAGAGAGAGAGAGAGAGAGAGAGAGAGAGATTAATGGAGAAGGTATAAAAAATTGTACTTTATATTAAGACAAAAAATTATATTTATTGGTATTTTATAATAAGACAAGATAATAAAAAATTATACTTTATATTAAGACAAAAATCAAAATAATAAAATATAAGATATTAATGGAGAAGGTATAAAAAAAATAACAAGTGAGGTTATGCATAGTTTGATTGCGAAGGAGGAGTTGTATTGGAACTAGCACCGGCAAAATAGTGGGTTGGGTTTATTCTGGGCGGGCTAGATATGGGCTGGGCCATATTTGGGGCGGGTTGAATATCGGTTGATCATCCTTTCGGGTTGGGTTTGTTTCAGGCCTGCCCATTTTTCCCTGGACGGTTTTTCCTCTTAAACCGGTGACTAGGTCTGAAAATTGCACCAAGTGACTAGATCTCTGAAAAAAGTTAGAGATTTTCATTCAGTGAGAAGAAAACCAGTGATAATACCAGTTGGAGGGGTGAGATGATACCGCCTGGTGGGGTGAAAACAGGGGGGGGGGTGAGATGATACCACCTGGAGGGAAATAAATAGTATACCTGCAAAAAAAATGCATTTGATAGGGAGAGTGAGAGAGGAGATATGCGCTTTTACGATTTGTGATTTTAAGGTTTTGAGATGTGCGGGGTATGTTAGCATTTATGTTCAACCCATTTTATAAATATGGGCCCCATATTTCTAAAATATGGCCCATTAATTATAACATCTAAAACTCATTTTGATCCGTAACTTTTAAAATATAAACCCATATTTTAATACGTGGGTTCAAACCAAAATGGGCCATATTTTAACACTCGTAATAGTGGTTTAAAACCTTAAATTAATCAAAGGTGTTCCCATCGTAGTCTGTCCGTCCGTCTTGTCTCTCTTGATCTCCCAATCTTATGTCCTGTAACACAACCTACCTCTCCCAATCTTATGTCCTGTAACACAAAAAAATTGTTACAAAATATTTTTAAAGTATAGTTTTTATGTTTAGAATGAAAAATAAGTATGAAAATATATTTTTATATCGTTTAAAAACAATTTAATCAAAAAAACATTAAAAATAAAGTTTTATGTTTAAAATTTGGAAACACGCATAGAAGCATTTTTTTATTAAAAACATTCATTAAATATAGTTTAAACAAAATGTACTTTTTCAAATTACAACGTGTATGTTTAAAAGAAATTTAGTTGATTGAAGGGTATAAAGGACAACTGACATCAATAGTCTCTATTTTGTTAAGTAAAATTGATGGATGTGTAACAGTAGGATGGAATTGACAACGAATGAAAGGTGGTGGGTAAAATTAAATTTGAGACAAATGAAAGATAATGGATGAAATTAAATTTGTAGAAAAACGGGGGCTGATTGCAAAACTAGACATAAGAGTGAAAAAAACTCAAAATGTCATCAATACTCATAATTGTTGAGTAAAGGTTTAGCTTGTCGTTATAGATTGACACATGTTATCCATTACTATTCTTCACTATGTTTGCCCTGCGATGCACGGACGTTTTATAAGTTATTTATTAAAAAATAACATATATGCAAAACAATAACAACCATTTATAAATCTATATAGTCCTTATAAACATTTGTCAACTACATGTGAATAAGAATAAGCAAATCCAAAACTCATATAACCCAAAAATGAAGGGCAATCAACGCCAAATCAGTTAATATGAGACTCTAGATTCCATTCATGGGAATCATCAAATAAATGCAAGTTTTGAAACTTTAGACAACATCACCAATCCGAAAATGATTGAATCTCCTTCAACAAAACTGACAGTCAACATAAAAATATAAATATTTGTTTATTGTATGTACATTTAGTATCCTCAATTAATTACAAAGTAGACTATGCAGAATAATAATAGGGAGGATAAAAATTAATAGATCTACATACATAAACAAAAAATTATTGTATGTACATTTAGTATCCCCAATTAATTACAAAAGATCGTAATGCTACATACATAAACAAAAAAAGGACCTGCATGATGGAACAGGCAGTTGGGTTATTTTCACGGAATAAATTGGTACAAACATATAAATAAACTTATCGGTTTGAATTTGTGAGATATGTTCTTGATTAACAAACAATTGCAGAATTGCAAATCTAAATACCAACGTCGTTGTGGGTTTTTGAAGAGGGAAATAGGTTGAACTCGTTGAGATCATTTATCCAAAGAGAGATTGGAGTTTTAATGGAAGGATGATAAGGTGGTCGTCTTAATTGAGAGGTAGAGATAAATATATTTTGTCGATTAAGATAAAGATTTTAATGGAGGGGTGGTGTTTTACATTCCACTTCGTGAAAGTTGTGAATAGACAGGGGAGGAGATAGAGAGAGCTGAAATTAATTAAATATATTAAACTTTGCCATATGAAAACCTACGATTTGGAGACACCGTTTTTTAATATTTATATTTATATTAGATTTAATAATCCACATGACACTATATATTAAACATCTCTTCCCCACAATTCGATATTGAAGAAGACTTGTTGAGAATTGTAATTTATGCATTTCATCTACCTCGAACGTGCACAACTTCCCTCTAAAACCTTTCATATTACTATCTTTATGGGTGTTTCGCCTTCCTCATAATTGGTCTCTCTTTAACTTCCCTTAGGGTGTGTTTGGGAACACAGTGGTTTAATGCCATGAAATTGGAATTGAAATTTTTCCACTTGAAATTTCAAAAAAAGTGAAGTGAAAAATTTTCAAATCCAATTTCAAACCATTGAAGTAGGGTTTTCAAACACACCCTTAGTAACCTTTCATCCTTCAAATAATAAACCATTGTATAATAGAGTTAAATTTTGTTACAACACTTACATTGATTTTCACGTTTTAACTATATTGTTTTACAGTAAATATTGAAACTCACCTTTGCTCATTTGAATTATTTCTTAGTTATTGTTGTTGTTATTATTATTTGTGAAATTGAAAAATAATATGTTTGTTATTACACTTGGTATTGTAATTTAAGAAAAAAAACAGATTACAAAAGTAGGAAAATCCTAAATAACCCTTTATTAAATGAGAAAATACTTGTGGGACCACTACTCATCCTTTGTAAAAGAACTATAATTTTGTAGTGAGTAAAATTATACATACCCTCATTTTGAACTTTTATTGGTATTTTATAATAAGACAAGATAATAAAAAATTGTACTTTATATTAAGACAAAAATCAAAATAATAAAATATAAGATATTAATGGAGAAGGTATAAAAAAAATAACAAGTGAGGTTATGCATAGTTTGATTGCGGAGGAGGAGTTGTATTGGAACTAGCACCGGCAAAATAATGGGTTGGGCTTATTCTGGGCGGGCTAGATATGGGTTGGGGCATATCTGGGCCGGGTTGAATATCGGTTGATCATCATTTCGGGTTGGGTTTGTTCCGGGCCTGCCCGTTTTTCCTCTTAAACCGGTGACTTGGTCTGAAAAGTGCACCAAGTGACTAGATCTCTGAAAAAAAAGTTAGAGATTTTCATTTAGTGAGAAGAAAACCAGTGATAATACCAGTTGGAGGGGTGAAATGATACCGCCTGGTGGGGTGAAAACAGGGGCGGGATGAGAGGATACCACCTAGAGGGAAATAAATAGTATACCTGCAAAAAAAATGCATTTGATAGGGAGAGTGAGAGAGAAGATATGCGCTTTTACGATTTGTGATTTTAAGGTTTTGAGATGTGCGGGGTATGTTAGCATTTATGTTCGACCCATTTTATAAATATGGTTTTATAAATATGGGCCCCATATTTCTAAAATATGGCCCATCAGAAACTCATTGAGTCGTAACTTTTAAAATATAGACACCATATATATATATAATATGTGGGTTCAAACCAAAATGGGCCATACTTTAACACTCCTAATTGGAAAACAACACAAGAATCTTTGTCCAACACAGATACGGTAATCTAGTGGTTTAAAACCTTAAATTAATCAAAGGTGTTCCCATCGCCGTCCGTCTTGTCTCTCTTGATCTCCCCAATCTGATGTCCTGTAACATAACCGACTACCTCTCCCAATCCCAATTGTATCCTCTTATCTCCATCGAAACTAGAAGCTTTGCGCTCATATCCTTGGATCTGTCGGCTGTTCATTGATTCGAGTCGAAAAGGTATGACTTTCTTCGCTATAATACCTGCAAAAGGCTTTGAAAGTTGGGTCTTTTATTTATTATGTTTAGGATCCCATCCTTTTTTTATGTCCTACGGTTAAGCTGTTTTGATTATGATCAAAATAACTGTCCAAATGTCCCACCATCTTTTCTAACAAATAGAGGATGAGGACCTACCACTAAATAATTATTAGGTTTTTTGGCTTTAGTCCCGTCTACAAAGATGTGTTTAGGCTCCACTCCCATGTATTTTCAAAATTGTAAAAGGTCCCGTAACCACCCAAAATCGTCTATAACTTCCATATAACTGCCCATCATTCTTTTTGTAGACAACGACACTTGTCTCATATAGGACCAACAACTAAAAAAATAAAAACATGAGAGTGGTGACTAATAAATCATTATAAATAGGATTAAATACTTAAGATCCCAATAATTATTATTTCAAACTGTTGACCTCCGATGAGAAAGGAAATTTTGTTTCAGTTATATTTATTGATTCAACAACTACAACGCAATTGAATGAGAAATCTTGTTTCATAAATTATTATTATTATTATTATTATTATTATTATTATTATTATTATTATTATTATTATTATTATTATTATTATTATTATTATTATTATTATTTTGTTTTTATTTCAGTGGTATGGGCGACTGGTCGGATCTTCCGGGCGACTTGTTAGATGAAATCGGGAAACGTTTGATGTATGTTGATTACATTCGGTTTTGTGCGGTTTGTGCTAAGTGGAAATCTAGGATTCCAAAGAGGCCCAAACTACCAATTTGTCAAATTCCATGGCTAATGCTACCCTCTCAAGAAAGTATTTACAGCCTTGTTGAGGACAAGGTTTACCCCTTGGATCTACCTGAGGCGCGTGGGAAGCAATATCGCGGTTCTTCTCATGGCTGGTTGGCTACTGTTGAGGAAGGTCCCACACTCAAACTCCTCAATCCTCTCACCAGGGTTCAATTTCATCTACCACCGCTATCAACTCTCCCAAACGTAACAGAATATTTGCCCCACAGGCTTGGACAAGAGTATACTGTCCATCAACCTCATCCGGAAAATGACTCCATATTTTACCGTTGTAGTGAGAAACAAATTCTAAACTTCTTCATTCAAAAAATTGTTATGTCGCCTAATCATCTGTCAACTAGTAACAAATATACGGCAGCGGCTATTTATGGAGAGTATTGCAGGTTGTCTTTTTGCAAACGCGACGATAAACATTGGATCGCTTCCTCCCCATATGAAATAATGTGCAGTTTCCATGATGCTATTTTCCATCATGACAAGTTTTATGCTGTTCACAGCAATGGTGAGCTTGTTGGTTCCGACATTACTTCTCTGCCCCAACTTCATACTATCCTAGTGCCTCCGCCTGAGTTGTCGTTTGGAGATCTTTTATACCTTGTCGGGACTTCTGCTGGGGGACTACTGATGGTTGGAAGGTTTCATCAATTCTTTCCCGCTCAAGGGGATATGCGCTCGTATACAACAACTAAATTCAATGTCTACGTGTTGAAGACAAGTTGGGGACGAAAATTTTGGGCTGAAGTTAAGAATTTGCACAACCAGATCATATTCTTGGGTTATAATTCCTCGTTTCTTGTTCCGTCTCATGACTTTCCAGTATTAAAGGGAAATTGCATTTATTACACGGACAACAACTTAGGAGGTCATAGACAAGGAGTACTAGGAGGTCATGATGTTGGGGTCTTCAACTTGCAAGACAAAAGTAATGAGAGACTACCAGGTTTCACAGGAGATAACATAGTGAACTGGCCTCCCCCAATTTGGATGCTTCCTAGTCCTCGTTAGTTTAACTGAAAGCAACTCCATCATTGTTATTTTCCTTCATGAATAATTATTTTCTTTCTCGCTACTAAATTTATATGCAGGTTTTCAATGTGTATGCTTAAAGTTTATGTTTATCATTTCATTCATCTTCCTGTTTATCATTTCGGTTTGCTTTTGTACAAGTAAGCTCAATGGTCCTTACTTTCTATGTGCTAAAAGAATAAAAAATATTGTACTAGACTGCGATAACTCAAACTCTTCATGTCTAGAATACCTTCCGTCGAAGTTGTGTCTCGAAGGGCTGATGGTGTAGTGTGATGCAGTTCGAGTCATAATTTGGTTAAAGAAGATAGGGTTTGAGAGACTGAACATCCCCACCATGCAGATTTAGGCCTGGTGCCAAATTGTCCTGCTGGAGGAGGACTCACTACTGCCTAACAAAGACTACCGAGTAGAATTCATAATGTTGTGCTGCCACTCATTCGAAGCTGGCAAATTTGTATGCCAGTGTGGTGTGCAAATGAATATGAACTCTTAATTTGTGACGGAGCGAGTATAAATTAGGTTTCTTTTTAGATTGAAAACATATTAGACACCCAATTGGATTGAGAGTTCTATGTACCTGAAATACATGAAAAAGAAGTTTATTTATATACACACACATTATTGTCATTGTTATCTGTTGCGAGAATAACCCATTAGAAAGAGAGAAGAAGACTAATTAAGGACGGTTATTTGATATAATTTTTTTGACGAGAACTCGAAAATGTCACAATCCGTTGACAAAAATAATAAATGGGTTGCCTTAGTGACGCACACAAATAATTGAAAAATATTACGAAGATACTTGTTAGACTTGCATATCATGGACAACGTATATTTATAAATATCTTGATGTGCTAGTATTTAGAAACTTATAAAATTAGATTTTGTACCAACTATTACAAAATAATGACATCTTAGTTTATAGCCAGCCTCCAAGGGTTTTTGAATGACTCATAGGAGCAAGTTGGTAATTTTTTTATGTTGAGGGCAATTGCAGGGGCGGATTCACCCTAGGTCGAAGCGGGTGCGGCCACCGCAGTTCAATTATATATATATATATATATATATATATATATATATATATATATATAGAGAGAGAGAGAGAGAGAGAGGGGGAGGTTCTCATGTTTACCCCAGTTTGCATACCGTTGACGCGGACCATTTTTGATAAAATAGTAAAAAAAATATTTTTGAGCTAATTTTTTTTTATGATTTTTAAACATTTCAGTACGACCATAAAAAAAATTCAACTCAAAATGAATTATTTTGCTATTTTAAAAAAATCGGTCAAACTTTGTCAATTTTTAACAACTTAAAAACTGACAAAGTTTGACCGATTTTTTAAAAATAGCAAAACAATTTATTTTGAGTTGATTTTTATTTTCATGGTCCTATTGAAATGTTTAAAAATCATAAAAAAAAATCAGCCCAAAATTATTTTTTTTACTATTTTAAAAAAATGGTCCGCACGGAGGGTATGCAAACTGAGTATGCATGAGATCCTTTCTGTATATATATAGGGTTTTTTGGTAAAAATTCAAACTTCGAGGTTACTACTAATTATTTTTAAAAATGAGGGTGAAAATGTGTAATAAACTAAAAAACACGTTTATTAACCTTTACTCTCTCTCTCTCTCTCTCTCTCTGACCTAAAAAAACGACTCATAAGTGAGGACTCACTCGTCTCTTCTATTTCTCAACCGCTTCTCACCCGGCTGCCCTCACCCTTGCTCGCCGGATGACGCTCCAGCCTTCTTCCCTCCTCGCCGAGTCACCCTCACCATCCTTTTCCCCTACTGTTGCTCGCCCTCACCCCTCTGGCCCTCATTCCTCTCCTTAGTCCTCAGGTATATTTTTAGAATTTGTTTGTTTATATGTGGAAAATGAGAGAGATTATGTAAATTACGGATGAATTTTCACATCACAGATTATGTTTTGAGTCTTTGCTTATATATGTATGAATCTTTGCATAGTTTTGAGTGAATAAAAACAAAAATACCTTAGATTTCAAAAGATGAGACTTTTTTTGGTAAATAAATATATATTAGATCTAACAAAGAGACAACCTTAGAAGTTAAAATCCCTAGAATCTATTATGCAAAACAATCTTATGCAAAATAGTTTTAGGAAACCCCCAATTCTTGCATACCATATAAACAAACTGAGCAATGGATTTCAAAATTAAAATACCTAGAATCTATTAGTCTGCAATTAAATTTATAATGTAAAATTAGTTTGAAATTAATTTAGCTATTTTTACAAAAGGTATTTTTAAAATTAAGTTGTTTTTGTTGTGTTCCATCAAGTGTGCTTCGGTTAAACCTTAATGGTGTCAGGTGAGTTAACTCATTTTTGTTTTTCATATTTATTAAACGTTGTTTATTTTTTGAAATTAATTAGGTATTGTTAATAATGATTGAGAGTGGTTGTTTGGGCATTACAACGCTATAATTTCTACGAAACTCGAAATAACCCAAAAAAAATAGCCTCGGGGGTTCCCGCCCCGGCACCACTTGAAACTTTCGCCCCAGTTGACCTAAAATCCTTGATCCGCCAATTGGTCATCTTTTTAGATGCTTAGTCGTTGTATTATTTTTTCATGATTTGGGGGGCATTAAGTGCGTTTTTGCATATTTTGGGCGTTTGGTTGATTTAAAGTTGTGATGGTTTCATTGTGATAATTTTGAGCTCATTGAAACCATTGTGGTTTTTGATTGAGAAACACTAAAGCGACTTGCTCTTGGGACTTAAAATCATACTTAATGATGTGGTTGTTGCCACTTCATTATAGCAAAAACTAATTTTCTTTGGCACCCTACAAATTCATTTGTTTTAAAAATATATCTTTCAAGTTATAAAAATTTGGTCAATCAATTAAAAAAAAATCATTTTGAGTTGATTTTTTATGGGTCATCTGAAGTGTTTAAATACCAAACAAAAAAACTTAACTCAAAAATAATTTTTTAATATTTTAAAAAAATTATCCGCGTTAACCATATGTATAGGTGGTCCGACCACCTCTACATACAGCCGGCGCGGACCATTTTTTCTAAAATCGTAAAAAATATTATTTTTCAGTTGAGTTTTTTTTTGTGTGTGGTATTTAAACATTTCAGTTAATCCATAAAATAAATCAATTCAAAATGATTTTTTTAATTGCTTGGGTTGTATTTTTTTTTCCGGTTTTCTAAAAGGAATGCCTAGACGCGCTTAGGCTGGAGGGTCGGGCGAAACGCTCCTCCTTAAGCTTTTTATGTCTTATTCTTGGTAAAAGGCTTAAAGCACACTCTTTTTAAAACGAAAACGCTTTAGTGAAACGATATCGTCTTTTAAAGACTCTTTTTTAAAACCGGACCAATGTCTCATTCAAAACAATCAGAAGACAAATGGTATCCCAAACATCTTTGGCTCTTGTCCAAAAAAACGTGCATTTTTTCTTAGTATTTAAAAAAATAGTACTTTAGTTTGCATATATTCAACAATATTTTAAGGTATGTACCATTTTTGTATTTTAATAGCCTTGTTATGGTTAAAAATATTAAAATATTTTAAAAAAGGCCTAAACGCCTTTTCACGCCTAAGGCTCGCCTAGGCTTCTAAGGCTTAAGTCTTGGCTTCCATGCTTCGGTCACGCCCCGAGTGTTGTAGAACCTTGTTTTTTTTTTAACTTGAAAAATGTTTTTTGGGGGAAAATAAATTTGTAGGGTGACAAAACAAATGAGTGGGTTTCTTAATGATGTGGCAACTGCCACATCATTAAGTTTGGTTTTTAAGTCCAAAGAGCAAGTCGCTTTAGTCTATCTCCTTTTAATCTGGTGGGTGGAGTCATTTTAGTCTTTTTAATGTTGCGAGTGCATTATGGATGTTTGTTTACAAGGGTTATTGTGTAGTTACGTAGCATAAGAGGGCCATTTTGGTAAATTTTCGTCCATATTGTTCATCGTGGAGTTGGGGGCCTCTTATTGTTTTTACGTTCAATTGCTAAATATTTTTGGTGAAAATTATAGTTTTTTATATGCAAAATAGTTTTTGGGGACTGGAGTCTAATCTTTATAATAATCATCAGTTTAGAGTTGCTTGGAGCATTTTAGACCTTTTTAATCCTAAATAAAAAAAATGGCCTTTTTACTATTCAATTCTTAGACTAACAATTTTGGAGTATAAAATCAGGCCCAATAAATTTTAAACGATTAGGTCAAAACCCCAAACAAGCACACTTTCAAGATCAACCGCAAAGAAATTCCTCAAATGATTTCCTTTATATCAAAACCCTAGTCGTCGAAGATGAAACAAAGGATTCTCATTCTCAGATATTATTCTAAACAACTTTCTCAAGTATTGATCCATGCAAACGTATCTTAATCGTTCTCAGATATTGTTACTTTTTCAAGGTTTCCTGTTTTGCAAATTCTAAATCGATTAATTTTTTTCCTCATTTTCACTTGATTTCTCACTCAAATGAAACACAAATGCACACAAATGATTCTATGATGCACTTTGTGTAATTTATTGTTTGTTGAATGCAACAATTTTTGTTCTTAATTTTATACGATTAACTTTCCTACACTTTATATATTTTGTGTTATTAGGTTTATATTTCTCCTTTCAGCGGTTTGTCATTGTATTTTGAGTCTTTTGTTGTCTATTCCATGTACTAATTTTTGTGTTTCTTAGGTGTTATCTAAAATTTTCTCTATATTATTATATATTTTGTGTTCTCATATGTATAAATTTTTAGATATTATGTATGGAGTGATGAAATCATATTATCTTGTTTGTTGTTAATGCGAAAAAATACAATATGCGTCTAGAATGTCTTTATTTTAATAAAAAAAACTCACACTTGCACATTGAGTGTATATACACGCTCTTTATATTTAATACCTCATATATTATTGTGGTCTTTCTCAATGGCATTTACTGAGGAACATGATTGAGTTATATTGTGTAATGTCGTTAAGTTTAACAATGCATAAGAATCGTACAATTCATTAGTTTTAGAAATCAAATCATTAAATATATATATATGGAGTGATGAAATCCTATTATCTTGTCGTTGATGGGAAGATACAATATGCCTCTAGCTTTTACATGGCCAAAGTATCGTACGTGTATGTTTTTCTTCCGCGTTTTATGTTGATCTCTTAATTGTTCCAATGTGGAGTCAAGTAAATGTTGGGGCAAGCCGAATTGTTCCTGTCAAAAAATATAAAAACAAAAAAAAGTGAATTAATATTATTTAAATTATAAAATATAATAAAATATAAATACAAAATAATAAGAAAGTGAGCAAGCACCTGTAATATTCCCTAGATGGCCATCTTAAGCTCGTATGGTGCCTTCCTCCAATCCGTGTACCCAGAGCCAATAATCGTCTTCAGTAACTCTAGCGCCCTAGCTGTAAGGCCCTCTTGTTTTCCATTACGGTCCCCAATTTTACCCACTTTTGGGGCCTAGTGTTGACGAGCCTTCCTTGCCCCCGCTTTCCTGATGCCCTGATTTAGACATTTCGTGCAAAAGATATTGTTATTAATAGAAACATATATATGAGAAAACGATCAAATCCAGATGAATAAAAACATTAAATTGATTAAAATCCAACTGAATTAAAATACTGGAAGAATACAAATGATAAAAGAATTAAACTTTCATCTGATAATAATAAAGCACTAAAAGAATACAAGTTAATGACATTATAAGAATACGAATCCATATCATAAATCAAACTAAGCACTGTTTCAAATAATTGGAATACTTATTACAAATCTAAAAATTATTTCAAATTCGGGTCATGTCACAGACTATAATTAATGCTTAAACTGATTAAAATCCAAACTAGCATATTCACTAACCAACCAACCAATTTTGATTCAAATCCACAAAGACTGATCAAATCCAAGAAAGTATTTACAGCCTTGTTGAAGACAAGGTTTACCCCTTGGATCTACCTGAGGCGCGTGGGAAGCAGTATCACGGTTCTTCTCATGGATGGTTGGCTACTGTTGAGGAAGGTCCCACACTCAAACTCCTCAATCCTCTCACCAGGGTTCAATTTCATCTACCACCGCTATCAACTCTCCCAAACGTAACAGAATATTTTCCCCTCAGGCTTGGACAAGAGTATATTGTCCATCAACCTCATCCGAAAAATGACTCCATGTTTTACCGTTATAGTGAGAAACAAATTCTAAACTTCTTCATTTAAAAAATTGTTACGTCACCTAATCATCTGTCAACTAGTAACATATATATGGCAGCAGCTATTTATGGAGAGTATTGCAGATTGTCTTTTTGCAAACGCGACGATAATCATTGGATAGCTTCCTCCCCATATGAAATAATGTGCAGTTTCCATAATGTTGGGGTCTTCAACTTGCAAGACAAAAGTAATGAGAGACTACCAGGTTTCATAGAAGATAGCATATTGAACTGGCCTCCCCCAATTTGGATGCTTCCTAGTCCTCGTTAGTTTAACTCAAATCAACTCCATCATTGTTATTTTCCTTCATGAATAATTATTTTCCTTCTCGCTACAAAATCTATGTGCAGGTTTTCAAAGTGTATGCTTAAAGTTTATGTTTCTTCATATCATTTCGGTTTTCTTTTTTACAAGTAAGCTCAATCGTCCTTACTTTTTTTGTGCTAAACAAATAAAAAAAAATTGTACTAGGCTATGATAACTCAAACTCTTGTGCTTATCTTCGTTCCTTACAAAAAAAATCCTTATTTTCATAATATATAAATCTAGGGAGACCCACAAAAAAACCCATTTCGTAAACCCACTGCATTAAAAGCTTATACCTTATTGTTGTGGGTCCCACTAGGGCATCAAAATGTGCATTAAAAACTTATACCCATTTTTATCTTATTCACTGGGTTTACCAAATGGGTTTTTTTGTGGGTCTCCCTAGCTTTACTTTTTTATAATTGGAGTTCACCAGTTGTGGCTGCTTTTGTGTACTTATGTCCTGAAGGATTGATTTGGAGGCCACTTTCGCATACTTGTATTCAACACAATCTTGGCAAGCCACATGGCATCTATCTTCCGAATCACCATCTATGGTGAAGGCCCAACAAGTACTATCACATTGAACTTTATGTTGTAGACATCCCCTTCCTCATTGAACTTGACTGAATAACTTATTGGTCGATTTTCTTGACGTTTTCGTCCACGTTATGTGTTGAATAGCTTCTGTTGAAGTTGTGTATCTCAAAGGGTTGATTGTGTAGTGTGATGCAGTTCCGAGTCATAATTTGTCTAAATAAGATAAGGTTTGAGAGACTGAACCTCCCAACGAGCAGATTTAGGCCTGGTGCCAAATTGTCCTGCTGGAGGTGGAGCCCCACTACTGCCTAACAAAGACTACCGAGTAGAATTCACAATGTTGTGCGGCCACACATTCGAAGCTGACAAATTTGTATGCCAGTGTGGTGTGAAAATGAATATGAAATCTTAATTTGTGACAGAGTGAGTATAAATTAGGTTTCTGTTTAGATTGAAAACATTCTAGGCACCCAAGGGGATTGAGAGTCTTTGTTTGCTAGATGTTATGGTAGCTGACATGAGGAGTTCAAGCATCTTGATATAACTTTTTTTAGCAAGAACTCGAAAATGTCATAATTCGTTGACAAAAATATTAAATGGGTTGGCTTAGAGACACACACAAATAATTGAAAAGTATTACGAATATACTTGTTAGACTTGCATATCATGGACAATGTAGATTTTTAAATATCTTGATATGCTAGCATTTAGAAACTTATAAAATTAGATTTTGTACGTAGTATTACAAAAAAATGACATTTTAGTTTATAGTAAGCTTGTACGGGTTTTCGAATGAGTCATACCAGCAAGTTGATAATTTTTTCATGTTGAGGTCATTGTTCAATCTTTTTAGAGGCTTAGGGTATTGTGGTATTATTGTTTCATGTTCAGGGGCATTAAGTTCATTTTTGCATATTTTGTGCATTTGGTTGATTTAAAGATGTGATGGTTTCATTTTGATAATTTTGAGCCCGTTGAAACCATTGTGGTTTTTGATTAAGAAAGGCAACAACGACTTGCTATTGGGACTCAAAAATTAAACTTAATGATGTGGCAATTGCCACTTCATTAAGAAACCTAATCATTTGCCTTGTCACCCTACAAATTCTTTTTTTCTTTCAAACTATATCTTTCAAGTTAAATGTGAGAGTCGGATCGGTGTGATAATTGATTAAATTTAAATTTCGCAAGTTTTCAAATAACCCTTATTTAGTTAGAGTCTACTTTTAAATCAAATAAATTCAGCCCCTAAACATCCATCTACGGTGCATGTGTCAACCCATAAACAAATAAAGTATGCGAAACAAGTTTAAGGAAAAATTCCCGCAGGGCAAAACCTTTTATTTCACTATAATAAGTAAATCGCAACTTACACGGATTACAATGAAATACAGTGACACACGAATACCCGCAGGCGTCGGTTAGTGTCGTCAGCAATGAATCCACACGCAGCGAACCCACATGAACCTCAGTCCAATCAACAAAGGAAGAACCGCAACACTCCTCAATGACACGCAACCATAAAACTTTGTAGAGACTCCCTCAACAATGACACGCAGCCCTCGGTTGCAAAGATCTCTCCACAAAGGTTTGAACAAACTAAAAAGTTGTGTTCTTGGGTTACCAAAAAGATTCACAAAGGTTTGGCAATTGTGTGAATCAAAACATGAGTCTTGGGACTCAAAAAATATGAAGACTAGAGGTATTTGGACTCTAAAAAATGTCTTCTAAAGTCTTGCAAAATAACTCCCCCGAAGTTGGTATTTAAAGGAAAACAGATGAAGAGATCCACGTTCTTAAAACTCTAAAATTCTATCCAGCGTACAAAAAAACAGCATTCTTTAAGGAATTTTCTTCATCTTCAAAAGGTCATAACTCCTTCACCGTAGCTCGAATTGAGGTTCCGTTTTTTCCAGTATCTTAGTTGCGGCGAGCTCTTCAACTTTCCAGTTGAGCAGACCTCCGAACTATGGATGTGAAATTACGAAAATGCCCTTGAACACTCCTATCATGCCTTTTTTCACTGTTTTGACTTCCCTTGCATACCACTTGCATTAAGTCCCTAAAATCGTGGACCGTGAAGTCGTTGAGGCAGATGTGGGACATATTAATGGATATGTTGAATGCTTGATTCCCGAAATTCGGATTGAGGCCGCCATGTGAGATCGTGAGGTGACGTGCCAAATGTAGCGGCGTACGACATACATAAATGTAACATGTTGGACATGAGAAAAATTTCCTTACAAATCTCCCCCTAAGTCTATGCCGGTACATACATAAAAAATCCGAATTATCAAATATGAAATTGCCTATACAAATCTACCCACCCATGAACCCAAAACTGGAAAAGGTACAAATGAATAGTCATCATCGTTTGTTCTTCAAATCTTCAGGAATCTAAAATCTTTTCTCATCAGGGTGTGCAATTCAGAGATCATCAATGTAGTACCTACACACATGAGATAAAGAAAAATACCAAGTGGCGTATCGAGTTTGAAATGAGATAAACATAGATACCAATATATGATAAGCATAAGTCAAATCTCAAAAACTCCCCCAAAATTCAAGCTCCCCCAAAATAAGATAATTCTTTCTCCCCCTTTTTATGATGTCCCCAAATAGACAAATAAGAAGAATGAATCAAACAAGCAAAATCGGGGTGTCACGGTATTCAAAACAAGGCATTAAACAATATGACAAACGTGCTCTAGCAAAGAGTTGCTAAAAAGAAAACTTCACAAACTATTTTTGATTTTTCAAATTTTTCGAACAAAAAAAAATCTGATACCATTTGAAAAAAATATGTAAAACATGATACAAAAAAAATCACACCATAGATTTAAACTCAAACAACCAAGTCATGGGAACGGAATGTATGGGTGTGAACACATTCGATAGGTAAATCAACTCAATCAATCATATGTGCACGATGCATATGTGTACCCCTAACGAATGAACATCAAAAGTATCCTTAGGTGTAAAAAATTTGTTGAATTTAGATGACATCGTCTTATGCAAATCAACAAATCAAAGTCAAAGTTCTTTCCACACCAATAACGTCCAAAACTATGTAGCGCATTTTCAAGCATTTCAAGGACGTGCAAACCCGTTTTAAATTCTCCAACCAAACTCCCTCATATATATATATATATTCTTTTAGAGGTAATATAAATTCTCAAACTTTGGAGAATTGGTGCAAAAACCTAAATGGCCCATAATTGGCATGAATTTCTTTTTATTGCCTTTCAATTTTTTCGGGCTCTTTTAAACCTCTTTGGACCTCGGATAATAAAATTCCTCCATTTTTTAGGTCCAATTTAACGGTGGCTTAGTATTCGCAAAGGCTAAAGAACCTTTCGCAGCCCTTCCCCGTTTTAAAATAAAGCACACAAACTCACAAAACGGTTTTTATATGCACAATTTTCTTATCAAAATTTATCGCGCTTGGTTCGTTTTAAGGACAGGATTGAAGTGAAAACACCCAACCAACATGTGATAAGACAAGCACAATAATCAAACAAATTCGTGCATGTGTGCAATAAAGGAAACATGAGTCAAACATGTAGGAAGTAACACTTAATTACATCTTAATGACTCCAAACATTATAAAGCACAAGGATGAATTGACCTATTGTCTCAAAACACTATCAAATAGTCACATGAAAATAATGGAATGAAGTTGTGACTCGGTCATCCTAAGTGCCCATCCATAAACGGTGCAAACAAAATACAAAAATCTTTTTGGATTTTCAAATATTTTATCAAAATAAAATCTTTTTTTATTTTTCAAAATATTTTATCAAAAACAAAAATTATACCAAAAGTACAAGTCATCACACTAGCAAATAAGTATAAATCATGAAACCACAACTAGTGTATGACAAACATGCAAACACAATCATCTATATGATATGGCAAGTGAAGAATCATGTGCAAGCAACCGGGAATCAACTTGTCTAAAATCTAGTGTATCCAAAAGTGATTTCCTAACCCAAATAGATGTGAAACAACGTGTGGGGCATTTAGGAACCAAGGTAACACTAGACTTCAACTTCCTAGGTCTTCTTACAAGATCAAAACAAAATCTCCTAAGGTGACCTTTCCTACCACAATGTGAACATGTGTAAACGGAAGGAATGTTACCTAAAGTGTGATCTTTTCTAATGTCCTTGGGATTGATTGACCCTCTAAAACAAATAATGGTTTTGGCTTTAGCACTAGAAGCATGAGAACAAGATGAGCCATTACCATCACAATCAAACCTACTTGAATCGTTTAAATCATTTTTCATCTTCAAAATATTTGATTCAAGCAACAAATTAGACTCTTCCCAAGACAGGGATTGCTTTTTTAAATTTTCAACAATTTCTAAAAGGGTATCCCTCTCCCCCTCAATTAAAGCAAACTTTTCCCTAAGAGTCTCTTCACGTGCCACAAACTCATTGATTAAAATATTTCTTTCATCTATGGCACAAACACAAACCATCGAATTTTTAAGGTCCTCTAAATCTTTTTCTAAAACAAGGACCCTATCATCACTCTCCTTTTTGGACAATTTTAAAGCATTAAATTCATGGTCCAAAGAATCAAATTTTTCATGATAAAAATCTCTTTGATTTTGAACCGTTTGCAAAAGATCCATCGCGGATTTCAAACGAGAATTTTCTTTTTCCAAAACATTAATTCTTTTGCAAAGTTTCAAATTCAGACTTTTTAAATTTTCAGCATGGTCGTGAACTTTTTCAAAAATAGGCTCCTCATTAAACAGGCGTACCATTGAAAAAATGCGATTTTTCACAAAACTGATTTAAAAAAAATCAATATCACACAATTTTTGCGGAAAATAGGAATACGCGATAAATTTGCGCAACCTGCTCTGATACCAATTTGACGACGTGAGAAGTCAAATTGTATAAAAATAAATAAATCCTTGAAAAATCAAGATCACGCGATAAATTAGCGTAACCCGCTCTGATACCAATTTGTGAGAGTTGGAACGGTGTGATAATTGATTAAATTTAAATTTCGCAAGTTTTCAAGTAACCCTTATTTAGTTAGAGTCTACTTTTAAATCAAATAAATTCAGCCCCTAAACATCCATCTACGGTGCGTGTGTCAACCCATAAACAAATAAAGTACGCGAAACAAGTTTAAGGAAAAATCCCCGCAGGGCAAAATCTTTTATTTCACTATAATAAGTAAATCGCAACTTACACGGATTACAATGAAATACAGTGACACACGAATACCCGCAGGCGTCGGTCGGTGTCGTCAGCAATGAATCCACACGCAGCGAACCCACATGAACCTCAGTCCAATCAATAAAGGAAGAACCGCAACACTCCTCAATGACACGCAGCCATAAAACTTTGTAGAGACTCCCTCAGCAATGACACGCAGCCCTCGGTTGCAAAAATCTCTCCACAAAGGTTTGAACAAACTAAAAAGTTGTGTTCTTGGGTTACCAAAAAGATTCACAAAGGCTTGGCAATTGTGTGAATCAAAACATGAGTCTTGGGACTCAAAAAATATGAAGACTAGAGGTATTTGGACTCTAAAAAACGTCTTCTAAAGTCTTGCAAAATAACTCCCCCGAAGTTGGTATTTATAGGAAAACAGATGAAGAGATCCACGTTCTTAAAACTCTAAAATTTTATCCAGCGTACAAAAAAATAGCATTCTTTAAGGAATTTTCTCCATCTTCAAAAGGTCGTAACTCCTTCACCGTAGCTCGGATTGAGGTGCCGTTTTTTCCAGTATCTTAGTTGCGGCGAGCTCTTCAACTTTACAGTTGAGCAGACCTCCGAACTATGGATGTAAAATTACGAAAATGCCCTTGAACACTCCTATCATGCCTTTTTTCACTGTTTTGACTTCCATTGCGTACCACTTGCATTAAGTCCCTAAAATCGTGGACCGTGAAGTCGTTGAGGTAGATGTGGGACATATTAATGGATATGTTGAATGCTTGATTCCCAAAATTCGGATTGAGGCCGCCATGTGAGATCGTGAGGTGACGTGCCAAATGTAGCGACGTATGACATACATAAATGTAACATGTTGGACATGAGAAAAATGTCCTTACAAGTTAAAAAAGTAGGCCAATCAATTCAGAAAAAATTATTTTGAGTTGATTTTTTATAGCTTTCATTTTGTTTTAGAATTTTAGTTATAATAGTCTGAATCACAATTTTAAAAGAAGAATATTGGAAAATATGTTGCTGAATTTAGATACTGCTGTAAAGAATATTGAACATTGGTAGGTTATATAATTTAGATGCCGCTGAATATTGGTAAGTTATATAATTCATTTTGGGGAGGGTGGATTAGAAGGTCATATATGGTTATTGTGCCCTGTACTATTCGCCTTGGTGGGCTTTGAATCATACGTTGGAGTAATGGTGTTGAAAATCTGCAATAGTTGTTGTTGTTTTTGAGTGACCGATAGTTACATGTAGGATCCTTTTGATAATAATGGTTGTTGGTAATGTGATGGTGTTGCTAGTAATGTGATTTTGGACTGCATAAAATGGTGCTGTTGGGAAAAAGGTATATAGTTTGAGAGATATTGTCACCCGAGAAGGTAATATTTTTATGTAAATCCACATTGTACATTATTTTCAGTTTAGTGTATTATTTACTTTTCCTAAGCTTCTTGCAACGTTGTATATGAAAGAGAGCTGTTTATATGGATTGGTGGTATAAAAAATGTTGACTCAAATATGCCTTTACCAAGCTTCTTAATATAGTACATAATAATGTATTTAAAACACCTACCTGTTATGCTTAAGAATTCAAGTTATGATTATGTCAATACATATTATTTTGCATTTGACACAAGCTTGCGATCTGTTAACTTCTAATTGGAGCATCAATTTGTGACATGAGTACGTTTTAGAATTATATCTTCAAGAAGTGATGGAATGAAATATGGTAAAGATGGAATTCTCTTATTAGGGTCAATTCAAATTTCTCTATTATTTTTGACAATTTAGGTGTGTATCAATCAACTAATTAGAATACATAAATATGTTTTATTATTTTTACCTTCCATTAAGCTTCATTTTATCTCGAACGTTTTTATAACCGTGTCACTTTAATAGGAATTATTTTGTCTCAAATGAATGCTCCCATCACTCCATTTTTTTCCAAACACATGAATGTTGATAAATGAGAAGTTCATTGATTGGCAATCTATCATAGTAATGTGAAATATTATTTTATTTACATATAACTAATGTCAAATATTATTTTATTTACATACAACTTTTATCTTCTTATCTAATATTTACTGGTTGTGCGACCATGGTAGAAGTGTTATAGTCAAGCGAGTTGGAGTCATGATGATCACGACTTTGGAACTTATGACCATTTTTTTAAAATTATTTTATTTTGTTGGGGAACGATATTTTTCTGTTTTTCGATTACGTACATTCAAAATTTTCGCCGTTTGGCGATTACGTATTTTGGAAATTTTCGTCATGCCTTAAGGCACGGGTATCCGCTAGTATGTATATATAACACATGTCTCAACGAATAGTTACACATGCTATATAAAATAATAAAGTCAATATGGTACTTTGATTGTCTTACAAGCACACTCGTGCTACCAAGAGATAGTCACACAAATATCTCAATACGCATACATATAACACTCACTAGACGTATACGACATCTCTAGAATTAATTATAGTAGACGCATTTGTCAATATTCTATCTAGTTCCTGGCATATCATGTGTCACATTAGGTCACCAGGTCGGAATCTCACCAATTCTCTAATGTTTGAGCATTTAGATTAGCTCTAAAAGAAAATATGCATGAGGGATTTGGATGCAGAATTAAAACGGGTTTGCACGTCCTTGAAAGTCTTGAAAAAATGCTAAATAGTTTTGGACGTTATTGGTGTGGAAGTCATTTAGACTTTGATTTGTTGATCTGTATAAGACGATGTCATCAAAATTCAACAATTTTTACACCTAAGGAGGTTTTTGATGTTCATTCGTTAGGGGTACATGTATTCATTGTGCACATATGATTGATTGAGTTTATTTACCTATCGAATGTGTACACACCCATTCATTCCGTTTCCATGATTTGGTTGTTTGAGTTTAAATCCATGGTGTAATTTTTGGTATCTTATTTTTGTACGAAAATTTTGAAAAATAAAAAATAGTTTGTGAAAGTTTTTTAGATGCTCCTTTGCATGCGCGTAGTTTGATTCATGTTTTCTATGCATTTTGTCGTGACACTCCTTGTTTTGAATATTTCTTCTTATCTGTCCATTTGGGGACATCATAAAATGGGGGAGAAAGAATTATCATGTTATGGGGGAGTATGGGGGAGATTTGATTTATTAATGGTTTATTCTTATATCATTTCAAACTCGATACGTCACGAAGGTTTGTGCTTTATCTCATGTCTGTAGGTACAAAGATTGAAGAGCATTATGTTGTAAACCCCGATGAGAAAAGCTTTGAGATTTGATGAAGATTTTTTGAAGAAAAATTTGAGAACTTGAAAATTTATACCTTTTCACATTTTAGATTTATGGGAGGGTAGATATGTATAGGCATTTTGGTATTTGATAATTCAGATGTTTTTATGTATGTTCTGGCATAGACATATGGGAGATTTTTAAGGACATATTTTTATAAATGTTCATCCCAATTAATTATGTCGTATACCGTTACAACCGTCGAAGACGTTCAAGATAAATCTACATCCAGACGGATTTGAATATATCAAGATTCTTCATCAAAAAGCCTCTGCAAAGTTTACTTTGGTAAGGTTATGTTTTAAATACCTTAACTTTGTACTTAGAGCTTTGGGATACTTTTACAAAATATTTTCTAATTGTTGGAGCGAACTTTTTTCATCAAAATTTGAGAATGAGTAATTTTCTACGTCCTGTAGGGTTCCTCAATTTTGACGCTCAAGTCGTTCAAGCGAGATCCCCATCTCGTTCGAACGACATTAGATGTCGCGCGATGTCATTTAAACGACACGTGTACTTCATTTGAGTGAGATCCCCTTTTCGTTCTAACGACCGAGGCGACGTGATTTTCTATAAATACTCATTAAATGGTTTCGTTTTCATTAAGAAGTCCCAGCGTTTTGAAAGACAAAAAGTTGTGAATCTGCAGAATTCTTTTTTACTTCTTATTTTAAGGTTTTGATCTCGTTTGTTTTAAATTCACAAAAATCCCATATGCTTTGGTGAATTGTTTTTGGTGTTCAGGAACACACTTTACTTTTGTTCATTCTTTGTGATGAGAGCTCTGCAACCGACAGCTGCGTGCTATTATGGAGGGAGTCCTTGTGAAGACTTTAGACTGCGTGTCTGGACCGCACGTCCTGGTGGTATAGCTGCATGCGAACCATTGTTGATGTATTTCTAGCCGTTGCTTTAGAGGTTTGACGAAGACACCGTGCATTATTCTTGTGGGCGAAAGCAAGATGGTATGTAAGTCAATGGTCTTGTAAACTTGTTAGAGTTCTAGAAATAAAAGGTTTTTCCCTTAGGGTATTTTTCTTGAAATTTGTGTCGTATACTTTATTTATTTATGGTTTGACACATGCACACACGTAGTTGCATGTTTAAGGGTTAATTTGGCTTAAAAATAGACTCTAATTAAATAAGTGTGCCAAATTAAAATTTTGCGAATTTAATCAATTATCACACAGTCATATTTTTACAAAATTGGTGTCAAGATCAACTTTATAAGAATTTTTATCCTCAACTCTTACCCAATCACAACAAAATACAACCTCTTTTAAGTTTACATACTCCAATTGAAATATATTTTGAATTACACCATAGTAAGTCATTTCAACTTCAACGAGGTTTTTATCTTTCACGCTCACTAGAAAAAAAGTAAATGCCTTGTATGAAATGCTTGAGTTCTATACATTTGTACTTTCCTCATACACCCTTGCACCGAATACGTAACCGTTCAATCGATACTTTTTATACTCTCGTGCCATGAACAAGGGTCCAGTGGCTAGACGAGAAAGTCTTAATGTTACATCTACCGTCTTTAAGAGTTGAGAATATAGATAAATTAATTAGGTTAGTTGTAAAGCTTTCTTGTAATGTGACATTTGATAACAATCTATATTAATTATAATTACCTCATGTGACAACCAGAACCTAAACTTGTTGTCTGATTGTGTCATTGCTTTTTGTCTTTTATTGTTCTCATAGGCTTCATGTTTTCTTCATAGATCGTGACGAAAGTATTATAAAATTAATCATATAAAAATTAAAATAATTTAGACTTACTTTTTCCATTCTTCGACATCTTCATGTGTGCCAAGAAGATAACGAGCTACCTGTTCATGTTGGAAACTCATTAATTTCACTCGTTTTCTCATCACATGGCCACCCTCATTGATGAACTCATCATTGTCATCCATGTTGGTCGAGTCAGGCATATATTCCCGAGGGTAGAGTGATAATTCCATAGTGATGTATTCTTCTGCAATTGATCCTTCAATGTATTGTGTATTCTTGATGTGATCTTTGAAAACTTTCATCAATCTTTCAAATGGATACATCCACCGATATCTTACTGGGATGCAAAGAAGTGCCTCATTGCATAGGTGTACCAACAAGTGAACACTTATGTCAAAGAAAGGTGGGGGAAAGTACTTCTCCAAGTCACAATCTGCTTCGTTCACCACCAATTTTGCGGCCACTGTGTGATCTCGATTGACTACCTTCTCACATAAAAGTGAGAAAATGATATTAATTTTCATAATAGCCCTCTACAAATCCTTGTGCTTGGAGAAACAGTGCTTAAACAATAGACAAATTAATTTCATGATCACGTGTCAATCGTGGGACTTACATTTATACAAATCATGGGTAGCATAATTTACAATCCTTTGCAAGTTAGACGAAAAATTAGATGGAACTTTCAAATTATATATTGTGTCTAAAAGCACCTTCTTTTCCTCACTTGTCAAAATAAATGCACCAAGGGGAATTATTTTCCTCCCCCTACTATCTTCTTTCAACCATAGTTGTGGCTTAAGTTTCAATGCTTCAATGTCTTTTCGTGAATTTTATCCATCCTTCGAATGACTCCCCCCAAGACATGTGCCCACAATACGTTCAACGATGTTATTTTTTGCGTGCATCAGATCCAATACAAGGCACACCGGGTTGTTCTTCTAATAAGGCAAGTCAAATAAAATTGACCTCCTAGACCATACCTTTATTGTCTCAGTTTCATTCCCAGTTGGGGTCTTCTTATGCTTGACATTCTTAAATTTAGTATTCTTATCAGGCATATTAGGGCCACAATCAGAAGATTTACATTTAATTTTTTAGACTGAAAGTATTCTGGGTCGTATCTTATGTTCAACCCCGCCCGGTAAAAAATTGGAACCTTTCTCAAATCTAAAACTATGAGAGGGGGTAAACCCTACGGAAATGGTATAAATTTTTGAGCTAGCGGGGATACGAAAATATTCAGTCTCCTCTCCATAAATAGGACACCCCAAACAACCATGTACTGTAACACCCCGCCTAATTAAATACCGGGCGATCACTCCTTTATTAAATTCATTCAAGGTGAACAGTTGGTTCATTCTCAGCATCACTGTCGAAAAATAAATTTTCCAATTTAACACCCTAATTAATGAAGCTAAGTGTCAAAACCATATTTAAACATTCTTTCCAAATTTTATTTAAAGAAAAATTATTTATTTATTTATTAACAACATATCAATAAGTAAGAGTCACAATACAATAATCCTGGAACATGATCCAATTAATTTAAACATTTGTCAATCGAATCCCAACAAGTAAAATTTAAAGTAACACATCCATACTGAATAAATCCCATAGTAACAGAACTAGAAATAATTGAAATACAAATGTCCCAAATAAAACAGATCAATAAATGAAGGGGCGACACATGCCCAATAAATGAGACGGATAGAAGTGGAATCAATAAATGAAGCCGTCTACGCAAGTGGCCTGCAACTCCCACCTAAGCTGCAGCACGTTTCTTTCAAGGGATCCTAAGCAAGACGCCCCTGTGGCTGGGCACCTGTAATATATACATATATATACAAAATAGAAAAGAGAAATAGAAACGGGTCAGAGCCCGATAGTGTGTATGATTTAAAATTCGTTTAGCAAGTATTTAAATTGATACAAGCCAATGAAACAACATATTAGAGCGACACTCTCTTGAGAAATTCTCACCTCTCTTCTAATGTGCACGCCTATCGTACTGCCCTTCCCACTGGATTATCTATTATATATCGAACAAATCTCTCTCAACGATTTAACTTATCTTAGGTTACTCGTAAGATTTCAAGGCCGAACAATATAATTGTTTATAAAGTAAGATTTCAATTTGTAATCAAGGTTCTCATTATAACATTATTAATCACTAAAGTTTTTCCAGTGTCATAGTGTACTTTCTCAAAACAAGTATTTACAATTTGAGCCATCAATCGTATCCTACTTATCAAATCACAGTAGGCAGTTCCAAATTTTAGAATTTCATAATTATATATATTAACTACTCGTATAATATATATATTTTACAACAGCACCCCGAATAAAACTATGGTGCGGGCATACTCCGCTATCCAATCCCCGTATCGCTCACACTAAGGGAAATACAAGTTTGGACTCACTCTCGAACTGTACCAACATATCTACAAACAAGATTTGAGGCGAAACATAAATTCCAAGTCTCTAAGAGGTCAGTACATACCCCACGCCTCTTAGGACCGTCTGAACTATCAATCCGATAGCCTGTACCAAGGACATCTATCTCCTATGGTACGAATCAATATCCCCCATAAGGCAACACATGATAAGATCATCCTAGCGCGGTAACCTCAGGGATAACAAGTAGCGCGGGTACGTTTTTCACACATAGATAGTATATGTAAACACAATCATATAACTATACTAATATCATCATATCAATATTAGATATATCTCAAATCCATAGTTACGACATCATCCTTATTTTCACATTTATTAGTATCGTGTATAAGGGTTCGTCTCTAACCTTATTTCGAAGGATTTCTCCCACTTAATACGTAACATTCATGGACTCTATCCTCCCAGGTATAAAATTTAGTAAGTTCCCTTTTTATGTTCCAACGTAATTCTCTTACGCAACTCTCCCGTTAATTCATAAATTCATCAACGCTAAAGTAATTATCCCACAAGTACAATTCTCGTCTCATATTAAGAGTCCCAAGATTATTCATATGCCCTACTGGTCTTCCATATCTCCCAAAACATTTTATTAAGGATTCCCAATAATTATCTCACATTAAATTGAATTTCAACTAATTAAGAGGGGAAAACATGAGTCTGCCAAGAGGGGTCGATCGATCGAGGTTTGGGGCTCGATCGAAGCTCTGGGCTCGATCGATCGATCAAGCAGGTATTTCGATTCCTGCAGATTTGCAGTTACGGGTTCTAACACCTATATTCATCCAAATCCATATTTTTCAATTGCAAACGTCCCAAAAATTCTACTACTAACATTATATCATTATACCAGATATTTCCAACGTAAAGCATGTGGATTTCTAACATTAAACATGGATTAACAAGCCCTAATTTCATATAAAACCTCAAGAACCCTAAAATTATCTTAAACATGGCTCTAACAAATATTTCCAGAATTTCCTTCTTATATACATCATAATTTCGTGGTTTAAATCCTCTACATGGTAAGGGTTTCCAGAATTTCAATTTAATCCCACACTACATGCGATTCCTATCTCATATCTTTGGTTTTCTTCCATAGAAATTTATTCTAATTTCTCCTAAACTAATATGAAAGATGCATCAATGAAATAAGCAAGATAAACAATTGCCTGGGATTTTCAAAGGTCTGGTTTGGTGCCGAATTTGGTATGGTTGCGTTCCCCGTCTCGCGATCTACGCGTTGGTGGTGGCGGCGGTGCAAACCGTTGAGTTTTGAGTCTTGGAATGCTTTGAGAGCTCTCTCCTCTCTTCTCCAATGGACGTTCTAGAGTTTTGATCTTTCTAACCCTAGAAGGTAACCTAAGTATCTGATATAACTCCTCTAATTTTCGTGGGTTTAATTACCCAAAAATGTAAAATGACCAAAATGACCAAAATGCCCTCCTGGGTTACTATTTAGGCCTAAAAACGCCCCGAGACCCAAACTAAACCCCCGGGTACACTTTTATGACTATCTCGACCCTTTCGAACGCTTTGGCGCACTCAAAACGACCATACGGACAACTTATAAAATATTCACTTTTTATTTATCAAAATTTAGTCCCGACGCGACACGAGCATGTCCCGACTTAAATTTCTGAAATTGTCATTTTATTCACTCGTGACATTCAACATAATCAATATTATATATTACTTTGCTCATTAGTAATATTCAACAAATTTCATATAATTACTAACTCTCGTCACGTTAATAATTATAACATAATTAATTTCTGAATTTTTATTAAATAATTAACTCACATTAAATTTAATAAATCCCCAAATTAATATAGCATGAAAATACGGGGTATTACATGTACTACACAAGCGAATAATGTCCCATAAGCTGGAAAATCATGAATTTCCCACATCAAGCTTTTAGCGTAAACTCTTCTTTTCTAAAAGAGTCAAATACTTGAACGCCCTCTTCCCACAACTCATTTAATTCTTCTATCAAAGGAGCCAGGTAGACATCGATGTCTTCACTTGGTGCCTTTGGCCCAGGGATTAATAAAGATGGCGTCGAATATTCAGGTGTCATACACTATGGAGAAGGGAGGTTTAGTGGGGCTAGGATCACTGTCCATAGACTCTAATTAGTGCTTAGATTTCCAAATGGATTGAAATCATCTGTTGATATTGCCAAATGAATGTTACGCTGTTCTCGAGCAAAATTGGGATACTCAAAATTCGTCCTCTTCCAAACTATAGAATCAATAGGATGGCGCATGATATTTTCTCCTACTTATACCTAAGCGTTGCAAGTCATTGCCTCTACTAACCATAGTACTGTGAAAAATTTCTTTATTCTTGGCCCAACAGGAAAATATTTCAACACTTTTTGAGGCATTTTTGAGTTTGCGCCTTCTTTGCCAATAGATTGGACATATTTAGGTTCATCACATACCGGACACCGATTGAGAATTTCATACTCCTTTCGGTATATTATGTAATCATACACACAAGCATCAATTGATTTATACTTCATTCCCAAACCTTTCAAACTATTTTTCATAGTAGGCTAGTTGTTTGGAAGCGTATTCTGCTTTAGTAGCAAGCCCTTCACCCAATTCAAAATTCCTATCATGCTAGTGCCAGACAAACCATATTGAGTCTTCAAATTATGCAAACCAATCATGGCATGTAAAGTTGTTTGATCTTTCTTAAAACCAGAGTATAATAGCTGGCTCGCCTTAAATTTTAAACTTTGGTAGTCATCGCCAAGGTTTATCCCTATATCTTTATGAGCGCCTGCACCTTGTACATCATCAGTGACCTCATTCTCTTCCACTTCAGGAAATCCATACGCGTCATCAACTAAATCCTATAGCATATTATGATATACATTGTGATCCCCCCTTGAACATCTATCCTACTTGTTGAAGGTTGTTGGGGGACAAAAGGAACTTTTGATTCCCCGTGAAAACCCAAATTCGATAACTATCTTGCATAACCCATCTTAAAAAATGTAGTTCAACTGTTTTCCACTCAAACACCTTACCATTCTTACACCTAGCACATGGACATGGAAACTCTTCATTATCATGGCATCTCTTTGCGTATTTTACAAATTCATTAGCACCTCTGCGAAACACATCCCCTAATATATTCGTCTCACCCATCCACTCTTTGTATTTAGGATATTCCATTACAGCTACTATGAACAATCACATATTATGGGTAAAATAGCATAAATGAAAGTGTGAATATTTAGTTCCCATCCGTATGCGTATGAATAACAACTAGAAGGCTAGGTTCGACAGGTAAACTTATTCGTGCATTCAAATTCAAATTCAATTTTAATTTGAATTTGAAATTCAATTTATAATATTAATTCCTATTTCCTCCATCTCCTCTAAAGGGTGAGTGGCCCTTTCCCATTCAAGACCGCATATTTCTTTAATATACTTAACAACTCATTCACATTGTTCCAATTTGTGGAAAATTCGGCAGCATTTCTCTATAGTTCTCCAAGTACATGACATAGATTTGCAAGTGTAAGTTTTATTTCAATTTATCAATTCAAATAACACTTAACATTGCGTCATCTAGTACGTACCTAAATAACATGAAGATATGACTGCAGAACTTCCCCCAAAAATAACAAGTTTAAGCCATGAAGAATATTATTATACAGAAACTATGCGGTCCCAAACTGTCCAAACGAGACAATTCGAGAGATCTCATTACAAGGATAATGACTCTTGAACAACTCTAAGGGCTATTGAATGCGTACACATAAGAACTAAAAGGCTAGTATCTATGTGCACTACAAGTAATTTAAAGTATGTTTTATTTAATTATGTCTTATCACAATTGGAGAGATTTCCTTCAATTATGTAATTTAAAGTATGTTTCATTTAATTTAAAGTACGCATAAGAACTAAAACTTATACCTAAACCATGAATTATTATTATGAATTTGGGATATATATGATCAAACCATACAAGTGTGCATAATTCATAATGAATATTTATTACTCTGATGCATGAATTCTAATCATAAAGCAACATAGTATAACATGAGTACAATTTACTATCTTGATTTCTAACATATATTATTCATACATTTCAGGATTTAACACCTGTTGATACCAAATTTAGTCTGATGGCGTGGATCAGTTAAGTGGAGACACGTGTCAATCTATATGGCACTTACAAACATTTCTGAACAACACCTTGACTTCGAGGAACTCAACCTCCCCGACCAACTCAGACACTCCGAGCAACAGGTGCTCTCCGAGGAACTTTTCTGTACCGAGCAACTCATGAATACCGAGCTACTTAGGCGGTCCGAGCAGCTTAGGCGGTCTGAGCTGCATCTCGTACAGAGCATTAATGATCGGATAATCAATAGATAGACTACGCATTAAATGCTCATTATTATCATACATATGTATACGCCTATTTGACAGCTATGTATTACCCTTTCACATTTACAGCCTGAGGGCTATAAATACATTGTATCACCCTCATTGTAAGGGGACTCAAAATTTCTTGGTAAAATCTGTTATCGAGAATTCCCAAACAGTCAAAAATAACAAAACAGTGGACGTGGGCGATTCCTTTAAGGCTGAACTACTTTAAAAATCTTTTATCTTGTTTATTTTTATCTGTGATTGATTAATTAGAGATAATATAATTTTTTACATCAACAGATTGGCGCCGTCTGTGGGAAACGACTGTAATTATCGTTTTTCACCAAAATAATTTATCACCAATGGCTGATAATCCTAAATCTAGTAATCAAAACGCTGGAAACCCCCCAAATCCATCCGCTCCTCCAAATGTCCAAGATCTGGCTGGAATTATGGCCAATTTGGCTCAAGGCCAAACGGCCATGTAAGAGACTATGCGACAACTCATGCAAACTATCCAGGGTGGAGCGTCGACCCATTCAGGAGAACGAAGTGTTCAAATAAATACCCGTTTACTTTCTTCGCGTATTAGGCAGAGCGATTCATATCGCACTGAGAGATCTGATGATTTTTTTTTATCAACCGGGTCGAACTTCGTCAGTACGAGCCACAGATACTGAACAACACATCACTCTCTCTCCAGAAAGGACTAGTGCATTGGAGAGATTAAGTAGGGTCTCTCCTTTTGATCGATTGGGCCCTAGGAAGAATAAAAGTCCTCTTAAGGCTATGTCGAGAAACTTTCGACGACCATCTGATCTAAAAGAGGGTTCTGCCCAATCACAACCAGTTGCTCGACATGATAGATCCCAGGAAGCGACTTCAACACGATCAATTGCTCAAACCAATAGGCTCGAGGAGGGAAAGGATGCATGGAAAGGCTCTATTCAAAGGTTAGAGGATAGACTAGGGGAAATGGCTAAGGCCAAGAATCCTTTACAAAGCACTTTTGTCCAAGGGATGCCTTTTATAGAGGCAATTGTGGAATTTCCCACACCATCGAAGTTCAAAGCACCTGTTGTGACCCCTAAATATGATGGAAAAACTGACCCTGTCCTTAATATAGAACAATACCAAGCTGCTGCCGATATCTATGCCGTGCCAGACGAGATGAGATGCAGGGCATTTTCGGGAACTCTTACCGGATCTGCACAAATATGATACAATAATCTTCCTCAGGGGAAGATTTTAACTTTCTTTCAACTGGCCGAGCTCTTCATTGGAAATTTTTGTTTTGGAGCAAAACCAGTTAATCGAGTGGCACATTTGTTAAGTGTTAGACAAAAAACAGGTGAGAGCACCAGGGATTACATAACTCGTTTCAATAACGAGAAGCTCGAAGTTATTGATTACGAGGAAAAGACAGCAATTACTGCTTTGATGAGTGGACTATTGCCCAATAAATTGTACTATACTTTGGCCAAAGATCCACCCAGAACCATGTTAGAATAATGGCAAAAGCGGACAAGATCATGAATACCGAGGAGGCTATGGCTGCGAAGAAGAACATAGACACCAAAGAGACCAAGGTGGAGATTGATAAGGCTAAAAAGAAAGAACATAAGAACAATGGTGGTGACAAGCAGTCAAAAGCAAAGTCATCATGGGAAATATTGAAGAAATTTGAAAATTATACTCCTTTGAAAGTAGACATAAACCATGTCCTGGAAGAGATCAAGAACAGCGAGGAACTAAACTGTCCTGAGAAAATGAAGACAGATCCTGATAAGAGGAATAAGGCCAAATATTGCGAGTTCCATAAAGACCATGGTCACATGACCAAAAAATTGCATAGCTCTCCAGAATCAAATCGAAGCACTCATCAGACAAGGAAAGCTGGCCAAGTATGTTGATCAAAGAAATGAAAGAAAAAGCAACGACCGAGCAAGACAGAGGTCTAGATCTCCTCGTCGAGCAGAAGAAAACAAGAAAAGAGATCATGAAGATGATCCAGAAGACGACCCCGATCTCCCCAAGAGACCAAGACAGCCAGAGCTTGAGGTATTTTCAATTCGTTTTGGATCATTTGATTGTAATGTTATTACAGGTGGAGATGCAGGAGGTGGGGACCTTACTGTCGAAAGGAAAGCTTACCTCAATGAGGCTCAATCTTGTTCATACATTCAGCGAATAAATTTAGCTGAGGATGATCGCCCGAGGAAGGTGAACAAAGAAAATCTGGTCATCGATTTCTCCAAGAACGACCTCGTAGGTGTACTATATCCTCATGATGATCCACTGGTGATCAAAATGAGGATGAAGGAAGTAATAATCTCAAGAGTACTGGTGGATAATGGTAGCTCGGCGGATATCATGTTTTACTCATGCTTCGATAGTTCAAATCTAAAGTTGTCTCAGTTGGAACCTTATCACAGGCCCCTCCTCGGGTTTACTGGTCAGAAAGTCTTTCCACTTAGGACGATCAAGTTGGATATGTTCATCGGTACATGGCCTGCTTATCGAACAGAAAGAGTATGTTTCTTTGTGATGGATAAGAATGTCCAGTCAGCTTATAATATCATCATGTGAAGGGTAGGTTTGAAGAAGTTCGAAGCAGTACCATCTAGTGTACATCAATGTCTGAAGTTTCCAACCAATTTTGGAGTAGGAGTTGTAAAGGGTGACCAAAAGGTAGCTCGGGAATGCTACTATTCATCTGCCGAGCAGGAAGAACTGGAGGAATCTAGTAAGAAAGCTACTACCTATTAAGTGGATGGAGGTGCAGAGATTGAAACCTTAGATCCCAGAGATGAGTCACAACTCGTGAAAGGTTAGGTGGTGGAAGCTACTGAAAATATCATCCTGGACGACGAGCACCCGGAACGAACAAATCAAATAGGTTCATCATTGGATGTGTCACTAAAACAGGAATTGATAGTTTTTCTAAAAAGCAGAAAACAAACTTTTTCTTGGAGTCATGAGGACATGCCAGGAATAGACCCAAATTTCTTATGTCACGAGCTCAATGTAAATAAGGAAATCAAGACAGTGAAGTAGAGAAGAAGAGTGTTCAGTCCCGGGAAGAACCAAGCTATACAAGAGGAGGTCGAGAAGCTCAAAAAATCTTGCTTTATTGAAGATGTCAAATATCCAGACTGGTTGGCTAATGTGGTGATGGTGAAGAAGAAAAATAACAAGTGGAGGATGTGTGTAGACTTCACCGACCCCAACAAGGCTTGCCCAAAGGATCATTTTCCTTTGCTCCGAATTGATCAATTAGTGGATGCTACCTCGGGATACGAGTTATTGAGCTTCATGGATGCTTATTCTGGTTACAACCAAATTAAAATGAAACCTAAAGACAGGGAGAGTACCTCTTTCATTACCCCTAAGGGAACTTACTGTTATAATGTTATGCCTTTTGGTTTGAAAAATGCAGGTGCAACATATCAGCGGCTGATGAACAAGGTGTTTGCAGAACAAATCAGTTGCAATATGGAAGTTTATGTTGATGATATGCTGATGAAAAGCAAGAGAGATGTTGACCATCTAATTGACTTAGGTCAGACCTTTGATCAACTAGATAAATATCAAATGAAGTTGAATCTCACCAAGTGCATATTCGGAGTACGAGAAGGCATGTTCCTCGAGTATATTGTCAACCAACGAGGAATCAAAGCAAACCCAGAGAAGATCAAGGCCCTATTGGGACTACGATCTCCAACGATGAAGAAGGAAGTACAAAGTCTCACTGGGCGAGTTGCAGCACTTAATAGATTTGTATCACGAGCAATAGATAGATGCCTCCCATTCTTCAAAACACTCCAAAAAAATGTTTGAATGGAATGACGAATACGAGAAGGCTTTTCAAGAGTTGAAAAAATACCTGGGAGCGGCTCCACTGCTGTCCAGGCCGGTGATGGGAGAAAGATTATACTTGTATTTAGCGGTTTCAGAGAATGCAGTTAGCTCGGCATTGATAAGAATGGAGGATGGAGTGCAAAAACCAATTTATTACACTAGCAAGGCCTTCCGAGGAGCAGAGATCAGATATCCAAGACTAGAAAAGTTGGTGCTAGCTTTGATCGAAGCGAGTAGAAGGATAAGGCCATACTTCCAAGCTCTTACCATAGTTATGTATACCGATATGCCGTTGAGGCAGGCTCATCATAAACTGGAAAATTCAGGACGATTGACGTACTGGGCAGTAGAACTTGGTGAATATGACATAATTTATGAGCCTAGATCGTCACATAAAGGGCAAGCAGTAACAGATTTTATAGCAGAGTTCACCTAACCTGACACGCACAAGGAGCAAAAGCTGAATATCGACCAACCTGTGGATGTTACAGGATCATCGAATTTAAACCCCGATCAACTTAAGTTGATCGACGAGCAAGAGAAGATGGTCAACGAGCAGCAAGAAGTACTAGAGGAAGATATAAGGAAGCCATAAATGTTCCACCAAGGAACTCTGTCTAACCAAGAGTTTGATAATGATATACCTATATGGAATTTGTATGTAGATGGATCTTCGTGCACTGCAGGTTGTGGAGCAGGGATTATTTTGAACAGCCCGAACGAGGTCGATGTGGAGTATGCTTTGCGCTTCCAATTCAAGGCTTCTAATAATGAGGCTGAGTATGAAGCTATGATTGCAGGTCTTAGTTTAGCAAAAACTATGGGGGCAGAGCAAGTCGTCGTATTCAGTGATTCACAACTAATCGTGAATCAAATATTAGGGGTATATGCAGCCAAAGGAGAATTAATGATCAAGTATCATGAAAAAGAAATAGAGATTTTATCAAGTCTGATGGCAGTGCAGATAATTAGAATACCAAGATTGGAGAATGCCAGAGCAGATGCCTTAGCTCGGTTAGCCTCAGTAACGCGCACCGAGCTACGAAGAACAATCCTAATAGAAATCTTGGCTAGTCGGAGCATAGATAAAAATCTGATGATGAACTTTACTACCCTTGATTTAGGACCATCTTGGATGGATCCCATCAGGGCATTTATTGAAGAAGGGTATTTGCCAACTGATAAACTCGCATCCAAGAAACTGAAGTTTAAAGTTGCTCGTTATGTAGTGACTAATGGCATTCTATATAGATGAGGAATCCTAGCAGGTTTGCAAAGATGTGTCCATCCCTTTGAGGTGAAAGACTTGATTGAAGAGGTACATGATGGGTCTTGTGGAGCCCTTGTAGCGGGTCGGACGCTATTGCAAAGAATAATGACACAATTATACTATTGGCCAACGATGAGGGATGATTGCATAGCCTATGCCCAAAAATGTGACAAATCTCAACGCTTCTCCTTTATCCAAAGAACTCCCCAAGCATTGTTGACACCCATTACTTCCCCTTGGCCATTCGCCATGTGGGGAATTGACTTGGTCGGGCCACTTCCAATGACCAAAGGAAGGTTTAAATATCTCGTCGTTGCAGTAGATTACTTTACTAAGTGGGTGGAAGTCAAGCCTCTTGTCGACATGACGTACAAAAAGGTGTACCAATTTATTTGGAAGAATATCATCTATAGATATGGTCTTCCCTACGCATTCATCACCCATCATGGAATACAATTTGACAACGAGGATTTCACTCCATATTGTCATCAGTCGAACATACTAAAAACCCACTCTGCACCAGGCCATCCCCAGAGCAATGGGCAAACTGAAGTGACGAACAAAACGCTGCTGAATGGTTTGAAGAAAAGACTGGATGATGCGAAGGCAAACTGGATCAACGAACAAAATTCTGTACTATGGGCTTATCGTACTACTCCACGAGCAGCAACGGGAGAATCTCCATACATGCTGGCATTTGGAAGTGAAGCTGTTATACCTACCGAGCTGGGTCTCCCCACACACAGAGTGCTGAATTTTAACTCTCCTATCAGTAACTTGATGAGAAGATTAGATTTGGATATGCTCGAGGAAGTTAGAGAAGAAGAAGCAAATAAAAATGCTGCATACCAGCAACGGACAACTATGTTCTACAATAAGAGAGTAAAGAAATGCGACCTGAAAGAAGGAGACTATGTGCTAAAGAAAGTAATTCAAAAGCATAACAAACTGGAAGCTAACTGGCATGGGCCCTACAGCGTAACAGAGGTTATTCGACCAGGGACATATAGAATCCGAACCTTAGAAGGAGAGGAGTTTAAGAATGCATAGAACGCAGAGCATCTGCGCAAATATTATCAGTAATTTAATCTCTATGTAATGCAGTTTTCTTCGATATGAATAAAGTTTTGGATATTTCGCCCAATTCTCTCCTTTTGTTGAAATTTTTTCGGAGTACTAGTGCTACACACTAGGCATCAAGCCTAGAAACACCAACTACGGTTGGTTGGGAAGAAAATCCACCAACTATAGTTGGTCGAGAATGAAAAATTTCCTAGAAACACCAACTACGGTTGGTTGGGAAGAAAATCCACCAGCTTAGGCTGGTCGGGAATAAGAAAATCCGCCAACTATAGTTGGTCGGGAATGAAATATTTCCCAAAAACACCAACTACGGTTGGTTGGGAAGAAAATCCACCAGCTCAGGCTAGTCGAGAATAAGAAAATCCTCCAACTATAGTTGGTCGGGAATGAAAAATTTCCCAGAAACACCAACTACGGTTGGTTGGGAAGAAAATCCACCAGCTAAGGCTGATCGGGAATAAGAAAATCCACCAACTATAGTTGGTCGGGAATGAAAAACTTCCCAGAAACACCAACTACGGTTGGTTGGGAAGAAAATCCACCAGCTAAGGTTGGTCGGGAATAAAAATCTACCAACTAAAGTTGGTTGGGAACAAAAACCACCAACTCCGGTCGGTCAGAAACAGTTGGTTAAACAAATGAAAGTCATTTCAGGGCTTAAAATTAAAAAGTGATAAATTTCTTGGTACTTATGACATATTAAACTACCACCATAGTTGGTCAAAAATTGAAATATCACCAACTCTCGTTGATCATCAGATGACTATCATCGATTCAGGATAATCAACAATAAGCTTTCACCAACTTTAGTTGATCGACTATTTAAAATAACACAATATTTTATCTTTTTAACAGATATACATGCACATTCATTAATAAATAAAAGAAATGTTTTACAGAATATTTTCAAAACAATGACAATCAAGATTGCAAAGAATTTTTTTTTCATTAAATCCAGAACAAAATACATTGAGAATGCAATACATAAAAAAATGTTACATCAAGAATCCTATTCTATTGGTTTCTTCCCCTCTGCCTTTGAAACGGGTTCTTCACCAGCGGGAGGATCGTCTAAGGCATAGGGGGAATTGATAAAATTTAGATCTTTGAGCATCCTGACATTCATTACTGAGGGCCGATCAAGTAGGTGTTCAGGGCGAGATATCTCGAAATTGGAATGAAGACTGTAGTCATTGAGATACTTTGAAATCAGACATTGAGGAATGGCCCGAGCAGGAATCCATCTCATATCAAGTTTGAAATGTGGCACTGGTAACTCGAGCAACCCAGGGTCATAGTAATTCCATAAATAGTAACCCTGTTCCAACTGCAGCACACCCAAGGCATTCAGCCATCCTTGCTTGTACCCCTCGTTATTCGACTGCTGGATCCGGTCATTGAGGTGATAGAGGTATTCATTATAACCAGCCATCCAGAACTCTCTAGGCTGCTTGTGGAATTGATAAGTTAACCTCTCCAGTTGCTCGTGGACGTTCTTCGTTAAAAGTTCTTTACTCTCCAAGGAAGACTTTTGTGCAGAGAGCTGCTCGTCCAAATTCAGAATCTTCTTGGACATCTCAGCTAATGCTTGATTCTTTGCCATTAACTGGAAGGCCTGATTCTCCAAAGCTGATTGAGTTCTTTGTTCTTCAACAGTAATTCGAGCAGTCCTTGCTCGTCCCCGAGAAGCTCTTGCTCGTCCACAAGAAGAGGTAGAAGGACCAGTTCTCTTCAATGTTTCCATTTCGTCTCTCAGATTAGCATTTTCAACCTCCAAGAAAGAAAAACCTTCATCATTGATAGGAACCAAGGCTCCCGAGGTAGAGGCTACAGATTTCAGCTGAGATATCTCTCATCGCAAATTATTATTTTCCTGCTCTAACAATTTGGTGATCTGCCTATGCTCTTCAACCTCGGTCTTCAAAGTCCTTTCCTTTATATCATAAGCAGCAAATAACTTATCATATCCCTTATCAGCACTTAGTTGCTGATACTTCTTCTCATATCCCTGATGCAGAAGGATAGTAAACTTCTTGTACTATTGTTGAAGTTCTCGAGGGTACCCTGGAGAACTTCAATCATCGCATAGTATGCCACATTATTAGCAACTGCACGGTCAAGAAGGCATTTTAAATACTGGTAGGCTTCAACTGCTCGTTCTGAAGCATCTAGACCGAGGATATCGATAATTTGAGATTCATTCAAGTCAGCATGGCCAGCCTTGAAGTAGTCATTACATTTTTTCATCAGTTCTGTATCATGGGCTGACAAGAGTTCCATTCTAGCCATAAACTAGTAAAGAAAAGAGATAGAAAGAATTAATAAAATGCAGACAGAGCAAGAAGAATAAAAGCAGAGCAAGAAAAAGGGAGTTAAGTTGCACAACAAAAAACTTCAAATTTTATTACATCATAAAAGAAGTACATAGCCCAGAGTTACATTTAACAAAAAAGCAAGGAGAAAAAGTCCGAACGGCTCTACACCTTCTCCTTGTCTCCTAAAACTTTCTCGGGAGGCTGAGACGAAGAGGTAGGTTGCTCGGATGGCATAGAAGGTTGATCGGAGGGTGTTGGAAATTGCTCGGTTGAAATGTTGGTTGGTTGAAGTTTCTCGCAGGAGGTCTGGACAATCGGGGGATGAGAAATTTGATCTCCGATCACCATAGAGGATTCCTCGGAAGCAGCTTCGTCTTCTTCTTCTTCTTCCCCTGGAGAAAGAGGGGAGCCAGGAATGTGTCGCTGAAATAGGTCTGAATTCTCATCGACATTCATCTCTCTCAGAGAAGCCACCCAACCATCCCTGAAATATTTAAGGCTGCCATACTCCATTTGTGAGATCATAGCAGCCAAACCCTTACCCTTTTCCCAACCAGTACTGAAGGACTTCTTAACAGCAAGTTTCCTCTTCGCCTTTTCTGAGGAAACCCTCTCAATCATGAGTTCCTCGACAGCTTTTAATTTCCTTTCTGCCTCTTCCCTCTGGCGATCCTTCCTTGGGCATTGATTAGAAGATTATAAGATCAAGGGAGGAACAAGTGGAGATTTGAATACAATGTCTTATGCCATTCCATTTCTAGGGTTAGAGAGGATAGTAGGATTTTTGTCATAGAGGAATTTTTTATTTTAATTTGAGGCTCGATTATGTTTGTTTGTTTTGAACCGGAATAGCCAAAGGGGAATATTTTTCATAACAGCTTTTCTGATATTGTTCATAGTATAGTCCTTTTTATAGTTTAAGCTAGTTTGGCGTATCACATTACAAATTATCACGCATCGTCGCGACGAACAGAACTCGAGCATCTCTAAGTTGGAAGACTTCCGTACATATCAATAAGATATAAAGCTTTTAGGAGTTTAAAACTTTTCATACAGTTATTTGGGATGTTATTTTTATGAAAAAAATCGAGGATGGAATTTTTAAAGTTTAAAATAAAAATCTGAATTTTTTAACCTCGTTTAAAGTCTCTTTAGAAGTCTTCAAACAAAAAGAATTTTTGGTTCGAACTAGCATCTAACGAGGCAGCATTGTTTTACATCATTCGAAGTTGGTTCAAACGAGATGGACTTCTCGTTCGAATGTCACGAGATTTCGTTCGAATGAGATGCTTTTCTATTTCGAACAAGCTTCATTTTCGTTCGAACGAGACGACGCCTCAAAATTTGTGTCGAGCCTATAAATACCTATTTCATCTCCAGCTTTCAAAATATTTGTTTTAAATTTTTTTATAGTTTTATGTTTCCTAAACACTTTTAATTCACAACACACATCCCCAAATAGTTTTTGTGAATCGTTTTGAAACCTTAGAAAGTTTCTTGTATCTTACATACACCTTTGTGAGGAGGCATCTCCATGACAGGCTTGTGAGACCCGAGGGAATCACGGCTAAAGGAAGAAGGCTGACAAAGAAGGTTAGTCGGTGGATACCAAGGGTGGACCATCACCTGTGAAGACTCTCGACTAAGATACTACGCTTGTGGCTGGTATTAAGTAGTTTGTAAGTTGAAAGTCTTGTAAACTCACTAAAGTACTAAAACAGAGGTTTTTTCCCGAAATGGATTTTTCCTTATTTGTCGTGTGTTTGTATGCATGTTTAATTTGTCTGTTTTATGTCCTATCACTTAGATGCACGTTTAGGATAAAAAGATAAAATTGATAAAATTACAAAAATTAGATTTTTATTTGTGACCATCCTTGCCGAGAGTTTTCACACTTTTAACGTAGAGAATTATTTTCACTCTTACATTGACTCATTAGGAGTCTGCACCATATAGTAGTTTCAACTAGTTCGGATATGAAGACAACACGATTTTTTAGATTGCCAAGAGCTCCCTACTTCAAGGTACAACAAAGTTCAGTTTCAAGTACAACATCAACAACTCCAACCAGAAAAATATAATGAGTACAAAATGTATACAAGAACACACTATATGACACATTGCACTCATATTGCATTAAGTAGGGTTAAATTTGATTTAAGAAATTTTGGGGAATTTTTATACATTTTAAAATTAATTTTTAAAAATTAAAATTGATTTTTAAAAGTTATTGGGCATAATTAGAATTTCCCAAACTTACCTAAAAACCTTTTGTTCCTAAAACAAAGTCGATACATAATTTTGGGGTAGCAAGTTGGATTTATAAAATTCAAAAACACGCGTTTAAAGTCTGATATGTGCTTGACACATGTACACCACCTCCTTCGATCTGATTGGTCAATCTTGTTTTTGTTTATACTCACACACTTAAGGCACATTATCAACCATAGATGGAACTTAATCAACGTGTGGAGGGATAGGCCCCACAATTTTAAACTCTTTAAAAGTAATTTCCTTGTTAACTATGCGGAAGCGATTTGATGGTTCAATTTAACATAACAAATTTTTAATTTCTTGACAAATTAAAATAAAGACACCAAGTGAAATAAGATTAATACATACACAATTCAAATTTCACTTAAACCAAGTTAATTAATCCGAGTCCTAGAATTTGCCTAAGTCATGTTTTGCAATGTTATCAAGTTAGGCCAAACTAAATTTTAACACATTAAATTAATGACTTGAATTAACTACATTTACCCAAATAATTATGTAGCACCAAATTAAAATTGAGTAGTGATAATTAAAACCAATTTTATCTTAATTTATCCTAAGCATGCATTCGAAGTTATTAGGCAAGATAAAAATAAATCAATCACACTACGTCGCGATGTACGAGGAAAAACCCAAGACGGGAAACAACCTATGACGGCCCTAGTCTCAAATCCACTAAGTATGGAATTTACAATTACAAGACAAAAGGCTTACATCACACGACTCGATCCCTCTCAAGCCTCGACGCTCCTTCTTGTAAACACCTCCACCTAGCGAATAACACCGGAGCTCCACCGCGGTCTCAGAATCCACCGATCGGACTTTATGTGGTCACCGTCACCTGAACTAGGAGCCTTTCTCCAAGTGGGTAAATCACGAAAACCTCTTCTTCTTTGTGGTATTTAGAAGCAAACCCAAACTTCTCTTCAAACTAATGTAGAGATAAACCTAGTGCCAAACTCCAAGCAAGATATATATATATATATATATATATATATATATATATATATATATATATATATATATGAACTTGGATAAACAAAACTATAGGTGTAAAACTAAAGTGTATATTGATTTTTCCTTGAAAATTGACACTTTAAAACAATGAACTTTTCCCTCAACAATTTTTCTCTCAAAAACACTCTCTAGAGGTTGGTAGGATATGAAAAGTTAAGTTAGAAAAAGTTATTCCCGCACATAGATATTCAGCAAAAAAGATAGTAGGGTAAAACAAGTGGGAAAGTGGGCAAAACTGCTCAAAACTGCCAAAAAACCTATTCCAGCCAAATCTCGTTCGAACGACATTCTCGTTCGAACGAGTCTTCTAACAAAGTTCCAGTATGAACTCGTTAGAAGCTCGTTGGAAATCTCGTTAGAACGGCCATTTCGTTCGAACGACATTTCGAACGAAGTTCCAGTATGCCTTAATGGGAAGTCGTTGGCAATCTCATTCGAACGACTTGTGGTTCGAACGACAATCTCGTTCGAACGACACTTCGAACGAACTCACAGAATGTTCAAAAATTCTTTTAAAGCCCAGAAACTTTTATATACTTTATATATAAGTTTTAATAGAAAACATTATGAAAACAAACCACAGTTTTAAAAACCTAACACCCAATATAAACCATTCCAAGCTCCTATATATATATGAAATGCATTCATACCTTGGGAGCATGGAACAACAGTTGATGACATTGAAATGAGACACATAAACCACGGCTATTGATGAAGCTTTATACTCTTTGCCGCTACGTCTTCAACAAACACGTCATAGGCTTGAAAGATGATCAATATACTCTATCTTATTACTCAAACGTTTTTGTTTGGAATTGAGCCAAAACTACAAAGGACTCAATTAGAAATTTGTGTCCTTACACAACGTATGAAAATTAATCTTATTTTGATCCATGTGTTGCCTTATTAACCAATCACATCCAGTAACCTCTAACCGGTGATAAAAGTTTTAACTCATTTAGGCGGTTAAATCTCAACCATAGGATTTACTTCAAACCGATCAAACGGATCCTAGCTCTTGATTTCGATCAACTTATCCAAAACCTTCCTCATTCACTATAAAAAGGGATGTCGTCTCAACATTTGGAGACTTTTGTCCATGAGAGAGAAAGAGAGAGAAAAAGAAAGAGAAAATGTCTGAGAAAATCTTTTCGTAAAAACCAGAAGTGTGAGATAGTTTTAAAAGTGAAAAAAAGAAGGATCTCCCTTCTTAAAGTTTTTCAAAAATGCTTCTAAGAAAACCTAGCTCGTTGTTTTCATACTGTTAGGGTTTTCTTGAGTTTTAAAGAGTGATATTTTGAGAGATTAAATTATATATTATCCCTCCGATAACTTCTCTCTCCAAATAATCTCACGAGTTAGAAACTTGATTTTCTTTTTAGAAAATTAAGTAGCTGACATTGTGATACATATACTGCACTACTTAGGTTGTCAAATTTATTTCTACACTACTGCTTTCTATATTTTGTTGAAATTACTTATTTTTTAGGATCGTTGCATATTTCTTGAAAATTCTTTAGATCCAGAGTATTTGGTTTTAGAATTACAAAAATCAGAAGAAAATCCCCTTGCATCTTTTAGATATGTTTTCAAAACTTGACTTTATATTTAGTGAAATCTTGGTGTGTATATATATAAATTTTAGGTCTATGATTTTCAAGATCTAAAAAGTCATATCTAAAACTTTCTTAAAAATATTATTTTTGATTTTTGAAGTTTTAAGACTAAAGAGCATATAGTTCCTCTCTGTAATTTATAGGAAATGTTTGTAATAAATGTGAGTGTGTTCTGGTTCACATTGCATATATTTTAGACATACACACATTGCACCTTTCACACACACCTACACATAGAAAGTGTGTTGTTGGGAGAGTGACTTGTTAGACTGATTCAACGTAAAGCTAAACGGAGGAGGAGTTCCAACTATTGGGATAGATCAAAATGGAAGAGTACTTAGGAGGTGTAGCTCTGGCATTAGGTATATTTGTTGCCTTTTTCTTTGATCTTGTTATATAGTTGTAACTTGTAACTTTACTCTGTGTTAGTGGATTTTTTGTTTTGTGGAGTAGAGGTCACCGTGGTTGTTTCCCTTTATTTTGGGTTTTACCACGTAAAAAATCGTGTTCCTTACTTTTTTAAGTTCATAATTCTTACATGATAGTCTAGGGTAAAGGCTTAATAAGATTTATTTTAAAATTTGATTTGCCAAGGATCTTAAACTTTTCACGGTTAATAAAGTTTACACATCTTGTGTTTTTAATCAAAGGAGTTTCTTTAAAGAGTTTATTTGGAAAACTTAACCTAATCTTTAACCTTGGTCAATAACTTAGTTGGGTAATTTCAAAAATTTCATATGCGTCACGATATTTTTTTACTTCATGTGTGTAGGTCGCTCCGTCCTGATGATAATCTCATGGACTACACAAGATGAAGACTTTCAGTGGAAGATAAAATCTCGAGTGTCTTTTCTTTCTGGGTTTGGGAGGTAATTAGTAGAACTTGTCTTAGGGGTTTAATCTAGGTTTATGTTTTGTACCGGAATAGCTCAAGGGGAAGATTTGTGAAAGAAAGTTTTTTTGATTTCTCATCTTTTATTTATTTTGGTGTATCTAATTACATACCACAAACGCCGCATTTTCATATACTTCCCAAGTTCTTAGAAGACATGTTAGTGACCGAGCATCAAACCGAATATTGCATGAGTTGGAATCATCAATGCACCATTAATGAGGTTTATAGTATAAGGTTCTGTTTCAAACTTATACATTTTATTCTGGGATGTTTTTAAACTTTCTTCAAAGCATTTTTTATAAATTGAATTTTGAAAATAATTTTTTTATTTTGTTCGTTCAAACTCAATTGGACTTTCATTAGAATAAGACATGAACCTTGTTCGAATAAGGTTATATTTTGGTTAGATTGAATGTGGGAGTTTATTTGAACGAACGTCAAACAAGATTCAAACGGGGTTTGTCTTCTTGGAAGAGGGTCACCAGTTAGAAGGTCGTTCAAAGGTCATTTCAACTAAATGATTTATTCGTTCGAGCGAGATTTACACTCATTTGAACAAAACCCTAATTTCGTTTGAACGAAATATTATTTTTGTTCAAATAAAGTCCTCCACCTAGAATTTTTTGTTTTATATAAAAGGAAATCTTGTAGACTGATTTTCTTAAAACTTTTGTTGAAAAATGATTTTGCATACCAAAAGTCTCACAAGTTTTTTAAAAAAAAACATTTTTTTCCAAACCATATCCCCAAAAATGATTTGTTGAGTTTAGCCAAACCCTAGATACACATAAACATTTGAACAATTGTAGAGTGATACTATACAGCTGATATTTGTGGAGATTTATCTCTACTATGGAAGAAGAAGAAAGAAACTTCGATTCCTGAGGCTGATCGGTAGATACCGAGGTAAGCGCTGCTTGTTGTGGATGATGCTGGATTGTGTTGTATTTTGTTGAAGATTCAAATACATTACCGCATCAAACTTAGTGGTCCTCTAACATGTATTTAAGTCGGTCTTGGTCTATCCAATCTTAAACAGTGTAGAAAAAAGGTTTTCATTCACAAGGGATTCTTCCTCATATTCTTCCTCTGCTTGGTTTGATGGTTTGGCTTGTCATTTTAGCTTTGGAATTTATCTTGTATGCTCATATAAATCCAATCAAGATAAAGTTTAGCATTAAAGTGAATATTTTTTGTTTGTGAACTAATATATAAGTGAATCCATATAACCTCTATTTTCATCATTTAATTCTTCAAGACTTTCTTCCGATTCTTGCCTCCAACGTACCCAACAAGTAGCCTATATTTATCTTCTCATTTATTCGGCTTAGGGTTTTATGGATGATGATAAGATGTTAATGATGGTTTTAGTTTTATCTTTATATAACTAAACTCATCACTTTTATTATGGGCTCCAAAACCAAACTCGAACTCTCAAACATGACCTAATAGGTATCCCAACCCATTAGTGCAATCTCTCATCTTTTTAACACTATATGATATTCCAAGAAACCCCAAAAGTCAAAAGAAAAATCACAATCCACTAAAAATATTCTCAAGTTAATATAAATAAAATTATCCCATAAATCACTTATGAGGTTTATTAAAATGTAATTACAATTAGTAGTCACTTAACTATCTTATGTAGAAGATGATTAATTTAAATAGAAAATAGTCAAATCAATCACAACACAAGAATTATTAATTTAAATAACCAACTAACATATAAGTTTTAACATATAAAATTAGCAATTAACTTAACAACTAGCTTAACCATTTAAATTACCAATTAAATTCTCATGTCAAATTCCAATTTAAATTTATTTAATTAATTATCTTTTCAACTCTAATTAATCATTTAAAATCATGGAGTATTACATTCTCTCCCTAATAAAGGAATTTTGTCCTAGTATTCAAGATTGTAAGAGCAAAATTTATAATTGTTCGTTATTTAATTTTTAGTTTGTCTTAAACCATTACACTCCACCGCACCATCATGAACGTTCTCAAGTCTTCAAAAAGAAACAATGACCATGTGGAAGAATCGATGACTAAGCATCGCTACTTTACCAGATAAAGTTTATGTGGTGGTATATGAGAAATCATTTTATTCAGGGGTATTTCAAGAGTTTAAATTTAAAAATATTTTTTAGAAAAAATCGCGGGTTCATTAGAACGACCTTAGATGTTGTTCGAACGAGTTTACTCTACTCATTGGATCTCTTCTTAGTTTTATTCAAACGAGTTCTTTTGCCCCAACTTTTGGCAGACTCTAGAATGTTGTTAGATTATTTGTTAGAAGTGTGTTCAAATGAGATGGGGTACTTCGTTCGAACAAGTACGCGAGATTTTATTTTTTTCTGATTTCAAAGGCAATCTTTCGTATCTATCCTTTAGAGATATCTTTCCATATAATTAGAGATGTGGGGATTGTGACACCCCGACTAATTAAATACCGGGTAGCTACTCCTTTATTAAATTAATTCAAAATGCCAAGTTGGCTCAGTTAATAGCATCACTGTCGAAAATATTTTAATATTACTAACCACCTAGTATTTAAAAAGCAAGTTGCCAAATTTTAATTTAAGTCTGATTAACATGCAACAAATGTAATGAAGAAATAAATAACACCATTCACCATACTGAAGTAAAATGAATAACCATCACATAACAGTAAATAAAGTCTGGAGGAAAAACTCCTCACTACAATCCCATAACTGAAATGAATAACCGAAACTGAAATAAAACATGCTAAAGTCTGGAAACTGAAATATAACAGATGTTTCTAAAGAAATGGGAAACATGCCCTAAAACTGATAGATGATGACCCTGGAATCCAAAAGATAGAAGCGTCTATATGAAAATCCCTGTAGCTTCCACAAGCAGCTACATCTCGTCACCTGAATGAGTATCCTATGCTTGGTGTCCCTGTGGCTGGGCACCTAAAAAGGTTTAACAAAGAAAAAGAGATTTGAAAAGCAAACGGGTCAGAGCCCGAATGTGGAGTTATATTTTAAAAACCTGCAAGTGCTTTAAAAACATTTAAAACATTAAATGCAAAGTACATGTTAGGACGTGCACTCACATTATATTCTCACCTCTCGTCTAACTGTGCACTCCTAACGCAAGTACCCATCTATAACTACCCATACCACTAGCTAACTGACAACATAACTAGCTAGACTGCCAAAGGTCCTACCCATATTACTCGGTTCCATCTAACATAACAACGCTCGTAATTAATTAGAGGTTTAACGTAAACTCAGTTACTAAATATGCTATTGATATAACTATCAGTTAACTCCTTGTATATCTCGAAACAATACCGTAATACATTTACAACATTAACATGAGGATTCCCATTAATTTAATGTATATTATTCATATCATAAATATACAATACAAGCACCTCGCAATCTAAGCTATGGTGCACACATACTCTGCTATCCATCCCGGTACATCACGTACATAAGGATCACATATTCTGAATCTCTCAGGAATAGTTCAGATAACACAAATCACAAATAGTGGAGGCGAACACAGTCACCATCACATGGGTCACGCACATACCTACGCTCCCATGATCATGTAGACTTATTAATATCACAATAAGTCCTTCTATGACCTATGTTCATCAAGGTACCAGTCTATATCCCCCCCGTAGGCACACAAGGATTAGAGGGTCCTAAGCGAACGCAACCTCCCGTGATAGCAAGTATGGTAGGTATGTCATACACACAATTCATATACCAATACTAAGTAAACACACGTCTTAGTAATACCGTATTTTAATCGTAGTACATATCGCATACTCTTACTAGTTTATACTCATCATGATTCATACTATTCCGGTTTGTAATTATACGCGCTATAATTATCTCACGTCGTAGTAGATACTCACGTCTCAACCCAAACCGTCCATGTAATACACTCTCGTATGTAAATTCCTTCTCATAATTACCCAAATGTCCCAAACCCATCACTACATCATCATTGGAAGGTTAACTATATCCTCGAACAAGTTTACGGAACTCCAAAAGTCAAAACAGTCCAAAAAGTACCAAACTGCCAGCTCGTTAGAAGTCTCGTTCGAACGAGGCTTCGAACGAGTTTGGACTGTCAGGTCGTTAGAAGTCTCGTTCGAACGAGGCTGTTCGAACGAGATCCCAGTTCGTTCGAACGAACTGTCACTTCTAACGATATCTCGTTCGAACGAGATATTGAACGAAATACCTTCTCGTTAGTAATGACTGGTCAACTCGTTAGAAGCTCGTTCGAACGAGTTCGTTCGAACGACCTGGGGGCTGCTTCTAACGAGCTACCAGTTTCGGCACAGATTTTTCCCAAAATCATTTTTTCACCATTTTTATCACTTCAATCCTTCTCCAAAGTTCGTCATAACAATGATTTAAGTCCTCTAATCATACTAAAACATGCTTAGGTTATAAACTAACATCTTTTAGGGCAATAAGGCATCCTAAACATCATTAAATCCCAAGATTTTATACTTTTCCCCAATATCATCAAGAACATGAACCCTAGATATATATATCAACACCAAATCCAGAATTTAATTCGTTTTTCTTTCACCCAAACATGTATTAACATCAGATTAATTGTCTCCAAACTATTCTACATGCAATCCTTCTCAAATTCCTCAACTTTTATGATCTAGACTACATGGGTTTTCATATTTTATCAAGAACAACCATAAATCCGAATTTTCTAACATGGAAAAGACATTCTCAGAATTTAAATGGAATAAAGTCACTTGCCTTGTTTGTCTCTGAATTTGGTGTGGATTCGGTGTAGAATTTCTGCAGAATTCCTCTCTCTCTCTCCTTCTCCAAGCTTTCTTCTCCAAAAAGCTATGGTGGCTAGGGTTTGCTTTGGGGAACTTATGAAAACCTAATTTAATAAACCTCCGTAGCTTGTTGGGTTAATAAGGGTTGGTTGGGTCAATTCCTTATCAGATTACAACTCTCAATTTTCGTCACTTTTAATTACCCAAAAATACCAAATTACTAAAATACCCTTTAAGTTACCGGTATGGCCTAAAAATAGTGTTTTCTGACTATCTCGACCCTTCCGAACGCGTTGGCGCACTCAAAACGACCATACGGATTATAGATTTTAAATTCACTTTTATTATCAAAATAATATACCGTGACGCGGCGGTCCCACGCGTCTCAACAAAATTTCTAAAATGCCATATATAAATCTCACGACAAATTTCATAATACCCAATACATATATAATCATATATGCACAAAATCAAATACCAATTCGCATCACATTAGAATTTATAACCCGAATTAATTATCAATTAATACGCATTTAATTAATTAATCCCAAAAATAATTATAGTCAAAAGTACGGGGTATTACATACTTCCCCCCTAATAACTGAATTTCGTCCCGAAATTCGAAACTAGAAAGTACCTGCTAAAAACAGCTCTGGATAACGCTCGCGCATCTCATCCTCGCGCTCCCATGTGGACTCCTCGACATTGTGATGTCGCCACTGAACACGCACTAACGGGACTATCTTTGACCGCAGTTTCCTCTCGCTTCGGTCCAAAATAGCTATTGGCCCCTCCTCGTAGGAGCTATCCGGCTGGAGATCGATGTCCTCCACAGCAATGTGAGAATGAGCCAAATTATCTCTAAGGTATTTCCTCAGCGAGGAAATATGGAACACGTCGTGAATCCGATGCAAGTGCTCCGGTAGTCCAAGTCTATACGCAACCGGTCCGATTCGCTCAATAATAGGAAACGGCCCCACGTACCTCGGTGCCAACTTCCCCTTCTTCCCGAAACGCATAATCCCCTTCATCGGAGAAACCCTGAGCAAAACTTGGTCCCCCACTTGGAAATCCCTGAAAAATCTCTTCGCATCAGCATAACTCTTCTGCCTGTCTTGAGCTACCCGAATGCGACTCCGAATCAACTCAATCCTTGCCGAAGTATCCTGAATCACTTCCGGCCCAAGTAGTTTGTTGTCCCCCACTTCTAACCAACATGCTGGGGAACGACAAGGCCTACCGTACAATGCCTCAAACGGAGCCATGCCAATAGTAAACTGATAGGATTTGTTGTAAGCAAACTCCACCAGTGGAAGGTACTGCTCCCATCCACCCCCGAAGTCAATAATGCACATGCGTAGCATGTCCTCCAACATCTGGTTGGTGCGCTCTGTCTGCCCATCGGTCTGCGGATAATAATCCGTACTCAACCGCAATTCCGTGCCCATGGCCTCCTGGAAACTTTCCCAAAACCTCGAAACAAATATCTTGTCTCTGTCAGACACGATATTCAGGGGCACACCGTGAAGTCTCACAATCTCTGAAATGAAAAGCTGGGCATACTGTCCCGTAGTGTAGTCAGTCCTTACGGGTAAGAAGTGAGCGACCTTGGACAACCTGTCCACAATTACCCAAACGGAGTCGTGACCCCTCTGCGACGTAGGCAACCCCGTGATAAAATCCATGGATATGCTCTCCCACATCCACACCGGAACCTCCAACGGCTGTAGCAATCATGCTGGTCTCTGATGATCCACTTTTACAAGCTGACAAGTGGCGCATTTTGAGACAAACTCAGCGATATCTCTCTTCATACCGCTCCACCAATATTGCCGTCTCATGTCTTGGTACATTTTGTCCCCTCCGGGATGTACCGCGAACCGTGAGCCGTGCGACTCTGCCATCACATCGTGCCGCAATTCTTCCCCTTCCGGAACTACCAATCTCCCATTGAAGCGTAATCCCCCGTCTGAGCTAACGGTATAGGACTCGGCTCCCTCTGCTAGTAATCGGACTATCTGCTCCTGACAGAACGAATCATTAGCCTGTGCCCGTACTACCTTCGTGACAATCTGCTGTGTAACGGTCATCACAGACATGAAAGATCGGGCCACTGCATCCTGGTGTCCTAATTCCTTCCACTTAGCTTTCCACACCTCTACCACCTCATCTGCTGGCCTACGGCTCAACGCGTCTGCTACCACGTTAGCCTTACCCGGGTGGTACTGGATGTCGAACTGGTAGTCTTTCACAAACTCAAGCCACCTACGCTGTCGCATGTTCAACTCCTTCTGCGTGAACAAATACTGTAGTGACTTGTGATCCGTGAACAGCTAAAACTTCTCCCCCAAAAGATAGTGCCTCCAAATTCGTAAGGCAAATACCACTGCCGCCAACTCCAAATCATGCGTAGGGTAACTCTTCTCATGAGGCTTAAGCTTACGGGAAGCATAAGCTATGGCCTGTCTCTCCTGCTGCAATACACCTCCCAGTCCTTACAAAGACGCATCGGTGTAAACCAAATACTCAACTCCCGGTCTCGGCAATGCTAACACAGGTGCTGAGGTCAATTTATCCTTCAATTCATCGAATGCCAACTGACAGGCATCACTCCAGATATATGGCACACCCTTACGAGTAAGATGTGTCAAAGGACCTGCTATCTCTGAGAATCCCCGAATAAACCTCCTGTAGTATCCTGCTAAACCCAAGAAACTACGAATCTCCGTTGGCGTCGTGGGCTGCCCCCACTCCCTCACCGCTGATACTTTTCCCGGATCGACAGATATTCCCTGATCAGAAATAATGTGACCCAAGAACTGGACTTCCTTCAGCCAAAACCCGCACTTCTCATATTTTGCATACAGCTCGTTCTGACGAAGTGTCTGCAAAACCTGCCTCAAATGCTCGGCGTGCTCCTCCTCTGTCCGAGAGTAAACCAGAATATCATCAATGAAGACAATGACAAACTGGTCTAGGAAATCCCTGAACACCCTGTTCATCAAGTCCATTAACACTGCTGGAGCGTTGGTCAAGCCGAAAGGCATAACCCGAAACTCGTAAGAACCATATCTCGATAAGAACGCAGTCTTCGAGACATCCTCCTCCCTGATACGCAACTGATGGTATCCCGACCTCAAATCAATCTTCGAGAAGAAAGAAGCTCCTCTCAACTGGTCGAATAAGTCATCGATTCGAGGCAACGGATACTTATTCCGTATCGTGACCTTATTCAACTCTCGGTAGTCCACACACAATCTCAGTGAACCATCCCTCTTCTTTACAAACAAAACTGGAGCGCCCCAAGGTGAGGTACTCCTGCGAATAAAGCCCTGCCCTAACAGCTGCTCTATCTGATCCCGTAACTCTCGCATCTCCGCTGGAGCCATACGGTACGGTGCGCGTGCTATAGGTCTCGTACCCGGTAGCAAATCTATAACGAAGTCTATCTCTCGGCTGGGTGGTAAGCCTGGTATCTCCTGAAACACATCTGAATACTCCCTGACAACCGGGATCGAATCTAAAGGAATGACAACCTCCTTAGAGGTATTCTCCTCTATATAATACAGATGAGCGGTCGATCCTCCCTCTGGGCGAGGCATCGCCACTATAAACATCTCTTGCCCCGGAATGGCAAAAATAATGCTCCCGCTGAAGCAATCAATCATGGCCCTATATGATACGAGCCAATCCATACCGATGATCACATCGTGAACATGCATGTCTAACACTAACATGTCCACAGGAAATACCAAACCACCAACCTCTACCCCCACTCCCCGGCATATAAAGAAAATAAGTGACCCACTCCCTAATGGTGAGTCGACACACGTCACTGTGCTCTCTGCCGTAGCTAACAATACTAAAGCTTTCGCGAAGTGTGTAGCTATAAAATAGTGTGTAGCACCCGTATCAAATAACACCCGACCCATAGTGCCATGGATAGGAAACGTACCCTCGATCGCGGGCAGTGCCTGTGGAACTGCAGCCTGGTGAACGTTGTAGACACGTCCATACTGTAGCTGCCCCTGCTGAGCTGGGACTGCTGGAATGGGTGGCAATGCTGCCATCTGTGGCGGTGCAGGAAGAGCTGCGGGAAACATCGGCCTCTGTGGCTCCTGGCGAGCACCCTGCTGCTGCTGCTGTGGGGCCCTGCCCCTATCAGGACAATCCTGCTTCTTATGGCCAGTCTTGCCACAAGTAAAGCACTTCCCTGGGAAGTTCCCTCCCCTCTGCCCCTGTTGTCCCCGGCCCTGGTGGCCGTTACCATTCCTCCCTTGGCCCTGTTGGCCCTGGTGAAACTGCTGCCCATTCTGTCCCTGCTGGCCCTGATGGCCGTTTGGACCCTGATGGCCCTGGCGGAAACCTCCCTGTCCCTGCCTGTAGTTCCCTTACCGGAACCTCTTATTATCCCCCTGCTGGGTACCCTGCTCACTCTGTCTCTGCCCCTGACCAGATTGTGCCCCGCTGGCACCATGTCCTCCAGTCCTGCCCTGATGGCTAGACTCTCCCGACCTCTTGCCCTCGGCCATATGAAAACGGTGGTCCTGGCAGTGTAGTAATGCAGCGTTAACCACATCAGAATACGTGGCCAACGATAGGTTCCCTAGCAGATGTTGACGGATCCTCCAATTCAACCCATCGGTGAACTTCTCTATCTTCTTCTTCTCTGTTGGAATCTCGTCTGGAACGATATTCAACAGGTTAGTGAACTCGGCCTCATACTCGGCCACTGTCTTGCCCTCTTGCTTCAAACTCATCAGCTTCCTCCTCATCTCTGTATGAACTGCGGATGGGAAGTATTTGTGGTCGAACCGCACCCAGAACTCCTGAATCGTGAGGGTATCCCTCTCCTCCGCGGTGGTAATGGACTCCCACCACTGTAGTGCAAATCCCACTAGCTTGAAAGTAGCTAGCACCTGTTTCTGAACATCTGTGCACTCATGCATCCTCAAATGCCTCTGTATTTCCTTCCTCCATTGGCTCGAGACTACCACATCTGAGCTACCAGCAAACTCTGGCGGATGCGCTTTCTGAAAAGCGTCACGTACACGCTCCCAAGCAGACGGGAATGCATTAACTTGTACTGGCGCGGCAACCGGCGCCTGTGGTGGTGCCTGCTGAATAACGGCAATCGCGGCATTCACCGCTTGAGCTACTATAGCTGCAACCTCAGTGGCGTTCAACATGCCCTGAACTAGAGCGGGCTGGGGTTCGGGCGTTGCATTCCTGGGAACTCGTCGTGCACGTCGTGGAGGCATCTGAAATAAGAACAAAGTTTATAAGTTCGCGGTTTATAAACTTAAAATAGCTGAAGAACGAAGCATACACAAAAAGAATACAACAGTCCTAAAATATAGGGCTCTATATCAAAGAAACGTAGCGGAAACATAATAGCCGTACAGATCCTAAAGGACACTAGAACCTGATGCTCTGATACCACCTGTGACACCTCGACTAATTAAATACCGGGTAGCTACTCCTTTATTAAATTAATTCAAAATGCCAAGTTGGCTCAGTTAATAGCATCACTGTCGAAAATATTTTAATATTACTAACCACCTAGTATTTAAAAAGCAAGTTGCCAAATTTTAATTTAAGTCTGATTAACATGCAACAAATGAAATGAAGAAATAAATAACACCATTCACCATACTGAAGTAAAATGAATAACCATCACATAACAGTAAATAAAGTCTGGAGGAAAAACTCCTCACTACAATCCCATAACTGAAATGAATAACCGAAACTGAAATAAAACATGCTAAAGTCTGGAAACTGAAATATAACAGATGTTTCTAAAGAAATGGGCAACATGCCCTAAAACTGATAGATGATGACCCTGGAATCCAAAAGATAGAAGCGTCTATATGCAAATCCCTGTAGCTTCCACAAGCAGCTACATCTCGTCACCTGAATGAGTATCCTATGCTTGGTGTCCCTGTGGCTGGGCACCTAAAAAGGTTTAACAAAGAAAAAGAGATTTGAAAAGCAAACGGGTCAAAGCCCGAATGTGGAGTTATATTTTAAAAACCTGCAAGTGCTTTAAAAACATTTAAAACATTAAATGCAAAGTACATGTTAGGACGTGCACTCACATTATATTCTCACCTCTCGTCTAACTGTGCACTCCTAACGCAAGTACCCATCTATAACTACCCATACCACTAGCTAACTGACAACATAACTAGCTAGACTGCCAAAGGTCCTGCCCATATTACTCGGTTCCATCTAACATAACAACGCTCGTAATTAATTAGAGGTTTAACGTAAACTCAGTTACTAAATATGCCATTGATATAACTATCAGTTAACTCCTTGTATATCTCGAAACAATACCGTAATACATTTACAACATTAACATGAGGATTCCCATTAATTTAATGTATATTATTCATATCATAAATATACAATACAAGCACCCCGCAATCTAAGCTATGGTGCACACATACTCTGTTATCCATCCCGGTACATCACGTACATAAGGATCACATATTCCGAATCTCTCAGGAATAGTTCAGATAACACAAATCACAAATAGTGGAGGCGAACACAGTCACCATCACATGGGTCACGCACATACCTACGCTCCCATGATCATGCAGACCTATTAATATCACAATAAGTCCTTCTATGACCTATGTTCATCAAGGTACCAGTCTATATCCCCCCATAGGCACACAAGGATTAGAGGGTCCTAAGCGAACGCAACCTCCCGTGATAGCAAGTATGGTAGGTATGTCATACACACAATTCATATACCAATACTAAGTAAACACACGTCTTAGTAATACCGTATTTTAATCGTAGTACATATCGCATACTCGTACTAGTTTATACTCATCATGATTCATACTATTCCGGTTTGTAATTATACGCGCTATAATTATCTCACGTCGTAGTAGATACTCACGTCTCAACCCAAACCGTCCATGTAATACACTCTCGTATGTAAATTCCTTCTCATAATTACCCAAATGTCCCAAACCCATCACTACATCATCATTGGAAGGTTAACTATATCCTCGAACAAGTTTACGGAACTCCAAAAGTCAAAACAGTCCAAAAAGTACCAAACTGCCAGCTCGTTAGAAGTCTCGTTCGAACGAGGCTTCGAACGAGTTTGGACTGTTAGGTTGTTAGAGGTCTCGTTCGAACGAGGCTGTTCGAACGAGATCCCAGTTCGTTCGAACGAACTGTCACTTCTAACGATATCTCGTTCGAACGAGATATCGAACGAAATACCTTCTCGTTAGTAACGACTGGTCAACTCGTTAGAAGCTCGTTCGAACGAGTTCGTTCGAACGACCTGGGGGCTGCTTCTAACGAGCTACCAGTTTCGGCCCAGATTTTTCCCAAAATCGTTTTTTCACCATTTTTATCACTTCAATCCTTCTCCAAAGTTCGTCATAACAATGATTTAAGTCCTCTAATCATACTAAAACATGCTTAGGTTATAAACTAACATCTTTTAGGGCAATAAGGCATCCTAAACATCATTAAATCCCAAGATTTTATACTTTTCCCCAATATCATCAAGAACATGAACCCTAGATATATATCAACACCAAATCCAGAATTTAATTCGTTCTTCTTTCACCCAAACATGTATTAACATCAGATTAATTGTCTCCAAACTATTCTACATGCAATCCTTCTCAAATTCCTCAACTTTTATGATCTAGACTACATGGGTTTTCATATTTTATCAAGAACAACCATAAATCCGAATTTTCTAACATGGAAAAGACATTCTCAGAATTTAAATGGAATAAAGTCACTTGCCTTGTTTGTCTCTGAATTTGGTGTGGATTCGGTGTAGAATTTTTGCAGAATTCCTCTTTCTCTCTCCTTCTCCAAGCTTTCTTCTCCAAAAAGCTATGGTGGCTAGGGTTTGCTTTGGGGAACTTATGAAAACCTAATTTAATAAACCTCCGTAGCTTGTTGGGTTAATAAGGGTTGGTTGGGTCAATTCCTTATCAGATTACAACTCTCAATTTTCGTCACTTTTAATTACCCAAAAATACTAAATTACTAAAATACCCTTTAAGTTACCGGTATGGCCTAAAAATACCCTGGGACCCAAACTATACCCCCGGCTAGTGTTTTCTGACTATCTCGACCGTTCCGGACGCGTTGGCGCACTCAAAACGACCATACGGATTATAGATTTTAAATTCACTTTTATTATCAAAATAATATACCGTGACGCGGCGGTCCCACACGTCTCAACAAAATTTCTAAAATGCCGTATATAAATCTCACGACAAATTTCATAATACCCAATACATATATAATCATATATGCACAAAATCAAATACCAATTCGCATCACATTAGTATTTATAACCCGGATTAATTATCAATTAATACGCATTTAATTAATTAATCCCAAAAATAATTATAGTCAAAAGTACGGGGTATTACAGGGATGTGTTTGCTTTGAAGCCTTTTGAGATTTATTTTTGTGACAAAACTCTTTAAAATTTTCATCCAAAACCCTTGTACCATTTGACATATCTTTACCAAACCAAGAAAAACATATTTTGAGTTCTAAGCCTTATGACGATTATTTCTCTACTGTTGATTTGTGGAATTGGGGATCTATGGATGGAGAAGAAAGGGATAGAAATTCCTAAGGATGATCGGTGGATATCGAGGCAAGATCTACTTAATGTGGATGGTGCTGAACTATGCCATTTTTTATAGAAGACTCGAAGATGCTACTGCATTAAACTTAGTGGAGCTTTAAGTTGTCTAAAGTTTGTATTAGTCCATCATGTCTAAACAGTGATGAATATTGATTTTTCCTTTAAGGGATTTTTTCTCTGTCTTCTTCCCATTATATTTTGGGTTGGATGTTTGCTTTATATTTTGGCTTCACATTATCTTGCACGTTCACGTAAGTTAATAAAGATAAAATTAGATAAAAGGAATTTTTGTGTGTGACCTACTATATAGACTATCCACATAATCCGTATTTTCAAATTGGTATCAAAGCAGGTCACACTAAGTTATCATGTAGATCCTTATTTTGTGTTGCTTAGGGTGGTATGTTTGTCTCTCTCTTTCTCTATCTCTCGTATTTATTTGTTTATTTTTTTTCTCTAAATCAATCATCATTGTGATAAGCTATCTTATGGATTTAGTGATGACAGTTAATTTGATATTCAAGATGAGTACAACAAGCTTCATAACCGTGCTAAAACTTTAGCTCTTAAGAATTTAAAGTTTGCAAAAAGAATTAAAATTCTTAAAAAAGAAAATACTTAAAGATGAAATTGATTTTTTACAAAATATTCAAACTCAAAAAGATATCCATAATGAGAAGCTTATTGACGTGAACAGTGATTTTAAATCTTTAAAAATGTCCAAGAAAGAGATTGATGATAGAGTTCGGTTTTTAAAGAAAGAGTTAGAAGTGGTTTAAATTTCTAAGGTTAATGAGCATGCCATTGGGGATTAATTCACTTAATTACTGATTTGAGGGTACATGAGATGACTCTTAGGGATAAGTTCACTTGCATTGAGGGGAGAGTGATAACCTTCTAGGAATGATGGAAATCGTAACTCTTGAAGTGTCTAATTCGTGCTCGAGTCTAAGATTTTGCGGCTAAAAGACGATTTGAGAGACTCAAGTAGTGTTGGTAGTGATGGTACTAGTTTTAATAATTTCAATTCTTACATTACTAAATCCAAGACTGTTGTTTATTTTAGCAGGTTAACGACATCCCAGGGGGTTAGAAAAGGTCAACCCAAAGGTTTCATTCCCCGTTGTGTCTACACGTGCATACATTGTGATAGGAAAAGTCACCTTAGGTGTTTTTGCTATGATCTTATAAAAGACCTTAAATATTGAAATCTAGTGTCCAAGGGGTTCCCAAAACCTGTCACGTTAAGTATATAACTATTTAGGTTAGGAAAATAATTTTTGAGGGGTTCAATGTTAAACTAGTTGATTCTCGCATATTTGCACATGACTCTTCACATGCTATATCTTATAGGTAATTGCTTGAATGTTATTCAGACACTAGCTTTTGTACTTCATAATATATATGATTGATAATTGTATAATGTTTGTCTTTTAATTTTTCCTTATTGGCTCTTATTTAAAAATACAAAAATATTCTGTTTGTCTTTTCTTTTTTTTAAATTGGTAAAAGTTTCGAAAAAAAAATTTAAGATTTTCTTTTATTTTAGAAAAAGTTTTACAAATTTGCAAAAAGATTTTTCTAGTTTGTTTTTCACCTTATATGAATATGCATTTAAGATATTTGAATCCCAACTACATTTTATCCATCCATGTGACTTTTTCATGGTGTCTTCATAGATTGCTTCGTTTTAGTGTGCTTAATAATGTGCGGCTAGCATTTTGTTGTTCATTGAGGATCACTTTCTTCATGCTAGACTTTTTATCACCTTTATTACACACATGCACAAACTTTTTGAATACTGTACTTACTTATCAAATATCAATTATGGTGTTTTCATCTCAATAGTGTTTAATAACACATCAAATGTACTATAAACAAATTGTGCTTGAAAGAACCATTGCTGGGATTTATTTCTCAAAAATTTTGATTTTGTTTTAAGTAATGAAATTCTCTTTCCATTAAAGTCCACCATTGTCAAGAGCCTAAAAGAATATTTTAGCACACAAAAATAGAAGTGTCAATTCCAATTTTTATTTCATTGATGCTTTGTTTGTGCATTATGATATCTTCAAAATTTTGAGAGTGTATACTTTAAAATGTGAGATTTTCAGAGTGTTATAAGTAGAAGATCAATGGATTTGCACAATGGACTTTCTTAAAAAACATTAAATAGTTTGTAGGTATGATTTGAGAAGCATTAAAATTCATAGCATTTTGCGTAAGTCGAGTCAATTTCACTTTGTTCAACATTCCTACCCTTAAGGTTGAGATCGAGTTATTTCTTTAGATGTATCACGTTGACTCGTGCACCTTTGTTTCGTATGCCTCTGTTGATTTTCCACGGTTTAAGTTCACACAATTTTATTCCATTTTCATGATTTAGATATGTTAGTGCTATTCCATGGTGTGCTTGTATTGTACTTATATATACTTTTTATTCATATATTTTGATAGCTTTGTATATTTATATACTAAATTTTTTTTAAAAATCTTCAAAAATAGTTGGTTACTTCATTGGAATTGTATTCATGTGCTTAATTGTTTATCTTTGTGATAATATTTCACATTTAGATTCGGGTGATGCAAACATTTTAGGATTAGTTTTCATCCTTTTGTTTACTACATACGAAAAGGGGAAGAATAAATTGAGGGGGAGTTTATTTTTCTTTAAACTCGTATATATCACGGTATTTCTTTAACTTCATGTGGGTGGATCTTTCCGCCTTGATGATTTGGTGGACTACACATGAAGACTTTTAGTTGAAGATAAAGTCATTTATTCTTTTTCATTTTCCAGTTTGGGAGGGACTTACTTATATTTTTCTTAGGAGTTAATTTGTTTTCGATTTGTATTTTGTCTCGGAATAGTCAAAAGGGGAGATTTGTAAGAGAAAAATTATAATTGCTCGTTATTTAATTTTTCGTTTGACTTATCCTATTACACCCCACTACATCATCATTAACGTTGTCAAGTCTTCAAGTGAAAAAGAGCTAGTGATGATATAGAAGAATAAAAGATCGAGCGTTGCTACTTTACCAGAGAAAGTTTATGAGGTGGTTTAAAAGAAATCATTTTATTCGAGGGTATTTTTTAAAATTTTTAATTTAAAAATATTTATCAATATGTTTTAAAATGTTTTTTGAAAAATCACAGGATCGTTAGAATGACCTTAGATGTCGTTCGAACGAGTTTCCTCCACTCATTTGATCTCTTCTTAGTTTCGATTGAACGAGTTTCATCACCTTAACTTTTGGCAGACTTTGGAATATCGTTTGATCATTCTTTAGTGCGTTCGAACAATATTGAGTACTTCATTCGAACAAGATACGACTTCATTTGAACGAGTACATGAGATTTTATTTTTTAACAGATTTTAAATGCAATCTTTCATATCTGTCCTTTGGAGATATTTTTCCCTATCAATAGAATTGCGGGAATGCATTTGTTTTGAAGCCTTTTAAGAGTTCTTTTTGGGATAAAACTCTCCAAAATTTTCATCCAAACCCCTTGAATCATTTGAGATCACTTTACTAAACCAAGAAGAACATATTATGCCTTGTGGAGGTTATTTCTCTACTACTACTTTACCAAAGAAAGTTTATAAGGTGGTTTATGTGAAATCATTTTATTCAGAGGTACTTTTAAGAGTTTGAATTTTCAAATAATTTTTAAAATGTTTTAAAATATTATTTAAAACATTTTTTGAGAAAATTGCAGGTTCGTTTGAATAGCCTTAGAAGTCGTTCAAACGAGTTTCCTCTGCTCGTTAGATCTCTTCTTAGTTTCGTTCGAGCGATTTTTATCGCCCCAAATTTTAGCATGATCAAGATTGTTGTTCGATCATTAATTAGAAGTGAATTTGAGCGATATTATATACTTCGTTCGAACGAGATGTGACTTATTTCCAACGAGTGCATAATATTTTTTTTAATATATTTCAAATGCAATCTTTCATATCCTTTAGAGGTATATTTCCATATAAATAGAGATGTGGGGATGCATTTGTTTTGAATCCTTTTAATAGTTCTTTTTGTGATAAAACTCTTCAAAATTTTCATCCAAATCCCTTGGATCATTTAAGCTCACTTTATCGAAGCCAAAACTTATTTTGAGTTCTAAACCTTGTGGGTATTATTTCTCTACTATTGATTTGTGGTGTTGAGGCTCTATGGCTAAAGAATAAAGGAATTGTGATTCCTGAAGCATATTTATGGATACTGGGGCAAGAGCTTCTTATTGTGGACAGTTCTGGACTATGTCATTTTTTGTGAAAGATTCGAAGACACTACTAAATTAAACTTTGTGGATTTTTAAGTTTTCCATAAGTCTGTATCGGTATGTCATGTCTAAAATAGTGTTGAATATAGGTTTTGCCTGAAAAGTCTTTTTCCTCAATCTTCTTCACATATGTTTTGGTTTGGATATTTAGTTTGTATTTGGAATTCACATTATCTTGCATGTTCACGTAAGTTTAATCAAGATAAAATTTTGCTAAAAGGAATTCTATATGTTTGTGACCTACTATACGAACTATCCATATAACCCTCATTTTCAAACACATACCTGCTTAAAGGAGCTCTCAATACTTCCCACACATCGCAATCTCCCATTCCTATGTAGACTCTACCTCATTGTGGTGACTCCACTAGACATTAACTAAATTAATTATCATCGAACGAAGAAACTAATTAGTATGGTCTAGTATAAAGAAGAGTCTTAACTCATAGCTGACATTTGGCTAAAGCTCTACCTCTCTTAGATCTATATGTTAATATACGGATGGCAACGGGTTGGTTCGGGGTCTGGGAAAGCATCCACGTCCTCATCCCCGTTAGAAATATCATTCCCCTTCCCGTTCCCCGTTATAACGGGTTTGGGGATCCCCATCCCTGTTTAAAACGGGTATCAGTTTCCCAGCGGGGAACCCGTTTCTTTTTTTTTTTCTTTTTTTTAAACACCAAAGTAAAAATTACATTTAAATTACATCCAAATTAGAAATAATTAAGCACAACCAAAGTGCAATAGTTCAAAATCCAAACTTTGCAACTCCAAAATCTCCAAAATAGTTTATAGTTTTACAACATAACATACAAATCAAACAAAGTGCATCATTTTAACATAACAAATCAATGACTATTGTACTAAATCACTAACAAAATAACAAACAAAATAAATTCGCAATATGCTCTTAGCCTTGCTTACTTCTTCATCCATTAGTCGTGCTAAACTTTCCCTCCAATCAATCACATCAACCATTTGTCGTACAACTTTCAACCTACATAAGTTACACGACATATTAGTTTACAACAATATAAACAAATATAACTAAACTAACAAGTCCAATGCTAATGTAATAATTAAATTATTACCTCATCATCGCTATCTTCATTTATAGTACCACTCTCAAATCGTGTTGCACAAGAACCCGAACCTACATAATAATATAATGATGCAATAATTTATAAAGGTAAAAAGGATTAAAAAAAAATAACATTTCAATATGTTAAAGTTATTAAATATGTTTCACTATCATTACCTTGAATCTCGGCCCATAACCAATCTTGAGAACACATGAGTGCTTCTAAAGTCTTTGGATGAAGTCTGCTTTGAAGTGGGCTCAAAAATCTACCACTTGTGCTAAAAGTCGACTCTGAAGCAACAGTTGATACGAGAATGGCAAAAATATCCTTAGCTATAGCAAATAGTGTCGGGTACTTAAGACCATTTGACTTCCACCAAGCTAATATATCAAAATCATCGGATCTAGGTAAAACACTCTCCTCCAAATAGTAATCCAACTCCGACTTAACATGTTCAGTACTAGAGGTACTCGAGACAAACAAATGAAATTTATTAATCAACTGACTCCTTCCCTGAGATTGAGATGATGTACAACTTGAAGATTCACGATTACCATGAGTATTCTTATTTAATTTCTCACTCACTTGATATTCTCCCAAAATTTTAAAACAAATGTTACGCATCCTTTCAATTTCTCTCAGCGCTTCATCATCATATATGAGTGAAAAGTAAAACGCAATCCATTTTAAATCTAAGATTCAAGATTGTACCCAAATCCATCATCCCATGAAGTGAACTCCAATATTTTTTGAAATTTATTATCATATTAGATGTCATGAGTTGTATTTCATCATAACTTGAGAAAGTCAAATCATTAAGTGACACTCTTATCTCAGAAATTTTTGAAAAAAAATAACTTGACTGTTGGATATGTAGTTCCCGAAAATAATTCTATCACCTCAAAAAATATCTTTAATATCTCCTAATTTCACTTGCTAATAACCAATCATCTTCAAAAGGGACACATTTGTATGGGACTCACTTAATTTTAAGCGATCAAAAACATCTTTATAACTCAAGGAAGTGTGGAGCATTATATAGGTTGAGTTCCATCTCATTTTATAATCTAGGGAAAGTTTCTTATTGCATGAGATTTTTAATTGACAAGCTACTTTTTCAAATTTTTCCCATCTCTTTTGAGTCGTTGTCCAATAAGCTACAATTTCACGCACTTTCTCAATTGAATTACCAATTACATCCAACCTATCTTTCACAATAAGATTTAATATGTGTGCAGAACAACGCATGTGGAAGGTTTTACCTCCCAAGAATAAAAAGTTATAAGGTAATTTATCCAACAGAATGTTCACCATTGCATCATTAGTAATACAGTTATCTAAGTTACCGTAGATAAGTTCAAATCGAGAGTCCAATCCATTAAATATTCAACCAAAGCCTCAGCAAGTACCTCCGCAGTGTGGGGGCATGGAACATATATAAACCTACAAACACAAAAAAAAAATCAAATGAAAAACAACACTATTTAGTAAAAAAAAAAAACACTATTTAATTAAATACAGCACTATATAAATGAAAAACAACAACACAACTTAGTAAAAAATAGCATATTATTTAATTAAAAACAGCACTATTTAAATGAAAAACAGCACTACTTAGTTAAAAAAAAAGCATTATTTAATTAAAAACGGGACTATTTAAATGAAAAATAACACTATTTAGTAAAAAAACAATATCTAATTAAAGACAACACTTTTAAATGTAAAATTACCTCACAATCCGACTTTGCAATTTTCAGGAATCATCAATAAAGCGTGATGTCACGGTCATAAATCCTCTCTTTTGGGTAGTGGAAGTCCACATATTCGTGGTGATTGCAAATCTTTCCCGATTCTTTCTAAACAACTCCATTGTTTTACTTTTCTCAAACTCATAAATTTTGAATATATCTCTTTTTGAGGTGTTACGAGATGGAACCTTAAACAATGGTTGAAGACAATCACTATACTCCCTAAAACCTTGATGATCAACCATACTAAGAGGATACTCGCGATCATTTTATCAAGAGAATCCCTTGTCGCTTCTTGGTCAAATGAAAATTTAGTTAGTTGAGTCTTTCCATCGGACCTCCGAGTTTGATTTAAAATCGCTTGTTTAATATCCATTGATTTTCGTCGAGGACAAGACTTAAAATGATCCCCTGAATGAGATGTTCCATTTTTACTCGAACCCCCAAGTTTTTTTTCACAATATCTAAAAGTCGCTTTATCTTGTCTATTGATTTTTTTCAAATCAAAGTGGTCCCATAACCATGACCGTCGAGGTCGTTTTCCATTTTCATTAATAACATCTGTATCATGGGACTCAATCCCACGATTTTCATTATCATCCTCCAATATATTAATTAGTGCTTGATTAGAAACTACCTCATTTATTGGAGAAGTTGATTGTGTATTCACCGTTTGCGTTGGAATCTCCTTTGATGTAGACATTTTTACCTATACAAATTTCAAAACAATTACAGTTAAGTATACATTATTACATTATCTGTTAAATCTTTAAAAAAAAGTTGTATATCTGATAAACCCATCAGGTGTACAACTTGAACAACAAATTTTAAAGAGAAAATAAATCTAAAAAAGAAAACACTAGAAAATAGTAACACGCATCTCAATTTTAAACAATAGGAAATAAATCTCAAAGCTTAAACACTAGAAAATAAATTAGTGATCTTGATAAAAAGAAAAGGATCTAGAATAGATGATTAAAAATAAGAGACTTACAGTTGGATCAAGAAGAGGATGAAACGGGGATAGAGAGGGGAGGTAGAGAGATAACCTGAAACCGTGAGGGGAGGCTGAGTTTATGGGAGGCATTTATGGAGATGAGGGAGATGAGGTCGTGGGAAGATGAGGGAGGCTTTTATGGGAGGTTGAGTTTCACTGAGTCTGAGTCGCCGGCGTGGGAGAGGAGGAGTGGGAAGATGATGGAGAGGAAGAGTGGGAAGATGAGGGAGATGAGGTCGTAGGCAGGATTTTGAGATGAGGGAGATGAGGTCGTGGGAAGATGAAGGAGGCTAGAATTAGAAAAAAAAATCCCCCTTCTCATTTATAGTTATATATTTATTATAATATAAACATATATATTTTATTATATATTATTAATTCGAGTATCCCCGTGGAGACCCGAGGTTATACCCGAAACTGACCCAAAAATTTTTAGGAATTTTTTTTACTCTCCAAACCCGCCCCGATCCCCGAAACTTAATCCCCATATCCAACATATATGCTTCCGTAGTTGCCTATGGTGTCCTTGATTTGCCTCATTGCCTATAGGGAACTTCCTGATATCCTCGGTCCATCTGGCCTTGATAACCTTGGATCTAATGACATTGATATCCTTGATTATGCTAACCCTGGAGTCATAAATCCTCCTGATCACTATGCCTCTTCATCGTCAAATCTCATAGGCAAAATATTTATCCATAAGCAAGGTCTAAAACTAATTAATAGTCATAGACGCCCTTTACTCTGTGGTGATAGAAGACTCCCACCATTTCAATGCATCGCATGCCAGCCTAAAGTTGACAAGCATCTGTTATTGTACCTCTAAGCACTTAACCATCCTCAAATATTTGGATTGCTATATTTGATTTGCAAGATCATCGTATTATGCGCGACAATCATTCAATAGACTGTCAGTACCAAAGCGGGGATGTATTTGCCTTAGGGACATACTCTGTCCAACAAAAGTGCTTTCATCACTCCATTTCTACAAGTCCATTTTTATTGTAATTGTACTACAATTGTTGTTATTAAAATGCACTTTCATTACTTATATCAATCAGTGTATTTAGTTTTAGTAATTTTGTTATTGGATATGCTCACATAATTTAACAACCAATTAAAAATTTCCATAGGAACAAAAATAAAACAAAAGTTGGAAAATAAAAAATTGAATTATTAAACAAGTTGTACTTTAGAAGTAGGTGGAAAATTATTCTCGAACAAATTTAAACATCAAACACCCAAGAATTAGAAATATATTATATTCAATATTTGTGGCAAATATGAGATATCAAGCACGCCCATGTATCTTCAATTCATTGAAAACACAAAAAGGAAAAAACAAATGACCAAAAATTTTCAAACTAGTACTATTCCATGAAAACCTTTGCCAACCTAATATTTGATATTTTATGTACTCGATTTTGTGCAAAAAAAAATAATAATAATAAAAGTGAGAGACAAGGAGGAAGGGGGGGGGGGGGGGGGGGGGGAGAAAATAAAAGTTCGAAGGTAGAGTTTTAGTGGGTAGAAAAGTTTTCTAAGACAACTTTGAGCAAACAACATACACCAAAAATTAAAAAATTTATAATCTCCCATTATTTTTCATGGCAAATATTACCAATCAAACAAACTATCCCTCCTAATAAATCTTGAGTGGTGCTATATGCACCACCAAAATTTTATACCCAGTGATATTTTTAAACATAATATACAATTAATTTAAATCTACATTGATGCCCAGTATAAATTTTGATAGTGTCTTTAGCACCACCCATAAATCTTATAACTTTTTTTTAATCCATTTTTCATTACAAGTCATAACCCCTAAATTGCAAGTTCTCTTCCCTTGAATTCTCTTCTCATCTCATAGCAACGCCAACCTAACATAACTCATATACTTTATCATTCCATTGAATATTTATAGTAATCCTTAAATATTTAATCAATGTAAACTCAATAGTCAAATACTTTATCATTCAATTGAACATTTATACCAATCATTTTTAATATTTTTTTACTTCTAGCATACATAAGAATTTTTTAGAATCTCAAGGAGGGTGGGCCCCACTCGACCGTGTGGGGACACTCCTTGAAACCGTAGACATTTAAGTGAAATCTTATCCACAAAATATTTACCTATTGGCATCATGTTGGTAAAGCTCATAATGCCAGAGGAATCGTTACCGGCATATAAGGAGAGGCCACAAGTATATACCGTAAAATCGATTTTTGATGTAATGAAAAAGACAATCTCTTCATCCCAAATTAATAGTCCCGTTTTTATTTTTGGGTCATCCCAAATTAATAGTCATTTTCCTTTTTTAACGTAATCAACGAACCAAATCCCACGATAGTGAACAATCAATCTTGGCAATTGATCAAGTGAATCCTTAAAAATCATCATTTTTAGATATCTATATGATAGGATCATAACCATATAATACAACCCTAATCAGAATGCATACATTTGTTTCCTACACTGAAGATGGTGAGAACAAAGAAATGAAGTCTAGCATCAAACTTGTATTAGCCAAAATAAGGAAGTGTGTGACATAACTAATACCAAGGAAGACCTTAATAACAGGTTCTTATGCCATTGCTTTATAAGCAGATGGTTATAAATATTGAAACTCCACCTGTTTTAACAATCCACTAATCCAGATATCCAGTCATATAGAGGAACTTTTAAATAAATGAAATAACAAATATACAAGGTATAATAAATGGCAACATATTTTTCCCTTCTACACTCTCATTCATTTTTTTTTCTGATATCCAAGTGTTGCATTACTGAAATCCCTTGTTAGTGTAAAGAAGCAACGAGAATACCCTCGTACTAATGAAGCTACAAACACCGTTCCTTAATACCGACTAAGCACCGAACATGCATTGCATACTAACCATGGTACAATACATGCAATGCATGTTCGGTGCTTAGTCGGTTCTAAGCACTGGCAAGTGTATTAAACCGTAAAAAAAGGTAAATACAACAGGATAATGGTCAACTGCCTAACTGACGATTTTGTACAAAGTACCGAGCAGATTAGTGATGAAAGTTACCCATTCACCTTTTATCACCAAGTACCGAACAGATTTCACGTTGGAGCCAGCGATAATTATATTTCGAAACCACGCTCCGCGCAGCTCTTTGCAACCTTTCAAAAGAACAAACTCGTGCTCACGAAAGGCCTTGTCCGATAACTTTAGCTAGTTAATGGAGAGTGATACACCGTTAAAATTTTTGGTCTCGATCCAAAAATTTGTTTTTGTATCTTTGATTAGAGATTCAAATCTTTTCAATGCTTGATTGTATCCTTCCTAATAAATCTTCTCTTTCCTAACCTTTTTACACCATTCTTCCTCGTAACCCCAAATTTCTTCATCTTTGCCAATTTCTCTTTCCTTCCCTCTATATCAGCTCGAATAACTTTGTCTCTCTTCTCATCCGATAGCAACGCCAGCCGAGCAAACTTTTTGGGCCTCACTAGCCCAAGCCTCTCAGTTATGTCCTTAAAAGCAGGAACAAGGCCTCGTCTAATATAACAACCTTCAATGAGTTGCATTGAGTTTGTATCGGGAAGGGTAGAGCTGTTTTTCAACTCAAGGTCCAAGCAAAACGGGGAGTCCTTTAACCACATTCTTAGAGAGTGGGCTTTCGCTATTAAAAGCCCGGTCCGAGTTTTACAAGGTAAAAATGGAGAACCCATTTCCCAAAGGTAGGCCTTCAATGTGCTGTTTAGAGAAACATCGTTGTATTCGGACATACCAGTAATTAGTACAACTGATTTCGGAGATTCGGGAAAGCCCTCCAATGATGCATCCTACAAAATCAATGTGTTTCATCAGATACGCCAAAAGTGGCGGTCGAACGCTCGGGGCATATAAGCAAATTTAAGTTTGTGTTTTTAGGTAAGAAAACACTCTAATCAAACACACCGTAAGAATCCTAGGCCTCGTTTGGTTTGGGGTGAAGTGTTTTTCACTTTGAGTGTCTTTGATTGGAGTGGGTGGGAAAAACATCAATGGAAATTTTTTTAACCCTCCCCCAAAGAAAAAAAAATCATGGAAAATGTTCAAAACATGCATTATCACGTACTTCAGTAAAACCTGGAAAATCCTCCAAGGAAAATTTGAGCAATCAAACATACGAAAAGTTGGATCTTTCATATTTTTTGTGGAACATATTGCCAATCAAGCACACCCTTAAGTGAAAAGTAAAATTTTGAAAACTATTTTCACCCATTTAAAGTTTAAAAAAAAATTATAAATAAGTGTACATGCGCAGATTATGAGTTGGACAAAAAATCGTAAGCAAAATTTAACTCCGAATAAGGAAAATACTTTCACTATTTTACTTTTCACCTAGGTAAGATAACACATTTTTCCCCCTAAACCAAACGGGGCCTAAGATAAAAATGACCTATGACCATTCAAATGCTTCATAAATAGTTAGACTTGATGATTCAGCCAATAGAATAAGCAAATTGAATTATATCTATGTACATATCCAAACTGAATTCAAACAACAGTTCTTGTCAACTTGAAATGTAAAGAAATGTATAATGACTTATGAATAAACAATAATGGGATGTATATATGGCATTGGCATTTAGATAGGTTAAGTTGACAAATACATATGCAGGGGCCTTGGCTGGGCTCAAGCCCGGGTCACTTAAAAAAAAAAAGCCTTAATTTTAAGGCCCAATGCATCACAGCCCACCCAACAAACAAAAAGGTTAGCCCAACCCATTGAACCTCAATGATCCACTTCAAAAAAAAAAAATATACGACCTATACGAACAAAAAGGTTAGATTGATCGAATACATATGTAACATATGTATTCAATCAATCTAACATAACATATGACATATCCTAAACAATTAGAGTTTGCAGACTAAATTTATAGAATTTCATGTACTAGACGACTTCAATAATGGGTTAAGCCTTAAATTTGCATAATTAAGCAGTTCCATTTGATAATTCTCTAGAAAACGTTTTCTAGATTAAAAATAAATAAAAATATATAATGAGGGTTGTTTTTTTACTTTTCCCCTGAGATAATGTCTTAATTAGACATAACCCCCCGCTTTTAAAAAAATTAGACTTAATCCCCCGCATTTGCATTAACTCACTTGTACCTTGTTCATAAGGCGGGGAAGTAAGCAGAATTATTGAACTTTTAAGGGGGTATCTCTAAATACAGCATTATAGTCACAATCCCCCCCCCCCCCCCCCCCCCCAACACACACACACAAAAAAAAAAAAAGATAATAAAAGGGTTTTGTTAGGATTCAGAGTATAAAAGGAGTGTTGAGGGGGACGAATGAAATCCTATGGACCGCGGCAGTACTCAATGTCACAATCGAAGATCTTAAAAAAATATGTAATATAAATTTTACAGATTTTACCTGCATGTGGTCAAGCCATAAAGTAAGACCAACAAGAGCAGCACCAGCAGACAACTTTCTAAAATCAGCCCCCCAGTCCTTGTCAGCTACCCTGCAGAATTGAAATATTACAAACAGATTAAAGAAAAGATTGAAAGTAGAAATTTAAAAAACGAAGACCGGGGGGGTGGGGGGGGGGGTGGTGGTGGTGGTGGTTGACTTTACCCCCCGAGATAATGTTGTATTTAAAGATACCCCCTTAAACGTTAAATAATTATAACCCCCACCCGAATACATAAGGTACAAGCAGGATGATGCACGTGAGGGGGGTTAAGTCTAATTTTTTGAAAAGCGGGGGGGTATGACTAATTACGGCATATCCCGGGGGCAAAGTAAAAAAACAAAAAAAATGATGTCATCATGACGTGCATATAAATTTTTTGAACTATGATATTCACTATTGATCTCATTACAACGTTTTTCATCAGTCTGGTGCTGGATATTGTGGAACAATACAATCTCCCCGTGACGAGAACATTTGTGCCTTGAAAAACAAAGTACCCCATAACAGTGAAGAACTAAATTCGGGGGGGGGGGGGGACTTTACCCCCGCGAGATAATGTTGTATTTAAAGATACCCCCTTAAACGTTAAATAATTATAACCCCCACCCGAATGCATAAGGTACAAGCAGGATGATGCACGTGAGGGGGGTTAAGTCTAATTTTTTGAAAAGCGGGGGGGTATGTCTAATTACGGCATATCCCAGGGGGCAAAGTTAAAAAACAAAAAAAATGATATCATCATGACGTGCATATAAATTTTTCGACTAACTATGATATTCACTATTGATCTCATTACAACGTTTTTCATCAGTCTGGTGTTGGATAATGTGGAACAATACAATCTCCCCGTGACGAGAACATTTGTGCCTTGAAAAACAAAGTACCCCAAAACAGTGAAGAACTAAATTCAATAGCTACCTAAACACATCGTGGCGATAAATGTTTCGCTTAATCGCGAGTTGGAAAATCCATGAAGCAGTGGCTCGAAGTTCGAAGGCCCACAAAAGGTCTTCCAAAGCATTGACAAAATTAAACGCTGCGTTATCTTAGACCGGTTCTAGTTTCACAAAATACTGATCTAGCTCCAAGACCATTGACTCTGAATCCTCTGTTAGAATCCTGCGCAAGAGAAATCAATAAGGGTGTGTTTGATTGTCAATATTTTTCATGAAAAATATGGAAAACTCTAACTTTTGATGAGTTTGATTCTTTAAATTTTCCATGGAAAATTTCCCAATGCATATTTTGTAGGAAAAAAAAAATTGGGGGGGGGGGGTGGGGGGGGATGATTTGATAGGCAATATGTTCCATGGAGAATATGGAAGATTCCACGTTATCCTTGGAAATTTTTACTGTGCGCACAACCCGATAATGTACATTTTAGACACTTGTCATGGAAAAAAATTTGTTGGTAGGGCCCACATAGAAATTTTTTCCATGGAAAAAACCTGTACTGGAAATTTTTTATGGAAAATTTAGTCGGTCAAAAAAAAGATCGTACCCCATGCACAAGGCTCCCGATTAACTGCAGGGTTTGGGAGAGTCAGATGTCGGCTGGTCTTACCCCCATATATGGAGAGGCTGCTCTCATGTCTCGAACCCAAGACCAAACGTAGCTTGGGCGAGGGCACTTGCCATTGCACCAAAAATTGGAAAATTTAGAATCCTCCATAGTTTCAGTGGAAAATATTGCCAATCACACACACATTAGAATTTTTTTCCCACCATGCCAATCAAATACACCCTAATTTTATATGAGAAAATATGGACAACGCAGAAAAGGGACAACATTGGTGGCCAAAAAAAAGGCAAAAAAATTACTTGATTGGAATATCAAAACCAGCATCTGCAACGGCATTTAAGAGGAACAAGGCATCGTTTTTACTCGGGCACAAACTTGCAGCCCTAATAAAGCAAGTCCATACTCTATTATCTGGCTCTAAACCTTCTCTCTTCATCTCCAACAGCTTTTGAATTGCAATATCATAATCTCCATTTTTAAGATAAGCATTAATAACTGAACTATACGGTAGTGTACTCAGACTTTCACCGCTCAATTTCAAATTTTCAAGAACTTTTTCAGCTTCCACGGGATTTCCCGAGCTGCCATAAGAGATCATAAGCAAATGCATTGCAGCAATGGTGGGCTCCACTCCCGCTTCTTTCATCATGACAAGTAGCTTTTCAGCCTCGAGTCGGTTACCACATGTTCTATATAACTTCATCATTACATGATAGAAAGATCGGTCCAACTTATACCCACCTGATCTTAGCTTTTCGAAAAGCTCCTCGGCTTCTTCAAGCATTTTCTGCTTACAGAATGCTGAAAGTAGGCTTTTGTATGTGCTCATCTTAGGGTCCAAACCTCGCCTTTTCATTTCGTGTAACAACGACATCCCCTCTTCTGGTCTCCGATCTCTACAATACATTAATATTAAAGTATTATAAGAATCCTCATCTGGGTCAAGTCCAGATTGTTAAATCTTTTGGTAAACTTGACCTGTCTTACGAAAATCTTCAATTTCTGTATATAACTTGAGCAAACAATTCCATATCAAAATATCAGGCTTAAACCCTACTTCCCCCATCTCATCAACCATCGCTTCAACATCCCTTACGCGTTTACCCCTAGAGAACAGTCCGATCATAACTCTATATAGATGCATGGTGGGATAATATCTCGCGGCTTTCATCCCATGGTATATTTTCTTCACCTCAAATATATTCCCGGCTTGTGCAAACGCATCGAGCATTAAAACGATTGAGCTCTTGCTAATCTTAAAACCCATATCTTGTAATTCTTGAATTACAACGTATAGCTCTTCTAATCTCCCGTCAACAATCAAAGCTTGCAAGAGACCATTAATCGTTTCGACTGTTGGTGAAGGTCCGTCTCTCATCATCGTATTGAAAGCAGCCCGTGCTTTCTCATAGCAACCACTTGAGGCATACGCTTGTATTAAAGCATTCCAAGCCTTCCTATCCACAATGTTACCTCTCTGTCTAAGTCTCCCCACAACACTCTCTGCTTTCTCGAGCAGTTTTAACTTGCCATAAGCCTCAATCAGACTAACAAAAACCGAAATATCATCATCAAGAAATTCATTTGTTTCTGATTGATCAATCAAATAATGACCCGTCGCAGGAAATCCCATTTTACAATACATAAGCGCCATATTCCGGTAAAGACTCTGAGAAGGTTCCAATCCAGCGAATCTCATGTCAGAAAATACCTGAGAAGCTTCAGAAAACATTTCAGACTTTTCGCAGCACTTAATAAGAGACTCGTACATTGCAAATCCATAGAATAAACCTAACTTTCTGCTGTTGCTGTATTCATTCAATGCGGCATCCAACTGATTAGCCTCACAAAGAATGACAATTAGAGCTTCGGTTATCAATTGATCAGAATCAGGTGTGTGCTCTTTCAAAAATTCAAGCAATTCTTGCGCTTCTGAGTGTCTCCCCGACGAGCTATACGAACTCAAAATGGATAATAAGTTCTCACGGTCCAAATCATAACCCTGTGTGATGGCTAATCTAAATATTTTAGCCCCATAATCATAACATTCCGCCTTAACCAGAACAGACGAAATAACTTGCGGGTTCAAATCACATAATTCTTCCATATCCTTGACCGCTACTCTAACACCTTCATCTTCATTTTCTCTTCCAAGCACTCTAACCATAACCTCGTAAAGGGGAAGATCTGGTGTAAACCCCTCACGAACCATTTCATGGTACAACATCATAGCTTGTTTTATCTCATTAGACCTTAAATGGATATCGAGCATAACCGAGTAAGCTAGGTGATCCGGTTTGATCCCAGATCTCACCATGCAATCAAACGTCGCTAAAGCCTCCGATCGGTTACCAGCCTTTGCATACCCGCAAATCAAAGCACTGTAAGTTCTTAAAGTGGGTTTAACACCCGCGTCAAGCATCTCTGACATCACATTAGCAGCCTCATGAATCTTATTTGCTTTTCCAAGAGAATCAATCAAAACAGTATATGTAACCACATCAGGAGCTCGACCAGAAGATTTCATATCTCTATAAAGCTGCAACGCCAACTCATGCTGACCCTTTTTTCCATACATGTGGATGATGGTATTATAAGTCATCTCATCCTCATCAAACCCCATCTTCACCATTTCCTCACATATTTCCTTTACTTTAAGTACATTTCCTTCTCTAGCAAATGCAAATAGCAGAGAATTATACGTTACGGCATCTGGAAAAAACCCTTTAGACTCCAACTCCTTAAAAAGCTGCTCAGCCTCGCCAGAAAGCCCGCACCTCCCATAAACCGAAAGCATAGCATTATAAGTCCACAAGTCGGGTTGACACCTATTCGACTCCATATCAGCGTAAACCTTCACCGCCTCCTCCAAATTCGAGTCTCGAGAACAAGCGCTTATAAGCGTGTTGTAAGTAATAATATCGGGTCGAATACCCGACCTCCTCACTTCACTTAAAAGCTCAATTCCCACGTTCGGCACCATTGGCCCTGATTTCAAACGCGCGTTAATCAACGTATTAAAACTCACAAGATCCGGCTCACACCCACGCATTCGCATCAAATCAAGAAGCTCTTGCACTTTCGCAAACCTTCCATTCCGCGCATAAACACCCATCATCGCATTGTACACTTGAACCGTATTCCCCGCCCCAATCTCGGCCCGCGTAAAGATTTCCACAGCCAATCTCTCCTGATTCGCCTTACCAAGCACCGACAATATCGTCGCGAGCATTCTCACGTTCGGCGAATACCAATGCCGCAAATTCAACCACTCGTAAACCTCCAACGTGCGTTGCCAACTCGACCGCCCGACCCATTTCACCACGAAACAAAAATCCGTCGGTGTCATCTGCACCTTCCTATCATCCAACACATCAGCCACAAACTCATCTGATCTCAACCCCAAAATCCTATCACTCAAAAACTGAACCCTTTGCCTCCAATCTTTAGCCCTCTTTAAGGCCAATTTAGTCATTTTCTTTACCCTAGTCCTAATAGGCCTACCCAACACTTCTAGGCCTTCATCACTCACATTCAAAGACCCATCTCCATTTCCTATCTGGGTTTCATCTAAAACCTTAAAATTCACATTTTTAACAACATGGGTTGGTGGGGGAGGGTCCAATTGAGGTGGGTTTTGGTGGGTTTCCTTTATTTTTAAGTTGGCCCATCTAACAGATGGAGTTGCTCTACTATAACTAAATTTCTTTGAAGTTTCTTGATCAGTTGTTGTAGAATTTGTAGTTGAAGAATCTAAAGAGGAATAAATTTTAGAGTCTCTACGTACCTTTGATGTTTTGTTAGTGTGTAAAGGTCGTGTTGCAATAGCTAGGGCTGCTGTACATGCCATATCCTGTAATTTCTTTGCTTTGGGGTTTTGGAGTTTTGGGGTTTGGGGGTTTTGCTAAGAAAAAAGTTGGGGTTTTGATTTGGTTGTAATGTGCAAAAAAAGGATGGGGTTTGTAGTTAGCACTTAGAAGATAGATAACAGATATTTGGTTTTGGCGGTTGTTCTGTTATCTGGCTTTAGACATGCTTAGGAAATTGATGGGTAGGAGAAAGATGACACTTTTGTTTACCGGATAAAAAAGGGAGAAAATATAGGGTGCTCATACAATTTTTAAAATATCACATTTTAACTTCTTTTTATTAAGGTCATCCATTGGATCATTTTTGCTCCCTCGAATCATATTTTGCTATGATGTTGTGTGTAAAGAAGACATTATCAATAGGGGTATTCAGAAAATCGAATGGATCGGCGGATTAAAATCGAACTGAATCGGATGTCATAATTTTTTCGTTTTTTTTTTTTATCGGTCCGGTCCAGGTTTTTTTTTTTACAGACCGGTCTAACTGGTCTGGTCCTCGGCCTTCCTTAATAAATACCCGGTCTTGACCGACCCGGACCGGTTACTATAATATATATGCATTTAATTATACTAGTTGTGCCCACGTGCGTTGCACGTGTGGTCGTTTCCAGATATTAATCTTCCACTGTAAATCTGTGAAGGACAAAGTAATAAAAATACTTGCAACAGATTATGTAGAATCTGTTTTGTTAGAATATAACATAAAGTACCTAGTAAGACGCATCAATCATTACCCCAAAAATCAAACATCCATTCAACTGTAAACTATACAAGATATTCTTGTGAATACTCTAAATCTATCACAAACGAACTCAAACTCCCTACTCAAAAGCAGGATATACACACAAACATGTATGTATATGTAATTCGAATAAATATATCACAATGAAATTAGCTTGAAATGATTTATAGGGAAAAATCATTAAAAAAAGAAGTTAAAAAAGTTTCAGCAAGGAAATTCCAAATCACAGTTATTGAAAGATGACATTTGATAAAAAGAGTGTGTAATCCTAAAAACTGAAAATTAAATGCTTAAATATGTTGCTTTTGACATTTGTTAGGATTCAAAGGTTCTTCTTCCTCTTCAACTTTATGAGCGACGAACGTGGATGACATTATCCGAAGAACCTTTGTACAACATTCTTATTCCGTTACATAATCCAATTGATGCATTTATATTGCGTAGAAGAATGATTGGGCAATTATATTTAAGTTTCAATGCGTGTGGTGGCAATCCATTCGGCATCAAAGAATTTAAAAATTCTTCTTGGTAATAGTTGTGCGTGTCATCCACAGCTTCATCAAAGCTATTTAATGTCTTCAATTCTCTGTGGAACATATCATCATATCATTGAGTTAGTCTACGTGCTCTTAATATTTAGTATTGAGTGTTACTTATTTAGTTCGTGGTCTATGGATACTTATGGAATACATTGCACTTATTCAAGTACCATAATTTTTTTTAATTTTATGAAATTAATTTACAATTGTTGTTTTCAATTCAATTTATTGTTGAGTAAATTATTTTAATTTCTTTGAATCTTAGGTTTGGTTAGAATCCCTATAACTGCAACAGAGGTACTGCAAAAACTCTGGTAAAAATACCTCTTCCGAGTGGTTGAGACGATTTATGTGGCTCATCAAATGGGTAAAAAATTAGGGGATGCTAATATGGAGTATAAAATTTGTTCGTACTTAGATCTAGGAAAGATAATTTTCTCAGACTTAATAATAACTCTAGAATTAAGGATTTGTTACCCAACAAAAGCCCCTAGAGATTCGAAAATAAATCAATCTCTTGTTGAATTGGCCCTGTAACCCCACAAAGTCAATATATGTAAATTTTGGCAGTTTGAAATTCCCTTAGGTTATTATCCTCTGCAATTATTTTCTGACGGGTCCAGATTTTGTAAACTGCAATTTTTCGTGAGTGACACTATGGTACCTAATCAGTTATCTGATTCCCAAAACTCTTTCAGCTTCTCAAATTCAAATCCTAAATCTACACTCAATTTGTTAGCGCTCGGATCAACGTACTGAATATTAGAGCATACATCAACGGAATTTCCTATTTCACCAGTTAAATTATTACTCCAAATATTCACAACAACCAAGTTATCATAAATTCTAGGAAAATGTATTGAATTCCACCATGAATTATATTAAGTGAAAGATGTTAACCATATATATAATCATTTATTTATTTTACAAAAATGTATTTGAGATTAGAAAATTGTTAGGCAAACGTATGAATGATTACCATCACGGTTATGATGGTCCATACTTTTTCATTTTTGTCAACATAAGAGAATCTTATACAGATGAGTTTCTAAATGATAAGTAAAATATCAATAATACATTAATCAGTTGCAATTACCTCGTAAACCAAAGTGAGATTCCTTCACTATGAGATGGACAATCCAAGCTTTAACCACAAATATTGACAATATCCTAAAAAGTGTCAAAGGAAATATATGACCATTTCGAATATAAATTATAGGAAATATTTTCAATGTGGTATTAACGGGTATAGCTAACCACGCTCCAAAAAATCTTAAAACGCCCCAAATACTTTTTGAAAGACAAACTTGCCCTTTGCTCTAAAGATCAAACAAATACTTTTTATTTGTTAATTTTTTTTCAATAAAGAATAGTATTTTAAACTGTTTTTTTAAATATTTTTTATTTTTTGAAATTAAAAAATAACTGTTTTTTATCAAAATTGTTATGATAGTTTTAAAAACTTTTTTTTTATTTAAAAGGTTGTTATGATAGTTTAAATTTTTTTTTGGTAGATTTAAAAACTGTTTATTTTTTTCAAAAAAAATGTTTTTTACATAAAATAGGGAAAAAATTAACAAATAAAAAAAATGTTCTTTATATTGAAAATTATTTTTTATATTGAAAACTATTTTTTATATTTTTTAAGTAACACGATCACTACCCAAATAAAACGCGACGTGACATGGAGTCGTATTTTTTTTATACCAGTGGTGAGGACCATTATTTATTATTTCAAAAATAATCTTTTTACTATTTAAAAAAATGGTCTGCGCCAGCGGTATGAATAGGCGGTCCGACCACCTATACATACCGCTGGCGAGGACCATTTTTTTAGTGTGTTGGTACGCGCCAGCGGTATGTATAGACAGTATTATAAAATATTTTAAATAAAATGTAAAAAAAATAGTTTTAAACAATTTTTTAAGTGCGTGAAGATTTTATTTAAAAAAATTGTTTTAAGTAAAATCCAAGCATGGGAGTGTTTTAAGAAAATTGTTACAAAAATTGTTTTATAAAAGCAAAAAGTCAGAAGTTCCAAAACAGTAACTATTAGAATCTTAATTTTTTTAAAATAAAATCTTAGGCACTTAAAAATTGTTTAAAACTGTTTATTTAAAACTGCTTTTTTTGTACATTTTATTTAAAATGTTTTATAATACGAGATCAAAATAAAATTAACAAGGTATGGCACGACGCACCTCAAAATCTTCATTATACATAAAATGAATGTGACACATATGAAAGTGACATGGCACGACACAAAATTCATTTTTTTACGAAATACGAGCACGACCCACTTGTTATGTTGCATTTTAAGTGGATTGTGTTAGTATTTGAAAAAAAATGAGATTTCGTGTTGTGTCATATTACTTTTATAGGTGAAAATAAGATTTTGAGGGGTGTCGTGTCATTTTTATTTTGGTTGGGTTCGTGTTTGGTTAAAAAAATAACATATATTGTGGCGTGACACTTTTACTTGGGTCGTGTCCTTGTTTTGTAAAAAAATAATATTTCATGTTGTGTCGTGTTACTTTTATTAGGATAGTGTTCATGTTTGGTTAAAAAAAATTATCGTGTCGAGTTGCTTTTATTTGAGTCGTGTTCGATTATAAAAACAATTTTCAATTTAAAAAACAGCTTTTAAATCCATCTTTAAAAAAACTTCTATAAAAGTATCATAACAGTTTTTTAAATAAAAAAAGATTTTTTAAAACTATCATAACAGTTTTTTTAACAGTTTTTATAAAAAACAGTTATTTTTTAATTTTAAAAAATAAAAAAATATTTTAAAATACTATTTTTTATTGAAAAAAAATAACAAATAAAAAAGTATTTGTTTGATCTTTATAGCAAAGAGCAAGTTTGTCTTTTAAAAAGTAATTGGAGTGTTTTAAGAATTTTTAGAATCTTTAAGAAATAAACATGAATACAAACATGTTCAACTGGAAAATACATATGAATGCATAAAAAATACTAATCTAATAAGGTGTGAACTTGGTAATTCCTTGACTTAAAAAATATATATAATTTTTCTGAAATTAACATTGAATTTAGAATTATTATAAAACATGAATAGAACAACAATAAAATTGGAAATAGAAAATCTGAGTACAAAAGAGAGACAACATTTACGAATGAGATAGATATAATTACAAAAATTATGTATTTACTTTCAAATTGACAAATGCATACTTTTGATGGCAAATGAAAAGGAAGTAAAAAATTAAAGAGGAAATTAGGAGTATTGACCTTGTTTTTTGGACAAGAAACAACATCAACGAATAAACTATACAATATGAATCTGATGGGAAGATGAAAGAACTTAGGCAGCTGACTTTTGATTTCTAGGGTTTCAAGATGAATGTATTTGAAAGTTTTGGTAGATGAATGTATTAGGAGAGAGAACGTATCAAGTTAAGATTCATGAAATGATTTTAATTTAATGAATGTGTGAGAGTAATATTAAGGATATGATAGGAAATGTTAATTTAATGAGGATAGTTTAGTACTTTGATATTTGAAGAGTAACTTCCTTCTTTTTAAGTAGTAGAGATGTATACATATATATTAACAATAACACACGCACACACAAGTTAGAGTTAGTACTAGTAAGGGGTACGCTGGTCCAAAAAAAAAGAAAGGGAGGAAAGAAAGAAAGAAAGAAACCCTGATCAAATTTAAAAACACACACACGCACACCTTTGTTTTTTTTATTTCTCTTCTGTCTTTGCTTTGCTCTGTGAGACTGGCTGTCGTTCTGCTCTCTAGAGCTAAACACACGCACATCTAAACTGACCGCTTCACCTCTGATCTGCGCCGCGCAGGCAGCATCGTCGCTATTCTCTTCCCTGTCGTGCCCTGCCCTGCGCCGTTGCTACTTAGTTCATTATTTTTGTGGTAAGAAATCTTATTTCAAAATCTTTTCATTTGTTCATTATTTTTTTCAAATCTTTCGAAAAAGGAACTGATCAGTTATTTTTTGTTTTCAAGCAAAAAATAAATTAATATAAATTTTAAAAAAAAGGAACGCCACTGCTCAGTCAGTTAGTGTGGAAACTTATTTTTTATTTTTTGTTTAATAATTTATATAAATTAATATAAATTAAAAATTTGTTTCATTGTTTTTTTGTTCAAAACAAGACAAGCGTATATATTCTCATTCATCATTCCCATTATTTTTTTGTTTTTAAGCAAAATAGCATGGTAACTTGTTTAAATTTATGTGGTATATATTGTAGATAATGGTTGCTCAAATGGATGAAAATGAAAGTGGGTTTCCCGCTACCCAAGCTGTAATGCAAGGTACAAATCCCCCTCCTAAACCCCTTGAAAATCCAGAAGTTAAATGTTTAAAACGAAAATCGTATGATTGGGAGCATTTTACTGAAATTCATGATTGTGATCCAAACAAACATAGGGTAAAATGTAATTATTGTCCCTCAACATATGCTTGTGATCCAAATAAAAATGGAACTAAAAATATGTTGGCTCAAATCAACAAGTGTAAGAAATTTTCGGAAAGGTGTGATGAGAAACAGAAAAATTTGTCATTTAAAAAGAATATGGGGAGTGTTCTAGTCTTGTAGCAATTGGTTTTAGTTTAGAAGCTTGTCGTGATGCTCTTGCTAAGATGTTAATCATTGATGAATTGCCTTTTCGCTTTGTTGAGGGCGAAGGATTTCGACAATTTATGAGAATTGTTCAACCGAAATTTACAAAAATCCCAAGTCGTATTACGGTTGCAAGAGATTGCTTAACAATATATTTGAATGAGAAAATAAAATTACAAAGTGATTTGAAGGGTAAAAGAATATGCATCACAACGGACACATGGACTTCCATTCAAAATATCAATTACATGTGCCTCACGATTCATTATATTGATGATGAATGGAAGTTGCAAAACAAGATTTTAAACTTTTGTCAACTCCGAAGTCATAAGCGGGAGATGCTAGGGAAGGTTATTGAATCATTGTTAGTGGAAGGGGGGATTGATACCATTTTCACCGTAACCGTTGACAATGCTAGTTCTAATAATGGTACCATTAAATATTTGCAAAGAAAAACCAAATCTTGGAAAGGTATGATTTTAGAACATGAGTATTTGCATATGCGATGTTGTGCTCATATCTTAAACCTAATTGTGGATGATGGGTTAAAAGAAATAGATGAGTCGGTTGTTAAAGTGCGCAACGCGGTGAGGTATGTGAGGTCCTACCCTTCTAGGTTGTTAATGTTCAAAATGTGTGTAGAGAAAGAGAAAATTGAAAGTAAGGGTTTGTTGTGTTTGGATGTTCAAACAAGGTGGAACTCCACCTATTTAATGTTAGATGTAGCCGAAAAATTTGAGAAAGCTTTTGAAAGGTTAGGGAAGGAGGACAAAAATTATACTTCTTACTTTAATGGAGAATTTTAAATCCAAGAGGATGATGATGTGAGGGGGCGGGGAAGGGGCAGGAGGACTATCTTAGGGCCTCCTTTGAGTGTTGATTGGGAGAAAGTGAGGGCACTTGTAAAAATTTTAAAGATATTTTACAATACAACTTTGAGATTTTTGGGTTCATTATTTGTTACTTCAAATTTATTTTTCAATGAGCTTGTTATAATACAAAACAATTTGAACCATTTGAAAAGAAGTGGGGATTATCACATAGCTTCGATGGCGGATAACATGGTTAAGAAAATGGACAAGTATTGGAATATTGAAAAGATAAACTTATTGTTACTTGTTGCGGTCATGCTTAACCCTAGATATAAATTAGGATATGTGTCATAATGGTTTTATAGCATGTATGAAAGTAGTGTGGCAAAAAAGATGACAAGGAGAGCAAAAAATGTACTTGTGCATTTGTATGAGTGGTATGGTGATAATAATGTGCAAAATGGTTCTTCACAAAATGCATCACCATGTGACATCATTAAATTAGTAGTTGATGGTGGAGATGATGATGTTGATGGGCATGCTTTTTTAGCTACCCAATTTAAAAACATTTAGAGTCGGGAGATAGTGTAGGGCGTAGTGAGTCGGAGGTGGAAAAGTACTTGATTGAGACTAATGAAGATGCAACCAACAAAAGATTTAATGTATTAATGTGGTGGAAAAGCAATTCATTTAGGTACCAAGTTCTTTCTCGTGTGGTAAGGGATGTATTGGCAATTCTGGTGTCAACCGTGACCTCCGAGTCGACATTTAGCACGGGGGTATCCTTGACCCATTTTGTAGTTCACTTTCCCCCAACACGGTGGAAGCGCTTGTTTGTACCCAAAATTGGCCCAAGTCTTCATCAAAATCAATTAGCCTTAGAGATGCCATGGATGAGGTGGAACAACTTGAGCAATTGGATGGAGGCAACTAACATATATCATAATTTTAAATTATTGATTTATTAGGTGCAATTTATTTTTTAAATCATTATCATATTATTTTTACAGATTTGTTGGGAACATCAACAATTGTGAATTGACAATTTTGTATTATTGAGGTAAATTGAATAATTTATATTTTTTTCAAATTCATAGTTGCATTTTATTTGGACTATTTTTCTATCTATTCTAAAATTATTTGTGATCATTTTCAAGTTTATGGAGGAGATTGTTTTGGGCAGCATTATGGATGGTTGCATTATTTTGGATGTTGCAGTTACTTCGGCTCATATTTATTAATTTAGACATTTTATTAACGCATTATTAATTTGTATTTTTATGGACAACCTTGTGGTTGAATTTGGATAGCTTTATTTTTTTGTTATTTGAACAGTTTATATGTCCAAATTTGGGCAGTTTATGATAGCTTGATGTGATTGTATTATTTGGGCATCTTTGGACAGTTTTTATTTATGCTAAAATTTAAAAAATATGTTATTATTTTGGACAAGTTTGGGCAGATTTTATGGTAAAATTTGGGCAGTTTTTATGGTAAAATTTGGGCAGTTTTTTGGATCAATTTTCGGCAGTTTTTATGATAAAATTTCAGCAGTTTTTTGGATAAATTTCGAGCAATTTTGATAGTAAAATTTGAGCGGTTTTTTGGACAAATGTGGGCAGTTTTATGGTATTTGAGTAGTTTTTATGATAAAATTTGAGCAGTTTTTATTTTTAATAAGATTATTTCAATAAGATTAGGAATGATAAGTTTGACCGGACCGACCATACAAAAAAGCAGACCGACTAAGCCCGAAAAACCAGTTTAATCGGTCCGATCTTGGTCATTTTTTTAAGGACCGGTTTAATCGGCTTGATCCTTAAATTTATTAAAAAACGGATCGGACCGAACTGCGAACACCCCCAATTATCACGATAATTAGGTTGTCGCGCAGCTTAATTTTTCGTGGCATTTCAATTGTTGTGAGAACAATTGACTTTTCCTCTTTAATAGTTAAATTTTAGGGTTAATTTTATTTTAATTATATTTGTTTAGTCAACCATCATTTAACTCCCATCGATTTTTATTTGATTATATTAGTTATATTTTCAAAATATATTAAACCAAAATGTCTAAAGTACTTATTATAAACCTTAATGTCTGCATGTAACCCAATTGAAACAACACACCCTCACCTTCCATTTCTCCATCTTTGGTTCATTCTTTATTTTTTTCTCTTTCTCTCCGATCACAATATCGATTGTTGATTTGTTGTATTCATGTGCGTGAGCACGTGTGTATGTATATATATGTGTGTGGTTGTGTATATGTGTGTAATATATATATATATATATATATATATATATATATATATATATATATATATATATATATATATATATATATATATGTGTGTGTGTGTGTGTGTGTGTGTGTGTGTTCGAGTGTGTATAGTTGTGTATGAGTGTATGTATATGTATATTTGTGTGTGTGTGTGTGTGCGTATGTGCGTGTGTGTGTGAGTGCATATGTATATATATAATAGAAGAGAGAGAGAAACAAGTAGAGAGTGTTAAAAGAGTGTTACTGATATTTTTTTGGTAATGATGATTTCTTTGTGTGTTCAGCAGATGATACGCACTTTGTGTAGTTAGGGTTAGTTTGTTATGATAATAAATATTTACTTTCACTTGATTATTCTTATGTTAGTAAACATGTACACTCACGGTAACTATTTGTTATATGTGTTCGGTGTGTGTGTGTGAGTGAGACGTGATGATTGTGTCTGTTCTGTTGGGTTGGGTATTGTGGTGTGTATATAAAAGCATTCTGAGTAAATATTTACTTTATATTGTAAATGTTTACTCCACTCTAAGAGATTGATTATATACGCTTTAAATTAAAAATTTACTAAAAAGGACAATAATGTGGAGAAAATAAGAAATGTATAGATTAATAGGTATGCAAATGATAATAGATATTGATAGCAAATATTTACACTAAAGTACATATTTCTTATGAGTGAAGTTTTGTTGTGATCGTATATATTTAGACTAAATCGCTATCACAAACGTGTTGAGAAAGTCATGTTGAAAGTGTTAAAGCGGTCAGATACCAAGCATAAAAAATAAAAGAAGCTTTGATTCACTTAGCAAACATCGACGGAGATGCAAAAATAAAGCGTAAAGCTGATTACTTAGAAAATAATGAGATGGATATTTTTTTAATTATTGTTAGGTGTGATTATTTAGCATGATTTTGCGTTTGTGATGTTAGAAAATTCTTACAAAGGGATACATGCAGATTGATGTTATTGTACTTCAATTGAAAATGATCATTTTTAATTTTAAAATGTATGGATAAGATGGGTTTGAAAAGCCCTTGGATGAAGAGAAGGTGGTTAGAACCAAAAATGGATATTGAAGTTGTATTTTGTGAGAAACATGTCATTCATAAAAAGAGACAATTTGATGAGTGTGATAGTAAATAGGCAATACAGTCAGTTGAAGAGTGATTTATAGTAAAAAACTTCCTATATTTAGTAGATAAAGTTATTTTTTCGGTGACGAGTAAGTTTGAGCAATTTTTAAAATATGAAGAAATATTTGGATTTTTGTTTCAATTAAAAAGGTTTAGTTTTGTTGGTGAAGAAAGTTTGAAGACTTATTATGACACTCTTCAAGATTTTCTAAAGCATGACAGTCATTTTGATATTAATGGGAGAGATTTATTTTCATAGCTTGAAATCTTTAGAGATTTTTTAACAAAACAAAAAAATGCAATTGATGTGTAGAATTACTTGAAAATAATGGATGGTACTTTCCCAAATGCATGGCCTGCTTATAGGATATTATTAACTATTCCAATTATTGTTGCCTCTGCAAAAATGAGTACTTCAAAGTTAAAGTTTATTAAATCTTATCTCAGGTCGACCATGTCACAAGAAAGACTGAATGGTTTAGTTATCTTATCGGTTGAGAAGGATATGGTATCAAAGCTTGATTATACATTCTTAATCAATGATTTGTCTACCAAAAATGCGAGCGAGAAAGGCTCATTTTAACCAATGCTTTGCTGAGGTATGTTTCTTTTCACTTGTTTGGGATGGGTAGTATTAGGGTGAGATTTGTAGGCCATTGCCTGGGGCGGGTAATATAAGAGAGATATATGATGCTAATATTTTGCTTAATCCTCTGGGTATTAATAAAACCATATTATCTTGAATAATTTGCCAAAAATATTTTATCAATTTTAAGTAAAAAAAATTATCCAATATGTACAAGGGGCCTGTAACACCCCGTATTTTTGAGTATCTAAAATTTAATTAATCCGATTATTTTAAATTACACGTGTGTCGTAATTTAATTGAATGAGATATTATGTATTTATTAAAATATTAATCGGGACAGATAATGATTAATATTTAAGGAATAAAGTTATTGAGTAGTAAATAACTTATTATAATTACTATACGCGAGTGATGTCGACGTAATTGTGATATATCTCAATCGGGAGTCGCGTGTAGACTGTATTGAGGCCGAGATAGAAAAATTATGTAGAGTGACTCGGATGGAGATTTTGAGGTCACAGTTGATTCCGAATGGAACTCCATGTGTATTGCACTTAACTTCTTATATTTGTTTTTTGGACACTATCGGTCCCAAGCTCAGATAAAGGAGTAGGGTTATGTTAGGTAGCTGACAATGAGCGTAAAACTTTGTCAGATCCTTATGAACATGAATCCTATGAATATATGTGCTAATTCTATGGCATTCCCCTTAAGTGATGCGTTGCGCCTACCACTGAGTGTCTCAAAAAATAGGCAAGAGGCGTTGCACCTGCTACCAAGTGTCTCGAAAAACAGACAAGGGGTGTCACATTAGAGTCCGGAAGCAACGAGAAATATGCAAGGGCTCCTGCAACAATTTGAACGTGTTCGGGTAAAGAAGTTATTCTAAAATACTAGACTTAGGTTAGCGAATTAGAACATAGGGACTATGACGGGGAAATGGATGGAGTAGGTAGATACCAAGATAAGTAGAAAAGTTAACATAAATTTGTGACACCCTGCATAATTAAATATAAGGTGATCAGTCCTTTATTAAATTAAAATCAAGGTGAACGGTTGGTTCATTCTTAGCATCACTGTCGCAAAATAAAATTTCCAATTTAAACACCCTAAATAATTAAGCTAAGTGTCAAAACCATTTATAACGTTATTTTCATTTATTAAATTCAGTTATGAAAACCTTTAATAATTAATAGTTTAAAAATCACGCAAATATTAAGACTGGCAATAAACACCCAAGAACTTAACCATTCAGATAAACCAATACCATTTTTAAGAACTACAGATGAAATCATCCTGACAGTAATCAAAACCCAAAGAGTACTAAATACTGAAGATAAAAGAACATAAATCTCTGACAAATCCAACTGAATAAGGAAACGGGCGACACATGCCCAAACTTAATTAGAACTAAAATAAGAGTGGAATCAACAATGAGGTCGTCTAAGCAATGGCCTGCAACTCCCACATAAGCTGCAGCGAGTCCAGTCCAAAGAACCTAAGCATAACGCCCCTGTGGCTGGGCACTTGTAATATATATATATATATATATATATATACACACACAAGAGAGAAGAGATAACAGGAAAGGAGTCAGAGCCCGATTGTAAAACAGTTTTAAAAAAAAACTTTAGCAAGTATTTTAAATGCTTACCTGCTAATGCAACAATCGTGCTAGTATGCGACACTCATCTAGTGTGCACGTCTACCGTACCACTAATCCTCATAAGTCTATCTCACTTATTCTCCATAAATTTGTATCTCGAGAATTAACAGGGTGATAATATTTAGTTTAGAAAAATAAATCTCTTCAAGATTTCTTACGCTGTTTAGAACAAATCAGTACCGTTATGAAGTTCTCGTCATTTTAAAATATTCCAGTGTTGTCACAAAATTCTCAAACCCTTATAATAAAGTCGGAGTATTTATTCATTACTTAACTACTTATACACAGAGTAGAAAGTTCCCATATAAATATACCTATATATATTAGTCTCATATATAATATATATATTAACGGCACCCCACATAAAATCTATGGTGCTGGCATACTCTGCTATCAAGTCTCCGTATCACTCGTACAAAGGGAAATACTAGTTCGAAATCACTCTCAAACTGTATTAACACAAAACACATACAAGTGGAGGTGAAGCATTGTTCCAAGTCACTAAGAGGTCAGCTCATATCCTCATGTCTCTTAGGATCGTTTGACTATCAATCAGATAGGTTGTTCCAAGGAATCCTATGTTCTAGGGTACGAGTCAATATCCCCCATACAGGCCCAATCGAGATAAGATCATCCCGAAGCGGAAACCCTCGTGATAGCAAGTAGCCTGAGTATGATTTTTATACATATTTATAATATATGCACAATCACACAGTCATATATATATAAATATCCACATTTCTAAATTAGGTACGCTCACGACCCATAATCATAATTATCCGTTATTAACACATTTTACTCGATTTTTACGTATAACGGACTCGTCATTTTTATTCTCATTTATAATGCACTTCATACTCACTTATACTCTCTCGAAGTATTCTAAGTATAATTTCAGTAGGCATAGATTCACTTACGTTCTGGTCTAACTCCCTTATGAGTCTCGATCTTTTTATTAAATGTACGCATGATTTCTTATACACATGAAAAATTCCTCATTAATCCAAAATCTCATCACACACTAAATTTCACTCAACGGGGTCTACCTAGGTCCTACTGGTATTCTCTATATCCCATTATACTCCAACAATAACAATCCAGGGTTCCTATGAATTTTAACCGGATTAAACAAAAAGGGGAAAAATCTACAGTTTTTCAGGAGGGGTCGATCGATCGAGGAAATGGGGTCGATCGATCGATCAAGCAGTTATTGCCCAGAAGCTACAAATTAAACCTACGGGTTTCATCTTTTAATTTCTCCAAAAACGTCATTAACAACTCTCAAATTCTCAAATAACATTACTACAAGTTCTATATACATATATACAAGATTTCCTACGTGAAACATGTATAAATTCATCAACGATATCGAATTAATGGGGTAAAATTGACATAATCTTCAAGAGCCCTAATTTTGGAAGAAATATCCATTCTTCTAATTATTTCCTAGATTTCTTGTTTCTAAATTCATAATAATTCGTGGGTAATCCTCTACATCTGATGGGTATATTCAGAATATGTTAAATCTCTCTAAACATGCAATTTAAAGTTTCTAAATTAATAATTTCTTTCATAAAACATGATCTTGATAATCCTAAACTATCATGGGTGAGGCACTAACTGAAACAAAGCAAGATAGATACTTGTCTGGGAATTTAAAGTTCTGATTTTGTGGACGAAAGAGGTATGGTTGCGCTCCTCGTCACGTGATCTACGTTTTGGTGGTGGTGGCGGTGCAAACGGGTGAGTCTTTGGCCTTGAGTTGCTTGGAAAGCTTGCCAACTTCTTCTCTAATGGACGTTCTTTGATTTTGTGTTTGTTAACCCTAGAAGACAACTCCTAAAGGCTGATATATCCTTAGGAAATTCGTGGGTTAAATTACCCAAAAATATAAAATGTCTAATATACCCTCCCGGGATGTCAATTAGGCCTACCCCCCCCCCCCCCCCCCCGAGACCCAAATTAAACCCCCGGGTACATTATTTTGACTATCTCAACCCTTCCGAACACTTTGGCGCACTCGAAATGACCATACAGGTGACTTATAATTTATTCACTTTTAATAATAATAATTTAGTCCTGACACGATACATGCGCGTCCCGACTTAAATTTTCATTATTGCCATTTTATTCACTCGTGACAATTTTTAATAAAATCAATTTTACATATCACTTTACTCATCTAGTAATATTCAACAAATTTTGAATAATTACTAACTCTCGTAACGCTAGTAAATATTAAAACAAATTTACGGATTAATAATAAAGTAATTTATCTTAATTAAATTTAATAAATTCCTAAATTTAAAAGCCACAAAAATACGGGGTATTAAAAACTTCCTCCCTAATAACGGAATTTCATCCCGAAATTCGAAAAATAAGGCCTACCTAGTAAACAAATCTGGATACCTTATCAGTACGCAACTATCTACATAGTAAGTCTCTCAATAACTATAGCCCCCGTCTCACAGTAAGCTTGTTTAACACTCTTCTTAATGACACTTCACATTGTGCTCCTATCCGACAACCTTCGCATAAGACGAGCTTATACATCATTGACTCCCATTATTTCAATATCATTGGGAGGCGGCACCTCACTACATGACAACTACTCGTATTTATCTAAAAATAAAACTCCCATTCTGAGAGAAACCATACGAACATCTGAACACTCTTGTTCGCCTAAAATAGATGAGGTAATTCCACTATAGTCATCAGACTCTAACTCGACCAGTCCAAAATTCTGGTCATCCGCTCACCTCTAAACATATAGAGGGAGAATAGTTAAGATTTTTCCACGTCAAAACCTCAATCAACATCTCATTTACGACAAACAGGTACGAGTGCTTCCATGGAACTCTACCATACTATATTTCACTTGCTAGCTATATCCGTTGTGGAAATGAAATAATTACCAAGATTCTAAAATTATCTTCACGCAGCTCCACTAATCGTTAATCACCGTGCGCCTATTCCCTGGCTATGGGTGATACATCCTACTCAAAACGAAATGTTATCCCCGCTACTTCCTGAACTCCCATATTAAAGGTGGGATTCAAAAATCTCATCCCGATTCAGAAAATAATACCGTGTACGACCACGTACCGGCGCGATCCTTCCTTTCAAAGGAAAACTGGGGCACACTAGTTAATATTGTAAATCACCCCAAAGGAATATCAATCACTTCCTTCTTGGGCGACTTGTCCCATATGTTCGAATGAATCCTTGATCTTTCCTTGAGGATGGAAACCCATCCAGGAAACTTTATCAATTTTACCGGCCTCTTCCATTATAGGAATTGTCGATAGTCCCAAAATTCTCTAGTTGATCCTTTTATTCCAACCTATCTCTCTCTATGAGTGGTGCATGCAGAGACTACTCACTATGTCCCGCTAAACATTGACTTTTACTTGAGATGTCTCACATTAAAGTGACACTTAATACTCCCCTTCTTTCCTTGGCGTATACCAAAAGTTCCGACCCGTGCACTTTTCTCCACGATGTGCACTTCTGGACCTTTTATACCATACTAACATCATCACTCTTTGTATGCGCAAGTCGCTCTGACATTTGACTAATTACAACTCCGATTCGAGTGTCCTCCCTAATAATTAAATTCCACCCTTCTCAAGGAATACCCCTTTTTAAATGGCTTCCCACAACCTTCCAACTAAGTTTGGGTGAGCTACTCTAATCGCATACATATATATGGACTATCCTTCTTCATGCAACGCATAATCCACTCTATCACTTCCACCTCGTTATGCTAGTCCCACAAACATATATTCCACATGTCTATTCCCATATCCCTTCAACTCGGACGATTCTAACCTCAGCTAACCAGGATGCTCACATTCTGTAACACCTCGTCCGCCCGGGGAGAGCGAACAGCGCGCTATGCATCGATAAAAACTATCCAGATCCAACAAAATACAAGGTATAGAGCATCCAAACCCCACAACAATAAAAGAGGAACCACTAATCTCAAATATCTTCAGATAAGTACAACAATTATCTCGAATAAATACAATATTTAAAATAAATCACTAACGCTCTCTACATTAAAATAAATATAAGTCTTCTCCCTTGTATTAAAATTCTTTCCAGATAATCCACGCTAAAAAATCATCCCAACTCTTTATTTTCCTTGTGCTCCGAACGCGATTACAACACTTGGGTACTCTCAATCACCCTAGAAATCAAAATTTTAAATCCTCCTTATCATCCTTCCACCCCTCAACTCGTGGTGATAATACTTTTAATGCTTTCTTACCACACAACCGGCTCCACTGGCCTTAAATCATAACTCAACTTCCAACTTATAAATATAATTACTTGTCCCTATTACGACCAAGGTACCGAACTCATGGACTAATGACCAAACATCTCCCTATTTCTAACCTTACGCTAAGTTTCATGCGTGGGATATCTCGCAAAGCGAAATCCAAATAAGGAACCCCCCCCCCCCCCGATACACTACTATCTAGCATTGTCGGTTATCGAAATCCATTAGGCGCTCCGTCCATAACATGTACCCCTTGACAGAAAGTTACATCTTTTCCCGTAATTACACTTAACAAAGAACATTTTGCCAATTGTACAATCATTCAATATTAGTGGTAATCACACTTCATAAACCTCAAATACATACAATCGGGGTTCTCGAAATCCTATCCCCAAACATATTGCTCCAACTCTTAACTCTCACATCTTTAAAGGATAGATATATCAATGCGCTCTTCCTATCACCAAGTCCTGAGCGCTAAACATCATAATGAGTTAAATCTTTTCGCTCAATAGTAAATTTAATACATACTGAATCATAACGACAAAGTCCCCACACACCGGGATCGAATATCTCGAGCCCACTATTCCCTCCTAAGTCTCTAAAATAGATAATATAAAGTGTGAGTTCGACCCTCTCGCAGGTGAGGCCTCGCCAGAACAAAACATGTGGCACTAAGGCAACCATTCTGATAGCCTTGCAATAACTGCCTACTATCGTACTAACCATAATTACAAGGTTGTAATCAAGACAATTCATACTCGTATATCACACTACTAAAACGAGTAACCTCAATAAAGTATATAGCATTATTAATACACCCATTCATCCTTCGCAAATAGCACTAAGGATAATCCCGCTACACTAGGGAAAATATTCACATAATAAAAAAATGTTTATATTTATACGCATTAAACTCGTCTCACATGCTAATCTAGCACTGAACAAAATATAGTGACTCGCTCGTGTCACATAAAACACGCCTCATCCTCTGAGGGTAAAACTCATAATTCTACCTTGCCAATCGTCTTGACTGCACAAATGGTCTCTGGACGTAACACGCCTGTCCAAACCAAAACAAATCTACTTTAATCATTGTCCTTTACTAGGCATCCTACTCTTGTCCCTTTACTCAATTCGGGAAAACATTAACGCATGTGATTTCACTCTCCACAAAACACCTCTACTCATAATCCACTTATCACCTGTCATACTAACCATGTTAGGATTGTCCTTCTCTCGAACTTTGGTAGGCTCGATTCATGATGGCTACCCCTGTTGTTCCCTTAGCCTTGTTGGATCTAAAGAATATGTTACTGACTACAATAGTCCTTACTGAATCTACCATTGCTTGGTAAGAATTCAGCTACCCAAATCATTCAAATGGGTCCCCTGATGTGTATCCACAACCCTTGTGGTGCTACACTACCACCGTTGTATCCAGTATTATTCTTGAGTAAATTATTTGATTCTTTTAGCTTCCCACACAAAGAAGCATTATCATCTCCATTGACAAAACACAACATTTTCAACCTCTGAACCAACCATCTAGCAGAATCCCTTTTTTAAGTGTTATCAACTATTATTACGAGTCGATCTCCCACTTAGAGTCCTTTCCTCAATTTGTATCTACATATTCCGATACAAGATTCGCTAACGGTTTTGATTCATATTCATAAATGGACCTCTGTCAGGTCCTCCTGTGATGAGTTCAGAACAACGTTCACTTCTTATCCTAAACATCTGATGAAGGAACTTTTGGCCAAACTGTACCTAAGATTCTCCTATAGGCAGAGTATTCCACTTCTAAAAGTAGTGGCTAAATCCCACCATGATAACATTGTTCCGACAAGCCAAGAAAATTTATCTCCAAATTTTTCACTTTCAGTTAGCCACACTCCGTCCTATGTCCAAGCCTTTGGATAATTTACCTCCTTGGACTAACACACACAATTTTCGCATTTTTAGATGTTTCACTGACAGTTCTCTATAAGGCTTCGTCTGACTTTTCCCAGTCGTATCATGTTGGGTGAGTATACTCTCGCACCTCTTTCAACTATAGCAACACTTGGAAATTATAGGCAGTGCCCTAGCCATCTTTACATTCCTGGCTTCCCGTTCCATAATAAGGGTGACCTTAACTACGGTCATCATCCTCGAATATGCTTTACAACCTCAACTAAGCATTGCCTCCTGTTATCCGCCCAACGGCCCTTGCCTGCCATATTTCATTGTTCGAACACGCCCGAATGCAATTAAGATTCACTAATGTACATACGATATAGCAGGAGAACGTAATCTCACCATAGAAAACAACAATCCTAAACATAGGGCTTTATATCAAATAAAAGTAATGTTGGAAGCATAATAAGCCGCACAAATCCTAAGGACACTAGAACCTGATACTCTGATACCACGTGTGACACCCCCGCCTAATTAAATATCGGGTGATCAGTCCTTTATTAAATTAAAATCAAGGTGAACGGTTGGTTCATTCTTAGCATCACTGTCACAAAATAAAATTTCCAATTTAAACACACTAAGTAATTAAGCTAAGTGTCAAAACCATTTAAAACATTATTTCCATTTATTAAATTCAGTTATGAAAACCTTTAATAATTAACAGTTTAAGAATCACACAAATATTAAGACTGGTAATAAACACCCAAGAACTTAACCATTCAGATAAACCAATACCAACTTTAAGAACTATAGATGAAATCATCCTGACAGTAATCAAAACCCAAAGAGTACTAAATACTGAAGATAAAAGAACATAAATCTCTGACAAATCCAACTGAATAAGGAAACGGGCGACACATGCCCAAACTTAATTAGAACTAAAATAAGAGTGGAAACAACAACGAGATCATCTAAGCAATGGCATGCAACTCCCACATAAGTTGCAGCGCTTCCAGTCTAAAGAAGACATGACGCCCTTATGGCTGAGCACCTGTAATATATATATATATATATATATATATATATATATATATATATATACACAAGAGAGAAGAGATAACAGGAAATGGGTCAGAGCCCGATTATAAAACAGTTTTAAAAGAATAGTTTAGCAAGTATTTAAAATGCTTACCTGCTAATGCAACAACCATGCTTGTACATGACACTCTCTTAAAAATTCTCACCTCTCATCTAGTGTGCACGTCTACCGTACCACTAATCCTCATAAGTCAATCTCACTTATTCTCCATAAAGTTTTATCTCGAGAATTAACAGGGTGATAAATTTAGTTTAGAAAAATAAATCTCTTTGTTGATGCAAAAAACTGGACCGAATCTCATTTTTATGATCACAGATAAATAAATAAAAGCAATCCAATCAAGCATATGAGAGAGAAATATTTTTATAGTGGTTCGGCTATGAATAAAGCCTACGTGCACTGTTATTTTATTCCCAGGGGTTTACAATAGCACAATGTGGTGGAGAGAGGGAGAAAAAGGGTGTATCTTGTGTATGGTCTCTTATCGTTATCGGATCCCTCCCTTTTTGGCTAAGGGAATACATGTATTTATAGTGATGGGAGATAAAGAGATACAATGTCTATATACATTCAGACATTATGTCTACATAAAATGAATCTAATTGTTAGCCTTCTATGATGGTTGGACTTCCTTGAATTGCTTGGTATGTTATGTGTTGTCATCTACAGTGTACATTAATGCTCATTAAATGCGTAGTTATCCTTTGATCTTCCTGGTTGGTATGCCGACCAACTCTCCTCGGGTGCCGACTAATACTCCTCGGGTGCCGACCAACTCTCCTCGGATGCTGACTAATTCTCTTCGAGTACTGTCCAACTCTCCTCGAGTGCCGACTAACACTCCTCGGGTACTGACCGACTCTCCTCGGGTGCCGACTAACACTCCTCGGGTGCCGACCAACTCTCCTCGGATGTCGAATATTGCCACGTAGGATGACATGTGTCCTTTTTTGATTGGTCCTCGTAGATGGAGAATTTTTGCGTTAACAGAAGCCCCCAATGCTCCATGCTTGATGGTTTACTTGAAAGGATGGAGTATTTATTCTGCAGTGTTGCTCGGTGCTCGTGAAATTCTTGATCTACCTTCTTGATTTGTTCAACATAAAGTGCATTATCTCCTGGACGACATATGATGCAGGCTGATAGATGGTTGTTAATCTTTCTTTTGAGGAACTCCGTGTGCTATGTATCACCCCTGGGAATTTGGATGCAGTCATGCCATAGTATGCAGCTTGTAGCTTGTCATAATCTTCAAGTATGTTGATTGGTTTGCTAGCCGACCAACTGCCTCCTGTGCCGAGCAACTGAGTACTAACTTCACATGCTTGATTTTTTTGATTTATACTCCTCTGAATACTTTGTCGAGTAATATACTAGCTTTTGAACCCAACTCTTTAATCTGATTAGTACCAAGATAGTGGTGAACTTCGAAACATTTTCATACAATTTCTTCTTCATTATTGGTCGGGATAGTAGTAGTAAAGATCTCAGTGCTGTAGATGCTGAATTTGACTTCTGAACTTCAATAGCATGTGCATAATAACTCCTGAATATGCCTCCTGAACTGCTGAATGTACCTCCTGAACTTCTGAATACCTCCTGAACTTCAATATACCTCCTGAACTTCAATATCAAAACTAATTCTCGAGCAAGAAAAACAACTTCTGAATGATAATTAGTCGGGGTTGAATCTGATGCTCGACTGCATGATGTTATAAGAATGTGACACCGAATGAACAACTGGATTTTTAATAGAGCCCCCAAGTGTGGAATATGGTCTTTGAATGCTTTCTCAGCCTTGAATTATGTTATTTGATAAATTTTCTTATTTTGCATAGACAATAAAATTTGCTCCACCTACTATCTGCTGTTCGACCAACCGGAGTTGATGGAGATTGATTCCTGACCAACTTTGGCACTTTTTGGAAAATATTTTTCTTCCCAACCAACCTTAGTTGGCATTTTTGGGAAATATTTTTCTTCCTAACCAACCTTAGTTGGCATTTTTAGGAATATTTTTGCTTCCTAACCAACCTGAGCTGGCATTTTTAGGAATATTTTTTCTTCCTAACCAACCTGAGCTGGCATTTTTAGGAATATTTTTGCTTCCTAACCAACCTGAGTTGGCATTTTTAGGAATATTTTTTGATAATAAATGATGGAGACTTCCTCAGAGCTGCGTATATATAAAGAGAAGAAATTTTCCGAGCATTCGTCGGCGTTGAGTCTTGTACCTGTAAAAATTATTATCTTGCTCTACCATATGTGTAGGCTGAATTGATTAGTCATGAGAATAATTTAATCATCCAATAAATATATGATAGGTATATGTTTGAGAAATAAAAATATTAATATCAAAAAATGAAATAATATATGTTGGCTGATATGTCGAGGCAAAATTGCCTGAGGTCGAGCAATACTAGTTTCCAGAGGTTTACGAGAGATTGAATCTCGTCCCTATGAAATTTTAATAAGCTGCCCGCGCACCTGTCGAGACTAGAGAAAATAATTATTATCATGAGAATAATTATTCAGCTAAACAATATGTGATGTGTATCAGCATAAAATAATAAAAATTTCAAAATATGAAATAATATTTTTGTGCCACACGTGTATTTCATGAGCAAATTTTAATAAAAATGCTAGGCATTTTTATTTTAAGTAAAATACCAAATATAAATTGGTTTTTTAGAAATTATTTATCACTTTAGGAATTATTTGAAATTCAATAAATGCTCAAATATAATTTTTTGGTCTTGGAATATTTTTCACATAAAGTTTCTGTGGATTAGAAAATAACCAAGTATGCATGCAAATTTTCAAGTAGAATTTCATGTTTTGAATTAATAAAGGATAAGGATAAGAATAAGGGGATAGTCTTATCCTTTGGCAGCGAAGTAGTGATTTTGTCAAAATCAAAAAGAGAGAGCCAAAGGAATCGTCAATTTTCAATTCTGGTATTAGCTTTCTACTGCCTCCGACCAAGGTTGAGCTGTTGCTGGCCAACAATTGATTTTCTCGACCAACTATATACATGCCGACCAATAATAGGTACATCCGAGTAGAAGTAGATGTAGCCGATCAACGAAGGGGAGCTCGGGAACTCCTCAAATTGCATAATATCCATCACCGATCATAATGAAATGCCTCCGACCAACATTTGATTTTTCCGACTAGCTATATATAGTGGACCAACGCAATTGGTGCTGGTGATGTTTATTGTTGGAGTACTGCTTGTCGACCTGCTCTCCAATAATCATTCAGCCATACTTACAATTATGAGGTGACCCGACCTTTTACTGCCGACCTATGCCAAAAGTTTTTCAACCATTCTTTGTTGATGACTGGAATTGGTAAACTGAAATTCGGTCGAGGATTATTGCCGACTTGATGCCGACCAAGTGTATGAGAACTGCCGAGTAGAAATAGATGCCATCGACTAACAAATAGTAAGTTGCGGAGCTCCTCTTGATGTATAATACATGATAAAAGGATAACTGTTGGGGGTGAATCTTGTACATGAGGCATTTAATAAGTTGCTCGAACACCTGTTGAGATTGATTCTCATAGAAATTATCATCAGCAAAAATTTTCAGCTAAATATCATATAACATGTATCAGCTGAGACATAAGGCAATAAAAATTTCAAAATATGAAATAAAATATTTTGTTCCAAATGTGTGTCAATGTGAGCAATTTTTTATCAACTAGATGTCAAAAGGTTTGATTTGGGCTTTTTATAAAATAATTTTATTTTTAAATAAATGCTCAAATATGGGATCGAAAAATTTATTCTAAGATAAAGTTCAGGGATATATTTTATTTAATTTTAAAACATTTATTTTGTTAGAGAAGTGTGAGAAAAATAAATAGGTAACAATGGTAATAATTTTGACTTTGTCAAAAGTAATAATCTAGGCAAATAAATTTGTCATCCCTCCATTCCAGCATTCCTCGTCAATAGGTGATAACCATTTCTGACCAGTGGTATCGCCGACCAGCATCGTGTGACGTCAGTGTTGGGATGCCTTCGTTTTGATTTGCCGACCATGTACATACGATCAATAAGCCTTTGTTTTGGCTAAAACTTGTTTCCGACTAACTTTGGCCTTTTAAGTTGTTGACCAACTATTTCTTTGTTTATCAAAAGTAGATGTCGACCAGATGTTCTTGTTTTGAAACAACCACTGAGGTGTTGTCGATCTACTCCAATGTTGCTGATGGATCTTCACATCAGAAATAGGGGCTGTAAGTGGACGATTCCGAACAACCATATGAGCCGCGGTGAATAATTTTTCATAAGATTGCTATGTCCCAAAATATTTCGAACCAATAAATCAATCTTTATCAGAATTAATAAATCGTAACAAATCAAAATTCTTAGATCTAAGATATAACCAATAGAAATCATCAGATCTAAGAGAAATATGATTAATATCCAAGAGGAAAAAGAATGGTTGTGAATTTTTACTCCCTTGTAGAATATGTGAAATATGTGAATCAACATATGTCAAATCTTTTTCCTTGATGTAACTCATTACATAAACGTGTTTGCCAAGAACATTTTCAAGAAGAGTCATAGATGCTTAACGTTCATGATGAAAATTGTCTAACACTGAATATATATATATATATATATATATATATATATATATATTTATTTATTTATTTATTTATTTTTTTGAATCAAATTGATGAGAACTTTTAAAGCAGATCTGGGTCAGAATTGTGATTATCGAGAGAGAGAAATTGTTCTTGATTTTAACTTTTCCCATTCTCTGATTAAAAATATGATGGGAATTTGAATAGACATCAAAGATCGTACAAAATTTATAATAAAAATTATCAAATCTTACCACAGTCATATATATTGGTATATGTAATCATTTAAAATATTTATTTCATGATATAAAATTGAAACTTGAGAATCAAGCAAAAAGTTATGATTTATGAAATCCATTATTTTTCAGATTTCTAAATAAGAATTAATCTAACAATTATGATTTTAAAATCATGATATGCAATATTTTGCAGATAAAAATTGGACAATTAATTTATGTATATAAACATAAAAATCATGATTGAATCAAAAGATGTATGTATAATTGATTATACGTAGAGAAAATAAAAACTTAGCTTTTGATGGAGAACAATGCTTGTAACACTGTTCCCACAGATGGCGTCAATCTGTTGATGCAAAAAACTAGACCGAATCCCATTTTTATGATCACAGATAAATAGATAAAAGCAATCCAATCAAGCGCATGAGTGACAAAGATTTTTAAAGTGGTTCGGCTATGAATAAAGCCTACGTCCACTGTTATTTTATTCCCAGGGGTTTACAATAGCACAATGTGGTGGAGAGAGGGAGAAAAAGGGTGTATCTTGTGTATGGTCTCTTATCGTTATCGGATCCCCCCATTTTTGGCTAAGGGAATACATGTATTTATAGTGATGGGAGATAAAGAGATACAATGCCTATATACATTCAGACATTATGTCTACATACAATGAATCTAATTGTTAGCCTTTTATGATGGTTGGTCTTCCTTGAATTGCTTGGTATGTTATGTGTTGTCATTTACAGTGTACATTAATGCTCATTAAATGCGTAGTTATCCTTTGATCTTCCTGGTTGGTATGCCGACCAACTCTCCTCGGGTGTCGACTAATACTCCTCGGGTGCCGACCAACTCTCCTCGGATGCTGACTAATTCTCCTCGGGTACTGACCAACTCTCCTCGGGTGCCGACTAACACTCCTCGGGTACTGACCGACTCTCCTCGGGTGCCGACTAACACTCCTCGGGTGCCGACCAACTCTCCTCGGATGTCGAATATTGCCACGTAGGATGACATGTGTCCTTTTCTGATTGGTCCTCGTAGATGGAGAATTTTTGCGTTAACACTCTTCAAGATTTCTTACGCTGTTTAGAACAAATTAGTACAGTTATTAAGTTCCCGTCATTTTAAAATATTCCAGTGTTGTCACAAAATTCTCAAACACTTATAATAAACTCGGAGTATTTATTCATTACTTAACTACTTATGCACACAGTAGAAATCTCCCATATAAATAGACGTATATATATTAGTCTCACATATAATATATATACTAACGGCGCCCCACATAAAATCTATGGTGCTGGCATACTCTGCTATCAAGTTCCCATATCACTCGTACTAAGGGAAATACTAGTTCGGAATCACTCTCGAACTGTATTAACACAAAACACATACAATTAGAGGCGAAGAATAGTTCCAAGTCACTAAGAGGTCAGCACATACTCTCACGTCTCTTAGGATTGTCTGACTATCAATTAGATAGCCTGTACTAAGGAATCTTATGTTCTAGGGTACGAGTCAATATCCCCCCATACAGGCCCAATTGAGATAAGATCATCCCAGCACGGAATCCCCCGTGATAGAAAGTAGCCCGAGTATGATTTTTATAAATATTTATAATATATGCACAATCACACAGTCATATATATATATATATATATATATATATATATATACACAAATATCCACATTTCTAAATTAGGTACGCTCACGACCCATAATCATAATTATCCGTTATTAACACATTTCACTCGATTTTTACGTATAACGGGCTCGTCATTTTTATTCTCATTTATAATGCACTTCATACTCACTTATCCTCTATCGAAGTATTCTAAGTATAATTTCAGTAGGCATACACTCACTTACGTTCTGGTCTAACTCCCTTACGAGTCTCGATCTTTTTATTAAATGTACGCATGATTTCTTATACACATGAAAAATTCCTCGTTAATCTAAAGTCTCATCCTACACTAAATTTCTCTCAACGGGGTCTACCTAGGCCCTAATGGTCTTCTCTATATCCCATTATACTCCAACAATAACAATCCAGGGGTCCTATGTATTTTAACCGGATTAAAGAAAAAGGGGGAAAATCTACAGTTTTCCAGGAGGGACCGATCGATCGAGGAAATGGGGTCGATCGATCAATCAAGCAGTTCTTACCCAGAAACTGCAAATTAAACCTACGAGTTTCATCTTCTAATTTCTCCAAAAACGTCATTAGAAACTCTCACATTCTCAAATAACATTACTACAAGTTCTATATACATATATATAAGATTTCCTACGTGAAACATGTATAAATTCATCAACGATGTTGAATTAATGGTGTAAAATTGACATAATCTTCAAGAACCCTAATTTTGGAAGAAACATCCATTCTTCTAATTATTTCCCAGATTTCTTTTTTCTAAATTCATAATAATTTGTGGGTAATCCTCTACATATGATGGGTATATTCAGAATATGTTAAATCTCTCTAAACATACAATTTAAAGTCTCTAAATTAACAATTTCTTTCATAAAATATGATCTTGATAATCCTAAACTATCATGGGTGAGGCATTAACTAAAACAAAGCAAGATAGATACTTACTCGAGAATTTAAGGTTCCGATTCTGGACGAAAGAGGTATGGTTGCGCTCCTCGTCACGCGATCTACGTTTTGGTGGTGGTGGTGGTGCAAACGAGTGAGTCTTTGGCCTTGAGTTGCTTGGAAAGCTTGTCAACTTCTTCTCTAATGGCCGTTCTTTGGTTTTGTGTTTGTTAATCCTAGAAGACAACTCCTAAAGGCTGATATATCCTTAGGAAATTCGTGGGTTTAATTATCCAAAAATATAAAATGTCTAATAAACCCTCCCAGTATGTTAATTAGACCTAAAAACGCTGTGAGGCCCAAATTAAACCCCCGAGTACATTATTTTGACTATCTCGACCCTTCTGGACACTTGGCACACTCGAAATGACCATACGGGTGACTTATATTTATTCACTTTTAATATAATAATTTAGTCCTGACACGACGCAGGCGCGTACCGAGTTAAATTTCCATTATTGCCATTTTATTCACTCGTGATAATTTTTAATAAAATCAATCTTATATATTACTTTTCTCGTCTAGTAATATTCAACAAATATCCAATAATTGCTAACTCTCGTAACGCTAGTAAATATTAAAACAAATTTTTGGATTAATATTAAATTAATTTATCTCAATTAAATTTAATTAATCCCTAATTTAAAAGCCACAAAAATACGGGGTATTACAAGCTTGTTTACAATAAACTAAATGGGTCGGTGAGACAGGTGGAGAAATAGAAAATACAGGGTTTAAATTATACTATAGAGGAAAACATAGAAATAGGAACGGAGTTGGAATAATAGTAGATAAGAATTTTAAGAATGATATCGTAATCGTTTTTAGAAAAGGCAATAGACTTATACTTGTAAAACTGGAATTAAGTAAAAATATAATTAATATTGTTAGTGCTTGAGTACCCCAAGTAGGATTAGATGGGCATACTAAAGTACAATTTTTGGAATAAATGGATGAACTAATTTAAAAAATACCCGTAGGTGAGAAAATCTATATAGGGGAGATTTTAATGGCCATACAGGAGAAGTTCATGTGGGATATGAGATAGTGTGTGGAGGATATGGTTTTGGAGATAGGAACGATGGTGGAGAGTCTATCTTAGATTTTACGATGGCTTATGATTTTCTACTAGTAAACACATATTTTAAAAATAGGCTCGAACACTTAATAACTTATAAAAGTGGAATGCATAAAAGCCAAATAGATTTTTTCATTACTAGGAAAGGAGATCGATTAACGTGTAAAGATTGTAAGGTTATCCCGAGAGAGAGTTTAACCTCACAACATAGGATAATGGTGTTCGATATAAATATTAAAAATCAATCACGAGTGAGAAAATAAAATACTAAGCCACGAACTAGGTATTGGAACTTAAAAGGAGAGAATTTATAATTATTTAAAGATAAAGTATTAAATGAAGCATCATGGAATACAGAAGAAGAGACTAACATAATGTGGAATGAGATGGCCACATGCATTAGGATAATATCAAAAGAAATTCTTGGAGAATCAAAAGGCAAGGTGCCACAATCCAGAGAAACTTGGTAGTGGAATAAAGAAGTACAAGATATAGTAAAAATCAAAAGGGAGTGCTTTAAAATATGGCAAACAAATAGAAATGGGGAAAATTTTGATAAATATAAATGGGCTAAAAAGGAAGTTAAGAATGAGGTAAGAGATGTTAAGTTAATAGTGTATGATGACCTTTATATAAAATTAGAAACACGAGAAGGGGAAAAAGTATTTATAAGCTTGCTAAACTTATGGGCAGGAAAACAAAAGATTTTAATAACGTTAAGTATATTAAAAGTGATGATTCAAGAATCCTAGTAAAAGATGATGAGATTATGAAAAGATGGAGAAACTATTTTGAGATGTTATTAAATGGAGATAATGGGAGTAAATTAGATATAAAGGAACATAGAGAGACTCGAGAAAATATATTTTTTCACAGAATGAGGACAACAGAGGTTAGGATTGCTCTAAATAGATGAAAACGGGGAAGGCTATAGGATCAGATGATATCCCTATTGAGGTTTGGAAATGCTTAGGGGAGGAAGGAGTATCTTGACTTATAAAATTATTTAATAGAATTATAATGACTAATAGGATGCCTGGTGAATAGAGCAAGAGTGTTTTAGTGTCTATTTTAAAAATAAAGGAGACATACAAAGGTTTTCAAATTATTGTGATATTAAATAAATGAGTCATACAATGAAACTTTGGGAGAGAGTGAATGAATATAGATTGAGATTGAAAACAACAGTATCTGAGAATCAATCTGGGTTTATACCAGGAAGGTCAACTATTGATACTAAAAATTATCATGTTATATGGACTAACCGGATACTGACACGTGCAATATAGCATAAGGATAATTATGATCAGCAAGGATGAAATGTCGATCTACTGAGGGATGCCGACCAACCTGTCATTAAAGCCCGACCAACACTAGGGAGACCAACCAACAGTGACCGTAAAACCCCAACAGTTGTATACATAAATGATTATACATATGTAAATGTCTACGATATAAAGACATTCCATCCATTAATATTCCAGCCCTTGTAGGGGCTATGAATACATTGTAAACCCTACATCCAAGGGACATGAAACAAGAGGCAATTGAGCATCCATAACATAAATACACAACAGTGGATGTAGGCTATTTCTTTAAGCCGAGCCACTTTAAAAATCTTTTGTCTCTCTTACTTATATTTATTTGTGATCAATTAATTAGACTAGTCTAGTTTTTTGCATCAACAGATTGGCGTCGTTTATAGGAACGATATTTCTAATCGATCTCATCCATTCAAACATCTGAATAGTTGATATTCCTGAATCAAGTCTCATGAAAGAGGGTATTCCGCATGTCCCTTTCACTCCTCCATCTGCAAATGGTTTAACTGTAATTCTGGTCAGTCCTGCAAGAGGCTACTCAAGACACTATCAGGTAACTTGCACAAACTCTTCAAGTCGGGGCACCTACCCTATCTGCTCAGGGAAATATAACCCACCCCCACCAAGAGTTGGTCGTCATAGCTAATTAATGACGACAATAGATGTCTCCTACCATCCAAGGTCAAATTCATTGCTCAGAACATCAGAATCTTTCCACACGCAATCTTATTCTTCAGAAAGGCCCAGTGCCTTAGAGAGATTAAGTCGTGCTTCTTCCTTCGATCATTTGGGACCCAGGCGGAACAAAAATGTTTTTAGGGAAATGTTAGGTAACACATAACAACCATCTTATCAAAGGGAAGGCACAACCCAGTTTAAATTAAATGCCCGACGAATTGCTGCTCGGACCGAACAATAACTTCAGAAAGAAAGCTCAACAAATAACAAGATGGAAACTCATAGATCTAGTGCTGCCAACAATGCATAGAAGGGATCTATACAGAGATTGGTGAACAGATTAGGAGAAATGGCGAAGGCCAAAAACCCACTGTAGAGAATATTTGTAAAAGGGTCTCCGTTTGTGCAGGCAATTGTGGATTTCCCAACTCCATCAAAGTTTAAGGCTCCAGTAGTAACACCCAAATATGATGGAAAGACTGATCCCATTCTTTACATAGAACAATATCAAGCGGCTGCTGACATTTATATCGCCCCCGACGAAATGAGGTGTAGAGCACTTTCTGGAACTATTACTGGATCTGCCCAAATCTAGTATAATAGTCCTCCTCTCGGATAAATTTCTAGCTTCAGCCAAATGGTTGAGCTATTCATTAGAAAAATTTTCTTTGGAGAAAAATCTGTGAAAAGGGTGGCATACTTGCTTAGTGCGAGACAAAAAGAAGGAGAGAGCACCAAAGATTACATCACTCGTTTTAATAACGAGAAACTAAAAGTTGTGGATTATGAGGAAAAGACTGCAATAACCGCCCTTATGAGTGGAGTGCTCCCCGAGAAACTATATTACACTCTTACCAAAGACCCTCCGAAGATAATGGAAGAATTAATGGCTAAAGCAGCAAAGGTCATGAATACCGAGGAAGCAATAGAGGCCAAGCGTACCTGGGGCACAAATGTTAATGACAAAAATGATAAGAAAGATCATAAAGACACTAAAGAACACAGGGAATCAAAACAAAAAGGAGTTTGGGAGCGACTCAAGAAGTAAAACAGTTATACTCCACTAACCGTGGGAATTCACCATATTTTGGAAGAAATCGAGCATAATAAAGATGTGCATTGGTTCGATAAGTTGAGAAGTTCCTCGATCAAATGGGATAAAACTAAGTACTATGAATTCCACGGGGATCATGGTCATACGACGGAGCGCTGCATAGCTCTTCAAAATGAGATTGAAACTGTCATCGATAAGGAAAGTTGAGTCAGTATGTTGATCGGAAGAATAATGAAAGAGTTCGGCATAGATCAAAATCTCCTTTCAAGCCCATGGAGGATAAGAAAAGAACTCATGAAGATGACCATGATGATGATCCTGATCTCCCCAAAAAGCTCAGGCAACCAGAACGTGAGGTATTCTGTATCAGTTTTGGTTCTTTTGATTGCCACATGATTACAGGTGGAGATATAGGAGGAGGAGATCATACAGCAGAATGAAAAGCTTACATCAATGAGGTACAAGCTTGCTCGTACATACAGAGGATCAACCTTGCCGAGTAAGATCGACTAAAGAAGGTTAACAAAGACAAACTGGTAATTAATTTCTCTAAAAATAATCTGTCAGGGGTAATGTATGCTCACGATGACCCACTAGTAATCCAAGTCAGAAAGGAAGAAATTATTATCTCTATAGTACTATTAGATAATGGCAGCTCGACAGATATTATGTTTTATCCTTGTTTCAGTAACTTGGATTTTAAACTCAACAAATTAGAGCCCTATCATTGACCACTAATAGGCTTTGCAGGTGAGAAAGTCTTTCCTTTGGGAACCATTAAGATGGAGGTGATGATCGACATATGGCCAGTGTGGCCATCCTCGATCCTCACCCACGGGTGGGCGCATGGAGGAAGGATCCTCCGAGTCCCGCCCATCCCTCTCGGGAGCGCTGCGGCCAGCGTCGTTTGAGATGAGATGTAAAAATGTAGAGAGCTTCAGAGTCTCCAGTCTATTTTACTCAAAATAGACAAAATAAAAAGGGGAAGCCATCCCGAAGGATGGCATCCAAAGACAGACTGGTGCGTATGAAAGTAAAATGATTCGAGAAGGGTTCAGAGGCTTAGTTACGAAATGGGAAGGTGTTAGGCACCCATTCCGCCCTTTCGGTCTCTCATGGATATTTTTTATTTTCCTTTATGTTTCCCCGTGATATGTGTGCATGTGTATATATATGGTGGAGATAGGAATCCTCGACTTGTATCATGGAAGAGATAAAGCGAGTCATCCATAGGAAGGTATAAGAATAATATTAGAAAATAAGATTTATGCGATTACCCTTACGTTGATCGTTATAATGGAACGATAACGCATATGGAGTAATATGTCACTAAGAGAACGTATATAGAATATAAGAAAATTAGGTTTAGAGAAGATAGAAAATAAAAGAGAAAGTGAGAAAAAGGATTCGAGTCTCGGGTTTTACCTCGAGACGCCTACGTAGCCTATGAAGGCGTCAAAGTCCACGTAGTTCGCATACAAAACGAGGGGTGGGGTTTATCCCATAAATCCAAATGGGGGATATCTTATTTGTGTGTGTGTGTGTGTGTGTGTGTGTGGGAAAAAGTGTATTAGTTATGAGAAAAGTGTGAGAAAAGTATGAGAATCCCTATTTGGAATTTATGAGCAAACCCTCTTTTTCTTGTTTTTTGGGTTTTATTTGTATGAAAATAAGAGATGTGCAATAATACTGTATATTAGGATGTGCGAGATGAGATAATAAAAGTGCTAAGTAATAAAATAATTTATTGCGAATTTAAGAGAATTTGAAGAGAAGGTTGAGAAAGATGGACCTTTTTGGAGACATTGAGCTTGATCTTGAATGTTGGAGAGCAACCCTTGCACTTGGATGATGATGGAGAGTGGCTAATTCACCAAGTTTGATGAAAAGGATGATGAAAAGTGGAAGTAAAAAAAGGATTTGGATGTTGAAATCGCGCTGCCTTCGAGAGAGGTTTTTGGGATTCCCTGAGAGCGATTTGTATCAGATATGGGTTCTCCTTGAAAATGAGGTGAAGGCCTCATTTTATAAGCCCAGGTCACTACCGATTGGCATAGACCTAGTCCTGCCTATCGGCACCTACCGATAGGCAGGGTCTGGAACCTATCATTTGGCAGTGTGTTTTAGGCCTTTTCGAAAAATTAGCTGCCAAGGGCAAACCGTTAGTCAGAATCGTGCACAAGATGGACCTTGGAAAGGTAATTCAGAGACCTTTGGAAGTCCTTTGGACCTCTCCCGGGTTTAGGAGTTGACTTTGGATCAAATATGGCTCGGAAGCTTTTGTCGGTCCATTGGACGAGGAATCGTTCGAACGCAAACGGATCGTCCGTCCGTATGGTAAGTCTGAATCGTGCACAGGGTGGACCATTGGAAAGGTTAGGATATGTACTTTGACATTCCAAAGAGTTTGACCCAGCTTGGATAGTTGACTTTGGTCAACCGGGACCTGGAAGCATTCGGTGACCTCTTGGAGTTAAACGGATCATTTGTCCGTATGGTAAGTCAGAATCATGCATGAGATGGATCGTTAGAAAGGGGTTTCAGTGCCCTTCGAAGATTCATTCAGCCTCGATCGAGATGAAGAGTTGACTTAGGTCAAACAGAGCCCGAGAGCTCTCGATGGCCTCTAGGTCAAGTTTTAGATGCAAACATATCATTCGTCCGCATGGTAAGTCAGAGTCGCGCATGGGATGGACCGTTGGAAAGGGGATTCAGTGCCCTTCGAAGATTCATTCAGTCTTGGTCGAGCTGAAGAGTTAACTTTTTGGTCAAACGGATCCTAGGAGTGCCCGATGGCTTCTAGGTCAGTACTCAGGGTACGACCTAGGTTTGTAGTGATGAAGGGAGGTACTAGGGACCTAAAGAGAGTTAGGGGTAACAGAATGGGGTGTCTACAGAGCCCCTCGATGGATGAGTTTGGAACAAATGATAGCCATCAAATAGACACCAACTGATGCTTTTGAGGGAGTATGACCGATTCAGAGGGTCGAGGCCGATTCTAAGGACCTAAGGGGTGTGCTGGGGATGGAATGACGATCAAAGGTTTAGGTCAATTTTGAGGACCTGAAGTGGTGTTGGGGGATTACCAATTCTGCGGGTTAAAGCTGAATCTGCGGGCTTAGGGTGAAGATCTAATAACTGAGGTTAACTCTGACCTAAGATTGGTGACAATCGAGGACTGAGGTTAATTCTGACCTAACTCAGGTGGCGATCCAAGACCGAGGTTAATTCTGACCTAAGAGTGGTGATGATCGAGGATCGAGGTTAATTCTGACCTAACTCAAGTGACGATCTAGGACCGAGATCAATTCTGACCTAAGAGTGGTGACGAACGAGGATCGAGGTCAATTCTGACCTAACTCAGGTGACGATCCAAGACTGAGGTCAATTATGACCTAAGAGTGGTGACGATCAAGGACCGAGGTCAATTCTGACCTAACTCAGGTGATGATCCAAGACCGGGTCAATTTTGACCTAAGAGTGGTAACGACTGAGGATCGAGGTTAATTCTGACCTAACTCAGGTGACGATCCAAGACCGAGGTCAATTCTGACCTAATAGTGATAATGACCGAGGAGCGAGGTCAATTCTGAGCTAACTCAGGTGACGATCCAAGATTGAGGTCAATTCTGACCTAAGAGTGGTGACGACCGAGGATCGAGGTCAATTCTGACCTAACTCAGGTGACAATCTAAGACCGAGGTCAATTCTGACCTAAGAGTGGTGACGATCGAGGATCGAGGTCAATTCTGACCTAACTCAGGTGACGATCCAAGACTGAGGTCAGTTCTGACCTAAGAGTGGTGACGATCGAGGACCGAGGTCAATTCTGACCTAACTCAGGTGACGATCCAATATCAAGGTCAATTCTGACCTAAGAGTGGTGACGACCGAGGTCAATTTTGACCTAACTCAGGTGATGATCTAAGACCGAGGTCAATTCTGACCTAAGAGTGGATAAAGATTGGATTTTGATTCTGCTGGAGAAAGTGCCTTGTGATTTTGATCTAAGTTGGGGAGCTGATAGCTGGGGAAGTTTTTGTTTATTTAGGAGACCTCGCAAGGGGGAACAACCTATTTTGGTGCTGCAAAAATTCCGCTGGGGAAGTGATCAGGCGATCATTAGAGATCCTCCGGAGCTTTGCCAGGAGGAGATTCACTTGGTTTTTTGAGGATTTCGCTGGGAAAGAGGGGTTTCGCATGAGAGAATGCAAATTTTTCTTGGTGAAAATGTTCTAAATCCTTCCTGGGATTTTTAGGAATTTTTTGAGGATTTTTTGGGGCTTTCTAGTATTTTTTGGGAATTTCTGTATGAAATTTAAGGGAGGATGCCAGACGGCATGGTATGAGGGGTGCCATTCGGTAGTGACAAAGACTTTTGGACTACCTCGGGAAGGTAAGGAGTCAGTGCCAATCGGTATGGTTGGGGTCAGTGCCGATCAGCATGGCGTTTGTTATCCTATATAAAGGAGGCGAATCCCTTCATTTTTTCACAGCTTCTTCAGTTTCTCTCTTTCTGCGATTTCTCTGCAAATCATCTTAGCATTCCGATCTTCAAGAAATGGCCGCTTTTATGAGCACTGCAGTCCACAGGGAGTGATTGACCATTTATGACTGGGCGAATATGGATTGGAGGGCCATGGCGCCTCTTGCTTTGGAGAGTGAGAACTCCTTTGATGCATTTGAGCTTGTTGCGGATGAGCGGACCTTGTTGCGGGATCCATCGCGTCATCGCTATTCGAGAGTGAATACCAACGGTTATGTAAGTAAACCGACCTTTGGCATTCCTTTCTTTTTTTGGTGATTTTTCTTTCTTTCTTGACTTTTGATGAGGTTTTTTCCTTTTTGCCAGTCTAATATTTCTTTAAAGAACATGCGCGCCCGCGGGATGACGGGGCTTAGGGATGTCTGGGAGCATCTCCTACCTGTGGTGGTTGGGTGGTATCATCAGCAGGTTTTGGGAGGTTGGCATCTGCGCAGACGCCTCGTTCGACAGCAGTCCTATGCACTTTGGGAGAGAGGTGGTGGGATACTACCCACACCTTCCATTTTGATTTCGGGGAGATGATTGTGACTCCCGTAGATGTGCAATAGCTATTGGGGCTGGATTGTGATGGAGAGCTGAAAGAGTTGGCGCTTGCGTTCAATTAAGAAATAATATAATAAATACCATTTTTAATCCAAATTAACCCTAAGCAAGAAACTAGGTGTGATTGAAACAATATGAAATCATGCACAAGTTATTCAACACACAAAGTTTAAGGAAAAATCCCCCACAGGGGCAAAACCATTTGTATAACACTATAATTTGTAAGAAAACAGCTTACAATCGGATTACACTGAAATACAAGTTTTTGACTAAGAATTACCCTCGGGTATCAGATTCTGTAGTCGCGGCTGGAAGAAACCCTTTCCAGTAGGGCTGGCGGCTGGAACTATCCCTGTCCAGTAGGGCTGCAATGAAGAGGAAGGAGCGGTCCACTTCACAAGGGTTGAACAACAGCAATGGTGTTCTTGGGTTACCAAATTTGATTCACATAGATATGGAAGATGTGTGAATCTAAAAACCTAGAATCATAGGACTCAATAGGTGAAGACTTTAGGGTTGATATGCTCTGAAAATCGTGGGAAAGTCTTAAGAAAACCAACTACTGATCGTGGTTTAAATAAGTAATCAAAACCCTAAAAAATCTGCTACACGATCTGGCAGAGTTTATCCTCGTCGGATCGGTCCGGTCCTTTAGGCGGATCGGTCCGATGACCTCGGATTGGTTCTTTTTCTGAAGACGGATCCATTCGGTTGGCATCGGATCGGTTCGGCATTTTGGCGTCATCGGTTCGTTATGGATCCGGGGTATACTGACCTCACCTTAGCAGGCGGATCGGTCCGGTCTCTTTAGGCGGATCGGTCCGGATGAACTGGATCGGTTCTTTTATCTGAGCCGGATCGGTCCGGTCAGGTCTGATTCCCAAATTCCTTCTTCTTTTGATCTTCGGATTTCGGATTTCGTTGATGACAATGTGATCTTTTCATCCATCAATCTTGTAACGGCGTATGACATAACATATATATAAAGATGGACAAATTGTCCTTACAAATCTCCCCCTATGTCTATGCCGGAACAAACATAAAAAATCCGAATTATCAAGTATGAATAATGCCTATACAAATCTACCCTTCCATGAACCCAAAACTGAAAGAGGTACATATGACTAAGGCTGCATCGTTTGTTCTTCAATTCTTCAGGAATCTTCACACTTATCTCATCAGGGTGTGTATCATGGGATTATCAAGGATGTACCTACACACATGAGATAAAGCAAATACCAAGTGACGTATCGAGTTTGAAATGAGATAAACATAAGCATATATATCAATTTAAGATGATATTCTCAGAATTTCAAAACTCCCCCATAATCAGATAATTCATTCTCCCCCTTTTTATGATGTCCCCAAATAGACAAATGAGAGAAATAAATCAAGCAATCAAGTATCGGGGTGACACAAGACATAAAATCACACCATGAATGAACATAAAACAGCCAAGCCGGTGATAGCGTAAAAGAATGGGTGTGATCAAAATTCGATAGGAAAATCAAAGCATACAAACATGACATATGTGCACGATGAATATTGGATATTCCTAACGAATGAACTCAAATGCTTCCTTTGGTGTAAAAGATTGGAAATATAAGACATTGACTATATCAAATCTACAAATCAAAGCTCAAAGTGATTTCTACACCAATAACATCCAAAATGATTTTCATGCTTTTTCAGTACTTTCAAGGAAGTGCAAACCCGTTTTTCAATCTCCAACCAAACTCCCTCAGATTTATATTTTGAATAGAGGAATACTAAATTCTCAAACTTTGGAGAATTGGGTGAAACCTAAATGGCCCATATTTGGCATGAATTGCTTTTTATTGCCTTATCAATTTTTTCGGGCTCTTTTAACCTCTTAGGACCTCGGATATTAAAATTCCTCCATTTTTTAGGTACTTTTTAACGGTGGCTTTTGCGCAAAGGATAAGAAACAACTTTCGCAGCCCTTCCCCGTTATGAAAATATACACACGGTCTCACCAAAACGGTTTTTACATGCATTCCAATCTTGTCAAGTTTTATCGCATTTTATACATTAAATAGACAGTATTGAGATGGAAACACTCAAGCCAACATGAGATTGACAAGTGCAACAATCAAATATAGCCGTGCATGTGTGCAATAAAGGATATAGGAGTCATGCATGTAGAAAATATCACTAATTACATCTCAGGGACTCCAATAAATATTAAGCACATGGATGAAATGATGTAGCCTCTCAAATCTCTATCAAACAGTCACATGAATATATGGAATGAAGTTGTGACTTGGCTATCTTAAATGCTCATCCATAAAAGGCAAATCTCTTTTTGAATTTTTCAAAAATTTTATCAAAATAAAATCTTTTTGTGTTTTTCTAATTTTTTTTTTTTAAAAAGAAATTCTTTTTGTATTTTTCAAAGAATAATAAAAAAGAATACATAAAAGCTGTACAACAACGCTAAGGTACATATAAAATAGACTAGCAATAGGAAGTATATGATATGAACATGAAGAAGCATCCTATTCTAGACATAGACCAACCCCTCAGTCAACTGTGCAAATCCCCAAAGACTTCCTAAGACTCTCAAATCTAAGGGCATCTAAAGGTTTCGTGAAAATATCGGCTAACTGACGGTCGGTAGGAACAAAACTCAGGGTTACGACCTTCTCCTCAACTAACTGACGTATAAAGTGCTCGCGTAACCTGATGTGCTTTGTGCGCGAATGTTGGACAGGATTGCGGGATATGTGTATCACGCTCGTGTTATCACATGAAATGGTCATGGTGTCCTGTGAAATCCCATAATCCTCCAACATTTGCTTCATCCACATGAGTTACGTGCAACAACTCCCGGCGGCGATGTACTCAGCCTCCGCAGTGGACAAAGAGATGGAGTTTTACCTCTTGCTCAACCAAGAGACAAGAGCAGAACCAAAGTAGAAACACCCACCCGAAGTGCTCTTACATCCATCTACGTCCCCGGCCCAATCGGCATCCGAATAGGCGGACAAACGGTCATCGGTATCAAAGGAATACCAAATACCGTATAAGAGAGTCCCACTCACGTATTTGATAATACGTTTTAGAGCGAGTAAGTGTGACTCTTTAGGAGACGCCTGATAACGCGCACAGACTCCAACACTAAAGGCAATGTCGGGACGACTAGCAGTCAAGTAGAGAAGACTGCCTATCATACTCCGATACAAGGTTTGCTCTAGGTCCTTGCCTGAAGTGTCCTTACTAAGCTTGGTAGTGGTACTCATAGGTGTACGAGCATGCTTAGAGGAGTCTAAACCAAATTTCTTCACTAGGTCTCTAGCATACTTGGATTGGGAGATGAACATCCCATCCTCTAGCTGACGAACCTGGAGACCAAGGAAGAAAGTAAGCTCACCTACCATGCTCATCTCAAACTCACTTTTCATCTCCTCCTCAAAGTGGTGAGCATGCTAGGAGCATGTGGATCTAAAGACTATGTCGTCCACATAGACTTGGGCAACCAAGATAGCACCGTCATCTCTCCTGACGAACAACGTCATATCAACTCCCCCTCTCTTGAAGCCACGGGCTAAGAGATAGAAAGTAAGCCTCTCGTACCAAGCACGGGGTGCTTGCTTCAAACCATACAAGTCTTTCCTCAGATAGAAGACGTGATCAGGGTGCTTAGGGTCTTCAAACCCTTTTGGTTGTTCCACATAAACCTCTTCCTGTAGAATGTCATTCAGAAAGGCACTCTTGACATCCATCTGATATACCTTGAAGTGCAGATGACATGCGATGGCGAGCAAAAGACGAACGGACTCAAGCCTCGCAACAGGAGCAAATGTCTCCCCAAAGTCTACACCCTCTATCTGTGTGTATCCTTGAGCGACCAACCTAGCCTTGTTTCTGGTTATGGTACCATTTTCATCCATTTTATTCTTGAAAATCCACCGGGTACCAATAACATTAGTATCACTAGGTCGAGGGACAAGTTCCCAGACATTGTTCTTCTTAAACTGAAGCAACTCATCTTGCATAGCAGATATCCAATGTTCATCTTTGAGTGCTTCTTTGTGGTTCTTGGGCTCGACTTTGGACGTGTAGCAATGATGACTAACAATGTTCTCTAGTTGAGCACGAGTCTTGACCCCTAGAGTGGGATCACCAACAATGGCTGAAGGATCATGACTCTTGCGAACCCAAGCAGGTGTGTCCCTTAACACAGGAATAAGGTCCACAGAGTGTGGGAGAGGAACAGGAAAATCACTGTCAGAACAGTCCTCATCCTCACACTGAAGGTTGGGATCAATAGCCGTCGGGGGTTCATCATCTTGCACAGTGACGTTTATTGATTCCATAACCTTAGAGCTTTTTAGGTTAAAAACCCGATACGCTCTACTGTTCGATGAATATCCTAGCAATATTCCCTCGTCGCTCCGGGAGTCAAGCTTTCCTAATTGCTCTCTATCCCGTAGGATGTATAATTTACTCCCCAAAACACGTAAATATGCCAAGTTAGGTTTCTTACCAGTCCACAATTCATAAGGCGTCTTAAGTGTGTGTGGACGAAGATAAACCCTATTCACCGTGTGGCATGCAGTAGACACTGCCTCTGCCCAAAATCTCCTAGAAATTTTACGACCTAGAAGCATAGATCTAGCCATCTCTTGGATCGTTCTATTCTTCCTCTCAACAATCCCATTTTGCTGAGGAGTTCTCACAGCAGAAAAATCATGTTTGATCCCAAGGCTATCACAGTACACATCCACCTTTGCTTCCTTAAATTCAGTGCCGTTGTCACTACGTATTCTGTTAATAGTGACTCCGTGTTGATTTTGCAGGACATGGCACTTGGTCGTTAAAAATTCTCCAGCATCAGATTTCTCTCTTAGAAAACCTACAATAGAGTATCTAGAGAAATCGTCTACCATCACGAGAATGTATCTCTTACCTCCTAGACTCTCCGTGCGAGTAGGACCCATAAGATCCATGTGAATCAACTCAAGAACACGTGAGGTGGTAATGGAATTCAACTTCCTATGTGGGCTACGGATTTGTTTTCCCAACTGACAGGGTCCACAAATCATGGAAGTTGGCTTTCCAAGGGATGGTAAGCCACGTACTAGGTCCTTTTTGACTAAATGAGATAAGTCTCTAATGTTCACATGACCTAGACGTTGGTGCCACAGATCCATAGGAGTGACCGTGGCGCTGTTACAAACTAGTGAGGATGTGGGCTCAGTCCCATAGCAGTTATCCTCTGTCCTCACCCCTTGCACTAAAAGTTTATCGGCTTGATTATAGACCTTACAAGCTTTCCGGTCAAACTTCACTGCAAAGTCATCGTCGCACAGCTGGCTGATGCTAAGAAGGTTTGCTTTCAAACCTTTGACGTGCAGCACGTTCTCTAGCTTTGGAAATCCTGGTAACTCTACTGTACCTCATCCTACTATGCTAGATTTGCTACCATCTCCAAAGGTGACTCTCCCATCATTATAATCCTCAAGATGGGTAAAATATGAGACATCACCTGTCATGTGTCTGGAGCAACCACTGTCAAAATACCACTGTGAGGTATTATGGGCTTTGAGAGCGACATGGACAACAAGGGCCTTTTTCTCTTTCTTAGGAACCCAAGAGTAGGTACCTTTTTGTATTCCCTTGTTGTTGTTGTTGGTTTTAGCCGGAATGCGGGGCGCATTCATTGTTGGTAAGGTCATCCATCGGAATTCCTCCATCAAACTCTGTGATGTGGCGGTTAGAAACTCAACACGCTCTCTCAGACTGGTAAACTCATCAGTTTGATGTGGTGGAGCAAACGTACGTCGTGTCCGACCCAACTTATAGCAATCATCCCTAAGGTGTCCGTTTCTTTTACAATGGGAGCAAAAGGGCACAGTATTAGGAGGACCTTGGATTGCTTTTCTTGGTCGAACTCTCCTTCTTGGTTTTTTATGACGGCCATAAGGAGTCGTAGTAAACTCAGGAATTGGTCCGGGTGCAATTTGGGACGTGGAGGCACCATCAAAACCTATTCCTTGCCTGTCACCAAAACCTAAAGCGGGACCGAGGAGCATTTTTCCCATCTTCCTAGATCTGTCCTCGATTTGTACCTTGACTTTCCTAGCTCTCTCAAGGTCATGAGTAAGCTGGACAACAAGAGCTTCAAGTTTCTTTCGAGTCTACAGGGAGGAATGGATCTCACTCGTAAGACTATCCACTTGTTTAGTCAAGTCCGCTTTCTCTTTCTCAAAACTGCTCTCTCTCTCTTTAAGCAAATTCTCTTTACTAAACCAGGCAGACTCTCTCTCTTTCATGGCGGTGCAGGTGGAGGACTCTCTCTCTCTCGTCTCTTCTAACTCTTCTTCTAACGCGGTGATCCTAAGAACTAACGCCTTGTTACGTTTTTTAGTTTTGAAGGACTCATTATACAACTCGGCGTAGGCGCGTTGAAGGTTACTCTCGTCCTCACTACCTTCCTCATCTCCCTCACTCTCTTCGCTCTCGCTGTCGAGGTGTCCCTGTGAAGTAGCATCCTCATCGTCGTGAGATGCACTAGGAGTACTCACATGACTAGCCATGAACGCGGTGAAGTTACGCTCATGCGGTGACTCATCTCCCGAGTCCACCGACTCGACCTCACTGTCGTCACTAAGGGTAGTATTTAAGACAGCTTTACCCTTTTCCCTATTCAGACGAGTGGCACACTCAAATGCTCTGTGTCCCTTACCGTCGCACTCAAAACACCTCTCACTGTCTTTAGGGGGTTCTTTGAAATCTTTCTTTTCAAACTTATTTTTATGAAAATTCTTTTTATCTTTGAAGTTCCCATTTTTCTTAAATTTCAGAATTTTCTTGAAGTTTTTAGCAAATAAAGCCAAATCATCTATGTCAAACTCACATTCAGAATCAGAAGTTTCTATCTTTCTAGATTACTCGACTCTCTTTCTTGTCGACCCCTCACTTTTTCTCTCTTGGGCTTTAAGGGAAATTCCCTTATCTTTTGGCTTGGCAGATTTAGGAAACATGTCTATTTCATAAGTTTGTAAATCTCCTACCAGTTCTTCCAATTTTAGTGTATTTAAATTACCCAAGGAATTTAGCACAGCGACTTTAGGTATAAAACGCTTAGGAAGGGAACGAAGAATCTTTTTAACAACTCTAGCATTTGGAATATGTTCACCAAGATTATAGCTAGTATTAACAATGTCAGAAAGCCTAGCATAAAATTCATCAAAACATTCATTTTCATGCATGGTGATGGTTTCAAATTGAGTTGTTAAATTTTGCAATTTTGACTCTTTAACAGCATTTGTTCCTTCATGGGTAAGTTGCAAAATATCCCATACCTCCTTTGACGTGGTGCACGTCATTATGCGTTTGAACTCATCAGGTGTGACAGACCCAGAAATAGCACTTAGACCCTTAGAATTAAAAGAAGACCATTTAAATTCTTCATCAGTCCAAGAAATGTCAGGTTTCAAGTTGGTCACATTATCAACAGTCACGGTGGGAGGAGTCCACCCTCGTTCAACCAAAATCCAGACATGTTCATCAATGGCTTTTAAAGCCGACCTCATACGGGCTTTCCAATAAGCATAATTTGACCCGTCAAAAATAGGCATTTTATAATATGACTTCTCCATTTGAACACGCTCTTTTCAAAAATCAATTTATTTCAAAAAAATTGATATCTTTAGAAAATTTTGCGGAAGTAAGGAATACGCGATAGAATGGCGTAACCCGCTCTGATACCAATTTGAAAGAGTTGGCGCTTGCGTTCAATTAAGAAATAATATAATAAATACCATTTTTAACCCAAATTAACCCTAAGCAAGCAACTAGGTGTGATTGAAACAATATGAAATCATGCACAAGTTATTGAACACACAAAGTTTAAGGAAAAATCCCCCACAGGGGAAAAACCATTTGTATAACACTATAATTTGTAAGAAAACAGCTTACAATCGGATTACACTGAAATACAAGTTTTTGACTAAGAATTACCCTCGAGTATCGGATTCTGTAGTCGCGGCTGGAAGAAACCCTTTCCAGTAGGGCTGGCGGCTGGAACTATCCCTGTCCAGTAGGGCTGCAATGAAGAGGAAGGAGCGGTCCACTTCACAAGGGTTGAACAACAGCAATGGTGTTCTTGGGTTACCAAATTTGATTCACATAGATATGGAAGATGTGTGAATCTAAAAACCTAGAATCATAGGACTCAATAGGTGAAGACTTTAGGGTTGATATGCTCTGAAAATCGTGGGAAAGTCTTAAGAAAACCAACTACTGATCGTGGTTTAAATAAGTAATCAAAACCCTAAAAAATCTGCTACACGATCTGGCAGAGTTTATCCTCGTCGGATCGGTCCGGTCCTTTAGGCGGATCGGTCCGGTGACCTCGGATCGGTTCTTTTTTCTGAAGACGGATCCATCCGGTTGGCATCGGATCGGTTCGACATTTTGGCGTCATCGGTTCGTTATGGATCCGGGGTATACTGGCCTCACCTTGGCAGGCGGATCGGTCCGGTCTCTTTAGGCGGATCGGTCCGAATGAACCGGATCGGTTCTTTTATCTGAGCCGGATCGGTCCGGTCAGGTCTGATTCCCAAATTCCTTTTTCTTTTGATCTTCGGATTTCGGATTTCGTTGATGACAATGTGATCTTTTCATCCATCAATCTTGTAATGGCGTATACCATAACATATATATAAAGATGGACAAATTGTCCTTACAAGAGCAGATAGAGGTGGATCGCTCTTTATGGGTGAGACCGGAGGCAGTGCGTGCGGCACTTGATGATGTAGGGAGGATAGTTTCTGGGGATTCTATCCAGTTATCCCTGCTGAAGGATGTTCTGTTGGGCAGGGTGATTGATGTAAAGGACGGGCTACAAGTGAGGCAGATGGCCCGATTATTCATTTTACTGGTGTTGGGAGGTTTCATGGTGGCGTCGAGCGGCGACGTCGTCCATTTGTGGTTCTTGCCATACCTGAGGATGTTTTCGAACATCCCTTTCTATGATTGGGGGAGTCTAACTTTGGCGACCCTTTACTCTTCTTTGGATGCATTCAGTCGGTGCTGTCGGTAAACCTTTACTGGAGCCACGTACCTTCTTGAGGTATTCTTTGGTTTGCAGAATTCTTTTCATGCATTCGCATTTTCCTTTCATGCTTTCGCATTTTCCTTATGCGTCACTTTTTGTTTGTGAATTAAGACGTGGTTTTATGAGGTGATTGGGTGCAATACCCTCCTGCTCGCTTTGAAGGCGACACTGTTGGGGACTTCGGCCGATTATATCGATGGCGTAAGGCCAATCGGCAGTCGAAGGGATCTCTCTCTCTGGAGGCGGTGCGTCAGGTCTTGAATGACCTGACTAGTGGTAGGGTAAGACTTCTTTACATTTTAGTCTTTTTCTTTTTTTTTTGCACCTTCTGATCTTGTATTGATTTATGCGTGGAGATTTTCAGGTGACCTTTTATCCCTGGGGGATAACTATTCAGGATGCGGGGGTGACCGGGGTGAACACGCGAATGAGGCATTTACTGGCGCATGAGTTCTGCCATTCTTGGTATCTCGGGGAGCAGGTGGTTCGCCAGATTGCTGAGGAGGAGGTGGTAGTGCCACTCGAGCAGCCTCCTACGTCTATGAGGCGCGAGAGACTGTTATGTGAGGATGAGAGGATCGCGGCAATGATCGACGAGTCTTAATTGTTGTACACTGATACGGCTGCGCCGTATGACTATATGGACTTTGTGACAAGCTGGTTGATGGCGCCCAGTATATATGAGCCCTGTCTTTCCCTCCTGCAAGTTAGAGTCGAGCGGTGGGATCTTCCCACAGTGGCGGTGGTCCGATGGCATCTGTGACGGCGGCAACCTCGAAGGTTCCTTTTGTGCGGTTGTACACTCCTTCATATAACATCCGGTGGGCTGATGGAGGAATGGTGCCTATGTTGTACCGTCCTCATGCGATGGATCCGGAGGAGTTGGGTTTGACAGAGGAGGTCCTCCGACCTGCGGTATACCTTTTTGTTCTTCTCTTTCTTTTCTTTTCTGTTTTGGTCATCTCTGCTCTGATACTGATTTTGCCTTTTCTTGCAGCAAGTCCGAGTGTCGACCACTTGGCTAAGGGACATCAGAGACTGGATATCTTCAGTGATTGCTCATATTCGGTACACGGTGCCTGTTCCTTCTTGCTTGGTGCCGTCTGCTTCGTTCGGAGAGGACTCTGGCTCGGGTAGTGGTGGTGCATCATCTCGCCATAGGGGAAAGAGAGCACATCGCAGGGGTGGAAGCTCTTAGTGAGAGAGAGAGAGAGAGAGAGAGAGAGAGAGAGAGAGAGAGAGAGAATGTGGGTTCGGGCTGAGTCCCGTTATTTTTGCTTTTTCTTTTGTATTTCTTGTAAAATTGATGTAACACAGAACACAAATAGATGCAATGCAATGGAGTTTTTTATTATCTTTTATTTAATGATGAATGAATGTATGCACATGCACTTTTTACTTTGCTGCTGAGACCGTAAAAAGGAGTATTTTTGGAATCTTTTGAAGGAAAGTTTTTTATTAAAAAGGGAAAATTTTATAAGGAGAAAAAGGGATTTTGAAATTCTATTAAGAATATAAATTTATTTTTATTGAATTTTCTGATTTGACAAAAGAGGAAAAGAGGAAAATTTCTAAAAAAGGGGGGTTGCTGATCGGCAAGCACCCTGTCCTACCTATCGACAGTTCAGTCCAATCCCATCAATTCAAAGCTTTTATTGGTACCCTCTTCAGCCTTTGGTACCTTGTGGGGTAGAATTCCCTTCGATTTCTGCAGGGATTATATCTCTTGTGAGGGTTCTTCAAGTATAAAAGGGGGTAAGGATGGAGTGTTTTCATCACACCTTTGCATTCTTACCTACTTACCCACTATCTTTTAGCCTTTCATGATGGCTCTCCCTGGTAGCATTGGGTTTGCTAACTACCTCGAAGCCTTGGAAGCAATGTGCTCCTATAATGTCGACTATGATGCTTTCAACATGCGTCGAGTCTCTTTGTGGCGCAATCGGCCTATTGGGTGGAACGTGCTGATGGCGGCGGTACAATTCTGGTACCCTGAAGACCATGTATTCCGCTTTGGGTTGGAGGAAGTTTGTCCTACCTATGAGGAGTTTTCTGCAATACTGGGTGTAAATCCCAGTGTTGCTGCGGCTTTGCCCAAATTTTCCCGTTCTCCCAGGGATTTGTTGGTCGGGCTTCTTCATATTTCACCTTCGGCGGTCAGATCATTGGTTGCTGGAGGAATGATCTCCCTCCTGGCGGTGTTGCAGTCCGTGCATTTGCGGGAAGTAGGTGATGTTGGTTATGCTGGAGCCGTTGTTCTGGGCCTGGTTTCAAAATTATTACTGATGACTGGAGAACTGTTGGTGGACCCGCAACTTGTAGCCATTACTTCGTGGATGTCATACCGTCGCAATCCCGCGGTGGTGATACTGGCGGAGACCCTTAATGGCCTGGATGCCTGGAGATAAGGTCGTTCTAACTTTTTGAGGGGTAGCCACGTGATGCTGTTAATGTGGTTATCTGAAATACTCCACTTGGCGACTCCTCCAGAATATCCTTTGTCAGCTGTACCCAACTTCTTTTCGCGCTACTTCATCAGCGTTGGCCTGTATGTTGAGAGCTGGGAGAATTGGCTTGTGGATTATGGGGCTCGGAGTCTGCACTGGTCTATGCCTTGGTGGGGATAGTTGCTGCCTGTTCTGGATCTAGGAGAGTACTCATATGTGCAGCTGGTTGGTCTCAGATAAACCTCTTTTTATTTCCCTTGGCAGCTCCTGCGTCAATTTGACTGGGCACAGGTCGTGCCACCTCGGACCTCAAATTTCTTTCTGATAGAAGATTTGACTAAGCGCTTGCGTTTGTTGCTTGGATCTCTATGGGAAGATCGGCGTCCGTCGACCCGTCCTTCTCAATCTGTCGGGAGAGTTTGGCATGTCCCTAAAGATTATATGAAGTGGTTATAGAGGAAAGTAGTCAACAAGATGTTGGCAGTGGAGACTGGACAAAGATGGTTTGTTTTATTTAACGCCATGGAAGGGGGCGTTGTGGTCTTTTCGAAGATGGTTAAGGCTCATCGACCCATAGAGTGTTTACGGCACTCTATTCAGACAGGGGAAACTTGGGGACCACAGGATGTAGATGATGAGGGTGCAGGCTCCTCCAGTAGCTGTGGGTAGGACTCTTTGAGAGTTTATTTATGCAATAGGGAATAGATGTGGGGATTTTATTTGGCTTTTTATGGTAGTAGGGGGAAGGGAGCTATCCGTTCCTTATCTTATATAATCCATATTGTAATTTCTTATTAATGAAATAAGCAAGTTTCTGATCATCCCGTTGTGCCTTTCGATGAATTTTATATTTTTGAATTATCTATACTGATCACTAGGGCATACATAATCCTTTTGTTCGAGTATTTTTTAGAATGAACCGTAGTTCTCGGAGGTAAGAAAAGAATAGTATTTTGTGAAAAAGAAAGGGGTGCACTCATGTGAGGTGTATGAGCTGCCTACGTACCTCTGGGGTTTTTGAAAAGTTTTTTATCTATTTGAAAATAGTTTTTGCAGAGGATCAGGCCCACGTAGTTCTGGATAGAGGGGAATGAAGAGAGTTTTTTTTAGAATAGAAGGGGGATGAGAAGAGTCGTAGCGCTCCGAGATTTCAGACTAGGGGTAGAATTTCTTGAGACGGTCCAGGTTGACTGAACGAGCCATCTCTTCCCCATCTAGGTCAGTGAGCATGGCGGCACCGCAGGATAAAATTTTCTTCACAATGTAGGGGCCGCTCCAGTTGGGCTTGAATTTCCCTCTAGGGTCCCAGATGGGTTCTATTATCTCCTTGAGGGCTAAATCCCCCTCTCAGACACCGCGATACTTGACTCTCTTGTTGAATGATCTCGATATTCAGCGATGATACCCCTGTATGTGGTAAAGAGCTTTCAATCTCCTTTTATCTAGGAGGGTCAGCTCATCGAGACGGTTTTGGCACCAGTCTTCCTCGCTAACTTTGCTTTCGATCATGACGCGTAGCGAGGGTATTTCTAGCTCCACAGGTAGGACTGCTTCCATGTCGTAGACCAAAGAGTAAGGGGTAGCCCCAGTAGAGGTTTAGATTGAGGTTCGATAGACCCAGAGGGCGTACGGGATCCGGTCGACCCAATACCTATAGCTTTCGGTCATCTTGCTGATGATGGCTTTGAGGTTCTTATTGGCGGTTTCAACTGTACCATTGGTTTGAGGTCGGTAAGGAGAAGATTTGTGTCTCTGAATCCCGTACTCGTTGACTACTTCTGTGACTTCTGCTTCAAAGTGTAACCCATTATCTGACACTAGCTCGTGCAGGACCCCATATAGGCAGATGGTATTTTTCTTAAGGAATTTGGCCACTTTCTTGGCGTTCAATATTGCGTATGACTCAGCTTCGACCCATTTGGTGAAGTAATCGATGGCAACTAGGATGAACTTATGTCCATTTAAATCCTTTGGTGTAACATTCCCTATGATGTCGATACCCCAGGTGGAGAACGGCTAGGGAGAGGTCATGTTGTATAATTCTCGCGGAGGCAGGTGTTGAAGATTGGAGAAATGTTGGCATTTGAGGCATCTCCGGACATAGGCGCTGCAGTCTTGGGCCATGGTGGTCCAGTAGTAGCCCTATCAGATGATCTTCTTGGCAAGCATGTGACCGTTCATATGGGGCCCGCATTCCCCGCTGTGGATTTTCTGCATTATTTTCTCAATCTCAGCCCCTGCGATACAGTGTAGATGAGTTCCATCGAAGCTCCTATTGAGTAGAGATTTATAACATATGATGTACTGGGCGGCCAGTCTTCGGAGGGTTGTTCGATCTTTCTTATTGGAACCCTCGAGATACCTACCATATTTGAGGAGGCACCAGATATCATTGTACCAACAATCGGCTAGTTCGGGATCTTCGGTGGAGACAAGATCAATATGGTAGCAGTGGGTTGGTTTGTCTTGCTTTTGAACTAGGAAGGGGGTCATTGTTATTCCTTCGGGCATGGAGACCATGGAGGCCAAGGTAGCGAGAGCATCGGCTAAGTTGTTCTTTGTTCGAGGTAGGTAATGGAAGGTGATATCTCAGAATTGGGAGGCTAAATCTTCTAAGTGGGTATGGAAGGGTTGGAGCTTTTCAACCTTGACTTTACACTTTCTGAGCACTTGACCGATGATGAGGGAAGAATCCCCATAGACATCAAGGTATTGAATACCTTTCTTGAGAGCAACTTTGAGGCCTATTGTGCATGCCTCGTATTCCGTCATGTTATTAGTGCAAGGGAAATCCAATTTGATGGCGATGGGAGTGTGGGAGTCATCTGGGGCGATCAGAAGTATCCCAATGTCATATCCCTTTTTGTTGGGAGTGCCGTTAAAGAACATTTACCATCGAAGGTGGTCTTGAGCGGTGCAGAGGATATTTTCATCTGGGAATTCGTAGATCCAGACATCTGCTTCTTCTACAGGGTAATCAGCGAGGTAGTCAGAGATGGCTCTTCCTTTAATGGCTTTCTACGGGACGTACACGATATCAAACTTGGTTAGGAGCATCAACCATTGGGCTATTCGACTGGATAAGGCGGGTTTCTCAAGCAGGTATTTGATGGGATCCATTTAGGCTACAAGTTTGATGGGGAAGGCGAGCATATAGTGTCGTAACTTTTGGGTGACCTAGACAAGTGCGACACACATCTTTTCTAAAGTAGTGTAGTTGCCCTCATATCCAGTCAATTTGCGACTGGCGTAATAGATGGATCTTTCCTTGTGAGAGTCCTCAAGGTATTGGGCTATCAAAGCCCCAACTGCAGTGTCAGTTATGGTTAGGTATAGGAGCAAAGGGAGACCAGGCTGTGGTGGCAGGAGGCTAGAGGTTGGGTCAGATATTGTTTGATTCGGTCAAAAGCTTCTTGGCAGGCCTCGTTCCAAACCTTAGTTGAATCCTTTCGGAGGAGCTTGAAGATTGGTTCACAGATGGAGGTTAGCTGGCTGATGAACCGGCTGATATATTATAATTTCATAAGAAAACCTCAAACTCTTTCTCTGTTCGGGGCGGTGACATCTCAAGTATGGCCTTCATCTTTGTAGGATCTGCTTCTATCCCCTTCTCACTGACCATGAATCCCAAGAGTTTTCCTTTTGTAACGCCGAAGACACATTTCTGAGGATTGAGTCTCATCTGATACCGTCGTAGTCGTTAGAAGAACTTCCAGAGAGTGGGAACATGACCTTCTCTAGTTTTGGACTTGATAATCATATCATCCATATAAACCTCACTTCTTTGTGAATCAGATCGTGCAGGATGGTTGTGGAAGCCCTTTGGTAGGTAGCCCCAACATTCTTGAGACCAAATGGCATAACAGTGTAGCAAAAGGTTCCCCATGGGGTGATGAATGCGATTTTTTCTTGGTGGTTTGGGTGCATCTTGATTTGGTTTTATCCGACAAACCCGTCGATGAATGACTTGAGAGCATGGCTGGCTGTGTTGTCCACGATCATGTCGATATTGGGTAACGGATAATCATCCTTTGGAGAAGCTTTGTTTAAATCTCGATAGTCTACACGCATTCGAACCTTCCCCGTGATTTTGGAACAGGTACTATATTTGCTAGCCATGTGGGATATTCGATCACACGAATGAAGCCCACGCTCAACTGTTTTGACCACCTCTTCTTTGACCTTGAGCGACCATTCGGTGCGGAGTTTTCTCAATTTTTGTTTAGCCGGCTTGTAATCTGAGAGAGTGGGGATCTCGTCCTGAGCTATTTCGGGATCAATGCCGAGCATATCATCATACGACTATGTAAAGACATCCACGAATTCCCTTAGCAATTCTTCGAGTTGTGCGCACTCATGCTCGTCAAGGGTGGCCCCTATCCTAATCTTGCGCAGTTGGCTAATAGAACCGAGATTAATAACAAAAATCTCTTCTTCATTAACTTGAACGCGGTTATGTTGTTTATTATTAACCTTATTTAGATCAGTTAAGAATTGTTCATTTGCAAAATCATCATCATCAAGAGTTTGATTAGAATCCAAGCAGTTAATGTAAGGCACAACAAGATACTTAAAATCTTCGTTTATTTCATTGATAGGAAAAACAGCATTGAGAACCTTATCAAAAGAGGTCTCGATTACATTTGAACAAGGATAGACCACAGAAGAAGAAATAGGGTAAACATTGGGGTTAGGGGAGATTTCAAGAGGTAGAACTGGCACAGCATACCAGTTGAGGAGGGGTGTATCAGTAACTTTAATCAGATGGGATGGATCCATTGATGTAGTGCCTAAATTAACCATATAGAGTGCCAGCCCCAGTATCTGTAAGTTAAAGGAATCTTTGGAGTCACTTTCCTCAGTCTCTTCGGTATCTTTGATGAGCGGTTGTACGCTGTGTTGGAAACTTTTGGCCCATGGGTAGCTATCTTGGAAAAAGGTCTCCATTCTAAGCTTCATTTTCTTGTCTGTGTGGTCATACCATGGTTCTGGAAAACCGCAAAAGGGTAAGTCTTCACCTTCTTTGATGAATCGTTCGTTCAAGGAGTCTCCGGGGATAGTTTGGATGCAGTCTAATCTCTCTTCAGTCGAAACTGGTGGATCATTCTGAGTTTTTGTTCTGATGGTTGATACCCCAAGCCACAAGGAGGGAAATCTTTCTTCAGTTTGATGGGCTCAAGTATCCCTTCCTGCCTTTGTCCTAGCCCTAGTCCGGGCATGAAGTGCATGTTTTTGAACATCTGAATCATGTTGACATTGCCATTAGGGTCATATTCTGGACAAACCCTTTCTTTGAAACCATCCCCTTTCGGGAGTAGGAGTGGCTCAACTCGGAATCCAGATAGGAGCATATAATTTGACCCGTGTTGTATCTCAAGGATGGGACTGCTGGTGCTTGCACCCTCGATATTTTCATCGTCGCCCAAAATTGTGATGACTCGCCCATCGACGAAGAACTTCAATTTCTAATGGAGTGAGGAAGACACACCCTTGATACTGTGGAGCAGGGTCGTCCGAGCAACAAGTTGAAACAAGATGGGATGTCTATGACTTGGAATTCAACGACAGGGTTTATAGGGCCAACCCCTATTACAAGTTTTATGGATCCCATCACCTCCCGATGAGTATTATCGTAGGCACATACAACGGCAGAGGTTAGAGCGAGGTCGCTTTTTTTCAGGCCTAAGCACTTGAAGGTTCTCAGTGGGCAAATATTCAAGGTGGATCCGTTATCAACAAAAGAGAGTGGCACGACCTTCCCCATAACTTCGACGGAGATATTGAGTGCATGATTGTGATTTGGCCCAATTCTGGGGATTTTTTCCTCAGAAAATGATAGCATTCGGGTAGAGGTCAAGGATCCGACTAGATTTACCGCTTCTTTTGGTGTGGTAGATGGAGGAACTGTGGGTCTAGTGAGTAGCTTGATTAAAGCATTTCTGTGCAGCTGGGAAGACATGAAAAGCCCACATAGAGTGATATTAGCTTGAATATTCTTCAGTTGATCAAGGATCTTGCTCTCCTCGATGGTCATCTCGAGCATAGGAAGGTTTTCAACGCCCTTCCCTTTGTCATTTGCTGGTAGTGAGCTTGGAACCTGGTAATGTCTCCCTGATTTGGTCATGTGATTTACTGAAGAAGGGAATAACATGAATCCCATTTCCTCATCAATCTCAGGTTGTCCTGCCACCCTGTTTATTTCTACGAGGAGTTCTTTAAATGATATCATCCCACATATATCGGCTACTAGGCCAGTTCTTCCTGAAGCTTATTCTTCACTCGAATCTTCGAATTCTTCCCCCCATCTGGTGGCAACAATTTTGTCTTTCCATATAAAGTCAATGCATTCCACAACTTCAACGGCTTCTTGGTACAGGTCTTCCCATTCTGTGGGGATATGTGTGATTGAAGGGACCAAACATCCTTGTAGCTTCCAAATGTCAAGTAACCCTATGATACCACAAATGCTGTTGGTTTGCCCAAATAATTCTGCTATAATCTGGACAACATCATCTAGGTTGACTTTGTCGGTTGGTACCACACAATTGTCTAAATTTTGGGACCATTTCTGTGCTATTAAGAATAATGTACTGAATCTCTGGCAATCGATGACCATCTATGAGGGCAATTTTAGCTCGAACTCTAGGAGTTGGTTTAACACTTTTAACAATTCCATGCTTCCATTTTTATAACGGGTATGAAAAATGATGCATGCTCTGGTAAGGAGTGATAGTGCCTGATCAGCGAGGCTAGTAGGGTATAGGAGGAAATATGGGCAAATTTAAAGAGGTTTAGGAGAGTATATGGGTGTGATTTGAGTTGAGGGATCGAAATCTGGGTTTTTTCTAAGAAGATGGCATTGGCATGATTTGGGAGTGGATTGTGAGTAATGTTTGGCTTAGGTTTGGCTGGTGGGGCGATGGTACCCCGATCAATGAGATCTTGGATTATGTTTCGAAGGTGAAAGCATTGGTCGGTGGTATGGCCGGTAGTTTGGTGAAAAGCGCAATGAGCATCGACCAAGAAGTTTCTTGGTAGTGGATTTGGCAATGGACGGGGATCCAAGGGTTTGATGAGGTTTCGACTTAACAGGGTTTGGTAAACTTTGGAAAGGGGAGCATGGAGCTCATTGTATTCCCTTCGGATGGGAGCGGGGCGGCTTTCTGGTGCCCATGATGTGGTTGCTTGAGAGATGTTGTTGATGGTTGACACTATAGCACTGGCAGGCTTATCATACTTTCTAGTGGTGAACTGTCCGGACACCTTCTTCAGTTCAACCTCTGTTTTAACAAGTCTTTCCTCGATTTCTACTCCAGCCTCTCTGAGAGCTCGGAAGTGGGGATAGTATTGTCCTCCCATCGTCGCTCGGACATGGGGCAAGAAGTTCTTCTTTACAATGTTGACCTGTTCTTCCTCAGATGGCCGATTGGTCATGGTAGCTGCTTGCTCCCTCCATCGGGTTATGAAGTTACTGACTGATTCCCCAGGGTTCTGTTTGAGTAGCTCTAAATCACGACGGGTGACCTCAAGCTCTTCGTTGTATTTATACTGCGATATGAATTCTCAGGCTACATTTTCCCAGCTACGGATTCTAGATTCCTCTAGAGACAAAAACCATCGGAGGGCACTATCCTTCAAAGTTTGCTGAAATAATTGGGCCATCACCTCTTTAGAAGCCCCTAGTAGAGTCATGGAACGATGATAACTACGAAGATTAACAATTAGGGGTCCACTCCTTCCGAACTTCTCAATATTTGGCATCTTAAACTTTTTGAGTAACCTTGCTTTAGGATAAGGAGACATGTGGGTGTAGTCCATGTAATTCCTAGAGATTTTGACTTGGTCAAACTTCTTGGTTAGAATCTTGAGATCCTCTTTGACTTTATTCAACTCCTCTTTCGGATCAACGACCATAGGCAGGTTGGGCAATGTTTGCCATCGAAAGATGGGCAGGCGGCGGCCCATTGATAGGAGGGGCACGTGGAGCGTGCTGATATTCTTCAGGAACCCAGATAGGCTCAAGCGGACCTATAACATGAGAGAATAGGGCCTCGGGATCTTGAGGAATAGGAACCTAGTTTCGTTACATCTCTCGAACCTCAGTTTAGAGGTTGAGCTGAGCTAGGACTGCCGTCAGATCCGACTGTATGACTGGTACTTAATCTGTATTCTCCATGGAAAGTGGATGGATTCTGGACTCGAAAGAAGTAGTAGAGGAACGGATGAAAATCCGGGGTGATTTGACTGAAGACCGAAGCCAATAGAGAGCCAAGCCAAGGGCTTGCGATCGACCTGAGAAGGCGTATAATGGGATTTATTTTTAGAAAAAGAGAAGAAATTATTTTTGGATTTTTGATCAAGAAAGGAGAAATGTGTTTTTGGATTTTTAATAAAGAAGGGAGAAATGTTTTTGGATTTTTTTTGGGAGACGGAACTCAGCATGATTATTATAATTATTATGTTCTCACTTGTATTTAATTCTCCTAAATGCAATGCCGGACGGGACCCGAGCCTGGAAAAGTGGAGTTTTTAATATATGCGAAGCTATGGCTGGACATGTAACCAGGCTCACGAACAGGGTCCCATTTTAAAAATGCGCGAAAATTTGGTCGGCGGGCCGACCCAGAATTTAGGCTGAGTTTCAGGTTAAAACCGGCAATCTAAAGTGTGTATCCTAGGTTTGACACCTATATGCGGGTATGCAGTTGGTTGGGTGAATTGGAATGGGTTCCCCCCTTTGGCATGACTTCCACGATATACGTCTTGCTCTTGTGGGAAATCGGTACGTGTGGACAAGCCATTTGATATACCTGAGTGTACGTGAATTGCCTCACTATATACCTCGTGGGGACGATATGTGTGAGAGCGAATTCGATATACTCGGCGTGCGTGAACGGATTCCATGCGATATACCTCCCGTCATGACTTTAGTCAAGTGATACGATGTGGGGGAATCGTTCGATATACGTCGAAGGTACTTGGTCAATGGAAGGTGAGAGTCATATCTCTTAGGCTAACTGTGCCCTGCCGGACCAGCGCCCATCACGAAGTGACCCTTGAGCTACTGGGTAAAATTTGGTCAATAAGAATGCTCTTTGGTGATGTCGTGTGAATCATACATGATTCTCTTATTAGTATCTTATGATGAGAATGCCTTTTTTAATTATGCCAAATAGGGATCAAAGTACAAGTACCAAAGGTACACCAAGTATGGATGGGTGATGCGTGCAACATATGGATATATGTGATCTTAGGTGCACGTGGTGTGAAGTGTACATAGAGAATTATCTACAAGTGTGTAAACAGAAGCATAAGCATGGGATACATATAGAAAAGGGGAACATGCAGATATAGGGGAAATATAAACAAATATAACATCCATGTAAATAGAGTCAAGCCCTCAAAACACACATATCCCCAGCAGAGTCGCCACTATAGCCATCCCCGATCCTCGCCCACGGGCGGTTGCATGGAGGAAGGATCATTCAGGTCCCGCGCGTCCCTCTCGGGAGCACTTCGTCCGACGTCGTTTGAGATGAGGTGTAAAAATATAGAGAGATTCAGAGTCGCTAGTCTATTTTACTCAAAACAGACAAAAGAAAAAGGGGAAGCCATCCCGAAGGATGGCATCCAAAGACAGACTGGTGCGTACGAAACCAAAATGATTCGAGAAGGGTTCAGAGGCTTAGTTACGAAATGGGAAAGTGTTAGGCACCCATTCCGCCCTTTCGGTCTCTCATGGATATTTGTTATTTTCCTTTATGTTTCCCCGTGATATGTGTGCATGTGTATATATATGGTGGAGATAGGAATCCTCGACTTGTATCATGGAAGAGATAAAGCGAGTCATCCGTAGGAAGGTATAAGAATAATATTAGAAAATAAGATTTACACAATTACCCTTACGTTGATCGTTATAATGGAACGATAACTCATATGGAGTAATACGTCACTAAGAGCACGTATATAGAATATAAGAAAATTGGGTTTAGAGAAGATATAAAATAAGAGAGAAAGTGAGAAAAAGGACTCGAGTCTCGGGTTTTACCCCGAGACGCCTACGTAGCCTATAAAGGCATCAAAGTCCACGTAGTTCGCATACAAAACGAGGGGTGGGGTTTATCCCATAAATCCAAATGGGGATCTCTTATTTGTGAGTGTGAGTGTGTGTGTGTGTGTGTAGGAAAAAGTGTTTTAGTTGTGAGAAAAGTGTGAGAAAAGTATGAGAATCCCTATTTGGAATTTATGAGCAAACCCTCTTTTTCTTGTTTTTTGGGTTTTATTTGTATGAAAATAAGAGATGTGCAATAATACTAAATAAAAAGTACATTAGGATGTGCGAGATGAGATAATAAAAGTGCTAAGTAATAAAACAATTTATTGCGAATTTAAGAGAATTTGAAGAGAAGGTTGAGAAAGATGGACCTTCTTGGAGACCTTGAGCTTGATCTTGAATGTTAGAGAGTAGCCCTTGCACTTGGATGATGATGGAGAGTGGCTAGTTCACCAATTTGGATGAAAAGGATGATGAAAAGTGGAAGTAAAAAAAGGATTTGGATGTTGAAATCGTGCTGCCTTCGAGAGAGGTTTTTGGGATTCGTTGAGAGCGATTTGTATCAGATCTGGGCTCTCCTTGAAAATGAGGTAAAGGCCTCCTTTTATAGGCCCAGGTCACTACCGATCGGCATAGACCTGGTTCTGCCTATCGGCACCTGCCGATAGGCAGGGTCTGGAACCTGTCATTTAGCAATGTGTTTCAGACCTTTTAAGAAAATTAGCTGTCGAGGGCAAACCGTTGGTCAGAATCGTGCAAGGGACGAACCTTGGAAAGGTAATTCAGAGACCTTTGGAAGTCCTGTGGACCTCTCCCAGGTTCGGAAGTTGACTTTGGGTCAAATATGGCTCGAAAATGTTAGTCAGTCCATTGGACGAGGAATCGTTCGGACGCAAACGGATCATTCGTCAGCATGGTAAGTTCGAATCGCGGACCCTTGGAAAGGTTAAGAGATGTACTTCAATATTCCGAAGAGTTTGACCCAACTTGGTGAGTTGACTTTGGTTAATCGGGCCCTGAAAGCATTCGGTGACCTCTTGGAGTCAAACGGATCATTCATCCGTATGGTAAGTTGGAATCGCACACGGGACGGACCGTTAGAAAGGGGTTTCAGTGCCCTTCGATGATTCATTCAGCCTCGGTCGAGCTGAAGAGTTGACTTAGGTCAAACAGAGCCCGAGAGCGCCCGATGTCCTTTGGGTTAAGTTTCGGATGCAAACGAATCGTTCGTCCGTATGGTAAGTCAGAATCGTGTACGAGACAGACCGTTGAAAAGTGGATTCAGTGCCCTTCGAAGATTCATTCAGCCTTGGTTGAGCCGAAGAGTTGAATTTTTATTCAAATAGAGTCTGGGAGTGCTCGATGGCTTCTAGGTCAGTACTCGGGGTACGACCTGGGTTTTTAGTGATGAAGGGAGGTACTAAGGACCTAAAGAGAGTTAAGGGGTAATAGAATGGGGTGTCTATAGCCAGCTTACTGAACAGAGAAGATCTGTTTCTTTGTAATGGATACAAACGTCCATTATGCTTACAATTAATCATGGGAAGAGTAGGGTTCAAGAAATTTGAGGCAGTACCATCCACTGTACATCAGTGTTTAAAATTCCCTACTAACTTTAGTGTGGGAATTGTGAAAGGTGATCAGAAAGTAGCTTGGGAGTGTTACTACTCTTCTGCCGAGCAAGAAGACTTGGAAAAAATAAAGAAGAAAACCACTACCTACCAAGTGGATACTTCTGAGCTTGATGAAGAATCTGAGGTTGAAACCTTAGACCCAAGAGAGAAAATAGAGCTGGTAAAGGGACAGATTATTGAAGTAGCTGAAAGCATTGTGTTAGACGATGACAAATCGGAGCGCATCACTCAGATAGGGACAATGCTGGATCATGTTCTTAAACAGGAACGGGTAAGCTTCCTTAGACAGAGAAAGCATGTGTTTTCCTGGAGTCACGAAGAAATGCCTGGGATAAATCCCAATTTCCTTTGCCATGAGCTCAATGTAAATAAAGAAGTTAAACCAGTAAAGCAAAGACGAAGAGTGTTCAGGCCCGAGAAAAAATAAGCCATACGGGAAGAAGTTGAAAAGCTTCAAAAAGCAACTTTTATTAACGAAGTGAAATATCCAGATTGGTTAGGTAATGCAGTTATGGTAAAAAAGAAGAACAATAAGTGGAGAATGTGTATATATTTTACATATCTAAATAAAGCATGCCTAAAGGATCACTTTCCTTTGCCCTGAATAGATCAACTTATGGATGCTACATGAGGACATGAACTCCTCAGCTTTATGGATGCTTATTCTGGTTATAACCAGGTATAAATGAAGCCTGAAGACAGGCAAATCACTTCTTTCATCACTCCCCGATGAACATACTGTTAAAATGTTATGCCTTTTGGTTTGAAAAATGCAGGTTCTACTTATCAAAGGCTGGTCAATAAGGTTTTCGAAGAGCAAATAGGCAATAATATGGAAGTTTGTGTGGATGATATGCTTACAAAGAGAAAAAAGGCGTCCGATCACATTACCGACCTCAGTCAGACTTTTGATCAACTTGAAAAGCACCAGATGAGGCTGAATCCGACCAAGTGCCTTTTTGGAGTGCAAGAAGGAAAGTTCCTCGAGTATGTAGTAAATCAAAGGGGAATTGAAGCAAATCCAGATAAGATCAAGGCATTAATTGAAAAACAATCCCCAACACTACACCAAAACACTCTTTTAGTAACAGACTATTTTTTTTATTACTAACAGTATTATACCATTACTATTTCTCACAATAAAATGTTGTTACTAATCTAATATAAGTGTTAGTAATATTGATTCAATATTTTAAGAATTATTTTTTTAAGAAAAAGGGCATTTCCCTAACTAAAGAAATGCCTCATACCAAAATTCAACCCCAAAACTCAAAAGCCCTGCTCAAATATACAACAAAACTCTCTTATCCCAAAATTTCTTCCCTCTCTCTCTCTCTCTCACTCTCTCTCAGATCTGACTCTCTATCCGTCCATATCTCCGTCTCCACCCTCTTGTTGTTGTGGCCGTTACTCTTCGCCAGCTGTCTCCTTCCATTCGAGGGTTTGCCACCCGACAGACGACGTTGTCTTTGAATGATTCAAACACTAACTGGACGAATCGTCCCCTGAAGGAGACGATATTGCTAGATAGGTGTGATTTTGAGCACTAGCTAATTTTGATTAGGAGACCTTAGGGTGACCCAACTAGAGATGATATCAAAACCCTTGCCACCGTTATTGGCAGGTCAGTTTTTTCGAACCATCTTTCTCTTATATATCACTATATTGTTTTTAATGTATGTTAATTTAACCACCAAAATATTGAAATAAGCATTGTCACAAAAAGAGTAACACTATCTTATTACACATCCACATAAACTCCGACAGGTATATATCGCTTTCCTCTCTGACAATATACATCGCCAGCATATAGGTCTCTAAAGGTATTTTCAGTATTTATTTAGCTTTCTTTGTAATTTTTTAGCATATAGATCTCTATCGGATCATCCACCTGACATATTGAGTGAAAAAAACGTCGGATTCCAAAAATAGAACCCATTTTGAGTCCAAATATGAATTTCCAATGACCTAAAATGGTTTCTATAGAAGATCCTAAGCCTAATGTTATCTTAAAGTGTTAGATCAAGCACTTAAATAAATAAATATTATTTATTTAAGCATCATGTTGTTTTTGAAAAGGGATACACAACAACACTTCACCAAAAAGGATTGCTATAAAAAATGGATGCTATCACTATTATGCTTAATTTATTTAAGTATCATAGTGTATCAAGGGTTTTTGAATTTTGCCAATGAACTGGGACATATCTGCTATTTTTTCTTCTTATAGCCAAGACCTGATTCGTATCTCTTTGTTTTAGCTTGCATAGACCTGGTTGTTCCATTTTTTTTTGCCTACTTCATATTTTATGGGATAAATCTGCTCTCTTTTTTTATTTTATTTTTTTTATGGGAGAGACCTGCTTCTTTTTGTAGCAAAAACATGCTTGTTTTTTTTATATCCAAGACCTGTTATTTTATTTTTAGCCGAAGACCACTCCTAATAGGACTGGCTTCCTATTTGTTATGCCAATAGCTGTTTCTCCCCCTTTTTTATTGTTTTAAGCAAAGACTTGCTCTCTTTTTCAAACAAAGACCTGCTTTCTTTTTAGTTAGCCAACTCCAATTTTGTTTTAAAGGCCTGCTCAAGCTTGCGAAATTTAGTCCAAATGAACCACTATTAGTCCAAATGGGTTTTAGTGTTTCATGAATGTAAGGACATAATTTTATAAATGTCCAGGGTAGATTCTTGAAATTTCTGTTTTCTCCTAGATCACAGTTCATATGTCTGATACCGCTACATTCGGCACGTTAACACGATCATCCTCGACGGCCCGTATCCGAATTCAATGCATCCGCTTTCTTCACGTGCATCATGCTACATGCAACGTGCTGCTCAGCTCATTCCCACTACTCCACTACGCTCTATCAGTAAAATGTTATATTGGAGTTTTAAATATTCGCATAAATATTTGGGAAATATTTTTGAAAATTATTTTTGAAGTCTGGGTTAATTTTTTATCAAAAGAAGAATTTTTCTAAGTGTAGAAGCGAATGGCCTCGATCGACGAGATCGCACGAGCGACTTTGCAAGCCGTTCGCGCGAGATATCACGTCGCGCGATATCGTTCGAACGACTTCTGTCCTTCGTTTGAGCGACATGCTATCTCGTTCGAACGAGCCACCACCTCGATTTTTGTATAAATATCTGACCCCCTTCTAGACGTTTTTCAAGTCTTTCTGCAATCTCAATATTCTGTGAAATCTGCCCAGAATAAAACTTCACCTTTTAAGGTTTTCTAAACCTTTTTGATTCACAAAACTGATCCCATATATGTGTGTGAATCTTTAAACCTTCAAGAAGATCGTTTACTCATCTGGAGTAATTTGTGAGGAAGCCGTTTTCTTCTTCATTGCTGCCCTCCTGGAAAGGGAAAATTCCAGCCGTAACTTGTGGAGGAGCCGTCTTCTTCTTCACTGCTACCCTCCTATAAAGGGAAAGTTCCAGCCGAGACATCAGAACCGACACCTGCGGGTATTTCGTATGTCACCCTATTTCATTGTAATCCGCGTAAGCCGTTTTCTTACAAAATTATAGTGAAATAAAAGGTTTTGCCCTTCGGGGATTTTTCCTGAAATTGTTTGTTTTATCCTGCATGCTTTATTTTATTGGATAAATCATCTAGATGCATGTTTTAGTGTTTAACTAAAATTTGGGATTAATTAAAATTGGATTTTATTTGAGAAGTCACAATATTTTCGCTGTAGCGATTCTACAAATTGGTATCAGAGCTTATTTAAGCGATCTCCACTCTACAAATTGGTATCAGAGCCCGTTGCACTAAGTTATTGTGTTTTGATCCTGATTTTGCACAAAAATGGCTTTTGATGGTTTTGATGATCTTCGATGTCAAATTTTTGAAAAGGTTAATTGGAAAATTCACATGAACTCTTGTTTTAAATCTTCTGTTGAAAACGAATCTGAGAGGTGTCCTTGTTGTGAGGGTGTTGGTCACACGTTAGATGAGTGTACCACAAATTTAAAGAAGAAATTGAATAAACTGATTTCTCATGTTTCTACCCTTAGTGATAGTGATTCGAAAGAAGAAGTCTTTTATGCTTCTAGGCAAGAGCTTCGCATCCGTGTGATTAGTGATGAGAGTGAGGGTAAAAAGAGTGAGGATGAAGAAGAAGAAGAAGAAGAAGAATTGAGTGAGTTGCAAGTTGCCTACAATAGTTTGTATTTTGAATGTTTAAAGACAAGAAGGCAAACTTGAAACTTGAAGCTCAATTGAAAGAGTGTGCCTTAAAAAATAATGATGTATTAGTTGAAGAACATAGGGCACGTGAGAAAATTTTGAAAGAGAAGCTTGAGTATGTTGAGGGTGAGAGAGATAGTCTTAGAGGGTTGATGGAGACTATGAAAAAGGAGATTTTAGAGTTTGAGGATTCTAGACATGTACTTGAATCTAGGATAGGTGAACTTGAGGTGAAATTGAAAGATTCAAGTAAAGTGAAATTTGATTTGGAGTCTAGGTCTGAAAAACTTGATAAGATTTTAGGCACCGTCGAGATAAAAAAGGATAGGGGTGGGATTGGTCTTGAAAAACATGTTGCGCCCATTCCCACACGTGTGAGAGAGCCTCCTAGGATTGTTAAGAAAGAGACACCTAAGGTTGTTAGGAAAGAGCCCCCTAAGAACATCGGGAGAGAACCTCCTAGGATCATTAGGAGAGACCCACCTAGGCAAATTCGGAGAGAGCAATCGAGAAATTTGAGGAGAGGGCCACCTTTAGGTAACACACACCGCCTGATTTACACTTGCACACATTGCGGTAGGCAAGGTCATCTTAGGCGATTTTGTTATAAGCTTTTAAATGAACCTAGGAAGGTTAATAATAGAATAAATTCGATTCCCCACACCCCCACACCTCGTTACACATCGATTTGGGTCAGGAAATCGGATTTAGAGGCTTATGGTTTACTTGTCCACAATTCCCGTTTGCTTGCACGTGATTCACCCCATGTGAAATCTTTTGGTTGGTTGTGTTGGATGTTTGTCATACACTAGCGACGCATCTTGTTATACTCTTTCTAGTGTTATGACTCACTTTGATGCAGCGCACATTGGTATATTTGTTGCATTTGTGTGTTTCGCTACTGATTTAGCACTGTTTTGGATTTGTTTGCCCCTTTTAGGTACTGTTTTCACGAAATTTTTGCACTGGGCAAAACTGTATGATTTTTTGAGAATACTGGGAATTTTTTATTTTCTCGTTCGAGCGAGATGAATTGTCGTTTAAGCGACATCTCTATCTCGCGCAAAGTCACATCTCGCGACATGCCCTCATCGTTCGAGCGACAGAGCGATATCGTTTGAACGACCTGTCTGAAAATTCTATTTTTGCTTCCCTTCTGATTCCAGTACCCGGTGTTCATATGCTTAGATTTTTGGTACTGATGGGTTTGCTTCTGGTCGTTTATATGCAGTTATTCTTGGTATCCATGCTTAATTGATAACACTGCATTACTCATTTATCACATATGCGTTCATTGTGGATTCTCTTGTGTGATTACTGTTTGCTAGCATAGGATGTTGTGCATATCAATATTATATACCTATTGCTGGTTGTATCATTTTGTAGTTATATTTTTAAAAAAATACAAAAAGATTTTATTTTGATAAAAATTTTAAAAATCCAAAAAGATTTGTGTATTTTGTCTACACCATTTATGGATAGGCACTTGGATGACCGAGTCACAGAATCATTCCATTTTTCATGTGGCTATTTGATAGTGTTTTGAGACAATAGGTCAATTCATCCATGTGCTTTATAAAGTTTGGAGTCTTTGAGTTGCTATAGTGTCGCTACCTACATGTTTAACTCACTTTGTCCTTTATTGCACACATGCACGGATTTGTTTGATTATTGTTCTTGACTTATCGCATGTTGGTTGGGTGTTTTCATCTCAATCTTGTCCTTAAAACAAACCAAGTGCAATAATACGAAAGTAATAAAAGTAGTGCATGTAAAAACCATTGCCCGTGAGGAATAAATTGTTTAGTTTGAAAAAATGATGAGTGAACACGGGAAAGGGCTGCGAGTGAATAATAATCACGTCGTGAAAGTCACCGTTTGAAAAGAGCCCACACAAAAAATTAAGGCAATAAAAAGATGAAATATGCCAAAAATTAGGGCCAATAGGTTTTCTCTAAGTTGAGAATTTAGTACCTCTTTAGATATAAAAACAATTGTATTATTATATATGAGGGAGTTTTGGATGGATATATCAATGGGTTTGCACGTCCTTTGAAAAGTTCTCGAAACGGCACTAAATAGTTTTGGACGTTATTGGTGTGGAAATCATTTAGACTTTGATTTGTTGATTTGATTAAGACGATGTCATTTAAATTCAAGAATTTTTACACCTAAGGATTCTTTTGATGTTCATTCATTAGGGGTACACGTATGCATCGTGCACATATGATTGATTGAGTTTATTTACCTATCGAATGTGTTCACACCCATTCATTTCGTTTCCATGACTTGGTTGTTTGAGTTTAAATCCATGGTGTGATTTTTTTTGTATCCTATTTTTGTATAAAAAAATTGAAAATTCCAAAAATAGTTTGTGAAATTTTTGGGGACACACCTTTGCATGCGCGCAGCTTGATCTTTATTTGCTATGCATTTTTATCGTGACGCTCCATGTTTTGATTGTTTCTTTTTATCTATCTATTTGCGGACATCATAAAAAGGGGGAGAAAGAATTATTATATTATGGGGGAGTTTTTGCATTATGGGGGAGATTCGATTTATTAATGCTTTATTCTTATATCATCTTATATCATTTCAAACTCGATACGTCACGAAGGTATTTTGCTTTATCTCATGTGTGTAGGTACATCATTGTTCATTTTTGGATTGCACACCCTGATGAGAAAAGCTTTGAAAGTTTCTGAAGAGCTAAAGATTTGGGAGACATGTCATTTAGTATTCTCAGTTTGACGGTTTAATGGGGATATTATCTTATATGTCATTTGATTGCATAATTCGGATTTGTTTATGTATGTACCGGCATAGACATAGGGGGAGATTTGTAAGGACATAATTTTATAAATGTCCGGGGTAGATTATAGGATTTTTCTGTTTTCTCCTAGATCACAGTTCATATGTCTGATACCGCTACATTCGGCATGTTAACACGATCATCCTCGACGGCCCGTATCCGAATTCAATGCATCCACTTTCTTCACGTGCATCATGCTACATGCAACGTGCTGCTAAGCTCATTCCCACTACTCCACTACGCTCTATCAGTAAAATGTTATATTGGAGTTTTAAATATTTGCATAAATATTTGGGAAATATTTTTGAAAATTATTTTTAAAGTCTGGGTTAATTTTTTATCAAAACTAGAATTTTTCTAAGTGTAGAACGAATGGCCTCGATCGACGAGATCGCTTGAGCGACTTTGCAAGTCGTTCGCGCGAGATATCATGTCGCGCGATATCGTTTGAACGACTTCTGTCCTTCGTTCGAGCGACATGCTATCTCGTTCGAACGAGCCACCGCCTCGATTTTTGTATAAATATCTGATCCCCTTCTAGACATTTTTCAAGTCTTTCTGCAATCTCAATATTCTTTGAAATCTGCCCAGAATAAGACTTCACCTTTTAAGGTTTTCTAAACCTTTTTTATTCACAAAACCGATCCCATATATGTGTGAATCTTTAAACCTTCAAGAAGATTGTTTACTTATCCGGAGTAATTTGTGAGGAAGCCGTTTTCTTCTTCATTGCTGCCCTCCTGGAAAGGGAAAATTCCAGCCGTAACTTGTGGAGGAGTCGTTTTCTTCTTCACTGCTGCCCTCCTGGAAAGGAAAAGTTCCAGCCGAGACATCGGAACCGACACCTGCGGGTATTTCGTATGTCACCCAATTTCAGTGTAATCCATGTAAGCCTTTTTCTTACAAAATTATAGTGAAATAAAAGGTTTTGCCCTTCGGGGTTTTTTCCTGAAATTGTTTGTTTTATCCTACATGCTTTAGTTTATTGGATAAATCATCTAGATGCATGTTTTAGGGTTTAACTAAAATTTGGGATTAATTAAAATTGGATTTTATTTGATAAGTCACAATATTTTCGCTGTAGTGATTCTACAAATTGGTATCAGAGCTTATTTAAGCGATCTCCACTCTACAATGAACCACTGATGCTTTTTTTTCTTATTAGTTTTTTTATGAATTTTATCATTACCCTTTTCAAGTCCCTATATGTGACATCCCGCCCAATTAAATATCGGGTGATCAGTCCTTTATAAAATTTAAAACAGAATGTTCGGTTGGTTCATTCTTAGCATCACTGTAGAAAACATAATAACTTATGCAATCACCTAATATAATTAAGCTAAGTGTCAAAACATTTCTTAATACTTAAAACCAACTAATTACCAAACCAAGTAATTTAATATAAACAATCCACGCATAATTAATAGATATAAATACTGAATCAGAATCACATGCTGAATAGATATGACTGGATAAAATATTCCAGTTCAAAACTCTAAACCAAAACAATAGTAACCATCAATCCAAATGAAAATGAACGAAAAATAAAGCGAACATAATCTCTGAAAGTTGTCCAAGGAATGGGCGCCACATGCCCTAAAGAGAATGTCTATAGAGAATGGAAATGAAATAATCGAGGCGTCTAATACAAAGACCTACAACTTCCACAACAGCTGCAGTACGCCAAGCAATCCGAGTCTCTAAGCCTGATGTCCCTGTGACTGAGCACCTGATATAATACATACATATAGCAAGAGAGAGAAGAGGTACAAGAAACGGGTCAGAGCCCGATGTGTAAAAATATTTATTTAAGCAAGTATTTAAAAATTACAGTTAAGCAAGTATCAAGTGCATGTTAGTTCGAACTCTCACATGAGATTCTCACCTCTCTTCTATTGTGCACGCCTAACGTGTATCTAATTTTCTCCTTAGCTATACCACCCCTATAACTAGTCTGAATTCATCCTAATAGTATTTATCCTCACTATTAGCAAACCCGTATCGCCCATACAATACGTTATCAAATTAGCCTATGTCGAATAGCTAATTAATATATTTTCCCGTTTTCATAATAAATCGATTATACTCTTAAGATTATCTTAACAAATTTACATGCCCGTCTCTACAAGCTATACATAGTAGGTTGATTCACAAACTCACGTACATATATACATATAGTCACATCTGCCCTATATATATATATATATATATATATATATATATATATATATATATATATATATATATATATATATATATATATATATATAATAATACTGCACCCCCCGGGCTATGATCCATTAGCGCGCCTAACCAAAATGTCGTACCCCCGGGTTATCACCCATTAGTACTCTTATTTAAATAATCTTGTACCCTCGGGTTATCACCCATTAGTACACTTATAATTCATTCTTGTACACCCGGGTCATCACCCATTAGTACACTTAATAATAAGATTCTTACACCCCCGGGTTATCACCCATTAGTGCCTTATATAATAATAATACATAATAGGCATACACACATCCTATTATAATTTATAGGTATCTCCCTCACCTACATATATACTTCTCTTACGTATTTTTATTTCAACATTTCGTAATACAGTTATTGAGATTATTATCCCTCTCGTAATCTCTAAGGTACATTCTCTCCGTACCGAATTCATTAAAGTATTTAGTCGCTCATACTTTTTTCGAAATTCTGCCTTACTTAAGTTTATTACTTGGAAATTTATTTCTCTTCCATGAACCAATAAACTCAAAACTGGATTCTAAAAAATTCCCAAAATTTCACTCTGTCGCTCGAACCAGATGGCATGTCATTTGAACGACTTCCGCATGTCGCTCGAACGACTTCGCGCGAGATGCAATCTCGCTAGAACGACTTCGTGCGACTTCGCGCGAGATTTCGCTGTTCGTCTCCTGCCTAGATTTTTCAGCATTTTTCCACCATTTTTAACCCTAAAACTTCTCATTCAACATCCCAAACTCCAAACAACTTGTTCTAAATCGAACCCCATTAATAATATATGAATTCTAACATCCTAGAATCATCAATTCATTACGAATCATTCATAAAACACGAAATCCCAAATTTAATTTATCAAAACCCTAGTTCTTCCAATTCATATACAAGAACCTATAATTTCCAGACCTGCTCTACGTATAAGTTCCTAAAAACGTGATTTTTAGTCTACATACATGAAGGGTTTCGATTTAATAAATTTCAGAGTCAATTTACGTATCCAAAATCCTCAATTTCATCATTTTTATGAACCAAAACATATTCCTAACAGTCCTATACTAACATGAGTATGATAAATACTGAAAAATAGCAAGTTATAAACACTTGCCTTGAATTAGTCGTCTGATTTCTTGACTTTGTTGGTATGGGTGTGTTCCCCTTGTCCCGATCTACACGGTGGTGGTGTTCGTTGTGCAAAATGGTGTTAATTTGGCCCTCTTCTCTTGGAAATAACTCTCCCTCACACTTCCTATGGCCGTTCTTACTTCCTGTAGCTTTCTAACCCTAATGTACTTCCTTTTGATGATATTTTAACTCTTAATTTTTGTCCATCAATTAAGCCTAAAAATTCAATTTACCATAATGCCCTCTTGGGGTGCCGGTTAGGCCTAAAATTGCCCCGGGACCCAAACTAAACACCTGAGTATACTATTTTGACTAGCTCGACCCTTATGGACTCAACAGTACACTCTAAATGATCATACGAGTTACTAAAAATAATTGATATATTTATTCCACCAAATTAGTCCCGACACGACTCACACGCGCTTCTGACTTAATTCAGTAAACTGTCGTATTATTCTCTTTCTCGATAAGTTATCAGAGTATATAATTCCATATTACATATCACACAGTAATATTAAATCAATAAGTATTAACCCTTGGCACGCTAGTTAATATTTATTTTTATTAGATTCGGATTAATTAATAATTTAATTCTCACATTTAAATTCAATTAATCCCTCTGTAATAATTATTCCCATAATTATTTAAATCATCAAAAATATGGGGTATTACACTATATATCATAATAACGTCTTTAATTAATAATATGTGCTCTGTTGGTCTATTTTTTTGTGCAATTTTGGTATCTTTGAGTGCAATAGTTTTTTGTGCAATAATCCTTATTCTAATGTTTTGTGCAACGATAGCCCTTGCTCTGTTGGACTGCTTGTTTAGAACTGGAAGATTTGATAGAAATTATATTTGAATAAGATCAAAGTAAATGATATAATTGATATAATTACAGGTCAAGAAGTAATATCTTTTATGGAAAATAGGCCTTCATTTCTATTTACAACCTTCATATTGTGGCACTCTTATTCATGGTTCGGAAAATAAGCCTTAATTATTCGCTTCGACTTGGTTACAGAGACTAGGCCACTCCTTCCTATACACACCTACCTATATATTTATTGTATTAATTTCACTCTGCATGACTTATAAATTTCTTTTACGAAAACATCTGAAATACGAGCAATCCGCTGAGCAGCGAAGCCAAGTAATGGAATCCTATGCTTTTTCTTCAAAAATTGTTACATGGGCAGTTGTTTTGAGTACTCTCATAAAAAAACCTTGGATTAATATGGCAGGACTACGAGGGTTGTAAATCCTGGAATGGGCCTCAAACTTTAGATGTGAAGTTGCCAATTTAAAATTTGAACCAAATGAGCACTGATAGCAGTGTTGATTCTAATTTTCTTTTGCTTACAATTTCTATGTTATTCAGATGGGAGCGATTGAAACTAGCTTCGAAGATGTCCAAAATGTATTTTGTAAAGTTTATTTTGGGTTGTATGCACATTTGGAATTTGTTGGGTCATTTGGTTTGCTCCATTAAATTTAGTATGTGATGCATGATGTTTCTATCTGCGGGTTCTTTCTTAATGATTGTGTTCTTTTCTGTAATGACTGCATAAATTTATTTGGTTTCTATAGGGGACAAACAGCCGCTATCATGGGAAATGCGTGTGAGAGTTGCATACCATATTGCACAGACTCTTGATCACTGCAATGCTTAAAATAGGAAAATCTATCATGATTTGAATGCATACAGGATTCTTTTTGATGAGGTACACACTTGAACATGACAAGTTATTTTGTATTAAATTTTTTTCATATATATAAAGGATTTGTGGAATACTATATGATTTTGTAGGTTACAAATTAATGCTTCTATTATATATTTAGCACCTTATTATTTCCATATCTCATGGAGATGTAATTTTGTCCTGTAAAATACTCTTGCAGTCAAACTTTGCATATGAAAGAATTGATTCATGTAAACTGTAGCAATTAAAATTCTAATACAATGACAATCATATTGTATAGGCACAGTGGTAATTCCTGTATCTCAGTCCTGTTGCTCTGAAATGAAGTCAACATGAATGTATTTCTTCAACAAATGAGAGTTGTAAGGGTGGGGAAAAACTAAGGATATTTCTTAAACAAGCAGGGTAGAAGCAGTCTAAATTTTCAAAAAGAGATATTAGCCTTGATCATAGTGTTTTTTTCGGAGCATATAAAGATTAAAATCGGTTGAACAAAATGTTGCACAAAACATACCCACAGATATTTCGTAGTCAAAGTTCTACATTTTATTTTACTCACGACAACCTCTTTTTGAATAGTTCAAATTAGGAATGCTAAAAAACAGTTTGGCGTACAAGATAATTGAAATTATTAAGTATTGATGAGGTTCCTGATACTCATTAGTTTTTTTCTTATCTCAAGTTTCTATTTCAAGTCCTATAATGGGTAAAGAAAAGTTTCACATCAACATCGTGGTCATTGGCTATGTTAGATTTGTGACACCTAGCCTAATTAAATTTAGGGTGATCAGTCCTCTACCAATTCAAAACAGGATATTCAGTTGGTTCATTCTTAGCATGACTGTCGAAAAACTTTTTAACATATTAATCACCTAATATAAAATTAAGCTAAGTGTCAAAACATTTTTAATTTTAGTAAAACCAACTAAATCCATTTCTTTCCATCTTAAAATATAAACCATTTAACTCCGCTACAAACCAACAATGAATTATAAACCATTAACATACAAAGGAATATAATAAGTATTGAAAAAGAATCAAATACCGAACTAAATAAGACTGGGTTAAACTCCCAGTTCAAAACTTCAAACCATAAACTAAACTGAATACAATACCTCCGATGAAGAACTAGAAGTGGGAGACATATGCCCTAAACAAAAGTCTAGATGAAACGGAATGTAAAGGATAGATGCATCTACTATAGGGACCTACATCTTCCACAACAGCTGCATCACGTCAAGCAATCCAAATCTCTAAATCTGATACTCATGTGGCTGAGCACCCGATATAATACACACATATAGCAAAAGAGAGAAGATATACAAGAAACGGGTCAGAGCCCGATGTGTAAATTATTTAGCAAGTATTTAAAACTGGTTCTTAAAATAAGTCTTATACACATGTTAGTTATTGAACTCTCACGTGAGTTTCTCACCTCTCGTCTATTGTGCATGACTTACGTACATCTAATCTCCCCCTAGTTATACCTCCCAGTCTAACTAGTCAGAAACCATACTAATACTAACTATGCTCACTAGTAGCATTCAAGTATTGTCCATACAATACGCTAATCAGATAGTTTATCTCACATACTAAGTTTCATTATTCGAACTTTGAATGGTTAATCTTTTATCCACTAAGAATATTTTATTTCTCATTTCCATTTTATCTACTAGTATCGCAAAGTAGAAAGTTACCCAAGTACATTCATACATATATATAGTCTCATCATCCCTATATATACACACTAGTCATGTAACCTTAGGTTAAGACGGCTTGGTGCAATGTAATGATTATTATTATTACCAAGTCTACAAATTTCACAGAGTAGAAATATTCACAAGTTCATATATATATATAGTCACATCATCCCTATACATATATATATATATATATATATACTAATCCTACACCCCCGGGCTAAGACCCATTAGTGCACCTATCCAGAAAATCCCGCATCCTCGGGTTAGCACCCATTAATGCGCCTATCAATAATAATTCAGCATCCCCGAGTTATCACCCATTAGTGCGCCTAACAATAGAATCTTGCATCCCCAGGTTAGCACCCATTAATGCACCTATCAATATTAATCCAGCACCCCCGGGTTATCACCCATTAGTGCGCCTAACAATAATCATCCTTGTACCCCCGGGTTATCACCCATTAGTACACTTAACAATAGAGTTTTTGCACCCCCGAGTTATCACTCATTAGTGCGCTTAACTATAAGGTTCTTGCACCCCCGGGTTATCACCCATTAGTGCTCTTAACGATAATATCACATAATAGGCATACACACATCCTATTATAATTTATAGGTATTTCTCCAACCTACATATATACTCCTCATACGTATTTTAACCTCATCACTACGTATAGTATAAATATTTAGATTACTATCTCTCTCATAATCTCCAAGGTACATTCTCTCTATACCGAAATAATTCAAGTATTAATTCCCGCATACCTTTCCCGAAATTCTGTCCCATTTGAATTTACTATTTGGCAGTTTCTCTCACTCCAATAAACCAACAAACTCAAAACTGGACTTTGAGAAAATCCCCAAATATTCCCTCTGTTGCTCTAACTAGAAGGGTTGTCGTTTGAACGACTTTCACGTGTCGTTCGAGCGACTTCGCGCGAGATGCCATCTCGCTCCAACGACTTCGCGCTAGATCGCGCGAGATGTCACTGTTCGTCTTCTTTCCCAAAATTCTGCATTTTCCCACCATTTATGAACCTAGAAACCTCTAAGATTCAACACCCAACACCTCATCATCAATACCCATCAACCCTAACAGGTTATAAATCATTCCTAACCTCCTAGGATCATTAATTCGTCATAAATCATCATAACTATATAAAATCCCCAAATCAATTCATATGAACCTTAGTTTCCAAATTTTCAATTAAAGAACCTAATCAACCCAGATTCGTTCATCAATATATTATTCAATTTCGTAGTTCATCCTCTACATTCATGACAAAATATTCACAACTAATTACCCCAACCTCTAATCATCATTTAACCTCCAATTTTCACCCAATTAACATGTAAATCAAGGATTGAATTCACCTACACTAACATGAGTATGATTATTGCTAAAGAAAGCAAGTAATAAACACTTGCCTCGAATATGATGGTCTGATCCATTGGTGATGTTGGTATATACGCATTCCTCTTTTCTCGATCTACGCGTTGGTGTCACGGTTGTGCAAGGTGAGGATAATTTGGCCTTCCCTATTGGAATTTGGTTCTCCCTCACACCCTCCATGGCCGTTCTTGATTTGTGTAACTTAACGCTAATAGAAACTCCCGTAGATGATATAATAATTCTCTAATTTTCATCCATTAATTAAATCCGAAAATAAAATTTACCATAATGCCCTCTCGGGACGCCGGTTAGGCCTAAAATTGCCCTGGGCCCAAACTAAACACTCGGGTATACTATTTTGACTATCTCGACCCTTCCGGACTCAATGACGCACTCGAAATGACCATACGAGTTAATAAAAATAATTTCTCTTTTTATTCTATTCAATTAGTCCCGACACGACTCATACGCGTGTCAGACTTAAATTACCAAATTATCGTATTTCTCACTTTCGACAATTTTTCAAATGTTATAATTCCATATTATATATCACACAGTAATATTCAATAATTCTCAACAATAAGTATTAACCCTTGGCATGCTAGTTAATAATTATTTTAATCCGGATTAATAACAAATTTATTTCTCACATTTTAATTTAATTAATCCAACAACAATAATTAATCGCATACTATTCCCATAATAATAATTAATCACATAATTATTTAAATCATCGAAAATATGGGGTGTTACATACTCCCCACCTTAAATCGGAATTTCGTCCCGAAATTCGGAAAAAGTATACCAGGTAGAGACAACGCTGTAAAAGTATTGCGCATCTCATCCCGGTGCTCACAAGTAAGTTACTCCGTACCACCCATGTAGTACGCTATCGAATACCCTTAATAATGAACACTTCACATGTGTTTGATTTAAACTCCAGGTTACGCTGTTATGTAGGCTCCTCCCTTAGCCTTACCGTTTAAGTTTCACTACTTACTATATTTTAGATATTCACTATCTAGTCTTCTACTATTTACACCTTAGTAGATTTGTTTTTCCAGATACATACAACCTCGCCTCGTGTCGTTCATACAAGTAAATTGGTTGTGCAATATATATTTCACACACAATATATACGATAATATCGATTCTTCTCCGACATTTGTAATCATAATTGGTCCCCCACCTTTAACTATCAAGTAGGACAACAACAAAGTTTACCGTGCCATATTTCTACTGGCTCTCGGCCCAAATGTGAACTTATAGAAGTTATTTGGACACAAACTCCACTAGTGGAAGGTACTACTCTCGTCCTCCCCTAAGATCTCAGGGTCCACATAAAATTTTCTCTCCTGCATCCGATTAGATCGCTTGTCCTGCCCATCCCTCTATGGGTGTTAGGCCGTACTCAATCGCATCTTAGTACCTATAATCTTACTATCTCAGCTACATGAGAAGATCCTTGGGGATACTCTTTCATTCTCTAGTGGAAGGAGCCCCTACTGGTTTCGAATTGTCCGCCCTTTTTCTAACAGTCAGCTGACCCACTGGAAGACTAACTTTAAAAATTACTCTATATTAAACCCATTACCACTGTTATTTGTATTATGATATATTTTGTATTCTCTTGAATGTACTTCTAATCGTGATGCGTGTGACTTTGTCGTACCGTGTGACACAAGTCTCTTTTCCTGCTCAAAATCTCAGTTTATTTTGAAACGTAAGTCTCTGACAAAACTTAGTGAATAAGCTTCGGCTTACCCGACTACATGTTATCGAATTCACAAGATAATCATAATACACCGTTTGATTCAATCTCCTAGGGCGCCCATACACCCTATGCCTCACGCATCATTATACAAAAGACATAAAATTTTCTTACTTCAATTCTTGCACACTCGGTATGATGACGTGGTAGGGGTACACTCAACCACCCCACTAGTCAAAACTTAATCAATCCTTCAATGGTATCATTGCTCCATTCCGAATAATACTAAGTCTAGGCAACTCTATTGGCCTTAAGTTATAAAATAATTATTAACTCTCAATTATATTCCTTTATAGGTATAATAATCCACATACAAAACTTATGTACTATCGACCAAACTTCTCTCCCACTCCCGACATTTGTTAGTTTCATGCGTGGGATGTCTCGCAAAGCGGAATCCAAATAAGAAACCCCCCCGATACACTACTATCTAACCTAGCCGGTTGTCGAGGTTCGTAAGGCCTTCAGTACATACTATGTACTTTCCCACAATCTACGTATTGTGACATAAAAGTTTACTCGTCCACTCTCATGTCCCTAAAAGTGCAACGTGAAGCATGGAGCCCTCGTTATCCCAAGTACTTGGCGCTATAAATATATAACGAGCTATATTTCACCCGTCGATAATAACACAATGTATTCTAAGTCTTAACAGAAAAATAAATTCCTATGCTCAGGAATCACATATAATTAAACACTAAACTCGCTGAGGTCTATAATACCACGAAAGTTTCATATATACTCATATTTGGGCCCAATCCTATTTTAGGTGGCGCCACACAAAACTAAGATCACTCCTCCCGGAGTATCCGGCACGACAGTCATATCACTACATTTTTACTATCGTTTAACCATGCGGTAATTAATCACTACACATTACCATAATAAACTCTACTAAAGCTAACTCAATGCAGCGGTAAATTATAACAACAAAACATATTCTTAGGGCCCATCCGGTTCACTCACGGGCAATCATCAAAATGACATGCTATCAACGAGAAATACGTTTGTAACAAGACTGTTAAAACTAATGTTCCCATTAAATTCGACCCGCACGCGAAGTTTAGGGTTTCCCATTTACATAAAAGTTATGTCACACCCATGTCACTAGAATCTGTCCTTTACTCACAAAGAAGAAGCAAAACATCGTCGGTCTCGCCAAATCACATGGTCTTAGCACGTGGTTGCCATCACGACCCATAAACATCTGCAATCGTCATACATCCTAGGATTTCATCCTATAGTTGTTCTCTTTCACCATGGACAATTTATTTCATCATGTGGATTTCGTGCCCACTATTGAAACGTTGGCCCAAACTCTCTAGGCCTCAATTATAGCTTTATTGAACTCCCGTTTACATCCCGGGCCCCATAGATCCTAACATACTGTTTGTACTATTAACGAGGACTCTACTGGTCCATCCTGAACCCATCACTCTCGGGTTATAAATTTCCTGGGCCTAATTCTCTTGACCCTAATTTCTTTCGCTGGAAGTCTCGCTCCTCTAGTTGTTATGCCTAATTGGCACGATTTACCATTTCTAATCTTTTCGGTCTCACTTCTTAATATTGGACACCTTCAACACTTGTAGTTCTACTTCCTGCACATAAGGAAACCTTCACGAACCATTTCCCCATCACTGGTCCCATTGACCATTTTGGGAATGTCCTTCTCTCAGATCGAGTAGTCTTAACTTACTGGATACGCTGGCCTTTCAAAACTATGGTTGGCCTCCGCGACCCGGACTGACTTCATCGTCTCTTTGTAGGAAGTTAATCAATCAAAATCACCTAAATGAGTTCCCTATTGGGCACACTCTCAGGTGGTGTTTCACTAACATCGTTATGTTCAGTTCTGCCCTTCAGACGGATTCTCTAACCCTCTTTGCTCACTTCTTATGGTAAGAATGTAATCACTAACAACTGTATAACTTTGAAGACATCAACATTAGTCATCCTAGCTAGATTTCTCATCTATACTTGTATTCTACTCACGGGTTCTTTATCAACTATAAACCCTTTGGATAATTTATGCCCCTCTTCTAGGTACGAATTTCATTATGCAATTTAACCTTTCTCTCACGATCGGTTTCTATCTTATCTATTGTGTTAAACATTAAAATTTCACTCGCATTTTGTTACCACATCAAATAGAAGACCTTACGATTAAATCGTACCCAAATTTCTCTCTAAATTTTGAACACACTTCTTCATGTATGGTGGTTGTCTCCAATCACTACATGATGCTCCCAAGAGCTATAGATTTTAACTCCAAATTTAATTATAAGTGTCGTCATACCCCACTCTACACCATTGCCTTCGGATTTTCTACTTCCGCTGGTCTGCATTTTTTCATTTTCTTCTCCGCATTTTCACCGATGGGTTTTCAAAAGAGTCCTTCTGATTTCCCCTTTATCGACTATGCTAGGTGGTCCTGAAATCACTCAGTCGTTATCTATGGCTGTGTCCTGGGAACCCACAGTTCCCGAGTGACGATTTTACTATCTCTTGCTTAAGTAATCCTCATGGTGATTTTTGTCTCGATCACTCTTTTCCGATTGCTCTATGTCTTCTGTTGAGCTTCTTCTCCCGCAGTTCTTCTTACGGCCCTTGCTGGTCATCCTAAAATATTCGGTGTTTGAATCATACAGAATTTCGTATAATGAGTCACATCCATTATAACTCGTAGCAGGAGAACGTAAGTTACATACGTAAGGGAACACAACAATCCTATCACAAGGCTCTACATCAAAGAACGATACGCTGAAACGTAATAAGCCTCACATATCCTAAGAACACTAGAACCTGATGCTCTGATACCACCTGTGACACTCCTCCCAATTAAATATAGGGTGATCAGTCCTCTACCAATTCAAAACAGGACATTCAGTTGGTTCATTCTTAGCATCACTGTCGAAAAACTTTTTAACATATTAATCACCTAATATAAAATTAAGCTAAGTGTCAAAACATTTTCAATTTTAATAAAACCAAGTAAATCCATTTCTTTCCATCTTAAAATATAAACCATTTAACTTCTCTACAATACAAGAATGAATTATAAACCATCAACATACAAAGGAATATAATAGGTACTGAACAACAATCAAATACTGAACAAAATAAGACTGGGTTAAACTCCCAGTTCAAAACTTCAAACCATAAACTAAACTGAATACAATAACTCCGATGAAGAACTAGAAGTGAGCGACATATGCCCTAAACAAAAATCTAGATGAAACTGAATGGAAAGGATAGATGCGTCTACTGCAAGGACCTACAGCTTCCACAACAGCTGCATCATGTCAAGCAATCCAAATCCCTAAATCTGATACTCTTGTGGCTGAGCACCTGATATAATACATGCATATAGCAAAAGAGAGAAGAGATACAAGAAACGGGTCAGAGCTCGATGTGTAAAAATGATTTAGCAAGTATTTAAAACTGGTTCTTAAAATAAGTCTTATACGCATGTTAGTTATCAAACTATCACATGAGTTTCTCACCTCTCGTCTATTGTGCACGCTTAACATACATCTAATCTCCCCTAGTTATACATCCCAATCTAACTAGTCAGAAGCCATACTAATACTAACTATGCTCACTAGTAGCATTCTCGCATCGCCCATACAATATGCTAATCAGATAGTTTATCCCACATACTAAGTTTCATAATTCACCGTTTGAATGGTTAATCTTTTATCCACTAAAATTATTTTATTTCTCATTTCCATTTTATCTACTAGTCTCACAAAGTAGAAAGTTACCCAAGTACACTCATATATATATATAGTCTCATCATCCCTATATATACACACTAGTCATGTACCCTTAGGTTAAGACCACTTGGTGCAATGTAATGATTATTATTATTACCAAGTCTACAAATTTCACAGAGTAGAAATATTCACAAGTTCATATATATATATAGTCACATCATCCCTATACATATATATATATATATATATATATATATAATAATGCTCTTGTGCGGACTAGTCCGCATTTTAAGATTGCGGATCGGACATGTGTCACCTAACGGTGCGCCTAGAAATTATCGCCTAAATTATAGGCAGACTCTCTCGCTTTTCTGGGCTCACCACCAGGTGACACGTGTCCAGTCCGCACTCTTCAAATGCGGACTAGTCCGCACAAGAGCTGGACTGTATATATATATATATATATACTAATCCTGCACCCCCGGGCTAAGACCCATTAGTGCACCTATCCAGAAAATCTCGCATCCTCGGGTTAGCACCCATTAATGCACCTATCAATAATAATTCAGCATCCCCGAGTTATCACCCATTAGTGCGCCTAACAATAGAATCTTGCATCCCCAGGTTAGCACCCATTAATGCACCTATCAATATTAATCCAGCACCCCCGGGTTATCACCCATTAGTGCGCCTAACAATAATCATCCTTGTACCCCCGGGTTATCACCCATTAGTACACTTAACAATAGAGTTTCTGCACCCCCGAGTTATCACTCATTAGTGCGCTTAACTATAAGGTTCTTGCACCCCCGGGTTATAACCCATTAGTGCTCTTAACAATAATATCACATAATAGGCTTACACACATCCTATTATAATTTATAGGTATTTCTCCAACCTACATACATACTCCTCATACGTATTTTAACCTCATCACTACGTATAGTATAAATATTTAGATTACTATCTCTCTCATAATCTCCAAGGTACATTCTCTCTATACCGAAATAATTCAAGTATTAATTCCCGCATACCTTTCCCAAAATTCTGTCCTATTTGAATTTACTATTTGGCAGTTTCTCTCACTCCAATAAACCAGCAAACTCAAAACTAGACTTTGAAAAATATCCCCAAAAATTCCCTCTGTCGCTCGAACCACAAGGGTTGTCGTTTGAACGACTTCCACGTGTCGTTCGAGCGACTTCGCGCGAGATTCCATCTCGCTCAAACGAGTTCGCGTGAGATGCCATCGCGCTAGAATGACTTCGCGCGAGATCGCGCGAGATGTCACTGTTCGTCTTCTTTCCCAAAATTCTGCATTTTCCACCATTTATGAACCTAGAAACCTCTAAGATTCAACGCCCAACGCCTCATCATCAATAACCATCAACCCTAACAGGTTATAAATCATTCATAACCTCCTAGGATCATTAATTCGTCATAAATCATCATAACTATATAAAATCCCCAAATCAATTCATATGAACCCTAGTTTCCAAATTTTCAATTAAAGAACCTAATCAACCCAGATTCGTTCATCAATATATAATTCAATTTCATAGTTCATCCTCTACATTCATGACAAAATATTCACAACTAGTTACCCCAACCTCTAATCATCATTTAACCTCCAATTTTCACCCAATTAATTTGTAAATCAAGGACTGAATTCACCTACACTAACATGAGTATGATTATTGCTAAAGAAAGCAAGTTATAAACACTTGCCTCGAATATGATGGTCTGATCCGTTGGTAATGTTGGTATATACGCGTTTCTCTCTTCTCAATCTACGCATTGATGGTCACGATTGTGCAGGGTGAGGATAATTTAGCCTTCCCTCTTGGAATTTGGTTCTCCCTCACACCCTCCATGGCTGTTCTTGATTTGCGTAACTTAACCCTAATGGAAACTCTCGTAGATGATATAATTATTCTCTAATTTTTGTCCATTAATTAAACCCAAAAATACAATTTACCGTAATGCCCTCTCGGGACGCCGATTAGGCCTAAAATTTCTCCGGGGCCCAAACTTAACACCCGGATATACTATTTTGACTATCTCGACCCTTTCGGACTCAATGACGCACTTGAAATGACCATACGAGTTAATAAAAATAATTTCTCTTTTTATTCTATTTAATTAGTCCCGACACGACTCACACGCGTGTCAGACTTAAATTACCAAACTGTCGTATTTCTCACTTTCAACAATTTATCAAATGTTATAATTCCATATAATATTCAATAATTCTCAACAATAAGTATTAACCCTTGGCACACTAGTTAATAATTATTTTAACCCGGATTAATAACAAATTTATTTCTCACATTTTAATTTAATTAATCCAATAACAATAATTAATCGCATATTATTCCCATAATAATAATTAATCACATAATTATTTAAATCGTCGAAAATACGGGGTGTTACATGACTCTGGAAAATCAACCACCACTGGTCACTTGATCTACAAGCTTGGGGAAACAAAAGTTTCACATCAAGATTATTATGAGTGGTGATGGTTATCTTGGCCATTCTTAGGATTAAGTATCATGTGGAATCATATTTTGAACACAATCATTTTTTATAAGTTTGGCACACTTCAAATAAATATATAGTTTTTGACATTGTTTATGCATATATAGTGTTTGGATTATTGAGTTTATAGCTTGGGGTCTTTGTGTTTTGTTTTATGTTCGCAATTAGACACTTTTTTATACTTTTGGAGTATATGGGATTTAGAATTAGGATTCTACAATGGCGTGTTTTGGGAAACAAATGTATATACCTAAAAATAGAGAATAAATGTTCATTTAGTTTGAAAATATGAATTAATTTTTCCTTTATCTAACTATATTTTTTCTTTGCCTATGTAGGTGTTCACTACTGCAAGAAAGGACCAAATTGACCTACGTTCCAGTATATTAAGTACCATAAGAATTCAAACACCATTGTTGGTACATTGCATACTATTTGTATAATTTTTACAGACGATTACTATTGTCGTTTGTAGTTTATTTGTTGTCTTCAGTAGAGTGGATAGTTTTATAAACAGGAAGAAGGAATATTATATAGGGAAGAGAGAAAGGGTGTTGCTAGTTTTTGGGTTATTTTCATTACACATAATACTATTGTATATTTAACTTGCAAATTATGTTGTAAAAGTTTGTTTTCTTGATTGGTTTACTTACCTTGGTGCCTTGCTATGAGTTTGTGTTAAAGTTGGAAGCTTTTCATTTCCCTTTTTAGTTTGAAATGTGATTAGATTGTTCGTGTTTATTTTCGAATTGATTAGTTTGAAATATGATTAGGCCACTATTTTTGTATATGTTCTTAGGATTTAATTAGTGTTCCTGATTTTAAATTCAGAATAGTGGATCTTGAAAAATATATATTTTTTTAAATATGTACTAAGATTAGTAACATAATTTTACCGTTACTAATTTTGAATTTTTCTGTTACTATTAATAACATAATTTTACTGTTGCTAATTTTGAATTTTACCGTTTGTATTAGTAACAAAATTTTACCGTTGCTAATCTCGAATGTTTCGTTACTATTAGTAACATAAATTTTTCGTTACTATTAGTAACAGAACTTTAGCGTTACTAATTCTTAATTTTACCGTTACTAGTAGTAACAGAATTTTACTGTTACAAATCTTAAATTTTACCGTTACAATTAGTAACAGAATTTTATCGTTACTAATTCTGAATTTTACCGTTACTATTAGTAACAGAATTTTACCGTTACTAACTTCGTGCCCCACGCCTTTTTTCAAACAGAAAAATTGTGTTACTAATATTTTTAGTAACGGTAAAATTGTGTTACTAATGGCATGTTTTGGTGTAGTGCAACCTGTAAGAAAGATGTGCAATGGCTGATTGGATGAGTAACAACACTAAACAGATTCGTGTCCCGAACTACAGATAGGTGTCTGTCGTTCTTCAAGGTACTCAGAAAAAGCTTTAAATGGAACGAAGAATGTGAAAAAGCTTTTATGAAGTTGAAAAAGTATTTGGGGTCACCTCCACTGCTCTCCCGACCAATAACAGGTGAGAAATTGTACTTGTACTTAGCTATTTTTGAGTCAGTCGTGAGTTCTGCATTGATCCAAGAAGATAATAGAGTTTAAAAACTCGTCTACTATACCAATAAGGATTTTCGAGGAGCAAAAATCAGGTACCCTCATTTGGATAAATTAGCATTGATTGAAGCATCCAGATGCATAAAACTTTATTTCCAAGCCTATACAATCATAGTTTACACTAATATGCCTCTAAGGCAGGCTTTGCATAAACCAAAGAAATCTGGTAGATTAATGTATTGGGTTGTGGAATTAGGGGAGTATGATATCGTATATGAACTAAGGTCTTCTTTGAAAGGCCAAGCAGTGGAAGATTTTACAGCTGAGTTCACTTATTCTGAGATCCCTGAGCAACAAAGTGAACAGACTGAACAAGAATCAGGAGGATGTGATGTTAATAAGAAAGCTCATTGAGGAACTTTTAACGAAAGAAGCAGTTACCGACCTACCAGATTCCTCTTCCTGAACACAGGAGATGACCAGGAAGTACAAATAAGCAAAAGGGAAAATATTCCACTATGGGAGTTTAACAGACCAAGCATTTGATAACAACACCCCAGTATGGAATTTATATGTTGATGGGTCATCTTGTGTAACCGACAGTGGAGCAGGTATAATACTTAACACTCCTGATGGTATTGATATTGAGTATGCCCTGCGTTTTCAATTCCAGGCTTCAAACAACTAAGCAGAGTATGAAGACCTCATTATGGGCTTAAGTTTAGCCCAATCATTGAGTGTCGAGCAAGTTGTAGCACACAGTGACTATCGGCTGGTGGTGAACCAAATACTAAGTTTATATGGAGCTAAAGGAGAATTAATTGTCAGGTTTCTATCCCAGACGATGGAAGTAATTACAAAACTACCAGTTGTTCGGATGCATAGAATCCCAAGGTTTGAGAACGCCCGAGCTGATGCCCTTTCTCGGCTAGCCTTAGCTACTAGGATTGAACTTCAACGAACTATCCCTATTGAGATTTTGGCCAATAAGAGCATAGATGAAGATTTGATGATCAATTTTATTTCCATAGATATGGGGCCATCATGGATGGATCCCATTAGAGCATATATTGAAGAGGGAACTCTACCAGCAGATATGGTGGAAGCCAAGAAGCTGAAGTATAAAGCTTCTCGGTATGTGTTAGACAAAGGTGATTTGTATAAGAGAGGACTAATAACCAATTTGCAACGCTGTGTGCTTCCCTCAGAGGTTCAAAACTTAATTCAGGAGGTGCATCAAGGATCATATGGAGCTCACATAGCTAGGAGAACACTTCTATAGAGAATCAGTGCACAAGGATATTACTGGCCAATAATGCGAGCAGATCGTGCAACCTTTGCCAAGAAATGTGATAAATGTCAAATATTTTTCACCATTCAAAAAACTACACATGCTGCTCTCACTCCAATCACTTCACCATGACCATTTTCCATGTGGGGTATAAACTTGGTCGGACCACTACCGACCACCCGAGGAAGATTGAAATATTTAGTTGTCACAGTGGATTATTTTACAAAATGGGTTGAGGCAGAGCCTTTGATAGACATGCCTTATGAAAAGGTCTATCAGTTCATATGGAAAAGCATCATCTGTAGATACGGGTTGCCCTATGCTTTTATTACCGACCATGAAACACAATTTGACAATGATGAATTCGTAACTTACTGTGCTCAGTCCAATATTCAAAAATTGCATTTAACTCCAGGACATCCTCAGAGTAATGGACAAATTGAAGTTACGAACATAACTTTTCTTGACGGGTTGAAAAAAATGCTTGATGATGCCAAGGGAAACTAGATAAATGAGCTACATTCTGTCTTATGGGCATACCAAACAACCCCGAGAACAATAACTGGAGAATTCACATATTTGTTAGCATTTGGGACTAAAGCTATCATACCTGCTGAGCTGGGCTTACCATCCCATAGAGTTTTAAATTTTAATTCTCCTATAAGTGACCTAATGAAAAAGATTAATCTAGATATGTTGGAAGAGGTAAAAGAAGATGTTGCCCTGAGAAATGCAGCCTACCAACAGAGAACAACCCATTTTTACAATAAAAGGATGAAACCATCCAACTTGAAGGAAGGAGATTATGTGCTGAAAAAAGTGCTGCAGAAAAATAACATGCTTGAGGCAAATTGGCATGGGTTATACCGTATTTCAGCAGTCATCTAAACTGGAACTTATCGAATTGAAACCTTGGAAGGCGAAGAATTCAAAAACCCATGGCATGCTGAGCATCTAAAAAAAATATTACCAATGATGTTATCAGTTGTAATCCGTTTGCAATCAAATTTCAGTATCAATAAAATACTCTGTTCTTTCAATTTTTATTGTTAAAATTTTTGTAAGTACCAGTGCTATGCAGTACTATAAGAGTTATTGCCAAATATTGTTGCTCGGTTTAAGAAAATCTTTTCCTAAAAGTTGCTCAGAAAAGCCACAAACTTCGTAAGAATACAAGAGAGTTGCTCGGCACAAGCAATAAGTTGCTCAAAAAATCCACAAACTTGATCGTTAATATGCAAAGTCCAAGTCAACGGGATGCTAAGTCCTCAAGAAACTTGGTCCACAAACATAACGATAAAACAAGATCTTTATCCTACTGGGCAAAATGCAGGAAGAACCTTGCAAAGATTACTCAAGAGGAATGTAAGCACATATTCCACAAACACTTGGTCACACCACTGGTATCTAACGTAAAAACCTAGCACTTGGGTGTATTAGTAAAACCTTTAAAGATACATGGGCAACTAGCTCTAAATTTAGATTCTAATATAAGTATGCTAATAAAACTTATATATTCATCTACCTAGCTCTAAATTTATATTTTAATCTAAGTATGCTAGTAGAACATCTGCATTCATTGGTAATTGATACTCAACCTAGATTTTAATCGAAGTGTATCAATAGAACCAATGACAAAGAAAGCATTAACATTCAATACAAGATAAGTTGATTAAATTTCCATTTCATTAAATCAAATTAATTATATGACTGTGTTAACAAAACAAAGTACAAAGCTTCATTCTACAGGATGTTTCCCTTCAACTTTAGAAACATGATCCATTCCAGCAGGAGGATTATCTAAAGTGTAAGGAGAATTAATGAAGTTAAAATCCTGAAGCATTCTGGCATTGTCGCTACTGTGACGATTAATCAAGTGAGGAGGTCGAACTATCTCTAATTCACCATGAAGCTCATAATCTCCCAAGTACTTTGAAATCAATCATTGAGGAATACGTCAGACTGAAATCCAATTGACATCTAATTTAAAAGAGGGATTGTCAAGGTCAAGCAATCTTGGATCATACCAGTCCCACAGTTGGTTGTTTTTATCCACCTTCATCAATGTCAAAGAATTCATCCAAACCCATTTATAGCTCTAATTCTTAGCTTATTAAAGCTTGTCATCAAGATGCCCCACAATTTCATTGTACCCTTCCATTCAGACTTCCCTTGGTTGTTTATGGAATTAAAAGGTCAATTTGTTAACCTGGTAATGCAGTTTCTTCAACACTCCATACTTAGCTTGTAACTGAGAAGATTCAGGTCTCGGTTAGAGATAAGTGACTAGCTTTGAAAAGCTTATTAGACCACTAGAGTAGCTCGGAGTCAGTAGATGAGAAGTATTCCAATTTATCCATAAACTATTAAGACAAAGAAAATCATCAATTAATAAGGTGCATAGCATGGAAAAATACAAGCAGAGGGACAAAAACATTTCTCTTTTCATTAATAAAAGGGGGAATTACATGTATAATATTCAAAAAGAAAAAGAAAAAGTAAAACTACTGAAAAAGGGAAACAAAAAGATGCTCGGATCTACACATTCTTCTTATCTGCCTCAGGATTAGCTGAAGTAGAAGTAGGGGCAGAAGGAGGAGGAGGATTAACTGTGGAGGGGGTAGAAGAATCAACATCCTCGTGTTAATCGATAGACTCCATCACTAAAAGGGATTCACTAGAATCCCCATCATCATTAACTTCCTCGTCCATGTCTGGAGGGCCCCCAGAATCATGTCATAAGAATAGCTCAGAGTCTTTTGGAGGGACGACCTCCACCAGGGCAGCTGACCAGCCATCCTTAAAGTATTTCTTCTTTACAAACTCAATTTAAGAAGAAGTTGCTCCAATGGCATTATCCCATCCTCTATTGAAGCCTGCATCTGTTGAAGCCAGCATATGTTGAAGCCAGCCTCCTAGGCCTTAGTCCTTTTTACCTTCTCAACATCTAAATCCTTTTGTAGTTGGGCAGTCTTAACTTTCTTAGCGTCTAAGTCTTTTTGTAACTTATCAGGTAGCTCCCGAGCAGTTTCAGCAGCTCCTTCAGTAACTTTCACCTTCTCCTCCCTTTTCTTTTGTTTACTGGCCAGTGCTTATTGGGAATCAAACACTGACTTTTTTAGCTCATTAAAATCCTCTTCAACTTCCCCAGAAGAAGCTCTCAAAGCCTCATATTTTTCTAACATGTTATTGAAGTCAACGAGGAACTGCACAAAGATAGCAAGAAAAGTCAGTATTATGAAGAACAAATAAAAAGATAGAAAAATAAAGAAGGTAAAAGAATATACCATAGCAAGGCTTTGAGCAGCCCTGTCAAAATTTTTTAAATGAGGTAGTGAGCTGCAGCACCCCTGTGGTCTGGTAAAGTCCCAGACTTTATTAGTTGTCTTGCCAATCCAGGGCCAATAACCACTAGAAAGGCAGAAGAAGATATATTGACCAACTCTCGTTGGTCAGAAAGGGTAGAAGAACCTTCTGCTAACTTAAAAGGAAGCCCTTTCCTTATTCTTTTCAAGGGTCTCTCTTTAACTTTCTTGGATGGGGGTTTCTTCCCAGTTTTAACTTTTTTTTTCACCCCCTCATCAGCTTATTTAAAAGGGGCATTGGCAGCTATATCTCCCAAAATGTTAGGAAATTCTTTTTTCCCATGGCAGTGACAAGAGGTAAGTTTGAATCCAAGGAAGAATGGGAGTGGGCAGCAAGATCACCACTGCCAGATACATCAGCTGAGGAGGTAGAAAGAGGTTCCTGCTCAAAGTCAATTACAGGGGAAGGAGTGGCTATTGTGGGATGAGCAACAAAGGAGGAAATTGTATTCTTGTACTGCAGTAAATAGGATGCAGACCTAACGTGGTCCTCGCCAATCCTCTGATGAAGTCCCCAAATGAATTTCAACTCCCTGAGGTTCACTTCACTCTCCTTTGGGCACCATCTCTTCTGATCAACTGCAATCAAAATTTACAGAGAAATAATTAGTATTACATTTAAATAAGTATGTAAAGGGCGAGACATTTAAATGAGGAATAACCTATCCCATTGCCAAAAGGAGGGCATCTAGGCCCTTGGTACTCAGCATTCCCAATCAAAGGGGCGTATTGCTAATTTTTTACAACAACTCCATGCTCAAAATAATCCCTATTGGAGTCTAAAAGATTGACTACTGACGCTTTGTTTACATTCCTAGTCTTTAAATAAAAAATGGTGTCATTAGTCACCCACTTATAGCAAAACATTATTTCTGGAATCCCTATATAGGTTCCATGGATTTGATTCAACCTATATACTCCATTTATGACCCTCCGGATGTTGGGGGCTACCCTAGCAGGAACAACGTCAAAATATTAACAAAACTCAAGGCACAAGGGGTTGGGAGGAAAGGTAAACCCACACTCAGCTATAAATATAGAGGGAAACTAGTGACCCTCAGCAAGTGAGAAAAAATCAGCAAGCAAAGTAGCGTATTCCAGATCAACCCAAGATGAAATATTAAATTCATTTCTAAATTCGTCAAGAGAATCAATAGAGTAAACATGATGAAGAATAAAAGGAAAAAGAAAGAGTTCTTACGAAGATTAAGGATTCATCAAGAGCTGAAGGACAGAAAACGATCGCACATGAGAGAAAAATAAAGCTTGAAGACGCAACAGCCAAAATCACACAGAATATTTGAGGTAAAAAAAGATCATGGCTTTTCCCGCTCTCTATAGGTTGCCTCGAAAACTGGAAGAATAATGATTAAAAGGCAGCGTCGATTGAACTGACGGCAGCTAAAAGCAGAAAAGATGAATTTATCCAAAAAACGATTCATTAAAGTGATAGATAATTACAAAAATGCCATGCGCATTATATGTCCACAGAAAAGTCATAATTTTTACAAGTATGGGAAGTTAGCATCCAACCAAGCCTAAAATTATTTCTCGAGCAACTTTTAAGAGCTAAATGCTTTACACTTTTGTAAAAACTTCAAGTATGAAACATTGGAGGCTTCTGTTGATAGTAAAAATTATCCTGTTACGTGGACTAATCATCCTCACCCTCCTCCATTAGCAGGTTAGGGTCCTCAGTTGGCACCAGTTCGTCGAGGAATCTGTCCATTGTTTGCCAGAAGTGGTCATTCTCGCCAAAGTATGGAGTACGACGGTAACGCACCCACTAGTGCTAGTGCTAGTGCTAGTGCGATTGAGTCTCGGGAGAAGCTCTCTTGGAGGAGTGGGTTCATTTCACGACAGGTGTCATGGAAGTTTAGAGAGATGGGGACGAAAGGTCAAGTTGAAGGAGTGAAAGAGACGAAGATGGCAAACTCTCACAAAAGCTCAGTACAAGAGAATATAAACCTAAAGGTAATTGTTTGAAACGAGGATACCCCTTTTTATAGGGGCAACACGGACCCCAAAAGACGGAAAAAAGTGACGCTTTAAAAAAAGTAATAATGAAAGGTGTAGCTTGCCTGGCCGTCAAACATGCGCGGCTACAGAAAATCATAGGTTACAATAATGATGCTTCATAGGCTGACGCGCGAATTAGCGGCGTTGGTTACACGAGTGCACCCTGGGGTTGCCAGGTGTCATAATACAGAAGAACAAATGATAATTTCATTTAATGCGACATGCTTGGAGTCTTGTCTGTCATGGGGAACGAAGAGCTTTGGGGGAAATTTGAATAAACCTCTTCATTTTCCCCAAGGAAAAGACTGAAGATCAACAAAGGGTTTCGTACAGATATTTTTTCATGCAATAAATAAATATCTCTATGAAGGGGAAAATTTAGGGGTTGTCCCCACAAAAGGATGGTTAACTTAGTTAAGCAGATTGATTGATTCGCAGAGAAAGATAAGGAAGGTTGCCCTATAGACCCACCTCAAATATTCTTCACAGAAGTGTCCCGAAGGACCCACCTCGAAGATCCTTCACAGAAGTGGATCGAAGGCCCCACCTCGAAGACTCTTCACAAAAGTGGCTCAAAGGGCCCACCTTGAAGATTCTTCATAGAAGAGGCTCAAAAGACCCACCTCGAAGACTCTTTATAAAAATGGCCCGAAGGACCCACCTCGACGATCCTTCACAGAAGCGGCTCGAAAGACCTACCTCGAAGATTCTCCAATTGACCTGGTTCGAAGGATCCAATTCATATATCAAAGTCACCTAGATGATAATAGTTTGTAATAATTAATAGAATACTGTGTCATTTACTTTATCTTATAAATGTATGTTGAGTGAGGTTATTTGATACCCACAAGGGACCACGCCTGACAGGGCATGGGAGAGCTAATATGCTCTATCGAGCAACCTCCTCTTGAGAACCACGCAGGGACATGGTTTGGAGGATAGAGAACAAGGCAACGTTGGGAATACGGTTACTAACCCTCTTGGCACACTTGGGCAAAAACTTCATTCAGAATAAATGGTCACTCAAGCCACAACAGTCGAGCCACCAAAGTCTTACCTATTCGAAGGAACCTCCTCGAGGTACCTCTGGCTTACACCTTGGTCCCAAAAATAACTCTTAACCAATAAATAGATGCCAGGACACTCGAGCCACCTATCAGTCGAGCAACCTTGTAACAGATACCAGCATGTCTGACTGATGTGACCAGATACCTAATAGAGTCACTTGTTAAACCACTTTTTGATGTCATAACGTCTAGCATTTAAGGACTAAAAAATATAACACTTAAGTGGGTTTATCCTTAGGATGGCAGGTCTAGTTCACCAAACCTGACCGTTTATCCATCCTTAAATAAGCCTCAAGCTGACATATCACGTCCCTCATTAATGCCCACAATACTTAGAGCCAATAGAATGACTTCCCACCAAAACCATGAGATCCCATGCATTTATTGCAATATCTTATGCATTTAACGTACCTAATCAGAACGATCGCAGGTAAGCTTACTTGAGCAGCCTTGCCCTCCCCCCATATATATACACCAGATGAACAAGTTAAAGGAGACAAGATTATGAACCTAAAATTTCTGCCCAAATTCCTCCACAATCAAGAACCACAACGAGAACATTAACTCTCCACACCCATTTAATACACTCATCATTGAGCATTAACTGAGCTTAAACTTCCTATCTTGTCTTCATTGTGCCTAGAGTGCTTGTTCTTTCTATATCCGACCACACTACCTACCGGCCCTATCTATTTATTGTGCTTGTCATGCATCTTTTGTGCTAATATGCCATTGAATATAAGTCTGAATATTGAATTCTCTTGTCTCTAATTCACCTGTGGCCGCTGCCAACATTTAATACTTAACGGTGTTAGTCCCGATCTTAATAAGGGGTTACGCCTCACTTAATACTAATTGTATTTGAAGAACCCACATCTTACAGTGGACCAATTGGATACTGACATGAACAGTATAGCAGAAGGATAATCATGATCAACAAGGATGAAATACCGACCTACTGAGGGATGCCGACCAACCTGTCATTGAAGCCCGACCAATACCAGGGAGACTGACCAACAGTGATTGTAAAATGCCAACAGTTGTTTACATAAATGATTATACAGGTGTAAATGTCTACGATATAAAGACATTCCATCCATTGATATTCCAGCACTTGTACACCCCCTGAGGCTATAAATACATTGTAAACCCTACATCCAAGGGACATAAAATAAGAGGCAATTGAGCATCCCTAATAGAAATACATAACAGTGGACGTAACCTCTTTTTTTAAGCCAAACCACTTTAAAGACCTTTTGTCTCTCTTATATCTGTGATCAATTAATTATCCTAGTCTAGTTTTTTGCATCAACAGAACAATGGAAGAAATTTTATATTGAGGCGATTAATGGAGATGTATAGGGAGAAAATAAAGGATCTTCATATGATTTTTATATATTTGGAGAAGGCATATGATAGAATACCCAGAGATATAATATGGTGGGTTATACATAAAAAGGGAGTGACTCGTAGATATATTGATGTAATCAAGGATATGTATGATGGGGCTATAACTACAGTTAGAACATCAAGTGGAGAAAGTAGTGAATTTTCAATTACTATAGGTCTACACCAAGGTTTAGCATTAAGCCCTCATCTTTTTTCTCTTATTATGGATGAGTTGACTAGACAAATGCAAGATGAGGTGCCATGGTGTATGCTATTTACAAATGATATTGTTTTAATGGATGAGACTAAGACGGGGATTAATGGTAGGTTAGAATTGTGGAGAGAAACTTTTAGAAACAGTAGGATTTAAAATAAGCAAGACTAAAACGGAATATATGGAGTGTAATTTTAGATATAATATGAGTACAAATAGAGATGTGGTGAAATTTTATGGTCGAGAGATATATAATAATGATCATTTTTTTGTTATTTAGGATCGATTATCCGAAAAGATAGAGATATTAGTGATGATGTTACCCGTATAATTAGAGCAGACTGGGTCAAGTGGATAAGTGCTACCGGCGTATTGTGTGATAGGCGTAATTTTGAAGTTAAATGGAAAATTTTATAGGACGGCCATTAGACCTGCATGTTATATGAGACAGAGTGTTGGGCAACCAAGAAATAAAATGTGCAGAAAATGAATGTGGTGGTGATGCGAATGCTGAGATGGATATGTGATAAAACTCGAAAGGATAAAATTAGAAATGGAAAAATTAACCGACCCTAAATAATTAGGAAAAGGCTTTATTGATTTGTTGAGTTGAGGTTGATTTCGAATGGGTCGAAATAGGCAAAATAGTGTACCTAGGTGTACTAATTGGGTCCCGGGGAAATTTTAAATCGACCCAACACCATATAAGGGCGTTTCGGTCATTTGGAAGGTTAGGTTAGAAGGAAATCCAAATTTGGGAGTGTTATATCATCCATTTTGAGTTATAGGCTATGGTTACAACAATTAACAAAGAGAGGAGGCCATATGAGAGGAAGGAGAGAAGAAAACTAGGTTATTTCATACCTTTTCGCATCACCAACGTTGCCAGAATTGAGATCGTAACAAAGGAAGAACATCCTCATCGTCTTAAAACGAAAATCAGACCTGCTATTACAAGGCAAATATTTATCTTGTAATTATCTTAAGCATGTTATAATACCCAGGTAGTTTAGGGTTTAAATTACATGATTTGGGTGAATTCTTGGAATTTTGTTAGGTGTAATTCATGGTTTGGAGTATGATTCATGTAGAATTAATCCATCTATGTAGATAATAAAAAATCTAAAATTGTGAGATGAGTAACTTGAAAGAAATCTGGGTATATTTATGAATATGCATGAAGAACACCATGAACTAAGGTTTTATGAATTTTGGAATTTAATATGTTCTTGGGTAGATTTATTATAGATTTGATGTATTATTTACGTTAGAAATCATCCCTAGACATATGTTTGAGGTTTGGGTGTGTTGGATGGGAGTTTAGGAGAGTTTCATGAAGGTTTGAGGTGTTAACCATGGAGAAAAAAGAGTTGGGGTGAAGTTGTCAAAACCCAGGATCGATCGATCGATCGAGGGACGTCGATCGATCGATAGATTGCTCGACCAGCTTCTGTCAATCGCTTGACCAAAGCTGAAATGGGCCTCTTTTGTTTATTTGAATGGTTCTCCTTGCCGACGATCGTGAGGGACTTTGATAATGTAATTTTAACTGTATAAAGACTTAGATGAGATTAGTAGACATATAGTTAAGCCCCGATTTAATCTTAATGAGTGTAAAATTAAGATTAGGACCGACGATAGTTAACCGATCGTGTTGCGTATCAGGAATTTACAAATTGGGTTACGGGAAGAGTAAATTATAACCTAAGACCAATTCCAATAGGATAGTGATGTTTTATTACTGAGATTTACTTAAGGGATAACTGGGGCCCTTCGAGTAGCGAGTGATACTTGAAAAATACGAAAATAATACTATGTGTAAATCATTAGTACATCGAGTATTCGGGAGATATAAATACTACGTACGGGATATATTATAGGTTGTGTGTATACCAATATCGAATATATATATATATATATATATATATATATATATATATATATATATATATATATATATATATATATATATATAGAGAGAGAGAGAGAGAGAGAGAGAGAGAGAGAGAGAGATTGTGAGAATTCCTATTATGTGCTTTATTATATGTGTGAGCATACCTATGCCACCTGCTATCATGGGAGGTTCCACACAGAGGGAGATACCACCATGGTGATTCCAGCGAGGTCTGGATATATGCTCCAGAATATAAAATTTATGGCGGCTCCCTATGTGCAATGTATTAGTGGGACTGAAAGGTCATTTAGGTATGTTAGGTATGTGCATAGCCCAAAGTCTTAAAACTATATTTGTCTCCATTGTGTGTTGTTGGATTTATGGTTCGCGTAGACATTACGAACCGATAGCCCCTGATTTGGTATGAGAGGTACGTGGACTTGATAGCAGAGTAGGCATGAATTGCGGTGGCCATTTCCAGGGATGTTGTTGTTGTATATATTATAGTGTGATAAATATATATAAATGTGATTATTCTACTTATGTGTGATGGTAGAAAAGATAGACAGTGTATATCTAAAAGTAATTTAAGCATAATAAACTTAATTAATGGTGAAATAATAATATTCGGTTAATATGAATTATTGGCTAGACGGTAGTGTATCATATGGGTGATACGAGAGAGCTAAACCTGAGGTGGTTAGTTAGATAATTATGTCTACTTAGGTTGGGTAGCATAACTAGGTGGGTAGAATAGGAGACATTAGGTGTGCACTATAGATAAGAGGTGAGGAACTCAATAGACTGTACGTGAAACTAACGTGTGTATCTAATAATTGTTTTTAAACTGCAATTTAAATACTTAATAAATGTTTTTTCAAAGGTTTTGGGCTTTGACATATGTCAAATCTATTTTCCAAAATATTTCAGTTTCCAACCACAGGGATGCCAAGCTTGATGACTCATTCTAGGAATGCATAGCTGCAGCACTTGTGGAGGCTTGAAGGATTTGCATAGACGTTTTAGTTATTCATTCCTAGATTATGATTTATGATTCAGTATTTTATTTGCGCATGTTACCCCTTTAGTTAATACATTCATTCAATTTTATTTATCAAAGTATGTAATTGGATTCAGATTTATTTTCATAGAGTTATGGTTTGGATATTAGTTTTGGAACCGATGGTTTATTCTTTATTTATAATTTATCTATTTATCTAGTGATGATTCGGACTTCAATTTATTGTGTGGATGGTTGAGCTCTATTATTTTAATTTTTGAATGTTGTTATATGTCAATGAAATATGAAATTTGGCACCGACCTAATTTAACATAGGTGGCTAGTAATTTAAAAAGTTTCGACAATGATGCTAAGAATGAACCAAATAAGATTCTTGTTTATTTTAATACAGGACTGATCACCCGTTGTTACAAAGTTTTTACCAGTTTGATCATTGCATTAAGTGTGACGACGATGTGATGGTCCAGCATGAAACAAAATATCATATTGGACAGATGGCAATCAAGTGTGACGGGTCACCGCATCCCCTTTTTATGGCACATCAATGTAATACCCCGCATTTTTATCGATATTTATTTATGGGATTAATTAAATTAAATGTGAATTAATTGAGAATTAATCCGAATAAAATACTAACGAGATGTGAGTTGGTATTTGATTATAATGTGTATATATGGCAATATATGAATATTGAAAATATTGAAATTGTCGCGAGGCTGAAATACAGCAATTTGAAAAATTTAGTTGGGACGCACGTGACAGTCGCATCAGGAATGTAATTATTTGAATTAAAAAGTGAATTTTATTTTTATAAACCGTATGATCATTTTGAGTGCGCCAACGAGTCCGAAAGGGTCCAAATAGTCAGAAAACACTAGTCGGGGGTTTAGTTTGGGTCCCGAGGCATTTTTAGGCCATACCGGCAACCCAAAAGGGTAGTTTGGTAATTTCAGAATTTTGGGAATTAAAACCCACGAAAATTAGAAGTTAAAATCTGATTTAGTCTTTACCCACTAAACCCACTAACAACACTAAATGACTTAATGGGCTACGGGAGTTATTGGAAGAAATTTTAAGAGGTTCCTAAGGCAACCTCTAAACCACCATTGTCATCTTGGAGAAGAACTTGTAGAGAGAGAAAGAGAGAGGAGAATTCTGCAGAGAGAGAGAAAGCAATTCAACCTTCTTCAACCAACAACAAAAAAATCTGAAGAACATAAGGCAAGTGGTTTAATTACGTTACATGCTTAGAAATTGATATAATTGCATTGTATTGGGAGACATATAAAAACCCATGTAATTGGAGTTATAAATTCATGTTTTGATAAAGAGATTGCATGTAGAATTATGCTTGGACGATTATATTGTTAGAAATACATCTTGTATATTAAAAAAAATGGATTTAATTGTGGATATTGATGACTTTAATTTTCTAGGGTTCATATTCATAAGGGTTGGGGGAATATTGGGAGATTTGATAATTGGGTGTTGTTTAGGGAGACTTGACCCCATAAAAATGTTAAAATACGACCTAAGTATGTTTAGGAATGATTAGGAACCTTAAAACACTATTGGGATTATGTTTGGATGAGTTTTGAGAAGAGAAAGTTGGAAGAAAAACGAATTTAGGAATTCTGGGCTCGAAACCGTCACCTCGTTAGAAGACCTGCCCAGGTCGTTCGAACGAGCTTCTAATGAGTTGACAATTTGCCTTCTAACGAGTTGGATGTTCATTAGATGCCCACTTCGTTTGAACGAACCCTCGTTCGAACGACCTCGTTGGAACGAGACTTCTAACAAGTTGTCAGATTGGCCTTTTTGGCCTGATTTGATTTCTGATGTCCCGTAACCTGGTTTAATGGTAGAGATAACATTCCCTTGATGACTAATTGATATATTTGGGATATTTGGGATATATTGAGGAGTAAAACATAGAAATGTGATTTGAACCAAATGAAAATTGTGGATTAGGACGTGAGTGACTAATTACGATGTGAGAATAATTGACGATTTAAATGTTAGTATTAACCGGGGATATGTGAATTGCGTAACATTATAAGTTGGTATAAGAATGAGAAGTATACCACTAATAAATTATGGTAATTACTAAGATGTGTGCATGCTTAGTATATGTATATGATTTTATGTGTATGACATACCTACCATACTTGCTATCACGGGAGGTTTGCGTTCGCTTAGGGCCATCTAATCTTTGTGTGCCTACGGGGGGATTTAGATTGGTACCTCGAGGACATAGGTCAGAGAAGGACTTATTGGGAAGTTAATAAGACCGTTGATCGTGGGAGCGTAGGTATGTGCGTGACCCATGTGATGTGACTGTGTTCGCCTCCATTGATTGTGATTGTTGTTATCTGAGAACGATTCCTGAGAGATTCGGAATGCGTGATCCTTATGTCGTGATGTACCGGGATGGATAGCAGAGTATGTGTGCACCGTAGCTTAGTCTCGGGGTGCTTGTATTGTATATTTATGATGTGAATGATATACGGTTAAATGAACAGACTTGTCATGTTTAATTATGAGAATAATTTATAGTAACTCCTTGAGAAGATAAATAAGGGGATGACCTCCAGTAAATGGTAATGCTAATAATTGAGAATCCGAGTTTAAGTAAAGCTATCTATTCAAGTGATAACATTGGGAATTCATATTGTGAATCGAGTAGATGGGTTAGAACTTATGTCGGTTTAGTTAGATATAAATACCACTTAGATGGGTACTGTACGTTAGGAGTGGACGATTAGTCGAGAGATGAGTATTTCATGTGAGAGCACGTCCTAACATGTATTTTGCATTCATTGTTTTAATGTTATTAAAGCACTTGCTGTTTTTAAAATATTCTCCATATTCGGGCTCTGACCCGTTTGCTTTCAAATCTACTTTTTGTAAAAACCTTTTTAGGTGCCCAGCCATAAGGACACCATGCATAGGAATTCTATTCAGGTGACGAGCTGTAGCTGTTGTGGAAGTTACAGGGCCTTGACAGTAGATGCCTCCTTTTCTAGTCTTGACTCCATGTTCAGTTTTATCATTTGTAGGGCATGTCGTCCATTTCTATTAGAGACATTTCATTTTTCAGCTATTCAGATTGTTGGCATGTAATTAATTCAGGATATACTGTTTTATTTATTTCAGTGGTGGGATTGTTGTGAGGATTTTTCCTCCAGACTTATTATTATTTATTGGTTACTTTATTGAGACTTTATGGTGTATGGTGATGTTATTCTTTTACATTTCATTTAAAAGCATGTTAACCAGATTTAATTTAAAATTTGACAACTTACTTTTTAAATACTAGGTGGTTAGTAATCCTTAAATGTTTTCGACAGTGATGCTATTAACTGAACCAACTTGGCATTTTGAATTAATTTAATAAAAGGAGTAGCTACCCGGTATTTAATTAGTCGGGGTGTCACAGGTGGTATCAGAGCATCAGGTTCTAGTGTCCTTTAGGATATGTACGGCTTATTATGTTTTCGCTGAGCTTTCTTTGATGTAGAGCCCTATAATTTAGGACTGTTGTATTCTTTTGTACATACTACGCTCTTCAGCTATTTTGAGATAATAACTGCAAGCTTATAAGACTTTACTCTCATTTCAGATTCCTCCACGACGTGCGCAGCGAGTTCCTAGGGATGCACACCCAGAGCCACAGCCAGCACTAGTACAGGGCACCATGAATGCCGCCGAGGTTGCAGCTATTGTAGCCCAAGCGGTAAATGTCGCCCTAGCCGTTGTACAGCAGGCATCACCCCAGGCGCCGGTAGCCTCGCCAGTTCAGGCACATGCGTTCCCGTCTGCTTGGGAATGCGTTCGTGATGCTTTTCAGAAAGCACACCCTCCGGAGTTCACAGGTAGCTCTGATGTTGTGGTATCTAGTCAGTGAAGGAAAGATATTCAGAGGCACTTGAGGATGTATGAGTGCACCGATGTTCAGAGGCAGATACTAGCTACTTTCAATCTAGTGGGATCTGCATTGCAGTGGTGGGAGTCTATTACCACCGCAGAGGAGAGAGATACTCTCACGATACAGGAGTTCTGGGTGCGGTTCGACCGTAAATATTTTCCGTCAGCTGTTCACACGGAAATGAGGAGGAAGTTGATGAACCTTAGACAGGAGGGAAGGACTGTGGCCGAGTATGAGGCCGAATTCACTAATTTACTGAACATTGTTCCGGATGAAATACCGACAGAGGAGAAAAAGATTCAGAAGTTTACAGATGGATTGACTTGGAGGATCCGTCAGCATTTATTGGGGAACCTCTCGTTGGCCACTTATTCTGACGTGGTTAACGTTGCATTACTACACTGCCAGGATCACCGCTTTCACATGTCTGAGAGCAAGAGATCAGGAGAGTCCAGCCATCAGGGCAGGGCTGGGGGAAATGGTGCCAGTGGGGCACAATCTGCTCAGGGACAGAGGTAGGGTGACCAGGTTTCCCAGCAGGGGGATCATAAGAGATTCAGATCGGGGATTTCAGGCACGGACAGGGAGGTTTTAGGCAGGGCCATCAGGGTCCGAACGGCCATCAGGGCCAGTAGGGGCAGAATAGTCAACAGCAGTTTCAGCAAGGCCAGCAGGGCCAGGGGAGGAATGGTAACGGCCACCAGGGCCGAGGGCAACAGGGACAGAGAGGGGGAAACTTCCCGGGGAAGTGTTATGTTTGTGGCAAGACTGGCCACAAACGCCAGGATTGTCCTGATAGGGGAAGGGCCCCACAGCAACAGCTGGGTGCCGACAGGAGCCGCAGAGGCCTATGTTTCCCATCGCCCTTCCAGCACCACCACAGATGGCAGCACTACCACCCGTGCCAGTGGTCCCAGTTCAGCAGGGACAGCTTCAGTATGGGAGAGTGTATCAGCTTCAGCATGCCGCAGCCCCACAGAATCCGCCAGCTATTGAGGGTATGTTCTCTATTCAGGGGACTATGGGGCGTATTTTGTTTGACACGGGGGCCACACATTGTTTCATTGCTATGAGATTTGCACGCACCATTGGTTTGTTAGACACCACCGAGAGTACGGTTACTTGTGTAAATTCACCGTTGAGTAGGGGTTCCGTGATTTCCCTTATTTATAGATGTGTGGGTATAGAGATCGGGAGGTTTACTTTACTCGTTGATATGTTAGTATTAGAGATGACCGAGTATGATGCCATTATTGGTATGGATTGGCTAGTTGCGTACCGATCCATGATTGACTGTTTTAATAGGAGTATTATCTTTGCCATTCTCGGGCAGGAATTGTTTTTAGTGGCGATGCCTCGCCCTGAGGGAGGATCGTCCACTCACTTGTACTATATAGAGGATGAGACCTCTAAGGAAGTGGTGATACCGCTTGATTCGATTCCAATTGTTCGAGAGTTTGCCGATGTATTTCAAGATATACCTGGATTACCTCCGAGTAGAGAGATAGATTTTGTGATCGATTTGACGCCGGGCACTCGGCCTATTGCCCGCGCACCTTACCGTATGGCTCCAGCTGAGATGAGAGAGTTACGGGATCAGATTGAGCAGTTGTTGGGTCAGGGATTTATCCGGAGGAGTACCTCGCCGTGGGGTGCCCCTGTGTTGTTCGTTAAGAAGAGGGATGGATCGTTGAGGTTGTGTGTGGATTACCGGGAGTTGAATAAGGTCATGATACGGAATAAGTATCCGTTGCCCCGAATCGATGACTTATTCGACCAGCTGAGGGGAGCTTCTTTCTTCTCAAAGATTGATTTGTGATCGGGATACCATCAGTTGCGTATCAGGGAGGAGGACGTCTCGAAGACTGCTTTCTTAACGAGATATGGTTCCTACGAGTTTCGGGTTATGCCTTTTAGTTTGACCAATGCGCCAGCCGTGTTTATGGACTTGATGAATAGGATGTTCAGAGAGTTCCTAGATCAGTTCGTCATTGTCTTCATTGATGACATTCTGGTCTACTCCCAGACAGAGGAGGAGCACGTCCAGCATTTGAGGCAGGTTTTGCAGACGCTACATCAGAACGAGCTGTATGCAAAGTATGAGAAGTGCGGGTTTTGGCTGAAGGAGGTTCAGTTTTTGGGCCATATTATTTCCGACCGGGGGATATCTGTTGATCCGGGTAAGGTATCTGCGGTAAGGGAGTGGGGACAACCCACGACACCGACTGAGATTCGTAGTTTCTTGGGCCTAGCAGGATACTACAGGAGGTTTATTCGGGGTTTCTCAAAGATAGCGGGTCCTTTGACACATCTGACTCGTAAAGGTGTGCCCTTCATTTGGAGTGATGCCTGTCAGTTGGCATTCGATGAGTTGAAAGACAAGTTGACTTCAGCACCTGTGTTAGCATTGCTGAGATCGGGAGTTGAGTATCTAGTTTACACCGATGCGTCCTTACAAGGACTTGGAGGTGTATTACAGCAGGAGAGTCAGGCCATAGCTTATGCTTCCCGTAAGCTTAAGCCTTACGAGAAGAATTACCCCACTCATGATTTAGAGTTAGCGGCAGAGTTATTTGCCCTTCGGATTTGGAGACATTACCTTTTGGGGGAGAAGTTTCGATTGTTCACAGACCACAAGTCCCTACAGTACCTATTCACGCAGAAGGAGTTGAATATGCGGCAGAGAAGGTGGCTTGAGTTTGTGAAGGATTATCAGTTCGATATCCAATATCACCCGGGGAAGGCTAATGTGGTAGCAGACGCGTTGAGCCGTAGTCCAGTAGATGAGGTGGCAGGGGTGTGGAAGGCAAAGTGGAAGGAGTTGGGACACCAGGATGCAGTGGCCCGATCGTTCATGTCTGTGATGACTGTTACACCGCAGATTGTCGCGAAGGTGGTAAGGGCACAGGCAAATGACTCGTTCTGTCAGGAGCAGTTAGTTCGATTACTAGCAGAGGGAGCCGAGTCCTATACCGTTAGTTCAGATGGGGGATTACGCTTCAATGGGAGACTGGTAGTTCCGGAAGGGGAGGAATTGCGACACGAGGTGATGGCAGAGTCGCATGACTCACGGTTCGCGGTACATCCCGGTGGGGACAAAATGTACCAAGACATGAGACGTTAGTATTGGTGGAGTGGGATGAAGAGAGATATTGCCGTGTTTGTTTCTAAATGCGCCACTTGTCAGCTGGTAAAAGTGGATTATCAGAGACCGGCAGGACTTCTACAGCAATTAGAGGTCCCGATGTGGATGTGGGAGAGCATCTCCATGGATTTTATTACGGGGTTACCCACGTCACAGAAGGGTCACGACTCCATTTGGGTAATTGTAGAAAGGTTGACCAAAGTCGCTCATTTTTTACCCGTAAGGACAGACTACACTACGGGATAGTATGCTCAGCTTTTTATTACAGAAATAGTGAGACTTCACGGTGTGCCCCTAAATATCGTGTCTGACAGAGACAAGATATTTGTTTCACGGTTTTGGGAAAGTTTTCAAGAGGCCATGGGCACGGAATTGCGGTTGAGTACGGCGTATCACCCGCAGACCGATGGGCAAACCGAGCGTACAAATCAGATGTTGGAGGACATGTTACGTATGTGCATCATTGATTTTGGGGGTGGATGGGAGCAGTACCTTCCACTGGAGGAGTTTGCTTACAACAACTCCTACCAGTTCACCATTGGCATGGCTCCATTTGAGGCGTTGTACGGTAGACCTTGTCATTCCCCAGCATGTTGGTTGGAGGTGGGGGACAATAAACTACTTGGGCCGGAAGTGATTCAGGATACTTCGGCAAGGATAGAATTGATACGAAGTCACATTCGGGTAGCTCAAGATCGGCAGAAGAGCTATGCTGATGCGAAGAGGTTCTTCAGGGAGTTCCAAGTGGGGGACCAAGTTTTACTCAGAGTATCTCCTATGAAGGGGATTATGCAATTTGGGAAGAAGGGGAAGTTGGCACCGAGCTACGTGGGACCATTTCCTATCATCGAGTGAATTGGGTCTGTTGCGTATAGACTTGGGTTACCGGAGCATTTACACAGGATTCATGATGTGTTTCATATTTCCTCGCTAAGGAAATATCTTAGAGATGATTTGGCTCATTCTCACATTGCTTTGGAGGACATCGATCTCTAGCCCGATAGCTCCTACGAGGAGGGGCCGATTGCTATTTTGGACCGAAGTGAGCGGAAACTGCGGCCAAAGATAGTTCCGTTAGTACGTGTTCAGTGGCGGCATCTTAATGTCGAGGAGTCCACATGGGAGCGCGAGGATGAGATGCGCGAACGTTATCCAGAGTTATTCTTACCAGGTACTTTCTAGTTCCGAATTTCGGGACGAAATTCTGTTATTAGGGGGGAAGTATGTAATACCCCGCATTTTTATCGATATTTATTTATGGGATTAATTAAATTAAATGTGAATTAATTGAGAATTAATCCGAATAAAATACTAACGAGATGTGAGTTGGTATTTGATTATAATGTGTATATATGGCAATATATGAATATTGAAAATATTGAAATTGTCGCGAGGCTGAAATACGATAATTTGGAAATTTTAGTTGGGACGCACGTGACAGTCGCGTCAGGAATGTAATTATTTGAATTAAAAAGTGAATTTTATTTTTATCAACCGTATGATCATTTTGAGTGCGCCAACGAGTCCGAAAGGGTCCAAATAGTCAGAAAACACTAGCCGGGGGTTTAGTTTGGGTCCCGGGGCATTTTTAGGCCATACCGGCAAACCAAAAGGGTAGTTTGGTAATTTCAGAATTTTGGGAATTAAAACCCACGAAAATTAAAAGTTAAAATCTGATTTAGTCTTTACCCACTAAACCCACTAACAACACTAAATGACTTAATGGGCTACGGGAGTTATTGGAAGAAATTTTAAGAGGTTCCTAAGGCAACCTCTAAACCACCATTGTCATCTTGGAGAAGAACTTGTAGAGAGAGAAAGAGAGAGGAGAATTCTGCACAGAGAGAGAGAAAGCAATTCAACCTTATTCAACCAACAACAAAAAAATCTGAAGAACATAAGGCAAGTGGTTTAATTACGTTAATTTCAAGCGAATGCTTCTTCCATGCTAAGAAATTGATATAATTGCATTGTATTGGGAGACTTATAAAAACCCATGTAATTGGAGTTATAAATTCATGTTTTGATAAAGAGATTGCATGTAGAATTATGTTTGGACGATTATATTGTTAGAAATACATCTTGTATATTACAAAAACGGATTTAATTGTGGATATTGATGACTTTAATTTTTTAGGGTTCATATTCATAAGGGTTGGGGGAATATTGGGAGATTTGATAATTGGGCATTGTTTAGGGAGACTTGACCCCATAAAAATGTTAAAATACGACCTAAGTATGTTTAGGAATGATTAGGAACCTTAAAACACTGTTGGGATTATGTTTGGATGAGTTTTGAGAAGAGAAAGTTGGAGGAAAAACGAATTTAGGAATTCTGGGCTCGAAACTGTCACCTCGTTAGAAGACCTGCCCAGGTCGTTCGAACGAGCTTCTAACGAGTTGACAATTTGCCTTCTAACGAGTTGGATGTTCTTTAGATGCCCACTTCGTTTGAACGAACCCTCGTTCGAACGACCTCGTTGGAACGAGACTTCTAACGAGTTGACAGATTGGCCTTTTTGGCCTGATTTGATTTCTGATGTCCCGTAACCTGGTTTAATGGTAGAGATAACATTCCCTTGATGACTAATTGATATATTTGGGATATTTGGGATATATTGAGGAGTAAAACATAGAAATGTGATTTGAACCAAATGAAAATTGTGGATTAGGACGTGAGTGACTAATTACGATGTGAGAATAATTGACGATTTATATGTTAGTATTAACCGGGGATATGTGAATTGCGTAACATTATAAGTTGGTATAAGAATGAGAAGTATACCACTAATAAATTATGGTAATTACTAAGATGTGTGCATGCTTAGTAAATGTATATGATTTTATGTGTATGACATACCTACCATACTTGCTATCACGGGAGGTTTGCGTTCGCTTAGGGCCATCTAATCTTTGTGTGCCTACGGGGGGATTTAGATTGGTACCTCGAGGACATAGGTCAGAGAAGGACTTATTGGGAAGTTAATAAGACCGTTGATCGTGGGAACGTAGGTATGTGCGTGACCCATGTGATGTGACTGTGTTCGCCTCCATTGATTGTGATTGTTGTTATCTGAGAACGATTCCTGAGAGATTCGGAATGCGTGATCCTTATGTACGTGATGTACCAGGATGGATAGCAGAGTATGTGTGCACCGTAGCTTAGTCTCGGGGTGCTTGTATTGTATATTTATGATGTGAATGATATACGGTTAAATGAACAGACTTGTCATGTTTAATTATGAGAATAATTTATAGTAACTCCTTGAGAAGATAAATAAGGGGATGACCTCCAGTAAATGGTAATGCTAATAATTGAGAATCCGAGTTTAAGTAAAGCTATCTATTCAAGTGATAACATTGGGAATTCATATTGTGAATCGAGTAGATGGATTAGAACTTATGTCGGTTTAGATAGATATAAATACCACTTAGATGGGTACTACACGTTAGGAGTGCACGATTAGTCGAGAGATGAGTATTTCATGTGAGAGCACGTACTAACATGTATTTTGCATTCATTGTTTTAATGTTATTAAAGCACTTGCTGTTTTTAAAATATTCTCCACATTCGGGCTCTGACCCGTTTGCTTTCAAATCTACTTTTTGTAAAAACCTTTTTAGGTGCCCAGCCACAAGGACACCATGCATAGGAATTCTATTCAGGTGACGAGTTGTAGCTGTTGTGGAAGTTACAGGGCCTTGACAGTAGACGCCTCCTTTTCTAGTCTTGACTCCATGTTCAGTTTTATCATTTGTAGGGCATGTCGCCCATTTTTATTAGAGACATTTCATTTTTCAGCTATTCAGATTGTTGGCATGTAATTAATTCAGGATATACTGTTTTATTTATTTCAGTGGTGGGATTGTTGTGAGGAGTTTTCCTCCAGACTTATTATTATTTATTGGTTACTTTATTGAGACTTTATGGTGTATGGTGATGTTATTCTTTTACATTTCATTTAAAAGCATGTTAACCAAATTTAATTTAAAATTTGACAACTTACTTTTTAAATACTAGGTGGTTAGTAATCCTTAAATGTTTTCGACAGCGATGCTATTAACTGAACCAACTTGGCATTTTGAATTAATTTAATAAAGGAGTAGCTACCCGGTATTTAATTAGTCGGGGTTTCACAATCAATAGAAGAGTTCATTGGTCTTTTTTACCAGCTTCCTTTGCCTATAAATAAAGGCCAGTGGCTCTTATTTTATCAGCAAAATACGAGTCCAAACCTGAATTTTCTCTTAACTCTTCCAAACCTAATCATCGAATCTTCATATGATCGATTATTGAACCCGAATAAACTATTTTTGAAGCCACAAATTGCCTTTGAAGCTTGAAGAACATTTCTCTTAGCAAATCCCTCTATTCCTTTTACAAGTGGAAGCTCTCCCCAAAATACGACAAGTCCATACGAATAACGAAAGATAACGCGAAAGCACTGTCTGATTAAAATGATAATTGAACTTTATCACCAATGGAATCATTTCATAAAGGTAGGTAACCCCTCTTTTGACACTCTTGTAATACCTCGTATTTTTATTGCATTTAATTATGGGATTAATTAAATTAAATTGGGATATATTAATTTAATATTAATCCGGATTTTTAAAATAAATATTTACTAGCGTGACGAGAGTTAGTAATTATTGATAAGAATTATGTTGAATATTACTAGATGAGTAAAGTAATATACGAGATTGAATTTTTATTTAAATTGTCGCGAGTGAATAATACGACAATTACAGAAATTAAGTCGGGATGCGCATGTGTCGTGTCGGGACTAAATTAATAGAATAAAATATAAATTAAATTATAAGTCGCACGTATGGTCATTTTGAGTGCGCCGACGTATCCAGAAGGGTCGAGATAGTCAGAAAAGTGTACTCGAGAGTTTAGTTTGGGTCTCGGGACGTTTTAGGCCTAACCGGCAACCCGGGAGGACATTTTAGTAATTATCCATTTTAAGGCTTAATTATGGATGCAAATTGAAGAGTTATATCTAATGGGAGTTAGATTCCTCGAGGGTTAGAAGTTATAGAGTTGCAAAGAGGCTAAGGAAGAGAGAAGATAGAAGCCTTCCAAGGAGGAGAGCCACTAAACTACACCACCTTTGCCATCTTTTAGCACCAACGCGTAATTCGGGGAACGAGGGATGTAACCATACCCATCAACACCAGTGAATCAGACCTTCATCTCTGAGGCAAGTATCTATCTTGCTGTTTATTTTGGTTGATATCACACCCATGCTAGTGTAGGATGATGATATTTATGTTTCATAAAAAGATAATTGATGTCTGGGAATAATTATTGAAGTTGCAGAATAGAAATCATGTTAGGATAATTCCTCTGTTGGATTTAGATTGGTGAACACGAAATTGATGCCCTGTAGACATAGGAATCTTAAAATTAATGGAATTCATGTGAAATAAAATAAACTAGGGTTAGAACAAATTCTTGAATTTAATTCGTTTGATGATAATTATTAATGAATTAATGGGAATCTTACGTTAGAAATCATCTATTACTATTTATATAATGATCCTTATGGTTGTTTGGGAGTTTGGGACTTTCTAATGGCAATTTGGGTCAGATTTATGGAAGAAACCCGTAGGTAAGAATTTGCAGAATCTGGGCAAGAACTGCTAGATCGATCGATCGACTCAAGAATGTCGATTGATCGACTGTTCGATCCATTGACCCCTTTTCATCGATCGATCAACCCCTCCTGGAAATTGTATAATTTTTCCTTTTTTCGATTAATTCGATTAAAATGCGTAGGCGCCCTTGGATATAAATAAAGATCATAATGGGTCATGTGGAGGACCAGTAGCGTCTAAGTAGGTTCCGAAAAATGTAATTTTATACGGGGTGTAATCGTGAGATAACGGGGGCATAAAATGGGATAGAAATCGTGCGTACGTTAAATGAGGTATTGGGAGACTCTAGGAATACTTAGACCAGTATGTCAGTGAGGGTACACCTAATGAATTTACATCTAGCATAAGAAAACACTTCGAGGGACGAGAAGTACTTATGAAATGGTGACAATTGAGAATAAAAAGAAAGGAGTTAATTATACGTAGGACTTGGGTGATTTGTGCCACGTATGGTTAAAATATTATTATGGGTCGTGATATATATATATACCGAGTGTTTGTGTATATTGTATATATCTGTGTATAATCATATCTGCGCTACTTGTTATCACGGAGGTTGCCGCGCCGGGACAGTCTTATCTCGATGGGACCTTTAGGGGGGATATTAACTCGTACCCTAGAACATAGGATTCCTCGGTACATGCTATATGAGAATGATAGTCAGACGGTCCAAAGAGACGTGAGGGTATGTGCTGACCTCTTAGTCACTTAGAACTTTGCTTCGCCTCCATTATGTGTGTATCGCGTTAATACAGTTCGAGAGTGATTCCGAACTAGTATTTCCCTCTGTAAGAGAGATACGGGGACTTGATAGCAGAGTATGCCAGCACCATAAATTTTATGTGGGGTGCCAATTAGTGTGTGTATACACACACACACACACACACACACACACACACACACATATATATATATATTGTATTCCAGCGTAGCTTTCTTTGATATAGAGTCCTATGTTTAGGATTATTGATTTCTTTGGTGAGATTTCGTTCTCCTGCTATAACGTATATATTAGTGAATCTTATTTGTGTTCGGGTGTGTTCGGGTACCGAACAATGAAGTATGATGGGCGAGGGCCGTTGGGCGGACAGCAGGCGGTAGAGCTCAGTTGAGGTCAGAGGGTATATTCAAGAATGATGACCGCAACTGAGGTCACCCCTATTATGGCACGAGAAGCCGAGGCGGTAAAGACAGATATGGCACATCATATGATTTTCATGTACCGCTATAGTAGAAAGTGGTACCAAATTTGACTCACCCAACATGGTTGGATTGGGAGAGAATCAGATGAAACATTAAAGAGAATCGTCGGTAGAAATTTTAGAAACACGAAGATTGTGTGTGTTAGAAAACGGAGGTAAAATACCCAAAGGCTTGGGCATATGGCGAAGTGTGGCTAACCGAAAGTGAAAATTTGGGGTAAAATTTTTCTTGGCTCGTCGGAACAAAGTTATAATGGTGGGAGTCAGCCACATAATTTAGAAGTGGAATGTTATGTTAATGGAAGGATCTTAGGTATAGTTTGACCGATAGTTCCTTCATCAGATGTTCAAAATAAGATGTGAACGTTGTTCTGAACTCATCACAGGAGGACTGGATAGCTGTCCATTTGTGAAAATGAACTTAAACTTTTAGCGAATCTTGTATCAGAGGAAGTAGATATAAATGGAGGAGAGTATTTCAAGTGGGAGATCGACTCGTAAGAAAAGTTAACAACACTTAAAGGGAATTCTGCTGGACGACCGATCCAGAGGGTGACAATGTCTTGCTTTGTCGATGAAGATGTTAATGCTTCTTTGTGTGGGAAGCTAAAAGAATCGAACAATTTAGTTAGAGAATAAGACTGGGTGAAACAGTGGTAGTGAAGCACCACAAGGGGGAGACCCATCAGGGGACCCATTTAAATGATTTGGATAGCTGAATTCTTACCAAGCGATGGTGAATTCAGTAAGGGCTATTAAAGCCAGTAGCATGTTCCTTAGGGCCAACAAAGCTAAGGGAACAACGGGGGTAGCCATCAGGATTGAGACTACCAAAGTCCGAGAGAAGGACAGGAGATAAGTGGATTATGTGTAGAGGTATTTTGTGGAGAGTAAAACCACATGCGTTAATTTTCCCCGAAGCGAGTAAAGGGACAAGGGTATGGTGCTTACAAGGGAAATGGTTAATGCAGTTTTCGGTATTGGTTCGGACATACGTGTTATGTCCAGGAAACCATTTGAACAGCTAGGGCGATTGGCAAGATAGAAGTATGAGTTTTATCCTCGGAGGATGAGGCATGTTTTATGTTACACGAGTGAGTCATTACATTTTGTTTATTGCTAGATTCGCATGTGAGACGAGTTTAGTGCGTATATCGATAATGTTATTATTATGTGAATATCTTCCCTAGTGTAGCGAGATTATCTTTAGTGTTACCCGCGGGGGATAAATGGGTGTATTAATAGAGTTATATACCTTATTGAGATTACTCGTCTTAGTGATGCATTATACGAGTATGATATTATCCTGATTACGGTTTTATAAGTAATAGTTAGAACGATAGTGGGCAGATATTGCAAGGTTATCGGGGTTGCTGCCCTAGTGCAGGATGTTTTGTTCAGGCGAAGCCTCACCTACGAGAGGGTCGGGCTCTCATTTATATTCATATAATATAGAGACTTCGCGAGGTATAGTGGTATCGAGATGGTCAATCCCGGTGTGTGTAGGGCTCTATTGATATGATTCGGAGTGTATTGGGTTTACCGTGGAGCAGAAATATTTAGCTCGTTATAATGTTTAATGCTCAGTACTTAGTAATAAGAAGAGCGCATTGTTATATCACTCCTTTAGAGACGTGGGAGTTAAGATTTAAAGTTATATGTCTGGGGACAAGATTTCAAGAGTTTCGATTATATGTGTACGAGGTTTATGGAATGTGATTACCCCCAATATTGAGTGATAGTGCCTATGGGGGGGGGGGGGGGAGTTCCTCATTTAAATGTAATTGCGGAAGGAGATGTAGCATTTATGACGGGAATATAGATGTACATGTTATGGAATGAGGGCCTAACGAATTTCGATAATCGACAATGTTAGTTAGTAGTGTATCAGGGGGGTTCCTTATTTGGATTTCTCTTTGCGAGATATCCCACGCATGAAACTTAGCGTAAGGTTGGAAGTAGGGAGATGTTTGGTCATTCGTCCATGAGTCCGATACATCGATCGTTGTAGAAGTGTTTAGTTATGACTGCAAGTTGAAGGTTGAATTACGATATAAGGTCAGTGAACCAATTATGAGGTGAGGATGCATAGGAAATTTTATTTTATCACCACGAGTTGAAGGGAGGAACGATGTTAAAGAGGGGTTAGAATTTCAATTTATAGGGTAACTGATAGTATCGAAGTGTTGTAGCCACATTGTGAATACAGGGGCGATAAATAATTGGGTGTTATGTGTGAAGTGTATGTGATGCTTATGCCAGTATGCACGATTTATAGGGTGTGTGGGCACCATGGTTAGCTGATGTTAGAATCGTCTGAGTTAAAGAGATATGGGAATAAATGTGTCAGATATATGTCCGTGGGATTAATATAACAAAGTGGAAGTGGTATAATAGATTAAGCGTCATGTGAGAAGGACGATAATCCATATATACATGTAAAATCAGAGTAGCACACCCGAACTTGGTGGAAAGGCTGTGGGAAGCCATTTAAAAAGGGGTATCCCTTAAGAAGACTAGAATTTAAGTATTATGGAAAATTTGGAGCGGCATCCTACCCAGTCGAATGTTGAGAGTGACTTACGCGAAAATAGAAAGATGATGTCAATAAGGTGTAAGGAGTCCAGAAGTGCACTTAGTGGCGAAAAGTGCACGGGTCGAAACTTTTGGTATACGCCGAGGGAAGAAGAGGATTATTAAGTACCACTTAATGGGAGACGCTATAAGTGGAGTCGGTGTTGAGCGGGACATAGTGAGTAGTCACCAAGTGCACCACTCATAGGTAGAAATCGGTCGGAGTAATATGATCAGTGAGAAAATTTTTGTATCAAACCAATGATTCCGATAGTGGAAGAGGGTCGTCAAGTCGGTAAAATTTCTTTGATGGGATGCTAACCTTAAGGTAAGGTCATGAGTTCCTTCGCATGTGTGGAAAAAGTTGACCAAGAAGGAAGCGATTGATATTCCTTTAGGGTGATTTACAATATTAGATAGTGTGCCCCAGTCTTCCTTTGAAAAGAAAGATTGCGTCGGTACGTGGTCATGCCCGGTATTGTTCTAAATTAGGATAAGATTCTTGAACCCCACCTTCAATATTGGATTTCAGGAAGCAGTGGGGATACCGTTTCATTTTGAACAGGTTGTATAACCCATAGCCCGAGGAGTAGGCGAAAGGTGATTAATGATTAGTGGAGCTGTATGAAAGTAATTTTGGATTCATTGTGACCATTTCATTTCCACAACGGATATAGTTAGTAAGTGAAGTATATTACGATAATTGGGAGAGGATATTACCTAATGGCAGGGTTCTGTGGAAGCACTCGTACCTGTTTATTGTGAACAAAGTGCTTATTGAGGTTTTGGTGTAGAAAAACCTTAATTATTCTCCCTCTGGATGTTTAGAGGTGAGTGGATAATCAGAATTTCGGATTGGTTGAGAGTTAGAATCCGATGACTAAAGTGGAATAACCACATACTGTCTTAGGTAACCTTTTAACTATCGTAAGAGTTACGTAACTGACAAGAGTAGTCAGATGTTCATATGGTTTCTCCTAGGACGGGGGTTTTGTGTTTAGATAAATACGGGAGTTGATACGAGGTGAGGTGCGACCTCCCAATAATATTGAGATAATGGGGACAATGATGTATAGGCTAGTCTTATTCGAATGTTGTGTGGTAGGAGCACAATTGAGGTGCCGTTATTGAGGTGTGACCCTATAACTGATAAAGTGTGAAGAGTGTTAAACAAGCTTGTTGTGAAGTGGGGGCTATAATGATTGAGCCTTACTTTGAAGTTGGTTTTGAGTACTGGAGGAAACCTGTTTTTATCAGGTATGCCTTACTTTTCCGAATTTCAGGACGAAATTTCGTTATTAGGGGGGAAGTATGCAATACCCCATATTTTTATGGCATTTAATTATGGGGTTAATTAAATTAAATTGGGATAAATTAATTTAATATTAATCCGAATTTTTAAAATTAATATTTACTAGCGTGACGAGAGTTAGTAATTATTGGTAAGAATTATGTTGAATATTACTAGATGAGTAAAGTAATATATGAGATTGAATTTTTATTTAAATTGTCGCGAGTGAATAATACGACAATTACAGAAATTAAGTTAGGACGCGCATGTGTCGTGTTGGGACTAAATAAATAGAATAAAAAGTAAATTAAATTACAAGTCGCCCGTATGGTTATTTCGAGTGCGCCAACGTGTCTAGAAGGGTCGAGATAGTCAGAAAAATGTACCCAAGAGTTTTGTTTGGATCTCGGAACGTTTTTAGGCATAACCGACAACCCAGGAGGAAATTTTAGTAATTATCCATTTTAAGGCTTAATTATGGACGAAAATTGAAGAGTTATATCTTATGGGAGTTAGAGTCCTCAAGGGTTAGAAGTTGTAGAGTTGCAGAGAGGCTAATGAAGAGAGAAGAGAGAAGCCTTCCAAGTAGGAGAGTCACCAAACTACACCACCTTTGCCATCTTTCACCATCAACGCATAGATCGAAGAACGAGTGATGCAACCATACCCATCAATACCGGCGAATCAGACCTTCATCTCTGAGGCAAGTATCCATCTTACTGTTATTTTGGTTGATATCACATCGATGCCAGTGTAGGATGATGATATTTATGTTTCATAAAAAGATAATTGATGTCTAGGAATAATTGTCGAAGTTGCAGAATATAAATCATGTTATGATGATTCCTTTGTTGGATTTATATTGGTGAGCACGAAATTGATGCTCTGTAGAGATAGGAATCTGAAAATTAATAGAATTCATATGAAATAAAATAAACTAGGGCTAGAACAAATTCTTGAATTTAATTCGTTTGATGATGATTCTTGATGAATTAATGGTAATCTTACATTAGAAATCGTATATTGTTGTTTATACAATGATCCTTAAGGTTGGTTGGGAGTTTGGGACTTTATAATGGTGATTTGGGTAAGATTTATTGAAGAAACCCGTAGGTATGAGTTTGCAGAATCTGGGCAAGAACTGCTAGATTGATCGATCGACTCAAAAATGTCGATCGATCGACTGTTCGATCGATTAACCCCTTTTCATCGATCGGTCGACCCCTCCTGGAAATTATATAAAATTTCCCTTTTTCGATTAATTCGATTCAAATGCGTAGGAGCCCTCAGATATAAATTAAAGATCATAATAGGTCTTAGGGAGGATCAGTAGGGTCTAAGTAGGTTCCAAAAACTGTAATTTTATGCGGGGTGTAATCGTGAGATAATGGGGGCATAAAGTAGGATAGAAATCGTGCGTACGTTAAGTGAGGTATTGGGAGACTCTAGGAAGACTTAGACCAGTATGCCAGTGAGGATACACCTACTGAATTTACATCTAGCATAATAAAACACTTCGAGAGACGAGAAGTACTTATGAAATGGCGACAATTCAGAATAAAAAGAAAGGGATTAATTATATGTAGGACTTGGGCGATTTGTGCCACGTATGATTAAAATATTATTATGGGTCGTGGGTGAAACTAATTGATATATATATATATATATATATATAATATACCGAGTGTTTGTGTATAATGTATATATATGTGTATAATCATACCCGCGCTACTTGCTATTACAAAGGTTGCCGCGCCGGGACAGTCTTATCTCGATGGGACCTTTATGGGGGATATTGACTCGTACCCTAGAACATAGGATTTCTCGGTACAGGCTATCTGAGAATGAAAGTTATATGGTCCTAAGAGATGTGAGGGTGTGTGCTGACCTCTTAGTGACTTGGAAATATGCTTCGCCTCCATTATGTGTGTATTGTGTTAATACAATTCTGTAACACCCCGTATTTCTGAATATTCCATTTAATTAGATTGGAGAATTAAATGAGAAAATTTCGGCTTAATTTAAATCAAGGTTCTAAAAAACGCGGGGCGTGATCGAGGCGTGGAGGCCAAGCCTTAAGCCTTTGAAGCCTAGGCGGGCCTTAGCGTAAAAAGGCGTCAAAAAGCGTTTAGGCCTTCTTAATATATTTTAATATTTTTTAACCATAACAAGGCTATTAAAAAACTAAAATTGTACATATCATAAAAATATGTCTGAATATTTACAAATTAAAGTACTATTTGATTATTTTGGATGAGATAATTGTCTGGTTTGTAAAAAAATTCTTTAAAAGACGATATTATTTCACTAAAGCATTGTTCGTTTTAGAAAAAAAATGTGCCTTAAGGGTTTTACCAAGAATAAGGCGTGAAAACTTAAGGCGAGGCGTTTCTCCCAAGCCTCACGCCTAGGCGTGCCTAGGCGGATTTTTTAGAACAGTGATTTAAATTACGTAAGAGTAGTAATTTAATCGAGAGATAGATACCGATAAATATTGCCTCATTTTATTTACTTAGTGCGAGTGGTAAATAGTTACTTAACGCGTGTAGACCGTGTTGGGGTGAGAACGAGTAATACTTGTTAAGTGACTCAAATGATAATTTAGAGGTCACCAATGAGTCCGTAAGGGTCAAATTAGTCAAAATAGTATACCCGGAGGTACTCGTTGAGTCCCGGGGTAATTTTGGACTAAACCGAGACCGTTCGGGGGCATTTTGGTCTTTTAACATATGAGGGTATGATGACCTACGAAATTGAGAGTTTTATATCAGCGGTATGATAGAGGAATTAGGGTTATAACACCCATGACAACACCAATACCATTAGAGAGAAGAGAGACACAACTTTCTAAAGCAAAAAGAAGATTTGGGAAGAATTCAAAGGGATTTTTACCATCAACTTGTTGGGGAAGAAGGATTGAAAGATGAAGATCATCAATCATCAACAAGAACCATGAAATCAGACCCTACTGATCATAAGGCAAGTGTTTATTACAAATCAAATTGAAGTTATAATACCCATGTGTAGGAAATTTTAAGAATTGGTTGATTCTATTGAAAAACTTTGAACTAAATGTATGAATTGATCATATATTTGAGTAGGATTACATGTAGAATGAATCCCTAAGTAAATATGAAACAAAATTTGAATATGTTTGATGATTAACATATCATCTTTATGATTTATTGGTTAAAGAACATGAATCTTGAATGACTTAGGGTTTAATTGAGGAACACAAGATGTCAATCTGCCAGAATTTTTGACACAACTTTAAACGTATCCCATTTGAGTTGTGCTTCGAATTAGAGTGTGAACCATACATTCCTGGAAAGGTATTTCTCTTATCTATCCAATAAACTTGGAATCGGGTCAATCGGAGTTCTGTAGAGGGAATAATCAATATTTTACTACAGGGTGTTTGATCTGTCAACATACTAATCTGCCAGAATTTTGACGTGAGTTTAAACGTGTGCGATTTGAATTTTACTTCGAATTAGAGTGTGAAATATACATTACTGGAAAGGTATTTCTCTTAGATATCCAATGAACTTGGAATCAGGTCAATCGGAGTTCTGTAGAGGGAGAAATCAAAATTTTACTAGAGGGTGTTTAATCTGCCAGAAGAATTTATGATTCGTTTAGGCTGCGAGAAAATGTGAGATCTTTCTTTTTAAGACTCAAATGCCTAAAATTTTATCGGGGAAGTGTTTGGGACCTTGATGAAATATATTTCTATAATAATGATATTGAAGTAGGTCTATTATTGAGTGTTGGACCTTAATTTTGTGAGAGAATTAAAGTGGAGATTCATAGGCTTGATTGTGACGTATTCTAATTCGAGATGATAAGAATATGATTTTGAAAAAGTGTGAGCGAGCTTAAATTTATTGAGTCAGTAGGTTAATAAGGATAACTACTGAAAATATATGTAAGGGGTAACTAGGACCCTTAGAGTTGTGTGAATACTCAAATAAGTACGATTAATGAGATAAATCGTGAGGCAAATATTGTACGGTAAATATATGAGATTAAAATATTACGTACGTATATGATTAATAGGTCGGGCGTGTACCTACTGAATTATGTGATCTTTTAGGTAGAGAGATTATGCCTAAATTAATTATGTTAGGGTCGATGAGACATTCCGAACTAACAAAATGCTATTATATGTTTGGGGTCGATGAGAAATGCCGAACCAAACTTTGAACTGGTGTCGCGATGAGAGAGTCCCGAACCAGAATATGTGTATATATTTATATTTTAAAAATAATTGGGGTCGATGTATCATTCCGAACCAATTCTTACTTGGGGTCGATGAATCATTCCGAACCAAGAGTCCTTTACGTGTATAAAAAGGGCAGAATAACAATGACTGATATTTAGTATATATTGTGTGTAAAATATATATACTTGATGATATTCTACTTCCGTGTGTTAGTAGATTGATACATTTTATGTATTTGAAGATACATACTGAATTGGTAAGTTAAGTAGTGAAACTTAATTACGAAATGAACCTTTAGATAGAGAAAATCTATTTAGTAATTCAAGTAGCGAAACTTAATTACTTAAGTGGGAAAGTTAACAATTGTGAGAATTGTAGTAATTTTAGTAGTGAAACTAAATGAGAAGTCTTGAAAAATAACATAGATTAAATGTTACGTGGAAATTATTTAACATACGCGTGATGTTATTAAAATGGTTGTACTGTATGGGCGGTACTGGAACTTGGGTACAGATAAGTTCAGTTTACTACTTTGGTTTAGTTAGCTTGAGAAGTACGGCTAGATAAACTAAGTGTAGAACGTTAGGTGTGCACAAAAGATGAGGGGTGAGTTAACTCAAGAGAGTGTACGAGAACCTAACATGTGTAATCAATAACCGCATTTTATATTGTGATAAACGCTTGCAAAATATTTTCAAAATGTTTTGAGTACTAACTCTTGCTATAAAATATTTTCAAAACCTTTTAGGTGTCCAGCCACAGGGATGCCATGTATGATGATTCCATTCCAGAGACTCGGAGCTGTAGCACAGTGGATGCTTACAGGATTTTGACTAAGCGATATCTCTCATTCAGATCTAGTACAGGATCTCACACTATTCTATGTATGGACTTGTTGTCCGGTTTTAGTCTCAGATTTTGTTTTCAGACTGGTGGTTACTCTTTTGTTGTTTGGGTTTTTCTTTAGCCGATGGTTTATTCGGTAATACTTTTGTTCTGTTGTACTTTTACTTGTTGTTTGAATTATAGTACATGATTATTTGTACTCTGTTCCGCATAGTTGATTTATCTGTTTTAAGAAAGATAAAATTTGGCACCGGTCTAATTTTACGTAGGGGATTAGTAATTAAAAAGTTTTCGACAGTGATGCTAAGAATGAACCATTTGAGAAACCTGTTTTAATTTAATGAAGGCCTGATCACCCGATGTTTAATTAGGCGGGGTGTCACAAGTTCGAGAGTGATTCCGGACTAGTATTTTCCTTTGTACGAGGGATACGGGGACTTGATAGAAGAGTATGCCAACACCATAGATTTTATGTGGGGTGCCGATTAGTATATATATTGTATGAGTGATTAGTGTATATATACATATGTCCGGAATCTACTGTACGTATATGTAGATAAATATTGAATAAATGCTCCTAATTATGGTAAGTTCTTGAAACTTCACAATAGTGTTGAGAAATACAAAATTGACTTAAATAATCCTTAAGAAGATGGTAGCTTAATTAAATCATAGGCATACGATCTCGTGAATTAGAATTTATGGGAGGAGAATTGGGTTGGACTTATGAGTCATTTTAGTAGTACGATAGGCGTGCACACTAGATGAGAGGTGAGAATTCTCAAAAGAGTGTCGCTTACTAACATGGGTGTCATATCAGCTAGTAAGCATTTCAAATACTTGCTAAACCATTTTTAGCCATTTTACACTCGGGCTCTGACCCGTTTCCTATTATATTTTCTTCTTCTTCTTTTATATATATATATATATATATATATATATATATATATATTACAGGTGCCCAACCACAGGGGCGTCATGCTTAGACCTTTGGACCATCAACGTGTTGCAGCTACAGTGGGAGTTGCAAGTCCTTGCAGTAGACGACTCCATTCTTGATTTTCCACTTTTTTACCTAGTTATTCTCAGACAGGGCATGTGTCGCTCGTTTTCATATTTCTTTTTAGTTCAGAGAGAGATTTTTACTCTTTATCATTTCAGGATTTAGTTATTGTTGGGATTGTTCTATTTATTTCATTGTCGTGTGATTGGGATTTATTATTTGGATTGTTTAATCTAGCTTGGATATTTCATTTGGAAGGTTTGGTTTAATACTATTAATTGTGTTCATGAAAATGGTTTCATTTTAAATCATAATGATAGGTCTTAATTCATAAATCAAATGTTTTGACACTTAGCTTAATTATTTATTAGATGGTTAATAAAAAAAATTGTTTTATGACAGTGATGCTAAGAATGAACCAACCGGGCACTTTGAATTAATTTAATAAAGGACTGATCATCCGGTATTTAATTAGATGGGGTGTCACAACTCTCATATTTTAGTGATTTTAATACACCACACAACTCCTCGAGTACTACTACGCCACTTATGACTCACTTTCTTACACACGCTACATTGCATTTCGTATTACTATTTATGACTCTCTCGAGGCACCCTACACCCTCCTACCATAACTTTACTCTAAGTAACCTTGGTAGAATTAATTGAGGGTCACAAATTAATGCATATTTTTTTGGGAAGTTTTTCCAAAATAACGTTTTTCAAACTCATTATTTTCATAAAAAGAAAGTTGTCACTTATTTTCTGATCTAAATCACAAGGCTAAGCTTCTCCTAAAAGGACACTACTTGGTGGCACAAATCTATGTCGTACATTATGAGCTTGTTGCCAAATGGCAATGAGCTTTTAGGGACTTCACAAACATGTTTGAGCGATGTAAACCAGTATTAAAACATAAAATTAATTTCTATAAATAAAGCTCAAAACTGTTGATAATGTTTTAAGGACAATATCTTCCGATACTAGAACATTGCAGTTGACAATGGACCTTTCCTTGGAACTAGGGTTCTACTCCCTATGCATTTTTCCCTTAGTGGACATAATTGTTTTCCCCTATGAAAACAATATTGTCTTTCAATAACAAGCCTACAGTATTTCACAAGAACATAAGACAAAGGTCTTTTACATGAACTACGTGGTCATGCTAAATAGTCCCCAAAAGGACATTGCATTACGGCATAAGCCTATATCGTACGACATAAGCTTATTGTTGAATGGTAGATATATTAAGGTGAGTTTTAGAAGTATTTTGAATACTGCAAACCAAAGTTTAAACATCATTTTTACTTCTCTTTTGCAAACTACATCCAAATCAAAAATGCGTAGTTAAAGCCCAGGTTGAACTAAGTTGACTTTGATTTTATCCCCTCGAATACGTAGGCTTTATGAGGATTCACACTCTAAATCATAAGTCAAAACACACCCAAATACCTTAAGTTTTCATGCTTGATGTCAACGCACATTTTTCTATTTTTTGCCATATTTGTACACATGTTAAATACAAGCACACCTTTTTATATTTTTGCCAAATTCATACATATGTCAGACATACACACACATTTTGCTATATCCGTACATATGTCAAACATACACACGTATTTTTCCATATTTTCCATATCCGCACATATGTTAGACACACGCACACCTTTTTCTATATTTTTCGTATTCGCACATGTGTCAAACACAAGCACTCATTTTACTATATTTTCCATATTCACACATGTGTCAAGCATATGCACATAATTTTCTATATTTGTAATATCAGGACTTATGTAAAATACACGCACACATTATGTTATATTTTCTATATTCGTACATATGTCAAAACACGCCATATTTTGTTATATTTTTCATATTCACACATATGCCAAAAACATGCACATATTTTGTTATCTTTTCTATATTCACACATACGTGAAACACAAGCACATGTTTTGATATCTTTATCATATTCGCACATATGTCAAATATATGCACACATTTTTCTATCTTTTCCATATTCACACACATGTCAAACACACACATAAATTTTAGTATCTTTGTCATATTCGCACTTATGTCAAATATACGCATACATTTTTTAAACTCGAACTTATGTCAAACTCGAAGGTCGGGGTTCTCAAATAAATCTCAATTCGCATCGTCGAAAGTCCTAAATCATTTCTGGTATTGTAATGATTTAGGGCACATCATGATGGCGCGTATAATTCTTCACCATGATCATATAAGATAAACGAGATGAAGATGATCTCGATCTATGGCAACCCGATGACTGTGAAAATGTGTTAGAACGTGTGGATTTTCTCAACCACAACATACATAAATTAAAAAACATATAGTGGTTCGGTTATATGTATAAATCTTAGATTAGGAAAAACACAAACAAACCAAATTCTATTTAGGCCAAATTTTATCTTATTAAATTAGTTATATGAATAAATCGTAGATTGGGTCAAACGCACATAAACTAAATTTTATCTAGTCCAAATTTTATCTTGCTAAATTATGTTAACATAAACACGTAAGATATTGAAACTGAATCGAAACACAAAAACCATTTAACGGAAGATAAAATTTGGACTTATTAGGAGTCTGCATCATATAGGAGTTCAACTAGTTTAGATATGAAGACAAAATGAATTTTTAGATTGTCATGAGCTCCCTACTTCAAGGTCCAACAAAGTTCAGCTTAAAGTACAACATCAACAACTCTAACAAGAGAATTCTAATGAATACAAAAGGTATAAAATAACACACTATATGATACATTGCACTCATATTGCATTAAATGTGTTTAAAATGATTTTTAAACGTTTTAAAAATATTTTTTTAAAAGTTAAAATTGATTTTTAAAAGTTTTCGGGATAATTAGAATTTCCAAATTTTACCCCAAAACCTTTTGTGCCAAAAATAAACCACTACATAATTTTGGGGTACTAAGTTGAATTTATAAAAGTTAAAAAACACGCGTTTGAGATCTGATATGTGCTCGACACCTGTATGACTCCATATGTTTTGATCTGATCGGTCAATGTTGTGTTTGTTTACTCTCATATTCTTGAGGCACATTTTCAACCGCAGATAAAACTCAATCAACATTTGTAAGTCGATATTGTTTTGATCCATATGTTGCCTAATTAACTAATCACAACCAGCAACCTTTAACCAGTTTTAAACGATTTAAACTTATTTATGAGGATCGATTTTAGCCATAGGATTTACATCAAACCAGCCAAATTGATCTTAGCCCTTAATTTTAAACAACGTCTCCAGAACCTTCCATGTTCAGTATAAAAGGATGTTTCGTCTCAACATCGAGAGACTTTTGACCATTAGTGAAAGAAAAGAAAACAGAGAGAGGAGAGTGAAGAGAGAGAAAAAGATTTTTTGAGAGAAAAATCAAATAAAAAATACTTTAGAAAATCTTTTCGTGCATATCAGAAGTCAGAAATAGTTTTATAAATAAAAAGATGAATCTCCCTTCTTGGTTTTTTAAAAACACTTATGAGAAAACCCATTTTGTTATTTTCAAACTCTTTAGGTTTTCCTTGAGTTTTTTAGAGGTCTAAATGATACACCATCCCTCTGATAACTTGTTTCTCTCTAAATAACCTCACGAGTTAGACACTCAATTTTTCTTTTAGAAAATTAAATAGCTGACATAGTGATACATACACTGCACTACTTAGGTTGTTAGATCTATTTATACACAACTGTTTTGTATATTTTGTGCAATGATGATTTCTTTCTATGTATTCTTACATATTTCTCGAAAATATTTTAGATCAACAATATTTAGTTTTAGAACTGCAAAGATCAGAAGAAAATAACTTTGCATGTTTTAGATATGTTTTTAAAACTTGATTTTACATTTTGTGAAACCTTATATAAATTAAAAGTCGAATATAAGACTTTCTTAAAAATATTGTTTCTGATTTTTGAAGTTTTAAGAACAAAGAGTATATAGTTACTATTTGTAATTTGTAGGAAAATTTTGTAACAACAAGTGTGAGTGTGTTCTGGTTCATATTTGCATATATTTCAGACACAACATAGAAAGTATGTTATTGAAAGATAGAGTTGTTAGACCGAGTCAACGTAAAGCTAAAATGAGGAAGAGTTCCAACTATTGGGGATATTAGAATAAAAGAGTACTTAAAAGGTGTAGCTATGTCATTAAGTACATTTCTTGCCTTTTTCTCTGATATTGTGATATAGCTATAACTTGTAACCTTATTCTGTTTTTATTGGATATTTTTGGTTTGCAGCATAAAGGTCACCGTGAATGCTTCCCCTAATTTGGATTTTACCACGTAAAAAATCGTGTATTTCTTATTATTTTAAGTTCATAATTCTTATGTGACAATCTAGGGTAAATGCTTAATAAGGTTTACTTTAAAACTTGTTTTACCAAGAACCTTACACTTTTCACAATTTAAATAAAGTTTACACATATTGTCTTCTTAATCAAAAGGAGTTTCTTTAAAGAGTTTGTTCGAAAAACTTAACCTAATATTTAACCTTAGTTAGTAACTGGTTTGGGTAATTTCATAACAAAATTTTAATCTCATTACCGTAACGAGCTCAGCTCAAATTCAACTTGAATACAAATAATCATACAAAAATAGTGTAAAAAAATCTAGTTACTTAAGCTCAGTTCGTGTTCGCTCGGATAAAAACTCGATTGAAATCGACTCACGAAGTAAACAAGCCAAGTTTGAACACATCTGTAAACTCATTAAAATTTTTAATCAAAACTTGATCATCCTCCTGTACGGCTCGACTCAGTTCGTTTACATCGCCACATATAGAGTTTTCCAAAGAAATATAAAATAAACAAGAAGGTTGCTAAGTAATTGGACCATAAACCCAATTAGGGGTGTTCGCGGTCCGGTCCGGTTCGGTTTTAAGATTTTTTTTGGACCGGACCGACTTGTTCAGTCCTCTAAAAAAAAAAATGGACCTAGACCGGACCGATAATGTCGGTTAACTGACCCTAGTCGATTCGGTTTTTTTATAGGGTCGGTCCGGTCTAACCCGTCGGTCCTCACATTAATAAATTACATCATTTATAATAATACAAATATACCCGAGTCTATTTTTTATCAAACATTAAAAACTAAAAAATATCAAAATTTGTGATTAAAACAAACCTACTATTGGATTAAACTATAATTTAAACTAATCAAATATTGAAATATATACTTTTACTATTTATTTATCTTATATATATACATATATATGTAAAAATATATTATTTTATATACAGTCGGTTCGGGTCGGTCCTAACAGGGTTTTTGAAACTGTAAATCGTGGACCGGACCGACTAGGTCGGTCCACCAAAAAAATAAACCGAGACCGGACCGATTAAGAAAAAAGACCGAAAAAAGGGTCGGTTCGGTTCGGTCCGTCGGTCTAGTCGATTTTTTGAACACCCCTAAGCCCAATAGAGTTTCATATTTCATTTACCGGACCCCTAAAACTCAACTTATTTCGGCCCGAAACCCTAAAAACCCATCAAAAACTAGGGTTTTTCCATAGTGAGTATATAAAATTCATCCACCGCTATTTCAGCAATTTGTAGAGGTGAGGAGAGAGAAAACGCTTCATTTGTGATTCTTCTTCTCATTTGTAAGTTCTTAATTAGATCTGTTTAATTATATATCTTCAGTTACTGTTGTATGTTTATATTTTAAAATACAAGTGGGAGAAATAATGCACCCACTAAACCCACTCTCACTAGAAAAAAGTTTTGACTAATATAAACCCACTTTAACACCCACTACCACCTACTAAGCCCACTAGTTTATCTATAATGGAAACAATGATTTCCTACTTATTTTTTTAGTGGATGAACGGCTACAAAAAAAAAGAAGCTAAGGCTTTGATGTTGAAAAAAAGCATAAGTAAGAAGAAGAGCTAGAGAGAGCTTGAGAGCTTAAGTTTTTTAAATGAAAAAAAACTTGAGTTTAGTTTTGGAAGAGAAATCACTCATTCTCTCCCTATAAGACTGAAAATATTTTCTTCACGAAAATATTTATTCCCCTAAATTTTTTTTTGAACAGTTTGTTCCCCCAAACTGAAATTTCGGATATTGGGCAATTAATTTGAAATGGGTGTTAGAAGACATATAACTACGGTGCATGGTTATATGATACAGAGGTGATTCTGGGCTTGTTTTATCCTGGGGACGGCGTGACTGTAGATTACCTGCACAAAGAGGGTAGAGCCGCGAAACGTCTTAAAGAGAGCGACCTAGTCCGCGACTCAACCCAAGAATCGTCTACGACGAATTTATAACCGATTGAGGTAATATTGTTTATTTTTATTGTGCAGTAATTATTTGGAATTCACGCATGAGGTTCATATTTTGCGATAATCATATGAGGTAATAATTTAATTTGGAGCAGTAGACTTAAAATTAATTTATGATTTTATTTTTCGATTTCTCCATAAAACTCTTTGACGTGATTTTTTTAATCACAATATATAAAGTGTACCAACAATTTTAAGACGATTTATGTCTACCATGGAGACCGAAATATAAATCTTATGGGCATATATGATTATTTTTATGATGTCGAAATGAAAAAAGGCCAACTGAGTTTCTATGTTTAGAAATTATAATTTTGACCTTTTACCTCTAGAAATGACCGTTTAGCCCCTGAACTTCCTAAATGTTATATTTTGTGAAGTAGATATATAAATTTCAGTATTTTTGGTCAATTCGAAATCGATCAATAATTTCGTGAGAAATTATAATTTGAACAAAAATGAACCCCTCCATGGAAAACTTTTAAATAGGTCAATCCTATTTTCTAGTTATGAATGTGAAATATTATTTCACATAAGATGTTATTATTGGAAATGAAATTGTATATTGGTTTTTTGGACAATTTATTTTGAGCCACTTGTTGTTAACAAAACAAATTAAAAGTTGTTATATGGAATCAAATTAAAAATTTGATATTTGGAAACAAATGAAAATTTGTTATATTGAATCAAATGAAAATTTGATATTTGGAATGAAATTAAAAAATTTGATATTTGGAAACAAATGAAAATTTGTTATATGGAATCAAATTAAAAAATTTGATATTTGGAAGCAAATGAAAATTTGTTATATGAAAACAAATGAACATTTGTTATATGGATTCGAAGGGTATATAATAAACATTTGTGTCTTGCGCTATGTTTACTATAAAAGAAATATGTTCAAATATTTTTTGAAGTGTTTATGTAAAAGTGTAGTTGATATTTTTCAACCATACTAAAGTGATCGATGATGAAAAAAAAAAAAAAAAAAACTGAAATTTTTGTTATGAATTCTGTTGGAATATCATCTCAGTTTTTTGATGATATATAGACTGAAATTTCGTGAATTTTGGCATGCATGTAGTATGTTGAGATTATAAATATTGGGCTTTGGAATTTATGAAAAAAGAGTTGTATATCTTTTATGATGATTTTTACAAATGGGATGCGCGATGCTGAATTTTTTGGACATCTTGTATTAAAATAAGTTTATCTTCACTTGTACTTAATATTTTTGAGTGATTACAATTTTGGATAAGACGAGACTCATAAAGGATGAATTCTGGAAAATTTTATAAATTTCAATAAGCGGTTTGGTCGTGGTGAAATTTCAAACTTGAAGTTTTTCCGTTTGAACAAATATTTTGGATAACATTTTTTTGAAAAAATGTATCATGTCGTGTTCCCAACGGATTCAAAATATTTTGAAGCCTTTATAAATTTCTTTTTCAAGGATTTATGAAGTACTTAGAAAAATTTGGACTCAAATTTATAAAAGATGAATTTCAAAGAAATTGTATAAGGACTTATACAATATTTGAGTTTGGAGTGCAACCGCTACAATTTTATATGAATAATTCCTTATATTTATTCATTTATATGAGTTGGAAAATGTATAGAATAAAATTGTATTCTGCTATGTTGGAATCAATTTGTTGTGCTTCATACGTGTGTAGAAATAATTTAGTTGGGTAAAATTATTTTGACCGTATGCTTTGATTTGGAATAGAGGTTTAAACTATAATACGGAGTATTATCGTATACATTGTGAAAAATTGTATATTATAATTTTTTATGAAATAGATTGTATCTATATGTGACTTTTAGACACATGAAAATCTGAATTTATGACTAAAATAAATGAACATGTATTTTTTTTTATTCGGCTATACCTGAAGATATTAAGCATGTATTTATTTAAGAAATAAGATTAATTCTTATTTAATGTTGAAACTCACAAGTTTAGATTTTATTTTATGAATTGAAGATATAGTGGGGGCACATTATATGTTGCTTCTAATTGCTATACCTAGAGAATAGTGGGGGCATTCAATCGAGTACCTCTCAACTATATTTGAAGAACATTTAATAGAATCTGAAACTTTGATTATTTTTTGAGTTGTGAGTTAAAAATAAAAGCTTGCTTATGTTATTGAAAAGGATTTGAAAAATCCTTAGAGAAGTCATATCATAAATGATTGATTGAATTCCTTAGAATAAACTAGAAATTAGTTTATAATTGACTTGTCTTATAACTATAAGATAATGAGGTGTATACACATCCTTTGAAGGAATATTGAGACAATTATCATTTATGAATATAAGCTTTGTTTAATAGTCGAAATTCATCAATATAACTTAGTTATACATGATGCACGTTAAAATATTCTCATGAAAATGAAAAAGCTTCATTTAATTTGAATGCCATTGATATTATATATGATGTTGAGTTAAAAACTAAATATATATAATAGTGTTTTTCGAATGGTGACCTATGTAAGGCAACTTACATGGACCAACTTGAAGTTGGAAAATTAATATGGAAGGCACCAATAAATGGCATGATATTTTGATAAATTATCAAATGAGAATGAATTGAGAATATTATGAATCGTGTTTATCACTAAGCATGTTGAAATATGAATGCACTCTTATTTATTGTACAAGAATGATTAGCTAATATTTGGTTATAATATTTTGTTGCCTAGAAAACCAAATTCATGCTAAGTCAAAGAGTTGGCATAAAGAGTTTCAATGAAACAAGAATAGTACTTGTTAATATTACAAGGCTATATTGATCAATTAATTGATCGAGTACATTGAAATACAAGAATATCTATTTATTATATATATGCTTATTATGAACCATCTTGTACTCCACATGATCCAAGTATAAGAACACTATATATAGTGATAAGAAAAGATGAACATGCAAACATCTTAAGTAGTCTCAATTGAGCTACTAAATACAATTGACTTGGAATAATTTTTTGTGGGAGTACTATGAAGGTTTATAATTAAAAAGTGCATTCTTATGCTATTGAGAAAGGTTATGTGTTTTGATAAAATCACGAACCTAGAATTGATTCTGAATCAATAATGGATATGTGTTTAACACATATTATGTTGCTATTTTTTGGAACTCCCAGAAATATTAATTGTTGGCACAATTAATGATGGAGTATATGGTGATACCAATAGCTATGGCTACTGAGTAAATGAAAGGTTAAAAGACCTATTATAAGATACCATTTATGGTAGAGACTGACACAATCATTTTATCCACAACAATAGAACCATGGCTATTGTAAAATTTTAGAACCGTTATCATAATGAAAAGAACGACAAATATGTCGTAAGCACAACATAGTTTGAGAATTTAAAAACTAGTTGTGAGTGTGGATTATGATCGGAATGATGAGAATAGAACCTGACTTATCCTTTGACGAAAGGATTAATGCGGGAGAAGGTGTTTAACATCTAGAAAGGGATCGGACTAAAGCCCATTGATATTGAATCATTTGTGGTGGTAACCCAACCTATAGATTGGAGATCCCAAGAAATAGGTTCAAAGGGTAATAACAAGTCACGGTGATATGGGTTGAATCATGCTAATAATTATATACGGGGTTTTACTCCGAGTCCATCCCTATGGAGCATGATATTCTGAAGCGAGTTAAGGTTGAGTTAATTATAACTCTTAATGAAGATCTATAGCTCTATTTTGAGTGGGGTACCTAGCTACGGGAGTATCCTTGATAGACTCACCAATGTGGATGGTGGAAGTGTGGCCGCTTCCTATGGTAATTTTGGGCAAATTCCCTAGAGCTTTCACATACTGGGATATAAGCACATGGCCGTAACGTGCTGGCTTGAGGACTACACCCAAGTAGGGTTGTGTGTGGGATGTTGTCAGAGATAGAGTTCAAAACTACGAGTTACTCTAGTATAATCTGAATCATCTTTACTACGTAAAGGTTCAAGTCGAAAGACACCTTTGCTTATGCACAATTCTATTAATTATTATTGCTCAATAATTTTTTAAAAAATTTACAAGAGGGGGATTGTTTCTGATGAGTGTGTTTTAAAATCCAAGTGGGGGATTGTTGTATGTTTGTATTTTAAAATACAAGTGGGAGAAATAATGCACCCACTAAACCCACTCTCACTAGAAAAAAGTTTTGACTAATATAAACCCACTTTGACACCCACTACCACCTACTAAGCCCATTAGTTTATCTATAATGGAAACAATGATTTCCTACTTATTTTTTTAGTGGATGAACGGCTACAAAAAAAAAAAAAGCTAAGGCTTTGATGTTGAAAAAAAGCATAAGTAAGAAGAAGAGCTAGAGAGAGCTTAAGAGCTTAAGTTTTTTAAATGAAAAAAAACTTGAGTTTAGTTTTGGAAGAGAAATCACTCATTCTCTCCTTATAAGACTGAAAATATTTTCTTCACGAAAATATTTATTCCCCTAAATTTTTTTTTGAACAGTTTGTTCCCCCAAACTGAAATTTCGGATATTGGGCAATTAATTTGAAATGGGTGTTAGAAGACATATAACTACGGTGCATGGTTATATGATACAGAGGTGATTCTGGGCTTGTTTTGTCCTGGGGACGGCGTGACTGTAGATTACCTGCACAAAGAGGGTAGAGCCGCGAAACGTCTTAAAGAGAGCGACCTAGTCTGCGACTCAACCCAAGAATCGTCTACGACGAATTTATAACCGATTGAGGTAATATTGTTTATTTTTATTGTGCAGTAATTATTTGGAATTCACGCATGAGGTTCATATTTTGCGATAATCATATGAGGTAATAATTTAATTTGGAGCAGTAGACTTAAAATTAATTTATGATTTTATTTTTCGATTTCTCCATAAAACTCTTTGACGTGATTTTTTTAATCACAATATATAAAGTGTACCAACAGTTACATGCGTATTTGCATTTCTATTGCTATGAAAATGTAAATTGTATTAGTATGTATAAATTGTAGTAGTCCTTAGACTAGTTGAAAATGTTTTTGTTTGGCATTTTAACTCGTTATAGTTATTTTTAGGTTTCAATTATCTTTTAGACGCAAATCACCTTTGATTAGGGCTTTTTTCGCTGCTCAAGATAGGAGGATACACATTACGTATCGCCGTTACAAGTTTATCAACAAATCAGCAGTTGACATGTGTCCGATACTCCCGATAACATTGCGCCGATACCGCTTCCATTACGTATGGCCAAATCGATATTTAAAACCTTGACCATTGTATATTACAACAGACCTGAGGGCCCCCTTTAGGGACCTAAAGGGGTTGAAATGATGTTTGTTCGTATGTCCAATTGATATCTGCTGTGGTCTTCTTATTTTATTTGTTTATTTTCCAATTGATTCTCTATGATGGGCGTTGATTTTAAAATTTTAATTTCCCACCTATTCAATGCAGACAATGCTAATTGAACAATATGGCACATGCACGCCTCGTCACGACGTTTCTGTCCAAGGCTGAGATCCGTGTCAATATTTGTTATTGTGTCCGAGATTATAGGCTCGTCATTCTAAGTATTGAATAAATCACAAATAACATATGTAACAGTACAGACATTTACCGGAAGCTTTATATGCATTGTAAGGTTTTCCAATGTGAAACCCTTACTGTTCTGTAAGGGTGTGTTTGATTCACGTTTACATTTCCCCCCATATATAATACTTTTTTGTACTTAAATGGTGTACTTTTGTGGGCTTTGTTGCAAATATGTTCTAGAGAATAGGGCCGGTCCTGAGATTGATAAAAATTGACAAGGCTCCCGTGCAAAAATTGTAAAATAGGCCCCTTTTAACTGTATTGATATAAAAAATGGGCCCTCAATATATAAGTAATAAAAATGGATCAAGGGGAGGCCCTGTGCGATCGCTCACTTAGCACATGCTCAGGGCCGCCCCTGCTAGAGAACATTATCATTAAATTTAGACGCCCGCCATCTTTTCATGCAAAATATTTATCACGAGCTCTCAAAGTATTGGATTCCATGGATAATTGGGAAAGTAACAGTACATCTTGCTAAGATACTCGTCTATTTTCCTTATATTTCATAAAAAAGTAATTTTTAAAATTTTCTCCAATTTTTAATCAAAGGCAAAAATGTTACTATAAATTATGTCAAAAGACTAGGGTGTCTTCAAGGCTGTATATTGGTAACAGATTTAAGTTATCTTCTGAATATCATGTGTTTTTTTAGGTAAGTTATGAAGCATAACAATGTTATTCCGAACGGTCACTTCAAGAAGCACTGGCAAAATTATGTGAGGACATGGTTTAACCAACCTGCCCACAAAACCAGGAGATGAATCGGTAAACAGCCTTTTATCTTGTTTTCATCATATTTTCTGTTTCTGTTTCTGTTTTTGTAATATGTTGCAGTGTAATTACCTACTCAAAGTTCATGCTTGATCCTTGATATTTTATGTTTATTTATATCCCATTCACAGCTAGACAAAAGAAGGCTGTGAAGATCTTCCCTCGACCTACTGCTGGCCCACTTCGCCCTATTGTCCATGGACAGACATTAAAATACAACATGAAAGTCAAGGCAGGCAGGGGATTCTCTCTCGAGGAGCTCCAGGTGGGTGTTTGCTTTGTTTGTTTTATTTTTCTACTTAGCTTAGCGAAGTATTTTATTTACGTCTTCTTTGTTTCTAAACTTTCTTTGTACCTTGAACTGAGACTAATCAAGAAATGTAAATACTCCGAGTTGTAGTTTATGTGCTTGATACACTTCCGTGCATTTAGCCACAAAGTTTTAAAATGTTGACAAACTGTTAATTTCTACGAGGAAGTTGACAAACAGGGAAAAAAAGAGATTGAGCGCTGCTAGGTGTGATGTCCTCTTATTTTCGGGAATTTTTGGGAAAGTAAAAAAAATCTCGCATATCTGTTTTTCACTTGTTCTTAACCTTTAATTTCGCTTTTTTAACCTTGATATCTGTTTTCACCTGCTTATAACTTGACATACCTCTGATTCCCTCTCTTTCTTTTATTATCTAGGCTGCAGGCATTCCAAAGAAACTTGCCCCAACCATTGGCATTTCAGTTGACCATCGACGCAGGAACCGTTCTCTGGAGGGTCTACAGACTAATGTCGAGAGGTTGAAGACATACAAGGCCAAATTAGTTGTCTTCCCAAGGCGTGCTCGCAAGTTCAAGGTAACAAAATCAGCTTATTCTTGTATTTTTTCCTAAAGAACAAATAGCTATTTGTTGACAGTATGTCTGATTCCAAGCCAGATCAGATTGGAAATTGTGCTTTCGGGAAAAAAATTCTGATCTTTTTGGCAATAGAAAGTTAATGAAATTGATTTTTTGGAAGAAGCAAATTTAGGATTCTGAAATTTTGGAAAAATCCTGAGAAAATCAGATTTTTTTTTTCAGTTAAAGGCACACAAACATTTAGTAGTTATGCTGTGCCTGTATAGTTTTTTGTGATAAAACAAGGCAAAGAAATTTTCCGAAGTCTTGTACATAATTGGAAAACTAGAAATTGTCTATAAGTTTAATATTTCTCCAAATAGAAAGATTGAGATCAGTTTCCAATTTTCAGAAAATTAGAAATCCACTTTGACAGGTTTTGCACCAATTTTAAAACACCTTTAATTCAAATATTGCATCTAGATCCCTGAACTCTCTTTAATTCTTTACCTATGGACACTTGTAAATAACATTTAGGCCCTTGACATTTTTCCTATTGAGCTCTCTGTAGTTTCTATTTGGTTCCTAAACTTCCTTTAATTTACATCAACCCTAAAACATTCTGTAAAAAATATTTGGCCCCAAAACTTTCTCTAAATTACGTATAAAGTCCAAACTCTGTGATTTAAATGAATACCATATGAATAGGTGGCGTCATCTAAAATTTTATTGATAATGAAAATTAGAAATGGAGATGGGGATGGCACTTGGAAATAAAAAACTAGAAAATAGGTTCCTTACAACTAAAACAGGTCCATAATTTCTGAAAGGTATTAAAATTTCTCAGAGAAATATATGTTGTTATAGTTACTGAAAAATTGGATCTGAAAATTGGGTTTTCAGAGCATTTCAATTCTGTTCTGATTTTTTCAAATCACATATTCATTTGGCATATCATATCCTTTGTTGCACAGGCTGGTGATTCTGCTCCAGAAGAATTGGCAACAGCCACTCAAGTCCAAGGAAGTTTCATGCCCATCGTACGTGAGAAACCCTCCGTGGAGCTAGTTAAGGTCACAGACGAGATGAAGGCGTTTAATGCGTACTCCAAACTGCGTATCGAGAGGACTAACGCACGCCATGTTGGTGTTAGACTCAAGAGGGCAGCTGAGGCTGAAAAGGAAGAGAAGAAGTAAAATGGCCATGGAATGCTCAATGTAGTGTTGGTTTTTATTATGTCAGTTTAAAATTTTTACTGGTGATAATGTGGGGACTTGTGGGTTGTGACTGTCTTGCAAGAAGAGTAGATATACAAACTGCTCAAATTTTGATTGCTGTGATGGCTATCAGTTTTGATTGTTTCATACTTTTTTCTGGAACTAAGATGCTTGTCATGTTTGTTTCCTCGGGTTGCTGAAATATAGTTTTTTTACCCTTTTTCGGTTCACCCACTGAGAGAATTACTTGTCCTCGAGTGTCCAAAATCACTAATTTTTTATTTTCTAGGGGCTAAGTTTAATTATTAAATTTTCTTTGGGGCAAATGGTCTTTTGAAATGTGCACTTGGCATGTATCCGTACTAGACATAAATTCTTTTTTGGGGGTTTTGGGAAAATGTTTAATTTAACTCAAAAGTATATAAAAATTTGACATTTCACATAATTTTATAAATTTAGTCCCTATACTAAAAATACAATGAAAAATGATCAATATACCATTTGATTAAAAAAAAATCCATCAAATTTTTTGAAGTTTATAACTTCAAATAAAAAATTCACTAAATTTATATATTTCAGATCTACTCGTCTATCCAACAACATTTATATTTGATATTTTTAACAAAAAAATCGAAAGCGATAAATTTACTATTTCACTAAGACCATCGTGTTTTTCGGTGAAAAATCTTCTTCTCCCGTGTTGACAATGGTGACATTGGCTCAGACAAAAAAAATTAAAGAAATAGACGAACAGAGAGAGAAACTAGGAGAGAGAAACAATCTGGTGAGAATTTCGGCGGTTCCCGACAAGGATTTTGACATTGCGATGAGGATTCCGGTGGGTGGGACGGGACGGAAGTGGAATTATGTGTTTATTTTTTGAATGAGTTTTAAATGAGTATGATTAAGAGTATAAATATAAATATCTCTTTAACTAAACAAATAAAATTACCTATTTTGTGTACAGGAGACAACACAAATAAATGTTATTGTACTACAGAGACTAGATTTATAAACTTGAAAATCACTGTCTTATAAATCTAAATATAGGAAGGAACATGACATTGACATTATTCCTCTATTCTTTTTTTGTTGGTAATTAGGATCAGTTTGGTTAGGGTTGAAATATTTTTAGCCATGGTGAAGAGTAAAAATTTGTTTTTGTTCATTTATTTTTAGCCATGTATCAGTATAAAAATTTGTTTTTGTTCATTTTAAATTGTAAATAAGTTCACACTTGGTAATTATACAACTTTAAACAAAAATAATTAACAAAATTTGACTCTAAATAAATGAATCATATCTTGAGTGATTTAACTAACCGCATTGGGGTTGATTAAATCATGCTTGTTGTGATGGTGTCTTAGTTAAAAAAAATTATAAAATGAAAAATGAGTGGCATATAATGCAGGTTGTTATTTTTGTTTTATAATCTTTCTTACAAATACAGAGTCGATTATAAAACTTATTTTTTTTATTTAATCTAAAAACATCTTTAATGGGTTGGAGCAAAATGTCACGAGGATATTTAAAGGTAACATAAAATGGAAATTGTAATGCCTTTTATTTTTCGAAGGTAAAATCTTCTGTAAAGATTATAAAACAATTTATATCATTCTAAGCATGCGACAAAAATAAATAAATTGATGACAATTTAACACGATAGGAGAATAACTGATAGCGGAACATATCCCAACCACAATATAGTCCAATTTCATTATGAAGATAAAATAACGCAACCAACATATGAAAGTAAAGACAATAAATAAATATAGAGAGTCCAATTCAACATCTACATAAATAATAAGTAGCTGAAATGACGTGAATGACTGGAAAATAATGAAACAAACTATTATCTTAACACTGCTAGTGTTGTTACCTACTACGACCTGAATAACAATTTAGACAAGGTGGGTCAGGTCCACAAAACGGAATGCTCTACATGAACGCAAACAGTGACAATAATGAATTATAATAAAATCATAAAATCTTCTCGATTTATGACACAGGAACAAACTCAATTCAAGAGAATGATATTAATCATAGAACATTATACCAACATTTTAAATTATAAATAAGTTCACACTATGTGATTATGCAACTTTTAAACAAAAATAATTAACAAAATTTGACTCGAAAAAAATGAAAACATGTCTTGTTTGAATTAACTAACTGCGTTGGGGTTGATTAAATCATGTTGTGAAGGTGTTTTAGTTAAAGTAATTTATAAAATGAAAAATGAGTGGCATTTAATGTAGGGTATTATTCCTAATTTATAATGTCTCTTACAAATATAGAGGTGATTAGAAAACATTTTTTTTGGTTTAATGTCAAAATATCTTCGATAGTTTGGAGTAAAATATCACGAGGATATTTAAAGGTAACATAAAATGTAAATTGTGATGCTTTCTATTTTTCGAAGATAAAATCTTATGTAAAGACAAGAATAAATAAACCGATGACAATTTAACACGATAGGAGAATAACTAATATCAGAATATATCCCAACCATAATATAGTCCATTTCATCATCGAGATAAAATGACACAACCAACATATGAAAGTAAAGACAATAAATAAATATAGAGAGTCCAATTCAACACTTACATAAATAATTAGTTGAAATGATGTGAATGATAGGAAAACAATGAAATAAACTATTACCTCAACTCTGTTGGTGCTGTTACCTACGACGTGAATAATGATTAGAACACCACTACACATACACACTTTCATACACGTTAATAAGACAAGGCTTTAAGGGGTTGTACTCTGTGCCCTGGCGGGACCCACAACAACAAGGTATAGCATTCTAAAGCAGCGGGTATGGAAATCGTGTCCGTGTATGTTTATCCTAATGATTAACACAAGGTGGGTCAGGTCCACAAAACGAAATGCTCTACATGAACCCAAACAAAGATAACAATGAACTATAATAAAATCTTACAGTCCTCACGGTTTATGACACAGGAACAAACTCAATCCAAGAGAATGATATTAATCATTAACAATTTACCAACATTTTAAATTATAAATAAGTTCACACTTTGTGATTATGCAACTATAAACAAAAATAATTAACAAAATTTGACTCTAAATAAATGAAAACATGTCTTGTTTGATTTAACTAACTGCGTTGGGCTTGATTAAATCATGTTTGTGAGGGTGTTTTAGTTAAAAAAATTTATAAAATGAAAAATGAGTGGCATTTAATGTAGGGTGTTATTCCTAATTTATAATCTCTCTTACAAATACAGAGTCGATTATAAAAACATTTTTTTGGTTCAATCTCAAAACATCTTCAATCGTTGGGATCAAAATGTCACGAGGATATTTAAAGGTAACATATAATGTAAATTGTGATGCCTTCTATTTTTTCGAAGATAAAATCTTCTGTAAAGACAAGAATAAATAAACTGATGTCTTTTTAATAACTAATATCGGAATATATCCCAACCATAATATAGTTCAATTTCATTATCCAGATAAAATAACGCAACCAACATATGAAAGTAAAGACAACAAATAAATATAGAGAGTCCAATTCAACACCTACATAAATAATAAGTAGCTGAAATGATAGGATAATAATGAAATAAATTATTACCTTAACTTTGTAGGTGCTGTTACCTACGACCTGGAAAATAATCAACACATGGTGGGTCAGGCCCAACAAACAGAATGCTCTATATGAACCCAAATAGAGATAAGAATGAACTACAATAAAATCATACCATCCTCACAAGTTATGACACATGAACAAACGCAATCTAAGAGAATGATATTAATCATCTAACAATATACCAACGCTAACCCAATAGTGAAAGACTACTGTCTAAAATGTAATAACATCATGATGAATAAGTCTATTGCTAGCTACACTAGTCATACTACACAATCAATAATATGAGATAAAGTACTCTACCAATTACCATAGTCACAACATGAGTAGACACAATCCATGATCATAAATTATAAGGCATTCATATGGCCCACAAGCAAATGTCTCATGAAGGCGGACACCTTTAAAAATCTCATGTTTATTAGTTCTCATTAAAGGATGCCCCACCTCATAAAGTCCCCAAAGCATATAGAGGGTAACCAGACACCTATTGTGTAACCATATTGTAACGTTTACATAGAGGATCCAACCCTATTGTCCCTTACAAAGAATGACAACCCCAACACATTGGTGTAAGGACAATTTGTATGTATTTGACTTATTCCCAGAACAAAACTCGTTTGAGTCATAGATAGATTTATATCTTGTCACGATTTTCACAATGTCTATGACGTGTTTATTTAGAAGACGTAGCGTCCAAGCTTCAAAGTTAGATTGTGTCGTATTGTTTTATTGGTGCACGTTTACGTCTTCATTCAGATTGCATTCCGAGATACTCCCAGGTATGAACGTATTATGTTTATGGAATTCGGAAAGAGTTTTAAAGGATGGAAATTTGTTTATAAATGATTTTAAATAGTTTTACTTTCGTTTATTCTGAGATAACTACAGTTTAGAGCCGTATGAAACACCAACTTAGGTTTAGGTGGTTCAAACGATATGTGATGTCGTTGGAACGACATCTCACAGTCATTAGAACGACTTGTGGATCTCATTAGAATGACATGCCAACTTAGATTTTTTATTTAAAGATTTTTTCTCTCAGAATTTCGTGTGTGCAAAACAAAAATACTGTTTAGAACAGTTTCTTTTTTATGCATAAGTTTTCTAAAGTTTTCAAAGACTAAAACCATCGTTAAAGTTTAAAGATCTGAGCTTTCATATATAATTTCTATAGAGATCTTGTTTGCACCATATGGAGTTTGTTCATCCATACTAAACAAGTTGATCATTGGGTTTTTGCGGTCAAGAAGCGGAGGAGTCCTTGTTACGAATCGTAGACGGTTGCCAAATCTACATCGGTGGACACTGAGGCATTCGTGGATACGTGTGCTGTGGACGAGTATCGTGGAAGAGTTTCTGCATGAGCATTATGGAGGAGCGGTTAAAGTGAAGAAAAGCGTCAAGGCTTGTGGGGACCGAGTCGTTGTGTAAGTCTATTTGTCTTTCTTTTGTAAAACCATATCATAGTGATTGTCTGGCTTGGACCATCTGAGTTTTCTCCCTTTGTGATTTCCTCGAACATCCGACATTGTGAACTTTAATTTATTTTACTTGCTTTAATCACCTATATGCATGTTTATGATTAAAAAAGATAAAATTGTACTTACTTGAAATTGGTTCACAAACTTGGTGCATGTTAAAATTGGGAAAAGAATTTTGAAAGAAAATTTATTTTGTCACCTTAAAGAACACTTTGAAAAAGGGCCCTACAAATTGGTATCAGGGCTAGAAACATTTTTTTTGTGTTGATCCCTTGTGCTTTTAAGGATGAATTTTGGAGGTTCTGATAGTTTTAGAGCTCCTATTTTTTATGGCCCAAATTATGCTTATTGGAAAATATAAATGAGAAGTGCTTTAAAATCTATTGATGAGCGTGTTTTGTTAGCGGTTGACAAAGGTTGGACACCACCGGTCACACGAGAAGGAGATGCCACTAATTTAAAACCCGTTGAGTCATGGACCGAAACCGAACATAGACTTGCACTTTATAATTCTAAAGGTCTTCACGTTATTTCCTCACATGTCACACCGGAAGAGTATAATCGAATCATGACGGGTGAAACTTCAAAGGAGGCTTGGGATATTCTTGCACTTACTCACGAGGGCACTAACCCGGTTAGGGCGTCTAAGCTTTAAAACCTCACTATACAGTTTGAGACGATTAAGATGTTAGAGAGTGAGTCATTTGATGAGTTTTATGCTAGATTATCCAATATTGTCAGCTCGTTGTTTAACTCGAGAGAGAAAATAACCGCCAACCGAGTCATTAAGAAAATCTTAAGGTCATGGCCTAATAGATCTGATTCAAAAGTGACCGTTTTAAGCTCCTTAGGCATGCTTGAATCAACGAAACTTGAAGAGATTGTAGGTGACCTACAAACCTATGAACTTGAGATGTTTACCTCCAAGAAAGTGCCAAAGAAATAAAAGGGCATTGCTATGAAAGCCCGGAAGGAGGAAACTAAAGTTTTGGATGATGATTCCGATTTCAATTTTGAGGATGTAGCGTTGTTAGCAAAGAAGTTTAAAAAGTTTCTTAAGTTCCAAAGGCAATCGAAAGATGCCCAAAGACTTGAGAAATTCAAGAACAACAAGGTGGATCCCGCCCCTAAGAATAAGAGTGAGAATGTTAAGAGGGATGAGTCAGATAGGTGTTTTTGTTGTGAGGGATATGGCCATAAGGTAGATGAGTGTCCTACTGGACTTAAGAAGGAGGATAAGAAATTGATAGAATATAATGTCTCCTTGAGTGATAGTGGGCCAGAAGAGGGAGAGAGTTCCCCCCCACTAAGCATAAATTTGTAACCTTTATGGCATGTCATGTGAGCAACGAAGATAAATCTTCTCATGAAGATACTCATGTGAATGACACTTTTGAGGTCGTTGTGTGTGAATCCCAAGAGAGTGAAGGTGACGCTAGCGATGGGAAAGAAATTGATGTTGGAGAGTTGCAAGTTACCTTTAATGATTTATATAGGGAAGCGGTAAAGGTGAAAAAGGCAAACTTGAAGTTGCAAGCTAGGTTGAATGAGCGTGCCATAGAAAATAATGATGCTTTGATTGAGGATCTTTGGGTACGGGAGAACACTCTTAGGGTGAAACAAGAGTACGTTGAGAAAGATAAAGATAGTCTCCATGGTTTGATAGAGGCTACGCAAAAAGAGATTTTAGAGTTTCAGGAGTCTAGGCGTTTGCTTGAGTCTAGGATTAGTGAGCTTGGGGAAAGATTGAGAGACTTAAGTAAGGTGAAGTTTGATTTGGAGGCTAGGTCAGAAAATTTGGATAGGATTTTAGGTACCGCCCAAATCAAGGAAGATAGGTGTGGTATAGGCTACGATGATTGTTTTGCTCCCATTCCTAAAGCCAATACCAATCGTGTGAGAGAGCCAACTAGGAACGCTAGGAGAGGTCCACATTTAGGTCATATTCCTCGCCATGTTTTCACTTGAACTTATTGCAGTAGGAAGGGTCACCTTAGGCATTATTGTTATGACCTTAAAAATGCTCTTAGGAATTTTAGGAATAAAATCGTTTCGATTCCCAAAACCCCCATGCGTCATTACACACCTACTTGTAGACTTAGAGGCTTTAGGAATTAAACTTCATGGTTCTTATTTGGTTGTTCTTGATTCTCCCCATGCTAAATCTAAAGGATGATTGAGTTGCCATGTTTGTCATACGCTAGTCTTTGCATCATAATTCATATTTTGCTACTGTCATGACATATGTATCTCTTTGTATTATATATTTCATTTATTTGAGTTTCATGTGAAAAATATAAAAATATTTTATATTGATAAATTTATTTTTGAAAATACAAAAATATTTTTGGCTTATATATTTTTTAGAAAATACAAAAAGATTTTGTTTTTTCTGTCAAAAATATTTTAGAAAAATATAAAAAGATTTTTTTGTCTTGAGTTTCCATGCTTGATGTGGCATATTGGTGTGCATGGACCCCCATCATTTCATTATCCACGTGGCTAGGATATTTGGTCATAATTATAGATGCTTAAAATGATCTTAACCATTGATTAATGGGGTTGTTTCGAAGTGATTTGCATTTAGATTTACCTTGTATATATGCCATCATTGCACACACGCACGAGTTTATATGAATGTTTGACTTCTCATGCGTATTTGAGTTTGGTGAGACGTTCTTATCTCAATTTTTTCATCTATGCGTAATTAGACTTAGGAGGAGGTGTGCATGTAAGAATCGTTTGTCGTGAGAATTTAGATTGTTTATATTGAAAAAAATTATGAGTGTTCATGGAAAAGGGCTGCAAGAGAATAAGAATCTTGTCGTGAAAGCCATCGTTCAAAAGAGCCCAAGAAAAAAATAAGGCAATAAAAAGAATTATATGCCAAAATAGGGCCAATGGGATTTCTCTAAATTGAGAAAAATTGAAACCTCAAAAGAGCTAGAAAAAGAAAATTTGAATATATGAGGATGTTTGGATGGAAAAATAACAACGGGTTAGCACCACGAATCCTAATCTTGAAAAATCGTGTCATGACGCTATTATTTGTAGAATCATCAAAATTTTGGATTTGTGTACATGTTGTTCGTTTAGTTCATTAACCTCAATATAATAATTGTCACATATGGCTAAAACTACATTTGATGACATTTAGCTATCAATTAAAGCTTCTTGATCGTTTCGATGTGTTCATATTGTGACTCATTTGTTGGAGTTCACGCCCATTCATTCCATGTCCATGTTTGAGCACATTGATACTATGTTAACATGAAACTCATAATTGTTTTTACTTGTTTTATTTTTCGATTTTGAGTCAGTTTTGCTACAATTTCGTATTTCCAGTACCTGTTTTGAGCTAATTTTTTCAATGGGCAAAACTTTGCCATTTTTAGAGATGGAATACATAATTTGCTGAGGTCGTTCATATGACTTTTGCATGTCGTTTGAACGATATGTCCAGTCGTTTGAAATTTGCTTCTCGCGACACATTTTTCGAGGCGATAATTCTGTCAGATATGGTCGTTAGTATGATCATTTGTAAGGTCGTTTGAAGGATGCTTCAAACGACAACTTACTATTTTGGGTCATTTTTGACCTCGTTAAATTGATATGCCTATGTCGTTCAAACGACATGGCATAGTTGTTCGAACGACCCTGCTGAATTTTTGAGCCCTTTTCTGCATTTGTACTTGCTTCGTATATATGCTTATATCTTACTGTTTTGGTACTTCTGTGTTCATTTGGACGACTTACTTGTAATCATTTGTGTTTATTCATGTATTGATTCTTATACCGCATTGATTTCGTTTAGTCACATCTTTGCTTAAATTGATGATTCATTTTTTTGGTGACTATTTGCTAGCTACGATTTGGTATCTTCTGATTATTTTTAGCTTGCTTGCCATGGTTATCATTGATTATTTCATTATAGATATTTGGTGATTTGTTTATCTTTTTCACTTATTGTCTATTCGAGACAAAAGGGGGAGAGATGTATGTGATGAGGGGGAGGGGGGTAGTTTGTTTATTGAGCACATATGTTTTGGCTTTACATATTGGTATCATGTTTTTGACCATATGTTCATACTTTATTGGTATCATGTTATACTGCACATATTGGCATTGCTCACATATTTAACAAATGATTTGTTTTATATATTGGTATTTTTATATCATTTGTTCCTCCATACTTCACTGGATATTTGTCTATTTCATGTGTGTAGGTATTCTTCAACAATGCAGGACTTCAAGGTTACATCACATTCAGACATCTCATGCTTGATGAACCTACGTATACTATTCCTTATCCTATATTTTTTATTTTGGGTTTTATGGTATGGAATTTAGGTGTCATACGGCTTGACGACCCGGCTTAGGCATTTCATTGTTTGGGTTTTATCCCGAAATAGTCAAAGGGGGAGATTTATAAGGACAAAATTTCCAATTGAATCCATTTGTATGTAATTGACTTATTTCTGGAACAAAACTCGTTTGAGTCATAGATATATTTTATCTTGTCACTATCTCCAAAAATTTTATGACGTGTTTATTTAGAAGACGTAGTGGACAAGCTTCAAAGATAGATCATGTTGTATTATTTTATTGGTGCACGTTTCATGACTTCATTCAGATTGAATTCTGAGATACTCTTAGGTATGAATGCATTATGTTTATGGAGTTCGAAAAGAGTTTTAAAGGATGAAATTTTTTATATAAATGATTTAAAATGTTTAAAATGACTTTAAATAGTTTTATCTTCGTTTATTCTGAGATAACTATAGTTTAGAATTGTATGAAACACCAACTTAGGTTTAGGTGGTTCAAACGATATTTGGTGTCATTTGAACGACATCTCACAGTTTTACAACTTGTGGATCTCATTAGAACGACATGCCGACTTAGATTTTTTATTTAAAGAATTTTTCTCTCAGAATTTCATGTGTGCAGAACCAAAATACAGTTTCGAACAGTTTCATTTTTCTGCATAAGTTTTATAAGGTTTTTAAAGACTAAAATCATCGTTAGAGTTTAAATATCCGAACTTTCATATACAATTGCTATAGAGATCTTGTTTAAACCATCTGGAGTTTTTTCATCCATATTTAATAAGTTTATCGTTAGGTTTTTGCGGTCAAGAAGCGGAGGAGTCCTTGTTCCGAATCGTTGACGGTTGCCAAAGCTACATTGGTGGATACTGAGGCATTCATAGACACATGTGATGTGGACGAGTATCGTGGAAGAGTTTCTACGTGGGCACTGTAGAGGAGCAGTTAAAGTGAAGAAGAGCGTCAAGTCTTGTTGGGATCGAGGTGTTATGTAAGTCTGTCTGTCTTCCTTTTGTAAAATCGTATAATATTGATTGTCTGGCTTAGGCCATCCGATGTTTTTTTCCCTTTATGGTTTCCTCGTATACCCGGTGTTGTGAACTTTACTTTATTTTACATGATTTAATCACCTAGATGCATGTTTAAAATTAAACAAGATAGAATTGGACTTAATTGAAATTGGTTCACAAACTTGATGCATGTTAAAATTGGAAAAATATTTTTGAAAGAAAAATTATTTTGTCACCTTAAAGCGCACTTTGAAAAAGGGGCCTACAGTAGGATCGAGAAACATATACACCAATGCACATCCTACGTCATTAGCCAGGGTGAAGTGTACAACACTGCTGCACACGCCCCACCAAATTCCTAATTATAGATTCACTACGAGCCTACATACGCACACGTGGTATATTCACTCACATAATATCCATACAAAAAAGGTTTACACAACCTAAGGTTAAACTTATAAGCTTGCCCGACATTATTTAACACTCATGAGTCCTACCCAGGTTTCCCACTGGTCACACTACGATTAGATTGGTCATTATAGTTTATGGGTTTAACCCTAAACCAAAGTAGGTCCAAAACTCACTCAAAAAGATTGAATTGCCTGCCCCACTGATCTGATTTGGCCCTACCCCGGATTGGATATGTTCTTGATCAATTTGGTATAATCAAGATCGATTTGGGTCCTATAGCAGGCCTAAAAGTATGTTTTGAAAAGTTACAAATTCCAACTTCAAAATCATACAAAATCCAACATAATTTATCCACATTAACCCCAATTGATCTATTACATGTTAAGGGTCGATATCTCTATGTAAACATGGTTTAAAACATCAATTCTAAAGTATTTAAAGTCATTCTTATAAACCAATTTACATATAGTACTCAAGAACCCTAGGTTAATAAATAATGCATTCTACACATTAATTGTCAATTAATCGACCTCAGTTATAATAATTAACATAAGAGATGAAGGTTGATAACACGAATTCATCTTTAATTTTTGGTTTAACCAATATACTCCTAATGATAAACCCTGATTGCAGAATAACAATAAGTACCCTAATATTCATCTTTAATGCTTCCATCATATCAATTCCCATATTTTCCAATAATTAATCTCACTTAATACCATAACATCTTCATCCACTAATAAATATCCTTATCAGGTCAACTAAATTACATTAATTTCGTTATAATTAACTTAATTCAAATGGTGAGATAATAATATAATTGCTTGCCTTCTTTGGTTTAAAAATTTGTATGAATTCTCTAACAATCACCTCTAATCTTCAATCCCCCTCTTCTGTAATATTTCCCAAAGTTAAAATTCCTAAGGCGTGCTAAGGTTTTGTGGAGTGTATTTTGGTTAATCGATGAACTAACACGTGAGGATAATATTGAGGATGTGTGCTTAAACCACAAGTATTCAACCTAAAAAAAAAACAATAGGGTGTGGGGGTGAAAATTTGGTCTCGTAACATGGATAAATTTTTATTTAACACGAGTTTTCTTGCAAATTCAATTGTCTTTGTAAGGACAAATTTCTAATCGAGTCAATTTGTATATAATTGGAATTATTCTGGACAAAAAATTTGAGTCACAATATAAACTTTGTGTTGTTGATTCCATGAGCCTATGACGTATTTTATTAAGACACAGCGGCCAAGCTTCAAAGATTTGTTACATCGTGTGTGTTTATTGTGCCAAATTTGTCTTCTCGCAGGTATGAATGCACAGTGAATATGATTACTTGGATATTTTTAAAGGTGCTAGTTTTTATACTTAAATTCGTTTGGAACTATTTTTAGAATATTTTTTAAAGTAAAATAATTTTTTATTTTAATCTCGTTAGAATGAATATACAGTTTTTTGTTTGGACGAATTTCAGTCTCGTTAGAACGACATTGAGATCCCGTTGGAACGACCATCTAACGACCATCAAATGAGAATTCTTTGCCAAGGTTTTCACATATCGTTAGAAACTCGTTTGAATGAGAAAGTTGTTTCATTTGAAAGAAATGTAGTTTCGTTAGAATGAAATGCTATTCTTGTTTGAATGACCTTAGTTTCGTTCGGAGGAGTTCGCCACTTCAATTTTTGTGCTTTCATTATATAAGGCGTGTTGGACTCAAATTTTCAAGAACTTTTGGCGAAAAATATTTTCCTACCTGTTTATCAAAGTTCCAAAACCCTTATTTCACCCTATAAGTTTAAAGATCCAAGATTCATAATTCATATGCTTTGATATCTTGAAATTGGTCACCAAAGTTTGTTTCTTTCATCTTGAGAGAACTTATTTCATGTGGTGGACTCCATGTGTACTGTTTGTGGTGTAGACTATTGCTGAGCCTTATCGGTGAATACCGAGACGTGCGTGGACTCATACATTGGCAGCTGGCGTAGGTGGACTCATGCGTTGCACTGTGGAGGAGCGTTGAAAGATAAAAGAGCGTCAAGGCTTGTGGGGGATCGAGTCATTGAGTAACTCTACTGTCTATGCTTTGTAAAATCGTACCATAATGAACTGTTTGGCTAGGCAGTCTGAGATTTTTGCCTTTGTAGTTTTCCTCGTACATCAGCATCTTACAGATGATTTATTTATTTTATCTGCTTATCACTTAGATGCATACTTTTGGGTAAAAAGATTAAATTGGGGAAACCGATTTTTCACAATAAAGGTATTAAAATTGGTGTTAAGTTTAATTGGGTTAGTTTTTTTACACTTTCAATCTTTAGAATTTGAAAAATATAAAGATTGGACTTTTATTTATTCATCCCATCCTTGTCTAGTGGTCCCCATTCACAAATTGGTATTAGATCTAAACATTCAGTTTTTGTGTTTTCATCCCGTGTCTTTAAGCATGAATTTTAGTGTATTTGATGGTATTAGATCCCAATGTTTGATAGGTTAAACTACGCATAATAAAAGATGTGTATGGATTCAACACTTAAGGCTATAAATGAGCGCGTGTGGTTAGTTGTTCTTAAAGGTTGGTATCCACCTATCACAGGAGATGGAGAGGTAATTAATTTAAAACTCGTAGAATCATTGAGTGAGGCCGAGTATTGGTTAGCAAATTTTAATTCTAGAGGTTTAAATGCTTTGTTTTGTTTTGTGACCTCAGAGGAGTTCCGTCGTATTATGACTTGTGAGATATATAAAGAGGCTTGGGACATACTCCAACTCACCCATCAAGGAACTAGTATTGTTAAGGGTTAAAAACTCCAAAACCTTGCCACTCAATTTGAAGCGATCAAGATGTTGGAGAGTGAGACCTTTGATGAGTTTTACACTAGACTATCCGATATATTTAACTCATCTTTGAACTTGGGAGAGAAGATACCCGATAATCGAGTAATCAAGAAAGGTCTTTGCTTGAAAGATTTAATCCTAAAATGACCGTTTTGAATTCTTTGGGTGATATGTCCAAAGTGTCACCTTGGCTCCGAGACACTAACCTCGGCCGAGGATAAGGCCGACGTTGGAAGAGCCTTGATCGATGACCAGCAGCCTCGGTCATAGAAGGGTTGGCCCAGGCCGACACAATTACAAACCTCATCAAGAGGGAGATGCATGTACACAAGGGTCAGCAGCTCTTCAGCTCATCTGGGAATGACAACCTCGGCCATGGGTAGGCCGAGGTAACAGGGAGGCATACCTCTTCTAAGGTCGACCTCATCAGCAAATCAGTCGATGTTCCAGGCGGGATCCAGCTCAACCTTGGCTTTGGCCGACCCTAATCCCTTGTCTCGGCTTAACTTAAGCCGAGACCTTCATGGTCCATCTCGGTTTGAATGAGCAACTAGACTTTATCAACCTCGGCTTCTCCCAGGCCGAGGTCATGACCAAGCACGATGGCCGAGCATCTAATGGAATTTGGATAAGGACACGTGGACACAAGTCAGTTATAACAAATCATTCCCCACACATGGGGAGAATATTTCATCATCATTCTCTACATGTGACAGTGACAGATGTCTTCTTCATATTGGCTACATCAACACACACACATACTCATTGCATGCATGGGGGGTACATTACACCCCCCAGGTACTATATATAGAGGTCATACTCTACCTTGCAAAGGATCCAAAATTAGCATCCTTAGCTGAAACTCTGTTCAAATACACAGTAGAGAGAGAAAGCTTGAGAGATTGTATCTATGGCCATTAGAGCCCTCATACAGTGATATACATCATACACTTACACAATGGACGTAGGCCAGATTGGCTGAACCACTTATATTCCGGTGTGAATCCTCATCTCCTCACCTCCTTCTACTATATGTGTATATACCCTTATGCTTCCATTATTAACATTGAATTGAGCTCACAAACACCTTGAAGGGTGGTGTTGTTTCTAGCATCATCATTTTGGCGTCGTCTGTGGGAACGAGAAGCTGTCTCTTCCTCTTCTTCAGCTTAACCTCACCGAAGACTCTGGTGGTGAACCAGGCACCACCCCTTGCGTGGAGCTATTTCACCATTGAAAGAGGTCCTTTAAGGTATTAAGCTCACCTGCTACTCAAGATCTTATTTGCTAATACATGGCACCAGAATTACCATCGCCTCTTCCGCGGCCTGGTGGGGGAGGGCCTAGTTCCAGCCAGGCACCGCCTCAGTCTGAAATGGAGGAGGTAGCTGTAGTCTTGAGGTCTTTGGCTGCCACGCAACAAGCTATGCAGGAGCAGTTTGCATAGCTCAGCCAAACTATGATGAGGCCACCTGGAGTTTCACCGGAGATGATCACTCCGGCGACGATCCAGCCTCATCCTGACGCCAAGGGACCACCCCAGGCACCAATGAAGGACCAGCCTGCACCCCAGCGGAGGAGGGATGTTGCTGACCCTAGGCGCTTACGCCTGGGGAGGCAAGGAAACCCTTGCTCGGAGGATAGGTATGACGATCTGGAGGCGGAAGAGGCCCTAGAAGATTGTTAGGAGCCATATGAGGTTTCGAATAATACGGTTCGTCCTCTTCAGAAGAGCCGTGGATGTGCTGGCCGAAGAGCTGAAGAGGTCCAACAGAGAGGATCAGCTTTTGATTGATTGAGCAGAGGGTCAGCCTTTGAGAGGTTGGGCCCAATGAATGACCTAAGACAGAGGTTATCCAGGTCAAGAAGTGCTGTCAGTTCGCAAAGAGGGGACAGACAAGGTCGGCGTGACCAAGGCCGACCCCGTGAAAGAAGAGGCAGAGACCAGGTAGAGGTCAACAACTGACGTTGTGCTGCGATAGGGGAACCCTCAGTCCATCCCTTAGAGGTGGCTGGGGACAACCTCGGCCAGGCTGATGGCAGGAGACCGTGGAATGACTCTATCCAACGTCTTGAGGAGAAGACAAGAGACCTCATCAAAAGTAGGGACCCATTGCAAAGGGGTTACTCAGAGGGCTCTCCATTTGTGGCTAGGATAGTGAGCTTCCCGACTCCTGCTAAGTTCAAACCTCCCGTGGTGTCTCCCAAGTATGATGGCAGCACCAACCATGTACACTACATTGAGATGTATCAGTCGGCAACATACATCTACTCAGTACCTGATGAGATGAAGTGTCGGGCGTTCTCTGGTACCTTGACAGGAGCAACACACAGTTGGTTTACTTCTCTTCCGAAGAACTTAATTGAGAACTTCAAAGGCTTGGCCGAACGATTCATCCACAATTTCTTCTTCGGAGTAAGACCTCAAAAGAAGACCACTCACTTACTGTATGTCAAGCAAGGCAAGGACGAGAGCCTCAGGGACTACATTGCCAGGTTCAATAAAGAAAAACTTGAGGTTGAAGACTATGAAGAGAATATAGCCATGACCGCCCTCATAGGAGGTCTTTAGAAATGGAAGCTGTTGTGGAAACTCGCGGAAGACTCTCCTAGGTCTATGGAAGAGCTATTGGCATCTGCGGGGAAAGTTATGAATGCCGAAGAGGCAATGGCCGCCAAGTATGAGGATGAGAACCGCGGTAGTGGTGGGAAGTCCCAAAGAAAGAAAGATGGAAAGAAGAGGTCAGCCGATGACAAGTTTGCTCACTATACTCCTCTAACTGTGAGGTGTGAGCATATCCTCAACGAGATCAAGAATGACAGGACTCTGAGGTGGCCAGATAAATTGAAGGCTTCGCCACACAAGAGGAACAAAAACTTGTGGTGTGAGTTCCACCAGGACCATGGCCATGTCACAGACAGATGCTTCACCTTAAAGGATGAGATTGAAAAAATGTTAAAATTTGGAAAATTGAGGAAGTATGTTGATGGTAAGACACCTAAAGGGGGAAGAGATGACCCTAGAAAGAAGCGAAACAACAGTTGCCGTGACAATGTCCCAGCTAGAAGAGATAATGATTCAGAGGGTGATGATGAAGACGATCCGGACCTCCCTCCGAAAGATGACAACACCCCAGTGAAGAGGGTTGGCATGATCTCCTTTGGTGTTGACACCATATACGGAGGACTTGCAGGAGGTGGCTCTGAAGTGGCTGACAGGAAAGCTCATGTGGCAGAGGCCAAGTCAGCGGCCAAACATGAGGTCGTCAATCTAACGTCTTCCGACGCAGTGCATAAGAGAAAGAAGGTGGACATGGACATCCTTATAGTTGGGTTCTCGCGACTCGACTTTAAAGGTATCTTATCCCCCCATGATGACCCTTTGGTAATAACAACAAGGGTGCATGGGTGCGAAGTGCAGAGGATCCTCGTGGATGGGGGGAGCTCAGCAGACGTGATGTTTTGGCCTTGCTTCAAGAGATTAGGTCTTAGTAGAGCTAGGCTGGTACCCTATCATCATCCTTTGATGGGCTTCAGCGGTGAAAAGGTCCACCCATTGGGCATGTATGAGATGGACGTTCGGATGGGTGACGAGTGGCCCAAGAGGTTGACCCGAAAGATAAATTTTTTCATGATGGACGAGAACGTCTTCTCGGCCTATAACCTCATTATAGGAAGAGTGGCCCTTAAGGAGTTTGAGGCTGTGCCGTCAACGGTCCACCAGATGCTAAAATTCCCGACTCCCTATGGGGTAGGAGAAGTGCAAGGTGAACAGACCATAGCGCGAGAATGTTACTTCAACTCGGTTGAAGAGAGGGAGGCCTATAAGAGGGCAACCACCACCTATAGCATTGATACATTGGACCCGAGAGATGAAACAAAGTTGAAGAAGGGAGAGGCCGTGGAAGAGGTAGAATCCATCGTCCTCAATCAGGACGAGCCGAAAAAAACCATCCAGGTCGGTAAAACCCTAAAGGCAGAAATCAAGGAAGAGCTGATAAACTTCCTCAGGAAGAGGCAGAGTGTCTTCGCATGGAGTCACGCAGACATTCCCGGCATCAACCCTGAGGTTATGAGTCACAAGCTCAACGTGACCAAAGATGCCAGGCCTATCAAACAGAGACGAAGAGTTTACTCCAGGGAGAAGTACGACGTCATCCGGGAAGAGGTCAAAAAATTGGAAGAGGCTGAGTTTATAAGAGAAGTCATATATCCGGAGTGGTTATCGAATGCAGTCATCGTGCCCAAAGCCAATGGGAAGTGGAGGATGTGTGTTGATTTCATGGATCTGAATAGGTCTTGTCCAAAAGACAGCTATCCCTTACCTCAGATAGATCAAATGGTGGATGCTACTGCAGGACATGAGCTCATGAGCTTCATGGATGCGTATTCAGGCTATAACCAGATCTTTATGGATGCGAAAGACGCAGAGAAGACAAACTTCATTACCGACAAAGGGACGTATTGTTACTAAGTGATGCCCTTCGATCTGAAAAATGCAGGGGCAACATACCAACGTCTTATGAATAAGATGTTCGAAGATCAAATAGGCAAGACTATGGAGGTGTATGTAGACGATATGCTAATGAAGAGCTTAAAAGCTTGCACTCATGTGGCAGACCTCAAAAAGACCTTCGATACTATGGACTTATACAGGATGAAGCTCAACCCAACGAAGTGTGTCTTAGGGGTAGGAGCTGGGAAGTTCCTAGGATTCATTGTCAATCAAAGAGGAATTGAAGCAAATCCTGAGAAAATCAAGGCTTTGCTTGATATGAAGACACCGAGGAGTATCAAAGACGTCCAAAGACTCACAGGGAGAGTGGCTGCACTTAACAGATTTGTTTCCAGGGCAACGGATAAGTGTCTTCCGTTCTTTAAAGTGCTTAGAAAGGCCTTCCAGTGGGATGAAGAGTGCAAAGAAGTGTTCAACCAACTCAAGTCTTACCTTGGGTCTCCCTTGCTACTGTCTCGGCCCATAATAGGAGAGAAATTATATGTGTATCTGGCAGTCTCCGAATCGTCCATCAGCGCAGCCATAGTACGGGAGGACGTTGGGATCCAAAGACCTGTGTATTTCAACAGTAGGGCCCTTCAAGGGTCTGAACAAAATTACCCTCGTATGGAAAAGTTAGCTTACGCCCTGATACATGCTTCAAGGAAGATGAAGCCCTACTTCCAAGCCCACTCCATGGTTGTCCTTACCGACTCACCACTAAGACAGGTCCTGCATAAACCTGAGAAATCTGGAAGGTTGATGACTTGGGCCATTGAGTTGGGGGAGTATGACCTTACCTACCAACCTAGGACAACCATCAAGGGGCAGGCCCTCGTAAACTTTGTTGCTGAATTCACTTGGGAAGAGGTCGAGGCCAAGAATGACCTAGAGGGTACTGAAGGGTCAAATAGCAGTGTCTTCCTGGACCAGGAAGAGACGACACCCAACGTCTCCCGAGATCAGGAAGAGGTCGCGTCCAAAAAGATCAGGAACAGAGTAGCGGAGAACAAGGAGGATCGGTACCTCTTCAGGCAGGGAGTCATGTCGAAGGGGGCTTTATCATTGGATACAGATATTTGGAACCTCTTCATTGATGGTTCCTCGTGCGACAGCGGGAGCGGTGCAGGGTTGATACTTTCAGCCCCAAATGGTACCAACATTGAATACGCATTGAGGTTCAACTTCAAGGCATCTAACAACGAGTCGGAATATGAAGCTATGATAGCAGGTCTCTCATTGGCAAAGACTATGGGTGTAAAATGACTCCTACTTCATACCGACTCAAGGTTGGTTGTTAATCAAGTATTGGGAGTCTATGAGGCCAAAGATGAAAGGATGGCCAAGTATTTGAATAAGGTGAGAACGATGTTAGAATATTTCGAAGAGATAAAACTGAAGAGGGTACCTCGACAAAGTAACAGCCACATAGACGCATTGGCAAGGTTGGCCTCGGCGATGAAGACAGACGTCAGAAGGACAGTTCTGATCGAGGTCTTAGGGAAAGAGACCATTGAGGAAGAAGAGGTATGTAACCCTTGTCTCAACTTTAACGTAGGAGACTCATGGATGGACCCCCTCGTTAGGTATATCAGAGAGGGAGAGCTACCCGAATCCAAGTTAGAGAGGAGGAAATTGAGATATAGGGCTGCCAAGTTCTCGATAGTAGGAGACGTCCTGTACAAGAAGGGATTTCTGTTACCTCTCCTCAGATGTGTGCATCCCACCGAAGTTCCTCGGGTCTTACAGGAAGTTCATGAGGGTTCTTGCTCCAGTCACATAGGAGGAAGACCCTTGGCCAAGAGAATTATTACTCAGGGATACTGGTGGCCAACCTTGGCCAAAGATGCTGCAGCTTACGTAAAGAGGTGTGATAAGTGTCAGAGATTCACCACTATTCCACATCAACCTCATCAACCTATGACGTCAATCACCTCTCCATGGACATTTGCAGTATGGGGGATTGACTTAGTAGGATTCTACCAAGAGTTGCCAACAGTTATCGGTTCCTGATAGTTGCCATTGACTACTTCTCAAAGTGAGTGGAGGCAGAGCCGATGATAACGATCACAGAGCAAAAGTCCTTCCAATTTATTTGGAGGAACATCATATGCAGACACGGCCTCCCAAACACTCTCATCTCGGACAATGGGACCCAGTTCAAGAACTCCTCTTTAGAGAAATATTGCGTAAGAGTTGGGATAAAGCAGTTCTTCTCATCTCCTAGCCGACCTCAAGCAAACGGTCAGACCGAGGTCACGAACATAACAATCCTCGATGGAATCAAGAAGAGGTTAGAATAAGAGAAGGGAAGATGGACTGAAGAGGTCTACGCTGTGTTGTGTGCCTATAGAACCACGGCAAGGACACCTATAGGAGAAACCCCGTTCTTGCTTGCACATGGCTCAGAGGTCATCATACCAACAGAGGTGGGACTCCCTACTCACAGGGTTCAGACTTATGACCCTAAAAAAAATGGGGAGGAAAGGAGGCTAGACTTAGATCTGATTGAAGAAAGAAGAGAAGATGCAGAGGTCAGACAAGCAGCTTACCAACAGAGAGCAGCGAAATTCTACAATCAGAGGGTGAAGTCAAGACCCATCACTGTGGGAGACCTAGTGCTGAAGAAGACCTTACGGAAAACAAACAAACTCCACCCAAACTGGCATGGTCCCTACAAAGTGACAGAAGAGGTTGTGCCTGGTACCTACAGGCCAGAAAACCTAGAAGGGGAACCTTTCGCTAACCTATGGAATGCTGATCACCTAAAGAAATATTACATATGATGTTGCAAAGAGTTTATGTAAATGTACCATCTTATTATGAAGAGGTTATTAATGAAAGATCAGTTTCCATGATGGCTCTTGCTTCATTGTTCTCTAATGTCAAAAATTATGAGGATAACATCTTAGGTGATGACGTCAGACCCTTATAACATAACTCAGTGGTGACAAGGTCTGAGGTCAGACACCATAATGAGATGACCTCAGACCCTTAACACCATTAGTTTGGTGAGATTAATTATGAGGATAACATCTTAGGTGATGACCTCAGACCCTTATAACATCATTCAGTGGTGACAAGGTCTGAGGTCAGACACCATAATGAGATAACCTCAGACCCATAACATCATTAATTTGGTGAGATTAATTATAAGGATAACATCTTAGGTGATGACTTAAGACCCTTATAACATCACTCAGTGGTGAAAAGGTCTGAGGTCAGACACCATAATGAGATGACCTCAGACCCTTAACACCATTGGTTTGGTGAGATTAATTATGAGGATAACATCTTAGGTGATGACCTCAGACCCTTATAACATCACTCAGTGGTGACAAGGTCTGAGGTCAGACACCATAATGAGATAACCTCAGACCCTTAACATCATTAATTTGGTGAGATTAATTATGAGGATAACATCTTAGGTGATGACCTCATACCCTTCTAACATCACTCAGTGGTGACAAGGTCTGAGGTCAGACACCATAATGAGATGACCTCAGACCCTTAACACCATTAGTTTGGTGAGATTAATTATGAGGATTACATCTTAGGTGATGACCTCAGACCTTATAACATCACTCAGTGGTGACAAGGTCTGAGGTCAGACACCATAATGAGATGACCTCAGACCCTTAACATCATTAGTTTGGTGAGAGTAATTGTGAGGATAACATCTTAGATGATGACCTCAGACCCTTATAACATCACTCAGTGGTGACAAGGTCTGAGGTCAGACACCATAATGAGATGACCTCATACTCTTAACATCATTAATTTAGTGAGATTAATTATGAGGATAACATCTTAGGTGCTGACCTCAGACCCTTATAACATCACTCAGTGGTGACAAGGTCTGAGGTCAGACACCATAATGAGATGACCTCAGACCCTTAACATCATTACTTTAGTGAGATTAATTATGAGGATAACATCTTAGGTGATGACCTCAGACCCTAATAACATCACTCAGTGGTGACAAGGTCTGAGGTCAGACATCATAATGAGATGACCTCAGACACTTAACATCATTAGTTTGGTGAGATTAATTATGAGGATAACATCTTAGGTGATGACCTCAGACCCTTAAACATCACTCAGTGGTGACAAGGTCTGAGGTCAGACACCATAATGAGATGACCTCAGACCCTTAACATCATTACTTTAGTGAGATTAATTATGAGGATAACATCTTAGGTGATGACCTCAGACCCTTATAACATCACTCAGTGGTGACAAGGTCTGAGGTCAGACACATAATGAGATGACCTCAGACCTTTAACACCATTAGTTTGGTGAGATTAATTATGAGGATAACATCTTAGGTGATGACCTCAGACCCTTATAACATCACTCAGTGGTGACAAGGTCTGAGGTCAGACACCATAATGAGATGACCTCAGACCCTTAACATCATTAATTTGGTGAGCAATTATGAGGATAACATCTTAGGTGATGACCTCAGACCCTTATAACATCACTCAGTGGTGACAAGGTCTGAGGTCAGACACCATAATGAGATGACCTCAGACCCTTAACACCATTAGTTTGGTGAGATTAATTATGAGGATAACATCTTAGGTGATGACCTCAGACCCTTATAACATCACTCAGTGGTGACAAGGTCTGAGGTCAGACACCATAATGAGTTGACCTCAGACCCTTAACACCATTAGTTTGGTGAGATTAATTATGAGTATAACATCTTAGGTGATGACCTCAGACCCTTATAACATCACTCAGTGGTGATAAGGTCTGAGGTCAGACACTATAATGAGATGACCTCAGACCCTTAACATTATTAGTTTGGTGAGAGTAATTGTGAGGATAACATCTTAGGTGATGACCTCAGACCCTTATAACATCACTCAGTGGTGACAAGGTCTGAGGTCAGACACCATAATGAGATGACCTTATACCCTTAACATCATTAGTTTGGTGAGATTCATTGTGAGGATAACATCTTAGGTGATGACCTCAGACCCTTATAACATCACTCAGTGGTGATAAGGTATGAGGTCAGACACCATAATGAGATGACCTCAGACCCTTAACATCATTAATTTGGTGAGATTAATTATGAAGATAACATCTTAGGTGATGACCTCAGACCCTTATAACATCACTCAGTGGTGACAAGGTCTGAGGTCAGAAACCATAATGAGATGACCTCAGACCTTTAACATCATTAATTTGGTGAGTAATTGTGAGGATAACATCTTAGGTGATGACCTCAGACCCTTATAACATCACTCAGTGTTGACAAGGTCTGAGGTCAGACTGTTGATTGAGTTTAAAGAAGACATCATTGTAACCAAACTTCAGAGTTGAAACATCATAAAGACAGAAGCATTCAATAAATAAATGAAGTGGAAGATCCTCTTCAGAGGTCGCCATACAGTATTAAGATTCAAAAAATAAGAGTCAGCGATGTTCTTCAAAAAGTACAAATATTCAGGGGTTATAAAATAAATCTTCACAAAGCCTAAGGGTTAGAAGGAAGAGTGCTAGCATCCTCGACCTGATTTTCTTTGGCCATGTTTGTCACCTCGGCCCCATCTTCTATGTGGTCGGCCGCTACCTTCGTGCCGTCCAGTGTTGCAGTCTCTGCAGGCGCAAGAACCTCCTCTTCTACCTCCCGAAGGGCTTGGGCAAGCTGAGGATTGGCAAAGCCGAGACCTATGAACTCAGAGGCCTTCAAACTTCCAGCCTCCGTCTCCTTGACAGCCGCCCATTTTATGGTAGCTTTGATACCTCTTTCGAGATACTCAAAACCGAAGCTAATGAATTTGTTAGAGGTTTTATACTCGGCTAATATCCCCTCAGAGGAGTCTGCAAGAGCTGCCTTCACTACCGAGTCGACTTTTTGCTGGAGGACATCGTCCTTAGCCTTCAGAGCCAGAGCATGATCCTTTTTAAGTTTGGATCTCTCCTTCTCCAACCCCTGCACCTTCTTCTCAGACTCCTTCAATTCAGTCTTCAGGCGGTCTATTTCAGCGTTCAGAGTGCTTTGTACCTTCTCAGCCTCTTGACCCTTCTGGATGAGGGGTAACTTCCTCAGAGTCCAGTTGGAGAGATGATGCGTTGCAGCCAGACCCTGCGAAACATGTGGACTGTGAATAAGTTTAAAATCAAATCATAGGTTACACTTCCAAATTACAAAGATATATGAAGTCATACCTAAATGGACCTATGGAGGCCGAACTCAATCAGCAGGGGGTATCCATGGAACGACAAAAATATTTGTCTGCCTCGGTCATGGAAGAGTCGATATCATCCAGAGCCTACAGACTGTGGCCTATGATGCTGTCATGAATCTTTAATTTCTCTATACGAGCCGCCAACGCGTCTACAGAGGTTATGGGGATGGCAGAGTCCCCCCTTTCTTAGTCGGCCTCTGATCTTCAAGGGCATGGTCGGTAGCCCCCCTCTTCTTTGAGGTCTGAGCCTTTGTGGTTGAGGGAGCAGGAGGAGGAGCATTCAGACCTGCCTTCTTCACGAGCTTTGTCTAACTCGGCGCAGCCATTTCCCAAAGCTCGTATGAGATATCCTTCGGACGCTCTGCAAAATTAAAAGGTCTGAGTTAGAAGATCAGACATGCATAAACTCAGAGGTTTAACTTATAAAAAATGCTTACCAAGCTCGGCAAGAGGACTTCCACCTAGACCAGTCTCAGAAAGATAGTGGGGGGTCATAAAATGTTCGAATTTAACGAGCAGACCATGCATCCCCTGATCTTGAAGGGCTTTCGCCTTCTGAAGGTTCTGCAGGCTCAGACCAGGGTCGGCCTTCGCAGACATTGTTACCTTACCCCATCTTAGGGGCATCCTCGGCTCTAGCAAGGAAGAGGGAACACATGGACCGAATTCCCATGGCCCTGAAGCAAAGAAGTATCGAGGCTTCCAGTTGTGGTTGGAAGTCTGAGTTCTCTGAAGCATCTTTTTCTCAGGCTTCCGGGCTACAAAATGAGAGTAGCTCGGATGATTTTTGGCAGAGGAGGGGATATAGCAACCAACAAAGACCTGAACTGGAAGGTCTGAGTGGTGGACAGCCCTCCATAAGACTATGGCCCATATTATGACCCTCCAAGCATTAGGGGATAATTGGGAAGGGGCCAAATTGATGTAGGCAAGGATGGACCTAATAATGGGATGAATGGATAAATAAAACCCCAACTTGAACATCTGCTCGTACAAGCAGATCTCACCATCTCGGCCATGGTAGGCCCTCTCTTCCCTCAGAGGTCTCCTAAGATTTATGGAGGGGCTGATGGAGTACAAATATCTGAAGCAGAGAAGGTCTACCTCAGTAACGGTACTCTCGATCTCGGCCGCCTCAGATACGTCGACATCACTTTCAACGTTGACATCATTGTCATTGTCTAACTTAACGTCGGCCTGAGCAAACGTTGACGGATTACTGGGGAACCTCTGAGCGAACTCAGCCCCGGTCATGGCCGACAAGGGGATGGCGTCAAGAATGGGTGGAATAGCCACACTCGGCTCAACAACCTCAACCTCTGAGGAAGAGGACGAGGTGCTTGAATTATTATAGGACGAGGCCCGGATAGAGACCTAGGCTTGATCAGGGGCCTGATCTTGCCGAGTTGTGAAGTCCATGGCCTCTTGGAAGGAATCCACAGACATAGGGTCTGAGGTGGAAGACTCAGACTCAGACATCGGTACTAGTTCAGCAGGGACTTCTTCTTGGATAAATGGTTCCAATGGATCATAGTATATCACCTTCAGAGGTGGTGGACAGATGGGTCTAAGAGGGAATTCTTGTGACCTACGAGCCTCCTCATGTGCTCTTTCTATTTGCCTAATTTTTTCTAAAGTCTTTTCTCTGAGAGAAAGGAACTCCTCAAGAAGTTGGTAGAGGGGTCTGAGCATCAGAGGCCGACCCTACACTTGCAAATCCCCTAACTACAAACAAGACTAGCTAATGGAATGATTCACCTAAAGATCAAACTACAAAAATTCAAAGGCCTACTATCGAGAACACTAAGAACAGTTCGCCTGAAAGTATGGAAACCTCGCCTGAAAACCCTCAAACTCACCGAAAAACACAAAAGTAAGGGGAAAACAGGGAAAAATGAAGGGAAAAGGATAGCAGAGGATACCTGAGGAATAAGTAGTAGGAGGGAATGAAGAAACTGCGAGGAATCACCAACCAAAACACCTCGAACCAAAGCTTTCTAGAGAGAGAGTTGCAGAAATGAATCGCGCTAAGAACTGAGGGGACTGGAGAAGAAAGAGAAAAGGAGGGCTTAAACCCTTAAATATGGGGGCACATCTCCCAAGGCCCATCATTGCCTTGGGAGGCCCAAAGTAAGGTTAACAACACGTGCGTGCCAGGCAAGCCACACTTCAGCAATGGACAAGTGTCAAATGAATATTGGCACATGGGAGAAAGACCTCGGAAGTGTAGAGATCCCCCAGTCACCTGCTCTCGCATGTAACTGAGGTATGGGGGGTGATTGATATGCCCAAAGTGTCACCTCGGCTCCGAGACACCAACCTCGGCCGAGGATAGGGCCGACATTGGAAGAGCCTTGATCGATGACCAGCAGCCTCGATCATAGAAGGGTCGGCCCAGGCCGACACCATTACAAACCTCATCAAGAAGGAGATGCACGCATCACAAGGGTTAGCAGCTCTTCATCTCACCTGGGAATAACAACATCGGCCATGGGTAGGCCGAGGTAACAGGGAGGCATACTTCTTCCAAGGTCGACCTCATCAGCAAATCAGTCGATGTTCCAAGCGGGATCCAGCTCAACCTCGGCTTTGGACGACCCCAATCCCTTGTCTCGGCTTAACTTAAGCCGAGACCTTCATGGTCCATCTCGATTTGAACGAGCAACTAAACTTTATCAACCTCGGCTTCTCCCAGGCCGAGGTCATGACCAAGCACGATGGCCGAGCACCTAATGGCATTTGGATAAGGACACGTGGACACAAGTCAGTTATAACAAATCTTTCCCCACACGTGGGGAGAATATTTCATCATCATTCTCTACATGTGACAGTGACAGATGTCTTCTTCATATTGGCTAGATCAACACACACACATGCTCATTGCATGCATGGGGGGTACATTACACCCCCCAGGTACTATATATAGAGGTCATCCTCTACCTTGCAAAGGATCCAAAATTAGCAACCCTAGCTGAAACTCTATTCAAATACGCAGTAGAGAGAGAAATCTTGAGAGATTGTATCTATGGCCATTAGAGCCCTCATACAGTGATATACATCATACACGTGCACAGTGGATGTAGGCCAGATTGGATGAACCACTTATATTCCGGTGTGAATCCTCATCTCCTCACCTCCTTCTACTATATGTGTATATACCCTTATGCTGTCATTTTTAGCATTGCATTGAGATCACAAACACCTTGAAGGATGGTGCTATTTTCGGCATCATCATTGGGTACTCTTGACTCTACGAAACTTGAAGAGCTCGTAGGTAATTACAAACTTATAAGCTTGATATGTTTACCTCCAAGAATGTGATGAAGAAAGAAAATAGAATTGCTTTGAAAGATTAAAACGAGGATATACGTATTTCGGATGATGAGTCTGACATTAATTCCGAGGATATGGCCATGTTGGCAAAGAAATTCAAGAAATTTCTCAAATTCCAAAATTAATTAAAAGATGCAAAAAGGTTAGAGAAAAATAAGAACAACAAGGCCGATCACTTCCCTAAAAATCGTAGTGAGAACTTTAAGAGGGATAAGTTAGAGGGTTATGGTCATAGGGTAGATGAGTGGCCCACTAAACTAAAGAAGGAGGGCAAGAAATTGATAGTATTTAATGCCACCCTTAGTGATAGTGATCCGGAAGAGAAAAATGATTCCCCCATTGAGCATAACTTTATCTCATTTATGGCTCGTCATGTGAGATTTTATGAGAAATATTCCCATGAATATATTTCGTTGCATGACACTTTCGAGGCCATAGTTTGTGGATCACAAGTGAGTGATGGTAGAGAGAGTGGATATGAGAGTGTGGATGAAGAGGAGAATAATGAGAGTGAACTTCAAGTTGCCTTTCGTGAATTGTATGCGAAAACTTTGAAGGTAAAGAAGGAAAAATTGAAGTTGGAAGCTTTGTTGAAAGAACGTGCCATAGGAAATAATGATAGTGTTTTGATTAAGGGTCTTAGGGCACACAAAAGGACTCTTGGAGAGAAGGTAGAGTATTTTGAAGGCGAGAGAGATAGTCTTCGAGGTTTGACAGTGGCTATGAAGAAATATATTCTTGAGTTTGAGGAGTCTAGGCATTTACTCTAGTCGAGGATAGTTGAGATTGAGGATAGATTAAGAGATTCGAGTAGGGTCAAATTTAATTTGGAGTCTAGGTCAAAAAAGTTGGATAAAATGTTAGGCATCGTCCAAATCAAATATGACAAGTGTGGAATTGGATTCAATGATCAAAAGACTTCTGCTACTAAAGTTAAGACCATACGTTTGAGAGACTTGACTAGGAACATTAGGAAATGTCAACCTTTAGGTAACACCCTTTGTCATAATACCCTTGCACTCATTGCAGTAGGAAAGGTCACCTTAATCGTTTTTATTATGATCTTAGGAATGCTCCTAGGAAGTCTAAGAATAGAGTCACCATGGTTCCCAAAGCCCCTAAGTGTCATGTTACACCTACTTAGGTTAAAAAATCGAATTTGGAGGCTTTAGATATTAGGCTTGTTGATTCTCGCTTGGTTGCACATGATACCTACCATGCTCTATATAATGGTTGATTGTGTTAGATTGTTTATCATACTCCTGTTTGTGCTTTATGATATATGTCTACTAGTGTTATGACATGAATATCTTTTGTATTTTATATTTTCATTTTTTGAGTCATATTGAAAAATACAAAAAGATTTTATTTGTCCTTTGAGTTGGTGTTTTCTTTCAAGAATTGAAAATTGGTATTTTACTTTGAAATTTTATATTTTTTGTGTATTTTAGTTTTACACATTTGGTGTGGGATATTGGCGTGTTTTGAATCCAATTCATTCCACACTTTCCACGTGGCTAGGACATTTGGTTATGATTGTAGATACTTAGATTGTTCTTAATCACGCTTGCATGGAATTGTTGCAAAGTTGATTTGATTCATGGATTCGACTTTGTATACGCCTATGCACACACATGCACGAGCCTTTTAGATTATAACTTCATACCTATATATGATCTTTGTGAGATGTTCTCCCATTAATTATAGCATCTACATATTTTGTGACTACGGGGGATTTGTGCATGTAAGAACCGTTGTCCGTGAGCTTAGTTATTGAATGTTGAAATATATGAGAGTGCATAGAAAAGGGCTACGAAAGGAGAAAATATCCTTTGCGAGAAAGCCACCGTTGGTAAGAGCTTTGTAAATATTTTTAAGGCTATAAAAATTGAAAAATTGCCAAAGGCCAACATAGTTTATTTTGTTTGATCTTTCAAAAATAATAGCTTCAAACGAAATAAGAAAAGAAAAGAAAAGAAAATATGATATATGTTTATATTTTGAGGGTCTTTAGTTGAACATCAATGGATTTACACAATGAATCCTAGTTATGCTTATTTTGTCATGATGCTATTGATTTGTAGAATCAACAATATTCTAGGCTTGTGTGCAATGTGCTTGTTTGTTCACTAAGTTCACTTTATCTTGTCACTTGAGGCTAAATATTAGTTTGATAAAGTTTTACCATCAAATAGAACTTGTTTAACATATTTGAGTGTTTGGGTCATAATTCATTTGTACCTAGTTCAGGCCCATTTATTTCATACCACATGTTTAGGCACATCGATACCATGCTAAAGTACAAAACTTATGTGTTTTATGTCGAGTTTTGTGGTTGTTTATACATATATATATATATATATATATATATATATATATATATATATATATATATATATATATATATATATATATATATATATATATATGTGTGTGTGTGTGTGTGTGTGTGTGTGTGTGTCGAATTTTAATTGATATATTTTGTATATATCATATATGGAATCATGTTTTGAGTCTTTAAGGTTTACATTTAGTCTATGTTTGACATATGCTTTGTCATTGGATTTTATTTGGCATGGTCTTATGATCATATTAACATCTCTCATTATGTGCATTGAAATTCCTTTTTGGTATCTTTTCTCAAATTGGTAATTTTAAAATTTGGTATCATACTTCACTGCTTTGTCATATTGATATCCTTTTGTATCGATGGTAAGATTATTTGATCATAGTTTGGATTATTTGTGCTTGAGTTGCCATGTTGTGTGTTTGCTACACTTTACACCATTTCATACTTTATTCCCTTCTCCCTATGTTTATAATTAGTATCTTATGATCACATATTTAAGGGGAGACTTGGTTTTAAGGGGAGTACTTGTTTTATACTATCTCGCTTTGTCTATTCCTCAACAAAAAATGGGAGAAATGGTATGTTTCCTTAACATTATTAGGATATCTTTATCTTAGGGGGATGCATCTTACATAGGTTGAGATACTTTTTAGAAATTATTAGATGTTTATTCATTTATAGATTTATACTTGTTATATTCTCTTTGCATTTGAAGTGGTGCTTAATTGTGCAGGACTACATGTGTCTATCGATCGTCTGTACTTTTTCCTTTTTGGGATTGAAAAATGAGTCTTTTTTGAGATATTGATGAACCATAGGATTTTTGTTTTGGTTTTGTCCCAGAATAGCAAAATGAGGAGATTTTTAGGGCAAATTTTCAATCGAGTCAATTTATATGTAATTAGCATAATTCTGAACAAAAAATTTAAGTCATAAAATAAACTTTGTGTTGTTGATCCCCTGAGCCTATTATGTGTTTGATGAATATGTTGCGGCCAAACTTCAAAGATTTGATACATCACGTCGTGTTTATCGTGTCAAGTTTGTCTTCACGTTACTGAGGATCTCGTATGTATGAATGCATAGTGAATATGAGTCATTGGATATATATAATGGTGTTGGTTTTTATACTTAAACTCATTTGGAACTATTTTAAAATATTTTTTAAAGAAAAATATTTTTTGATTTTAATCTTATTATGATGAGAATTAAGCTCATTGGAACGAAAATACAATTTTCATTGGAATGAGTTTCCGTCTCGTTTAAACGACATTGAGATCTCGTTTGAACGACCATCAAATGACCATCAAACGACAATTCTCTACCAAGGTTTTCACATCTCGTTAGAAGTTTGCTTGAATGTAGGGCTGACAATTTTTGACACGATAACCCGTTTATGGTAATAACCCAAAATGACCCGATATTGACACGATTAGCTTGTATAGATTTAAGAGTTACCAAAACGTATACTCAAATAAAAATCAACGCGATCCGAAAATGATACGACTAACCCGAATTGCCACCCCTACTTGAATGAGAAAGTTGTTTCATTAGGACGAAATGAAGTTCCATTAGAACGAAATGCTATTCTCATTTGAACGACCTTAGTTTTCTTTCGAACGAGTTTGCTGCCTCGATTTTCATACTTTAATTATATAACTCAGATTTTTTAAGAACTTTTGGCAAAAATGTTTTCCTACTTGTTTACCAAAGTTCCAAAACCCCTGTTTCACTATGTACGTTTAAAGATCCAAGATTCATAATTCATATGCTTTGATATCATGAAATTGGGCACCGAAGTTTGTTTCTTTCGTCTTGAGAACACTTGTTTCGTGCGGAGGACTCTGTGTGTGTTGTTTGAGGTGAAGACGGTTGCCGAGCCTTATTTTTGGATACCGAAACGTGCGTGGACTCGTGCATTATGAGAGTTGGCGTTGGTGGACTCCTGAATTGCATTGTGGAGGAGCATTGGAAGATATCAGAGCATCAAGGCTTGTGGGTGATTAAGCCATTGAGTAAGTCTACTCTCTATGCTTTGTAAACCGTATCATAGTGAACTGTTTAGCTGGACCGCCTGAGGTTTTTCCCTTTGTAGTTTCTTCGTATATCGGTGTCTTATGAATGATTTCTTTATTTTCTCTGTTTATCACTTAGATGCATGCTTTTGGGTAAAAAAAATTGGGTAAATCGGTTTTCCCCAACAAGGATTTCAAAATCGATGTTAAGTTTAATTGGGTTAATTCGTTTAAAGTTTAAAATTTTAAAATTTAAAAAATATAAAAATTGGTCTTGTGTTTATTTATACCATCCTTGCCTATTGGAACCCCACTCTCAGTCCTAACACATGAAATAACTAGGTGATATGATGAATGTCTTTAATTTATCACACAACAATTTTAATTAGGCAAATCGAGAGAGAATGACTATAATTTAACACCTAATCTCAATTTTAGCCAATCACATTAGATCTATTTGTGATTTACATGTAGCAAGTGATCAAAGTACGAAATTGAACAAACAACAATCACAAACATCCTACGAGTTATATTTTATGTGGAAACCCCCCCCCCACTAAGGTGTAAAAAACCTCGTCGCACTCGAATTTCTATATCTACTTGAAAAGGATTTTGTACAAAGTAAAAATGTGACAACCCGGATATACTTATGATAAATTATAATTTAATCAGGCTTACCTTATGTGATATGGATAATGTGTTTATATTGAGTCTAATCCTACCTTAAAAAATCATGAAATATCGAGTTGGTTATAGACTAAAATTTTTGCAGTTTTTGGTAGGAATGTTCATGTTAGAGACTAGTTTTGACCCTTATAATATAATAATTGACTCAAGGTGAAAACTATATAGTTGTAGATATATGAGTTAGGTTTGTAACACAATAAACAGAATATGAAATGGAGGTTTGAGTTAGAAGTTATACCGAAATTACTAACCAAGGTTGAATTTATCCATTCTTTTAAATGGTATTTCATTTTTTTTAGTACAACAAATATCTCAATTTGATTGGTTGGAAAGGTAGGTTGGTTTGGATGACTTAAACATATTAGAATTACCTCCTTATTCAGAAAATTATTCCATGAGAGAATTTTGGCTTGAAGAGAGAGAATAGTGAAGCTTAGGAAGAAAAGTGCAAGGAGAAATTGGAGAAAAATCGATAAAAAATGACATAAGAGTCCATTGGGTAATTCAATCCATAAATCTTCTTATTTTTTGTATTACTGATTGAAATGATAGAAATCAACAATTATTTACTAAACTTTCATGCCTTGATGTATATGTGTGGATAGATACAAGTTTGAAGAAAGTTGAAGGTGTAAATCCTTTATATTGCCCTACTTAGAACCCTTGTATGTTCGAACTTTCATAAGTTTTTGTAAACTTAATGGAATTGAGAAATTCTTGTTGAATATGAAACTAGACTCACATATTAATATCATATCCAAAAATTAGAATTAAATTCCTTGTGGTTAGACCTTGGTGATGGTTGTAAGCCGGTGCATAGTTGCTATTTGCATAATTTGCTTGGATATACTTTGAGTTTGATAAAACTTTTAACATAGCAAATGAACTCTGAAAATTATGAAACTTTAAATTTGTATAGTGAAATATTTGTATTGAAATTGGGTGGAATATATACAAATTTATGATCTAAAAAAATTATGAAAATTCTTGGAAGTTGGCTGAACGTTAGAGGAGCCTAGAGGGCAGATCTGCTATGTAGTAAAGATATAGACATATATTTCTCTAGAAAACTTGAAATGATGCACCATATTTTGAATTATAAACCTAATATGTAATTATTTAATTCATAATAAGTAATTAAAGTATGTTCGGACCATTAAATAGAAACTTAGCGTAAAAAAGCATAAAATGTGATTAAGTATGCTAAGTATGAATGGGTTATGTTTTCAACCATATTTCCATATCTTCTTGATATATATATATATATATATATATATATATATATATATAAAGGATATCGAATAACTATGAGTCAGTAAATTGCATGATTGATTTGATATGGTTGATTATAATTTATGCTATGATTTGGATATATTAAATATCCTAACATGAATGTGGACGGGACTTCGTTTATGATAAATGATTTCAATTGGATCACATGATGCTCATGAATTGGGTTTCATTTAAATTATTCTTCACACTATTGATATTCTTATGATGATACTAACTTTGTACGAATAATAGGAAATGAAGAACAACCTATTGAACAAGTTTCAGACAAAGGCAGAGGAAAAGCCCATTAAGTTGCCAAGGTGAGTGTACTCACTGAAAGGAGGTATTTGTACATTGTTATAGTTATGATTAGGATATTATGAATATGAAATTATTCATTTTGGTTTACCAAAATTAGAGATTAGTCCCCGACCCGAAATGGAGGAGGATTGTCTATTATAGACATTGGGTCACTCCTCAACCAAGAATGAGGGAGAATTGTCTATTGCAGACATGATATGTGAATCATAATTCAAAAAGGTTGGTAATTCATTGTGAATGGGCCGAATAAGTTTATACATTATTATATGGATACGATTTTTTGCATTTAGTTTTATGAAATAGTATAATAGTGATACATGTACTGAGTTATTTTGCTCACGGTTCCAATGTTTATGTTTTTCAGGTATCATGATGTCACTACCAAATTTATGAGGTCGGGTTGGGTTAGCAAGGAATAGATTTGGTTCAAATGTAAATGATGTAATTAAATCAACTTATCCTTCAAGTAAGTTTGTATAAGCATAAGTACTTTAAGATTGTGAAAAGTTTTTAGTTTTATGGATTTACATTGATGATTCAAAAATTGATACTCGTGTTTATGGTTTTGTTAATTTAATTATGGTTTGACTCACTTTGACTTTCAAACTTAATTATAAGTAATTGGGTTGTGGTGTGTCAGCTTTTGGTATCGGAGCCTAGGTTTTAGAGGTTCTGGAGTTAGAAGAGTCTAGATTTGGTAGTGAATATAAGAAAGATGTTTTGTTATATACTAACGATTATGTTAGGGAAAATATGTATATATGCATATTATTATATCTTCGATTCATTTCAGATATAAAATAATGGAACGAGGGAATGTTAATGTGAGAATAGAAGTCGAGGCTTCTAGTATGTCAGCAGAAACTGAGGTTGAACAACCTATTCGTATAAATGTAGAACTCAAGCTAGAATAATTGACAATTATGCAAAAATTAGAACGTGCTTTGGCTTTAATGGCAGAGCAACAAGCTAGGTTTATGGGTCATATTAAAGAACAATAGGCCAGGCAACTGGGTAGGTATAAGATTGGCTAGGGCTAAGGATGTGATACACTGGGAAGAGAGGAATACTTCACACGAGAAGTTTATTAAGATGAATCCACCATCGTTTGAAGGAGAAATTGATTCTACCGAGGAAGAAGTATGGGTTAAAGAGATTAAACTTATTTTTGGAGTTATAAGAATGCTTGAAAATAAATAAGTGACCTTGGTAATGTATATGCTGAAGGGAGAATCTAAATATTGGTGGGATGCCACCAAATATTTGTCGATTACTCCAAGGAGTGGGATGTGATATCATAGGATGCATTTGTTAAAGCTTTGCATGATAAGAGCCATGCTAGTAGAAAATGACGTAAATGAAGCAAGTGGGAAATAAGAATAATTCATAAAGAGAAGAAAATTTTATCCGAATTATAAAAAGGGTGATACAGAATATTCAAGGCTTGGAGTGCAAAAATTTTAGTATGGTAGAGGTATAGGAAGCAATTCGCAATGGGGTGAAGCTACTAACGGAAGAGGTTCAGGAGTTTCAGCACCAGGAAATCCAAATTCCTGTTTCTTTTGTGGGACATCAGGTTATATAAAGAGAAGTTGCCCAAAGTTACAGAATATATAATGTTTTAACTATCATCAGAAGGGTCATCTGAAAAAGAATTATCCTATATTAGCAGGAACTGTTTCAGCTAATATTGTGGGGCCTAGTAAAGGATTATCTACAGGTATAGCAACTAGAGGAAGAGGTATATGCCAAGCAAGTGGATCGAAGGATCGAGGATGAGTGTTGACAATGACGTTGCAAGATACTCATGCTATATCGAAAGTTGTTACAAGTAAGCTTTCTATTGAATATAAAGATTATATGTGCTCATTGACCTTAAATCTATGCATTCATTCATAGCATTACCTATTGTTTCTTATTTGGGTAAACCATGTTCATTTCTCGATTGTGCATTATATATTTCTACCCCAATGGAAAGTGTAATTCTGGTTGAGCATATTTATAAAGATTGTGTCTTACGAATGGGTGATAAAAAATTCTATATTGGTTTGATACCGTTAGTCATTAGGGATTTTAATATTATATTAGGGATGGATTGGTTATCATTGTATCATACTTCTATTAGTTGTTTTTGAAAAAAAGTTACATTCTATCTGCCAGGTAAATTCGAGTTCCAGTTTACAGGAGAAAGGAATGTCGTTCCTAATTATCTTATATCAATAATTAAGAGAAGGAAGTTGTTAAGTCAAGGTTGTATAGGGTTTTTATCCTATGTGGTTGATAATAGAAAGGAGACACTTAAGATTTAAGATATACCAGTGGTTACAGAATTTTTCGATGTCTTTCTAGAGGAGTTGCAAGGTTCGACACATGATAGAGAAGTAGAGTTTTCATTGAATTAGTTCCAAGTACTAGTCCAATTTCCCTTTCTCCATACAGAATAACATCAGTAGAGTTAAAAGAATTGAAAGTGCAATTACAAGATCTAACACGCCGAGGTTTTATTCGGCCCCGTATTTCACCATGGGGAGCCCCAGTGTCATTTATGAAAAAGAAATATGGAACAATGCGATTACATATTGATTATCGACAATTAGATAAAGTGACTAATAGAAACAAGTACCCTCTACCTCGTATCGATGATTTGTTTGATCAATTACAAGGAGCCATAGTATTTTCGAAGATTGATTTGAGATCGGGTTACCATCAATTGAAAGTAGAAGATAGTGACATTTCCGAAATAACTTTTCGAACTTGATATGGGCATTACGAGTTTTTGATGATGCCATTTGGATTAACTAATGCTCGAGCAATTTTTATGGATCTTATGAACTGGTTATTCCACCCTTTTAATGATTCATTTGTGTTTGTGTTCATATATGATGTGTTGATTTACTAGCCTGTTATGGAGTAACATGAGAAAAACTGAAGCCTTATATTATAGATTTTAAGAGAGAAGAAGTTATTTGCTAAATTCAGAATGTGTGAGTTTTGGTTAAATGAAATTGTGTTTTTAGGGCATGTTATCTCGGGAGATGGGATATATGTTGATCCAAAGAAAGTATAAGTCATTGTTGAATGGGAGAGTCCTAAGAATGTGATAGAAATTAGGAGTTCTAGGATTGGCAGGTTACAATCGCAGATTTATTAAGGGATTTTTATCAATAGAATTACTGTTGGCAAAGTTGACTCGTAAAAAAGTGAAATTTGTGTGGGATGAAAAATGCGAAAGGAGTTTTAAAGAATTAAATAATCTGTTAGTTTCAGCTCCTATGCTTACTATTTCGTATGGGAATGAGTCTTTTGTAATCTATACATATGCTTCATTTCAAGGGTTAGGATGTGTTCGTATGCAGAATGAGAAAGTAATCACATATGCTTCAAGACAATTAATGATACATGAACGAAATTACCCTACACATGATTTGGAGCTATCCACTATTATTTTTGCTTTGAAGTAGTGGCGACATTACTTTTATGGAGAAACTTGTGAGATATTTACGAATCATCAAAGCTTAAAATACATATTTACACAAAAAGAACTGAATTTGAGACAAAGACATAATATATAGCTAATTAAAGACTATGACGGTACCATTCATCATCATTCAGGGAAGGCCAATGCAGTATCAGATGCTTTGAGTAAAAAATCATCAGGGATTATTGGTTGCATACAGTGCTCACGTATTGGAAATATTCTTAACTTGGCATTTATGGGGATTGAATTAAAGTTATCAAAAGAGGGAGGATAATTAACACATGTTACAGTGAGACCTTTATTGGCATAATGCATTCGAAATTTTCAGATCAATGATGCATTCCTTATGAATTAACACGTTACAGTAAGACCACCTATACTATTGACAAGTATGCACATATGTATGTTGATGAGATTATCCATTAACATGGGGCACCAGTATCAATTGTATTAGATAAAGATCCAACGTTCACTTCTAAATTTTGGCCTCATTTAAAAATTCCATGGGCACTAATTCGAAGTTCAGTACTGTATATTATCCAAAAAAATATGGACAATGAGAAAGGATGATTCAAATATCAGAAGACATGTTACGAGGTTGTGTATTTGACTTCAAGGGTAGTTGGGATGATCATTTTCCATTGATGGAATACTCTTATGATAACAGTTAACAATCCACCATTAGTGTGGCTCCTTATAAACCATTATATTGAAAGAGATGTAGAACGCCTTTATGTTAGGAGGAAGTAAGTGAAAGAAAATGTTTGGGTCCTGAATTGATAGATATGACAATTGAAAAGATTAAAATGATTCGAGAATAGATAAAGATAGCACAAAGTAAGCATAAATTTTATGCAGATAGGAGAAAGTATCCATTGAAATTTCAAAAGGGAGATTTTTTAGTCCTATGTATTTCACCGTGAAAAGGCGTCATGAGATTTAGGAAAAAGGGGAAGCTAAGTCCAAGATACATTGGACCATACGAAGTATTGGAAAGAATTGGGACCCTGGCATACAAATTAGCACTACCGCTAGAGTTATCTCGTTTACATGATGTGTTTCATGTATCTATGCTTTGTAACTATTTGGCAAATCCATCTCATCAATTGAAAACTCAACCTATTGAATTGAAAGAAGACTTGTTGTACGTCGAGGAACCTGTGGAAATTCTTGATCGTAGTGAGAAAGTAGTAGGGAATAAAGTTATTCCTTTAGTTAAAATTTAGTGGATGAGTCATGGAATTAAATAAGAAACTTGGGAAATGGAGGATATCATAAAGAAACAATATCCCCATTTGTTTCGTAAGTGACATTCATATTAAATTTTGGGGACGAAATTTTCTAAGGTGGGAAAGTTATGATAACCTGGATATAATTATGATAAATTATATTTAAATCATGCTTACCTGATGTGATAAGTGAGAGTGCCCAATATGTGTGTCAACTCAAACCAATTTTCTCCGAAAAGTATCCAATTTTTAATTTTCACCAAACCAAGTTGTGAAATCCCAATTCTTACTTTAAACCAATTTTGTCTTGATTAATCCTAATCATGCATCTAGTGATTAAAGTAAGTAAAGTAAAGTAAAGAATACTCACAACGCCGGATGTACGAGGAAAAAACCCAAAACGGGAAAATAATCTCGGACGGCCTAAGCCAGACAATCACTATGAATGTGGATTTACAATGAACAGACAAAGACTCACTCAACGACTCGATCCCCACGGGTCTTAATGCTCTTGTGATCTTCAACCACTCCTCCCATAGTGCCCACGCAGAAAGTCCTTCTTCCACGATACCTATCCACAACACTTGACTCCTCGAATGTCTCGGTGCCCACCGATTGGCTTTGATTCGTCTACGATGTCGAACAAGAAGTACTTCTCTTTTATTCACCGCAAAACCCTTTATGTTCAATGATATAACAAACTTCTTGATGACACAAGATCACTTAAACATATAAGAATGATAACTCAGATCTTTGAAAACTCTAAGGATGTGTTTATGCTTTTTAAACCTTAAAAAACATGTGCAAACATGTACTGGATGATAAACTATTTTTTCCAGATGCACACTTGCGAAACTCTAATAGAAACATGCTTTAAATAATAATTTAGCGCCGCCTCAAAAAGAGTGTCGCTCGAACGAGATTGCCACGTCGTTCGCGCGATATAGGCATCTCGCTCGAACGAGCTGCCATGTCATTTGAACGACGCTGCGTCAGTTTGACTTTCTTTGACTTTTTGTTTAAAACGTCTCTTTTAAAAGAGATCCAAATTAGTCAAACTCTATTTCGAACTTATCATAATTAAAACGTAGTGTAAACACTTAGAACACTTTTAAAAACATTTTAGAATATTTTTCTTTATAAAAATACATCCTTATCTTTTATAAAAACAATTGCGAGCACCATTAAATATACGTATTCATAGTTGAGTGATCTCGTAATGCAATTAACTTTAAAGACGAGTAAACTTGCACCAATTAAACTTCAGCATGATTAATTCTTTGAAGCTTTATCGCAACGTCTTTAATTTCTTCAATACGTCATAGACCAAGTGGGATCGTGACAAAATAAAATCTCCCTATGACATATTACAAACACAGTTTTGTTCACGGAATTAAGTCAAAACAATACATGGACTCAATTATAAATTTATGTCCTTAAAAATCTCCCCTTTTGACTATTCCGGGACAAAACTAAACCAGTGACATGCCTAAGACGGGTCTTCAAGCCGTATGACTCCTAAATCCCATCCCATAAACCCAAAACAAAAAATACAGGACAGGGACTAGAATATGTAGCACCGACAAACATGAACTGTCTGAATGTGATGTCGACTTGAAATCTCGAATCGCTGAAGCATACCTACACACATGAAATAGATAAACAAATACCCAGTGAAGTATGGAGGAACAAATGAAATCAATATATATATCGAAATGATACCAAACAAAAATAGATACCAATATGAATAATCTCTGAAAAATCATTTATTAAACAACAATTTGAGCAACAAACAAATACCAATCAGTTACCAATGTGTACTACCAATATGAGATACCAATATGAAAGATATGTACATCAATATATGCTCAAAAATCCCCTGACATCACATACATCACTCCCCCTTTTTGTCTCGAATAGACAACCCGGTGAAAAGATAAACCAATCAAGGTATCTAGCATGAGAATATAAACCAATTTGAATCTATGTAAAATCACTAGATAACCATGAAACAACTAGCTAAATATGATCAAGTAATGTCAAATCAGTAGCTAGTAAACCAGATGAATCACATAAAAAATATATCAAACTAATCAGGTGTGATAAGCATACTATATGCAAAAAGCTAATTTAGAACCAATAAATCCTGCATATAAGCCAGTCAATCCAGAAACATTTCCAGCAGTACCAAAAATATACCAATTGAACCAGTGGACTGCAAACCAATCAGAAGCCATAATTCAGCCTGTCGTTCGAACGAGTTGAGGATGTCGCTCGAACGAAGTACAAATGTCGTTCGCGCGATATGGAGATGTTATTTAAACGACTTCTCGCGACCTACCAAATTTGCACAGTTTCCCAGAAATATATTATATTTTTGCCCCTTGAAAAAATTTCCAGAAGAAAATCAGTGAAAGGCCCTGACAGCAGCAAAACAGTGTTAAAATAGTAGGCTTTTGACATTAAATGCAAAAGCTCATAAAAACTAACAATGTGAGTTACATGCAAACATAGTACCGATGATTATGTTTTGAACTCTCGCAGACCTTTTAAGTGGTGGCTTTTATGACGAGTTAATTTTGAACTCTCGCAGCCCTTTCCCATGATTCACTCATCATATTTTATTGCAATTAAATCCTCACGGTAAATGGTTTCTACTTGCACTACTTCTATTGTCAAGTTTTATCGCATATAGTTCATTTTAAAGACATAATTAGGATGACAACACTCTTACCAATATGTGATAAACAAGTACAATTATCAAATAAATCTATGCAAGTGTGCAGTGAAAGAACTTATGAGTCAAACATGTAGGTAGTAACAACTAATCACATCTCAATGACTCCAAACATTGAAAAGAACAAAATGAAATGATGCATATCAAAATACTATCAAATCGTCACAAGAATATGGAATGAAATTGACTTGGTCATCCTAAATGTCCATTCATATACGGTGCAAAAACAAACTACAAAACTCTTCTTAACTTTTTCCAAAAAATTTAACAAAATAAAATCTTTTTGTATTTTTTAAAATATTTCAAAAATAACAATCTAATATAAAAAGTACACAAGTCATAACACTAACAAAAATATGTCATGAAGCACAACTAGCGTATGACACACATGAGGACACAATCATCTATATGATATAGCAAGAAAATATTGGTAAGGAAATTTTTGTCCATTATCAATATGTATGTCGTACGCCGTTACACCGTTGAAGAAATTCAAGATCTACATCAACGAATCCGAATATTAAAGCTTCATGATCTTGGTAAAGTTTTTCTGGATAACCGGACCGATCCGGCATTTTTAAAAATGAACCGATCCGCCATCGGACCAATCCGCTTTGCACCAAAAATAGAAAACCCCGAATTGAAGCCAAACCGAAGAAGCCTCTTTTAAAAATGAACTGATCCGCATCAAAATCAGACCGATCCGATCTTGATAATCACGAACAGTTTCGTGAGATTTTTTACACCATCTCAAAGTTTCCTATAAATATACCTATTTCGGAGGTGTATTTTTGAAGACTTTCATAGATGAATTTAAGAGTCCTAATTACTCTAGTCTTCACCTTTTTTAGTCCCAAGACTCATGTTTTGATTCACACAACTTTGCCAAACCTTTGTGAATCCGTTTGTAACCCAAGAGCACAACCCTGTGTTTGTTCATACTTTTGTGGAAAAGACCGTCCTTCTTCTTCATTTCTGTCCTCCTGGAAAGGGAAAGTTCCAGCCGCCGACTACAGAACCGACACTCGCGGGTATTTCTGTGTCACTGTATTTTCATTGTAATCCGTGTAACTGTATATTACAAAATTATAGTGAAAATAAAAGGTTTTGCCCCTTTGGGGGATTTTTCCTCACATGTGTGTGTTTGAATGTTCTTGCATGTTTCATCATCTTATTCAATCACATATAGATGCATGTTTAGGTCTTAATTGATAAAAACTGAGTTTAATTAAATAATTTCCCTATTTGAACGCACGCGCACTCTTTTAAATTGATATCAGAGCCAATTACACAACTTTACCGTGTAATTTTCCGCAAATTTTTTCTAAGATATCAATTTTTAGAAAAATTGATTTTGAAAACGAGTGTGTTCATAATAGAGAAATTATATAATAAAATGCCAATTTTTTACGGGACAAACTATGCATACTGGAAAGCCCGCATGAGATCTGCATTAAAAGCCATTGATAAACGAGTCTGGATTTTGATTGAAAGAGGGTGGACTCCTCCCTCGGTGACTGTTGAAAATGTGACCAATTTAAAACCTGTCACCACTTGGACTGAAGAAGAATTTAAATGGTCATCTTTTAATTATAAGGGTTTAAGTGCTTTTTCTGGATGAGTCACACTTGATGAGTTCAAACGCATAATGATGTGCACCACGTCAAAAGAGGTATGGGATGTTTTACAACTCACCCATGAAGGAACTAATGTTGTGAAAGAGTCTAAACTGCAAAATTTAACAACTCAATTTGAAACCATCACCATACATGAAACTGAATGTTTTGATGATTATTATGCTAGGCTATCTGATATTGTTAATACTAGCTTTAATCTTGGTGAACACATTCCTAATTCTAGAGTTGTTAAAAAGATTCTTCGTTCTCTTCCTAAGCATTTTATCCCTAAAGTCACTGTGCTAAATTCTATGGGTAACTTAAATATGCTAAAATTGGAGGAACCTGTAGGAGACTTGCTAACATATGAAATTGATATGTTTCCTAAAACTGTTAAGACTAAAGATAAGGGAATTGCACTTAATGCCCAAGAGAGAAAGAGTGAGGGGTCGGCAAGAAAGAGGGGAGAGTCATCTAGAAAAAGAGAGACAGATACGTCAGATTCTGAGTGTGATTTTGACTTAGATGATTTGGCCCTTTTTGCTAAAAATTTCAAGAGAATTCTCAAATTCAAGAAAAATGGTAATTTTAAAGATAAAAAGAAGTTTGAGAAAAATAAGTTTGAAAAGAAAAATGAAAAAGTTTTTAAAGATCCTCCTAAGAAAGAAAGTGAGAGATGCTTTGAGTGCGACGGTAGGGGACATAGAGCTTTTGAGTGTGCTACTAGGCTGAACAGAGAAAAGGGCAAAGATGTACTTAATGCTACCCTTAGTGACGACAGTGAGGTCGAGTCGGTGGATTCCAGAGATGAGTCACCGCACGATTGTAACTTCACCGCATTCATGGCTAGTCACGTGAGCACTTCTAGTACTCCTCACGACGATGAGGATGATGCATCACAGGGACACCTCGATAGTGAGATTGATGTTACTGAGGGGGAGGATGACATAAGTGAGAGCGAGAGTGATCATCAACGCGTCTACGCCAAGCTATATTCTGAGTCTTTTAAAACTAAAAAGCGTAACAAAGCGTTAGTTCTTAGGATCACCGATTTAGAGGAAGACTTAAGAAAAGCGAGAGAGAGAGAGTCCTCCACCTGCACTACCTTAAGAGAGAGAGAGTCTACCTGTGTTGAGAAACAAAATTTGTTTAGAGAGAAAGAGAGTTATTTTAAGAAAGAGAGAGGGGACTTGACTAAACAAGTGGCTAGTCTTACAAGTGAGCTCCATTCCTCCGTGGAGACTCGGAAGAAACTTGAATCCCTTGTATCCCAGCTTACTCATGATCTTGAGAGAGCACGAGAATTCAAGGTACAAATCGAGGACAGATCTGGAAAGATGCTCCTCGGACCTGTTTTATGTTTTGGTGATCGGTAGGGAATTGGTTATGATGGGGCCTCCACGTCCCAAATTGCACCTGGACCAGTCCCTAAGTTTACTACAACTCCGTATGGCCATCACCAAACACCACGAAGGAGAGTTTGACCAAGAAAAGCAAACAAAGGTCCGCCTAAGACTGTATTCTTTTGTACATATTGCAAAAGAAAAGGCCACCTGAGGAAATTTTGCTATAGTTTGGGTCGGCCACGACGTACTACTGCTCCACCACGTCATACTGATGAGTTTGCCAGTCTGAGAGAGCGTGTTGAGTTTTTAGCTGCCACATCACAGAGCTTAATGAAGGAATTCCGACGGATGTCTTTGCCGTCAGTAAATGCTTCTCACATCCCGGCTAAAACCAATAGCAACAACAAGGGTAAATAAAAGGTTACCACTTCTTGGGTGCCTAAGAAAGATAAGAAAGCCCTTGTTGTCCATATCGCTCTCAAAGATCATAATACCTCACAGTGGTATTTTGATAGTGGGTGCTCCAGACACATGACAGGTGATGCCTTATTTTTTACCTACCTTGAGGATTATAAGGATGGTAGGGTCACCTTTGAAGATGGGTGCAAGTCCAGAATTGTAGGACGAGATACAGTAGAGTTACCAGGATTTCCTAAGCTAGAGAATGTTTTGTACGTCAAAGGTTTGAAAGAAAACCTTCTCAGCATTAGCCAGCTGTGCGACGCTGACTTTGCAGTAAAGTTTGACCTGGACGCGTGTAATGTCTACAATTAAGCCGGTAAACTTTTAGTGCAAGGGGTGAGGACCAAGAATAATTGCTATGGGACTGTGACCACTTCCTCACTTGTCTGCAACAACGCCACGATCACTCCTATGGATTTATGGTACCAACGTATAGGTCACGTGAACGTTAGAGACTTGACTCGTTTAGCCAAAAAGGACCTAGTACGTGGCTTACCATCACTTGGAAAGTCAACTTCCACGGTTTGTGGACCCTGTCAGTTGGGAAAGCAAATTCGTAGCCCCCATAGGAAGTTTCATTCCATTATCACCTCCCGAGTACTTGAGCTTATTCACATGGATCTTATGGGTCCTACTCGTACTGAGAGTCTAGGTGGTAAGAGGTATATCCTCGTGATGGTAGACAATTTCTCCAGATACTCGATTGTAGGTTTTCTGAGGGAGAAATATGATGCTGTAGAATTTTTAACGACCAAGTGTCGTGTCCTACAAAATTAATACGAGGTCACTATTAATAGGATCCGTAGTGACAACGGCAAAGAATTTAAGGAAGCAAAAGTAGATCTCTATTGTGATAGCCTTGGGATCAAACATGAGTTTTTTACTGTGAAGACTCCTCAGTAAAATGGGATTGTTGAGAGAAAGAATAGGAGGATCCAGGAAATGGCTAGATATATGCTTCTAGGTCGCAATGTTTCTAGGAGATTTTTGGCAGAGGCAGTGTCTACTGCATTCTAGACGGTGAATAGGGTTTACCTTCGTCCACACACACTTGAGACGCCTTATGAATTGTGGACTGGCAAGAAACCCAACCTTACATATTTTTGTGTTTTGGGAGTAAATTCTACATCCTACGGGATCGAGAGAAATTAAGAAAATTTGACTCCCGGAGCGACAAGGGAATCTTGCTAGGATATTCATCAAATTGTAGATCATACCGATTTTAACCTGAAGAGCTCTAAGGTTATGGAATCAATAAACGTCACCGTGCAAGATGATGAACTTCTGACGGTTATTGATCCTAACCTTCAGTGTGAGGATAAGGACTTTTCTGGCAGTGATTTATTTGTCCCTCACACTCACCCTGTGGACCCTACTCCCGTGTTAGGGGACACACCTGCTTGGGTTCGCAAGAGTCATGATCATGCGTCTATTGTAGGTGATCCCATTCTTAGGGTCAAGACTCGTGCTCAGCTAGAGAACATCGTTAGCCACTCTTGCTACAAATCCAAAGTCGAGCCCAAGAATCATAAAGAATCACTCAAGGATGAGCACTGGATATCTGCTATGCAGGATGAGTTAATTCAGTTTAAAAAGAACAATGTCTGGGAACTAGTCCCCCGACCTAGTGAGAATAATATGATAGGTACCATGTGGATATTCAAGAATAAAATGGATGAAAATGGTACCATAATCAAAAATAAGGCTAACTTGGTCGCTCAAGGCTACACAAAAATAGAAGGTGTAGACTTTGGGGAGACATTTGCTCCTGTTGTGAGGCTTGAGTTCGTTCGCTTACTACTCGCCATCGCATGTCATCTGCGCTTTAAGTTATATCAGATGGATGTCAAGAGTGCCTTCTTGAATGGCATTCTATAAGAGGAGGTTTATGTGGACCAACCAAAAGGGTTTGAAGACCCTAAGCACCCAGATCACATCTACTATCTGAGGAAAGCCTTGTATGGTTTGAAGCAAGCACCCCGTGCTTGGTATGAGAGGCTTACTTTTTATCTCTTAGCCCGTGGCTTTAAGAGAGGGGTAGTTGATATGACGTTATTCATCAGGAGAGATGACGATGCTATTTTGGTTGCCCAGGTCTATGTGGATGACATAGTCTTTGGATCCACATGCTCCTAGCATGCTCACCACTTTGAGGATGAGATGAAAAGTGAGTTTGAGATGAGCATGGTAGGTGAGCTTACATTCTTCTTTGGTCTCCAAGTTCGTCAACTAGAGGATGGGATGTTCATCTCCCAATCCAAGTATACTAGAGACCTAGTGAAGAAATTTGGTTTAGACTCCGCTAAGCATGCATGTACAGCTATGAGTACTTCTATTAAGCTTAGTAAGGACACTTCAAGCAAGGACGTTGAGCAAACCTTGTATTGGAGTATGATGGGTAGTCTTCTTTACTTGACTTCCAGTCGTCCCGACATAACCTTTAGTGTTGGAGTCTGTGCACGATATCAGGCATCCCCAAAAGAGTCACACTTACTCGCTCTAAAATGTATTATCAAATACGTGAGTGGGACTCTCTCATATGGTATTTGGTATTCCTTTGATACCAATGACTGTTTGTCTGCCTATTCGGATGTCGATTGGGCCGGGGATGTAGATGGTTGTAGGAGCACTTATGGTGGGTGTTTTTATTTTGGTTCTGCTCTTGTCTCTTAGTTGATCAAGAAGCAAAACTCCATCTCTTTGTCCACTGCGGAGGCTGAGTAAATCGCCGCCGGGAGTTATTGCACGCAACTCTTATGGATGAAACAGATGTTGGAGGATTATGGGATTTCACAGGACACCATGACCATTTCATGTGATAACACGAGCGCGATACACATATCTCGCAATCCAGTCCAGCATTAGTGCACAAAGCACATCAAGATACGCGAGCACTTTATACGTCAGTTAGTTGAGAAGAAAGTCGTATCCCTGAGTTTTGTTTCCACCGATCGTCAGTTAGCTGATATTTTCACGAAACCTTTAGATGCCCTTAGATTTGATAGTCTTAGGAAGTCTTTGGGGATTTTCACTGTTGACTGAGGGGTTGGTCTGTGTCTAGCGTAGGATGCATTTTTTTTATATCGTCTGATGCCTATTGCTAGATTGTATCATATGTTTTGTTATTTTTATTTTTTTTCAAAAAATCCAAAAAGATTTTCTTTTTATAAAAATTTTAGAAAAGCACAAAATATTTTTGTATTTTATTTGCACCTTTTGTGGATGAGCATTTAAGATAGCCGAGTCACAATTTCATTCCATTTATCCATGTGACTGTTTGATAGAGATTTGAGACGCTACATCATTGAATCCATATGCTTTACATTATTTGGAGCCTTTGAGATGTGATTAGTGATATCTTTCTACATGTTTGACTCCTATCTCCTTTCTTGTACGCATGCACGGCTATATTTGATTATTGTACTTGTCTATCACATATTGGCTTGAGTGTTTCCATCTCAATTATGTCTATATAACATGAAATATGCGATAAAACTTGACAAGATTGGAATGCATGTAAAAACCGTTTGGTGAGACTGTGTGTTTATTTGAAAATGGGGAAGGGTTGCGAAAGGTTCATTTAGCCTTTGCGATTTCTAAGCCACCGTTAAAAAGGACCTAAAAAATTGAGGTATTTTATTATCCGAGGTCGAAAGAGGTTAAAAGAGCCCGACAAAATTTATAGGCAATCAAAATTAATTTATGCCAAATATGGGCCATTAGGTTTCACCATCAATTCTCCAAAGTTTGAGAATTTAGATTGCCTCTAAAATAAAATATATACGTGGGAGTTTGGTTGGAGAATTTAAACGGGTTTGCACTTCCTTGAAAGTCCTGAAAAAGCATGAAATCGTTTTGGACGTTATTGGTGTGAAAATCACATTTCGCTTTGATTTGTTAATTTGATTAAGTCAATGTCTCGTACCATTTTTTTACACCAAAGGAAGCATTTGAGTTCATTCGTTAAGAGTATCCAATATTCATCGTTCACATATGTCATGTTTGTATGCATTGATTTTCCTATCGAATTTTATCACACCCCTTCATTTACGCTATCATCGACTTGGTTGTGTTGTGTTCGTTCATGGTGTAATTTTTTTTTATATATTTTGTGTGAAAAATTTTGAAAAATTCAAAAATAGCGGTTTATTACCTTGTGACAGTCTCCATGTGCCTCTATTTGTTATTCTCATATTTGTCCATTTGGGACATCATAAAAAGGGGGAGAAAGAATTATCATATTATGGGGGAGTTTTGAGTTTGATGATCTATTTTAAATTGGTATCTATGTTTAGCTCATTTCAAACTCGATATGTCACGTGGTATTTTTTATTTCTCATGTGTGTAGGTACAAAGATTGATGATCATATATTGCACACCCTGATGAGAAAATCTTTGAGAAGTTTTTGAAAGATTTGAAGAGAAAACGATGAAGACTTATTCATTTGTATCTTTCCAGTTTTGGGTTCATGGAAGGGTAGATTTGTATAGGCAATTTGATTTTTGATATTTGATAATTCGGATCTTTTTTATGTTTGTACCGGCATAGACATAGGGGGAGATTTGCAAGGACATTTTTTTCCATTATCAATGTGTATGTCGTACGCCGTTACATCGTTGAAGAAATTCAAGATCTACATCAACGGATCCGAATATCAAAGCTTCATGATCTTGGTAAATTTTTTTTGAATAACCGGACCGATTCGGCCAATTTAAAAGTGAATCGATCCGCATCAAATTGGACAGATCCGCTTTGCACCAAAAATAAAAAACCCCAAATCGAAGCCAAACCGAAGAAGCCTCTTTTAAAAATGAACCGATCCGCCATCGGATCGATCAGCATTAAAATTGGACCGATCCGGTCTTGATAATCACGAACAGTTCTGTGAGATTTTTTACACCATCTCAAAGTTTCCTATAAATATACCTATTTCGAAGGTGTATTTTTTAATACTTTCAGAGACGAATTTAAGAGTCATAATTACTCTAGTCTTCACCTTTTTGAGCCCCAAGACTCATGTTTTGATTCACACAACTTTGCCAAACCTTTGTGAATCCGTTTGCAACCCAAGAACACAAACCTGTATTTGTTCATACTTTTGTGGAGAAAACCGTACTTCTTCTTCATTGCTTCCCTCCTGGAAAGGGAAAGTTCCAGCCGCCGACTACAGAACCGACACCCGCGGGTATTTCTGTGTCACTGTATTTTCATTGTAATCCTTGTGACCGTATATTACAAAATTATAGTGAAAATAAAAGGTTTTACCCATTTGGGGGATTTTTCCTCACATGTGTGTGTTTGAATGTTCTTGCATGTTTCATCATCTTATTCAATTACATATAGATGCATGTTTAGGTCTTAATTGATAAAAACTGAGTTTAATTAAATAATATCCCTATTTGAACGCACGCGCACTCTTTCAATAATCATGTGCAAACAAATGAGAATCAACTAGTCTAACATCTAGTGCCTCTAAAAGTGATTTCCTAACCCAAATAGGTGTGTAACAACGCATGGGAGGTTTGGGATCCATGGAACACTAGACGTCAACTTCCTAGGGCATTTTTTAAGATTAAAACAAAAATGCCTATGGTGACATTTCCTACCACAATGAGAACATGTGTAAATGGGTGGAACGACACCTACGAGTTGACCTTTTCTAATGTCCTTGGGAGTGATTAACCCTATAAAATAAATAATGGTCTTGGGTTTAACACTCGAAACATGAGAACACGTCAAGCCATTGCCATTGCTATCAACACTACTCGAGTCGGTCAGATCATTTTTTAACTCAATTTTTTTTTACTTAAGCAAGTAATTAGACTCTTCCAATTTTAGGGACTCCTTCTCTAAATTTTCAATAACTCCTCGAAGGTTATCATGTTCGTTCTTAAAATATGCACACTTAACCCTAAGAGTCTCCTCATGTGCCATAAACTCATCAAGTAAAATATTTTTATCCACTTTGGCACAAACACAAATCCTAGAATCTTTAAAGTCCTCCAATTCTTTTTCGAAAAATAGGACTCTATCATCACTTTCCTTTTTAGACTATTTTAAAGCATTAAAATCATGGTCCAAAGAAACAAATTTCTCACGATAAAAATCTCTTTGATTTTGAATCGTTTGCAAAAGATCAATAACGGATTTAAAACGACAATTTTCTTTTTCCAAAAAATCAATTCTTCTAGCAACCATCAAATTCAAACTATATAAATCATCAAAATTTTGACTCATGTCATCGAAAGGCGGCATCCGATTACATAAGTGCTCCATTGAAAAAATAGCGATTTTTCACAAAAACAAATTTTTAAAAAAATCAATATCACATAATTTTACGGAAAACGGATCAAACGCAATAACTTAGCGCATCAGGCTCTGATACAAATTTGATAATGTCGTGTGATACTGATTAAACCGAACTCGTAAATTCCTAATAAAACTTATTTAATTGGAGTTAATTTTAAATCAATTTAAATTAGCCTATAACTGTGCAACTACGTGTGTGTGTGTGTGTGTGTGTGTGTGTGTGTGTGTGTGAAACCATCACAAACAAAGATACCAACTAGCAGATTTCGGGAAAAAAAAACCTTTCGGGTAAAACCTTTTATTTCACTATATTATGTAACACTTACACTTATAATGAAATACGCAATGAGTTAACGGCAGAAAAATCCACAAAGACCGTAACCTAGAGTCAGCGAGAATCATAATTCTAATTCAGCCCAGGAATACCCACGAGCACTCCCTATTTACGAACAGTCATCTTCAGCCCAATACTCCCCTTAAGAGAACCTAGATCAACAGTAGATCTCCTCTATATAAGTAAAAATTGATACAAGATGTGTTCTTGGGTTCCAAAGCAATTCACACAAACTATTGGGATCTTGTGAATTGAAAACAAAAGGGATTAAGCCCCAAAAGTTTAAAGACAAAGTATTCTTCCAAAGAAGTTTCGTCTCTTAAAAATTCTCAGGTCTTCTAATAAAAAATGGAGTTGGGAAAACCAATTTATAGAAAATCTAAGGTGACACATCGCTCGAACAAAAAAGTAGTTTCGCTCGAACGGATACACGTGTCGTTCCAACGACATCGCGTGACAGAGGCCTGTCGCTCGAAAGAGGTATGTCTGTCGCTTGAATGAGATAATTAAAAAATAATTTTATTTCTTTTGCTAGTAAATGTTCCGCCTTAAAACTTCGAAAAATATTTTTGGCAAAAAACTCCGCTCCAACCCTTAGAAAATTTTTCATAAAATTTATCCCAATATTCTAAGTGAACCATTAAGGACTTAAAACACAACATTACCAAAGTTAAACTTGTGTAGGCTTGAATGTTGAAGATTTTTGATAGTCGGATCCGTCTTAATGTATGAATGTTCTTGAACATTCTTTGATGATTGTAACAGTATACGACATACTCAATTGTGAACGAATATTTATAAAATCACGTCCTTACATTACCCCCGCTGGGTATTCTGTTCTTGCCCCTATCTCTCTATGGACAAGATTAATGCATATTGTCTTGCTCTTCAGATATAAAACACTTTCTTGTATAATCCCCCTGTCTCTGGCCCCATTGGTAATGTCAGGGTTGCCTAACTCTCTGGCTCTGATAGACTCAATCCTAATGGCTACCCTAGTTGTCCCTTTGGCTCTACTGGCCCAGTGCAACACGTTGCTGGTATCTGATGGTCTTATCTGAAATCACCTTCACTCGATCGAAGCTACTTAATTTGAATCTTTTACACGGGTCCCTCTCATGGTTATCCCCCTATGTGGTGCCTCACTATCACTGACTAATCCAGTCTTGCCCTACAGACTACACTCTACAATTCTCTGGGATCCCTTCACATTGAATCTTTAATATTGACCATGTAAAAATACAACATTGTAAATATTAGCATCAGTTATCCTAATCGAATTTCCCTATAAATGCTGGCTTTTTCTATACACGAGTCCATTATCAAACATAAGAACCTTATTCTTTTTTATATCCACTCATAGGGATGAAGTATTCTAAATAAGCAAATTCTTCCTCCTACTTGGACACCATCCGACCCTACTGTTATAAGTTCAGAAATTTCTTCGCTTCTCAGTTAGAACAGTAGATGGAAGGATTTATGCTCAAACCGCATCCAAATTCCTCAATACTTTCTAGTATATCGCTTTACATATGTGGTGACTAACTCCTACAACACTGCTCGTACGAGATTAAAAATTTATCGAAATTTAATCATGAGGGTCACTTCACCCCACTATATGCAAATGCTAGGGGTGTTCGCGGTCCGATCCGGTTAGATTTTGAGCATTTTTTGGATCGATTGGTCCCCTTAAAAAATGGATCAAGACCGGACCAATAATGTCAGTTAACCCCTATTCGGTTCGATTTTTACAGGGTCGGTCCGATTTAGTTTTTCGGTCCTAACACTAATAAATTATGTCCCAAAACTTATGGCAGCAACAAAAGTTATCAAAATTTATAGTAGCAGCAAAATTATTATGTCCCAAAATTTATAGCAACAAGATATTGGTTGTTCCAAACAAACAGTTATTGGTAATCGATTTGGCACTGATTGTTTATAACAGCAACCAAAGTTTACATTGATCGTTTATAACAACACTAACTATTTATAATAGCACTGATTTTTTACACTTTATAATGGCACGGATTGTTTGTAACATCAACAAGATATTGGTCCCAACACTCATTATTTATAACAACAACCAAAGTTTACACTGATTGTTTATAGCAACATCCAAACAAAATCAGTTGTTACAAAAGTAAAACACATCAGATGAGAGCAAAATGAAGGTGTAAGGACATATTTTATAAATGTTCATCACAATTAATTATGTCGTATACTGTTACAACCATCGAAGAAATTCAAGAGCAATCTACATCAAGACGGATCCGAATTTATCAAGGTTCTTCATCAAAAAGCCACCGCAAAGTTTACTTTAGTAAGGTTATGTTTTAAATACCTTAACCTTGCACTTAGAGCTCTGGGATATTTTTTCAAAATATTTTCTAAGTGTTAGAGCGGACCTTTTTCGTCAAAATTTGAGAATGAGTAAATTTTCTAAGTCCTGTAGCGTTCCTCGATTTTGACGCCCAGGTCGTTCAAGCGAGATCACCATCTCGTTCGAGCGACATGGAGATGTCGCGTGATGTTGTTCAAACGACACGTGTACTTTGTTCGAGAGAGATCTCTTTTCGTTCTAATGATTGAGGCGGCGCGATTTTCTATAAATACTCATTAAATGGTTTCATTTTCATTCAGAAGTCCCAGCGTTTAGAAAGACAAAAAACTGCGAATCTGCAGAATTCTTTTGACTTCTTCTTTCAGGGTTTTCATCCCTTTTGTTTTCAATTCACAAAAATCTCGTATGCTTTGGTGAATCATTTTGGTGTTCAAGAACACACTTTACTTTTGTTCGTTATTTGTGGAGAGAGCTCTACAACCGACAACTGCGTGCTATTGTGGAGGGAGTCCTTGTGAAGATTTTAGACCGCGTGTCTAGATTGCGCGTCCTGGTGGTATATCTGCGTGCAAACCATTGCAGATTTATTTATAGCCGTTGCTTTGGAGGTTTGACGAAGACACCGTGCGTTACTCTTGTGGGCGAAAGCAAGATGGTATGTAATTCAATGGTCTTGTAAACTTGTTAGAGTTCTAGAAATAAAAGGTTTTGCCCTTCGGGGATTTTTCCTGAAATTTGTGTCGCATGCTTTATTTATTTATGGTTTGACACACGCACACACATAGTTACATGTTTAGGAGCTGAATTAATTTGGTTTAAAAGTAGACTCTAATTAAATAAGTGTGACAAATTATAAGTTTGCAAATTTAATCAATTATCACACAACGACATATTTTTCAAATTGGTATCAGAGCGGGTTACGCTAATTTATCGCGTGATCCTGATTTTCAAGGGTTTTCTTTTTGATACAATTATACTTCTCACCTCGTCAAATTAGTATCAGAGCAGGTTACACTATTTTATTGTGTATTCCCAATTTTCGTAAAATTTTTGTGATATTGTTTTTTTTTTAAATCACTTTTGTGAAAAATCGCAATTTTTCAATGGAACGTTTATTTAATAAGGTGCCTATTTTTTACGGGAAAAATTATGCCTATTGGAAAGCTCGCATGAAATCTAGTTTAAAAGACAATGACGAGCGTGTTTGGTTGCTTTGCGAAAATGGATGGAATCCTCCCACTGTCACCGTTGAAAATATCACATCTTTAAAATCTGTGTCAGATTGGACTGAGAAGGATTTTAAAATGTCGAATTTTAATTCCTGTGGACTGAGTGCCATTTCTGGAGCTGTCACACCTGATGAGTTTCACCGAATTATGACGTGTACCACGTCTAAAGAGGCTTGGGATGTTTTGAAATTGACACGTGAGGGTACGAACGCGATTAAAGAATCGAAATTACAAAATTTGGCCACCCAATTTAAGACTATCACCATGTCTGAGTCTGAATGCTTTGATGATTTTTATGCACGTTTTTCAGACATTATAAACACCAGTTTTAATTTGACTGAGGTGATTGATAATACGCATGTTGTTAAAAAGATTTTGAGATCTCTCCCAAAACGCTTTATTCCTAAAGTCAGTGTTTTTAACTCTTTGGGAAATTTGAAATCACTTAAGTTGGAAGAACTTGTAGGAGACCTTCAAACCTATGAGATTGGCATGTTTCCCCAAACCATTAAGGTTAAGGATAAAGGCATTGCTTTAAAGCCTCATTTTAAGAAAAAGAAAGAAAAAGTTTGTGAGTCTGATTCTGAGGAAGATTTTGATTTTAAAGATATGGCCTTGTTTGCAAAAAATTTTAAAAAATTTCTCAACATGAACAAAAATAATTCTTCCAATAAGAGATTTTTTGAGAAAAATAAAAGGGCCAAAGAAAGCGGTGAGGAAGAGAAAGAGAGAGAAAAAGAAAAGGAGAGTGGGGAAAATTTAGAAAGTTTGACGTGTTTTGAGTGTGGCAGTAAAGGGCATAAGGCATATGAGTTTGCCACTAGACTTAGGCGAGAGGGAAAGAAAATGGCTATGCCTGCCACACTTAGTGATAGCGACATAGAGGTTTCTGATTCAGGTGATGAAAAAGACCACGGTATGTGTGTCGCGTTTTTAGCTAGTCGAGTTAGCACACCTAGTTTGGATGGAGGTGAGGGGACTAGTTCTCGTGAGACCCCCGAGGAGGATGATTTGAGTGTTTTGAGTGAAGGTGAAAGTTAGTTTTAGTGAGCATTTGATTGCTTTAGGTAGGGAGAAGTGTGATTTGCACGGTGTCTAGTCTGACAACACGTGTATCCCAACTCGAGAGTGATCTCGAACGTGCCCAGGAGGTCAAAGTCCCTTTAGAGAACGCATCTAAGAAGGTTGTAAAGATGGTTCTCAATCCTATTTTGGGTAGTGGTGAGAGTTTAGTAATAAGTCATGACGGTGCTTCTACTTTCCAAGTAGTATCCGAGCTGGTTCCCACTTTAGTGATAGATTCACATGACTCTCACCCTAACCCACTTAGGAGTCCCATTCCTATTAGAAGATTGCGTCCTAGAGTTTTTGAGAGAGGTGTTCCTAGGCCTATATATGTTTGTTCCCATTGCAAAAGGAGAGGACACCTTAGGGAATTTTGTTTTAAGTTGGGTTATGTGTCTGCAATACCCCGTAGTTTTGTGATATTTATTTTTGGGATTAATTGAATTAAATGTGAATTAATTTGGGAATTAATCCGGATAAAATATTAACGAGATGTGAGTTAGTATTTGATTATAATATGGCGATATATGAATTTTGAATTATTAAATTGTCGTGAGATTGATATACGGCAATTTGGGAAACTTTGTTGTGACGCGTGTGACAGTCACGTCAGGAATATATTATTTTAATTAAAAAGTGGATTTTATTTATATTAACCATATGGTCGTTTTGAGTGCGCCAATGCGTTCGGAAGGGTCGAAATAGTCAGAAAACACTAGCCGGGAGTTTAATTTGGGTCCCGGGGTATTTTGGGTCATGCCGGCAACGTATAACGGTAGTTTGGTAATTTTGGATTTTTGGGAATTCAAACCCACGAAAATTAAGAATTAAAATCTGACTCAACCTTTACCCACTAAACCCACTACCTACACTAATTGACTTATTAGGCTACGGGAGTTATTGGAACTAGGTTTAGGGTTCCCTAAGACAACCTCTAGCCACCATTGTCATCTTTAGAGAAGAAGCTGGTAGAGAGAGAAAGAAAGGGAAATTCTGCCGAGAGAAAGAGAGAGCAAACCAACCTTCATCAACCCAACACCAAAATCAGAGAAAGACATAAGGCAAGTGGTTTAATTTCGTTTATTACAAAGAATGTTTCTTCCATGCGTAGGAAATTGACAAAATTTGTATTGTTCTTGAGAGTTTGATAAAAACCCATTAATTGGAATTAGAACTTTATATCTTGATGAAAGGATTGCATGTAGAATTGTGTTAGGAGGGTTATTCTGATGGAAATATACCTTGTTCATAACAAAAAACGGATTTAATTATGCCCATTGGTGACTTTAAAATTTTAGGGTTCATGTTCATGTGATTTGGGGATAAATGAAGGGATTTGATGATTCAATAATGTTTAGGAAGAATTGGCCCTATATAAACGTTAATATATGACCTAAGTATGTTTAGGAATGATTAGAACCCATAAAAAATTGTTGGATTGATGTTTAGATAAGATTAGAGGTGAAGAAAAGTTGGAAAAATGAAAATAGGAAATCTGGGCTCGAAACTGGCCTCTCGTTAGAAGACCTGCCCAGGTCGTTCGAACGAGCTCGTTCGAACGAGCTTCTAACGAGTTGACCTTTGACTTCTAACGAGGGTGATGTTCGTTCGATGCTTTTCGTTCGAACGATATCTCGTTAGAAAGCCCACTTCGTTCGAACGAACTCTCGTTCGAACAGCCTCGTTCGAACGCGCGCTGACAGTTTGGACTTTTTAGCCTGTTTTGATCCCGAGTGTTCCGTAACCTTGTTTAAATGCAGAGATAACATTTCTTGAGGATTAGTTGATATATTTGGGATATTTAGGGTATATTGAGGAGCAAGACATAGAAGTGTGATTTGATTTGAATGGAAATTGATGAATAGGACGTGAGTGACTATTACGATGCGAGAGTTATTGACGACTTATATCATTTTATTAACCGGGAATATATAAATTGTGTAGCATTATATGTCAGTACGAGAATGAGAAGTGTACTACAAATAAATTATGGTGATTACTAAGATGTGTGCATACTTAGTATATGTATATGATTTTATGTGTATGACATACCTACCATACTTGCTATCACGGGAGGTTTACGTCCGCTTAGGGCCTTTTTATCCTTGTGTTGCCCGGATTTAGATTGGTACCTCGAGAACATAGGTCAGAGAAGGACTTATTGGGATGTTAATAAGTCTGCTGATCGTGGGAGCGTAGGTATGTGCGTGGCCCATGTGATGTGACTGTGTTCGCCTCCATTGTTTGTGATTGTTGTTATCTGAGAACGATTCCTGAGAGATTCGGAATGCGTGATCCTTATGTACATGATTTACCGGGATAGATACCAGAGTATGTGTGCACCGCAGCTTAGTCTCGGGTGCTTGTACTGTATATTTATGGCGTGACTAATATACACTTAAATAATGGGAACTTTCATGTTGGTATTGTGAATATAATTATAGTAATGTTTTGAGAAAACATAACGGGTTAACCGATAGAGTATTGTATCACTAATACTTGAGAATTTGAGTTAAGTAAAGCCCCCTATTTAAATGTCAACGCTAGAATGTTTAACGGGAATTGAGTAGTAAGGGGTAGAACTTATTACGGTTTGGTTAGATATGTATGTCATTTAGATGGGTATGGTACGTTAGGAGTGCACATGTAGTCGAGAGGTGAGAATTTCATGTGAGTGCACGTCCTAACATGTATTTTGCATTTTGCATTTATTGTTGTAATGTTATTAAAACACTTGCTGTTTTTAAAATAATTTCCACTTTCGGGCTCTGACCCATTTGCTTTCAAATCTATTTTTTTTGTAAAAACCATTTTAGGTGCCCAGCCACAAGGACACCATGCTTAGGATCCTCAGTCAGGTGACGAGCTGTAGCTGTTTGTGGAAGTTACAGGACTTTGCTAGTAGACGCTTCATCTATCTTGACTCTATATTCCTATTTTATCAGTTGTAGGGCATGTCGCCCATTTCTTTTAGAAACATTTCATTTATTTCAGTTATTCAGACTTCTGGCATGTAATTAATTCAGGATTCAGACTTGTCATATTATTTTCAGTTGTGGGATTGTTGTGAGGACTTTCCTCCGGACTTCTTATTATTATTTGTTGGTTATTTCATTACTTCGTTATGGTGAATGGATTATGTTATTCTTCCATTATTCTTTTATTGCATGTTAATCAGACTTAATTTAAATTGACAACTTTCTTTTTAAATACTAGGTGGTTAGTAATTATTAAAATGTTTTCGACAGTGATGCTATTAACTGAACCAACTTGGCATTTTGTATTGATTTAATAAAGGAGTAGCTACCCGATATTTAATTAGACGGGGGTGTCACAGTGTCACTTTTTTCTTCTACACGTGTTTCTGCCACACATGCAACCACACATGATACCTTACATGCTCCTGGAGACTACATGAGAGAGTTTGCACATTTAGTTGAGCAAGTTAAGTTTTTGGTCAAAACTTCACAAAATTTGATGGAGGTTTTTCATAAGTTGGCACCACCTTTGGAAAACCCCTCCGCACCTAACGATTGAGGTTTGACTTGTTTACTAACATAGGATGTTTTTCATGATGACATTATTTTCCTATTGCTAGTATGTATCATTTTTTGTATGTTTTCCATTTTTTGATTTTTTTTTTTAAATACAAAAAGATTTTATTTTGATAAAATTTGTGTGAAAATCCAAAAAGATTTTGTATTTTTTTTGCACCTTATATGGATGAACACTTAGGATGACCAAGTCATAATTTCATTCCATTTTTCATGTGACTATTTGATAGTGTTTTGAGACAATATATCATGTCATCTTTGTGCTTTATAATGTTTGGAGTCATTAAAATGTAATTCGTTGTTACTTTCTATATGTTTGACCCATGATTTCCTTTATTGCACTCGTGCACGGATTTGTTTGATTATTGTGCTTGTCTTATCACATGTTGGTTGGGTGTTTTCACTTCAATCATGTCTTTAAAACGAACCAAGCGCAATAAAACTTTATCAGAAAGTTGTGCAAGTAAGAACCGTTTGTGAGTTTGTGTGCTTTGTTTGAAAACGGGGAAGGGCTGCGAAAGGTTAACATGTGACCTTTACGAATACTAAGCCACGGTTAAATCGGACCTAAAAAATTGAGGAATTTTTATTATCCAGGGTCTAAAGAGGTTTAAAAGAGCCCGAAAAAATTTAAAGGCAATAAAAATAAATTCATACCAAAAATGGGCCATTAGGTTTTTGCACCATGTAATACCCCGTATTTTCAAAGACTTAAATAATTGTGTGATTTATTATTATTGTGGGATTAATTAAATTAAATTGTGAGAATTGATTATTAATTCGAATTAAAATTGAATATTTACTAGCGTGACGAGAAGTTAGTAATTATTAATACTACTATGAGAATAAGTAATATGGAATGACGATTTTTATATAACTTGTCGTGAAAGAGAAATACGACAGTTTGGTATATTAAGTCGGGGACGCGCATGTGAGTCGTGTCAGGACTAATTAAATGGAATAAAAAGGTAGATTATTTTAAGTAACTCGTATGATCATTTCAAGTGCGCCGATTAGTCCGGAGGGGTCGAGATAGTCAAAAAACTCTACCCGAGTATTTTATTTAGACTTCGGGATATTTTTAGGCCAAGCCGGCACCCGGTAGGGGTAGTTTTGTAATTTGGATTTTTGGAGGAATTAAATGGACGAAAATTGGAGAAATATTATATGAGCTAATTGGGGACAATTAGGGTTAAGTTACACCAAAATGAAGAGAGAGCCACAGTGGGTGAAGCAGAGCTAATTCCAAAGGAGGAGAAGCTATGTTCACCACCTTGCACAACCACCACCACCATCGTGTAGATCAGAACGCGAGGAACACATCCATACCAACAGCATCAACGGATTAGACTTTCGAAATCGAGGCAAGTGTTTATTACTTGCTTTTCTTTAGCAACAATCATGTTTATGTTAGTGTAGCGATGAAACACCAACACATTGTTTATTATATTGATGAAAATTGGAGATTGGATATACATGATTTTTAAATTGGAGATTAAATTAGGTTGAACCCTTCGTGTATGTTGAATTAAAATCACGTTTTGATAACTATAGTTGATGAACGAATCTGGGGAATTATATGTTCTTGAATGAAATTTGGACTAGGGTTTGTATAATTAAATTGGGGATTTCATATTTTGATAACGATTTGTAATGATTTAATGATTCTAGGTTGTTAGAATTCATTTACAAATGTTATGTTTCGATTTGGGAATGTTTGTCTGGAGTTTGGGATGATATTTTAGAGGTTTTAGGGTTGAAAAATGGTGAAAACGAGGTTGTCTAAGGTTGAAGACGAAACAACCTAGGTCGCGAGATGTCGCTTGAAGTCATTCAAGCGAGATTGGTTATCGCGCGAAGTCGTTCGAGCGAGATGTTCTTCTGGTTCGAGCAAGATTTCTGATTTTTTAAGGAATTCCCTATTTTTCCCCTATGTTAGTAAATGGCTGATTTCAGTGAGGAAAATTTGTGTTCGATGAACCCAAAATAGTGCAGAATTATTGGGAGTTGTTTAGGTGTATTAATTTAAATATTTAGGACTGTGAGTTTACCTTGAAGATTATGAGAGAGAGATAATCGTAATTGTAAATGCGCCGAGAGTATTAAGTGATAAATACTTATGATATTAATTATAACGATATGGGACTCATTAGAATATAAATTAGTGATTACTTTTGGGGATTTCTTATGATTATGTATTAAGGATTTACGGTTGACATATTATCCTTATATATATTATGAGAGGGGAAAATATCGTAATTTAAAAATACGTTGATAGTATTTAGTAATAATACTACTACTTACGGAATATGACATTTAGTTGTGTGTATACTGTTTGATTTGATGGGTTGTGTGCATACCTATATTTGATATATTATGTGTATGACATACCTACCATACTTGCTATCACGGGAGGTCGACTTTCGAATCAGGGCCATCTAATCTCTGTGTGCTTACGGGGGGGATTTAGATCGGTACCTTAAGGACATAGGACTGTGAATGACTTATTTGTGAGTTAATAAGTCAGCTGATCATGGGAACGTAGGTATGTGCGTGACCCATGGGTATGTGAACTATGTTCGCCTCTAATATGTGTGATTTGGCTTATTGTAACGGTTCCTGGGAGATTCGGAACACGTATTCCTCATGTACGTGATGTACCGGGATTTAATAGCAGAGTATGTGTGCACCGCAGCTTAGCCTAGTGGTGCCCTATTTGTATATTTGTGCTGAGAATAATATATGTGCTTTTATAATGAACTCTTTGGTAAAGTATGTGAGTAAATTATTGGAGCATTTTGAACGAGATTTAATAATGAGAATTTTCCTACCGTAACTGTTATACATTAATCTGGTTAATAAAAAGGTAAGATGGGCGCATGATATATTGGAACATCATGAATCAACTCCCATATTAACGTGAGAATAGGGAGGTAGACAGACTAGTTAGTTAACGATATAACTAGGTTGGATTAGATGTACGTTAGGTTTGCACATTAGTTGAGAGGTGAGAACCTCATGTGAGAGTTCGAACTAACATGCACTTGATACTTGCTTTAATGCAAATTTTAAATACTTGCTAAAACAAATATTTTTACACATCGGGCTCTGACCCGTTTCTTTAATCTCTTTTCTCTTTTGCTATATATATATGTATTAGTACAGGTGCCCAGACACAGGGACACCGGTTCTAGATACTTGGATGGTTTGCCGAGCTGCAACTATTGTGGGAGTTGCGAGTTATTTGAGATTAGACGCTTCTCTTATTTCATTATGTTCCTAGTTCTGATATCTCAATTCGGGCATGTGTCGCCCATTATCATTAGCAGAGTTGTGCTCAGTTTACTTTGTAGTTCTTTACAGTTGGATTGAATATTTATTATGGTTTGGTTTGTGACTTTGAACTGGAGGATTTTATCCAGTCTTAATTATTCAGTAATTAATTCAGTCAACATTCAATTCTTGTGTATGGTTTATAATTACATGTTCAGAATTTATTAAACTAATTGATTTCAAGTTTAATTGGAACATGTTTTGACACTAGCTTAATTAAATATTAGGTAATTAATTGGATTTAAGTTTTCGACAGTGATGCTAAGAATGAACCAACCTAACATTCTGTTAAAATTTTATAAAGGACTGATCACCCGATATTTAATTGGGCGGGGTGTCACACACCAATTCTCCAATGTTTGAGAATTTATATCACCCGTAAAAGAAAATATATATGAGGGAGTTTGGATGGAGAATTAAAACGGGTTTGCACGTCCTTGAAAGTCTTGAAACAACGCTACATAGTTTTGTACGCTATTGGTGTGAAAATCATTTAGACTTTGATTTGCTGATTTGATTAAGACGATGTCATCAAAATTCAACAATTTTACACCTAAGGATATTTTTTATGTTCATTCGTTAGGAGTACACGTATGCATCATGCACATATGATTGATTGAGTTGATTTACCTATCGAATGTATTCACACCCATTCATTCTATTTCCATGACTTGATTGTTTGAGTATAAATCCATGGTGTGTGATTTTTGTATCTTATTTTTGTACGAAAAATTGAAAAATCCAAAAATAGTTTGTGGAATCTTTTGAGATACTCCTTTGCATGCGTAGTTTGATCCATGTTTGCTATGCATTTATTTGTGGCACTCCATGTCTAGTTTGTTTCTTCTTAGTTGTCTATTTGGGGACATCATAAAAACGGGGAGAACGAATTATGATTTTATGGGGAGTTTTTGCATTATGGGGGAGATTTGATTATATTGATTGATTTATTCTTATATCATTTCAAACTCGACGCGTCATGGAGGTTTTTGCTCTATCTCATGTGTGTAGGTACAAAGATTGAAGCTTATTATGTTGCACACCCTGATGAGAAAAGCTTTGAGATTTGATAAAGAATTTTGAAGAAAAGTTTGAGAACTTGCAAATTTGTACCTTTTCGGTTTTGAGATTTATGGAGGGTAGATTTGTATAGGCATTTTGGTATTTGATAATTCGGATATTTTTATGTATGTTCCAGCATAGACTGTGACACCCCGCCTAATAAAATATCGGGCGATCACTCCTAAATTAAATTATAACAGGAGTCTCATATGGATAATTCTTAGCATCACTGTCGAAAATCCATTTAATTACTAATAACCTATTAGGCAGGTGTCAAAATTTTACTTAACTACTCTTTTCAAACGACTACAATAAAAACATCCACTCAAATTTTGCGAAAATGAAACTGAAATGAAATAAAATAACCGAACACTCGGTCAAAATATACAACCATATCGAATGTTGCTAAAAGAATAACTAAATGCATTTGGACCATTGGCCCGAATATTTAAAAAGTACCTCCTATCTAGATTACAAGAATGGAAGCGCCTACCAAGAATCCTGCACGCATCCACAGCTGCAGCAGCTGACGTCTGACTCGAAGGAAGTGTCATCCAGGCGTCCCTGTGTCTGGACACCTATATAAAATATATATATAGCAAGAGAGGAAAAGTATATAAACGAGTCAGAGCCCGAGTTTTGAAAATATTTAGCAAGTGCATAAATGCCTTATTTTTAGAAAAAGGTTGTATCTTATATTTAAGTTTGGTATCGCACTCCTATGAGATACCCCTCACCTCTCTTCTAACAGTGCACTCCTAGCGCATCCCTCTAAACATCCTAGTCAAGCTACCCTGCTAAACTAGTATAACACCCAACTACTATCAACCCTAGATATTCCAACAAATGTACTAAGGGCTAAACTTCTCCCTAGTCTCAACACTAAGCCATGTTCGTGCGTGGGGTGTCTCGCAAAGCGAAATCCAAACAAGGAACCCCCCGGATACACTACTACGCGACAAGGTCGATCGTCGAGATCCGTCAGTCCCTCAGTACAAAATATATATATACTATAAGAAATACTAATATTAGAGCACTAAGGATTAAACTTCTCCCCAGTCTCAACACAATGCCATATTCGTGCGTGGGGTGTCTCACAAAACGAAATCCAAACAAGGAACCCCCCTGATACACTACTACGCGACAAGGTTGATCATCGGGATCCATTAAACCCTCGGTACTCGATTTATCCATATATATATACACATATTACCATATACATCCGGATCTATCTCCCGGACTGAGGATTCATATACCAACTATTTATCAATACTTTCATTTTTCTGAAAACTTTCCATTTCCTTTCTTATATCCTGGAAATGTATATAAAAGCCCATTCATTATCATGAATTGCTTTAACATAACATATAACTTTTTAAAAGCCAATTTTATTATCATAAAAATTCTTTTTCATTTTATAACATCCCATTTCCCTTCTTATATCGAGGAAATGTATTCAAAGCCATTTTTATTATCATAAAAATGCTTTGATCATATCATATGCTCCCATTTCCCTTCTTCCATCCGGGAAATGTATTTAAAGCTATTTTATTATCATAAAACGCTTTAAAAAATCTAAGACCGCTCCTTCGAGTTTTCCCACTGGACGCGCCCCTAAATGGCTATCATCTTCCAGGGCCTATCAAACAAGACAACCTGGGAACCTAACAACGTCGAGAAGTGGCCATATGCTTGCGGAATAGTTAAGACCACACCCAAAATCTCCTAACAAGCGCAGTGACAATAATCGCTCATATGGCCTATAGGACTATATCCACCCTGCATTCATTAGCCAGGGGGCATCACCATTCTCTCTCTTAAATATTACTCACACCTAAGTCGCTATTTAAGAACTTGTACACAAACCCAAATATCTCTTGTCCCAAAACATTAAATAAATCCATACCCCGGATCACCCTCTAAATTAATCCGAGCTTTACTTATCCTTCTCACGTCATCATCCCGGAGTCTTAATATCCCATGTAGAAACTCCTATAATAATCTCCAAAACTATAATTTAAGTATCCCTAAACTTAAAAGGGGAAAACCTCAAAAATTTTGCCATGACCGAATCGATTCGGCCTGTCCGAATCGATTCGCTGACTATCGAATCAATTCACCCTGTTCGAATCGATTCAAAATGGTACTACTTTCAAACTATCTCATACCGAATCGATTCGGCTTGTCTGAATCGATTCGGCTGGTCCGAAAATCCCAATTCTGCTTTGGGTTTATAAATACCCCAAAATCCAAAACTCCTTCCAACATCCATTTAAATTATAACTCGAATATATTCTTACAACCCAAAGTTTTCATATCTCCTCAAGTCCTTTAGAGGTCCTAACACTCTATTTGAGAACCCCTAATATTTGTCTCCAAGTAATTCTAGCCTTAATTTCTGACTAACTATTTCGATCTCGGACAGCTTTCCGTAGAAAAATCACTATAAATAAAAAAAAATCAGAAAAATACACGGTCGGCGCCCACGCGACCGCATCGAAAAGATCTAAAATTTTAATTTTTTAACCAAGAGCCGAATCGATACGCATCAAGACCAAATCGATTCGGCAATGACGCTATAACTATTCATCGTCTTCTCTGAGATGGTTTCGGCCATTAAAGCTTCTCCCAAGCTTTTGTTGCCTCACCCAACGTCCTACCACCTCAACCAACTACAAATACACATATATTAAGGGTTCTAAACATCCTAGAACCCTAAACCACCAATTAATTTAGGTTAAAACCTATGTTTTCCCGATTATGAAATTTTAGGGGTTTATTCGTTTTATCTCCTGAAAACCTGTTTTATCCACGAGAACCCAACCCACAATCTTTAGGTTTTGTTTATACCAAACTATGGTATGAGATATTTATGCAAAAAGATAAATAAAGCAAGTACACACTTGCCTCGTGGATATAATCCGACGATCCCGAGTCGCGTCCGGCGGAGTTTGGCCCGAATCTTGCTTTTTCTCCTCTCTTCACTTCCTCCTCTCTCTCTTCTCTCTCTTTTCTTTCTTTCTTTTCTCTTTTTCTCCCTCTCCCCCTCTTTATATAGCGAGAAAAGGGTTATACTCCTTAAAACCCAAAAACGACTCGTTTACTAAATTACGAGTTACTTTTACCTCGAAAATTACCCGAAACTCAATTTCGACATTCAGACACTCTTTTTCGACTATCTCGGACATTTCGAGACTCACGACGCAGTCGAAATTTCCATCCGAGGTACTTGACCGCAAATCACTATTCTAACGCATAATAAATAAATGCGGTATTCCTATTAAAATATTATCTTCTGTCGCTTTACCCAAAAGCGACATATTATTAAAATATTCCAATTCATTTACTTTATCCCAAAACTAATTATTTCATCCATCGAAAGTCATTTAATCCTCGAAAATCCCAAAAATCAATATCCCAGGAAATTCTCCAAACCCCAACTTATATTTAATTATGGAATTTAATCATCTCCAAAAGGACGGGTTGTTACATACTCCCCCCCTTACAACAGAATTTCGTCCTCGAAATTCGGTTACAATCTACATCACCAAACTAGGATCACAAATCCCACTACGTCTTAGTACCCCCAAAATCTAAAGGTGCTAATACGATACTCCTTTACCATATTCCACCTACCTCAATGTGTACTCCAAAATACTAGCTTCACGATAAGCTCATCTAAATTCTACCTACTAATGCACAACATCTACGCGATACTCCTATGGCTTCTTTTACAGCCAATAAGAGAAACGAGTCTATAACTACCATTTTACATCTCGCAAAGCTTCAACTTTATATACTACGCCCCTTCTATTTCAAGCGGTATATAACCCAACTTACTAAGGTGCCCATACACCTTTCTAACCTGTGCACATCTGCACATCCATTATGAACGTTTGATACGTAACACTCTCTCCCAATAAGGGTCTCCTTTCCTCGGTGTAATTTCATATATGGGTCCTCGCGACCCGCGAAAATTCACTCCTCCTTACATCGGTGCCACTAACTCTATCGAACCTACTTCCTAATAATACCACGGTCTATGCGCTACCCTACCTATGCGAAATGACTATAATCCTAAATATGTCCCTAGTGCCCAACGCCTCTCTCAACTTCCGACATTTGCTTGGTTTCATGCGTGGGACGTCTCGCCAAAGCGAAATCCAAACAATGAACCCTCCCGTTACACTACTCCCTCGCATCGCCGGTCGATGAGACATAGCAACCTAAGGCACACCAGCAGGACGTCCTAAATCCTACCATGATAACCTACGAATGCATTTCCACTACTCTATCCTTCCTCCCATACGAAAGTAAACCTAACTAATCGAAGTGCCCACTTTTTGAAAAAGTGTCATCAACATCATACCCAAAACATACCATCTCAAAATTTGCCTTTTATCAAGGCCTAGCCATAATCCTCAAATCAATTTCTCAAATCTCTACTCCACCCACCCACTTGTGGTGAAAGGACTACTTTAGTGCTTTTCCATAGCACAAGATTTCCATAAACATACCATCATCACATGGCTCATAGTCTATAGTGGTCCATCCACACCATACGACTTTTCCACAAAACCAACATCCTTGCATGCTATAACATCTCTCCACTCCCGATGCCGTTAAGGTTCATGCGTGGAGAGTCTCGCAAAGCGAAATCCAAACAAGAAACCCCTCCACACACTACACTTAACTTCGTCGGTCATGGAGGTCCGTTATTTAAAACATGCAACCGGGAAAATCCTATCCCCTTTCAACAAAAAGGTAGCCTAAACTCCTATCTCTAACTAAGAGTCACACCACCAAGCACTCTCACTAATATTAAGTCCTTACGCAGTCAATAATGAGCTTAATCTTACCGCTCAATAATAATCCTGTGGGCCTTAAATCATATCTATAAGGTCGCCCCACTCAAAACACGATAATGAAACCTCTGCTCGTCAAAGTTTCATCTATGCACATAATAAAGGCGAACTCAACCTGTATCCTGGTGAGAAATCGCAACAACATCCCGTTCCCTCCAGGAGCCATGGACGCGATAGTCTTGCCATCATTAGCCTGCTATCGCATCGATCAACCAATAACATCATATACTCACCATAATACCATACTCGTATAGACCTATAAAACTAGTATCCCAAACCACACACACACACACATATATATATATATCAACACTCGCCTTTATGGCGAATGAAGGAAAACAAAACTCCTCTATCACGGAAAATACATAGGCATACATGATATAATGTTATCGATACCGCCACAAAGCTAAAATTACACACACGAGTCTAGGGCTAGCGAATACCGTGACATTATCTAGTCACACTCAATATACCTCCTTCATCAGAGGTGAAACTCATAACGATAACTTTGCCTCAACAAATTCCCCGTGTGGATGTCCACCAATGAGGTTCTCGAACATACACATTTTCCATAAGTGTTAGCAACACTTCTCTAGTAAGCCTATCATTCCTCGAAAGGACTCGTTATTCATTGCACCTAACTTACTTAGGTACAAGGTTCACTTCTCCATAATACTCTTTATTCACTGTCGGCCTCTGGCCGATCCTTCTGTGAATGATCCAAAACAACATTCTTCTCATTCCTGCTGAATTACGGGGACTCACGGTTAAAACTATCCATAAGATCCCTTTCGAATCCTTAGTAAATACCACAAAGGAAGTGACCTTTACTACGGTCCACATTCCCAACTACTACCGCCTGCTCCACCTAAGCCCTGCCTCCTGCTTCCATCCAAGCCCTGCTCACGAATCTCGAATAAGCGCGCAAAAGATTACTATAATCTTCTAACATGGCAGGAGAACGAAATCTCATAAGAGAAATCAACAATCCTAATCCTGAGGCTTTATAACAAATCGAGAGTAAGGCTGAAAGCGTAGTACGTCCCTAAGGACACTAGAACCTGATGCTCTGATACCATCTGTGACACCCCGCCTAATAAAATATCGGGCGATCACTCCTATATCAAATTATAACAGGAGTCTCATATGGATCATTCTTAGCATCACTGTCGAAAATCCATTTAATTACTAATGACCTATTAGGCAGGTGTCAAAATTTTATTTAACTACTCTTTTCAAACGATTACAATAAAAACATCCACACAAATTTTACGAAAATGAAACTGAAATGAAATAAAATAACCGAACACTCGGTCAAAATATACAACCATATTGAATGCTGCTAAAAGAATAACTAAATGCATTTGGATCATTGGCCCGAATATTTATAAAGTACCTCCTATCTAGATTACAAGAATGGAAGCGTCTATCGAGAATCCTGCACGCATCCACAGCTGCTGCAGCTGACGTCTGACTCGAAGGAAGTGTCATCCAGGCGTCACCTATATAAAATATATATATATATAGCAAGAGAGGAAAAGTAGATAAACGGGTCAGAGCCCGAGTTTTGAAAATATTTAGCAAGTGCATAAATGCCTTATTTTTAGAATAAGGTTTTATCTCATATTTAAGTTTGGTATCGCACTCCCATGAGATACCCCTCACCTATCTTCTAACAGTGCACTCCTAGCGCATCCCTCTAAACATCCTAGTCAAGATACCCTACTAAAGTAGTCTAACACCCAACTACTATCAACCCTAGATAGTCCAAGTAATGTACTAAGGGCAAAACTTCTCCCTAGTCTCAACATTAAGCCATGTTCGTGCGTGAGGTGTCTCGCAAAGTGAAATCCAAACAAGGAACCCCCCGATACACAACTACGCGACAAGGTCGATCGTCGAGATCCGCCAGTCCCTCAGTACAGAATATATATATATATATATACTATAAGAAATACTAATATTAGAGCACTAAGGATTAAACTTCTCCCCAGTCTCAACACAATGCCATATTCGTGCGTGGGGTGTCCCGCAAAGTGAAATCCAAACAAAGAACCCCATGATACACTACTACGCGGCAAGGTTGATCATCGGGATCCATTAGACCCTCGGTACTCGATTTATCCATATATATATACACATATTACCATATACATCCGGATCTATCTCCCGGACTGAGGATTCATATACCAACTATTTATCAACTCTTTCATTTTTCTCAAAACTTTCCATTTCCTTTCTTATATCAAGGAAATGTATATAAAATCCCATTCATTATCATGAATTGCTTTAACATAGCATATAACTTTTTAAAAGCCAATTTTATTATCATAAAAATGTTTTTCCATTTTATAACATCCCATTTCTCTTCTTATACCCAGGAAATGTATTCAAAGCCATTTTTATTATCATAAAAATGCTTTGAGCATATCATATGCTTCCATTTCCCTTCTTCCATCCGGGAAACGTATCCGAAGCCAATCATTTATCCCATTTCCCTTCTTCCATCCGGGAAATGTATTTAAAGCCATTTTATTATCATAAAATGCTTTAACAAATCTAAGACCGCCCCTCCGGGTTTCCCAACTGGACACGCCTCTAAATGGCTATCATCTTCCAGGGCCTATCAAACAAGACAACCTGGGAACCTAACAACGTCGGGAAACGGCCATATGCCTGCTGGATAGTCAAGACCACACCCAGCTTCTCCTAACCAGCGCAATAACAATAATCGCTCATATGGCCTATAGGACTATATCCACCCTGCATTCATTAGCCAGGGGGCATCACCTTACGCACGCAACTTCCCTTATGATACCGATTTAGGGAGGTGTGTAACCATAATTTGTTAATTATGAAAAATCATTTCTTTTCCATTTTGAAAACATTCTTCTTTATATTTTCAAAATCATATCATATATATACTTTATTCACAGAGTATATACATATACCATATATTCCTCCTAGAATATAAATAAATGGCCATAATTGCCAATCACGTAATAATATTTAAATATTCTCTCTCTTAAATATTACTCACACCTAAGTCGCTATTTAAGAACTTGTACATAAACCCAAATATCTCTTGTCCCAAAACATTAAATAAATCAATACCCCGGATCACCCTCTAAATTAATTCGAGCTTTACTTATCCTTCTCACGTCATCATCCCGGAGTCCTAATATCCCATGTAGAAACTCCTATAATAATCTCCAAAACTATAATTTAAGTATCCCTAAACTTAAAAGGGGAAAACCTAAAAAATTTTGCCAGTACCGAATCTATTCAGCCTGTCCGAATCGATTCGCCCTGTTCGAATCGATTCAAAATGGTGCTACTTTCAAACTATCTCATACCGAATCGATTCGGCTGGTCCGAAAATCCCAATTCTGCTTTGGGTTTATAAATACCCCAAAATCCAAAACTCCTTCCAATATCCATTTAAATTATCACTCGGATATATTCTTACAACCCAAAGTTTTCATATCTCCTCAAGTCCTTTAAAGGTCCCAACACTCTATTTGGGAACCCCTAATATTTGTCTCCAAGTAATTCTAGCCTTAATTTCTGACTAACTATTTCGATCTCGGACAGCTTTCCGTAGAAAAATCATTATAAATCCAAAAAAAATCAAAAAATACGTGGACAGCTCCCACGCGACCGCGTAAAAAAGATCTACAATTTTAATTTTTTAACCAAGAGCCGAATCGATACGCATCAAGGCTGAATCGATTCGGCAATGACGTTGTCACTACTCATCATCGTCTCCGAGACATTTCGGCCATTAAAGCCTCTCCCAATCTTTTGTCGCCTCACCCAACGTCCTACCACCTCAACCAACTACAAATACACATATATTAAGGGTTCTAAACATCCTAGAGCCCTAAACCAACAATTAATTTAGGTTAAAACCTAAGTTTTCTCGATTATGAAATTTTAGGGGTTTATTCGTTTTATCTCCCGAAAACCCAACCCAAAATCTTTAGGGTTTGTTTATATCAAACTACGGTATGAGATATTTATGCAAAAAGATAAATAAATCAAGTAAACACTTGGCTCGTGGATATAATCAGACGATCCCGAGTCGCGTTCGGCGGAGTTTGGCCCGAATCTTACTTTTTCTCCTCTCTTCTCTTCCTCCTCTCTCTCTTTTCTTTCTTTCTTTTCTCTTTTTCTCCCTCTCCCCCTCTTTATATAGCGAGAAAAGGGTTATACCCCTTAAAACCCAAAAATGACTCGTTTACTAAATTACGAGTTACTTTTACCTCGAAAATTACCCTAAACTCAATTTTGACATTCAGACACTCTTTTCCCACTATCTCGGACATTCCGAGTCTCACGGCACATTCGAAATTTCCATCCGAGGTACTCGACGATAAATCACTATTTTAACGCATAATAAATAAATGTGGTATTCCTATTAAAATATTATCTTCTGTCGCTTTACCCAGCGGCGACATATTATTAAAATATTCCAATTCATTTACTTTATCCCAAAAGTAATTATTTCATCCATCTAAAGTCATTTAATCCTCGAAAATCCCAAAAATAACTATTTCGGGAAATTCTCCAAACCCCAATTTATATTTAATTATGAAATTTAATCATCTCCAAAAGGACAGGTTGTTACATACTCCCCCCCTTTCAACGGAATTTGGTCCTCGAAATTCGGTTACAATCTACATCACCAAACTAGGATCACAAATCCCACTACGTCTTAGTACCCCCAAAATCTAAAGGTGCTAATATGATAGTCCTTTACCATATTCCACCTTCCTCGAGGTGTACTCCAAAATACTAGCTTCACGATATGCTCATCTAAATTCTACCTACTAACGCACAACATCTACGCGATACTCCTATGGCTTCTTTTACAGCCAATAAGATAAACGAGTCTATGACAACCGCTTTACATCTCGCAAAGCTTCAACTTTATATACTACGCCCCTTCTATTTCAAGCGGTATATAACACAACCTACTAAGGTGCCCATACACCTTTCTAACATGTGCACATCTGCACATCCATTATGAATGTTTAACACTCTCTCCCAATAAGAATCTCCTTTCCTCGGTGTAATACTCATTGATGATGCTGAGAATCAGCACCACCAAGTGAGGTGTTTCCAAGCTCAATATAAGTATAACAATGGTATCACAACTATATAAGGGATCAAGAGAAAGAGGTGAGGATAGGAGGAATGAACACAGGAATATAGGTGGTTCAGCCAATCTGGCCTACGTCCACTGTGAGTGTGTGTGAGCAATTTCACTGAACAAAGGCACTAATGGCCATGGGTACAATTCACTCAAGCTCTCTCTCTCTACTGTATATTTAGACAGAGTTTTAGCTAGGGTTTTGATATTTGGCTCCTTTTGCAAGGTAGGGGATGATCCCTTTATATAGTGCCTAGGGGGTGTAATGTACCCCCTATGCATGTAATGTGCATGTGTGTGGTTTCCTCACCAATGGGGGTATGCCACTTGTCATGGCCACATGTAGGTAATGATGATGAAATATTCCCCCACACGTGGAGAATAATATTGTTATAACTGATTTATGCCCAGGCGTTCTTATCCAAATGTCAACAGATGCTCGGCAGTCATGTTGGTGAATGGCCTCGGCCTAGATGAGGCCGAGCTATAAAGGTTGGTCGTCCGCTCAATCCGCAGAATGTCATGAGGAGTCTCGGCCTGATATCAGCCGAGGTATATGCTGGTGTCGGCCTAAGCCGAGGCTGGGCATGCTGATGATTATTAACCTCTGGCAACCTCGGCCAGAGCCGAGGTAGGGTCCATGTTGAAGATGAACGCGTAGAGCTTCTTGTTATCTCGGCCTACTGTTGGCCGAGGTTACTATTCCTTGGTACATGAGGTCGATGTTGATATTTGCGATGTGCGAAGTGTCCTTGGGGAGGCGCATACAGTAGTGTCGGCCTAGGCCGAGGTAGTCCTGGCCGAGGGATGATATCGCGGGCCTCCACTCCCTGGTGGGTCGGTCATTGTCTCGGCTCTTATTTCGGCCGAGGTAGGTGTCCCTATGCCGAGGTCATATTTGGGTATATCAATCACCCCCCAGCCCTTAGTCATTTGCGAGAGCAGGTGGCTAGGGGATTCTTGCTTCCGATGTCTATTCACCCCAAGGCCAACACCTGCATGACACTTGTCCTAAGCCAAGGCGTGCCCATTTGGTTGGCACATGCTGCCAGTTGTCTCTTGGGCTTCCCAAGGCAATGATGAGCCTTGGTAATCGCGCCCAAGTATTTAAAGGTTAAAAACCTTTCTTCTTCTTCTTCTTCTTCCTCATTTCTCTCCAGTTCAAGCGCCCAATTATTTTCTGCAACCTTTTTCGCTCCGAAGCTAGCCCTTGTTCCAGTGCTTGTTCTTGCTGGGGAATACCTTATTTCCTGCGCGATTTCTTCCACCTTATTCATCAACTCACCCTCAGGTATCCTTCCTCTCCATTTCCTTCATTTTTGGTGCTTTTTAATTTGAATTTTCCGGCGAGCACTTGAATTTTTCGGTGAGCTAGGTTTCCTGCAAAGATTCCTTGGTTTGATCTTTGGTCCCCTTAACTTTTTAAGCCAGATTTGTTTGTAGTTTTTAAGACTTTTCCTCAAGTTTAGGGTCTGCCAAAGCCTTGGGTCGTCCCCAGATGCTCAGACCCCTGTACCAACTTCTTGAAGAGTTCCCGTCTCTTAGTGAAAAAACCTTAGAGAAAATTAGGCAAATAGAGAGAGCTCAGGAAGAAGCTCGTAGGTCACAGGAGTTACCTGTCAGACCTCTCTTTCCTCCACCTCTTAAGGTGGTATACCCTCGTCCACCCGAGAATTTTTATCAGACAGACGTCTCTGCTAACAACTTGCCGATGTCTGAGTCTGAGTCTTCCACCTCCGACCCGATGTCTGTGGACTCTTTCCAAGAGGCCATGGACTTCACCCCTCGGTCCGGTCAGGACCCTGGCCAGGCCGAGGTATCCAGTCGTGCCTCCTCCCAACATGGCTCTAGCACCTCCAATTCTTCCTCTGAGGTGGAACTCGTTGAGCCAAACATGGCTGTGCCACCCGTTCTAGATGCCATCCCACTATCGGCCGTTTTCGGGCCCGAGTTTGCTCAGAGGTTCCCCAGTCACCCGTCCACGTCTGCTCCAGCCGACGTTGAGTCTGACGACGATGATGCCGAATGTGAAGTAGACGCATCTGAGGTGGACGAGTTTGAGAGCACAGTTACTGAGGTGGACCTATTGCACTTCAGATACCTATACTCCATCAGTCCCTCTATCCATTTAAGGAGACCTCTGAGGGAAGAGAGGACCTACCACGGTCAAGATGGAGAGATCTGCTTGTATGAGCAGATGTTCAAGTTAGGTTTTCGTCTTCCCTTTCACCCTGTCATCAGGTCCATCATCTCTTTTATTAACTTAGCCCCCTCACAGCTCTCCCCCAATGCTTGGAGAGTTATTATAGGGTCCATCATCTTGTGGAGGGCAGTCCACCACTCTGACCTCCCAGTTCAGGTTTTTGCTGGGTGTTACGTCCCCACCTCGGCCAAGAATCATCCGAGCTACTATCACTTTGTGGCTCGGAGGCCTGAGAAAAAGATGCTCCTGGTGACTCAGACCTCCAATCATAATTGGAAACCCAGGTACTTTTTTGCCTCAGGGCCGTGGGAATTTGGCTCTTCCATTCCCTCTTCTATCTATGAGCCGAGAATACCCATGAAATGGGGTAAAGTCACCATGTCTGCCAGGGCCGATCCTGGACTAAGTGTTCAAAATGGCAAAAAGGTGAAGGCCCTGCAGGACCAAGGGGCCCATGGGATGTTTGTCAAGTTCGAGCATCTGCTGACCCCCCAGTATCTCTCGGGGACGAGCTTGGGTGGAAGTCCCCTAGCTGATTTTGGTAAGGATTTTATTTTTATTCCAAGTGTACCCTCTTATCATACATACTTTATTTCTGAGTCTTATCTTTTCACTTTTGCAGAGAGACCACCAGATATTTCAGACGAGTTGTGGGAGATGGCAGCTCCAAGCTTGTCTAGACTTGTCAAGAAGACTGGCATGAATGCTCCTCCACCTGCTCCCTCAACATCCAAGTCTAAGAAGAGGGCACCTGAGGTCCATCCTCCTGAGGATCAGAGGCCGAGCTCCAGGACAAAGAGGACTTCAGACGCTGCGATCCCTATCACAGCCGACACATTATCAGCTCGTCTGGACCAGTTAAAACTTTCCGATAGTGTGCTCGGCCACAGCCGACAGGCCATGGACGCTCTTAACAACATGATGACCGAGCCCGACAAACGTTTTCTCAGGGCCATGGAAACCCCTACGCTGGTTGAATTCGGCCTTCACAGAGTAGTCCAGGTATAACTTGTTCCTTTGTTCAAAGTGCAACGTCTGATTTTGATCTCACCTAACTTCTTTATTTACTGTGCAGGGTGCAGCTGCCATGTACCAGCTATCTAACTGGACCCTGAGGAAATTGCCTCTCATTCAGAAGGGGCAGGAGGCTGAGAAAGTTGAGAACACTCTGAAGGCCGAGGTCGAACGTCTGAGGACAGAGTTACAAAATGCTGAAACCAAGGCCCAAAATTTTGAAAACAAGGCCCAAGGCCTAGAAAAGGACATCTCTGCGCTCGTCCAGAGCCACACCAAGGCCCTGAAGGACAAAGATGATGCCCTGCAGAGGAAGGTTAATGCTGCCGTGAAGGCCTCTCTTGCAGATGCCTCGGAGAAAATAATTGCTGATTATAAGGTCTCTGATGAGTTTGTAGGCTTTGGTCTTGAATACCTTGAGAGGGGTATCAAGGCCACCACTAAATGGGCCTAGGTAAAGGAGGCCGAGGTTGGCACCATTAAGGCCTCAGACTTTATGGGCCTCGGACTTGCCGATGCCCAGTTTGCCCAGGCCTTGCAGGAGATAGAGGACGAGGCTGCTGCTCCTGGTCAGACTGTCACTCTGGGAGGGACTGATCTAGAAGGGACTGACCCTGCAAATGAAGTGGCTGAGGTGACCAACACTGAGCAGGCCAACATAGACGAGACCTCCAATGTTCCTCCTTCCGATGCTTGACTTGGCCTTGTATTTTGCATTAATTTGTTTTGACTTGTAATCTTGTAATTGTTATGTACCTCTGTTTTTTCTGAGACATTTAAATGTTGTAATTTCTTCTATCGAATGCCAAGGTCTTCCTTAATCTTGATCTGTGAATGTATTTGAATGCTGTGCACTCTCTGAGGTCATTACTTAATATAATGCCATAACCATTACTTAAGGGTTTGAGGTCCTCCAAAAAGAGGTTAGCCTCATAGTAAATCACCAAAACATGGTGTTAAGGGTCTGAGGTCCTCTAGCCGAGGTGTCTGAGCTCAGACCTTGTCACCACCGAGTGATGTTATGAGGGTCTGAGGTCATCACCTGGGCCGAGGTAAGCCTCATAATAAATCACCAAATCAATGATGTTAAGGGTCTTAGGTCCTCTAGCCAAGGCGTCTGAGCTCAGACCTCGTCATCACAGAGTGATGTTATGAGGGTCTGAGGTCATCACCTGGGCCGAGGTAAGCCTCATAATAAATCACCAAATTAATGATGTTAAGGGTCTGAAGTCCTCTAGCCAAGGCGTCTGAGCTCAGACCTCATCACCACCGAGTGATGTTATGAGGGTCTGAGGTCATCACCTGGGCCGAGGTAAGCCTCATAATAAATCACCAAATTAATGATGTTAAGGGTCTGAAGTCCTCTAGCCAAGGCGTCTGAGCTCAGACCTCGTCACCGCCGAGTGATGTTATGAGGGTCTGAGGTCATCACCTGGGCCGAGGTTAGCCTCATAATAAATCACCAAATTAATGATGTTAAGGGTCTGAGGTACTCTAGCCGAGGTGTCTGAGCTCAGACCTTGTCACCACCGAGTGATGTTATGAGGGTCTGAGGTCATCACCTGGGCCGAGGTAAGCCTCATAATAAATCACCAAATTAATGATGTTAAGGGTCTGAAGTCCTCTAGCCAAGGCGTCTGAGCTCAGACCTCGTCACCACCGAGTGATGTTATGAGGGTCTGAGGTCATCACCTGGGCCGAGGTAAGCCTCATAATAAATCACCAAATTAATGATATTAAGGGTCTGAAGTCCTCTAGCCAAGGCGTCTGAGCTCAGACCTCGTCACCACCGAGTGATGTTATGAGGGTCTGAGGTCATCACCTGGGCCGAGGTTAGCCTCATAATAAATCACCAAATTAATGATGTTAAGGGTCTGAGGTCCTTTAGCCGAGGTGTCTGAGCTCAGACCTTGTCACCACCGAGTGATGTTATGAGGGTCTGAGGTCATCACCTGGGCCGAGGTAAGCCTCATAATAAATCACCAAATTAATGATGTTAAGGGTCTGAGGTCCTCTAGCCGAGGTGTCTGAGCTCAGACCTTGTCACCACCGAGTGATGTTATGAGGGTCTGAGGTCATCACCTGGGCCGAGGTTAGCCTCGTAATAAATCACCAAATTAATGATGTTAAGAATGGAACAAAAATTTTCCAGGGAAACTGATCTTTATTAACAACCTCTTCTTGATAAGATGGTACATTTACAATTTATAAAATAGATGTAACATCATATGAAATATCTCTTTAGATGGTCGGCATTCCACGGGTTGGTGAAGGGTTCTCCCTCTAGGTTCTCCAGCCTATAAGTGCCAGGCACAACCTCTTCCGTTACTCTGTAGGGGCCATGCCAGTTTGGGTGTAGCTTGTTTGCCTTCTGTAGGGTTTTCTTAAGCACTAGGTCTCCTACCACAATGGGCCTTGACCTCACCCTTTGATTGTAGAATCTTGCTGCCCTCTGCTGATAGGCTGCTTTCCTGACCTCTGCGTCTTCTCTTCTTTCTTCGATGAGATCCAGGTCTAGCCTTCTCTTCTCCCCATTGCTGTCAGGGTCGTAGGTCTGTATCCGATGAGTTGGTAGTCCTACCTCCGTTGGTATGACTGCCTCCGAGCCATGTGCCAGCATGAATGGGGTTTCTCCTGTAGGTGTCCTTGCCGTGGTCCTGTAAGCCCACAGCACAGCGTAGACCTCTTCTATCCATCTCCCCTTCGCGTCTTCTAACCTCTTCTTGATTCCATCCAAGATAGTTCTGTTCGTGACCTCGGTCTGGCCGTTTGCTTGAGGTCGACCCGGGGATGAGAAGAACTGCCTGATCCCCACACTTTGACAATATTTCTCCAAGGAGGCATTCTTGAACTGGGTCCCATTATCCGAGATGAGCGTGTTTGGGAGGCCATACCTACATATGATGTTCTTCCAGATGAACTGAAAGGTCTTCTGCTCCGTAATTGTTATCATTGGTTCCGCCTCTACCCATTTTGAAAAGTAGTCAATAGCAACTATCAAGAATCTATAGTTGTTGACTGCTCTTGGCAAAGGTCCTACCAGGTCAATCCCCCACACCGCAAACGGCCATGGAGAAGAGATTGACGTCATAGGCTGATGGGGTAGATGAGGAATAGTGGCGAACCTCTGACATTTGTCACACCTCTTCACATAGTCAGCAGCGTCCCTAGACAAGGTGGGCCACCAGTATCCTTGAGTGATGATCCTTTTGGCTAAGGGTCTTCCTCCTATGTGGCTGGAGCAGGAGCCTTCATGAACCTCCTGCAAGATCCGAGGTACCTCCATGGGGTGCACACATCTGAGAAGGGGCAAGAGAAACCCCTTTTTGTACAAGACATCTCCTATCAACGAGAACTTGGCAGCCCTGTATCTCAACTTTTTTCTTTCTATCTTGGACTCAGGTAGCTCCCCCTCTCTTAGGTATCTGACAATCGGGTCAATCCACGAGTCTCCCAGGTTTACATTGTGACAAGGGTTATATACCTCGTCCTCTTCGATACTTGCTTTTCCTAAGACTTCAATTGGGATGGTTCTTCCCAAATCTGTCTTCATTGCTGAGGCCAGTCTTGCCAATGCATCAGCGTGGTTATTGCTCAGTCTAGGCACTCTCTTCAGTTTGGCCTCTTCGAAGAACTCTAGCAACCTTCTTACCTTTTTCAAGTACCTGGCCATCCTTTCGTCTTTGGCCTCATATGCCCCCAACACTTGGTTAACAACCAACCTTGAGTCGCTATGGAGTAGAAGCCGCTTTACTCGAAGAGTTGTTGCCAACAAGATACCTGCTATCATGGCCTCATACTCTGACTCGTTGTTTGAAGCCTGGAAGTTGAATCTCAAGGCATATTCAATGTGGGCGCCATCTGGAGCCGAGAGTACTAGCCCCGCGCCGCTTCCACCGTCACATGATGATCCATCCACGAAGAGGCTCCATACGTCTTCATCTGAAGAGAAGACCCCTTCTCTCATTACTCATTTTTCGAAGAGATATCGATCCTCTTCGTTTTCTTCTACTCTTCCCCTAGCCTTGCCTGGGACTACCTCTTCTTGGCCCCGGAAGACGTACGGGTCTGTCTCTTCTGAATCTCGAAAGATACCTCGGCTCTTTTCTTTGCCGCCATCCAAGCTCTTCTCTGACTCAGTCTCTTCCCAAGTGAATTCAGCGACAAAATCTGCAAGGGCCTGCCCCTTAATGGCTGTTCTGGGCTGGTAAGTAAGATCATACTCTCCTAATTCAATGGCCCAGGCCATCAATCGGCCGGACTTCTCAGGCTTGTGCAGAACCTGCCTTAGTGGTGAGTCCGTGAGGACTATCATAGAGTGAGCTTGAAAGTAAGGCTTCATTTTTCTTGAAGTATGGATAAGGGCATAAGCCAGCTTCTCCATCCGTGGATAGTTTTATTCAGACCCTTGAAGGGCCTTACTATTGAAGTACACAGGTCTCTGAACTCCACCTTCCTCTCGTATGATGGCCGCGCTAATAGCCGACTCAGAGACTGCTAAATACACAAACAATCTTTCTCCCGCAATGGGCCGGGACAGCAGCAAGGGAGACCCTAAGTAGGACTTGAGTTGATCAAAGGCTTTTTCACACTCTTCGTCCCACTGGAAGGCCTTCCTTAGAACCTTGAAGAACGGAAGACACTTATCCGTTGCCCTGGAAACAAACCTATTTAGGGCTGCCACTCTTCCAGTGAGTCTCTAGACATCCTTAATACTCCTAGGAGTCTTCATATCGAGCGATGATTTGATTTTCTCAGGGTTTGCCTCAATCCCCCTTTGATTAACGATGAACCCCAGGAACTTCCCAGCTCCTACCCCGAAGACACATTCCGCCGGGTTGAGCTTCATTCTGTATTGGTCCATGACATCAAAGGTCTTCTCAAGGTATGCCACGTGAGTACATGCCTTCAGGCTCTTCGTTAGCATATCGTCCACGTACACCTCCATGGTCTTACCTATCTGTTCCTCAAACATCCTATTGACGAGACGCTGATATGTTGCCCCCGCGTTTTTCAGACCAAAGGGCATTACCTTGTAACAGTATGTCCCCTTGTCAGTGATGAAGGCTGTCTTCTCAGAGTCTTCGGCGTCCATGAAGATTTAGTTATAACCTGAATAAGCATCCATGAAGCTCATGAGCTCGTGCCCTGCTGTTGCGTCCACCATCTGGTCTATCCTAAGTAGGGGATAGCTGTCCTTCGGGCAAGACCTATTCAGGTCTGTGAAATCTACACACATCCGCCACTTTCCATTGGCCTTGGGCACGATCACTGCATTTGAGAGCCACTCTGGATAGGTGACCTCTCGTATGAACTCGGCCTCTTCCAACTTTTTCACCTCTTCCCGAATGACCTCATACTTCTCTCTCGAGTAAATTCTTCTCCTCTGCTTGATTGGCCTGGCATCCCTGTCCACGTTGAGTTTGTGGGTCATGACCTCAGGGTCTATACCAGGCATATCGGTGTGGCTCCAGGCGAAGACACTCTGCCTCTTCCTGAGAAGACTTACCAGCTCTTCCTTAATCTTAGGTTCTAGGGCCTTGCCGACCTGGATGGTTTTTTCCGGCTCGTCCTCATTGAGGATGATGGATTCTACCTCTTTCGCGGCCTCGCCCTTCTTTAGCTTTGTTTCATCTCTCGGGTCAAGAGTGTCTATGCTGTAGGTGACGTTTGCTCTCTTGAGGGCCTCCCTCTCTTTAGCTGAGTTGAAGTAACACTCCCGTGCCGTGGTCTGATCCCCCTGCACTTCCCCTACCCCATAAGGAGTCGGGAATTTTAGCATTTGATGGACCGTTGATGGCACGGCTTCAAACTCCTTGAGGGCTACTCTTCCGATGATGAGGTTGTAGGCTGAGAAGACATTCTCGTCCATAACAAAAAAGTTTATCTTCTTAGTCAACCTCTTAGGCCACTCATCCCCCATGCGCACATCCATCTCATACATGCCCAATGGGTGCACTTTCTCACCACTAAAGCCTATCAAGGGGTTGTGGTATGGCACTAATCTTGATCTGCTAAGACCCAAGCTCTTGAAACAAGGCCAGAACATCACATCTGCTGAGCTTCCCCCATCTATGAGGATTCTCCCTACATCGCACCCATGCACCCTTGTAGTGATGACCAAGGGGTCATCATGGGGGGCTAAGATGCCCTTGAAGTCGAGCCGAGAGAACCCCACCACTAGGGTGTCCATGTCCACCTTTGTTCTCTTCTGCACAGCGTCAGAAGACGTCAGGTTCACAACCTCAGGCTTGACCACCGACTTGGCCTCCGCTACATGAGCCTTTCTATCGGCTACCTCAGAGCCACCTCCTGCGAATCCCCCACATATGGTGCTAACACCAAAGGAGATCATTCCTACCCTCTTCACTGGGGTGTTGTCATCCCTAGGTGGGAGATCCGGGTCATCTCCATCATCACCCTCTGAATCATCATGCCTTCTAGCCGGGACATAGCCACGGCACCTGTCGTCTCTTCTCTTCCTAGGGTCTTCTCTTCCGCCTTTTGGGGCCTTGCCATCCACATACTTTCTTAGCTTCCCGGATTTCAGCATCTTCTCTATCTCGTCCTTCAGGGCAAAGCATCTGTCTGTGATATGGCCGTGATCCTGATGGAACTCACACCAGAGGTTTTTATTCCTCTTATGCGGCGGAGCCTTCAACTTCTCTGGCCACCTCAGAGCACGGTCACTCTTGATCTCATTAAGAATGTGTTCACAGCTCACAGTTAGAGGAGTGTAATGAGCGAACTTGTCATCTGCTGATCACTTCTTCCCTTCTTTCTTGCCGTGGGACCTCCCAGCATTACCACGGTTCTCCTCCTCGTATTTGGCGGCCATCGCCTCTTCCGCATTCATCACTTTTCCTGCAGCGGACAACAGCTCTGCCATAGACTTGGGGGGGTCTTCTGCCAGCTTCCATAGTAGCTTTCCCTTCTGGAGGCCTCCTATAAGGACGGTCATGGCTATGCTCTCTTCATAGTCCTCCACCTCTAACTTCTCCTTGTTGAATCTTGCTATGTAGTCTCTTAGGCTTTCACCCTTAGCCTGTTTGACATATAGGAGGTGGGTAGTCTTCTTCTGAGGTCTTACCCCAAAGCAGAAGATATGTATGAACTGCTCGGCCAACCCCTTGAAGTTTTCGATTGAATTCTTTGGAAGAGAGGTGAACCAGCTATGCGCGGCACCTGTCAAAGTCCCTGAGAAGGCCCTGCACTTCATCTCGATATGGTGCACTGGGTTAGTGCTGCCATCATACTTAGGAGTCACCGTAGGAGGCTTGAACTTAGCGGGGGTTGGGAACCCCACTATCCTAGCTACAAACGGGGAGCCCTCCGAGTAGCCCCTTTGTAATGGGTCCCTACTCTTCATGAGGTCCCCTATCTTCTCCTCGAGACGCTGGATTGAGTCATTCCAGGGTCTTCTTTCATCGACTTGGCCGAGGTTATCCCCTGCCACCTCTCTGTGGTGGACAGAGGGTTCCCCAGCCGCGACCCGCTGACTGTTGACCTCTTCCTGCTCCCTGTCTCTTCTCTCCATGGGTCGGCCTTGATCTGGACGAGCCTGCCTGTCCCCTCTTTGGGAGCCTGCCGCTCTCCTTGACCTTGATAGCCTGCGTCTTAGGTCATTGACTGGTCCCAGCCTCTCGAAGGCCGAGCCTCTGCTCAACCTGTTGAAGGCCGACCCCCTCTGCTGGACCTCATCTCTTCTTCGGCTGACGCATCCTTGGCTTTGCCTATCGGCGGCAGACCCTCGTTGTTGGGCCTCGTCTCTTCTTCGGCCGACGCATCCTTGGCTTTGCCTAAGAGGTCGTACGGTGTTATCTGACACCTCATATGGCTCCCAGCAGTCTTCTGGTGCCTCTTCTGCTCCTAGGTCATCGTACCTGTCCTCTGGGCAAGGGTTTCCTTGCCTCCCCAGGCGCAGGCGCCTAGGGTCAGCAACGTCCCTCCTCCGCTGAGGTGCAGGTTGGTCCTTTATCGGTGCCTGGGGTGGTCCCCTGGCGTCTGGATGTGGGTGAACCGCCGCCGGAGTGATCATATCCGGTGAGACCCCTGGCGGTCTCATCATCATGGTTTGGCTGAGCTGTACAAATTGCTCCTTCATCGCTTGCTGTGTTGCAGCCAAAGATTTCAAGACAGCTGCCACTTCCGCCATTTCTGACTGGGGAGGAGCTTGACTGGAGCTAGCTCCTCCATCTCCGGGCGGCGGAAGAGGTGGCGGCAAGTCTGGTGCCATGTGTTAGACTGTATAGAGCTTTAGTTGCAGGTGAGCTTAATACCTGAAAGGACCTCTTTCAATGGTGAAACAACTCCACACAAGGGGTGGTTCCTGGTTCACCACCAGAGTCTCCGGTGAGGTAAAAGCAGAAAAAGAGGAACAAAATTCCCACAGACGGCGCCAAAATGATGATGCTGAGAATCAGCACCACCAAGTGAGGTGTTTCCAAGCTCAATATAAGTATAACAATGGTAGCACATCTATATAAGGGATCAAGAGAAAGAGGTGAGGATAGGAGGAATGAACACAGGAATATAGGTGGTTCAGCCAATCTGGCCTACGTCCACTGTGAGTGTGTGTGAGCAATTTCACTGAACAAAGGCACTAATGGCCATGGGTACAATTCACTCAAGCTCTCTCTCTCTCTACTGTATATTTAGACAGAGTTTTAGCTAGGGTTTTGATATCTGGCTCCTTTTGCAAGGTAGGGGATGATCCCTTTATATAGTGCCTAGGGGGTGTAATGTACCCCCTATGCATGTAATGTGCATGTGTGTGGTTTCCTCACCAATGGGGGTATGCCACTTGTCATGGCCACATGTAGGTAATGATGATGAAATATTCCCCCACACGTGGAGAATAATATTGTTATAACTGATTTATGCCCAGGCGTTCTTATCCAAATGTCAACAGATGCTCGGCAGTCATGTTGGTGAATGGCCTCGGCCTAGATGAGGCCGAGCTATAAAGGTTGGTCGTCCGCTCAATCCGCGGAATGTCATGAGGAGTCTCGGCCTGATATCAGCCGAGGTATATGCTGGTGTCGGCCTGAGCCGAGGCTGGGCATGCTGATGATTATTAACCTCTGGCAACCTCGGCCTAAGCCGAGGTAGGGTCCATGTTGAAGATGAACGCGTAGAGCTTCTTGTTATCTCGGCCTACTGTTGGCCGAGGTTACTATTCCTTGGTACATGAGGTCGATGTTGATATTTGCGACGTGCGAAGTGTCCTTGGGGAGGCGCATACAGTAGTGTCGGCCTAGGCCGAGGTAGTCCTGGCCGAGGGATGATATCGCGGGCCTCCACTCCCTGGTGGGTCGGTCATTGTCTCGGCTCTTATTTCGGCCGAGGTAGGTGTCCCTATGCCGAGGTCATATTTGGGTATATCACTCATATATGGGTCCTACCGACCCGCGAAAATTCACTCCTCCTTACATCGACGCCACTAACTCTATCGAAACTACTTCCTAATAATACCACGGTCTATGCGCTACCCTACCTATGCGAAACGACTATAATCCTAAATATGTCCCTAGTGCCCAAGGCCTCTCTCAACTTCCTATATTTGCTTGGTTTCATGCGTGGGACGTCTCGCCAAAGCGAAATCCAAACAAGGAACCCTCCCGTTACACTACTCACTTGCGTTGTCGATCGTCGAGACATAGCGGCACACCAACGGGACGTCCTAAATCCTACCATAATAACCTACGAACGCATTTCCACTACTCTATCCTTCCGCCCATACGAAAGGAAACCTAACTAATCGAAGTGCCCACTTTCTGAAAAAGCGTCACGAACATCATAACCAAAACATACCTTCTCAAAATTTGCCTTTTATCAAGGCCTAGCCATAATCCTCAAATTAATTTCTCTAAGTCCTACTCCACCCACCCACTTGTGGTGAAAGTACTACTTTAGTGCTTTTCCATTGCACAAGATTTTCATAAACATACCATCATCACATGGCTCATAGTCTATAGTGGTTCATCCACACCATAAGACTTTTCCACAAAACCAACATCCTTGCATCCTATAACATCTCTCCACTCCCGATGCCGTTAAGGTTCATGCGTGGAGAGTCTCGCAAAGTGAAATTCAAATAAGGAACCCCTCCACACACTACACTTAACTTCGTCGGTCATGGAGGTTCGTTATGTAAAACATGCAACCGGGAAAATCCTATCCCCTTTCAACAAAAAGGTAGCCTGAACTCCTATCTCTAACTAAGAGTCACACCACCAAGCGCTCGCACTAATATTAAGTCCTTGCACAATCAATAATGAGCTTAATCTTACCGCTCAACAATAATCATGTGGGCCTTAAATCATATCTATAAGGTCGCCCCACTCAAAACATGATAGTGAAACCTCTGCTCGTCAAAGTTCCATCTATGCACATAATAAAGTTGAACTCAACCTGTATCCAGGTGAGAAATCGCAACAACATCCCGTTCCTTCCAGGAACCATGGACACGATAGTCTTGCCAGCATTAGCCTGCTATTGCTCCGATCAACCAATAATATCATATACTCACCATAATACCGTACTCGTATAGACATATAAAACGAGTATCCCAAACCATATATATATATATATATATATATATATATATATATATTCAATATATCAACACCCGCCTTTATGGCGAATGAAGGAAAACAAAACTCCGCTATCGCGAAAAACACATAGGCATACATGATATAATGTTATCGATACCGCCACAAAGCTAAAATTACACACACGAGTCTAGGGCTAGCGAATACCGCGACATTATCTAGTCACACTTAATATACCTCCTTCATCAGAGGTGAAACTCATAACGATAACTTTGCCTCAACAAATTCCCCGGGTGGATGTCCACCAATAGGGTTCTCGAACATACACATTTCCATAAGTGTTAGCAACACTTCTCTAGTGAGCCTATCATTTCTCGAAAGGGCTCGTTATTCATTGCACCTAACTTACTTAGGTACAAGGTTCACTTCTCCATAATACTCTTTATTCACTGTCAGCCTCTGGCCGATCCTTGTGTGAATGATCCAAAACAACATTCTTCTCATTCCTGCTGAATTAGAGGGACTCACGGTTAAAACTATCCGTAAGATCCCTTTTGAATCCTTAGTAAATACCACAAAGGAAGTGACCTTTACTACGGTCCACGTTCCCAACTACTACCACCTGCTCCACTTAAGCCCTGCCTCCTGCTGCCATCCAAGCCCCGCACACGAAAAAGATTACTATAATCTTCTAACATGGCAGGAGAACGAAATCCCACAAGAGAAATTAACAATCCTAATCCTGAGGGTCTATAAAAAATCGAGAGTAACGCTGAAAGCGTAGTACGTCCGCACAGATTCCTAAGGACACTAGAACCTGATGCTCTGATACCATCTTTGACACCCCGCCTAATAAAATACCGGGCGATCACTCCTATATCAAATTATAACAGGAGTCTCATATGGATCATTCTTAGCATCACTGTCGAAAATCCATTTAATTACTAATAACCTATTAGGCAGGTGTCAAAATTTTACTTAACTACTCTTTTCAAACGATTACAATAAAAACATCCACACAAATTTTGCGGCAATGAAACTGAAATGAAATAAAATAATCGAACACTCGGTCAAAATATACAACCATATCGAATGCTGCTAAAAGAATAACTAAATGAATTTGGACAATTGGCCCGAATATTTATACAGTACCTCCTATCTAAATTACAAGAATGGAAGCGTCGACCGAGAATCCTGCACGCATCCACAGCTGCTACAACTGACGTGTGACTCGAAGGAAGTGTCATCCAGGCGTCCCTGTGTCTGGACACCTATATATATATATATATATATATATATATATATATATATATATATATATATATATATATATATATATATATATATATAGCAAGAGAGGAAAAGTAGATAAACGGTTCAGAGCCCGAGTTTTGAAAATATTTAGTAAGTGCATAAATTCGTTACTTCTAGAAAATGGTTTTATCTCATATTTAAGTTTGGTATCGCACTCCCATGATATACAGCTCTCTCTTCTAACAGTGCACTCCTAGCGCATCCCACTAAACATCCTAGTCAAGCTACCCTGCTAAACTAGTCTAACACCCAACTACTATCAACCCTAGATAGTCCAAGTAATGTACTAAGCGCTAAACTTCTCCCCAGTCTCAACACTAAGCCATGTTCGTGCGTGGTGTGTCTCGCAAAGCGAAATCCAAATAAGGAACCCCCCCCCCCCCGATACACTACTACGCGGCAAGGTCGATCGTCGAGATCCACCAGTCCCTCAGTACAGAATATATATATACTATAAGAAATACTAATATGAGAGCACTAAGGAGTAAACTTCTCTCCAGTCTCAACACAATGCCATATTCATGCGTGGGGTCTCTCGCAAAGCGAAATCCAAACGAGGAACCCCCCCGATACACTACTACGCGGGAAGGTCGATCATCGGGAACCATTAGACCCTCGGTACTCGATTTATCCATATATATACACATATTACCATATACATCTGGATCTATCTCCCAGACTGAGGATTCATATACCGACTATTTATCAATACTTTCATTTTTCTCAAAACTTTCCATTTCCTTTCTTATATCCAGGAAATGTATATAAAATCCCATTCATTATCATGAATTGCTTTAACATAACATATAACTTTTTAAAAGCCAATTTTATTATCATAAAAATGCTTTTCCATTTTATAACATCCCATTTCCCTTATTATATCCAGGAAATCTATTCAAAGCCATTTTTATTATCATAAAAATGCTTTGATCATATCATATGCTTCCATTTCCCTTCTTCCATCCGGGAAACGTATCTGAAGCCAATCATTTATCCCATTTCCTTTATTCCATCTGGGAAATGTATTTAAAGCCATTTTATTATCATAAAATGCTTTAACAAATCTAAGACTACCCCTCTGGGTTTCCCCACTGGTCACCCCCCTAAATGGCTATTATCTTCCAGGGCCTATCAAACAAGACAACCTGGGAACCTAACAACTTCGGGAAGCGGCCATATGCCTGCAAGATAGTCAAGACCACACCCAGAATCTCCTAACCAGCGCAGTAACAATAATCTCTCATATGACCTATATGACTATATTCACCCTGCATTCATTTGCCAGGGGGCATCACCATACGCACGCAACTTCCCTTATGATACCGATTTAGGGAGGTGTGTAACCATAATTTATTAATTATGAAAAATCATTTCTTTTCCATTTTGAAAACATTCATCTTTATATTTTCAAAATCATATCATATATATACTTTATTCACATAGTATATACATATACCATATATTCCTCCTAGAATATAAATAAATGTCCATAATTGCCAATCACGTAATAATATTTAAGTATTCTCTCTCTTAAATATTACTCACACCTAAGTCGCTATTTAAAAACTTGTACATAAACCCAAATATCTCTTGTCCCAAAACATTAAATAAATCAATACCCCGGATCACCCTCTAAATTAATCCGAGGTTTACTTATCCTTCTCACGTCATCATCTAGGAGTCCTAATATCCCATGTAGAAACTCCTATAATAATCTCCAAAACTATAATTTAAGTATCCCAAAACTTAAAAGGGGAAAACCTCAAAAATTTTGCCAGGACCGAATCGATGCAGCCTGTCCGAATCGATTCGCTGGCTATCGAATCGATTCGCCCTGTTCGAATCGATTCAAAATGGTGCTACTTTCAAACTATCTCATATCGAATCGATTCGGCTGGTCCGAAAATCCCAATTCTGCTTTGGGTTTATAAATACCCCAAAATCCAAAACTCCTTCCAATATCCATTTAAATTATAACTCGGATATATTATTACAACCCAAAGTTTTCATATCTCCTCAAGTCCTTTAGAGGTCCCAACACTCTATTTGGGAACCCCTAATATTTGTCTCCATGTAATTCTAGCCTTAATTTCTGACAAACTATTTCGATCTCGGACAGCTTTCCGAAGAAAAATCACTATAAATCCAAAAAAATCAAACAAATACGTGGTTGGAGCCCACGCGACCACGTTGAAAAGATCTACAATTTTCATTTTTTGACCAAGAGCCGAATCGATTCGCATCAAGGCCAAATCGATTCGGCAATGACGCTATCACTATTTATCGTCTCATCCGAGATAGTTTCAGACATTAAAGCTTCTCCCAAGCTTTTGTCGCCTCACCCAACGTCCTACCACCTCAACCAACTACAAATACACATATATTAAGGGTTCTAAACATCTTAGAACCCTAAACCACCATTTAATTTAGGTTAAAACCTAAGTTTTCCCGATTATGAAATTTTAGGGGTTTATTTGTTTTATCTCCCGAAAACCCGTTTTATCCACGAAAACCCAACCCAAAACTTTAGGGTTTGTTTATACCAAACTACGGTATGAGATATTTATGCAAAAAGATAAATAAAGCAAGTAAACACTTGCCTCGTAGATATGATCCGACGATCCCGAGTCGCGTCCGGCGGAGTTTGGCCCGAATCTTGCTTTTTCTCCTCTCTTCACTTCCTCCTCTCTCTCTTCTCTATCTTTTCTTTCTTTCTTTTCTCTTTTTCTCCCTCTACCCCTCTTTATATAGCGAGAAAAGGGTTATACTCCTTAAAACCCAAAAACGACTCGTTTACTAAATTACGAGTTACTTTTACCTCAAAAATTACCCGAAACTCAATTTCAACATTTGAACACTCTTTTTCGACTATCTCGGACATTCCGAGACTCACGGTGCAGTCGAAATTTCCAGCCGAGGTACTTGACGGTAAATCACTATTCTAACCCATAATAAATAAATGCGATATTCCTATTAAAATATTATCTTCTGTCGCTTTACCCAGCAGCGACATATTATTAAAATATTCCAATTCATTTACTTTATCCCAAAAGTAATTATTTCATCCATCGAAAGTCATTTAATCCTCTAAAATCCCAAAAATCACTATTCCGGAAAATTCTCCAAACCCTAATTTATATTTAATTATGGAATTTAATCATCTCCAAAAGGACGGGTTGTTACATAGACATAGGGGGAGATTTGTGAGTTTAATACCCCGTAATTTTGAGGGCTTTATTTATGAATATTGTATAAGATTTTAATAATATTATTATTTTATTAATCGAGATATATATATTATTTTATTTTTATTTGAAATGAATTGAATATTTAAATTCAAATTTAATTGGCTTTTGAACATTTTGCAATGGTTTAAATATGTAAAGTTGATAATTTTGAATTAAAGGGAAATTTGGTAATATGCGTTAGCTTAGTCTCCAAGCTAGGGTTTGGGAGAGGGACTATATAAGGAATATTATAGGTGATTATAAGGAAAGGGAGATGAAAAAGAGAGGCCAAAAATGAAATTCAAAGAGGCAAAAACGAGTGGAATGAGAAGAGTCATTTTGGAGTGTTTTATATATTCTTTTTGAGTGCATTCGAATGAGATTTGAGCAAAACTCAAAACACATACCTAACTCAATTTTTCGTCTAGAATCCAAATCTGAAGTCAGATTGGCGATAAGAATAATTTTTGGATCTGATTTTTTTGAGTTTTAAGATAGTACTATTTGGGGTTATTGATTTGATTATTTTTGCGAGAGGAACGTGATGGTGCGATCAGATTTTGAGGATGATTTTTGTATGACGATTCATGCAATGATTTTGAGATATGGGGTTTTACACAATATGCTCCTTTAAATCTCGCGAGTTTATTCTGTTGATTTCATATTTAATGGAACTCATATTTGAATTGTTAAATTCTTTGAAATCTGGAGAAATAGTTATTGAGTTATTTTGATTCATGTGGTATTATTCATGTTATTATTGAGAATGTTGTCATGAGATTTTAATATGGCACGAACGTTGGGCACCCGCCAAAATTCCTTCTTCCAAGGGCTACGACTTGATAAAGCATATGCGGATGGGGTGAGGCCTGGTGACCCGATTAATGTGTTGTTGAGAAATTTATTGATAAAATGCTATTGATATTTGCATTTGATTTGAATATTCGTATTCGTATTGTTATGCTTTATTCATCTCTAATACATATTTGTTAAGCATCTTTCCTGTCGTATTGTGTAATTTCCCATATTTTCTTTTAGCTGGCAGGTTAGCATGGATTTGAGCGCTATGGACCAATTGTGATGATTTTAGCGTGAATTATTTTGGGAAGAATATTCGAGAATACATTTGAGAAGATTGTATTTATTTTTTATGTATAGAGAATTGGCGATTTATTTCTCGAGATAGATAGTTGTATTATTTCGAGAGACTTTTGGTTGTATTTAATTTGAAGAGATTGAGGTTTCTTTTGTATTACGAGTTTTATTTAGATGCTCTATACCTTGTTGCTATTTGCGGATTTGGTTAGTTTTATCAATAGTGGCACTCCATTCGCTCTCCCCGGGCGGGCAGGGTATTACACATGGTATCAGAGCTTAGGTATACGACAACCCTTGGGTTTTGGGTATTGGGTCTAGCATTCGGGTTAGACATGTTTTGTTTGGAGATAGAAAATTTTGAGGATGTGTTAAGCGTCGTGGTGAGGATGTTTAGAATTATGTTGTGGACTTTAGTGTGTGATTTTCGAAAATAGAATCGAGTAGCATTTTATTTCGAGTGTTAGGTTTCGTCGAATTTCGAGGACGAAATTCCTTTTCAAGGGAGGAAGTATGTAATTCCCCGTAATTTTGAGGGCTTTATTTATGAATATTGTATAAGATTTTAATAATATTATTATTTTATTAATCGAGATATATATATTATATTCATTTTTATTTGAAATGAATTGAATATTTAAATTCAAATTTAATTGGCTTTTGAACATTTTGTAATGGTTTAAATATGTAAAGTTGATAATTTTGAATTAAAGGGCAATTTGGTAATATGCATTAGCTTAGTCTCCAAGCTAGGGTTTGGGAGAGGGACTATATAAGGAATATTATGGGTGATTATAAGGAAAGGAAAATGAAAAGGAGAGGCCAAAAATGAAATTCAAAGAGGCAAAAACGAGTGGAATGAGAAGAGTCATTTTGGAGTGTTTTATATATTCTTTTTGAGTGCATTCGAATGAGATTTGAGCAAAACTCAAAACACATATCTAACTCAATTTTTCGTCTAGAATCCAAATCTGAAGTCAGATTGGCGATAAGAATAATTTTTGGATCTGATTTTTCTGAGTTTTAAGATAGTACTATTTGGGGTTATTGATTTGATTATTTTTGCGAGGAACGTGATGGTGCGATCAGATTTTGAGGATGATTTTTGTATGACGATTCATGCAATGATTTTGAGGTATGTGGTTTTACACAATATGCTCCTTTAAATCTCGCAAGTTTATTCCGTTGATTTAATGTTTAATTGAACCCATATTTGAATTGTTAAATTCTTTGAAATCTGGAGAAATAATTGTTGAGTTATTTTGATTCATGTGGTATTATTCATGTTATTATTGAGAATGTTGTCATGAGATTTTAATATGGCACGGACCTTGGGCACCCGCCAAAATTCCTGCTTCCAAGGGCTATGACTTGATAAAGCATATGCGGATGAGGTGAGGCCTGGTGACCCGATTAATGTATTGTTGAGAAATTTATTGATAAAATGCTATTAATATTTGCATTTGATTTGAATATTCGTATTCGTATTGTTATTCTTTATTCATCTCTAATACAAATTTGTTGAGCATCTTTCCTGTCGTATTGTGTACTTCCCCATATTTTCTTTTATTTGGCAGGTTAGCGTTGATTTGAGCGCTATGGACCAATTGGGATGATTTTAGCGTGAATTATTTTGGGAAGAATATTCGAGAATACATTTGAGAAGATTGTATTTATTTTTGATGTATAGAGCATTGACGATTTATTTCTCGAGATAGATAGTTGTATTATTTCGAGAGACTTTTGGTTGTATTTAATTTGAAGAGATTGAGGTTTCTTTTGTATTACGAGTTTTATTTAGATGCTCTATACCTTGTTGCTATTTGCGGATTTGGTTAGTTTTATCAATAGTGGTGCTCCATTCGCTCTCCCCGGGCGAGCGAGGTGTTACAGTAAGGACGTATTTTTATAAATGTCCGTCATAATTAATTATGTCATAGACCATTACAACCGTCGAAGAAGTTCAAGAGCAATCTACATCAAGACGGATCCGAATTTATCAAGGTTCTTTATCAAAAAACCTCCGCAAAGTTTACTTTGGTAAGGTTATGTTTTAAATACCTTAACTTTGCACTTAGAGCTTTGGGATATTTTTTCAAAATATTTTCTAAGTGTTGAAGCAGACTTTTTCATCAAAATTTGAGAATGAGTAAATTTTCTAAGTCCTGTAGCGTTCCTCGATTTTGACGCCCAGGTCGTTCAAGCGAGATCACCATCTCGTTCGAGCGATATGGAGATGTCGCGTGATGTCGTTCAAACGACACGTGTACATTATTCGAGCGAGATCTCTTTTCGTTCTAACGACCGAGGCGGCGCGATTTTCTATAAATACTCATTAAATAGTTTTGTTTTCATTCAGAAGTCCCAGCGTTTAGAAAGACAGAAAACTGCGAATCTGCAGAATTCTTTTGACTTATTCTTTTAGGGTTTTCATCCCTTTTATTTTTAATTCACAAAAATCTCATATGCTTTGATGAATTGTTTTGGTATTTGAGAACACACTTTACTTTTGTTCATTCTTTGGGGGGAGAGATCTACAACCGACAGCTGCGTGCTATTGTGGAGGGAGTCCTTGTGAAGATTTTAGACTGCGTGTCCGGATTGCGCATCCTAGTGGTATAGCTACGTGCGAACCATTGCTGATTTATTTATAGTCGTTGCTTTAGAGGTTTAATGAAGACACCGTGTGTTACTCTTGTGGACGAAAGCAAGATGGTATGTATGTCAATGGTCTTGTAAACTTGTCAGAGTTCTAGAAATAAAAGGTTTTTCCCTTCGGAGATATTTCCTGAAATTTGTGTCGCATGCTTTATTTATTTATGGTTTGACACGTGCACACACGTAGTTACATGTTTAGGAGATGAATTAATTTGGTTTAAAAATAGAGTCTAATTAAATAAGTGTGACAAATTTGAAATTTACGAATTTAATCAATTATCACACACCGATATATTTTTCCGAGGGAATACCTGATTCGTGGGGGAGTGATGACTGACGACAGCAGACAGAGGGGGGCGGCGATTGTTTTTTTTTTTTATGGCTGGCCCTCGCTCTTTTTTGTGAGAAAGACTGAGATTAATTTTTGGAGTGCAAAACAAATGAGAGGCTAACCGAAAATAAAAATCAAGTTATAACAAAAAATAATCAAGTTGCCATACACGCATTAATCTAAAAAAAAAGGGAAACCCGATCACACCTGACGAGATAACCTGAGATAAGAGTCAGTAGCAGCGGATGGGGTAGGAATGGATGGGGCAGCAGCACCGCCTAGGAGAGAGGGTGGCGCAACAGCGTCTTGAGAGTTTAGTGAGAGAGGGAGAGTTTTCGATTTGTTTTAGTCTTGTGTGAAAAAGAAGAAAGAACGGAAGAGAGAGAATGAGATGAAATGGAAGGGTTTAGAGACTTTAGGCATAACACGCACACACAAAACACTAAATAAAATATAAAATAACTATATATAATTATTATCGATCGGGGTCATTCCAGACTGACCCTATCAACTCAAAACCCGAGGACTGGATTGACGCAGTCAGTTTTTAAAAAAATGAGAACGAACCGCTTAATAAAAAAACCCGACAAAAATAAGGCGGTTCGTTCCATTGGTTCGATCGATTTTTTGAACACCCCTAGCAAATGCCTTTCGATGTTCTCCTTACATTGGCTAGCTAATACATGTCCACACTTTCTCGAACTCTTATGGATGGCCCTTCTAAAAAGCTGATAACAGGGGAAAACCGCGCGTCCGTGTTACTTACGCTTGTCGTTGTTTTCGGCTCCCGCCGTTATGCAAAAAACTTAGACTATTACTACACTCTTTAAAGAAATACATCGGACAATCCGGGGATCAAATTCACCTGAAATGATGCTAGACGTTAATTGATTTATTATTTGAAGAATAAAAGTGTAAAAGATGAGAATAAAGACAAAATATAAATCTAGACTACGATTAAAAAAATAGTAAAAACTATATAGTTTTTATTCTCATCTATATACTCAATGTATATATACATTGAGAATAATATCCCTCCCCTCGGGTTAATTAATGTAAATGGTCACATGGGAAGACAAGTCTGTCAAGATTAAATCTGATTTTCAAAATTAATTAAATCTAAAGTTGTCACCTCCTAAATTGTCATAGAAGCTTAATTAATTTTGGCGTCAACAAATATCCCCGAGATTTCACACGCAAGGTCGTAAATACGGTGCATACATGATATACACTATTAAATATCCTAGGCATAAAATCAAGAACAACTTAACCCATTTAAACTCATAAAATCCATCACCAAAGCAAAGCAACCCATTAACCCATGGTGAGTTCAATCAATCACAACCTAAACTAAGTTAGCTACAAAGCACAATGAAATGGCATGAAAGTAATAAATAAGGGCCTGTTTGGTTTGCAAGTATAATTCTATTTTCTGTGTTTAAATACAATTCTGATAAAATTTTGCATTAGACAACCTGTTTTTAAACACTGAATTATAATATTTATGTGTCATAATCAAGTTTTTCAGAAAACAGGTTGAGGTTGTTTTATAACTTCTGTTTTTTATTTTTCATCTCATAATTATTCATTCTTAATATTTTAATGCATTTATACTTTAATATATAATATACATACATAATACATTAATATGTGTGTAATTCTTATAAATAAAAATTATATGTGTACATGTACACAAAATTATGTATGGAATAATATAAAGTTAAATAATATTATTAATTGATACATGATATACTTATATATAGTTTTATATATGTATTGTTAATGTATGGAATAGTATAAAATATATATATAGTACATATGTATTAAAAAAATATTATCAATTCATGTATGTATATAATTTTATAGTGAATTATACATGTAATATCATTATATAGACATATATGTATGTACGTTTACAATTGTATTATACACACACACACACACACACGCGCGCGCGCGCGCACGCACACACATATATGTTTAATATAAATATAAAAGTTTGTCAATTTTGTAAAAAAATTCAAAAAATTGTATTTAAAAAAAAAATTACCAAATGCACACCAGTAATTATAAACACAAAAAATTGAATTTTAATACTGTATTTAAAAACAACATTTAAATTGAATTTTCTGAATATGGAACTAAAACCCTAAGTAACTAAAACTAATTAACAAATCAAGTAAACTAATTTACAAAGCAAGAAATAACAAAATAAAGCTTTAATTAAAGGAGGAAGAAGATGAATAGTAACTTATAAACCCAAATAGGTGAAACCCTAGGAGAGATAAGCTCCCACTCAAATCCCCCCTCTTTTAACCTTAAAATGGAATAAAAACTATTTATCTTACAAAAAACCATAAAACTAACTTATATAATAAGTTGGTAAAAAGAAAGGAAAAAGAAAACAAACGCTGGTCGACCGGGGGTATGTTTAAGGCCACTGACTTCCTTCGTATGTAATATTAGAATGGCCGATCGACCAGGTCTGGGGTCCGGTCGACCAGCGCTCTGTTTCAGCAGAACCTTTGGTTCATCAAAAGGGGAATGACAACATATACGGGAATGGTCATAACTTCATCATCCAGACTCAAAATGATGAGCCGTTTATGGCCACACGAAGCTAACTCAACAGCTACCCTACAATAGAAATCCATTGGTCGGGACATGAAGTGTGAAAGGTCTAAATTTCCCTTGAGTATGCGTCATATGATAGAATTTCGTCGAAATGCAACCACTTGCTCCGTTAAGCAATACAATACCTACAAAATCTCACATAAACCATGCAAAGCATATATATATATATATATATATATATATATATATATATATATATATATATATATTTTTCCAAAACTGAGGTTATACAGTATATGAGTGTAAATACTAGAATTAACGGAGAAAAAAGTGTTAGAATGCATAAAGATAATAGGTGATAATATGCAATATTAGTGAAGTATCACACCCCCTAACTTAGACATTGTTAGTCCTTAGTGATGAAACAAAACAACACCAGTCCAACAAATGGCGATACAAAATGTATGTAAGCATAAAATATATAAATGCCACTTTTTCGGGCGAACAATTTCATTAGCATATGCAATAAGCCGTTAAACCCCTAGTTTACCCTAGTGGACGAGTGTTGTCTCGTGAGGGCTTTTATGGATGACACCCACAAACATCAACCTCAAAAGATGTGCCCAACAACAATGCGACAAGCCCAACAATTACAAAAAATATTTCAATATATTATTAGCATAGTGAATGAATTCACACAAAATTCCTTAGTCATTAACATTATAGAATTAACCTCATCGAATTGCAACTTTAAGATGTGGGAGGGAGAGCGATCAAATGCAAAGTATAATTTGGCAAAATTTTTATAAACCGGATAAACATTTAAGTGTGCATATATCAATCCTCACTGACTATTACGCTCAACAAATAAATCACTATGAACGGGGGATAATAACTCGACATACATGCATAAAGAGTAAATTTAAATAGAATCAAGGCCGCGCACATGCCATCAATTGAAGAACGCTATATATAAAATGAAAAACTTGTAATCTCAATGAAGGGATATCATCATTAAAGAGGTGAAATACATTTTCACAGATTGTCGCAACTATTTTAACTTTTAAATTACATTCACCTTAGGATCGCATAAGACTTTAATAGGGTCATAATGTAGGTTTGGGTTCAAGGTTATGAAATGAAGTATTAAGTACGGATTCAAACTGTCTGGGGATGAAACACTTGGGATAATAGAAAAATGTGGGCAATTTCAAAATTGGATTACGATTCCATAACAAGCATTGGATAAAACATTGGAAAGTGACAAAGATTATTGAGTATCATGTATATGAATGAAATAGTTTCGCTTTCTTTTCTTTTCATTTTTTTATCATTTTTTTCTTTTCTTTTGTTTTCTATTTTTCTTTTATTTTCACTTCTTTTTCTTTTCTTTCACACTCTCACATGCTTAATTGCAACCACATAACAGGAACAACATTCAATCCCATGTATCATTCCAAAAAAAGTTTATGGAAGGTAATATGTATGGTTTATAACTCCAATGTGGAGTTGGTTATGGGATTTTGGATTTTGAAAAGAAAGTCTATATTTAGGCTAAAAGGTGTTGAAAAGGGGAAACATATAAGGTGAGGTAAAGGTCAAGGTCAATATGGGTGATATAATAAAGATGTCCTATAATCCTTTCCTAAAGTTTATGCAATTCTCTAGTCAAAACAACTTTGAAAATCATGATCAACTAACACATTTCAAAATATGAACTCAATTAATGAATAATCAATGAAAGAATAGTGCGATTACCGAAGAAAATAAAGTTTTCAAGAAGGAAAGAATAATGTATAATACTCACAAGCGAAGAAAAGCCCAAAGCTCACTCGGTGTAAGTGTATACAATGCAATAAAAGATTATCGAATTATAAACGCCTTAAATCAAATCATTAAAACAAAAGGAACGCATATATTCATGGGTTTAAAGTTTAATTCATGAAGCTTTTCATAATGTCAATAATTTGAGAACTAAAGTCTAATAAATTCTAAAATCAAGAACACGCATCATTGAATTATCTATTGGATTAGGCATTTATTGAAATTTATCATCGGAAACAAATGTAAAATGCCAAATAAAGGATAAAAAAGAAAGAAAATATCTTTGAATTTTTTTTCAATTTTTATAATAAAAGCATGCTTGAAAAGAACATATAATCGAATCATGGACTAATTAAAACAATGGATAGAATATCCCACACCCCTAACTTAAAACCTTGCATTGTCCTCAATATAAATTAAGAACCAAGTTAAAGAAGAAAAATAACGATATTACCCAAAATAGAGCGATCTCCGAAAAGTACGAGTCCAATGATTCTACAAAACATATTAAGACCAAGAATAACAAAAAATAAAAAATAAAACTTTAACTAATTACACTAGACAAAAAGTAAAAAGAAGAAAAATAACCTAATATGTATAACCTATAATTTGAACTTCTAACTAACTATACACTAGAAGTTGAAATTTTTTAGGGCCCACCCAAAATACAATTTGAATTTGAGGAAAAATCGGTGTACCCTCATTTGCATGCATACCTTACGAAATATAAAAATTCCATTTAAACAACGGAAGGTATGTGTGAGGCGGAAGAAATGAACCATCACCAGTTAAAATTTTGGGGGGGATGATGGGTGATTTGGATTGGATGGGTAAATAATACACATGGGATAAAGAAAACATAATTTCCTCCCAAAGATTTTGCAATTGGAATAGGAGGTGGCGCGCATGGGTACAAAATTGCCTTTATGGAAAGCAACTCGAGTAGGTAATCCTCCTCGGTGAAAGGGTTGAACTTTTTAATATTTTGAGTCGATTAATTGGATACTCATAACTATTTGACAATATAAAACAAAAATGGTGAGGAAATAAATTCAAACTCAAAGGATAACTCATCATAGCTAAAATATTGAATTTCGAAGAAAATATGATCATTTTCAGTGAAACTTTCTTCTTTGGTAACCAAAGAAGAAATCATTTCATTGCAAATGGATACTACGTCCATTTCTTCCTCACTTTAATTATCTATTATCCTTTGGGCCAAGTGAAGAATGTTTTGTTCAAAAGTAGGAAAAAAATCCTCATTTGGTTCGAAACATTACTCAATTTCGAAAGTCTCGAAGGAAAAATTATCGTTGGATTCGAATAATGCATCCAACTCTTTTTCCCAACAACGATTTTCTTCTTGATAACGGTTTTCAAATTTCTCATTTTCAAGAATGCATAGACCCTCACGTAATTTCATAGGTGGAGGCACGGATTCTTGAAAATGAGAAGTTTGGAAACTATCCTCAGAACTACTATCAAAATCATTATTATAAGAATTTTGAAACCTATTGCAATTAATTTCAACACTGTTACTATAAGGATTTTGTGTCCCGCAGTCGAAAAGATTACTCTCAAAATTCCCATAATCTATAACTTGACTTTTGTAATACTCACCCAAAGACATTCTAGATATTTCAAGTTTTTGACTTTGCGTGTATTCACCAAAAGTCATAGGTTTATGGGAATTTTGAGAATTATCGTTACAATTACCCAAAATATTGAAATAAGACATGCTTACCCCAATAAGCTCAAGATGGAAAAATCCTCAAAGTAATGTGTGTCCCATAGGTTCAAGCATTTCTTGATGCTCATATATAGAAGTCCTATAAATTTAGTTAAAAAAGAATACAAATACAAAGACAAATATTACAAAATAATAAAATAATTAATTTCAAAAAATAAACACTCACCGACAAGGGTGCCATTTTGATAACAGGGGAAAACCGTATGTCCATGTTACTTACGCTTATAATAATTTTTAGCTCATGTCGCTATGCAAAAAGCCTAGACTATTATTACACTCTTTAAGGGAATACATTGGCCAATCCGAGTATCAAATCCACAGGGAACGTTGTTAGACGTTAATTGATTTATTATTTCGAGAATAAAAGTATAAAAGATGAGAATAAATGTAATACCCTGTATATTTATGACTTTTAAATTTGGGGATTTATTAAATTTAAATTGAGATATTTATTTAATATTAATTCGGAGATTATTTTAAATATTTGCTAGCGTGATTAGAGTTAGTAATTATTGGTAATTTGTTGGATATTACATAATGGATAAATTAATATATATAGACAAATTTATTAAAATTATCATGAGTGTATAATTTGATAATTGTGGAAATTAAATCGGGACGCGCCTGTGTCGTGTCGGAATTAAATTATTATTATTAAAAGTGAATAAATTATAAGTCGTACGTATGATCATTTCGAGTGCGCTAATGTGTCCGGAAGGGTCGAGATAGTCAAAATAATGTACTCGGGGGTTTAGTTTGGATTTCGGGGAGTTTTTAGGCCTAATTAGCATCCCGGGAGGACATTATAGACATTTTGTACTTTTGGGTAATTAAACCCACGAATTTCCTAAGGATATATCAGCCTTTAGGAGTTATCTTCTAGGGTTAACAAACACAAAATCAAAGAACGGCCATTAGAGAAGAAGTTGGAGAGCTTTCCAAGCAACTCAAGGCCAAAGACTCACCCGTTTGCACCTCCACCACCACCAAAACGTAGGTCGCGTGATAAGGAACGCAGCCATACCTCTTTCGTCCTCAAATCAGAAACTCAAATTTCAGGCAAGTATCTATCTTGCTTTATTTTTAGTTAATGTTTCAATCATGTTAGTCTAGGGTTGTTTAGAACATGTTTCAGGGAAGAAATTAATATTTTTGGAGAGTTAAAATCATATGTTGTAGAGGAAGTAGACATATTCTGGACATCTAAATCACATGTAGAGGATAAGCCACGAATTTCTATGGATTTAGAAGCAAGAAATCTGGAAAGGAATTGGAAAATGGAAATAAAAATAAAAATTAGGGTTCTTGAAGTTTATGTCAATTTTACCCCATTAAATCGTTATACTTGATGAATTCAGACATATTTTACGTAGAAAATTATGTAGTTAGGCATATAGTACTTGTATTAATGTTGTTTGGGAGTTTGGGGATCGTTAATGGAGATTTGGTTGAGGTTGGAGAAGTAAACTCGTAACTGGACAATGGCAGGTTTCGTCATAACTGCTTGATCGATCGACTGATCAAGAACATCGATCGATCGATGATCGATCGATCGACCCCCTTCCCTCGATCGATCGATGCCTCCTGGAAAACTGCGCATTTGTCTTCTTTTGTTTAATCCAGTCAAAATGCGTAGGAACCCTTAATTATTATTGATAGAGCATAATGGGATATAGAGAAGACCAGTAGGGTCTAGGTGGACTCCGTCGAGTGAGAATTTAATATAAGATGAACTTATGGGTTAACGGGGAGTTATTCACACATATGAAATCATGCGTATATTTAATAAAAGATCGAGACTCGTAAGTAAGTAAGACTAGAAGGTAAGTGAGAGTGCCTACTGAAATTATACTTAGGGAGATAGAATACTTCGAGAGATGAGAAGTAAGTATGGAGTAACTTATATATGAGAATAAAAGTGATGAGTCTGTTATGCAAGATAATCGAGTAAAATGTGCTAAGAACGGATAATTATAATTATGGTCGTGGGCGAACCTAATTTAATTATGGTCGTGGGCGAACCTAATTTAGAAATGTGAATAATTATATATATATATGACTGTGTGATTGTGCATATATTATATATGTGTGCAAAAATCATACCCAAGCTACTTGCTACCACGGGGGTTTCCGCGTTGGGACAGTCTTATCTCGATTGGGCCTTTATAGGGGATAACGACTTGTACCCTAGAAGATAGTATCCTTGATACAGGCTATTTGAGTGATAGTCAGATGGTCCTAAGATACGTGAGGGTGTGTGCTGACCTGTTAGCGACTTGGAACTATACTTCGCCTCCAATTGTATGTGTTTTGTGTTAATACAGTTTGAAAGTGATTCCGAACTAGTATTTCCCTAGTACGAGTGATACGGGGACTTGATAGCAGAGTATGCCAGCACCATAGATTTTATGTGGGGTGCCGATAGTATATATATTATATGAGTGACTAATATATATATATATATATATATATATATATATATACACTTAAGTATGGGAACTTTCTACTGTGCATAAAAATATTTAAGTAATGAATAAATACTCCAACTTTATTATAAGTGTTTGGGAAGTTTGTGACACCATCGAGTTATTCTATATAACATACGACATATGAGAGCTTAATTTTCAGAAATTAATTATCTTAGCCATCGTAGTTATCGGAATGAAACTTTATGGAAAAGTTAAGTTAAAATAAACTTTTGAGATTAATAGTATGGTAGGCGCGCACACTAGATGAGAGGTGAGAATTTCTCAAGAGACTGTCGCATACTAATGTGGTTGTTACATTAGGCGGTAAGCATTTAAATACTTGCTAAACTATTTTTAAACTATTTTACACTCAGGCTCTGACCCGTTTCCTCCTATTTCTTTTCTTTTGTATATATATGTATATATTGCAGGTGCCCAACCATTGGGGCGTCATGCTTAGATTCCTTGGAACGGTCGCGCTGCAGCTTATGTGGGAGTTGCAGGCCATTGCTTAGACGACCTCGTTGTTGACTCTACTCTTATTTTAGTTGTGATTAGTTTGGGCATGTGTCGTCCATTTCCCTATTCAGTTGGATTTGTCAGAGATTAATGTTCATTTACTTTCAGTATTCAATACTCTTTGGGATTTAATTCTTGTCAGAATGATTGCATTTATAGTTTTTTTTTAAAACTTGGTATTGGATTATTTGAATGGTTAAACTCTTGTGTGTTAATTGTCGTCCTCAATAATTATTTCCATTCTAAATCTGTTAATTATTTAAAAGGTTTTTATATATGGACTTTTATAAAAATGGAAATAAGGTTTAAAATTGTTTTGCCATTTATCTTAATTATTTAGGGTGTTTAAATTGGAAATTTTATTTTGCGACAGTGATGCTAAGAATGTACCAACCGTTCACCTTGATTTTAATTTAATAAAGAAGTGATCACCCGGTATTTAATTAGGCGGGGTGTCACAGGTGGTATCAGAGCATCAGGTTCTAGTGTCCTTTAGGATCTGTACAGCTTATTTTGCTTCCATCTTAGCGTCCTTGATATGGAGCCCTATTTTTAAGACTGTTGTATTCTTGTATTTTCGCTTATGTCTTCAGCTATTCGAGATTTGATAATAATTGTAGACTAATAAATGTCCTTCTCATTTTAGATACCTTCGAGACGCGCACCCTATGACAGGAATGCCTAGGACGAGCAGCCAGCAACTCTGGCTCAGGGGATGATGAACGCAACTGAGGTAGCCGTTATTATTACTCAAGCGGTGAATGCCTCATTAGAGGTAATGCCGCAGGCTCCACCCCAGATTCAGGCAGTGACGCCAATACCAGCACAACTTCCATCTGCATGGGAGCGGGTTAGGGATGCCTTTCAAAAGGTGCATCCCCCGAATTTCTCGGGTAGTTCGGACATCGTAGTCGACAACCAATGGAAGAAGGATATCCAGATGCATTTGTGCATATATGAGTGCACTGACGTGTAGAGAAAGCTAGTGGGGCCTCTTTGCAGTGGTGGGAGTCCACCACCACCTTGGAAGAGAGGGACAACATCACGATTCAGTCATTCTGGGTGCGGTTTGATCACAAATACTTCTCATCCGCCGTTCAGACTGAGATGAGGTGAAAGTTACTGAATCTGAAGCAGGAGAGTATGATTGTTGCTGAGTACGAGGAGTAGTTTACTAGACTTCTCACTATAGTGCCAGATGAGGCACCCACCGAGGGGAAAAATATACTGTTATTTGTAGATGGATTGGACTGGAGGATCCATTAGCACCTCATAGGCAATCTACCATTGAGTACCTACAATGATGTACTCAACACTACTTTGTTATACTGTCAGGATCACCGCTTCCATCTGCAGGGGAGCAAACGAGCAGGGGAGTCCAGCCAGCAGGGTAAGATAGGGGGAAGTAGTACTGGTGGGGCACCAGCAGCCCAGGGGCAGACCCGTCACAGTGAGCAGAGTTCCCAATCAGGGGGACCCTACCAAGCGATTTCGATTAGGTGACTCCAGACAAGGATTTAGGGGATTTAGGCAGGGCCAGCTAGGCCAGTCTAATCAGTATGGCTAGCAGGGCTAACACTGTCAACAACAAGGTCAGCAACAGGGCCATCAGGGTCAACAGCATTTCCAGTAGGGCCAGTGGCGGGGTGGTAACGGCTAACATGGCCGTGGTCAGCAGGACAGGGGGAAGGTAACTTCAGGGGAAGATGTTTCGAATATGGCAAGAATGGCCATAGGCGCCAGGATTGCCCAGAGGAAGATAGGGACCCACAATAGCAGGGTGCCCGTAATGAGCCGTAGAGGCCACTCTTTCGAGCTGCCCTCCCAGGGCCAGCTCAGGTGCTAACCTCACCCGCCATCCCAACAGCTCCAGTCCAGCAGGAGAAATTACAGTACGGACGTGTCTATAATGTCCACTAGGCAGCAGCACCTTAGGTGCGTTTCCTATCCATGGCACTATGGATCGGGTTTTATTTGATACTGGGGCATCGCACTATTTTATAGCTACTCATTTTGCACGGGGCTTAGGGTTATTAGACACAGCATAAAGCACTGTGACATGTGTAGACTCACCACTGGGGAATGGGTTTTTGATTTTCTTTATATGACGGGGTGTAGGAGTAGAGATTAGTAGCTTGATATTACCGACAAACATGCTAGTCGTAGAGATGCATGAGCACGATGTTATTATTGGTATGGATTGGCTCGTCACGTACAGAGCCATGATAGATTATTTCGGTAGGAGTATTATTTTTGCCATTTCGGGACAGGAGATGTTTTTGGTGACGATGCCTCACCTAGAGGGAGGATCTTCCACCCATTTGTACTACATAGAGGAGGATACATATTGGGAGATTGTGATTCCCCTAGATTCGATTCCAGTCGTTCGTGATTATTCTGATGTATTTAAGGAGATATCGGACCTACCCCCCAGTCGAGAGATAGATTTCATCATATACTTGATGCCAAGTACTCGACTGATAGCACGTGCACCGTACCATATGGCTCTAATGGAAATAAGGGAGTTACGGGATCAGATTGAGCAATTATTAGGTCAGGGATTCATTCGTAGGATCACCTCACCTTGGGGCGCTCCAGTGTTGTTTGTGAAGAAGAGAGATGGTTCGCTGAGGTTATACGTGGTTTACCAGGAGCTGAATAAGGTCACGATACGAAATAAATATCCGTTACCTCGAATCGATGACCTGTTCAACCAGCTGAGAGGAGCAACCTTCTTTTCGAAGATAGATTTGAGATCGGGATACCATTAACTACGGATTAGGGAGCAGGATGTGTCGAAGACTGCTTTCTTGACGAGATATGGGTCCTATAAGTTCAGAGTCATGCCGTTTGGTCTGACAAATGCTCCATCCATATTCATGGACTTGATGAACCGAGTGTTCAGAGAGTTCTTGGATCAGTTTGTCATCGTTTTCATAGATGACATCCTGATATATTCACATACTGAGGAGGAGCATACCGAGCACTTGAGGTAAGTTCTTTAGACTCTACGAGAGCATCAGTTGTATGCTAAGTATGAGAAGTGCAGATTCTGGTTACGGGAGGTACAATTTTTTAGGCATGTTATGTCGGAATTGGGGATATCGTTTGACCCGAGCAAAGTGTCGGCGGTGAGGGAGTAGGGATAGCCCACGACACCGATGGAAGTGTGTAGTTTCTTGGGGTTAGCCGGGTACTATAAGAGATTCATCCGAGGCTTTTCGCAGATAGAGGCTCTGTTGACGAATTTAACTCGCAAGGGAGCACCGTATGTTTGGGACGATGCTTGTCAATTGGCTTTCGATGAGCTAAAAGATAAGTTGACTTCGATGTCAGTTCTTGCCTTGCCTAAGACGGGAGTGGAGTATCTGGTGTACACTGACGCCTCTTTATGGGGACTCGGAGGAGTACTTCAGCAGGAGGATAAGGCTATAGCTTTTGCCTTTCGCAAGCTTAAGCCTCACGAAAGGAATTACCCCACCCATGACCTAGAGCTAGCAGCGGTCATTTTTGCATTGAGGATTTGGAGACATTACTTATTGGGGGAGAAGTTTTGCTTGTTCACAGACCACAAGTCATTGCAGTACTTATTCACTCAACGAGAGTTGAATATGCGTCAGAATAGATGGTTGGAGTTTGTGAAAGAACCAGTTCGAAATACAGTACCATCCAGAAAAAGCTAACGTGGTTATTGATGCGTTAATTCGTAGATCGGTGGGTGATGTAGCGGACATCTCGAAAGCGAAGTGGAAAGATTTGGGTCACCAGGACTCAGTAGCCCGTTCCTTTGTATATGTCATGACAGTCACACCAGAGATTATTACAAGGGTGATACAGGCACAGTCAGCAGATTCGTTTTGTCAGGAATAAATTATACAGCTTTTAGCTGAGGGTGCCGAGTCCTATTCAGTAAATTCTGATGGAGGTTTGAGGTTTAATGGGAGATTGGTGGTCCCAGAAGGAGAAGACTTACGTCATGCAATGATGACACAGTCTCACGGGTCCATATTTGTGGTACATCCCGAAGGAGATATGAAAGGTCCGGGGATTTTAATTATCTCAATTAAAATATAATTTCCTTTTTGTTTAAACTCAAGAGATGCGGAAGCGTATAAAGTGATGGTTCAACATGAACAACAACAACAAGTTTTAATTTACTTGAAACAAATTAAATTCTTAAACCAAATAAATAGTCCAACTCAAGTCCTAGAATTTGCCTAAGTCATATTTATCAATATACCATAGTTAGGCGAAACCAATTTTAGCAAATGACTTGAATAAACCAAATTTACCCAATATTTAATATAAGTCCCAAATTAAATGAGTGTGATAATTAAACCAAATTTTATCTTGAAATTATCCTAAGCATGCGTTCTAAATTATGATGCAAGATAAAATAAACAATATCACACTACGCCGAGATGTACGAGGAAAAACCCAAGACGGGAAACAACCTCGGACGGCCCTAGCCACAAGTCCACTAGATATGGAATTACAATTACAAGACAGATAGACTTACAATGACTGACTCGATCCCTCTCAAGCCTCGACGCTTCTTCTCGTAGAAACCTCTTCCTAGCGAACAACCTCGGAACACCACCGCGGTCTCGGAATCCACCGATAGGACTTTATATGGTCACCGTCACCCAAGCATGGAGCCTTTCTCCAAGTGGGTATAATCTCAACAAAAAGTCTTCTTCTTTGATGGATGTAGAAGAAAACCAAAACTTCTCTTCTTGAATTCGGTAGAGATAAACCGGTGCCAAAACTCCAAGCAATTTGATATGTAAATAAGAACTTGGACTAAACACAATTGGGTGTAAACTAGAGTGTGAAGGATTTTCTCTTTAAAAAATAACACTCAAAACATAAACATTTTCCTAAACCATTTTTGATCTCAAACACTCTCTAAGAGATGGAAATATTTTGGAAAAGTTATGGAAACGTTAGTTAGGAAAATGTGATTCCCGCACATATTAAACTGTGAAAAAGTTGGTTAAAAACCAAGTGGGGAAGTGGGTGCAAAACTGCCAAAAACTGTTCCCGCCTGGCCTCTCGTTCGAACGACATTTTGTTCGAACGAACTCTCGTTCGAACGAGACTTCTAACGACGCTCCAGTTTGGACTCGTTAGAATCTCGTTAGAAATCTCGTTCGAACGACATTTCGAACGACGGACCAGTATAGAACTCGTTGGCAAACTCGTTCGAACGAAACCTGGTTCGAACGAAAAACTCGTTCGAACGACATTTCGAACGAATGACCAGAAAGTTTGTAAAATTCGATTTTGGCCCAGAAACTTTTATTTACTTATTTTAAAGTTCTAATTAATTCTTTCTGAAAATAAAACGCAGTTTTTATAAAACCTAACACCCAATAAACTTGTTCCAAGCTCCTATATATATATAATTGCATTCATACCTTGGGAGCATGGAACCATAGTTGATGACGTAGAAACGAGGCACGCAAACCGGCATTTTTTATGAAGCTTTATACTCTTTGCCGCTACGTCTTCAACATACACTTCATAGGCTTAAGAATATTACAATTAAATACTATCCTATGAATAAATGTTTTTGTCCGGAATTGAGCCAAAACTATATATGGACTCAATTGGAAATTTGTGTCCTTACAAGATAAGATTGACCATGATACGAGGCGTCAGTACTGGTGGAGTGGGATGAAGAAGGACATTGCTGAGTTAATGTCCAAGTGTTCTACTTGCCAGATGGTAAAGGTAGACCACCAGAGATCGTCGGGGTTACTACAATCGTTGGAGATACCTATGTAGAAGTGGGAGAGTATTTCCATGGACTTCATTACTGGTCTGCCTACATCACAGCGGGGTCACGACTCCATATGGGTTATAGTGGATCAGTTAACCAGGGTGGCTTATTTTCTGTCAGTACGGACAGACTATACCACGGGCCAGTATGCACAGTTGTTCATTGCCGAGGTTGTTAGGCTACATGGGGTGCCCTTGGATATTGTGTCTGATAAAGATAAGATTTTTGTGTCGCGCTTCTGGGAGAGCTTTCAGGAGGCCATGGTTACAGAGTTGAGGTTGAGTTCAGCTTATCACCCACAAACGGATGGACAAACAGAGCGTACCAATCAGATGTTGGATAATATGCTACGCATGTGTGTCCTTGATTTTAGAGGAGGATGGGAGTCGTATCTTCCACTGGTGGAGTTTGCTTACAATAACTCTTATCAGTTCACGATCGGCATGGCTCCATTTGAGGCATTGTATGGTAGGCCTTGTCGTTCTCCAACTTGTTGGCTAGAGGTGGGGGACAACAAGTTGCTCGAACCAGAGGTGATCCAGGAAACCTCAGCTAGGATTGATCTTATCAGGAGTCGCATTCGGGTAGCCCAGGACAAGTAGAAAAGCTACTTCGATGCAAACCGGTCTTTCCGAGAGTTCAATGTTGGGGACCAAGTATTACTGCGCGTGTCTCCTATGAGAGGAGTGATGAGGTTTGGCAAGAAGGGGAAGTTGGCCCCAAGGTACGTGGAACCATTTCCCATTATCGAGAGAATTGGGCCAGTAGCTTACAGATTGGGGCTGCCAGAGCACTTGCACCGCATTCACGATGTATTCCACATTTCGTCATTGAGACGATACCTTCGGGATGATATGGCCCACACCCACATCGCGATACAGGAGATTGACTTACAGCCCGACAGCTCTTATGAGGAGAGACCAATGCCTATCCTAGACCATAGCGAAAGGAGATTGAGGTTGAAGGTAGTTCGACTTGTGCGGGTCCAGTGGGAGCATAATAATGTGGAAGAATCCACTTGGGAGCGCGAGGCAGATATGCGCTAGAGATACCCAGATTTATTCTTACCAGGTATGCCTTATTTTTTGAATTGCGGAACGAAATTCTGTTATTAGGGGGAAGTATGCAATACTCCGTATTTTTATGACTTTTAAATTTGGGGATTTATTAAATTTAAATTGAGATATTATTTTAATATTAATCCGGAGATTATTTTAAATATTTGCTAGGGTGATGAGAATTAGAAATTATTGGGAATTTGTTGAATATTACTTAATGGATAAAGTAATATGTATAATCGAATTTATTAAAATTATCATGAGTGTATAATTTGATAATTGTGGAAATTAAATCGGGAAGCGTCTGTGTCGTGTCGGGATTAAATTATTATTATTAAAAGTGAATAAATTATAAGTCGCCTGTATGATCATTTCGAGTTCGCCAATGTATCCGAAAGGGTCGAGATAGTCCAAATAATGTACTCGGGGGTTTAATTTGGATTTCGGGGCGTTTTTAGGCCTAATTAGCGTCCCGGGAGGACATTATAGACATTTTGTACTTTTGGGTAATTAAACCCACGAATTTCCTAAGGATATATCAGCCTTTAGGAGTTGTCTTCTAGGGTTAACAAACACAAAATCAAAGAACGGCCATTAGAGAAGAAGTTTGAGAGCTTTCCAAGCAACTCAAGGCCAAAGACTCACCCGTTTGCACCGCCACCACCACCAAAACGTAGATTGCGTGACAAGGAACACAACCATACCTCTTTCGTCCACAAATCAGAAAATCAAATTCCAGGCTAGTATCTATCTTGCTTTATTTTTAGTTGATGTTTCAATCATGTTAGTCTAGGGTTGTTTAGAACATGTTTCAGGGAAGAAATTAATATTTTTGGAGACTTAAAATCATATGTTGTAGAGGAAGTAGACATATTCTGGACATCTAAATCACATGTAGAGGATACGCCACGAATTTCTATGGATTTAATAGCAAGAAATCTGGAAAATAATTGGAAAATGGAAATTAAAAGAAAAATTAGGATTCTAGAAGTTTATGTCAATTTTACCCCATTAAATCGTTATACTTGATGAATTCGGACATATTTTACGTAGAAAATTATGTAGTTAGGCATATAGTACTTGTAGTAATGTTGTTTGGGAGTTTGGGATCGTTAATGGAGATTTGGTTGAGGTTGGAGAAGTAAACCCGTAACTAGACAATGGCATATTTCATCATAACTGCTTGATCGATCGAGCGATCAAGAACATCGATCGATCGATGATCGATCGATCGACCCTCTTCCCTCGATCGATCGATGCCTCCTGGAAAACTGCGCATTTGTCTTCTTTTGTTTAATCCAAAATGTGTAGGAACCCTGGATTATTATTGTTAGAGCATAATGGGATATAGAGAAGACCAGTAGGGTCTAGGTGGACTCCGTCGAGTGAGAATTTAATGTAGGATGAAATTATGGGTTAACGGGGAGTTATTCACACATATGAAATCATGCGTATATTTAATAACAGATCGAGACTCGTAAGTAAGTAAGACTAGAAGGTAAGTGAGAGTGCCTACTGAAATTATACTTAGGGAGATAGAATACTTCGAGAGATGAGAAGTAAGTATGGAGTAACTTATATATGAGAATAAAAGTGATGAGTCTGTTATGCAAGATAATCGAGTAAAATGTACTAAGAACGAATAATTTTAATTATGGTCATGGGCGAACCTAATTTAGAAATGTGAATATATATATGACTGTGTGATTGTGCATATATTATATATCTGTGTAAAAATCATACCCTAGCTACTTTCTATCACGGGGGTTTCCGTGTCGGGATAATCTTATCTCGATTGGGGCTTTATGGGGGATAATGACTTGTACCCTAGAAGATAGTATCCTTGATACAGGCTATTTGAGTGATAGTCAGATGGTATTAAGAGACGTGAGGGTATGTGCTGACCTCTTAGCGACTTGGAACTATCTTCTAGGGTACAAGTCATTATTCCCCATAAAGCCCCAATCGAGATCCCTCTTAGCGACTTGGAACTATACTTCGCCTCCAATTGTATATATTTTGTGTTAATACAGTTCGAGAGTGATTCGAAACTAGTATTTTCCTTAGTACGAGTGATATGGGGACTTGATAGCAGAGTATGCCAACACCATAGATTTTATGTGGGGTGCCAATGGTATATATATTATATGAGTGACTAATATATATATATATATATATATATATACTGAAGTATGGGAACTTTCTACTGTGCATAAAAGTAGTTAAGTAATGAATAAATACTCCAACTTTATTATAAGTGTTTGGGAAGTTTATGACATCACTGAGTTATTCTATATGACATACGACATATGAGAGCTTAATTTTCAGAAACTAATTATCTTAGCCATCGTAGTTATCGGAATGAAACTTTATGGGAAAGTTAAGTTAAAATAAACTTTTGAGATTAATAGTATGGTAGGCGCGCACACTAGATGAGAGGTGCTAATTTCTCAAGAGAGTGTCGCATACTAACGTGGTTGTTACATTAGCCGGTAAGCATTTTAAATACTAGCTAAAGTATTTTTAAACTTTTTTACACTCGGGCTCTGACTCGTTTCCTGTTATTTCTTTTCTATTGTATATATATGTATATATTACAGGTGCTCAGTCACAGGGGCGTCATGCTTAGATTCCTTAGAACGGTTGCGCTGTAGCTTATGTTGCAGTTGCAGGTCATTGCTTAAACGACCTCGTTGTTGACTCTACTCTTATTTTAGTTTTGATTAGTTAGGGCATGTGTCGCCCGTTTCCCTGTTCAGTTGGATTTGTCAAAGATTAATGTTCATTTACTTTCAGTATTCGATACTCTTTGGGATTTAATTCTTGTCAGGATGATTGCATTTATAGTTTTTTTTAAACTTGGTATTGGATTATTTGAATGGTTCAACTCTTGTGTGTTAATTGTCGTCCTCAATAATTATTTGAATTCTAAATCTGTTAATTATCAAAAAGGTTTTCATATATGGATTTTATAAAAATGGAAATAAGGTTCAAAATTGTTTTGTCATTTAGCTTAATTATATAGGGTGTTTAAATTGGAAATTTTATTTAGCGACAGTGATGCTAAGAATGAACAAACCGTTCACCTTGATTTTAATTTAATAAAGGATTGATCACTCGATATTTAATTTGGCGGGGTGTCACAATAAAAACAAAAGATAAATATAGGCATGTGCTTAAACTACAATTAACAAAAACGGTAAAAACTATAGATTGAGAATAACATCCCTCACCTTGGGTTAATTAGTATAAATGGTCACATGAGAAGAGAAGTTTATCATGATTAAATCTCATTTTCACAATTAATTAAATCTAGAGTTTTTACCCCCTAAATTGTCATAAAAGCTTAATTGATTTTGGCGTCAAATATCTATGAGATTACACACGCAATGTCGTAAATACGGTGCATGCATGATATATATTGTTAAATATCCTAGGCATAAAATCAAGAACAACCTAACCCATTTAAACTCATAAAACCCATCACCAAAGCAAAGCAATCCATTAACCCAATGTGAATTAAATCAATCTCAACCTAAACTAAGTTAGATACAAATCATAATGAAATGGCATGAAAGTAATAAATAAGCATCTAAAACTAATTGAATATGTAAGTAAACTTATTTACAAAGCACAAAACAAAAAAAGAAAGCTTTAATTAAAGGAGGAAGAAGATGAATAGTAACTTACAAACCCACAAGAGTGAAACCCTAGAAGAGAGAAGCTCCCACTCAAATCCCCCCTCTCTAACCTAAAAATGGAATTAAAACTACATATCTTACAAATTACCATAAAACCAACTTATATAATAAGTTGGTAAAAATAAATGAAAAGGAAAACAAAAGGGGGAAGCGTAAAATATCTTATGGGCCCAGTCTAGGGGGTATATATTAAGGCCACTGACTTCTTTCGTAGGTAATATTAGAATGGTCATTTGACCGCAGTCTGGGGGTCGATCGATCGGTGCTCTGTTTCAGGAAGCCCTTTGGTTAATCAAAACGGGAATGACTGCATATACGGGAATAGTCATAACTTCATCATCCGAACTCGAAACGATGAGCCGTTTGTGGCCACTCAAAGCTAAATCAACAAATTACGCTTCCATGGATATCCGCTGGTCGGGACATGAAATTGCCCTTGAGGTCAAATGATAGAACTTCCTTGAAATGCAACCACTTTCTCTGTTAAGCAATTAAATACCTACAAAAGCTAACATAGACCATGCAAAGTGCGCACACACACACACACACATACACACACACACACACACACACACACACACATATATATATATATGTGTGTATTCTCAAAATCGAGGTTATACAGTATATGAGCGTAAATGTAGGAGTTAACGGAGACAACAGTGTTAGAATGCATAAAGATAACGGGTGCTAATAAACAATATTCATGACGTATCAAAAGACCCTCCGACTCTCTCCCATACCGACTGCACTCAATGAGTTGAAATTGGCGGTACCATTTACAGTGGCAGTGCTAGGGAGATTATTGCGCCACGACGATCTTCGCAACATTAACTACCTGGAAAATTGTAGTGGCGTCCCCTACTGCTGTCATCGTTCCTCGAATAGTCTACGACTTCGGCTGGGTCTCTCCTCCTGCAGTCCTCTTAATAGCCCCCGCTGGTTGTCCTCCATTGTTTGACATAGGCAACCCAACCGAACTCTTATAAGATTCACGTTAATTATACGCAATAGTAGAGAACGTAAATCGCAATAGGAATCGACAATCCTAAGCATAGGGCTCTATATCAAAGAAAAACAACACTGAAAATGCAGTAAGTCAGCACAGATCTGAAGGACACTAAACCCGTTGCTCGAATACCATCTTTGACACCTCGCTCATCAAATAATGGGTGGTCAACCCTCTACTAAAATAAAACAGGAGTCTCAAATGGCTCATTCTTAGTATCATTATCGAAAACCAATTAATTACTAACCACCTATTATTTAATTAATCTGTGTGTCAATTTTAAACTTTAAATAAATTATCGTAAGTGAAACCATTTACCAAAACCCTTCCAGATAAGTAAGTAAATCCACAATCACATAATTAAATCTGAATACTGGAATATGATAAAATGCATTAACTGAATAAATCATCGGTTTACAACCCAATACAACTAAATTAAGTAAAACTTAAATAAAACTGACATTGGGTGACATGTCCAGATAATAACTCACTGAATCCTATTTAGAATCTCAATGATTGAAAATGACTAAATAATTCCTGCAACACTCCACAACTGTCGCAACTCCGATAACCTGAAAATGATAATCATGCTTGGCGTCCCTGCGGCTGGACGCCTAAAAGTTTTTGAAAATAATTTTCATATGGGTCAGAGCCCAAAACCTTTTGAAAGTATTTTGCAAGTGATTAAAGAAAATAAATAAATATGTGTGCATTCTTCCATATTTACATTGGTGTCGCATCCGTAGTGCGCACCTAACATAAGCCTTTTAACACCTAGTTATGCTATCCCGCCTAACTAGTCTCCATTATCCTTAAGTCCATACGCTACCCTATGTCACACGTATTTTATAATTAATTTTTCCATTCATTTAATAATTTTAATTCTTAATTATAATTAATCAATTCATGTCAAATAACTTTCAATAATTATAATTCTCATTTATACTTTATCGATTCATTCCAAATAACTTTCACTAGATTAATATTCACACTTTAATATCTCATACCTATATATATTTTTCTTCACACATATATACGTAATCCATTATCACATCAAGCATACATATATATCACTCGATATATACGTATAACTGTCGTCCCTCAGAGTAATAACTTACTGGATGCGAATCTCTAAAATACTATCATGCACTAGGACATACACGCATTATCTCGGGCTACTGAGTCTGACTCTCGCACCAGGTCAATAAATCATAAATGTATTGGAGTCGGACATAGTCCTGAGATAGTGAGTCATAACCATACCAAAATTACCTTACTTTGATTCCAACCTCACAAGGGCATGCATGGCGCTATAACTTGGGGTCGATACTTAGCATGTTATTTTTTGCCTGGGAAGATCATCCATATTGTGCAACCTTCGTTGATAGCACTAGAGTCGTATGCTCATACAATTATATCATGCACACAGATATAAAGATATATATACTATCTCTATACCCATACATATATTCTCAATAATTTCGGCTAACCGTGCTTACTACTCGTAGCACTAACCCAACATTTCTGAATATCATTTTCATTCTCAATTACTTAGTTATCCGGTTAATTAATTAATTGATTCTCATAATATTAATTTTGAACACGTACAACTCTCAATCAGCGCGCATCCCTCTTTCTTCGAATTTTCCATGATAAATTCATTAATAAATCCACGAGTATATTTCACCCAAAATACTCTAATTTTTGTTTTGGATAAAATTTCCAATTAACCTAAGCCATAATATCAATTCATATAATTTTTCAGAAGTCCTAAATTATCCCTGATCATCATAATCTAGTTTTCGAATTTAAATTAAGGAAATTTTTCATCAAATAATCCAACATGTACATAATAGGGCAGCCGAACCAGTTCAGCTTGAGGGCGAACCAGTTCGCCCCTACAGACTACAACAGTGTGTCCCAAATTCGTTGTTAAGAAAGTTCAACCCCAAATCCATAAGTCTTAACATCATATCATTCAATAAAATTCAATTACTAACAATTCAAAACATGGAATCGATTTATTTTTAACATATATTTCTCTACATATGATCACTTTATGGACTTTAAAATAATTATGTACATATGATAAAAGCCTCCTTATCTCATAACAATTTATCAATTTCAATCTTCAAAGTTCATAATCCATCTATCAATATGGGATTCAAATTCCAAATTTCAATCTTAAATAATCACATATATTTTTCGGAAATCATTTGTCGAAAACTCCATTTGTGTATGAATTCCACCCAAAAATCAATTTCCAATCATGATATGAATTAAAATTGAACACATAAATAAATAACAAGATAATCACTTGCCTTAAGATTCGTAGTGTCTGATTTTTATCGAAAAGTTCATTCCTTTCTTCTTTAATTTGATTCTTTCTACGATTTTCCTTTAGCTTTTCTTTAGACTCTTGAGTTTTTCTTCTCTTTTATCTTCACTTTCTCTCTAACCTTTTGTTTTACAGAATGAAACCTTTTGTATTTGTAAAATGATTGTTTATTTCCCTTAAACCCTTAATTTTATAACATCAATCCCGAAAATGTCTCTTCATATTCCATTAACAAGACTAAAATGCCCATATACTAGTCCCGACCAGTCTAAAAAGTAACCGAGACCCAAACACTACCCCCAGATACTTAATTTTGACTATTTTCGGATCAATCGTACACTCTAAGTCACCATCCGAGTCACCCATCATCAATTTACCATCTTATTCCCAACACAACCCCACACGTATGTCCCGAATAAGATACTATTAACCCATCGCTTTTACTCACTTACGATGTAATAAAAATAATGCAATTTCATTTACTTATCACACAAGTAAATGTAATAACATATAAATATTAATCCATTTCTCACTAATTAATATTTATTTAAATTCACTTTATTTTTTGCAATTAAATTAAAAATACACAGGTATCACACAAGTATGTTAGGGTTTTCTTTAGGATTTTACATTTTGTACTTCGGTTGAGAGAGAGAGAGAGAACAAGTATGCTACGGCTTGAGAGAGAGAACATATATGTTAGCCTTTTATTTTTTTTAGGCTTTTGTTTTTGGGGTTTGGTGTTCTGAACAGGTATGTTTGCTCCATTTTTTTTAAAGGGTATAACAAAACGATGTAGTTGTGTATCCCCCCTCCCAGAAAAAAAAACGTTTTAAAATGCGTCTTAACTTAAAAAAATGCGTTTTTTCACGCCTTATCCCCAAAAAATATTGACCACGCCTTAATACACGCATATAGCCAAAACTTGATGTATCTAAAAAGCCCCACGCCTAGGGGCTCCCTAAGCACGTTTTTTAGAACACTGTATAGCATTATTGCCTTAGTAGATAATGGTGCAGATATGAACTTTACCCTTATCTGCTAAATATATTTAAAAAAATTTACAAATATAGTTTTGACTACATTATTTTAAAAAGTATAAATTAAAAATACATTTTTTAAAATAATATACTCACTAAGCTAACAACTTATTATAATATATAACTAAAATTGACAACATAACCCATTGTCGATATTTGGTGTTTCCTTACGATGCCACGCGTACAATTTTAATGATCGTCTCATACCCAAAATATTGTTCCATTTCCCTTATCTCAACACGATTGTCTAATTCCCTCATGTTCACCTTCCACTTTTCATTGTATTTCTTTAAATTGTTACCATCTCTATTTTGCTTGACTTTTCACTTACCCTACTATACCAATAAATTTTAGCTATCTTTTTCTCTACCTAATCCCTATTTAAACCCACACATTAATCCTATATAGTCAAAGGTTCCACTCTCTCTCCAATCTAAGTATCTCTATGATTAAATTCTTGACTTTTTTTCATAACGTCTCTTCACTTGTGCATTTTCGTATGCTCTTCTAAAGTTGGCTTAACAACCTCATTCTCTGTCTAATTATATATGTATGTATGTATCTCAAGTACTTTAGAGAATGTATGAGGTCTTGGCATTTCACCTTTGACAATCTGAATATATACAACTCTGCAACTCGTTTGAAATTTCTTGCATTGTTATTTTAATGGTTGTTAATGCGCTACAAAATTGTAGAGATGTTTTTTAATTTAGAACCGTATCATGTCTCCTTTGAAATCCAAGTTTCTCTTATCATTTCTGTAAGTTTGATTCTCGAGCAACTTGATAATGCTTTATCCTAATGTTAATGAGACCTACTTTATAATGTAATATTTTCTACCTATTTTTATTGTTTTTATTTTTTCTTTTATTATACTTTTATTATGTCAAAATCTGCAATTGCTAATGCATATAAAATGTGTGTATTATTGACGACATTTGGAGTGAAAGGAAAAAACAGAAATATAAGGTAACAAACGATGAAAGGGTCTGTAAAGGTTGCTTATAATTCTTAAAAAAAAGGATTGTATATGATTAAACAATTTCAAGCAGTTAATTTTGTGGGGCATTGCACTTTTCATCTATACGCTTTTAATTTATTCCAATGTTATCGTTTTGTTTTTTAACTTTTACTCAAACAGTGGCATATCATATATGGCTTATCTATAAGATTGTGAAGAATCCAACCACAACCTTTATTGGTCTAAAAACCATAAATATTCGATTTTGGATTCGTGTTATTTTTCTATTATTTAATTTTTTTAATTTAATCTGTAATATGTGAAAGTCATTAAGCTAACTTGTAGTAAAGCTTCATATTAGCATAATTTTTTTTTATAAATTATGATTATTTTAATCTTTATTTATTTGTTATGTGGTAAATTCTATAAAAATAATACTTTAAAAATGGAATGATATATAGGTAATTTACCACATTTATATATCAAAATAGCATAATAATACTAATACAATACTCGCCGACCAATCGCGCGAATTGCATTCTAATTTTACTTATAAAAGTCAAATCTAGACTAAGATATATCTGGAATTGCCCTTTACTAAAATAGATAACAACACTTCATACAAACGACATTTTTCCAGATTCAGTTGGCAAAGTCATAATCAAAATTAGACCACAACATTGAATGCCATAGCCCCACACTAGCCAATAGTTTCACACTTATTTTCATCTCCCTCTATACCCATCTCCTCTTATTTATTTACTTCACAAGCTACCTATCCAATCAAACACTTTTTTAGCACTCAAATCACGCCTCCACGTTGTCTCTCTCCTCTCCTCGCACATTACATACATAAACATGAATGATCATAATTTGTAACTCACTCAATAATTCAACCAAATGGCAACAAGTATTGGCTTCGGATCCTTACGCCAAAGCTTCGCAAAACGAGGGAGAGAAAAATTGTTATCGAGAAAAGAATACTCCGACCTAGGATTTGACAGATCTTATTTTGGCAACGATGAGGTTCAATTTAGTTTGTTCCGTAAGACCGGTGATAAATTTGTGAAGTTTTGGAGTGATGTGCAAGGTACGGCTGTTAAGGCATATAAAATGGGGAAATCGGATCGGAGAAAGGTGATTTTCGCAGTTAAGACGTACGATAATGTAGTCGTTAATTCGTACGCCTTAGCAGACGTACGATAATGTTAATGAGAGGTACGATAATCCTTTCTACTTTATAATGCAGTTGCTAATTCATATAAAATGTGTATATTATTGACGACATTTGGAGTGAAAAGAAAAAATAGAAATGTAAGGTAACAAGTGATAAAAGGGTCTTTAAAGATTGCTTATAATTCTTTAAAAAAAGGATTGTATATGATTAAACAATTATATATTAAAATAGAATAAAAATAATATACACGCCCTTTATTAAAATAGATAACAACACTTCAAACAAACGACATTTTTCCAGATTCAGTTTGCAAAGTCATAATCAAAATTATACCACAACATTGAATACCATAGGCCCACACTAGCCAATAGTTTCACACTTATTTTCAATTTATTTACTTCACAACCTACCTATCCAAATTCCAATGAGACACTTTTTAGCACTCAAATCACGCAGGGGCGGATCCAGAAACATTTGTTAAGGTGGGCGAAGGGTCCAAAAAAATAACTATAATAGCAAAAACCATTCAACTAGTATAAGAAAAAATATTATACAAAAACGGTGTTCAAAATTTAATCAGAATAACACCACAAGAAGGGTTGTTATCATCTACATATAACTTATCGACAAAAAAACTATAATAGCTAAAACCATTAAACTAGCTCCTTCCCAATGTCATGGGGATATACTTTAACTACTCTTTCATGCATAACTTAACACTCCAATAATTTATGGGTTACTAATTAAGCCGAGAAATCTATTAAAGTTATAACACAAGTGCTAGAGAAGGGACAAAAATGGAGCAAGTTGCACAAAGGAACATACTACAATGTCTGGCTTGGATGGTTTGGCCAAAAGACTTCCCAACCTATTTGTAGGCATCCACATCCTCAATGGATGGTGGAGATCAAAATACATGAGTAGTCTGGATTAATTCTCCAGAATAGTCCCACGTCCTTGTAGGAACATTTTAGAACACTACATACTTTTTTATAATTCTTGATTATTCCATTCATAAACTCTAGATTATTCTAGCAAATCCTACAATATTTCATAACATATTACACAATAGTAGATAATTGTGACACCCCGTCTAATTAAATACCGGGTAGTTACTCCTTTATTCAAATTAATAAAAAATGTCAAGTTGGTTCAGTTCATAGCATCACTGTCGAAAACATTTTTAAACAATTACTAGCCACCTAATATTAGATGACAATTTTAATTAAATTAGATTAACATGCAACCAATTTAAATTATGAAGTAATGAAACCACAGTCACATCACAAGCACAATAGAGTATTAATGAAAGTAAAAAGAATTTGGAGGAACACTCCTCTGAATAATCCGAATGCTGAATAAAACCAAATACAAAGTCTGAATCACTAATTAATTTGATCCCAAAACTGAATTAAAACCGAGTAATTAAGACGTCTCTAAAAGAAAGGGGCGACATGCCCTACAGATGAATAAATCAAAAATGGAATCAATGTAGAGAGTGGAGGTGTCTACTATCGAGATCCTATAACTTCCACAGCAACTACCGCATGTCACTAGAATGGAACTCCTAGGCTTGGAGTCCCTGTGGCTGGGCACCTAAAAGGTTTTTACAAGAAAAATAGATTTGAAAGAAAACGGGTCAGAGCCCGATGTGAAAACAGTTTAAAATATAGCAAGTGTTTAATAACAATAAACAGTGAATATAAAATACATGTTAGTTACGTGCACTCACATGAGTTCCTCACCTCTCAACTATATGTGCACTTCTAACGTATCCGTAACCCATCCTAGTTATGTCACTACCTAACTAGTCCAATTCACAAACTGACTTTACTATACAATTTAAGGTTCAATACAGACATCTTAATATAAACTGAGAGTCTTACTTTTTATTTCTTTTCCCAGATTCACTTATGATAATTACTATAAATTTCCCATTTTTGACTCTACTAAAAATGTTACAAGTATTCACATTCATACTTTAATAAAAATCCGTTTCAATTACCAGTATATTAATCTCATCATAAATATATAATAAGGGCACTCCTAGGCTAAGCTGCGGTGCACACATACATTGCTATCGAATCCCGGTACATCACATACGTAAGGACCACGTATTCTGAATCTCTTGGGAACCGTTTCAATAAGCAACAATCACACATAATGGAAGCGAACATAGTTCACATACCCATGGGTCACGCACATACCTACGTTCCCATGGTTAGCTGACTTATTAACTCAACAATAAGTCATTCACAGCCCTATGTCCTTAAGGTACCAATTTAAATCCACCCGTAGGCACACAAAGATTAGATGGCTCTGTTCGAAAGCCAACCTACCGTGATAGCAAGTATGGTAGGTATGCTATACACATATAAGTCCGTATACTAAGCATTCACACATCTTAGATATCTTATAATATTAAAAGAGGTATATTTTACATCTCCATACCGTTATTTGATTTGTACATTTTTAAGTTTCCGGGTAATATACAATATAGACCGCCGACACCTCTCACGTTGAAATTTTAGGTTCTTAAAACCTAACCCGTAAAGATTACAAAGTCTTTTATATAATTCCACAAAATTTAATCCTAATCATATTCCGGTCTCACAAACATACCTACTAATCTTCCTCAAATATAAGAGTAGTTACAAAGTTCCCAACACTAATTCTCTAGAGTTGAAATTATTAAAGTTCAACAAAACGAAAGAATAACACTCATAAATAAGCCTACGTGAAGTTCGAAACAAAAATTGGTCGTAAAAGGTCATTCTGTGAACTCGTTAGAAATCTTGTTCGAAACGAGCTGGTTCGAACGAGTGTCGTTTGAACGAAGGCTTCGAACGAACTCGTTAGAAGGGCTACTGGAATCTCGTTAGAAGTATCGTTCAAACGAGCTCGTTTGAATGACCTGGGCTGGTCTTCTAACGAAAAATCTGAGAGTGCCCAGATTTCTCCAACTTCGTTTTTTTCCAAATTTTCTCTTCTCCAAATCCATCCTAAATCCATACTAATTAAATTTTAAGGCTTCCCAAACTACACTAAGTCACCCTAGATCACTTCTTAACATATTTTTGGGGTCAAATCCTTCTAATCAACATGTAATATCCATAAATCCCCAAATTTTGCCACTAACCCTATTTGCATGAACCCAGAATTTAATTGAACAATAAATCTCCTTTATAATCTATTTTTAAATCATCAAAGGCTATGTTTTGAGAGTCGAATTCGTCTATAATCAAGTCTACATGCAATCCATAACCAAAGTTTTAAGTTCCACAACAATTCTATTTGGTTTGTTTCAAATCTTTCAAAACAATTAGCAAGTTCTACACTAAACATGGAGGAAATATCCATTGAAACTAATAAAATCAAATCACTTGCCTTAAGTTTGATCTTCTGATTCATTGTTGATGATTAAAGGCTGATTCCCTCTTCTTTCCGGTCACATTTCTGTAACAACCCGTCCTTTTGGAGACAATTAAATTCCATTATTAAGTATAAATTGGAATTTGGAGATTTTCCCTAAATAGTAATTTTTGGGATTTTCGAGGATTAAATGATTTTCGAGGATGTTGTGATTATTTTTGGGACTATATATGTCGAAATATTTTAATTATATGTTGTCGTTGAGTAAAGCGATACGAGGTAAGATTTTTAATTGAAAAACCCGCATTTATTTATTTTGGGATGGAATAGTGATTTGCGGTCAAGTACCTCGGATGGGAATTTCGACTGCGCCATGATTCTCGGAATGGCCGAGATAGTCGAAAAAGAGTGTCCGATTGTCGAAACTGAGTTTCGGGTAATTTTAGAGGTAAAAGTAACTCGTAAATGGGTAAACGAGTCGTTTTTGGGTTTTAAAGGGTATAACCCCTTTTTCTTTCTTTATAAAGAGAAGGAGAGGGAGAAAAGAGAAAGAAAGAAAAAAAAGAGAGAGAAGAGAGAGAGGAAGGAGAAAAGAGGGAACTCCGGCCAAAGTCCGCGGGATTCAGCTCGAGGTCATCGGATTTCATCCTCCAGGCGAGTGTTTACTTGCTTTATTTCATTTTGTGCAATTATCTCATATCACATTTGGTATAAACATGATTTTAGGGTTAGAACCCTTAAAATAAAATTGGTAAAAGTTGGATATGAGTTTACAAATTGATGAAATGTAAACTCGTAATGATTTCTAGTATTAAGATCATGTTAATGGAGTATAAAATGGAATTGAAATGGGAGAAATACCAAAAACTAGGTTTTAAGGATTTAGGGTTCAAATCCAATAGATATGGGTTAATACCCCAAATTAATTGTTGTGTTGGTTATAAAACCTAGATTAGATGTTTATTGAGTTGTTGGATGAGCTTATAAACAACAAAAATGGAGAATAATGGAGGTTTGGAAAATTTTTGAAGATGATGAATAGTGGCCTGCGTGTTAACCGAATCGATTCGGACTGATGCGAATCGATTCGGCTCTTGGTTAAAAAATCAAATTTGTAGATCTCTTCGACGCGGTCGCGTGGGCGCTGACCGCATATTTTTCTGATTTTTTTTGGATTTATAGTGATTTTTCTATGGAAAGCTGTCCGAGATTGAAATCATTAGTTGTAACTTATTGGAGATAAATATTAGGGGTTCTTAAAAAGGATTTTTAGGACCTCTAAAGAATTTGAGGAGATATTAAAACTTTGGGTTTGTTGGAATAAATCCGAGTTATAATGTAAATGGTGAGTTGATTAAATTTTGGGTATTGGGTTATATATAAAAACCCTAAGCAGATTTGGGAATTTCGGACCAGCCGAATCGATTCGGACAGGCCGAATCGATTCGGTAAGAGACAGTTTGAAAGTACAATCATTTTGAATCAATTCGGACAGGGCGAATAGATTCGGTGGCCAGCGAATCGATTCGGGCAGGCCGAATCGATTCGGTCCTGGCACAATTTTGAGGTTTTCTACTTTTAAGTTTAGAGATACTTAAATTCTGGTTTTGGAGATTATTATAGGAGTTTCTACATGGAATATTAGGACTCCTAGATGATGATTTGAGGAGGTTAAGAAAACCTCGGATTAATTTAGAGTGTGATCCGGGGTATGGAGTTAATTAATGTTTTGGGATAAGAGACATTCGGGTTGATGTATAAGTCCTTAAATAAAATTAAGGTATTTTGTTAGCTATCAAAGTAAGAATATACTTTGGGTTTAGTATTATGCATATATGAATGCATGATTATGATTCGTTGAGAGAATCTTTGGGATTATTGGTCATCGATAGATGGTTTGGCAAATATGGCCATTTTTACATATTCAGGTAGGAATATATGGTATATATATATATATATATATATATATATACTATGTGATTAAAGTATATATATGAATTAAGAGAAATGACTTTTGAAAATGTAAATATAAATGTTTTCAAAAAGGAAAGATAAATGATTTTCTTAAGTAATAAAATATGGATACACACCTCTCTAAATCGCTATCATAAGGGAAGTTGCGTGCGTATGGTGAAGCCCCCTGACAAATTAACGCAGGGTGGATATAGTCCTATAGGCCATATGAGCGTTTGTTGTATTTTTCTGCGCTGGTTAGGAGATTCCGGGTGTGGTCTTGACTATCCCGCAGGCATATGGCCGCTTCCCGACGTCTTGCGATGTAGGATCCCAGGTTGTCTTGATGATAGGCCCTGGAAAATGATAGCCATTTAGGGGCGCGCACAGTGGGGAAACCCGGACGGGCGGTCTTAGAACGCGTTATATATTAAAGCAATTCATGATAATGGATTGGCTTTAATTACATTTCCTGTATATAGGAAGGGAAATGGGATAAAGGTTTGGCTTAGGTAACACTCCCGGATGGAAGAAGGGATGTGGAAGCATATGATATGATCAAAGCATTTTTATGATAATGAAAATGTCTTTGAATACATTTCCTGAGTATAAAAAGGGAAATGGGATGATATAAAACGGAAAAGCATTTTTATGATAATAAAACTGGCTTTTTAAAAAGAGATATGATTTGTTAAAGCAATTCATGATAATGAATTGGCTTTTATATTTACATTTCCGGAGTATAAAAGGGAAATGGGAAGTTTTGAGAAAAATGAAAGTATTGATAAATACTTGATATATGAATTCTCAGTCCGGGAGATAGATCCGGATGATTATGGAAATATGTATATATAAATGGATGAATCGAGTACCGAGGGTCTAATGGATCCCGATGATCGACCTTGCCACATAGTAGTGTATCGGGGGGTTCCTTGTTTGGATTTCGCTTTGCGAGACACCCCACGCACGAATATGGCAATGTGTTGAGACTAGGGAGAAGTTTAATCCTTAATGCTCTAATATTATAAATGCTTATGGTATATATTTATATATATCTTTATGTACTGAGGGACTGGCGGATCTCGACGATCGACCGTGCCGCGTAGTAGTGTATCGAGGGGGTTCCTTGTTTGGATTTCGCTTCGCGAGACACCCCACGCATGAACATGGCATAGCGTTGAGACTGGGGTGAAGTTTAGCCCTTAGTACATTGCTTGGACTATCTAGGATTGATAGTGGGTTGGTGATAGACTAGTTTAGCAGGATAGCTTTACTAGGATGTTTAGAGGGATGCGTTAGGAGTGCACTATTAGTGGAGAGGTGAGGGGTATCTCATGGGAGTGCGATACCAAACTTAAATATGAGATAAAACTTTTTTCTAAAAATAAAGAATTTATGCACTTGCAAAATATTTTCAAAATTCGGGCTCTGACCCGTTTATCTACTTTCCTTTCTTTCTATATATTATATATATATATAGGTGTCCAGACACAGGGACGCCTGGATGGAAACTTCTTTCGAGTCAGACGTCTGCTGCAGCAGCTGTGGATGCTTGCGGGTTCTTGGTAGACGCTTCTTTTCTTGTACTCTAGATAGGAGGTATTGTACAAACATTCGGGCCAATGGTCCAACTGATTTTATTTATTCTTCGCACGATATTCGATATGGTTGTATAATTTGAACCGAGTGTTCGGTTATTTTAGTTCATTTTATTTTCCTTTTAATTTCATTTACGCATTAAATTATGGATGTTTTATTTTAATCGTTAAAAAGAGTAGTTAAGTACAAGTTTTTAACGCTCGCCTAATAGGATATTAGTCATTAAATGGATTTTCGACAGTGATGCTAAGAATGATCCATATGTGACTCCTGTTTTAATTTGATATAGGAGTGATCGCCCGGTATCCCATTAGGCGGGTTGTTACAGATGGTATCAGAGCATCAGATTCTAGTGTCCTTAGGAATCTGTGCGAACGTACTACGCTTTCAGCGTTGCTCTCATTTGTTATAGAGCCCCAGGATTAGGATTGTTGATTTCTCTTATGAGATTTCGTTCACCTGCTATGTTAGAAGATTATAGTAATCTTTTGCGCGCTCGTTTGAGAATCGTGTGCGGAGCTTGGATGGTAGCAGGAGGCGGGGCTTAGCTGTAGAAGTTGGGGACTAGGACCGCCGTAGGGGTCACTCCCTTGTGGCAATTGTTAAGGATTTTAGATGTGAATACTACATAATAGTAGTTATGAGTTTTACCTCGGAAGGAGGTATAATTGTTGTGGCTAGATAAAGTCACGGTATTAGTTAGCCCTAGACTCGTGTGTGTAATTTGAGCTTTGTGGCGGTCACGATAACATAATATCTTGTATGTTTATGTGTTTTCCGCGATAGCGGAATTTTATTTTCCTTCATTTGCCATAAAGGCGGGTGTTGATATATTGTATACATATATATCTGGTTTGGGATACTCGTTATATATGTTTATACGAGTATGGTATTAAGGTGATTATATAATGTTATTGGTATTTTCGGAGAGATAGCAGGCTAAGAATGGCAAATCTATCGTGTCCATGGTTCCTGGAGGGAACGGGTTATTGTTGCGGTGTCTCACCTAGATATAGGTTGAGTTCACCTTATTTATTGTGGGATACGAAACTTCGATGAGTAGAGGTTTCATTATCATGATTTTTGTTTGTGGCGACCTTCTATATATGATTTAAGGCCGCAGGATTTTTTTTGAGCTGAAGATAAAGCTCATTACTGTTTGCGTAAGGACTTAAAAATGAGTGCGAGCGCAGGGTGGTATGACTCTTAGTTAGAGATAGGAATTCAGACCACCTTTTTTATTGGATTAGGGGATAGGGATATCCCGGTTGCATGTTGAAATGACGGAACTCCATAACCAACGAAGTCAAGGGTTAATGTGTGGAGGGGTTCCTTGTTTGGATTTCGCTTTGCGAGACACTCCACGCATGACTCTTAACGGCGTCGGGAGTGGGGAGCTGTTATGAGATGCAAGGATGTTGATTTTGTGGAAAGGTCTTATAGTGTGGATGAACCACTATAGGCTATGAGCCACATGATGATGATTTACTTTTGGAGATATTGTGCTATGGAAAAGCACTAAAGTGGTCCCCTCGCCACAAGTGGGTGGGTGAGGTTGGACTTAGAGAAATTGATTTGAGGATAATAACCAGCCTTAATGAAAAGGCAGATCTTGAGGAGATAAATTTTGGGTATTATGTTCGTGACACTTTTTATAGAAAGTGGGCACTTCGATTGGTTAGGTTTCCTTCCGTATGGGCGGAAGGATATGATAGTAGAAATGCGTTCGTAGTTTAGCGTAGGCAGTATTTAGGACGTCCCGCTGGTGTGCCTTAGGTCGCTATATCTCGATGACCGACTACGCGAGGGAGTAGTGTAACGGGAGGGTTCCTTGTTTGGATTTCGCCTTGGCTAGACGTCCCACGCACGAAACTGAGCAAATGTCGGGAGTTGAGAGAGGCCTTGGGCACTAGGGACATACTTAGGATTATATTCGTTCCGCGTAGGTAGGATATCGCATAGACCGTAGTATTATTTAAGATGTAAGTTTAGTAGAGTTAGTGGCGCTGAGGTTAAGAGAATTAATTTCGTGGGTTAGGAGGACCCATGTGTGAGTATTACATCGAGGAAAGGAGACCCTTATTGGGAGAGAGTGTTACGTGTCAGAATTTCACTGAGGATGTGCAGATGTGCACAGGTTAGAAAGGTGTATGGGCACCTTAGTAAGTTGGTTTATATACCGTCTGTAATAGAAGGGGCGTAGTATGTAAATTTGAAGTTTATGCCATGAGACACTAGTAATGATGAGCGCTATGTGATGCTATTAAAATCACTTTACGCCCGTGGTAGTCGTATGGTACATGGTTGGGAACCATTGGGTTAGTGTCATTCCCTTGAGGTATTAGGATTTGGAGTGATCCTAGGTTTGGCGGTGTAGGTTGTATCTGAATTTCGAGGACGAAATTCCGTTGTAAGGGGGGGAGTACGTAACAACCCGTCCTTTTGGAGACAATTAAATTCCATTATTAAGTATAAATTGGAATTTGGAGATTTTCCCTAAATAGTAATTTTTGGGATTTTCGAGGATTAAATGATTTTCGAGGGATGTTGTGATTATTTTTGGGACTATATATGTCGAAATATTTTAATTATATGTCTTCGTTGAGTAAAGCGATACGAGGTAAGATTTTTAATTGAAAAACCCGCATTTATTTATTTTGGGATGGAATAGTGATTTGCGGTCAAGTACCTCGGATGGGAATTTCGACTGCGCCATGATTCTCGGAATGGCCGAGATAGTCGAAAAAGAGTGTCCGATTGTCGAAACTGAGTTTCGGGTAATTTTAGAGGTAAAAGTAACTCGTAAATGGGTAAACGAGTCGTTTTTGGGTTTTAAAGGGTATAACCCCTTTTTCTTTCTTTATAAAGAGAAGGAGAGGGAGAAAAGAGAAAGAAAGAAAGAAAAGAGAGAGAAGAGAGAGAGGAAGGAGAAAAGAGGGAACTCCGGCCAAACTCCGCGGGATTCAGCTCGAGGTCGTCGGATTTCATCCTCCAGGCAAGTGTTTACTTGCTTTATTTCATTTTGTGCAATTATCTCATATCACATTTGGTATAAACATGATTTTAGGGTTAGAACCCTTAAAATAAAATTGGTAAAAGTTGGATATGAGTTTACAAATTGATGAAATGTAAACTCTTAATGATTTCTAGTATTAAGATCATGTTAATGGAGTATAAAATGGAATTGAAATGGGAGAAATACCAAAAACTAGGTTTTAAGGATTTAGGGTTCAAATCCAAGAGATATGGGTTAATACCCCAAATTAATTGTTGTGTTGGTTATAAAACCTAGATTAGATGTTTATTGAGTTGTTGGATGAGCTTATAAACAACAAAAATGGAGAATAATGGAGGTTTGGAAATTTTTTGAAGATGATGAATAGTGGCCTGCGTGTTAACCGAATCGATTCGGACTGATGCGAATCGATTCGGCTCTTGGTTAAAAAATCAAATTTGTAGATCTCTTCGACGCGGTCGCGTGGGCGCTGACCGCATATTTTTCTGATTTTTTTTGGATTTATAGTGATTTTTCTATGGAAAGCTGTCCGAGATTGAAATCATTAGTTGTAACTTATTGGAGATAAATATTAGGGGTTCTTAAAAAGGATTTTTAGGACCTCTAAAGAATTTGAGGAGATATTAAAACTTTGGGTTTGTTGGAATAAATCCGAGTTATAATTTAAATGGTGAGTTGATTAAATTTTGGGTATTGGGTTATATATAAAAACCCTAAGCAGATTTGGGAATTTCGGACCAGCCGAATCCATTCGGACAGGCCGAATCGATTCGGTAAGAGACAGTTTGAAAGTAGAACCATTTCGAATCAATTCGGACAGGGCGAATAGATTCGGTGGCCAGCGAATCGATTCGGGCAGGCCGAATCGATTCGGTCCTGGCAAAATTTTGAGGTTTTCTCCTTTTAAGTTTAGAGATACTTAAATTCTGGTTTTGGAGATTATTATAGGAGTTTCTACATGGAATATTAGGACTCCTAGATGATGATTTGAGGAGGTTAAGAAAACCTCGGATTAATTTAGAGTGTGATCCGGGGTATGGAGTTAATTAATGTTTTGGGATAAGAGACATTCGGGTTGATGTATAAGTCCTTAAATAAAATTAAGGTATTTTGTTAGCTATCAAAGTAAGAATATACTTTGGGTTTAGTATTATGCATATATGAATGCATGATTATGATGCGTTGAGAGAATCTTTGGGATTATTGGTCATCGATAGATGGTTTGGCAAATATGGCCATTTTTACATATTCAGGTAGGAATATATGGTATATATATATATATATATATACACTATGTGATTAAAGTATATATATGAATTAAGAGAAATGACTTTTGAAAATGTAAATATAAATGTTTTCAAAAAGGAAAGATAAATGATTTTCTTAAGTAATAAAATATGGGTACACACCTCTCTAAATCGCTATCATAAGGGAAGTTACGTGCGTATAGTGAAGCCCCCTGACAAATTAACGCAGGGTGGATATAGTCCTATAGGCCATATGAGCGTTTGTTGTATTTTTCTGCGCTGGTTAGGAGATTCCGGGTGTGGTCTTGACTATCCCGCAGGCATATGGCCGCTTCCCGACGTCTTGCGATGTAGGATCCCAGGTTGTCTTGATGATAGGCCCTGGAAAATGATAGCCATTTAGGGGCGCGCACAGTGGGAAAACCCGGACGGGCGGTCTTAGAACGCGTTATATATTAAAGCAATTCATGATAATGGATTAGCTTTAATTACATTTCCTAGATATAGGAAGGGAAATGGGATAAAGGTTTGGCTTAGGTAACACTCCCGGATGGAAGAAGGGATGTGGAAGCATATGATATGATCAAAGAATTTTTATGATAATGAAAATGTCTTTGAATACATTTCCTGAGTATAAAAAGGGAAATGGGATGATATAAAACGGAAAAGCATTTTTATGATAATAAAACTGGCTTTTTAAAAAGGGATATGAGTTGTTAAAGCAATTCATGATAATGAATTGGCTTTTATATTTACATTTCCGGAGTATAAAAGGGAAATGGGAAGTTTTGAGAAAAATGAAAGTATTGATAAATACTTGATATATGAATTCTCAGTCCGGGAGATAGATCCGGATGATTATGGAAATATGTATATATAAATGGATGAATCGAGTACCGAGGGTCTAATGGATCCCGATGATCGACCTTGCCACATAGTAGTGTATCAGGGGGTTCCTTGTTTGGATTTCGCTTTGCGAGACACCCCACGCACGAATATGGCAATGTGTTGAGACTCGGGGGAAGTTTAATCCTTAGTGCTCTAATTTTATAAATGCTTATGGTATATATTTATATATATCTTTATGTACTGAGGGACTGGCGGATCTCGACGATCGACCGTGCCGCGTAGTAGTGTATCGGGGGGTTCCTTGTTTGGATTTCGCTTCGCGAGACACCCCACGCACGAACATGGCATAGCGTTGAGACTGGGGTGAAGTTTAGCCCTTAGTACATTGCTTGGACTATCTAGGATTGATAGTGGGTTGGTGATAGACTAGTTTAGCAGGATAGCTTTACTAGGATGTTTAGAGGGATGCGTTAGGAGTGCACTATTAGTGGAGAGGTGAGGGGTATCTCATGGGAGTGCGATACCAAACTTAAATATGAGATAAAACTTTTTTCTAAAAATAAAGCATTTATGCACTTGCAAAATATTTTCAAAATTCGGGCTCTGACCCGTTTATCTACGAAATTCCATTGTAAGGGGGGGAGTATGTAACAACCCGTCCTTTTGGAGACAATTAAATTCCATTATTAAGTATAAATTGGAATTTGGAGATTTTTCCTAAATAGTAATTTTTGGGATTTTCGAGGATTAAATGATTTTCGAGGGATGTTGTGATTATTTTTGGGACTATATATGTCGAAATATTTTAATTATATGTCGTCGTTGAGTAAAGCGACACGAGGTAAGATTTTTAATTGGAAAACCCGCATTTATTTATTTTGGGATGGAATAGTGATTTGCCGTCAAGTACCTCGGATGGGAATTTAAACTGCGCCATGATTCTCGAAATGGCCGAGATAGTCGAAAAAGAGTGTCCGATTGTCGAAATTGAGTTTCGGGTAATTTTAGAGGTAAAAGTAACTCGTAAATGGGTAAACGAGTCGTTTTTGGGTTTTAAAGGGTATAACCCCTTTTTCTTTCTTTATAAAGAGAAGGAGAGGGAGAAAAGAGAAAGAAATAAAGAAAAGAGAGAGAAGAGAGAGAGGAAGGAGAAAAGAGGGAACTCCGGCCAAACTCCGCGGGATTCAGCTCGAGGTCGTCGGATTTCATCCTCCAGGCAAGTGTTTACTTGCTTTATTTCATTTTGTGCAATTATCTCATATCACATTTGGTATAAACATGATTTTAGGGTTAGAACCCTTAAAATAAAATTGGTAAAAGTTGGATATGAGTTTACAAATTGATGAAATGTAAACTCTTAATGATTTCTAGTATTAAGATCATGTTAATGGAGTATAAAATGGAATTGAAATGGGAGAAATACCAAAAACTAGGTTTTAAGGATTTAGGGTTCAAATCCAAGAGATATGGGTTAATACCCCAAATTAATTGTTGTGTTGGTTATAAAACCTAGATTAGATGTTTATTGAGTTGTTGGATGAGCTTATAAACAACAAAAATGGAGAATAATGGAGGTTTGGAAAATTTTTGAAGATGATGAATAGTGGCCTGCGTGTTAACCGAATCGATTCGGACTGATGCGAATCGATTCGGCTCTTGGTTAAAAAATCAAATTTGTAGATCTCTTCGACGCGGTCGCGTGGGCGCTGACCGCATATTTTTCTGATTTTTTTTGGATTTATAGTGATTTTTCTATGGAAAGCTGTCCGAGATTGAAATCATTAGTTGTAACTTATTGGAGATAAATATTAGGGCTTCTTAAAAAGTATTTTTAGGACCTCTAAAGAATTTGAGGAGATATTAAAACTTTGGGTTTGTTGGAATAAATCCGAGTTATAATTTAAATGGTGAGTTGATTAAATTTTGGGTATTGGGTTATATATAAAAACCCTAAGCAGATTTGGGAATTTCGGACCAGCCGAATCCATTCGGACAGGCCGAATCGATTCGGTAAGAGACAGTTTGAAAGTAGAACCATTTCGAATCAATTCGGACAGGGCGAATAGATTCGGTGGCCAGCGAATCGATTCGGGTAGGCCGAATCGATTCGGTCCTGGCAAAATTTTGAGGTTTTCTACTTTTAAGTTTAGAGATACTTAAATTCTGGTTTTGGAGATTATTATAGGAGTTTCTACATGGAATATTAGGACTCCTAGATGATGATTTGAGGAGGTTAAGAAAACCTCGGATTAATTTAGAGTGTGATCCGGGGTATGGAGTTAATTAATGTTTTGGGATAAGAGACATTCGGGTTGATGTATAAGTCCTTAAATAAAATTAAGGTATTTTGTTAGCTATCAAAGTAAGAATATACTTTGGGTTTAGTATTATGCATATATGAATGCATGATTATGATGCGTTGAGAGAATCTTTGGGATTATTGGTCATCGATAGATGGTTTGGCAAATATGGCCATTTTTACATATTCAGGTAGGAATATATGGTATATATATATATATATATATATATATATATATATATATACTATGTGATTAAAGTATATATATGAATTAAGAGAAATGACTTTTGAAAATGTAAATATAAATGTTTTCAAAAAGGAAAGATAAATGATTTTCTTAAGTAATAAAATATGGGTACACACCTCTTTAAATCGCTATCATAAGGGAAGTTGCGTGCGTATAGTGAAGCCCCCTGACAAATTAACGCAGGGTGGATATAGTCCTATAGGCCATATGAGCGTTTGTTGTATTTTTCTGCGCTGGTTAGGAGATTCCGGGTGTGGTCTTGACTATCCCGCATGCATATGGCCGCTTCCCGACGTCTTGCGATGTAGGATCCCAGGTTGTCTTGATGATAGGCCCTGGAAAATGATAGCCATTTAGGGGCGCGCACAGTGGGAAAACCCGGACGGGCGGTCTTAGAACGCGTTATATATTAAAGCAATTCATGATAATGGATTAGCTTTAATTACATTTCCTGGATATAGGAAGGGAAATGGGATAAAGGTTTGGCTTAGGTAACACTCCCGGATGGAAGAAGGGATGTGGAAGCATATGATATGATCAAAGAATTTTTATGATAATGAAAATGTCTTTGAATACATTTCCTGAGTATAAAAAGGGAAATGGGATGATATAAAACGGAAAAGCATTTTTATGATAATAAAACTGGCTTTTTAAAAAGGGATATGAGTTGTTAAAGCAATTCATGATAATGAATTGGCTTTTATATTTACATTTCCGGAGTATAAAAGGGAAATGGGAAGTTTTGAGAAAAATGAAAGTATTGATAAATACTTGATATATGAATTCTCAGTCCGGGAGATAGATCCGGATGATTATGGAAATATGTATATATAAATGGATGAATCGAGTACCGAGGGTCTAATGGATCCCGATGATCGACCTTGCCACATAGTAGTGTATCAGGGGGTTCCTTGTTTGGATTTCGCTTTGCGAGACACCCCACGCACGAATATGGCAATGTGTTGAGACTCGGGGGAAGTTTAATCCTTAGTGCTCTAATTTTATAAATGCTTATGGTATATATTTATATATATCTTTATGTACTGAGGGACTGGCGGATCTCGACGATCGACCGTGCCGCGTAGTAGTGTATCGGGGGGTTCCTTGTTTGGATTTCGCTTCGCGAGACACCCCACGCACGAACATGGCATAGCGTTGAGACTGGGGTGAAGTTTAGCCCTTAGTACATTGCTTGGACTATCTAGGATTGATAGTGGGTTGGTGATAGACTAGTTTAGCAGGATAGCTTTACTAGGATGTTTAGAGGGATGCGTTAGGAGTGCACTATTAGTGGAGAGGTGAGGGGTATCTCATGGGAGTGCGATACCAAACTTAAATATGAGATAAAACTTTTTTCTAAAAATAAAGCATTTATGCACTTGCAAAATATTTTCAAAATTCGGGCTCTGACCCGTTTATCTACGAAATTCCATTGTAAGGGGGGGAGTATGTAACAACCCGTCCTTTTGGAGACAATTAAATTCCATTATTAAGTATAAATTGGAATTTGGAGATTTTTCCTAAATAGTAATTTTTGGGATTTTCGAGGATTAAATGATTTTCGAGGGATGTTGTGATTATTTTTGGGACTATATATGTCGAAATATTTTAATTATATGTCGCCGTTGAGTAAAGCGACACGAGGTAAGATTTTTAATTGGAAAACCCGCATTTATTTATTTTGGGATGGAATAGTGATTTGCCGTCAAGTACCTCGGATGGGAATTTCGACTGCGCCATGATTCTCGAAATGGCCGAGATAGTCGAAAAAGAGTGTCCGATTGTCGAAATTGAGTTTCGGGTAATTTTAGAGGTAAAAGTAACTCGTAAATGGGTAAACGAGTCGTTTTTGGGTTTTAAAGGGTATAACCCCTTTTTCTTTCTTTATAAAGAGAAGGAGAGGGAGAAAAGAGAAAGAAATAAAGAAAAGAGAGAGAGGAAGGAGAAAAGAGGGAACTCCGGCCAAACTCCGCGGGATTCAGCTCGAGGTCGTCGGATTTCATCCTCCAGGCAAGTGTTTACTTGCTTTATTTCATTTTGTGCAATTATCTCATATCACATTTGGTATAAACATGATTTTAGGGTTAGAACCCTTAAAATAAAATTGGTAAAAGTTGGATATGAGTTTACAAATTGATGAAATGTAAACTCTTAATGATTTCTAGTATTAAGATCATGTTAATGGAGTATAAAATGGAATTGAAATGGGAGAAATACCAAAAACTAGGTTTTAAGGATTTAGGGTTCAAATCCAAGAGACATGGGTTAATTGTAATACCCCGTATTTTCATGCTATATTAATTTGGGGATTTATTAAATTTAATGTGAGTTAATTATTTAATAAAAATCCAAAAATTAATTATGTTATAATTATTAACGTGACGAGAGTTAGTAATTATATGAAGTTTGTTGAATATTACTAATGAGCAAGTAATATATAATTTTGATTATATTGAATGTCATGAGTGAATTAAATGACAATTTCATAAATTTAAGTCGGGACGTGCTCGTGTTGCGTCGGGACTAAATTTTGATAAATAAAAAGTGAATATTTTATAAGTTGTCCATATGGTCATTTTGAGCGCGCCAATGCGTCCGGAAGGGTCGAGATAGTCAGAAAAGTGTACCCGGGGGTTTAGTTTGGGTCTCGGGGCGTTTTTAGGCCTAATTAGTAACCCGGAAGGGCATTTTGGTCATTTTACATTTTTGGGTAATTAAACCCACGAAAATTAGAGGGGTTATATCAGATATTGAGGTTGTCACCTAGGGTTAGAATACATAAAATCTAGAACGGCCATTGGAGAAGAGAGGAGAGAGCTCTCATGGGATTCCAAGGCTCAAAACTCAATGGTTTGCACCGCCGCCACCACCAACGCGTAGATCGTGAGACGGGGAACGCAACCACACCGAATTTGGCACCAAACCAGACCTCTGAAAATCACAGGCAAGTGTTTATCTTGCTTATTTCGTTGATGCATCTTTCATATTAGTTTAGGAGTAATTAGGATGAGTTTTAATGGAAGAAAACCCAATTTGTGATAGGAAAATCCATGTAGAATTGCTTTATATGATGATTCTGGAAACCCTTGCCATGTAGAGGAATTTAACCACGAAATTAAGATGGTTATAAGAAGGAATTTCTGGAGAAAATTGTTAGAAACTTGTTTAAGAAAATTATAGGGCTCTTGTTAATTAGATAAAACTTTGGGTTGATAATCCATGTTTAAATGATAGAAATACACATGCCTTACGTTGGAAATATCTGGTATATTGATATAATGTTAGTAGTAGAATTTTGGGACATTTGGGATTGGAAAATATGGATTTGAATGAAGATAGGTGGTAGAACCCGTAACTGCAATTCTGCAGAAATCGAAATACCTGCTTGATCGATCGATCGAGCCTAGAGCTTCGATCAATCGAAGGCTCGATCGATTGAGCCCCAAACCTCGATCGATCGACCCCTCCTGGCAGACTCCTATTTCCCTTGTTAAATTAGTTAAATTTAATTTATGGTGAAATAATTCTTCGGCATCCTTAATAAAATGTTTTGGGAGATAGGGAAGACCAGTAGGACATATGAATAATTTTGGGGACTCTTAATATGAGATGAGAATTGTACTTGTGGGATAATTACTTTAGGGTCGATGAATTTATGAATTAACGGGAGAGTTGCGTAAGAGAATTACGTTGGAACAAAAAGGGCACTTACTGAATTTTATACTTGGGAGGATAGAGTCCATTGAATGCTACGTATTAAGTGGGCGAAATCCTTCGAAATAAGGTTAGAGACGAACCCTTATACGTGATACTAATAAATGTGAAAATAAGGATGATGTCGTAACTATGGATTTGAGATATATCTAATAGTGATATGATGATATTTGTATAGTTATATGATTGTGTTTACATATACTATCTATGTGTGAAAAACGTACCCGCGCTACTTGCTATCCCTGAGGTTACCGCGCTGGGACGATCTTATCCTGTGTTGCCTTATGGGGGATATTGATTCATACCCTATGAGATAGATATCCTTGGTACAGGCTATCGAATCGATAGTTCAGACGGTCCTAAGAGACGTGAGGGTATGTACTGACCTCTTAGAGACTTGGAATCTATGCTTCGCCTCAATGTTGTTTTGTATATGTTGATACAGTTCGAGAGCGATTCCGAACTTGTATTTCCCTTAGTGTGAGCGATACGGGGATTGGATAGCAGAGTATGCCCGCACCATAGTTTTATTTGGGGTGCTGTTATAATATATATATTATACGAGAATTTAATATATATATGAAATTATAAAATCTGGAACTACCTACTGTGATCTGTTAAGTAGGACATGTTGATGACTCAAATTGTAAATACTTGTTTGAAAAGATAATATGACACTGGAAAACTTTATAAATTAATGAAGCTAAAACGAGAGTTGTGCTACTAATTGGAAGTATCCTTTTTAAACAATGTTATTGTTCGGTTTTGAAATCTTACGAGTAATTTAAGATAAGCTAAATTATTGGGAAGGTTAGTGTGATAAAATGATAAGATAAACCGTTGGGAAGGTTAGTGCGATAGGTGTGCACATTAGAAGAGAGGTGAGAATTTCTCAAGAGAGTGTCGCACTAATATGTTGTTGCATTGGCCTGTATCAATTTAAATACTTGCTAAACGGATCTTAAATCATACACACTATCGAGCTCTGACCCGTTTCTATTTCTCTTTTCTCTTTTGTATATATATGTATATATTACAGGTGCCCAGCCACAGGGGCGTCTTGCTTAGGATCCCTTGAAAGGAACGTGCTGCAGCTTAGGTGGGAGTTGCAGGCCACTTGCGTAGACGGCTTCATTTATTGATTCCACTTCTATCATTCTCATTTATTGGGCATGTGTCGCCCCTTCCATTATTGATCTGTTTATTTGGGACATTTGTATTTCAGTTATTTCTAGTACTGTTACTATGGGATTTATTCAGTATGGATGTGTTACTTTAGATTTTATATGTTGAGATTCGATTGACGAATGTTTTAATTATTTGGATTATGTTCCAGGATTATTGTGGTGTGATTCTTACTTATTGAAATGTTGTTGATAAATAAATAATTTTTCTTTAAATAAAATTTGGAAAGTAATGTTTAAATATGGTTTTGACACTTAGCTTAATTAATTAGGGTGTTAAATTGGAAAATTTATTTTATCGACAGTGATGCTGAGAATTAACCAACTGTTCACCTTGAATTAATTTAATAAAGGAGTGATCGCCCGGTATTTAATTAGGCGGGGTGTCACAGGTTGTATCAGAGCCAGGTTCTAGTGCCCATAGGATCTGTACGGCTTATTTTCGCTTTCAGCTTAACGTTTTTGCTATAGAGCCCTATTTTTAGGATTGTTGTTCTCTTGCTTTTACGTTTAAGTCTTCAGCTATTTGAGATTTGATAATAACTGTAGACTAATAAAAAATTTCATGTTTCAGATGCCTCCGAGACGTGCTCCGAAGGATGGGCGTGCCCAGGCCGAGCAGCCAGCAGCTCCGGCACAAGGCACAATGAATGCAAATGAAGTAGCCGCCATTGTTTCTCAGGCGGTGAATGCCGCACTAGCGGTGGTTCAACAGACCCCACCCCAGGTTCAGGCAGTGGTGCCAGTACCAGCACAACTTCCATCTGCATGGGAGAGGGTTCGAGATGCTTTTCAAAACGCGCATCCCCCTGAGTTCTCTGGTAGCTCAGATATTGTCACAGTCAGCCAATGGAAGAAAGACATCCAGCGGCATCTCCGTATGTATGAGTGCACTGACGTGCAAAAGCAGTTATTGGCTTCTTTTAAGCTGATGGGGGCCGCTTTGCAGTGGTGGGAGTCCACTACCACTTTGAAGGAGAGGGACACGATCCCTATTCAGTCGTTCTGGGAGCAGTTTGACCGCAAGTACTTTCCACCCGCAGTGCAGACTGAGATGAGGCGGAAATTACTGAATCTGAAGCAAGAAAATTCTACCGTAGCAGAGTATGAGGAGGAGTTCACGAGACTTCTCACCATCGTGCCAGATGAGGCACCCACTGAGAGCAAGAGGATTATGTTGTTTGTCGACGGGTTAGCTTGGAGGATCCGTCAGCACCTTATTGGGAATTTATCCCTGAGTACTTTCACTGATGTACTCAATGCTGCGTTACTACATTGCCAGGATCACCGCTTCCATCTTCAGGGAAGTAAGAGAGCAGGAGAGTTCAGCCAGCAGGGCAGGACCGGGGGTAATAGTGTCAGTGGGGTACCATCTCATGGACAGACTCGTCAGCACGAGCAGAGTTCCCATCAGGGGGACCCTGCTAAGCGATTCCGTTCAGGTGATTCTAGGCAGGGATTTGGGGGTTATAGGCAGGGACAGCAGGGCCAGCCTAATCAGCAGGGCCATCAAGGCCAACATCGACAGCAGGGTCAGCAGCAGGGCCAACAGCGTGCTAATCAGGGCCAACAGGGCCAGTGGCGGGGAGGTAACGGCCAGCAGGGTCGTGGTCAGTAGGGACAGAGGGGAGGTAACTTCAGAGGCCGATGTTTTGGGTGCGGTAAACATGGCCATAGACGCCAGGATTGTCCGGATGGTGATAGGGCCCCACAGCAGCAGGGAGCCCGTAATGAGCCACAGAGGCCACTTTTTCCACCTGCCCTCCCAGCTCCAGCCCAGGTGCCAGCCCTACCAGCCGTTCCAGCAGCTCCAGTGCAGCAGGGGCAGTTACAGTATGGACGTGTATATAACGTCCACCAGGCAGCAGCTCCACAGGCACCACCCACGATTGAGGGTATGTTTCCTATCCATAGTACTATGGGTCGGGTTTTGTTTGATACTGGGGGGACGCATTGTTTTATAGCTACACATTTTGCGAAGGCCTTAGGGTTGTTAGCCACAACAAAGAGCACAGTGACGTGTGTAGACTCACCACTGGGGAGTGGGTCCCTTATTTTCTTTATATGTCGGGGAGTGGGGGTAGAGATTGGTAGCTTGGTATTACCTGCAGACATGTTAGTCTTAGACATGCTCGAGCATGATGTGATTATTGGTATGGATTGGCTCTCAGCTTATAGAGCCATGATTGATTGCTTCGGTGGGAGCATTGTTTTTGCCATTCCGGGGTAAGAGATGTTTGTAGTGGCAATGCCTCGCCCAGAGGGAGGTTCTACCGCTCATTTGTATTACATAGAGGAGGATACCTCTAAGGAGGTTGTGATTCCCTTAGATTCGATCCCAGTTGTCAGGGAGTATTCCGATGTGTTTCAGGAGATACCAGGACTACCCCCCAGTCGTGAGATAGACTTTGTCATAGATTTATTGCCAGATACGAGACATATAGCACGCGCACCGTACCATATGGCTCCGACAGAGATGCGAGAGCTACGAGATCAGATAGAGCAGCTGTTAGGTCAGGGCTTCATTCGCAGGAGTACCTCACCTTGGGGCGCTCCAGTCCTATTTTTGAAGAAGAGAGATGGTTCACTAAGATTGTGTGTGGACTATCGGGAGCTGAACAAGGTCACGATACGGAATAAATATCCGTTGCCTCGAATCAATGATCTTTTCGACCAGCCGAGGGGAGCAACTTTCTTTTCGAAGATAGATCTGAGGTCGGGGTACCATCAGTTGCGTATTAGAGAGCAGGATGTTTCAAAGACTGCCTTCTTGATGAGATATGGGTCCTATGAGTTCAGGGTGATGCCGTTCGGACTCACAAATGCTCCAGCCATTTTCATGGACTTGATGAACCGAGTATTCAGAGAGTTTTTGGATCAGTTTGTCATCGTCTTCATAGATGACATTTTGATATATTCACACTCCGAGGAGGAGCATGCCGAGCACTTGAGACAGGTTCTTCAGACTCTACGAGAGCATCAGTTGTATGATAAGTATGAGAAGTGCGGATTCTGGTTGCGAGAGGTACAGTTCTTGGGGCATGTTGTTTCTGAGCAGGGGATAGCAGTTGACCAGAGTAAAGTGTCAGCGGTGAGGGAGTGGGGACAGCCCACGACACCGACGAAAGTGCGTAGTTTCTTGGGGTTAGCTGGTTACTACAGGAGATTTATTCGGGATTCTCCAAAATAGCGGGTCCACTGACGAATCTGACTCGCAAGGGGGTACCATATATTTGGGATGATGCTTGTCTGTTGGCTTTCGACGAGCTGAAAGACAAGCTTACTTCAGCACCAGTCCTTGCGTTACCGAAGTCGGGTGTGGAGTACCTGGTTTACACCGATGCGTCTTTGCGGGGACTTGGGGGAGTACTTCAGCAGGAGGAGAAGGCTATAGCTTTTGCCTCCCGTAAGCTTAAGCCGCATGAGAAGAATTACCCCACCCACGACCTGGAGTTAACAACAGTCGTCTTTGCATTGAGGATATGGAGACACTATTTATTGGGGGAGAAATTCCGTTTGTTCACAAACCACAAGTCATTGCAGTACCTATTCACTTAGCGAGAGCTGAATATGCGTCAGCGCAGATGGCTAGAGTTTGTGAAGGACTACCAGTTCGATATACAGTATCATCCGAGAAAGGCCAACGTAGTTGCTGATGCGTTGAGTCGTAGACCGGTAAACGAGGTAGCGGACGTCTGGAAAGCAAAGTGGAAGGAGTTGGTCACCAGGACGCAGTAGCCCGTTCTTTCATATCCGTTATGTCAGTCACACCCGAGATTATTACGAGGGTGATACAGGCACAGACCACAAACCCGTTTTGCCAGGAGCAGATTGTACGACTTTTAGACGAAGGTGCTGAGTCCCATTCTGTTAGTTCTGATGGGGGTTTGAGGTTTAATGGGAGGTTGGTAGTTCCAGAAGGGGATGAATTACGTCATGCAGTGATGACCCAATCTCAAGGGTCCCGGTTTGCGATGCATCCTGGAGGGGATAAGATGTACCAGGATATGAGGAGACAATACTGGTGGAGTGGGATGAAGAAGGACATTGCTGAGTTCGTGTCCAAGTGTTCTACCTGCCAGCTGGTGAAGGTGGACCATCAGAAACCTTCAGGGTTGCTTCAGCCATCGGAAGTACCCGCGTGGAAGTGGGAGAGTATTTCCATGGATTTTATTACGGGGTTGCCTACATCACAGCGGGGCCACGACTCTATCTGGGTGATTGTAGACCGTCTGACCAAGGTGGCTCATTTTCTACCAGTGCGGACAGATTATACCACGGGTCAGTATGCTCAGTTGTTTATTGTCGAGATTGACAGATTACACGGGGTGCCCCTGAATATTGTGTCAGATAGAGACAAGATTTTCGTGTCACATTTTTGGGAAAGCTTTCAGGAGGCTATGGGTACTTAGTTGAGGTTGAGTTCAGCTTATCACCCACAGACATATGGACAGACAGAGCGTACTAATCAGATATTGGAAGATATGCTACGCATGTGTGTTCTTGATTTTGGAGGAGGTTGGGAGCCACACCTTCCGCTGGTAGAGTTTGCTTATAATAACTCGTATCAGTTCACGATTGCCATGGCTCCATTTGAGGCTTTGTATGGCAGGCCTTGTCGTTTCCCAGCTTGTTGGCTTGAAGTGGGGGATAACAAGTTGCTAGGACCAGAGGTGATTCAGGAGACCTCCGCGAGGATTGAGATGATCAGGAGTCGCATTCGAGTAGCCCAGGACAGACAGAAGAGCTATGCCGATGCAAAACAGTTCTTCCGGGAGTTTAGTGTGGGGGACCAAGTGTTATTCGTGTATCTCCTATGAAGGGAGTGAGGAGGTTCAGGAAGAAGGGGAAGTTGGCTCCGAGATACGTGGGACCATTTACCATCATCGAGAGGATTGGGCCGGTTGCATGCAGGTTGGGACTGCCAGAGCATTTATATCGCATTCACGATGTATTCCACATCTCGTAGTTAAGACGATATCTTCGGGATGATATGGCCCATACTCACATTGCGATAGATGATATCAACTTACATCCTGATAGCTCTTACGAGGAGAGACCGGTGGCTATCCTAGACTTTAGCGAGAGGAGATTAAGGTCGAAGATAGTTCCACTTGTGCGGGTCCAGTGGGAGCACCATAATGTGGAGGAATCCACTTGGGAGCGCGAGGTAGATATGTGCGAGAGGTATCCGGATTTGTTTTTACCAGGTATGCTTTATTTTCCGAATTTCGGGACGAAATTCCGTTATTAGGGGGGAAGTATGTAATACCCCGTATTTTCATGCTATATTAATTTGGGGATTTATTAAATTTAATGTGAGTTAATTATTTAATAAAAATCCGGAAATTAATTATGTTATAATTATTAACGTGACGAGAGTTAGTAATTATATGAAATTTGTTGAATATTACTAATGAGCAAGTAATATATAATTTTGGTTATATTGAATGTCATGAGTGAATTAAATGACAATTTCGGAAATTTAAGTCGGGACGTGCTCGTGTCGCGTCGGGACTAAATTTTGATAAATAAAAAGTGAATATTTTATAAGTTGTCCGTATGGTCGTTTTGAGTGCGCCAGCGCGTCCCGAAGGGTCGAGATAGTCAGAAAAGTGTACCCGGGGGTTTAGTTTGGGTCTCGGGGCGTTTTTAGGCCTAATTAGTAACCCGGAAGGGTATTTTGGTCATTTTACATTTTTGGGTAATTAAACCCATGAAAATTAGAGGGGTTATATCAGATATTGAGCTTGTCACCTAGGGTTAGAATACCTAAAACCTAGAACGGCCATTGGAGAAGAGAAGAGAGAGCTCTCAAGGGATTCCAAGGCTCAAAACTCAACGGTTTGTACCGCCGCCACCACCAACGCGTAGATCGCAAGACGGGGACGCAACCAGACCGAATTCGGCACCAAACCAGACCTCTGAAAATCCCAGGCAAGTGTTTATCTTTCTTATTTCGTTGATGCATCTTTCATATTAGTTTAGGAGTAATTAGGATGAGTTTTAATGGAAGAAAACCCAATTTGTGATAAGAAAATCCATGTAGTATTGCTTTATATGATGATTCTGGAAACCCTTGCCATGTAGAGGAAATTAGCCACGAAATTAAGATGATTATAAGAAGGAATTTCTGGAGAAAATTTATTAGAAACCTGTTTAAGAAAATTCTAGGGTTCTTGTTAATTAGATAAAACTTTAGGTTGATAATCCATGTTTAAATGATAGAAATACACATGCCTTACGTTGGAAATATCTGGTATATTGATATAATGTTAGCAGTAGAATTTTGGGACGTTTGGTATTGGAAAATATGGATTTGGATGAAGATAGGTGGTAGAACCCGTAACTGCAATTCTGCAGAAATTGAAATACCTGCTTGATCGATCGATCGAGCCTAGAGCTTCGATCGATCGAGCCCCAAACCTCAATCGATCGACCCCTCCTGGCAGACTCCTATTTCCCTTATTAAATTAGTTAAATTTAATTTATGGTGAAATAATTCTTGGGCATCCTTAATAAAATGTTTTGGGAGATAGGGAAGACCAGTAGGACATATGAATAATTTTGGGGACTCTTAATATGAGATGAGAATTGTACTTGTGGGATAATTACTTTAGGGTCGATGAATTTATGAATTAACGGGAGAGTTGCGTAAGAGAATTACGTTGGAACAAAAAGGTCACTTACTGAATTTTATACTTGGGAGGATAGAGTCCATTGAATGCTACGTATTAAGTGGGAGAAATCCTTCGAAATAAGGTTAGAGACGAACCCTTATACGCGATACTAATAAATGTGAAAATAAGGATGATGTCGTAACTATGGATTTGAGATATATCTAATAGTGATATGATGATATTCGTATAGTTATATGATTGTGTTTACATATACTATCTATGTGTGAAAAACGTACCCGCGCTACTTGCTATCCCTGAGGTTACCGCGCTGGGACGATCTTATCCTGTGTTGCCTTATGGGGGATATTGATTCGTACCCTATGAGATAGATATCCTTGGTACAGGCCATCGAATCGATAGTTCAGACGGTCCTAAGAGACGTGAGGGTATGTACTGACCTCTTAGAAACTTGGAATCTATGCTTCGCCTCAATGTTGATACAGTTCGAGAGCGATTCCGAACTTGTATTTCGCTTAGTGTGAGCGATACGGGGATTGGATAGCAGAGTATGCCCGCACCATAGTTTTATTTGGGGTGGTGTTATAATATATATATTATACGAGAATTTAATATATATATGAAATTATAAAATCTGGAACTGCCTACTGTGATCTGTTAAGTAGGACATGTTGATGACTCAAATTGTAAATACTTGTTTGAAAAGATAATATGACACTGGAAAACTTTATAAATTAATGAAGCTAAAACGAGAGTTGTGCTACTAATTGGAAGTATCCTTTTTAAACAATGTTATTGTTCGGTTTTGAAATCTTACGAGTAATTTAAGATAAGCTAAATTATTGGGAAGGTTAGTGTGATAAAATGATAAGATAAACCGTTGGGAAGGTTAGTGCGATAGGTGTGCACATTAGAAGAGAGGTGAGAATTTCTCAAGAGAGTGTCGCACTAATATGTTGTTGCATTGGTCTCTATCAATTTAAATACTTGCTAAACGGATCTTAAATCATACACACTATCGGGCTCTGACCCGTTTCTATTTCTCTTTTCTCTTTTGTATATATATGTATATATTACAGGTGCCCAGCCACAGGGGAGTCTTGCTTAGGATCTCTTGAAAGGAACGTGCTGCAGCTTAGGTGGGAGTTGCAGGCCACTTGCGTAGACGGCTTCATTTATTTATTCCACTTCTATCATTCTCATTTATTGGGCATGTGTCTCCCCTTCCATTATTGATCTGTTTATTTGGGACATTTGTATTTCAGTTATTTCTAGTACTGTTACTATGGGATTTATTCAGTATGGATGTGTTACTTTAGATTTTATATGTTGAGATTCGATTGACGAATGTTTTAATTATTTGGATTATGTTCCAGGATTATTGTGGTGTGATTCTTACTTATTGAAATGTTGTTGATAAATAAATAATTTTTCTTTAAATAAAATTTGGAAAGTAATGTTTAAATATGGTTTTGACACTTAGCTTAATTAATTAGGGTGTTAAATTGGAAAATTTATTTTATCGACAGTGATGCTGAGAATGAACCAACTGTTCACCTTGAATTAATTTAATAAAGGAGTGATCGCCCGGCATTTAATTAGGCGGGGTGTCACATTAATACCCCAAATTAATTGTTGTGTTGGTTATAAAACCTAGATTAGATGTTTATTGAGTTGTTGGATGAGCTTAGAAACAACAAAAATGGAGAATAATGGAGGTTTGGAAAATTTTTGAAGATGATGAATAGTGGCCTGCGTGTTAATCGAATCGATTCGGCCTGATGCGAATCGATTCGGCTCTTGGTCAAAAAAATGAAATTTGTAGATCTCTTCGACGCGGTCGCGTGGGCGCCGACTGCGTATTTTTTTGATTTTTTTTTGGATTTATAGTGATTTTTCTACGGAAAGCTGTCCGAGATTGAAATTATTAGTTGTAACTTATTGGAGATAAATATTAGGGGTTCTTAAAAAGGATTTTTAGAACCTCTAAAGAATTTGAGGAGATATTAAAACTTTGGGTTTGTTGGAATAAATCCGAGTTATAATTTAAATGGTGAGTTGATTAAATTTTGGGTATTGGGTTATATATAAAACCCTAAGCAGATTTGGGAATTTCGGACCAGCCGAATCGATTCGGACGGGCCAAATCGATTCGGTAAGAGACAGTTTGAAAGTAGAATCATTTAGAATCAATTCGGACAGGGCGAATAGATTCGGTGGCCAGCGAATCGATTCGGGCAGGCCGAATCGATTCGGTCCTGGCAAAATTTTGAGGTTTTCTCCTTTTAAGTTTAGAGATACTTAAATTCTGGTTTTGGAGATTATTATAGGAGTTTCTACATGGAATATTAGGACTCCTAGATGATGATTTGAGGAGGATAAGAAAACCTCGGATTAATTTAGAGTGTGATCCGGGGTATGGAGTAAATTAATGTTTTGGGATAAGAGACATTCGGGTTGATGTATAAGTCCTTAAATAAAATTAAGGTATTTTGTTAGCTATCAAAGTAAGAATATACTTTGGGTTTAGTATTATGCATATATGAATGCATGATTATGATTCGTTGAGAGAATCTTTGGGATTATTGGTCATCGATAGATGGTTTGGCAAATATGGCCATTTTTACATATTCAGGTAGGAATATATGGTGTATATATATATATATATATATATATATATATATACACTATGTGATTAAAGTATATATATGAATTAAGAGAAATGACTTTTGAAAATGTAAATATAAATGTTTTCAAAAAGGAAATATAAATGATTTTCTTAAGTAATAAAATATGGGTACACACCTCTCTAAATCGCCATCATAAGGGAAGTTGCGTGCGTATAGTGAAGCCCCCTGACAAATTAACGCAGGGTGGATATAGTCCTATAGACCATATGAGCATTTGTTGTATTTTTCTGCGCTGGTTAGGAGATTCCGGGTGTGGTCTTGACTATCCCGCAGGCATATGGCCGCTTCCCGACGTCTTGCGATGTAGGATCCCAGGTTGTCTTGATGATAGGTCCTGGAAAATGATAGCCATTTAGGGGCGCGCACAGTGGGGAAACCCGGACGGGCGGTCTTAGAACGCGTTATATATTAAAGCAATTCATGATAATGGATTGACTTTAATTACATTTCCTGGATATAGGAAGGGAAATGGGATAAAACTTTTTTCTAAAAATAAAGCATTTATGCACTTGCAAAATATTTTCAAAATTCGGGCTCTGACCCGTTTATCTACTTTCCTTTCTTTCTATATATTATATATATATAGGTGTCCAGACACAGGGACGCCTGGATGGAAACTTCTTTCGAGTCAGACGTCTGCTGCAGCAGCTGTGGATGCTTGCGGGTTCTTGGTAGACGTTTCTTTTCTTGTACTCTAGATAGGAGGTATTGTACAAACATTCGGGCCAATGGTCCAACTGATTTTATTTATTCTTCGCACGATATTCGATATGGTTGTATAATTTGAACCGAGTGTTCGGTTATTTTAGTTCATTTCATTTTCCTTTTAATTTCAATTACGCATTAAATTGTGGATGTTTTATTTTAATCGTTAAAAAGAGTAGTTAAGTAAAAGTTTTTAACGCTCGCCTAATAGGATATTAGTAATTAAATGGATTTTCGACAGTGATGCTAAGAATGATCCATATGTGACTCCTGTTTTAATTTGATATAGGAGTGATCGCCCGGTATCCCATTAGGCGGGTTGTTACAAATTCCTTCCAAAATGGTGGTGGTGGGTGGTGGTTTTGGTTTGGAACCTCTTGTAATTTCTCTCTAACTTCTCTCAAAATTCTATATCCCACTCTCTTGCTTTTGGCTGATAATGGCCCTAATGGACTCAATAATTATTAATAAATAACTACTAAAATTCATCGGTCTTAACTCCTCAGTTTTTAAAATTACCAAAATACCCTTATAGGTTACGAGTTTGGCCTAAAAATGCCCCGGGACCCAAACTAAACCCCCGACTAGTGTTTTCTGACTATCTCGACCCTTCCGGACACGTTGGCGCACTCAAAATGACCATACGGTGGATAAAATTATAGTTTACTTTTTAAATCTCATTAAATTGATTTCTGACACGGGTGACACCCGCGTCCCAACTAAATTTTCTAAATTGTCGTATTTTTGACTCACGATAATTTTAATATTTTGAATACTCATATATTACCATATATACTCAGTAATATTTAATTTTTAACATCATAATCAAATACCAACTCACGTCTCGCTAGTATTTACATCCGGATTAATTTCCAACTAATTCTCATTTAATTCAATTAATCCATTAAATAAAATCAATAAAATTACGGGGTATTACATACTCCCCCCTAATAACAGAATTTCATCCCGAAATTCGGAACTAAAGAATACCTGGTAAAAATAACTCGGATAACGCTCGCGCATCTCATCCTCACGCTCCCATGTGGACTCCTCGGTATTACGATGCCGCCACTAAACACGTACTAACGGTACTATCTTCGACCTCAGTTTCCTCTTGCTGTGGTCCAGAATAGCAAATAGCCCCTCCTCGTAGGAACTCTCAGGCTGAAGATCGATGTTCTCTAAAGCAATATGGGTATGGGCCAAATCGTCCCTAAGATATCTCCTTAACGAGGAAATATGGAACATGTCATGAATCCTATGCAAGTGCTCCGGTAACCCAAGTCTATACGCTATTGGTCCAATCCGCTCGATGATAGGAAATGGCCCCACATATCTAGGTGCCAATTTCCCCTTCTTCTCGAAACGCATAATCCCCTTCATCGGAGATACTTTGAGTAGCACCTGGTCCCCCACCTTAAACTCTCTGAAGAACCTCTTGGCATCGGCATAACTCTTTTATCGATCCTGAGCTACCCTAATACGGCTCCGTATCATCTCTATCCTTGCTTAAGTATCCTGAATCACTTACGGCCCAAGGAGTTTGTTATCCCCCACTTCTAACCAACATGCCGGGAACGACAAGGTCTATCGTATAATGCCTCGAATGGAGCCATGCCAATAGTAAACTGGTAGGAGTTATTATAAGCAAACTCCACCAGTGGAAGGTACTGCTCCCAACCACCTCCAAAGTCTAGGATACACATACGCAACATGTCTTCCAACATCTGATTCGTCCGCTCGGTTTTCCCATCTGTCTGCGGGTGATATGTCGTACTCAGCCGCAATTCCATACCCATGGCTTCCTGAAAACTCTCCCAAAATCGTGAAATAAATATCTTATCTCGGTCAGACACGATATTAAGAGGCACCCCGTGAAGTCTCACTATCTCCGCTATGAAAATCTGGACATACTGTCCCGTAGTGTAGTCTGTCCGGGCTGGAAGAAAATGAGCAACTTTGATCAACCTATCCACGATTACCCATATGGAGTCGTGACCCCTCTGTGAAGTAGGTAATCCTGTGATGAAATCCATGGAAATGCTCTCCCATTTCCACATAGGAACCTCTAATGGTTGTAAAAGTCCTGACGGTCTCTGATGGTCCACCTTTACCAGCTAACAAGTGGCACGTTTAGAAATGAACTCTGCAATATCCCTATTCATCTCGATCCACCAGTACTGTCGCCTCATATCCTGGTACATCTTATCCCCACAAGGATGTACCGCAAACCGCGAATTATGCGACTCTGACATTACCTCGTGTCGCAAGCCTTCCCGTTTTGGAACGACCAGTCTCCCACTGAAGCGTAAGCCCCCGTCTGAACTAACGGTATAGGACTCGACTCCCTCTGCTAGTAATTGAACTATCTGCTCTTGACAGAATGAGTCTGTTGCCTGGGCCTGTATCACTCTTATAACGATCTGAGGCATAACAGTCATCACAGACATGAATGATCGGGCCGCTGCATCCCTGGTATCCCAACTCCTTCCACTTTGCTCTCCACACTTCGGCCACTTCACCTACTGGCCTATGGCTCAATGCGTCTGCTACCACGTTAGCCTTCCCTGGGTGATATTGGATATCGAACTGATAATCCTTTACGAACTCGAGCCACCTATATTGACGCATATTAAGTTCCTTCTGCATGAAGAGGTACTGTAGAGACTTGTGGTCCGTGAACAAACATAATTTCTCCCCCATGAGGTAGTATCTCCAAATTTGAAGAGCAAATACAACTGTCGCTAACTCCAAGTCATGGGTGGGGTAGTTCTTCTCGTGAGGCTTAAGCTTACGGGATGCGTAAGTTATAGCCTGACTCTCCTATTGCAGTACACCTCCAAGTCCTTGTAAGGACGCATCGGTGTAGACTAGATACTCAACTCCCGGTCTGGGCAATTCTAACACTGGCGCTGAGGTCAACTCGTCCTTCAACTCATCGAATGCCAACTGACAGGCATCTCTCTAGATGAATGGCACACCTTTGCGAGTCAGATGTGTCAGAGAACTCTCTATCTTAGAGAAACCCCGAATAAACCTCCTGTAGTATCCTGCTAGGCCCAAGAAGCTACGTATCTCAGTTGGTGTCGTGGGCTGTACCCACTCTCTCACCGTCGATACTTTTCCCGGATCAACCAATATTCCCCTGTCTGAAATAATATGTCCCAAAAATAGTACCTCTTTCAACCAACACCCACACTTCTCATATTTTACATATAACTCGTTTGACGCAGCGTCTGCAAAACCTGTCTCAAGTGCTCGATATGTTCCTCCTCTGTCTGGGAGTAAACTAGGATGTCATCAATTAAGACGATGACAAACTGGTCTAGGAACTCTCTGAACACCCTATTCATCAAGTCCATAAACACGGCTGGGGCGTTGGTTAGGCCAAAAGGCATAACCCGAAACTCATAGGAAGCATATCTCGTCAAGAAGGCAGTCTTCGCGACGTCCTGTTCCCTGATACGCAACTGATGGTAACCCGATCGCAAGTCAATCTTTGAGAAGAAGGCCGCTTCTATCAACTGGTCGAATAAATCATCGATTCAGGGCAACATATATTTGTTCCGTATTGTGACTTTATTCAGCTCCCGAAAATCTACACACAACCTCAACGATCCATCCTTCTTCTTCACTAATAGCACAGGGGCACCCCACGGTAAAGTACTCCTACGGTTAAACCCCCGACCCAATAACTGCTCTATCTGATCCCGTAACTCCCTCATCTCTGCTGGAGCCATGTGGTAAGGCGCGCGGGCTATTGGCCGAGTGCTCGGCGTCAAATCGATAATAAAGTCTATCTCCCTACTAGGAGGTAATCCCGAAATATCCTGGAATACATCAGCGAATTCTCTAACAACTGGAATTGAATCGAGTGGTATTACCACTTCCTTATAGGTCTCCTCCTCTATATAATACAAGTGAGTGGACGATCCTCCCTCAGGACGCAACATCTCCACTAAGAACATATCCTTCCCGGGTATGGCAAAAATAATACTCCTGCTGAAACAATCAATCATGGCTTGATACGCAACTAGCCAATCCATACCAACTATCGCATCGTACTCAGTCATATTTAATACTAAGATATTAGCAGGTAAAATAAAGCTCCCGATCTCTATACCCACACCTCTATAAATAAGAAAAATCATAGAACCCCTACTCAACGGTGAATCTACACAAGTAATCGTGCTCTTTACAGTGTCTAACAACCCTATAGTGCGTGCAAATATCATAGTAATGAAACAGTGTGTGTCCCCCGTATCAAATAAAATATGCCCCATAGTCCCCTGAATAGAAAATATACCCTCAATAGCGGGTGGATCCTGTGGGACTGCGGCCTACTAGAGCTGATAAACTCGCCCGTACTGAAGTTATCCCTGCTGGACTGGGACTGCTGGAATGGGTGGCAAAGCTGGCATCTGCGGTGGTGCTGGGAGGGCGGCGGAAAACATAGGTCTCTGGGGCTCGTGTCGAGCACCCTGCTGCTACTGCTGTGGGGCCCCTGCCCCTTTCAGGACACTCCTGGCGTTTGTGGCCAATCTTGCCACAAATGAAACATTTTTCCACAAAGTTTCCCCCTCTCTGATTCTGCTGCCCACGGCCCTGATGACCGTTGCCATTCCTCCCCTGACCATGATGGCCCTGTTAAAAATGCTGTTGCTGGTCGTGCTGGCCCTACTGACCCTGATGGTCGTGCTGACCCTGCTGGCCATGCCGAAAACCTCCCTGACCATTTCTGAAACCTTCAGATCGAAATCTATTAGAATCCCCCTGCTGGGAACTCTGATCACCCTGCCTGTGCTGACCCTGAGATGATTGTGCCCCGTTGGCACCATTTCCCCCTGTCCTGCCCTGATGGCTGGACTCTCCTGATCGCTTAACCTTTGACAGGTGAAAGCTGTGGTCCTGGTAGTGAAGCAGTGTTGTGTTAACCACATCAGAATAAGTGGCCAATGATAGATTTCCTAGCAAGTGCTGACGGATCCTCCAAGTCAACCCATCCATTAATTTCTATATCTTCTTCTCTTCAGTCGAAATCTCATCGGGAACAATGTTCAGAAGATTTGTGAACTCGGCCTCATATTCAGCTACTATCCTCCCCTCCTGCTTGAGGTTCATCAATTTTCTCCTCATCTCGGTGTGAACGATTGAGGAAAAATACTTGCGGTCGAACCGCACCCAGAACTCCTGAATGGAAAGGCCATCTCTCTCCTCCGCGGTGGTAATGGACTCCCACTATTGCAATGCTGACCCTACCAGCCTAAAAGTAGCCAATACTTGCCTCTGTACATTCGTAGACTCGTACATCCTCAATTGTCTTTGGAAGTCTTTCTTACACTGACTGAACACAACGATGTCGGAGCTACCTGCAAACTTCGGAGGATGTGCCTTATTAAAAGCATCACGAACACGTTCCCAAGAAAATGGGAATGCATGAGCCTGAACTGGGGCTACCATTGGCGCCTGAGGTGGTGCCTGCTGCACAACTGCTAGAGCGGCATTTACCGCTTGGGCTACAATGGCGGCAACCTCTGCAGCGTTCATGGAACCCTGAACTGGTGCAGGCTGTGGCTCGGGCTGAGCATCCCTGGAAACTCTCTGTGCACATTGTGGAGGCATCTAAAATGAGAGAGAATTTTTATAAGTTCATAGTTATTATCTCAAAATAGCTGAAGAGCATGAGATACACAAAAGAGTATAACAATCCTAAAATATAGGGCTCTATATCAAAGAACGCTACGCGAAAACATAACAAGCCGTACAGATCCTAAGGGCACTAGAACCTGATGCTCTGATACCACCTGTGACAACTCTTCTAACTAAATAACGGGTAGCTACTCCTTTATTCAAATTAATACAAAATGTCAAGTTGGTTCAGTTCATAGCATCACTGTCAAAAATATTTTTAAACAATTACTAGCCACCTAATATTTAAAAAGTGAGATGACAATTTTAATTAAATTAGATTAACATGCAACCAATTTAAATTATGAAGTAATGATACCACAATCACATCACAAGCACAGTAGAGTAATAATGAAAGTAAAAATAAATTGGAGGAACACTCCTTTGAATAATCCGAATGCTGAATAAAACCAAATACAAAGTCCTAATCACTAATTAATTTGATCCCAAAACTGAATTAAAACTGAGTAAGTAAGATGTCTCTAAAAGAAAGGGGCGACATGCCCTACAGATGAATAAATCGAAAGTCGAATCAATGTAGAGAGTGGAGTCGTCTACTATCGAGATCCTGTAACTTCCACAACAGCTACAGCACGTCACTGGAATGGAACTCCTAGGCTTGGCGTCCCTGTGGTTGGGCACCTAAAAGGTTTTTACAAGAAAAATAGATTTGAAAGCAAACGGGTCAGAGCCCGATGTGAAAACAGTTAAAAATATAGCAAGTGTTTAATAACATTAAACAGTGAATATAAAATACATGTTAGTTACGTGCACTCACATGAGTTCCTCACCTCTCAACTATTTGTGCACTTCTAACGTATTCTTAACCCGTCCTAGTTATGTCACTACCTATATAGTCCAATTCACAACCTGACTTTACTATACAATTTAAGGTTCAATACAGACATCTTAATATAAACTGAGAGTATTACTTTTTATTTCTTTTCCCAGATTCACTTATGATAATTACTATATGTTAAATGAAAATGTAATTAACCCATGAATTAATTTTAAATTAGTTTAATTGTATTTAATATTCATTTTAAGTTTATCTAATAGATTAATTTTTAATGATTCCAAACAACTATTTAAAAGGTATTTATTGCATTACGTATTATTATATGCTCAGTTTAAGTATTGGTTCATTAACTGAATAATTATAAAATTTACATCATATGCCTTGGTTATTTTTTATGACTTAATCTTTGTGTAATATTTAGTGCCAAGTGAAAATTGCCATTCAGATATTTGTGTAATCCTTGTGTAATATTTTAAGTATTGGTTCATTAAGATATTTAGTGCCAAAACGAAAACAGCACTTGATCTGATAAATATTGAATTCTACAAATGAATTTTCGTTTAGTTATAATCACACATAATAAAATATTGAATTCTACGACTTGAATTTTATGCTTTTAAAACATCATGGTAACTGTGTTTTATTAATATTTTGATTTCCTTGTCTATTACAGTTATCACTCATACATATAATATCATGCCACATGTTACATATTATATATTTATATTTATATGCTCTTCTTTTTGTATGGGAACTCACAACAAACTCATAGTCAGACTTCCTTACCTGCTCTCGTCCCATCCGTCCTGTTGTCGAGCAGTGTTGTCAACTTTCATAGACAGATACACCACGTCGTCGAGCAGTGTTATCAGCTTTTGAAAGCCATGCCTTGATTTTAGTCCCATCCGTGTATTTTTCATTAAATGGTTGGAAGATCTCTTGCACGCTTTGCTATGATCTCATTTCTTGGGACGTTTCTTTTTCTCTTCTTATGCCACGTGCTACCTGCTTCGGCAGTGTCAGTCTTGGAAATCGAACATATCAGAGTTGTAATCTTACCAAAGATTTTTGTTCGATCTGATTTTATTTGCCTGTTGGCTTAAGACGTAAGGTATAGAACTGTAGTATTTCAGTTCTTATTCAACTGCCTGGCAATTTTTGGCTCCTGACATTTCATTTATAATATTTTAACGTATTTCTCATTACTGAGCCTCCCTATTTTATGGACTGACTTGTGACGTTTTGAAAAAGAGAAGCCTTCTTTTCTTAAATGTCTATCTTTTATATCATTTATCACTAATGTTTCCTCTCTCCTTTAGTTTACCATCTTTCCTTCTAGACAGAAAATTAAAGACAGATTTGGAAAACATCTTGCCATCTATTCTTGAGCATTTAATGCTCCTTCAGCCTACAGATTTTTATGAAGAAGAGCGTATCTCACTCTCCTCTCCAACGGTCATCTTATTATTGACATCTACAAATTGAAGATCAGCTGTTGTCAAAATATAGAAGAAAAACAGAGACAAAAAAAAGGGAGCAATCAAATATTACATTCTGTTCATACAAACACTCAAAGAAAGCAACAAGAGAAGATCATTTCAGCTCTACTCAAAGTTTGAGATAGCCACATATCATATCTTCATCTTGATGTTTTGGCTGTCCTTGAAAAAGAGAACAAGCACAAGAAATACTACTCTACTATAAAGATTTCAAAGAAAAGTCTAGTACCAAATATTCAGATCTATTGTGAAGTCTTAAACCAGAAGAAACTCAGATTTACATTGTAACTTTTGAGAGTTTCATCTTCCAAATTTTGTACTCAACTTTCGGATCTGTTTGAAGCTGGAACTTTAGCTTCGGTTGTACAAGTAGCACGGTTTAGCTGCTCGATTGTACGTTGGAGGTTTGATCCTGCCTTAGTGGATCACGGTATTGAAGCGCAAGGAGACGGAAGCGGCTCTGGCGCGTGGACGTAGGCCGGGTTTTTGGCCGAACCACGTTAAAAACACGGTGTCATTTATTTTCTGCATTTAAGTCTATTTATTTGCTTGTGTCATTATTTAATTTCATTATCAAGCCTTAGACTTGCAAATTAATTAAAACTGAAATTGATAATTCTTTTAAGACTGAAATTATTATTTTCGTAATAATTAATAATGTCCAGAATATTAATTTTTATTAAATACGAAATTTGATTAAAGATTTATTTGGATATTGATTTCTGTTATTTATCTTGTCTAATTTTTTTAGTTAAAATTGTTAGATAATATTGGTGTTAATCTTTGAAGATTTATTTCTTCTGATATTTAGATTAAATGATTTAAATTAAAATATTTTCTGAAATATTAATTTAACCTCAAAAGTTTGCTAAACTCAATTCACCCCCCCTCTTGAGTTAATATCTGGGCAACACTATAAATTTCCCATTTTTGACTCTACTAAAAATGTTGCAAGTATTCACATTCATACTTTAATAAAAATCCGTTTCAATTACCAGTATATTAATCTCATCATAAATATACAATAAGGGCACCCCTAGGCTAAGCTGCGGTGCACACATACTCTGCTATCGAATCCTCGTACATCACATACGTAAGGACCACGTATTACGAATCTCTCAGGAACCGTTTCAATAAGCAACAATCACACATAATGAAGGCGAACATAGTTCACATACCCATGGATCACGCACATACCTACGCTCCCATGGTCAGCTGACTTATTAACTCAACAATAAGTCATTCATAACCATATGTCCTTAAGGTACCAATCTAAATCCCTCCGTAGGCACACAAAGATTAGATGGCCTGTTCGAAAGCCAACCTCCCATGATAGCAAGTATGGTAGGTATGCTATACACATATAAGTCCGTATACTAAGCATTCACACATCTTAGATATCTTATAATATTAAAAGAGATATATTTTACACCTCTATACCGTTATTTGATTTGTACATTTTTAAGTTTTCGGATAATATACAATATAGACTGCCGACACTTCTCACGTTGAAATTTTAGGTTCTTAAAACCTAACTCGTAAAGATTACCAAGTTTTTTATATTATTCCCCAAAATTTAATCCTAACCATATTTCGGTCTCACAAACATACCTACTGATCTTCCTCTCAAATCTAAGAGTAGTTACAAAGTTCCCAACACTAATTCTCTAGAGTCGAAATTATTAAAGTTCAACAAAAGGAAAGAATAACACTCATAAATAAGCCTACGTGAAGTTCGAAACAAAAATCGGTCGTAAAAGGTCATTCTGTCAACTCGTTAAAAATCTCGTTCGAACGAGGTGGTTCGAATGAGTGTCATTTGAACGAAGGCTTCGAACGAACTCATTAGAAGGGCTACTAGAATCTCGTTAGAAGTTTCGTTCGAATGAGGTCGTTCGAACGACCTGGGTCGGTCTTCTAACGAAAATTCTGAGAGTTCCCAGATTTCTCCAACTTCGTTTTTTTCCAAATTTTCTCTTCTCCAAATCCATCCTAAATCCATCCTAATTAAATTTTAAGGCTTCCCAAACTACAGTAAGTCACCCTAGATCACTTCTTAACATATTTTTGGGGTCAAATCCTTCTAATCGACATGTAATATCCATAAATCCCTAAATTTTGCCACTAACCCTATTTACATGAACCCATAATTTAATTGAATAATAAATCTCCTTTATAATACATTTTTAAATCATCAAAGGCTATGTGGAGTGTTGAATTCGTTCATAATCAAGTCCACATGCAATCCCTAACCAAAGTTTTTGAGTTCCACAACAATTCTATTTGGTTTGTCAAAATAATTAGCAAGTTCTACACTAAACATGGAGGAAATATTCATTGAAACTAATGAAATCAAATCACTTGCCTTAAGTTTGATCTTTTGATTCGTTGTTGATGATTAAAGGTTGATTCTCTCTTCTTTCCGGTCACAATTCCTTCCAAAATGGTGGTGGTGGGTGGTGGTTTTGGTTTGGAACCTCTTGTAACTTCTCTCTAACTTCTCTCAAACTCCCGTAACCCACTCTCTTGCTTTTGGCTGATAATGGCCCTAATGGACTCACTAATTATTAATAAATAACTACTAAAATTCGTGGGTCTTAACTCCTCAATTTTTAAAATTACCAAAATACCCTTCTAGGTTGTCGGTTTGGTCTAAAAATGCCCCGGGACCCAAACTAAACCCCTAGCTAGTGTTTTCTGACTATCTCGACCCTTCCGGACACGTTGGCGCACTCAAAATGACCATATGGTGGATAAAATTCCAATTTACTTTTTAAATCTCATTAAATTGATTTCTGACGCGACTGACACGTGCGTCCCAACTAAATTTTCCAAATTGTTGTATTTCTGAATCGCGATAATTTTAATATTTTCAATACTCATATATTACCATATATACTCAGTAATATTTAATTTTTAACATCATAATCAAATACCAACTCGCGTCTCGCTAGTATTTACATCCTAATTAATTTTTAATTAATTCTCATTTAATTCAATTAATCCATTAAATAAAATCAATAAAATTACGGGGTATTACAATAATATACTAGGAAAATCTAGAATGTTATGGAGAATTATGGTGTAGGTATGGAGACTTTAAAGAAGAAAATCTAGAATGTAATGATTGTAATATAAAGTGTGAGGTCAAACAGTACTCGCAAGAGACCAGAACTGGCAGGGCTTGGGAGAGCTTACATGCTCTATTGAATGACCTCGTCTTGAGAACTTTAGAGGGATTTGGTTTGGAGGATTAATAAGTGATACAGCGTTAAGGCTTATCTTGACCATCTTAGATACACCTGGTAAAACACCGAGAGACCTTTCACTGTGGAATATTGTGTGGAGTAGCCTTGAGTTCCGTCGTATATTGAGTTTTGAGCCAACCGGTCCTCAATTGAATGTCACATCTACAGTAGGTAGTGTCATTGGCCATCTAAACACTTTCCAATCCATAGTTGAGTAAACCAATGTGGTATTGGGGTTGTTAGACAATTTGGGTAGCCACCTTTGTTGTGATAGTCCTCTGACGCACAGTGGTTGGGCAAAAGGCATGTCTTGAGATTTAATGTTTATGACGTAGGGATGACTGGCCCATCATGTATTTAACGTTTGTGACGTAAAGTATGAGGGGATATCTTTCACAGTTGTGAAGGTCTGAGGCGTCTCAGAAATGGTGTGGGGCTATTTAATGCCTCAACTACCTCTGAGAAAGGGGGTTCCTTCTAGAGAATTTATTGCTAGAGAGAGAATATATCAGGGAGGAGTTATTGCAAACCAGAGGGTTTACTCACCCGTCATTGTCATTTATTGTGAATCTTTTAATGACTAAGTAGAGATTCTTCAGAGTTTGTTGGTGCGTTGGCTGCGTGCAAGGTTTATCTAGAGTGCTTACTTCTCTCTCGATTTGAATGAGTTACTTCAGAGTTTCCTTTATTATTGTTTGAGTTATACATGAGAGATTTGTGAGTTCAATCTGAGTTGTTATTAAATTGTGTTTGTATGTTTATCATGTGATCATCAAGGGTATTCGGGTTAAGTGTTATCACTATACCTTTAGGGGTTACACCTCCATTTGTACTTGAACAACCCTTTTACAACTCTTATTCATGAATAATGTTCTCTTTTCCTCTTATTGAATAATCCATAGCTCCTCAACATGCATTTCTCCTTTGTTAAAAAGGGAAGATGCACATCAAAATTCTTAACTTTATGCACCTACGCTACTTTGTGGTCACCAATAAATATGTAATTGAATTTTTTCAAAGTATTGTTATGAGTGGCAGTGGACAACCTAACATGTAATTGAGTTTTTTCTTTCATCTTCCAATTAGAAAACCCCTCTATAAAAAATGCATCATGACCACCCACATGCGCCTTACCAATCACATTGAAAAGATAACAACAAAAATAATATGCGACCTCTTTGTGGACACATATTCTAACCAAGTTGGGTGTTCATCAAACCAAGAAAGATTAAATCGCTTTAAACCTCCTTGATCTCTTTGAAGAAATTTATAATCACGAGGTTTATAAGACGAGACATTTTTTTGAAGTACCTAAGCATAACTAGAAGAAAATAAATAAAAGCAATATCATATTTTTACACCAAAAAAATAACAAAGCAAAGTGAGATTTAAACATACAAATAATTAAATTAAAGCACAATCAGATTTTTACCCCAAAAAACAAAATAATAGTTCAGATTTTTACACCCCAAAAATAAATAAAAGCAAGATCAGATTTTTACCAAAAAAAATCAAAACAAGATTTTAACATATAAAACAATTAAATCAAAGCAAGCAAGTTCAAATTTTTACACACGAAAAAAAATCAAGTTCAGATTTTTATACAAAAATAAAATAAAATAAAGGCACGATGAGATTTTTACGAGAAAATATATAAAGCAAACTCAAATTTTAACATACAAATAATGCAATAAAAACAAGTCCATATTTTTACACTAAAAAAAACAAAGCAAGTTCATATATTTACACAAAAAAAAGATCAGAGTTTTATACCAAAAAAACAAAGCAAATTGAAATTTTAACATATAAAAAATTAATTCAAACTAAACTAATCTTGAACAAGTACACCACACTACTCTCTCTTTAGGTACTAATTTTGTGATTCTTTCGATCTTTGTTTACAAATGTTAATTTATCTTAATTTTTATTAGTTATTATTTATGGACAGAATAATAGTAGCTAATAGATTTTTGATAAGGTGGACATTTACCTCTTTACCCTACAATTTTTTTACATATTACTAATTTAATTTACAAATTTACCCACCATGTGTTCTTTTTACCTCCGCCCATTAAATCACGTCTCCACGTCTTCTCTCGTCACATATACATAAAATAAAATAAAATAGACATGAATGATCATAATTTTAATTCAACAAAATGGCAACAAGCATTGCCTTTTCAGAACGATGGAGAGAAAAATTGTTATCGAGAAACGAAGACTCCGACCTAGGGGTTGACAGTTCTTATTCTGACAACGATGAACTTCGATTTGGTTTGTTCCGTAAGATCGGTGATAAATTTGCCAAGTTTTGGAGTGGTGTGCATGATACGGCTGTTGAGGCGTATGAAATGGGGAATTCGGATAGGCGAAAGGTGGTTTTCGCGGTGAAAATGGGGGTGGCTTTGGCGGCTGTTTCGATTCTTATTTTTTTCAAGGGGCCGTCGAGTTACATCAGTAAATACTGGATTTGGGCGATTTTGACGGTCGTCGTTGTGTTCGAGTTCAACATAGGTAAACTAATCATGTGTTTATCACGTTCATTTGTGTTCATTGATTTTAAGAATAAACTCAATTAGTAGCAAATATTAAGGTTGCATTTGTTTTTCCATTCTTTGGTACATCTGATGTCCGAAATCTGAATAAAAAAAATATGTTTGTTTTTATGTCCGAATTCCCCTCTGAATGAATGTAGTAAATTTTAGAGGCAAAAATAACCGTTAACCTCTTAATCATTTAAAAAAATCAACATTCTTTGGTACCTTTTAAGTCTAAATGGTTCAGATTTGGACTTAAGAGATAAAAATAAATAACACTTAAGGCTTGTATATAATTATTTGCATGTGTGTGGATATATGAATTTGATTTTGATGTCAATAATACACTCAATTAAATGGCAATAACATTGGATTTGGATCATTGCGCCAAAGCTTTGCCGAATGAGGCAAAGAAAGGTTGCTATCTAGAAAAGGATACGTGGACCTAGGGTTTGATGGATCTTATTCTAGTAACTATCAAGTTCGATTTAGATTTTTTCGTTCGATCGGTGGTAAATTTGCAAAGTTTTGGACTGATGTGCAAGATGTTAAGATGGGGAAATCGGATCGGCGAAAGGCTGAAAATGGAAGTGGCCTTAGCGATTGTTTTCGTACTTATTTTTTTTCAAGGAGCCGCTCAGTTACATGATTAAATACTCGATTTGGGAGATTTAATTGGTCGTTGTTGTGTTCGAGTTCAAAATAGGTAAAAATCTTTGGTTTTTAAAATTAGTCATTGTGCTTATTATGTTCATTTGATATGCTTACATATTTACATCCATGAATGTGTTTGATTGATTTTAAAAATACACTCACTTAATAGCCAATATTAAGACTTCTGCATCATTATTTGTGCGTGTGTGAATTTATATGAATTTGATTTTGATGCTAATAATACACTCAACTAGGGCTGTTTTTTTTTTCGAACTTTCAATTTTTTTCGATTTTTGATCCAATTTATTCTGAATTTGGAATAAAATTTTAGTTTGTCGATTTTATATTTTTCGATTTTACGAAAAAAAATCGGATCGGAACTTGGAAATAATTATGAATTTTCGATTTTATAGTGCTATATAAAAGGAGATTCTCCTCCTAACCTCTACACAAATGAAAAAATGGGTTAAATCCTCATTTATTTACATGTTGGGTTAAACCTTTTTCTTCGTTTCTTTAAAATGAGAATCTCAAATAATCGAAAATCCTATTTTTTTTTCAAAATTTTGAAATTTGCAATTTTTTTGGATTTGTAGTATATTTTGTGAATTTATGTATTTATTTATTTATTTTTGCTGATTTTTCCGAATTCATTTTTTTTTGAAAAAAATTGGATAAAAAATCGGAATAATTATTTTATTTCTAAAAAAATTGGATTTTTTTTCGAAGAGGCATTTTCCGATCCGATCTGGACGAAACACAGGCCTATACTCAACCATATATCAATCGACATTGAATTTGGATTATTGCACCAAAGCTTTGTCGAATGAGGTAAAGAAACGATTACTATCCACGAAAGGATACTCTGACTTGGGGTTTGGCAAATCTTAATCTATGAACTTCGATTTAGTTTTTTCCGTTCGATCGGTGATAAATTTGCAAAGTTTTGGAGTGATGTGCAAGATACTCCTATTAAGGCGTGTAAAATGGGGAAATCAAATAGGCGAAAGGTGATTTTCGCGGTGAAAATGGGGCTGACGTTGGCATTTGTTTCGATTCTTTTTTTTTAAGGAGCCGTTGAGTTACATGAGTACATACTCGATTTGGGGGATTTTGACGATCGTGATTGTGTTCGAGTTCAGCATAGGTAAACTAGTCATTGTGTTTATCAAGTTTATTTGTGTTCATTGATTTTAAGAATAAACTCAATTAGTAACCAATATTAAGACTTGTATATCATTATATGCACGTGTGTGTGAATATATGAATTTGATTTTGATTTTAATAATACACTCAACCATATGTCAACCAACATTGGATTTGGATTACTACGCCAAAGCTTTGTCGAAAAAGGCAAAGAGCGATTACTATCCACGAAACGATACTCATGCTTAGGGTTTGACGAATCTTATTCTAGCAACGATGAAGTTCGATTTAGATTTTTTTTGTTCAATTGGTAATAAATTTGCAAAGTTTTGAAGTGATGTGCATGATATTGTTGTTAAGGCGTATGAGATGGGGAAATTTGATAGGCAAAAGGTGATTTTCGTGATGAAAATGGGGCTGGCTTTGGCATTTGTTTTGATTCTTATTTTTTCAAGGAATCGTTGAGTTACACTAGTAAATACATGATTTGGGCGATTTTGACGGTCGTGGTTGTGTTCGAGTTCAGCATAGGTAAAAATGAAAAAATCTATAGTTCTAACATTAGTCATTGTGTTTATCACGTTCATTTGAGTTCATTATATGCGCGCGTGTGTGAATATATGAATTTGATTTTAATGTTGAATGGCAATAACATTCGATTTGGATCATTGAGCCATAGCTTTGCCGAACGAGGCAAAGAAAGGTTACTATTTAGAATAGGATACTTAAACCCAGGGTTTGACGGATCTTATTCTAGCAACGATGAACTTCGATTTGGTTTTTTTTGTTCGATCGGTGGTAAATTTGCAAAGTTTTGGAGTGATGTGTAAGATGTTATTGTTAAGGCGTATCAGATGGGGAAATCGTATCAGCGAAAGGTGATTTTTGCGGTGAAAATGGGATAGGCATTGGCGTTTGTTTCTATACTTATTTTTTTAAAGGAGCCGCTCAGTTACACGAGTAAATCCTCGATTTGGGCGATTTTGACGGTTGTGGTTGTGTTTGAGTTCAGCATAAGTAAAAATATATGGTTCTTAAAACCTGTCATTGTGTTTATCACGTTCATTTGGTATGTTCACATAATTAGATTCTTTGATATGTTTGTGATCTCGTTGTGTGAATTGATTTTAAAAATGCACTTTAACTTATAGTTAACACCAAGACTTGTATATTGTCATATGTGTGTGTGTGTCTGAATAATAATATATGAATTTGATGTTAACTGCACTAAACCAAATGTCAACCAAATGATTTGGATCATTACGCCAAAGCTTTGACGAACGAGGCAAAGAACAATTACTTTACCCATAGGGTTTAAAGGATCTTATTCCAACAACGATGGAGTTTGATTTAGTTTTTTCCATTCGATCGGTGATAAATTTGTAAACTTTTGTGATGTGCAAGATGTTATCGTCAAGGCGTATCAAATGGGGAAATCAGAAAATGGGGTTGACTTTGGCGTTTGTTTCGATACTTATTTTTTTTAAGGTGTCGTTGAGTTACATGAGTAAATACTAGTTTTGGATGATTTTGAAGGTTGTGGTTGTGTTCGAGTTCAACATAGTTAAAAATTTATGGTTCTCAAAACTAATCATTGTGCTTACATAATTGGATACTTTGATTTGTTTATGATCTCATTGTGGTGATTTATTTTAAGAATACACTTGATTTATAGTAGCTAATACTAAGACTTGTATATAATTATATATCTGAGTGAATATATATGAATTTGATTTTGATGCTAATAAAACGCTCAACCATATGTCAACCAACATTGGATTTGAATTACTGCCCCAAAGCATTGTCGAACGAGGCAAAGGGTCATTACTATCCACGAAACGACACTCAGACCTAAGGTTTGACGAATCTTATTCTAGCAATGATGAAGTTCGATTTAGATTTTTCTGTTCGATTGGTTATAAATTTGCAAAGTTTTGGAGTGATGTGCATGATATTGTTGTTAAGGTGTATGAGATGGGGAGATCGGACAGGCGAAAGGTGAATTTCGCGGTGAACATGGAATTGGCTTTAGCATTTGTTTTGATATTTTTTTTAAGGAGCCGTTGAGTTACATGAGTAAATACTCGATTTGGGCGATTTTGACGGTTGTGGTTGTGTTCAAGTTCAATATAGGTAAAAATCTATGGTCTCTAAAACTAGTCATTGTGTTTATTATGTTCATTTGATACGTCACACAATTAGATTACTTGATTTGTTTGTGACATCATTGTGTTGATTAATATTAAGAATACACTTAATTTATAGCCATTATTAAGACTTGTATATCATTATTTGTGTGTGTTTATAAATTTGATTTTGATGTTAATAATACACTAAATTAAATGGCAACCAACATTGGATTTGGATTACTGTGCCAAAGGTTTACCGAACGAGGCAAAGAACGATTACTATAGGCCTAGGGTTTGATTGATCTTATTCCCAAAATATGAAGTTCGATTAAGTATTTTTTGTTCGATTAGTGGTAAATTTGCTAAGTTTTGGAGTGATTTGCAAGATACGATTGCTAAATTTGCCTATAGATGCCAAAGTAAAAGAAAGAAAAATACAATAACAAAATAAAAGAAAAATAATAAAAAAAAGTAAAAAGACTATTATTCGCCAAAATGACCCAAAAATGGCAATTATGCCCTCGATTCACATCAATTTCCCCTCCTTGAAAAGAGTTTGTCCTCGAACTCAAAGGGAAAACCAACTGAATCTGATGTGAATAAGGGCCTTTTCGTCATTTTTAGTCATTTTAGTCATTTTTAATATTTCTTTTATTTTTAATATTCATTTTATTTTTTCCTTTTGTTTAGTATTTAGAGGAAGGAAGGTTAATTGGCAATTAAGGGCATAATTGTAATTAGATACTTAACTTAGAGGTCAAGCAACCTCCTTCGTATAAATACCATTTTGTAGCTTCATTTGAGGCATTATTCCATTATGAGATATTGAGATTTGAGAGAGTTTAGAGAGAATTATCTTATCTTGCTCCCATTTGAAGTCATCTACGTCAATTGGTATCAGAGCCTAGTTGCTCCATCGGTGGTTGTTGTAAAACAAAAACTCATAGACAACGCCAAGGTGGGTTCAAGAAAGGATGAACACCTATGACGCAACCCCTTTCAATCAAATCTTGGAAGCCATGAACCGATTGACGGCCCGAGTAGACGCAATGGACCCCCGAAGTTCTTCTCCGACAACCACCACGGACCGCCCTCACACCGCCCTGGTAATTCCTCAAAACCCTAACCCTAATTCTCCAAGATCAACCCATTCTACACCCTTAACCCAAAAAAACCCTAATTTCACAAACCCTAACCCCACTCACAAGCAAGAAAGCACTACTACCGAAGAAGGCCCTCTTCCACCACCCCCAGCTGGCCGGGCCACCCAAAAAAAGGCAAAAAACACCACTGGCAACCCTACACAACCCCTCCCTCCACCACAGGCTGCCGCCCACCCCCCTCCCTATCAAAACCTTCCTGCCGCTGCCCCAGAACAACCGACCACCTTTGGAAACCCAATCCCTCCCTCTGGATTAGGGCTGTGTTTTTTTTCCGAACATTCCGATTTTTCCGATATCCGATCCGATATTTTCCGATTTTGGGACATATATAAGGTTTCCGATTTTCGATTTTTCGATTTCCGATTTTTCCTAAAAAATTCGGATAAAAAATTGGAAATAATTCTGAATTTCCGATTTTCCGATTTTTCCGATCTGATTTATCCGAAACTATGCCGATCCCATTTTTCCGAATTATTTCCGATTTTTTCCGAAATATTTTCCGATTTCCAATTTTTCTAATTTTTTTAAACATTCTCATGTGTCCCACATCGGCTAGAAGAGGAAGAGAGTCCCAAAAAAGTCCTCTATAAAAGGAGAATATCTCTCTATCCTCTACACAAATGAAAAAAATGGTTAAATCCTTACATATTTACATGTTGGGTTAAATCTTTTTTTCGATTTCTTTAAAATGAGATTTCAAGTAATCGAAAATCCTATATTAATTTTTTTGAAATTTTGGAATTTTTAGTATATTTTTTGAATTTCCGAATTTTTTCGATTTTTTTCCGATTTTCCGAATTTTCCGAATTCGGAAACTTTTTTGATTTTCCAAAAAAATTGGATAGGAAATTGGAACAAATATTTTATTTCCGAAAAAATTGAAATTTTTTCCGAAAGGTCATTTCCGATCCGATCCGATCCGGCCGAAACACAACCCTACTCCGGATACAACCTTTGGCGTAGACAGGCCCTGGTCCAAGACCAATCGGGTCCGTCTCGATCGTTTCCAGCCCAAACAGCGTCCAGAACCCTCGGCTGAGACCCTAGGGAATTTGGCGACACTACAACTGACCTCCCCTTGATCCCAATGCACCCCGACACCTTCCCATACCCATCCTCTCCTCTTTGTGTTACATCAGTAGCTCCCACGCTCGGAATGACTTCTCCAACTATCGTCGATATGATCCGTGACATCCGGCATGCCAAAGAATCAAATCCAACCCAATTTTAGCCCCGGTAATATTCCCCATGTTAAATGAACCCTACCCGCATCTTAACCCTAGTCTTGAATCCCAAACCCTAAAATTTCTATCCTCCCACATTCCTAATAATTTCACCCTCCAAAATTCACCACCACCCCCTATACCTCCCCCTCCACCACCAAACATATCGACGCACCACCATTTGCCCTTTCCACACCTCCCCCCACCCCAAATTCTTGTTCCTTCCCACCCCCTCCACCCCACCGAATTCCCCCCCCCCCCCCCCCCCCATATGACTACTCCTTGCATCCTATCTCCATTTACCCTCGTCACCACCCACAACATCTTGAAACCCCCCGAATACCCCCTGCTCCACCCGTTATCACACATCCTCACCAGCTCCATTCCACTTTTCCCTCGCTTTCGTCCCCACCTATTCCACACACCTCACCATCCCCGGACACCCTCTCCATATCCCACATCATCAATCCCCATAGGATACCCGTTCCTTTCATTCCACACCCGTTGATTCTCATGAGCGGGTACGCGATTGGATTACCCTACCGCCCCATGATGGTCCTCCTTCACCCCGCCCCCACGCCGCTTCCGAGTTTGAGCCACCCCCTCCTACAGAGTGGCACACTGATGTTTCTCCATTTGACTCTCTAGGCCCAAGGGTTACTCCATATGTCCCCCTTTTGAGCGCCACTATTTTGTATGCTATAAGAAGTGGCATCAGATGTTCCAATGCCCCTACCGCCATCTGTTGATCCCAGCTCCACCACGAGAGACTCTTCCACCTCATACCACTCCTCCCGCAACTCCAGTTCTCCCACCAGCTCCTGGACCCTCTTCACCCACAGCCTCGGAGGCGCCCACAACTTGCCTTACTTCCCGAGCCTCCGCCTGGCGATGATTATCTCAATGAGGATGCTCTGGCCCTTCAGGGTGGTGATGCCATCACACAGTTGGCACTTCAGTTACTATCACGAAGTATGCAGGGTGACATTAGAGTGGATGTCCCGATGTTTGACGGGCACTTACAACCCGATGTTGTTGTGGATTGACTTGCTGCCACGGACTGGATATTTGAGTACAAGCGACTGAAAGGTCGCCGGTGTGTTTTGCTCGCGGCTACTAAATTTCAAGGTTACGCAAGTGTTTGGTGGAATGGCTTGGAGCAACGCCGTGTTCTTTAGTGTCAGCCTCCTATACAGACTTGGGCGGAGTTTCGGGTCCAGATGATGTCATCTTTTGTCCCAGCCACTTATGAGCGTGACCTATTCTTGAGAGTTCAGTCTCTTTGCCAGGACACCACAGTTTTGGACTACACTGAGCGCTTTTAGCTTCTTTGTACTCGTGCTCGTCTCGGCGAGAGCGAGGAACAGAGGATCAACCGGTATATTCACGGCATTCAGAGCGATATCCGGCGCGGCCTCGCTTTACGTGACATCACCTCCTTTGCTAAGGCGGTGGAGTACGCCACTAAAGTTCAGACTTTTCATCAGTGCTCCTCCACGTGGCCGCTCCTTGCTAGCCCCTCCAGCACCAGCGACTTCTGCACTTACTGTGACTCCCTCCACTGTAGCTCCTCCTACGCCCACGGTCACTCCTCCTGCACCAGCTCATCCGGTCACCTTCAAATGCTACAACTGTGGGGTGATGGGTCATCGAGCCTTAAATTGCTCCCATCCCCGGCGTTGCGCTCTCCTAGCTTCAAGGGACCCTGATTATCTTGAGGAGGCATCGGAGGTCCCACCCCAGCCAGCTCTCATTACGATCCTTGATGGTGACACTGAAGCCCTTCCCCTCTAAGTTCGAGGACGAACTCTTTCAAAGGGGAGAGTGATGTGAATAAGGGCCTTTTCGTCATTTTTAGTATTTCTTTTATTTTAGTATTATTGTATTTTTTCCTTTTGTTTAGTATTTAGAGGAAGGAAGGTTAATTGGCAATTAATGGCATAATTGTAATTAGATACTTAGCTTAGAGGCCAAGCAACCTCCTTCCTATAAATACCATTTTGTAGTCTCATTTGAGGCATTCTTCCATTATGAGATATTGAGATTTGAGAGTTTAGAGAGAATTATCTTTTCTTGCGCCCATTTGACGTCATCAACGTCAGAATCACCCTCCAAAACTGTAATCAAGGCATGTTGGGGAAGTTCCACGGACGAATCCAAATAGTCAGGTGGATGGTCCATCGCCAATAATGCCCTTCGTCGCGGGAGAGAGCAATCAGAAGCTCGGTGACTAACATTGTCACAGTTGTAGCACCAGAAGGTAGGGGGCACCCGGATGTGAAGCAGTGAGAGTAGTGGAAGTAGGGACTGAAACTGCCCCCAGAGGATGAGCTGGGGCAGAAATCGGTGGAGGTAGGGCTCGTGAGTCTGGAAGAGCGGTGGGTGCTGAGTGGTAGGCCTCTACCTTGGCCGCATACTCAATCGCCTTCAGAAAGGTCGGTATCCCCCTCAAGCCTAGATCATGCTGAATGTACGGCTGCAATCCCAATATATAGCGGCTGATCCGCTGATCCTCCATTTCCGGGTTGTGAGTTCGAGTGCAAAGCGGTGGGCATAAGGTGGGGGTGGAGGTATCTACTCTAAAACACTGGGGTGGCTCCCTGAACTTGAAGGAGGATGAGGAGCAGCCAGAGTGGAGTAATGAAAGGGCGTGGTGGGAGGGTGTATGAAGCAAAGGTGGAGGGTTAGGGTGTGTGACCAGTCGAGGGTCGTTGGGAGGGGTGGGGTCTTGTGGGTAGTGTGAACCGGGATTGGGAGGGTGGTCGGGTGGCTCGATGGGTGAGTAAAACAGGCTCGCGGGTTGAAATGAGGTGGAGGCTCCAAAATAAATAGGCGGGTTGGCGAATGGGTAGGGCAGGGGCTGTCCTGGGCTCGGATTTGGGTCGGGGGTGGGTATTTGGGGTCAGGTTCATATGGATTTGGATTAGGGCTTAACTGGTTTGGGTGCTGTTTTGTAGGCCGACGAGAGGTAGGGGTAGCATTTCGCCACCCAAAGGCTAGGGGCTACCGTCGAAAGCAGGTCGGGGGATTGGGGGAGGGCGGTGGGTGATGTCGGGTTTTTTTTGGGGGGGTTCTTGGTTCTGCCCCGGGTCGGAAGTGGGGCGGGGTAGCTTTTTTTGGTTGGGGGTTGAGCCAGTAGGGGTCAGGGTTTTTTTTAAGGTGCACCAGAGGGTTGGTTGGCAACAGGGGGAAGGTGGTTGACCGCCGAGGTGGGGAGGGTAGTGGCAAAGGTTGGGCAGTGGGTTTGGAGCTCGTTGGCAGCAGGGTAGGGATGGTAGGGTTTGGTGGTAGAGGGAGAGGTAGTGGGAGGGATGAGGGTTAGGGTTTTGGGTGGGTTTTGCAACTTAGCAAATTGTTGCATTCGGGTTTCAAATTGGGTTTGTTGTTTTTTTGACATTTCGGCCATCGCGGCTTATTGTTTTCTTGCTAATTCCCCGATTTGTTCCCTCAACTCTTGATTAATCTCCTCTTGTTGTTGTTTGGATCTTTTGGGAGCCATTGAAGAGTAGTGCACGATTTGATAAAATATACACCGATACACCAAACACCAATGTAGAGCGACATCCGCTCTAATACCAATTTGACGTAAACTACACGTCAAACGGCTCCTAAAAATATCTAACACGCACTTTTAGAAAGAGAAATACCTTTATGTATTACAAAATTCGAGTTTACCTCATATGAGGCTTACAAGAGGGTACTTAAAGGGGAGTAGTAGCTTAGGCTCTAAGCTAAGGCCTAATTACAAAAATGTCATTACTACTCCTTGCCTCTAGATACCAAAGCAAAAGAAAGAAAAATACAATAACAAAATAAAAGAAAAATTACAAAAAGAAAGTAAAAACATTATTATGCCCTAAAATGACCAAAAAATGGCAATTATGCCCTCAATTCACATCATGACATTTTTGTCCATAAAGACATTGGGGTTGGGTCAAAATATGAATTAGAGGTCTTTTTATGGGAGAAGTAGAATTTAGGGAGGTATCTCTAATTATTAGTCAAAATCAGTGTTTTTAAAAGCGCGCTATTGCGAACGCAATAGCGCGCTATTGCGTTTTGCGGTGGAAAAAAGCAAGGCAAACAAGGCTGCTATTTGGGATGCTCAAAAAGCGTGCGCTATTTGGCGCTATTTTGCCCTATTGTGCGCTATTTTGCGCTATTGTGCGCTATTTGGCGCTATTTGGCGCAACAGGAACGCTATTCATGTTTTTTTTTTAAATCACAGTTTAGTTAAGGACGGGGAAAAGTGTTACCATATTTCACGTACGGACTTTGTTTGGGTGAGGTATTCTTTGTTCCAAACCCTCAATTTACTTATTTACGAAGGTCTCAATGATGTTATTTGCTTTTTTTAAAAAGTTTAGCTTAAAAGGTTACTTTTATTTAATATTTTCTATTCCAAACTCTCGGTTTACTTAAACGTTTACTTATTTTACATTTTTCAGTAAATAATGTTTTTTATTTTATAATTTCCAGTTTTAAATGTTACTAATTTTTCAAATCTCAGTTCAAAATGTTTTTTTTTTTAATAATTGTCAGTTTAAAATGCTACATGTGTCATAAATATCTGTTTAAATTGTTATTTATTTTATGATTTTCAGCTTTAAATGTTACTTATTGTTCAGATTTCTGTTTAAAATGTTGTTGTTGTTGTTATTATTATTATTATTATTATTATATTTGTCAATTTAAAATACTACTTGTTTTATAAATTTATGTTTAAAATGTTATTATATTATAATTTTAAGTTTAAACTTGACTTATTTTACAAATTTCATATTAAAATTTTATTTATTTTATTATTTTTAGCTTTGAATGTTACTTATTTTCAGAATTCTGTTTAAAATGTTATTATTATTATTATTATTATTTTAATTGGCAATTTAAAAAGTAACTTTAGAAAAAAAATTTATTTATTTTATTATTTTTAGCTTTGAATGTTACTTATTTTCAGAATTCTGTTTAAAATGTTATTATTATTATTATTTTTTTAATTGTCAATTTAAAAAGTAAATTTAGAAAAAAATAAAAAAAAATCAATTTCAATTATAACTTTTTTTACCAATTTCAGTTTAAAATGTTACTTTCTTACAAATTTCATTTTAAAATGTTATTTTTTTATTTATATTTTTTTTATAAGTTTTTTAATTAAAAAGCGGGAATGCATGAATTGCTTGCGCGATGCGCGACGCGATTAGCGCGATGCTACTTAGGAGCAAGAACGCGACACCCTGCGCGACCGCGATTTAAAACATTGGTCAAAATATGAATTAGAGGGTCTTTTTATGGGAGAAGTAGAATTTAGGGAGGTATCTCTAATTATTAAACATTAGGGGGGTGTAAGCAGAATTTAGGGAGGTATCTCTAATTATTAAACATTAGGGGGTTGTGTCCAAATACATCATTATCACAGGGGTTAAATACATCATTATTACAAGAGGTTATGTCTAAACACAACATTAATATGAGACTATGTCTAAACGCAACATTCTTACAGGGGGTGATTTGATGTCTAAAGAGAACATTATTACAGGGGGTTGTGTCTAAGGAAAACATTATTACGGGGGTATAAGTCCACTAATTTTGGGGGCAATGTTGAGGATACTATTGTTAAGGCACATCAAATGGGGAAATCTGATCGGCGAAAGATGATTTTTGCGGCTAAAATGAGGTCAACTCTAACAATAGTTGTGTTTAGGACATTTTGTTCTATCAAAATCGTCAAAAAATGGGTCACAAAGTGAAAAGATGTAAAATTTTGGACCCAAACTAAAAATACGCATAACTCTTGAGCCCTAATGTGCAATTAACCTATAATTGATGAGTGTTGATAACATGTACCCTAAGCGCACATGGTAAGGACTAAGTTTTGAGTAATTCTCGATTTTGGCAATCCTCTTAGTTGTGGTTGTAGTTGAGTTCAGCATAAGTATAAATCGTAGGCTTTTAACATTAATCACTGTGTTTATTAGCTCATTTGATATGTTTACGCAATTGAATTTCATTGATTTGTTTGTGATCTCATTCTTTGATTGACCATTTCAATGCCATTGGTCAAAATAACTTTAAACCCATGTTGCAAGCTTGCTGTCACTCCGATCCAGGCTTAGAATTGGGATTTTAAGCGTTTCTTAACCCAAGTTTTCTGCCATTTTACCTAAATTATGACCAGTTATGTCAAGTTCAGAGTATATGACTTGCCACACCCTGTTAGCAAAACAACGTTGGTCTTATATACTCATTTATGGGGTGGCATTTTTATGGGGTGGCATTAAAAGAATAACTTGGGGAGACAGTGGAATATTTACTTAGCTTTTTACTTTTTACCTAGCTTTTTTAGTATTGTTTTGGGACATTTTGTTCTCTCAAAAGTGTTGAGAACGGGTCACCCATACTAAAGATGAGCTAGTGTTGATAACATGTACCCTAAGGGCACATGGCAAAGGCAGTTCTGAGTAAATACTCGATTTGGGCAATCCTTATATTTGAATTCAGCATAGGTATAGATCTTAGGTTCTTAAAGTTTAATCACTGTTTATTTAGTTCATTTGATATGTTCGTAATTGAATTATAATGGTTTGTTAGTTATCTCATGTGCTTGTTTGATCAATTTACATATTTTGAAGGGTATTTATGAGAATTAGGTATGAAATTTTGCATATATGCATATTGTTTGAGACTTTTTTTCTCTCTCAAAAGCGTTAAAAAAAAATGAAAGGGTCACACAATGTGCAAATAAATAAAGTTTTGACCCCAAACTAGTAAAACATTTAACTTTTTTTGGAAAAATGTAATTTTATTAAACCAAAAGGCGACCCGCCACAGATATACAAATAAGCTCAATACACGAAAACAAGAGCACAAAGGCTCCATCGACATTCGTTCAAACAAATCGGACTAAGACCCTACAACAACTCAACAAACCTATCAAACCAATCTAAATCCAATAGGGCACGCATGCCACTAATCAATCACAACTGCAATTTGACTATTCAATGTAAAAACGTAGTAACACAATGCTTGTCAAGGAAGATATAGCAGAAAAAAGACGAAACACGCAACACAACCCAGTCCGACCACGCGCAAGTGATGATTGGTAAGCATAACCTGATATGACATGAAACATCATCACACACTGCCAAACGCTGCAACACTGTAAAATCTCAACACAACACCGAATCGTCACCAAAACTGCACCACCGTCGGCACCGAATCCCACGGGGATGGGGAGAATCGTGGCTCGAATATAGGGGTGGAAGCCATACGGGTTTTTACCGTACTGTACCGTTTTGGTCCGGAAAAAAATGGTTTTGGTTTCATATATTAAAATACCAAAAACTGGTCTTACCGAAACTGAAATTACCACAAAAAAGTGGGTGGATTTTGGTTTTAATATTTAAAAAACCGATTTACCGAAATTACCGTACAGATTTTACTGAAATCAGAAAAAATCGTATCGAAATTATCGTACCGTACCGAATTTACCAAAACCAGAAAAAACCGTTCCGAATTTACCGAAACCAGAAAAAGTTGGTTTTGGTTTTGGTTTTAATATTTAAAAAAGCTGGTTGTTTTTGTTTTTGTTTTTTTGGTGCTTTTAGTGTTGTTTACCAAAACCAGAAAAAATCGAAATTTACCGAAACCAGAAAAAACCAGAAAAAACCAAAAAAACCGAAATTACCGAAAAAACCGAAATACCGGCCGATTTGGTTTTGGTATTAATTTTGGTGTACCGGGTGGTAAACTGGTACGGTTTGGTTTTACCATCCAGGGTTTGGTTTTGGTATTGGTATCTACTATTTACCGACCAAACCGTACTGCTTACACTCCTACTCGAATACCAAGAGAGACCCCCAAAGACGTTCGAAACAACCTCGACCGCACTAAAATCCAAACAATTCCCCAACTACGGGATCACTGCTCGATCTGACATGAGGCCCAATCAAAAGATAACGACCAAGAGCACACGTGAAATCCAAATTGTAGAATTATTCAGGTCAAGTAGTGGCGCAAACGCCGCACCTAGTCCCAAACCTCATTTAACTTGAAGACCGCATGAGAGAATAGCGACGAGGGAAGGGAGAGGGGTTGGGGGAAAACGCTCGGGATGAGTGAGAGGAGGGGATGCAGGCATGGTGATGTTTGAAATAGGGGTGCCAAAAAATCGATAAAAAAGTCCCGCTCTAAACCAACAAGAATTCGACCATCATACCAATCTGGGACAACCCAGTCCCAATTCATGCTCCAAACCAAGATCAATGAAAACCACAGCAAAACCAATCGGCAGAGCCACACAAAAGGCCGACCACTAAAAATACAGAACAAATCACACCGGAAAGTATCACCAGAACACCTTCAGATCCCAATCAAAAACTCCAAATCGGAATAAATGGTTACTAATATCACACCGGTACCTAAAGTCCTCCGAACCACAACCAAATCTCCATCAACCAATCCAAACCAGAATAAATTCATCGCCATTACCAACATTGCCGGAGAGAGGCCAACCAACGACCTGACGTGAAGCACACCAAAAAGATATTGGTCACAAGTAAGCAGTCAACCACAAGGCAAGGAGATAGGGCTATAGGATACAACTGGGCCTCAAGCTATGCAGTGTCACCGGGTTAGAGACAAGTCCAACCGGACCCCTACAATGACAGAGACAGGCGTAATAGAGTTCCATCCCACTTGATCTGACTTGAAGAATCCAAGAAAAGATGGTGACCAAGCTAATAAGGGATGAAATCCTACTACACGCCAAGGCTGAGACAAAAAGGGGAAAACCCATCTTTGAAGATAACCACATCTCAGCTTCAATTTGACATGAAGCACATCTAATGAGGTAACGACCAATGGTGAGAGGGGTCGTCCACTAGGATGGGTTGGGACGACACACACAGGGTCGGTCCTAAGATTGGGAGTGCCCTGTGCGAAAATCAATTTAGGACCCTTCTAAAAAAGTATTGTACAAAGATATTAAATACCTAAAATGGACCCCTAAAAATTAAACTTATTTTATAGGGACCCATTTTAGTTGGGTGAGATTTTTGGGTAGTTAAATCACCCCATGTATAGATTGTTTTTGGGTAGTTAAAAAAATGGGCCCCTAAAAAATTAAACTTATTTTAAAAATTGACATTTTTAATATACATAAATTATTTTTGGACCCCTATAATATACATACATAGGTGCATCCTCTAAAATGGGCCCTGTACCATTTCCCATTTGGCACATGGCCAGGGCCGGCCATGACAACACACAAAGTAGGGAGGGATAGGAGAAAGGGGATCTGGAAATGGTGTCCTCACAAACCCTAGAGAGAGAATCTCTCACCCATCCGAAAAGGGGGCCATCCGTTAAAAACGTGTAACTACCAGGCCCTATTGTGCAAATAAGCAATCATATCCAATTGAATTCATTGATTTGTTTGTGATCTCAATCTTTTGATTGACCATTTTAAAGCCAGTGGGTAAAAATGACTTTAAAGCCCATCATGCAAGCTTCTTGTAACTCCGACCCATGTTTTAAATGGGTTTTTAACCATTTCTTAACTCAATTTTCTGCCATTTCACCCAAATTTTGTTCAGTTTTGTTAAATTCAGCACTCAGGCAGTATTTGACTTGCCGCCCAATTTTTTAATTTTATTTTTTTCCCTGTTGGCAAAATACTGTTGGTTCTATGTACTCATTTATGGGGTGGTATTTAAACTGCGCCACAATAACTTTGGGAGACATTTGAAGTGCCGCCCGGACCATATATATCCGCAAATACTTAGCTGATTTCATTTGCATTTTAACATAAGCCAAATTTTGCTATTTTGCCTTGCAAAATAACACCAATGGTTGGAGTTGGTCTAATATGTACGTTTATAATCAGGAGCGACTCTTAGCAGAGGATTTAACCGAGCTTTGGGGACTTTATCTGCTATAGCACTTGCTCTGGGCATTGCTGAACTATCTTCGCTGGCTGGAAAGTTTCAAGAATTTGTAATTGTGATCAGTATCTTCATTGCAGGTCCGATTTGTAGTTTTTAATATTAATAATGAATTACATGATTTTTTGTGTAAAGCGTATAATTACTTACAATTAAGAACTTCCTTTTACATAGCAACTCTTTTCCAAATCAGTAATCTGTTCTTTTTATGGGTTTTAGGGTTTTGTGCAAGCTATTTGAAACTGTACCCTGCGATGAAGCCATACCAATATGGGTTCCGGGTGTTCTTGTTGACATACTGTATTGTACTGGTGTCTGGAACTTCCAATTTTACCCAAACTGCTGTTTCTCGATTGCTGCTAATTTCACTCGGGGCAGTTGTCTGTTTGATTGTAAACATATGTATTTATCCCATTTGGGCTGGTGAGGATTTGCACAAATTGGTTGTGGAAAATTTCAATGGTGTTGCTAAATCCTTGGAAGGTGGGTCAGTTTAAATTTCTTTTCTGGATCTTGGAAAATATAGTGAAAAATGAGAAGGAAAGAAAAAAACTATGCTATAATTTATTGTAAGGTGTGAATTGGTGCATATTCTTTCTTGTTTTTCTCTATACTTTGCTCGATCCAAAATTTGCATTAAAGGTTTTGCCAATTCTTGTTTTTTGCTATTGATATGATATGCTTGATTAATTACTCGGGGCATTTATGTAGGCTGTGTTAATCGGTACTTGCTTTGTATTGAATATGAGAGGATCCCCTCAAAAATTCTTGTATACCAGGCTTCGGATGATCCACTGTACAGTGGATACAGATCTGCTGTAGAGTCAACTAGCCAAGAGGATGCTCTGGTATGCCTATTTTTTTCCCCTCGTGGTTTTGAAGCTATTAAAATAACAAGGAGAAATGAGATAATTCTAGTTTTCCCTTAATACTTTATGCAGTTGGGCTATGCTGTCTGGGAACCACCTCATGGTCGTTACAACATGTTCAATTATCCTTGGAGTGAATATGTGAAAGTTAGTGGTGCTTTGAGGCATGCTGCATTCACGGTCATGGCAATGCATGGGTGTATACTTTCAGAAATACAGGTGAGGTTTCACTTTTACTTGGCTAAGCTGTTCTTCGAGTTAATATAGTATACTTCTCCTTATATTATGCTACTACACGGGGATCCGTCCAAAACTGAAAAAGGGAGTTGCCCCCACAAATTTTGGTACTGAGATGGTCACTCTTCTTGTATTTGTTGATAAATTACCGTTGGATGTGATTTTGACGATCGGTGGCTTAATTGGTGTCATAGGAAGAGTTAATCTGGTCGGAGTCTTTGGCCGATCTATTATTTTGGAGAAAATATTTACTGGATGCTTGGAGAAAAAATAGAAAAAGACTATTTTTACTATAATTTTATGCATTTGCCCAATGCTATTTTGGCCAAGCAAATAGAGGCCACAACTTCAGAGCAGCATTTCCGTGACGTTTGGATTGCTGAGCGAACCATCTTCTGGTATTCCAACTGGCACGGGATCAACAGAGAAATATCAACAACTCTTTTTGCAAAATTGGCTATCGTTTTAATAAAAGTTATATACATACCTCATAATTTCGACATTTTCACCATCCATCTTAATTGCAAATCTCTTCACAAGCTCATCCTTTTAATCAGACTCAAGCCAATGAAATTCTACTCCGAAACCCAAGAAGATCAAATTCAACAAACACACACCAGAAACTCAATCGCAAAGGGGTGCGGGGAGCTGAAATATCTCCAAAGATGAAGATGCATTGATTTGCTCTACGTGGACCGATACTTTGGAGCATTCGATTCACGATGTAAATCAAAGGAAGCTGGGAATGTGGAAGAAGGTTGCAGTAGAGTTAGCGGAGTTTAACTGCTAGACCAAATGCAGTGAGTATTGAAGTGCTGGTTCGCTCACATTTTGATTTGACACTATTAGTAGGGCTATGATTAAATTTTTTGCCATTGTCAGGAGAGTGGCTAAAGTATTGAGCAGCGGCTACACCAACCATGACGTGGTTCGTCTCGCATGTGCGACGTACAAGGTGTATGCAAAAGAGCATTTTAGTTTTGGGTTCATGAAGTGCTACAATGCTTTGAAAGGCACTTCAAAATGGAATCAAGAGCTCCTAACACGATGCAAGCTGAGCAAGAAGGCTAGGAACGAGTCAACGCTGGATGGTAGTGTGCCAATCCAATTTGAGCCTAGCCTATCTTCTGCTCTGTTGAGGAGTATTGTGTGCCTTGTATGACTGTTGTGTCGTTGGGCAATGATAACCTCCCCATGTGTACCCAGCTCAGTGTTGAGCGACCAACTGACAGTTAGTGTCGAGCGACCAACTGACAGTCTACAAATAGGTCACGAAATAAAGAGAAAAACGAGAGACCACCACATCGGGGCGAACCTGAGAAAAAATAATTGGTATTTCTACAGTTTAGTCTCTGGTAAGCAATTTTTGACTCTAAAACCATGACAACAATTTTTTGAACACCTAATTCCCTCGAACAACCATTTACCCAATGCTCTCTTATTTTTAAAGGTCTGCGCTAGCGGCTCCCCCCACCCCACCCCCCACTCATCCCACCCCTCGCCGGAGTTCCGGCAGTGGGTTAGGGGATGGGGAGGGGGAGGTTTTGTAAGGATTAAGAGAGATAAATGGATAAATGGGTTTGTGTGTGTCCTTAAGGGCCTGTTTGGTTTGAAATTATAATTCTGCTTCCTGTGTTTAAATACAATTCTGTTAAAAAAATTGTGTTTGGCAACTTGTTTTTAAATACCGAATTATAATATTTTTTGTGTTATAATCAAGTACTGGGGGGGTGCAACGGTAAGGTTGCCCCCGCTGTGACCTGGAGGTCACGGGTTCGAGTCACGGAAACAGCCTCTCTGCGTATGCAGGGGTAAGGCTGCGTACATCCAACCCCCCCAATACCGGCGGGAGCCTCGTGCACTGGGTTTGCCCTTTTGCCCTTTAATCAAGTTTTTCAGAAAACAGGAAATTGGAAACTTGTGTTGTATAACTTCTGTTTTTTATTTTTCAACTCAAAAATATTCATTCTTAATATTTTAATGCATTCATACCGTAATATATAATATACATACATAATACATTAATATATGTGTAATTCTTGTAAATAAAAAATATGTGTACATGTACACGAAACTACGTATATTTATATTATTAAATTATATAATATTACTGAGATCTATATGTTAAATAATACTATCAATAAATACACGATACTAATATATAGTTTTATTCATGTATTATTGATCTATGGAATAATATAAAATATACATATAGTATATATGTATTAAAGAATATTATCAATTCATATATGTATATAATTTTATTGTGAATTATATATGCAATATCATTATATATATATATATATATAGACCCAGGCTCAGGTGCGGACTTCTCGTGCGGACTTTTCGTGCGGACTTTGTCCTTATCCCGAAAGTGGTCCCCTCGTGGTCCCAAAGACTTTTGTTATTTACTCTAGATGGTCCCCCTCTTGTCTTGTACTAAAACCTTAGTTTAAGACTATATAATTAAAAGATTTATAATTTAGACCCAAAATTGGTATCAAGACCTTAACGATTTTAGAACCTCACCAAATTCCGACCCAAACCCAAATTCTGCTATCAGAGCTATAAGACGTTCCTTTTAGACATACGGTAAAAAGACTTTAATGCCCTTGGGATTTATTCCTCGCATTTACCAAGATATTTTTGGATCCAACCCAGACTACCAACCTATACCCATAACTGATTTAGACTCATAAGGTTGTTTAACCACACATATAGACGGTTGTTCACATATTGAACATATCCCAGCCAAACACGCAGGCAGTAGACAAGTCACTGCTAGTGCTATTAATAGCATAATAGACCAAAATAAGTGTATACTGCTTATATTAAGACAATTAATAAAAGATACTCAAACCCTAGAAACAGAGATAAAAAATATCTCTAAAAGAATATTAGACATAGATAATCAAATCCCGATAGACTTAGTACACGTGTTACAAGAAATAAATATTAAGACTAATCATATAGAAGTCCTTAACAAAGACATTTTAGAAATTAAGACTTTAATTAAAAATCAAGAAAGTGAGTTAATTAAACTTATTAAAGAACAAGCTAAGCTTATCCCTAGACTAGATAGTTATCTTGCTAGTGGAGATAGTTAGATCAGATTGGAATGAAGTACCAAGAGACCTCTCCATTCAGACCTTATCCGAATTTTATCAAAGAATTTTAGAAAAGATAAATGATGATAGATTTTATTACAAGATAAATGAAAATGAGATTGCCAACGCGGCCAAAGCAACTAGACTTATATTAGAAAGATTAAATTTA